>CM065814.1:137464357-138898357 GCA_033398695.1 Orobanche coerulescens | reverse complement strand
TCCTAGCGTGCGCTATGATTTCGTCACTGTTTGCGTCATACTGTGTTTGAAAGTCTTCACAATAGTCATATTGCTTCGATAGCATGCGTTATGCTTCAAGTGTAGCGTGCGCTATCTTCATCAGGTAACTTGACTTCAGGTGACATTATAACTCGTCTGATCTGCAGATAGGTATCGTTAGCGTGCGCTAATCTTCATTACTAATGTGCGCTAGCTTTGCAGTTTGATCAACTTTTTGCGTCTTCGATCCCTTCGTTGTTTTCCTTTGTTTAACAACTTAATCATCAAAACCTTATTAATGAATATTTGGAATAAAATATTCCAACAATGCTCATGTTGTCAGTCGGAGTCGATTGAGTAAACGTTCTTTTTTTAAAGTTATTTGTTGAAGTCCCCTGCATGGTAATGGATTTATCTTAGATTCTGTCATACTGTTTTAAAATTAAAATATTTTGGCCGAGGCCACGGCCTAATTTACATTATTAAATATTATGTTTTTATGAGATTATTGTGGAGTGTGTGAATGTTTTAGCCTGTTAGACCTTGATGAAGGTTTTACGGCGTGTAATGGCCTTTATGAGAATTGTGGTATTACAGCTATTTGGCATCGCACCTCGCTGAAGGAAACTGGTTTTATTTTTCAGGCTCGGTTCCTTTGGATGATCGTTACTAAGCATGTATCCTGCTCCAACCCATTGATAAGAGGTGAGCGCTTCCCGAAGTGGGGATTTTTTCTTTTGATTAGATCAATTATGTGTTGTAGATTTCTATGTTACAAATTTGCTGGGCGGAAATTAAATTACAACTGGAAACTACAATTACAACTCAAAAACTGAAAATACAGGACTCAAGACGGAATTAAAAATAAAATGAAAACGAAATTGAATATGCACTAACCAGAAACAAATTAGAAATACAAGAAGATAATCGAAACAACAAAAAACAACAAACGAAACTAGACTGTGGTAGAAGTTGCCCGAAGATGCCTTCTGCCCGCAAGACGAGAAACGCCCCGGTAGTGTTCACGGATTGGCGGTTCGTCCCCAAAGGTCAACAACTTTACATCTCTACAGTAGCAACACCGCAAACTGGAGAGCTCCGACGAACTGGAAGAGGTGAGGACAAAGCTCCGACTTATGATATGCAGAGAATGATAAAAACTGTATGTTTATACTGAGTTCGAAAATTGCATGTACTGATGCAGAGGGATGCATGCCTATTTATAGGCCATTCACACTGCAGGGAGGTTTAAACACAGCCCTTATGGCTGTCATAATGCAGGCATTCATGCCTGCATTGAAACAAGAGTTTCGAATTTCAAAAGTTGGCAGGAGTTACAGAATTCAGATCTGCCAATTACTCCTCCTCATAACACCTGGGAGGTTACTTCCGGGTTGGACTGAATTTGAACAGTCAGGACGCACCTAGACTGCATTCAGCTTCTTAACCATTTGACGGATGTACCTAGACATCCTTATGTGCACATACGAGCCCAACTACGTTGTTGAGCTTGTCCAAAAAATTCTTTAAGCTAGCCCAAGGCCTAGCTCACGGCCAAGCCCACGAACAGGCCCAAAGACCAGCCCAATGACCAATTGCCAAGATCCAAGATCCAAGTCCAAGTCCAAGTCCAAGGCCAAGATCAAGATCAAGACCAAGGCCAAGGCCAAGGCCCAAGGTCCACGGCACGCGGCCGAGGCGAGGCAGGCGGGTGGCGGCGGCGGCGCGCGCATGTGAGATTTAAGCCTATACACATGTGTCATTAATTATTATATGCATAAAGGTAACTCCTTATATACTAGAATAATGATGGTTCATTATTCAATGTGGGATTCCATCCCTTATTAATTCACAATTAAGTGACAAACTTTAATTCACTATTTCTCACTCACCAGGAATCGGTTTAGATAAAGTGAATATACCACGATCATCTACTCGGAACGTAGATCGATCCTATGATATTTAATTTTACAAAATAAAATTAAAATCATTAACGATTCCAACAATCCCCCACATGAGTGAAAATAGCCCAAATGCAATATGCAGACTCAAGCTCAGTCCTCAAGAGGCGTTAAAGTATAAGGATAGGTAGTTCGTGACTTTGAACCTTCCATAGTTAACATCATCGGGTACACAGGTGGATTAGTGGCTTGATGTTTTGAACTATTCCCCCACGGCCTGCACCGAGACAATGGTGCTAATACTTGAACACCTCAACCTCATCCGTTCTCACGTTTTGTGTCCTTTGCGGGCCTTGAACACCCCTTTGGATTCATAAGTGTATTTCATGAAGCGGCCCCCACTTCTCACTTATATAGGTGATTCTTTACCGAGTATCTTGCCATACTCAACCTCCTCGAGGTCTTTAGGAATCATTAAAAGTCATAGACTTAACCTCACCACTAAGCAAGCTTTCAACACTCAATTGCTCTATAGGGAATAAAATTAGATGAGTGTTTCACACGAACTCTCATAGCTTAGTTCTCCCATTGAACCAAGTTCTTGTGATCTCCAGTCATCTTGGTTGGGTTACCACTATGATAATTCTCAATTTGTGGATTTTAAACCCATTCCCTCTAGCAATTTATTCATTTGATCACGGTTTAACCCTTTGGTTAGCGGATCCGCTAGATTATCCAATGACCTAACATAGTCAATAGAGATAACCCCACTTTTGATCAAATGTCTCACGGTATTATGATGTCGACGAATATGTCGAGACTTTCCATTATACACGTTACTTCTTGCCCTACCAATAGCAGCTTGGCTATCGCAGTGTATCATCACCGCTGGTACTGGCCTTGACCAACATGGAATATCTTCTAGAAAGTTTCTGATCCATTCGGCTTCTTCACCAGCTTTGTCCAAAGCTATGAATTCCGATTCCATGGTGGATCGGGCTATACACGTTTGTTTCGCAGACTTCCACGAGACAGTTCCACCCCAATGGTAAACACGTAACCACTTGTAGAAAATTAACTTTTCGTATCGGATATCCAATTCGCATCACAGTACCCTTCAAGTATCGGGGGGTATCTCGAATAGTGTAGCCCAAGGTTTTGAGTATCCTTTAAGTACCTCAAAACTCTAACGAGAGCTTTCCAATACTCTTTGCTTGGATTGCTCGTGTAACGACTTAATTTGTTCACAGCGCAAGCTAAATCGGGTCGAGTGCAATTTGTAAGATACATTAAACACCCAATGACTCGTGCATATTCTTCTTGTGCCACGGGCTCCCCTCGATTTTTGCTCAAGTGATCATTTAAATCTATTGGGGTCTTAGCCGGCAAGCTATCAAAAGCATTAAACTTCTTGAGAACTTTCTCGGCATAGTGAGATTGTGTCAAGATGATTCCATCTGATTTTCTTAAAATTTTCATTCCAAGAATCACATTGTCCAGCCCCATGTCTTTCATGTCAAAATTTCTTTTTAACATGTTCTTAGTATCGTTGATCACTTGTATATTGTTACCCATGATTAACATGTCATCTATATAAAGACACATAATAACATAACCGTTATTAGTGTTCTTAATATAAACACATTTATCACACTCGTTTATTTTAAAACCATTTGATAACATTACATTATCAAACTTCAAGTGCCACTGTAGTGGAGTTTGTTTCAATCCATATAGAGACTTAACCAGTTTGCATACCTTTTTCTCTTGTCCAGGTACTACAAACCCTTCAGGTTGTTCCATATAGATCTCTTCATCCAGATCACCGTTCAGAAAAGCAGTCTTAACATCCATTTGATGAATCTCTAGATCATTCAAAACAGCAATCGCGAGAAGCACTCGAATAAATGTAATTCTCGTTACAGGTGAATAGGTATCGAAAAAATCATACCCTTCCTTCTGTTTGAAACCTTTGACTACCAAACGAGCTTTATACTTGTCAATTGACCCATCAGCCTTGTACTTTCTTTTAAGGATCCATTTGCATCCCAAGGGCTTACAACCTTCAGGTAAATCAACCAAAACCCAAGTTTGGTTTTTGTAAAATTGAGTCAATTTCACTCTGAACAGCTTCTTTCCAGAGCAACCCGTCTGGTCTGGCATAAGCTACTTTGATCGACGTTGGTTCTTCATCCAACATGAATGCTATGTAGTCAGGTCCAAATGTCTTTGGTGTCCTAACCCTACTACCATGTCTCGGTTCTACATCTTCCAGATTAGATCTCGATCGCTTACGTGACTTTGGATCTACATCCACAGGTTTTGAACTTGTTCCTTCATCTTCAACTCGTTAGAATTATTCTCAACTTTATCATTATCCTTACAAGGATATATGTTTTTCAAAGAATACAGCATTCCTTGATTCAATTGTTGTTCCCACAGTCATTTCAGGAACTTCTGACTTGTGGATAACAAACCGATAGGCACTACTGTTCAGTGCATACCCAATAAAGATAAAATCGACCGTCTTAGGTTCGATTTTAACTTGTTTAGGCAGAGGTACCTCAACCTTATCCAAACACCCCCACACTTTGAGATATTTGTATGAAGGTTTTCTACCTTTCCACAACTCATAAGGGGTAATATCCTTACCTTTGCATGGAATCTTGTTCAATATGTAGTTGGCTGTCAAGACAGCTTCCCCCCACATATTCTGGGGCAACCCTGAACTAATCAATAAGGCATTCATCATATCTTTAAGTGTTCGATTCTTACGTTCAGCAATGCCATTAGATTGTGGTGCATATGTAGCTGTTGTTTGATGAATTATACCGCTTTCGTTGCATAATTCCTCAAACAGGGCTACATATTCGCCACCTCTATCGCTTCGAACCATCTTGATACGACAGCCTAATTGATTTTCGGCTTCATTCTTGAAGTTCTTAAAAGCTTCAATAGCCTCATCTTTACTTCTCAAAAGATAAAGATAACAATATCTTGTGCAGTCATCGATAAAAGTGATAAAGTGCTTCTTACCACCTCTAGTTTGCACAAACTTTAAATCACACACATCTGTGTGAATTAATTCAAGGGGTTGTGTGTTTCGTTTTACCGAATGAAACGGAAGTTTCGTCATTTTTGCTTCAACACAAATCTCACATTTGTTTTGAGTATTGACTTCATTTAATTTTAGTAAATCTAAGTTTACTAATCTTTTTATAGCATTTAGATTCACATGACCTAATCTACAATGCCATAAATTAGAACACTCAGTCAAGTAAGAGGAAGCAGTAGCATTTTCATTAGCATTACTGGACTTGGTTACATGGCGTTTAGCCAAAGCATTAAGTTTAAAGAGTCCCTCCGTGAGGTAACCCTTACCAAGAAACCTATCAAACTTTTTTATGATAATTCTATCCGACTCAAACACTAGTTTAAACCCCTTTTTAACTAGTATAGAGCCTGAGATCAAATTCTTCCTCATATCCGGAACATGAAGCACATTCTTCAAGGTGAGTGTCTGTCCAGACGTAAGTTTGAGGTCCACTTCTCCAACTCCGATAATTTCAGATGAAACTGGATTCCCCATGTTGAGCTTCCTCCCCTCAACAGCTTGATAGTTTTTAAACTGGCTCCTATCGGCACCAACGTGGGCGGTCGCACCGGTGTCGACGTACCAACCACCTTGGTTCTCAACGTGGTTGACTTCTTCGTTGACCACAGCAGCAAGGTCATCCTCTTTCCATTCGCCGTTAGGCTCGGCGATGTTGGCAATGTGTTTCTTCTTCTTGTTGGCTTTCGGCTTCCGGCAGTCCTTCGCCGCGTGCCCATGTTTACCACAGTTGAAGCAATCACCATCAAACTTCTTGACTAGTTGCTTCCCTTTGCTCTTGTTTTGGACACTTGGACGAGCTCTTTTATTGGAGGGACCGCCATGCTCCAATAGATTGGCCTTAGAATCAATCAGGCCTTTTGGTTTGTGGTCATTTTTGCGCACGTCAAACTCGATGTGCAATTTCACAATCAAGTCTTCAAGAGTCATCTCCTTTCGCTTGTGCTTAAGGTAGATCTTGAAGTCTTTCCAACTGGGGAGCAACTTCTCGATCACAG
This sequence comes from Orobanche coerulescens, assembly GCA_033398695.1. Classification (NCBI taxonomy): domain Eukaryota; kingdom Viridiplantae; phylum Streptophyta; class Magnoliopsida; order Lamiales; family Orobanchaceae; genus Orobanche; species Orobanche coerulescens. Next base: position 138,892,346 of record CM065814.1, on the reverse strand, counting down.
TTGCAACAGTAAAAGCGTACGACAGGACCATTCCCTTGGCATTGACATCATGAACGATGAGTTGGAACTCTTGCACTTGTTCCATGATTGGTTTTGAGTCAACCATCTTGTAGTCCAAATATTTGGCGACTACAAATTTCTTTGTACCTACATCATCACTACGGTACTTCTTTTCAAGTGCTTCCCACATCTCTTTTGATGTGTTTACAACAGAATAAACATTGTACAAACTATCTTCTAAAGAATTGAGAATAAAGTTTTTACAAAGATAGTCTCCATGGTGCCAGTTATCATAGGCATCTCGGACTGTAAAACTAGTCTCTTGAGCACTTGGCACTAGTGGCGCATCTTCCTTAAGGAAGTTAGCAAACCCCAATGTTGTTAAATAGAACAACATCTTTTGTTGCCACCTTTTAAAGTCGACACCACCAAACTTTGGCGGCTTCTCGGCAGTAGGCATCATCCTAGGCCCCGAGGTTGTTCCAAAAAAGGAACCACTCGTGTTGAACCTGTAGGCTCCAACACTAGATCCTAACATGGATCCCACGGTACTAAAAGTGGAACCAACGGTGCCACTCGAGGTGGATCCACCGGTAGTCAGAAAGGGGTTCGAAAACACCCATGGAGTTGTTGATGAGGTAGTTGAGCTCATCATGCTGGACATGGTTGCGGCAATGGTGTTTGCTACGTTTGAAGCGGCGGTCGCGGAGGCAAAAGCAGCGGTGGTGTTGGAGTCAGTGGAAGCAGCGGTCGTCATTTCCAGTCATAGGATTCATCAAGTAGTTTTCTCGTCTTGTGCTTGTTGTAGATTTCTGTGTTACAAACTTGCTGGGCGGAAATTAAATTACAACTGGAAACTACAATTACAACTCAAAAACTGAAAATACAGGACTCAAGACGGAATTAAAAATACAATGAAAAACGAAACCGAATCTGCACTAACCAGAAACAAATTAGAAATACAAGAAGATAATCGAAACAACAAAAAAACAACAAACGAAACTAGACTGTGGTAGAAGTCGCCCGAAGATGCCTTCTGCCCGCAAGATGAGAAACGCCCCGGTAGTGTTCACAGATTGGCGGTTCGTCCCCAAAGGTCAACGACTTTACGTCTCTACAGTAACAACACCGCAAACTGGAGAGCTCCGACGAACTGGAAGAGGTGAGGACAAAGCTCCGACTTATGATATGCAGAGAATGACAAAAACTGTATGTTTATACTGAGTTCGAAAATTGCATGTACTGATGCAGAGGGATGCATGCCTATTTATAGGCCATTCACACTGCAGGGGGGTTTAAACATAGCTCTTATGGCTGTCATAATGCAGGCATTCATGCCTGCATTGAACACAGGAGTTTCGAATTTCAAAAGTTGGCAGGAGTTACAGAATTCAGATCTGCCAATTACTCCTCATAACACCTGGGAGGTTACTTCCGGGTTGGACTGAATTTGAACATTCAGGACGCACCTGGACTGCATTTAGATCCTTAACCATTTGACGGATGTACCTGGACATCCTTATGTGCACATACGAGCCCAACTACGTTGTTGAGCTTGTCCAAAAAATTCTTTAAGCTAGCCAAAGGCCTAGCTCACGGCCAAGCCCACGAACAGGCCCAAAGACCAATTGCCAAGATCCAAGATCCAGGTCCTGGTCCAGGTCCAGGTCCAAGATCAAGGCCAAAGCCCATGGCACGTGGCACGCGGCTCGCGGCCGCGGCCGCGGGCGAGGCAGTCGGGCGGCGGCGGCGGCGCGCACGTGTGCGCGCATGTGGGATTTAAGCCCATACACATGTGCCATTAATTATTATATGCATAAAGGTAACTCCTTATATACTAGAATAATGATGGTTCATTATTCAATGTGGGATTCCATCCCTTATTAATTCACAATTAAGTGACAAACTTTAATTCAATATTTCTCACTCACCGGGAATCGGTTTAGAGAAAGTGAATATACCACGATCATCTACTTGGAGCGTAGATCGATCCTATGATATTTAATTTTACAAAATAAAATTAAAATTATTAACGATTCCAACATTATGACCACATCATTCGTGTTTATGAGGGTAAGAATTTCACCTTGGCTGCTCAGAGGTGGCATCAGGAGGCGAGCTGGGGCTCGATTAGGTTTACATCCAGGAAATTCATGAGAGTGATTGTGGATGAAGCATTTTAGCCTGCCTTCATCACAGGCCCAAATCGGGCATTAACGAGGTCGTGGCACTCCTCGGTTTTGTGCCTGATGGAGTTGTGGTATGTACAAAACCACTTCTTATCCAGCAGGGACGAGTGCTTAATGATCGGCCTTGGGGGCAATAACATTCCAATGTCTTTGACGCGCTCAAATAAGATGACAACATTAGTGACGTAGATCTCTTTGTAGATCGCCATCAACTAGGCCTTCCTCTCCTAAACGAATTTGGCAAATTTCGATCTACAATTCGTCTCTTTTCTCTGTTCCCAACCCTTAGACTGTTGTGCCAGCTCATAGGAAATGACCAAAAATGGGACTCAATGTCTATCACGTGCTTGCTGGGCCTAGTTATGTAGTCGCAAAGGCTCTTGGATGCACAATAAAAGGAAGACATTATTCGGTGTTTATATTTACTTAGGAGCCCATAAAGTGAGGTTTGAAAGATGGGCGGAGCCCGGTCTACATAGAATTGGAGGGGGGGTGATCGGTACTATCTTGGTCCCAATCGCGCAAAGTAAGTGAGAACATACGACATCAATGAGCGTTGGAGGTGCCATGGATATCCATCCAATCTAAACATTGGCTTATATAGAAGCTCGAGTCAGTCCCACCATTGTAAAGACCTATATAAGGAATGACTATCATCTCAAGGAATGTTTCGGCCAAAATACGAAGTAATAGGGGGAACTACCTATTCTCAAAAGTAGTAGTATTGCAGGGAGCTTGGTTAACGTGCATCACCTCCAGGCCGACTAGCCGATCACAAAGGTATTCAATCTCCCGGGCATCATCACTCTCATGTGAATTCTAGTGTGCCTTTTATAAGAGGGATAACGCAAAGCTCCTACAGCTCAGTCCCGACATCATATGAAGCGAGATAGATGTTCGGTTGCCAATCTGGGATGCTGGGCACCTATCTATTCAAAAACAAATAGGGAGGAAGATGTGATAGGAGGTAGATTGACATAGGGGCTGTCCTCACGAAATTCAGTAATTGGTGTGTGGACAATGTGGTTGTCCTTGATTTGCTTATGTTTGCTCTGTTGGATTTTTTTTGTACCCTTCGAGATTGAGACTCGGGGGGTCTTTTTCAAGTTCGCTATTCTTTTTACTTCGGTACGGTAGTTGATAAGTGCTAAATTGTACATTATTCTATTGTCCTGTGACGTTGTTGATGTATATTTTGTGCTTATGTGTTGGAAAATATTATATTTTTTACTGAGCAACATTGTATGCATGCACCATATTTGTCATAGTGTTTGACACATGGGGAGTGTTCGAGGGAATTATGTTTCCATCATTTCTGGATGTGTATCTTACACGAATACTCGTCATCTAGATGATAAGGAGACTAAATCCTTCTAGAAGTTGCTGAATTCTACACCTCTTACCATGTATAAACCGTATGTTTGAAAGAACTCTCTTTACACTGCCTATATAAAGGACCTTCTAACCTTGATGTCGTAATACAAGTTAATTCAATTCTCTATAGTTTTTCTTTTATTTTATAATTAGAGCTCTTCCTTCAACAGTAAAGATATTGATGATATAAATGGTAAGCTTATTCTGTGTATTGTATTGCATTCTATACAAAGTTATATATTCAACTAAATGGACTTTTTAGTTAGTTGCTATACTATGAAATAACATGATGTGTAACTACAGTAATTCATTAATAAAAGTACATGGAGAAAAAAATGAGTAGGCACTTCCTCGTACATAAGCAACAATTGAAAATATAAAATATCTAATCAATAATCTAATATCACAGATACAGTAAAACTACTATAAAGAAATACTCTATTTTAGGAATAAAAATTCACGATCCCAATTTAAAATCAGTTATAAAGAAAAATAAAATCTATATTTTTGTATAATTATAGTATTTTTTTTGGTCCCGCCTTATATATATATATATATCAAATAAGAATGATTCTTTAAGTAAGAAATAAAAATAAATTCAAATCATTGATGTTTTACAATTCAGAGAATATATATGTATTTTATGAATCAAATGCATTAAGATTAAGTATTAGTTGCATAAAAACATTGATGCATTAAAATAATAATTAAATTCATAACTATTCGTGAAAATAAATATTCGTCATTCATTTAATCAACATATACGGACTAAATTCATCCATATTTTTTAATTTAATCCTCATTCTCACTTGAATCATCCCCCACCCCTAAGGCTGTTACTGGGCTGGATAAATCCGAGACCCACCCGATAACCGGATCGAAAAACCCGAAACCGGGACTCACCCAGAAGTTAACGGGATGGATATGGAAAATGAAATTGAAACCGAAACCGATAAGAAACCGGACCGCTAATCCGGAAAAATACACGATAATTTTTCGTTTTAATTATACATACCACCAAACAGCCCCTTAGACTCATGGTATATATATATATATATATATATATATATATATATATATAAAAAAGAAGATATAGGTTTGGAAACCCTAATCTCTTCATTTACTCCCACCCGCCGCCTCCTTCCTGTCGGCTGTCCCTCATTCTCTCAAATCTCACCCGCAAAAACTCCCTGCCTCTCACCCCCTCACGGCCTCACCTCACCAAAAAAAAAACTCCCTGCCTCTCACGTTCACCCTCACCTCACCGGAAAAAAAAACTCCCTGCCTCTCACCCTCACCTACCTCTCGTCCGAAGTCTTGCTCTTAGACCTTCACTCCGACCGAACGAAGAGGGCGCTGGAAGCCTGGAAGTGTGCTGGCTCTGGAATCATCGTCTACTTCGGAATCCTTGGCAGCCTCCAGTTCGGAATCCTTGGCAGCCTTCGGAATCTTTGGCAGCCTATAGTTCGAAATCCAGTTTGGCTCCCTTGTATGGTCTTCAATCTTCATCTTATATCATAATCAATACATAATACTTGCTTGAATTTTGGGGTGATTTAATTTTTGGGGTTATGCGGTTAACAATTTTTAGGGTTTGAGGCTGGATTCATAATTATAAGTTAATGAAGTTATAATGAGTTAGTTTTTTCAGTTCTTGAATGATAATAAGTTATAAATTATGTATCAATAATCAGATTAAACTGTCAGAAACTAAATTTGTTGATTTGTTTAAATTATGTATAAAAATCAGACTATAAATTCAAGAAACTGAAAAAAAAGCAGAAACTAAAGCAATATTAATCTGAATTATAAATTTATTTGTTGATTTATTAATTTGATTATTTATAAATCATCATCAACATGATTTATTAATCTGATTATTAAACTCAGTAAGGTTTTGGTTTTGGTATGCTTTAGTTTCTGCTTGTTTAGAAGTTAATCAATATACGCTGAAATGATTGGTTTTGGTATGCTTTAGTTTATGCTTTAGTTATTAAATAAATTTACTGAGTTATGTCATTTGAAGATTCTTCAGTGTCTCCTATGCACAATTCATACGCTGAAATGGATAATTATGATGATGATGATGATGGTGATGATGAGACCATAGGGGGAATTGAGATTAAAGAACATCTTGATAGCCAAACTGATGGGTCAATCGCTGCCGAGCTATCAACCGGAGCTGAGGATGACCCGTCAAAGAATGCATATGGGAAGCGTGAACGTCCAAAAAAATTAATTGTCCACAAAGAGATGGATGTTATTACTATCCCAAATGGCACAAAAATGTGGAAGTGCAATTGGTGTTCGGCCAAATTTAAGGTTGATATAAAACATGGTAGCACGTCAAATGGTTATAGACATTTGAAAACAAAATGTATTCAAAGAAAATTGCACTTTCAAGAGCAGACAGATGAAAAAGACCCTATACAATCAAAACTAAGTGGCCATATGTTAGGTGTTGGTGATGATAGTGGTCCAAGTCTTGCTACTTGGAAATATAATCATGCCAAGGTTAGAGAGCTAGCTGCACATATGGTTTTAGGGCATGAATTTCCATTTTTGATAATGGAAGATGTTATTTTCAATGAATTTTTGAGAGCGATATATCCATGGTATAAAAGAATAACAAGACATACTGTAAAGGGAGATTGTGAGTTTTTTTATAAAGCTGAGAGATTTAAGATGAGAACAGCAATGTCTAAAGTCAATAGGATCAGTTTGACTACTGATTTGTGGTGGTCTAGTGAACAAAAAATAGGTTACATGACTGTAACAGGCCATTTTGTTGACTCAAAATGGAAAGTTCATAAGAGGGTCTTGGCTTTCACTAATGTACCTCCCCCTCATTCTGGGGAGGTAATTTCTAGGGAATTGATTAGAGTTATGGATGATTGGCGCATAAAGGACAAAGTTGTTTCTATTAGTGTTGATAATGCATCTGCCAATGATAATTGCATTGCAAGAATGAAGGCAGATTTTACTAATAAGAAAAACCTTGTGTTAGGTGGCCAGTTATTCCATGTGCGATGTTGTGCACATATCTTGAACTTGCTTGTTCAAGATGGTCTTGATGTGATCAAAATGGTGGTAGAAAAAATTAGAGGAGGTGTGAAATATTTGTTGAACTCTGAGGCTAGATGCAAACAGTTTGCAAAAATAGTTAAAGAGTTAGATCTTGTGGGTAGGATGCAAGTTTTGGATACTAAAACACGGTGGAATTCAACATGGAAAATGTTGTCCACTGCCAGTCTCTATAAAACCGTTTGGCCAAGGTATGCGGAAGATAATGTATCATTTCTCCACTATTTGTCGAATGATAGTGACTGGGATATGATATTTGTAAGTTTTTAGAAGTGTTTGTGGATGTTACGGAGATTATAAGCGGCACTTCTTATCCAACTGCGAATTTATTTTTGGCCGAACTTTGGAGGGTCAAGGTGTTGTTGGATGAGAATGTTGAACTGACCTCCAAGCCTCACTTGCAAATGATGGCAACCGAAATGAAATTGAAATACGACAAGTATTGGTCACAAAGCAACATGTTGATATCAATTGGAGCTTTTCTTGATCCAAGGTAAATATTTTGTGGGCTTGTTTATGAAATGTTTAATTGTGAACTTTCATATATAGTGGGCTGTTTATATTATGATCTTTTTGGTGTATTTTGTGGGTTGTTAATATTTCTGAGGCGTTTTGTGGGCCTTTTTTTGGACTATTTATATTGTGAACTTTCATACATTGTGGGCTGTTTTGTGGACTGTTATATTGTGAATTTTCTGGTGTATTTATATTGTATTGTGAACAAGTGCATTTTGAGGGGTTTTTTCATGCCTATGATGTAATATTTCTGAGGCATTTTGTGGGCTGTTTTATGGACTGTTAATATTGTGAACTTTCATACATTTGTTGGCTGTTTTGTGGGCTGTTTATATTGTGAATAAGTGCATTTTGAGGTATGTTCATATATTGTTTACATGCCCTGGATTGAGAGCTGTTTTGTGGGCTGTTTCATTATGCTGTTTAATTATTGTGCTTCAATATTTTTAGGTATAAAATGGTTTCATTATTTTTAGGTATAAAATGGTTTTTTATCCTTTGTGCTGTTTCATTAACCTTTATGATATTTCATTATTCTGTTTCATTAACCTTTATGATGTTTCATTATTTTTAGGTATAAAATGATTTCATTATGCTGTTTTATTAATCTTTATGATGGTTCATTATTTTTATGTATAAAATGGTTTCATTATGCTGTTTCATTAACCTTTATGATGTTTCATTATTTTTAGGTATAAAATGGTTTTTATCACATGGGCTTATATGTCCATGTATCCTCATGGTGATGATGCTAAAGAAAATAAAGAGTTGGTGTCAAAGAACATATACTCTTTGTTTGATGAGTACGAAAAAACATACAAGAAAGATGATGGAATGCAAAGTTATAGTAAACAAGTTGGGGCTAGTTCAACTTCTGGGTTGGGAAAAAGAAGTTTTGAGATGTACTTAGATAGTGTCGAGGTAGTTGATAAGGCGAAGTCTGATCTTGATTATTATCTTGAAGAGAACCCCCTTAAATTTCAAGTTGGTGTGAATAAGTTTGATGTCTTACAATGGTGGATGGCTAACGAACCAAAATATCCAATTCTTAGTAAGATGGCGAAGGACATTCTCTCCATTCCCATCACAAGTGTTGTTCCAGAAGCGACGTTTAGTGCTGGTAAAAGAATTATTGATCCAAAAAGATCTTCTATGAAAGTTGAGACAGTTGAGATGCTTCTTTGTGGAGGTGATTGGGTGAAAGAGCTGTATGGAATTAAGAAAGGACACGAGCGAAGTATTGTATGTATTTCTTCATTTCCTTTTTCCTTTAGTGTTGCAAATATTTTCTTCCGTCTAATATTTTAACTTTTGGAATGTAGCTTCAACAAGAAGAAGATGTGCATTTAGAATACGACTTCACCAATGTAATAGTCTTATTGTTTTGATTTATATATTTTTTTTAATTTGAATTGTGAATGTGTGATATTTTTTTTTCATATGTTATTGTTGATTCATTGTAGGACTGTCTGGGAGCAACTACTTCAACCACTTGAGTCAAGGTATATTGTTGGCTTGGAGTATTAATTTAGGTCTTGTTTTATAAAAGATGGCAAAAGGAAGGCACATCAAAGTGGTTGAATTTTTTTCTAGTGGTTGAATTTTTTTTGGTTCCAGTGGTTGAATTTTTTTTTGGTCAGTTCCAGTGGTTGAATTTAGTGTTGATTTGCTAGTTTTTTTCGATCTTTTCCGAATTTATGACATCATGTATTTTCCAGTAGTTGAATTTTGTGCTGATTTCTTACGTTTGTTTCTCACCTAATTATTAGCAGTTCCGAGTTCTTGCTTAAATTTCTAGAATTTACTAGTACGTGAGAAATTATTTGAGTTTTTTAATAAATTTAAAGAATGAATGGGAAAAAAAATTAGGTCTTGTTTTATTTTTGTTGCAAATTGCAGAATTTTCAAGTTTTATTCTGTCCAGATTTTGGGTTTCGGGTTCGGGTATCTGGTTCGGTTCCAAACTGATTTTTCTTATCGGGCTGGACCGGATACCCGCCTGGTAACTACCGGTTCAGTCTCGGGTTATAAATTTGGACCGATAGACTTATCGGTTTGGTTCGGATTTATCCGATAAGCTTATCGGGTCGGGATCGGGTAAGTCAAAATCCGGCCCGGACCGACCCAATAACAACCCTACCCACCCCCCACCACCACACACACACAATACACACACACATTGCATTAATTTAAATTGATTTAGAATGCTTACTAAAGTTTGGATGTGACAATGACTTAATCTTTTTTGTTGTAACTATATCATTTAACTTGTATGTGCTCAATAGCCAGTCTATATAACTACCTTCTTGTTGCACCTAAATATCAACTTGTTCGATATTATATTTGTTAAAATACTTCAAGGTACCCATGTATTTGGTAATTATGATATTTATATATTTTCCATGCACTTTCAGAACTAGAAAAAAAATCGTTTCCATCTTAATCGTCTATATAAGAATAACTTCGAATAATTTTTTATAGTCCAAAAGATATAACTTCATAGATATTTTACTGTACATTTCTTGATCCAGCAGCCAACACAACCAACCATCTAGAAACCACCATTTTAGAATTCAAACCATTCACACCATCCACTCAACAATTCAAAGCCACCATTCCATTCAAAGCCATCAATGTTGAAAGAACAACCATGCATGCACCTTTCTTAATATTTTAATTATTTTGTTAGCAAATGGTATTTGAATTTCTACCATGGTATTGCCCATTATTTCTTCCTACTTGAAGGCCTTATGAACACTATAAATAGGTCCTTCAATTTATGTAAAAATCATCTTGAAGTTAAAGAAATAAATTGAGTGTGTTTTAGAGAAGAGTTCTCTCTTGTTTCTATACCATATTGGTATCGGAGCAAGTTCTTAGATCCCGGAGTTAAGTTTGAGTGAAAAAAATCAACGGAAAGTTGAGTGTTTTTTGGTGAGAAAGAGAGTCGTCTGCCAAAAACTCCACTTTGCGGCCATCGTTTCACAAAACTAACGCTGCCATCACGTCCGAAACGTCGAAAAACCTTGGGAACCCAAGTTTCGCGTCCAACGGAGCCTCCACCCGTCGCGACGAAGGTCACCGGAAAATTTCTCGTAGCCGGAAAACCCACCGGAAAAATTCCAGTCGCCGGAAAGTGCACAGCTGCCGCCGGACCGCTGCCGGAAAAAAACTGTCGGAATTTGAGGTTGAAGACGACGCCACGTCACCGTCCACATCATAGTGCCACGTCACACCGTCAACCACTCTCTTCACGCCACGTGTCAAGAGAGCCATCTTAGCGCCACCTCACTGCCACGCCACCTCACTATGATATTATCAGTCAAAGTTTGACCAGTCATAGTCAGAGTTGACCCGGAAAAAAAAACATCGGAAACGTATTAAAGAGTTTTACATATTTATTCATTTTGCAACATGCCTCCGCGAAGACAATCTCTACGAGACATTGAAATAGCGGACATGCGGAGACAAATTCAGGAACTCCAAAACGCGTTGCAAGCCCAACAAGTCTTGTTAAACGAACGCCAAACCGAAGATGGAGAATATTCCAGTGATTCCTCAACACCTAGAAATCATCGTCCCCAAAGACCACAAGTCAGACATGATGACATCAAAGTTGACATTCCTGACTTTGAGGGAAGACTTCAACCAGATGATTTCATCGATTGGCTTCAGACAGTCGAAAGGGTGTTTGAATACAAAGAGATTCCAAAAGAGAAAAAGGTGAAGATTATTGCTGTAAAATTAAAGAAACATGCTTCCATTTGGTGGGAAAATCTTAAGAAAAGACGAGACCGAGAAGGAAAAAGCAAGATCAAAACATGGGAAAAAATGCGAAAGGAATTAACCAGAATGTTCCTTCTGTAACACCCCAAATGGCGGTTATTACAGTGCCGTGAATCCCACACTGGGACCCACCAGGCGATATCCAAAACAGGTTAAATAAATATTATTTGTGATACCGAATCACAACGAATAGTCATTTCTCCGATTAGGAGTTTATTAAAATATGGCCAACGGCCTTACAACACACAGGATCCGAAAAACAAGTATAAACCATATGGAGATGGAAAATACTTCAAATGTCAAATACAACCAAAAAGTAATTTAAATGAAACAGGAGATAACATAACGCGGTTTAACATAACCGGACAACAAGAGATGTGGGGCCCCCGAACTAGTATCCTCCGAACCCTTCGCCGTCGACATGCTCTTCCCGTGTCTTGCCTTTGCATCGACCTAAAATACAATACAAGTATTTCGCCCAACACAGGGTCAGATATACATGATAATCAATTCTTCTGACATTATACAATTCACATATATAGATCTCAAGAAAATCATTCCGACTATTAATCATACCCCTCGGGCGTATGAAACAATCAGTCACAAAATATCGAGCGCATGCTCATACCTCAGCTGATGGCTCCCATGTGGAATTTCTCAGCAACAGATAATACATCATCGTCTTCAGACGTCTTCCTCCCATGTGCAAACACCATCAGCTGGCCTTACTGAAAGCCACCAGGTATGAGCGCTTTTGCTAAGATAATACGCGGCTACCGAGACGCGATTCTCTTCCGGGCAGTCCACCATCTGGAAAAGTTTCTCAAAATGCTCGATCCAGTGCACAATGTCAGCAGGCTCAGAGGAGCCCTCAAAAGTCGGTGGTCGCTGGCGAGAGATGTCGCTGATAATCCGACTCACGGGTCCGCCAATCACAGGAGGAGGATGAGCCCCCTGCTGCTGGCCAGTAGCGGCCCTCTGCATAGCTTCCATTAGTTGACCCATCTGGGTCATCTGTGTCATCATGCCTCGCATTACGTAAGGATCGACACGTGCATCCCCGCGCCCACCGTGGTGCGATTGTTCCCTAGAAGGTGAACCACCTGTCGGAACTCGACCGCATTCGCGCGTCTGTTGGCTCGAGGTATTGGGATTCGGCCCCTTCCACGGCCTCGTCCCCCTCTGCCACGACCTCTCAGGTTTCTTTCCATACTGAAAGAATCAATCGTAATGATAACCATAAGTACAGTTCAAGATACTAAAATTCACGCTAAATTAATAGTAACAAGGAATCATATATTCAAGGAAAACGGTTTATTGATACCACAAATGTCGCACCGAATATCATATCGGTGTCAAGTCGAACAATTTCAATTGTATAATAAATTCAGCATTTACCTCAGATTATCAATCAGATAAATCCTGTCACAATTCCTTGAAATAACATGATCAACAGGGAGACCCACACTGATATCAATATCATGCCAGTGATTAAACCATGGCTCATAAAGTACATACCGTATTTGGCTCGTAGGGTCAGGCGCTTGCACAGGTCACACGTGAAACGAAGGTCTCTTGATACTAGTTCATTTCTCAATGACTCATAAAAAAACGACTGATACCATCTTCTGTAACCCCCCAAATGGCGGTTATTACAGTGGCGTGAATCCCACACTCGGGACCCACTGTGCGATATCCAAAACAGGTTAAATAAATATTATTTGTGATACCGAATCACAACGAATAGTCATTTCTCCGATTAGGAGTTTATTAAAATATGGCCAACGGCCTTACAACACACAGGATCCGAAAAACAAGTATAAACCATATGGAGATGGAAAATACTTCAAATGTCAAATACAACCAAAAAGTAATTTAAATGAAACAGGAGATAACATAACGCGGTTTAACATAACCGGACAACAATAGATGTGGGGCCCCCGAACTAGTATCCTCCGAACCCTTCGCCGTCGACATGCTCTTCCCGTGTCTTGCCTTTGCATCGACCTAAAATACAATACAAGTATTTCGCCCAACACAGGGTCAGATATACATGATAATCAATTCTTCTGACATTATACAATTCACATATATAGATCTCAAGAAAATCATTCCGACTATTAATCATACCCCTCGGGCGTATGAAACAATCAGTCACAAAATATCGAACACATCCAATCATACATGGTCTGTGAACGATTAACATTATGGCTCAAGATGGACATCACAGTACGCCCGATCCGGAAATGTGTCCGTGCACATGTCCACCCCGTATACGGAATCCAGAAAGATACGTGGGACAATGTACCTAATTAGCCTCACGAACTACGTCTCGTGTGCACGGTCCAATGCGGAAACATCCACGCATGACCATCGTGTGCCTGGCTAAAAATCCTACACAATAACCAATCGGCACGCAGATATGATTCCGGATATGTCACGATACAACATGACAACGAAACTCAAAGGATAACACATCCAATTAAGGATCAAGAAAAAAAAACTCACCAAAGTGAAAATAAGGACCAACGAGATCAACGATTCAAAACGGCGTACTTGGGAATGCAATCCCATAACGTCAAGGACCATATCAAATCACGACAAACGTCACATGGACAAATCATACACATGAAATATATAATCATCACAAGAATCTAATCATCATTATAACCAAGCAAGATAACTTGCCTCAAATCCGTAAGTGAAAGATAGTCCTGCTCCAAATGATCAAACGGACGGTATCCTCGGTTAAACACTCAATCGAACGAGCAACCTTGAATGAAACGTAATTCATTCAATAACATATTCACGTAATATTAATATCAATTCGTAGAAAACGACGCCCGCAACTTACTCGAATAATTCATCCCCCCCTTGATGAATACCTTAACGATTAACGAAAGGTTTCAATACGACTAATTTATCCTCCAAAATCGAATTACCATACCAAAAGTGTCTTGAAATTCTCTTGTTATTCCATGAACAAAACATCTTCAATTTGCCAATAAAATTGGTTTAAATCAAATTCTTATGTTCTACAACATCTCCTATTTATAAAAGGATAGTCATAATGAATTTGATACTTAATATACCATGATAGTTTTATTCATAAACAGCATCATCTTACTTAAGAACACTATCTTTTTAGCATGATGATGAACCACACTCTAAGTTATCAACACAATAGATTGATGAAAAGTTATTGTTGTAAGATCCTTATCATTCTTCAAAGATTTGTGAAACTGAACAAATATGATTTGTTAAAGCTTCTAAGATTTCTGAACTAGATCATCTAATCTCATCTTTAACATCATCAAGTTCTTCTCAAGGTAAATAAATACCTAAAATGGTGTTTAATCACTTTATGATATCAAGTTCTTGACTAAGTCCAGTTATGATGAAGCTAACCGATCCAACAATGTCCTACTGATCTAAATTCGTCAAGAAGATGAGTAATGACAGTTACAAACATGGTTACCATTACTACAATATCAAGAACTCCTCTAAACTAAACCCTCATTCCTCATATTCATCAAGAAGTGTTTAAAGAGTTTAATTATAACCATGTTTTACTTGCTTAATCTAACTCTAGGTGAAGTATAATTCGTTTATAACATCAACATAAGAAATTAATGCAGAGAAGAAAGCACACCTACCTCTAGAAATGAAGAACAACTTCAATGCTATGAGAGAATATATTCCAAGCTCAAAAACAACTCCAAATCTCCAAGGGAATGAGCTCCACTCCAAGATTCAAGGCTTAGAAACAAGTTGGTGTAGGTTGATATCGTTTTTAGAGTGCAGAGGGACGATAAAATGGAGAGAGAATCGGTTTAGAGTTGTGAAGAAATGAAAAACAGGCTGGCCCTATAAATAGACTGGACATACTTAGCGCACGCTATCAGGACAGTTTAGCGTACGCTAATGCCCTTACGTACGCTATCCGGTCGATATTACGTACGTAAGCGGCTTACAGTGGCTACTGTCTTGAATTATCGCAGGCCGTTAGCGCACGCTAACGAGAAATGGGTTACGCACGCTAATAAAAGTAGATTCTCACCGACACGCCACTCGATTTAGATCTCATGCATGCTAACGGTTAAAAGGGTTCACGTCTGAAGTCAATCGGCCGCGATTCCCTCTTAGCGACGCAATGTAGGAAACCTTACGCACGCTAAGTCACATGATTAGCGTACGTTAATAGTACTGTGTAGCGTACGCTACATTAACAAAAATTCGAAAATGCAACACTCTAATAACATCGAATCATCACATATGAAATAACAACGATATGATATTCAAATCTATAATACCTCAACATATTACTAAATGCAACGATTTCTGATAATCAGATTATCCGAATAATACAATGACAGGTAAAAATGAAAAGTTACAGTCGGATATTACATACTCCCCCCCTTAAAAAGAGTTTCGTCCTCGAAACTAAGGGGTAAATAACTCGGGGTATCTCGCTCGCATACTATCCTCGGTCTCCCACGTAGCCTCCTCGACTCCGTGTCGTGACCACTGAACTTTCAGTAGTGGAATCGTCTTGTTCCGCAATTGCTTGATCCTCCTCTCGAGTATCCGTACAGGACGCTCCTCGTACGAATGATCCTCTGCTAAATCAATATCTTCGAATTGAAGAACGTGGCTCGGATCAGCAACATATTTCCTCAGCTGGGAGACATGAAACACGTTGTGAATCTTACTCAAGGTCGGTGGCAAGGCTAGTCGATAGGCCAGATCACCTACACGCTCCAGAACCTCAAACGGCCCAATATACCTTGGGCTCAGCTTGCCCCTCTTCCCGAAACGAAAAACACCTCGAGTAGGAGACACCTTCATTAACACATGGTCACCAACCTCGAACTCAAGCGGTCTTCGACGATGGTCAGCATAAGACTTCTGTCGACTTTGAGCCGTTAACAACCGACTCTTAATCAAAGTGATCTTCTCACGGGCGGCTAACAACATATCGGGTTCCGTACCCAGAGATTCTGACAGTTCGTCCCAACACAAAGGGGACCTACAGCGACGGCCATATAATGTTTCATACGGTGCCATCTGAATCGAAGCGTGCCAACTATTATTATAAGTGAATTCCACCAAAGGCAGCTGGGCTTCCCAATCGTCCTTCCAGTCAAGAGCACATGCTCTCAACATATCTTCTAGAGTCTGTATGGTTCTCTCCGACTGACCATCAGTCTGTGGATGGAAAGCCGTACTCAAATTCAACTGCGTGCCCATCCCACGATGAACTGCCTTCCAGAAGTGTGACACAAATCGCCCGTCACGATCTGATACAATGCTCTTGGGGGTACCGTGTAGTCTCACAATTTCCTTAATAAACAGCTGGGCCAATCTCTCGGGGCCCCATGTGTCCTTAATTTCCAAGAAGTGGGGTGATTTGTTCAGACGGTCCACAATCACCCAAATCGTATTCATTCCTCGACGACTCGTCGGCAAGCTAGTGATAAAATCCATAGATATGTCCTCCCATTTCCATTCAGGAATCGGGAGCGGTTTCAGCATTCCTGCGGGCCGCTGGTGCTCAATCTTAACCTGCTGACAGGTTAAGCACCTCGAAACGAATTCGGCAACCTCACGTTTCATATTTCCCCACCAATAATTCTGTTTCAAATCCTTATACATCTTGCTAGAGCCCGGGTGGATAGAGTACGGGGTAGCATGGGCTTCTCTCATGATAGAGTTCCTCAACTCTTCGTCAGCGGGTACACAAACTCGATTTCTAAAACGTATCAATCCATCCTCGTGGATCACGAATCCAGGGGCTTTCCCTTGGTTTACTTCATCCCGAACTCGAGATAAGAATGGGTCCATAATTTGCTTCGATTTGATCGTATCATCGAGAGACGAAGAAATATCAAGGGTGCAAAGTTGTCCCTGAACACGCTGTAACCAAACTTCAATTTATGGCCTCATAAGGTCCAACTGCAATTCCCTCTGTGCTGTTAAACGACTCAGCATCTGCTCCTGCACTGTCTTACGGCTCAAAGCGTCGGCAACCACATTTGCTTTACCCGGATGATAGAGGATCTCGATATCATAGTCCTTGATTAATTCTAGCCACCTTCTCTGCCTCATGTTCAACTCCTTCTGAGTAAAAATGTACTTTAGGCTCTTATGGTCTGTAAAGATCTGGCAGGCAACTCCATAAAGATAGTGACGCCAGATTTTCAAAGCAAACACCACGGCTGCTAACTCCAAGTCGTGGGTCGGATAGTTAACTTCATAGGGTCGCAATTGTCTCGATGCATAGGCGATTACTTTCCCTTCCTGCATTAGTACACATCCCAGACCCTGTCTCGACGCGTCACTATACACCACAAATCCTTCCGTTCCTTTTGGTAAGACCAAAACAGGGGCCGAAATCAATCGACTCTTGAGCTCTTCAAAACTCTTCTGACATGCTTCTGACCACAAATACTTCTTGTCCTTCTGCAGTAAGTTAGTCATCGGTTGCGAAATTTTGGAGAATCCCTCCACGAATCGTCGGTAGTAACTCACAGCCGAGGAAACTACGAACTTCCTTCACGTTCTTCGGTGGTAGCCAATCTCGAATGGCTTCCGTCTTTTGTGGGTCCACTCTCACCCCTTCGGCTGATATCACATGCCCGAGAAAGACAACCTCAGGCATCCGGAACTCACACTTAGAAAATTTCCTATAAAGTTGTTCTCGCCTCAAAGTATCGAGAACTTGGTGGAGGTGACTCTCGTGCTCCTCGTGGTCGCGAGAGTAAATCAGAATGTCGTCAATGAAAACGACTACAAAGCGATCCAGATAGTTAATAAAGACTCGATTCATCAACTCCATGAACACTGCCGGTGCATTAGTCAGTCCAAATGGCATCACCACGAACTCATAATGCCCATAGCGAGTACGGAATGCTGTCTTCGAAATGTCAGACTCTCGAATCCTCAACTGATGATAACCAGATCTCAAGTCGATCTTAGAAAACACGGCAGCTCCCTGAAGTTGGTCAAGTAAATAATCAATTCGAGGCAAGGGATAGTTGTTATTGATGGTTAACCTGTTCAGCTAACTGTAATCTATACACAATGGTAGATATCCATCTTTCTTCCGCACAAATAACACCGGTGCTCCCCAAGGGGACGCACTAGGTCGAATATAGCCTTTGTCAGTCAACTCCTCGCCGTGGTTCTTCAATTCTTGCATCACGGTCGGAGCCATACGTGCACGGTGCTTTTGAGAGCGGGACGCACTGGGTTCTAACTCAATAATAAACTCCACGTCACGATGAGGAGGTAAGCCGGCAACTCGTTTGGAAATACATCCGGTAGTCTCGTATCACCTAATGTCGGCCAATTCAATCGGGTCGATCACCGCTTTGGTCATGTAGCACCAATAACCAATACACTTGATTAAGCGCCATCGCTTTCATAGCGCTGATGACTCTCCCAGAACGACTGGGATTATCACCTCGAAATATACACTCGAATCCATCATCAGAAGTGACGGTAACCATCCGCTTGCGGACACTGAGTATTGCATCGTGACGATCCATCCAATCGATGCCCAAGATTATATCATCCTTAGGTAGATCGACTACAATCAGATTTGACAACCACTCACGGTCGTTCAAACGACCTGACGATCTGGACTTCACGATTTCCAATAATTCTTCTACCATCAGGTAGACCAATCACGTAGGGCTCACAATTGATAACATGGTCTAGAGGCAAACGACTTAAACAAGAAGAAGATATAAAGGAGTGTGAAGCACCGGTATCAAAAAGAACACACACAGGCTGGGAGTGGATCTCGAGTATACCTGAAATCATGCTGGCCTCGGGATCATCAGCTTTCTTCATCTCGTAAATCCTGGGTTTCGCAGTTCCGGCACAAGGTGTACCACTTTGATTCCCACGGCCCATTCCCCTATTTGCCCCGGTGGTCTGATAGGAAGCGGACGGAGGCGTCCGGTTCTGGACAGAGGATTGAATAGGAGCATGAGACGCTACTGGATCATGTCCGGGCCCACCCCTGCAAAAACGAGCACGGTGACCAATCTTGCCACAAGTAAGGCATGTGACGGCAGCCGGGCATTTGGTGCTGAAATGCCCCTGGTCTCCGCAGTTATAGCACACAACAGATGAGGGGACCGCTCGAGAGTGCGATCCAGCTGGCTTTGACGCCATGGGTGGTCGATCAGAGGGGTTTGGCAATGACTGGGGCTTCCTGAATGTCCCGGTTACTCTCGGTCGATTCTGGTTCTAGGACCTTTTGTTGTTGTAAAGTGGTTGTTTCTTGGAAATCTCCTTCGCGGTGAGTTCGTACTCCAGAGCCTTCTCGATAAACTCCGGTAAGGTAGTACAGTGGTGATTCAACAGCTGCATTCTCATTCGGGGTTTAAGCCTCTTGAGAAAGTATTTGATCTTATCGGCCTCTGTTCGGATAATTGTCGTGGCAAAAGGAAGTAGTGCCTGGAATTTCTCAGCAACAGATAATACATCATCGTCTTCAGACGGGTCGGGGTTCAAACACCATCAGCTGATGGCTCATACCTCATGCTAGACCGTTACTATCCAGGGCCACTCTAATAACATCGAATCATCACATATAAAATAACAACGATATGATATTCAAATCTATAATACCTCAACATAATACTAAATGCAACGATTTCTGATAATCAGATTATCCGAATAATACAATGACAGGTAAAAATGAAAAGTTACAGTCGGATATTACACCTTCCTCCTCAATACTACCAAGACAAATTCATCCAACTGCAAAATCTTCGTCAGAAGAATTTATCAGTCGAAGACTACACAAGAGAATTTGAGAAGCTGATGATGCAGTGCGATATACAAGAAAAAGAGGAGCATACGATTGCCAGATATCTTGGAGGATTAAACAATGATATTGTTGATCGTGTTGAACTTCAACAATATTGGTCGTTAGAGGATGTTATTCATCTTGCTACATGAGTAGAGAAGCAGTTACCCAAAAGATTCACATATAAAAAATTTTCCCCAGCATATCAACCATCTTACACTCGAAAACCACCTACCAATCAACCAAGTTCTTCAAACCAACCCCCTTCCAAACCCATTTCTACAGAAAACAAAACCAAGGCCATCAAATGCTTTAAATACCAAGGTTTTGGTCACATTGCTTCCAACTGTCCAAACCGGAGAACTATTACAATTATCAAAGGAGAAGCCTATGAAGTATTTGAAGAAGATGAGACTCGAGAAGAATCTAAAGGAGAATATAATGCCGATCCAATTTATGATGAAGAAGTTACTGTTGCTGACCACGGTGAATCTTTAGTAATCAGACGAAGCCTACATACAATGACCACAAATGAAGAACCCTGGTTGAGGCGCAATATTTTCCACACCCGTTGCACTTCCGCTAAAAAAATTTGTGATGTCATTATCGACAATGGAAGTTGCGAAAATGTCGTTTCGAGTTACATGGTTGAAAAGTTGGATCTACCAACCCAGATTCATCCACACCCCTACAAGTTGTATTGGCTCAATAAAGGAAGTACAGTAAAAGTTGACAAACGATGCCTTGTGACATTTTTGATTGGTCAGAAGTACCAGGATCAAGTTTGGTGTGATGTTGTGCCTATGGATGCCTGTCATCTTCTCTTAGGCAGACCATGGCAGTATGATCGTCGAGTACTTTATGACGGTTATGCAAATACCTACTCTTTTGTCAAAGATGGAGTAAAAATCAAGCTAGCTATCTACCGCCGAGTGAGCTTGATAAAAACAAGAATGAAGTCAAACCATTGGTGTCCCTAGTCACGAAGGAACAACTGAAAGAAGCTGTAGAGGAAGTTCAAACCATGAGCTTGATTCTATTATTCGAGTCAAACAAGGAGACTACTATTCAAGTAGAAATTATACAACTACTTGAGGAGTTTCCTGATGTGGTACCAAAAGAAATTCCATCTGGACTGCCACCAATGCGAGACATCCAGCACGCCATTGATTTCATTCCAGGAGCAGTGATTCCAAATGCATCACTCTACGTAATGAGTCCTCAGGAGCATGCTGAAATTCAAAGTCAAGTGGAAGGACTATTAAAAAAAGGATTAATACATGAAAGTGTTAGTCCGTGTGCGGTTCTTGCCATTCTAGTCCCTAAGAAAGACGGAAGCTGGAGAATGTGTGTTGATAGTCGAGCTGTCAATAAAATTACCATCAAGTATAGATTTCCAATTCCTAGACTTGATGATTTGCTAGATCAGATACATGGTTCCACTATCTTTTCAAAGATTGATCTTCGAAGTAGATACCATCAGATCAGAATTCGACCCGGAGATGAATGGAAGACTGCATTTAAAACCAGAGATGGTCTTTATGAATGGACAATTATGCTTTTTGGGTTGTCCAATGCCCCGAGTACATTCATGCGTCTCATGAATCAAGTCCTTCGACCCTTTATTGGTAAATTTGTCGTCGTTTATTTTGATGACATTTTGATCTTTAGCAAGGACAAAGAAGAACACTTGGAGCATATTCGGCAAGTGTTACAGACTCTTCGTGAACAGAAACTCTATGCCAATTTGAAGAAATGTTCTTTCTTAACCAATGAAGTTACTTTTCTTGGATATATCATCACATCCGAAGGCATACGAGTAGATCCTGAAAAAATAGAAGCAATCAATAGCTGGCCAGTTCCGCGATCAATCCGTGAGGTGAGAAGTTTCCATGGATTAGCCTCCTTTTACAGAAGATTCATCAAAAACTTCAGCACAGTTGCCGCTCCGCTCACATATTATATCAAAGGAGACAAGTTTTAATGGACTGAAGCCTCGCAGAAAAGTTTTGACAAGATGAAGAAATGTTTGACTGAAGCACCAGTATTAGCCCTTCCCAATTTTGATCAAGTATTTGAAGTTAGCTGTGATGCTTCCCACACTGGAATTGGTGATGTTATAAGTTAAGAAGGTCATCCTATAGCCTTCTTCAGTGAAAAGCTCAACAATGCTAAATTTCGATATTCAACATACGATAAGGAGTTTTATGCAATTGTTCGTGCCTTGCACCATTGGAGTCATTACCTGTTGAATAAAGAATTCATTCTTTATTCTGGTCATGAAGCTTTAAAACACTTGAACTCTCAACAGAAGATTAGCCGTCGACATGCTACTTGGAGTGAGTTTTTACAGTCTTATCCTTTTCTGATCAAGCACAAGGCTGGAGTTCAAAATATTGTTGCGGATGCCCTCAGTAGGTGTCATACTCTGCTTTCTACCCTTCAAACAAAAGTAGTTGGTTTTGAAATGATCAAGGAGTTGTACCCGAATGATCCCGACTTTCATAAAATCTGGGATGCTACTGAATTGCAATCCTCCCAAGATTACTATAGGCATGAAGGATTTTTATTCAAAGGGAAAACTTTGTGTATTCCTAAATATTCATTGCGAGAAGCCATTATCTGGGAATCCCATGACGGAGGATTGGCGGGACACTTTGGCCGAGATAAAACTGTGGCCCTTGTGAAGGAGAATTTTTATTGGCCAAGAATGGAAAGAGATATTAATCGGCATATTCAAAAATGCAGAATCTGTAACTTGGCTAAATCTAAACGCCGAAACACTGGATTATATATGCCACTTCCAGTACCGGAATCGCCATGGGAAGATGTTAGTATGGATTTTATTTTAGGACTTCCACGAAGTCAACGTCAGAAAGATTCAATCATGGTCGTGGTAGATAGATTTTCAAAGATGGCCCACTTCATTCCTTGCCAAAAGACTAATGATGCTGTTCAAGTTGCTGATTTATATTTCAAAGAAATAGTTCGTCTTCATGGAATTCCAAAAGCTATCACTTCTGATCGAAATGTGAAGTTCTTAAGCCACTTTTGGAGAACTTTATCGAAAAAGATGGGAACTAAACTTCAGTTCAGAAGTGCTAGTCATCCCCAGACTGATGGACAAACCGAAGCTGTCAATCGTCTATTGGGAAATCTACTTCGAAGTTTTGTTGGTAAAAATTTGAAGCAGTGGGATCTTATTCTTCCTCAGATTGAATTTGCTTACAACAATTCAACTAATCAAGCCACTCGGAAATGTCTTTTTGAAGTAGTATATGGCACTCATCCCCTGAGTCCACTTGATTTGACTCCGTCAACCGACAAACAACAATTCAGCTCCGATACAGATAGTCGAGCAAAGGAAATCAAGAAACTACATGAACAAGTTAGAGAGCAGATCCGGAAACAAAATTCCAAATATAAAACTCAGCATGACAAACATCGAAAGCAACAAATTTTTAAAGTAGGAGATTTGGTCTGGATTCATATACGAAAGGAAAGATTTCCAAATCAACCAAATGCCAAGTTGTCACCTAGAGCTGATGGACCATTCAAAATTGTGCAAAAAATCAATGACAATGCTTACAAGGTCGAATTACCTGGAACATATGGTGTTTCCACAACTTTCAACGTTGCTTATTTGTCGCCTTATTTAGATGATGAAGCAGATTCAACTCGAGGGCGAGTTCTTTCCAACCCGGGGAGTATGATCCAGCAGCCAACTCACTACACCAAAAACAGGATTTTGTGACATTGAAACTCGCTGGATTTGTGACTGTCAATGACAGTCACAATTTTATGATCACAATAACAAATACAAAGACAAAACATTGATAAATCAAATGCTTGTGATCATAATGATCATCACAAGTGTTCTCGATCGTTTGAGTAGTCACAAATCCAAATATTTGTGACGGTCTTGAGCAGTCATAAATTTTTTATTTTTATGTAAATACATTTTGGCTAACCCTAGTATTTGCCCTCTTCCCGGGATTCTCCGCTTTCATTCTTTCATATCCAAGGTTCACTTAGTTGAGTTCCACCCCTGTAAGCTAAGGACCCTCGAACCATTCTACTTCTCACAAATCGTATTGGAATCCCAAGCAAGCGTCTTCCTTGTACTAATTTCAAAGCAACTACCGTCGATTAAAAAAAATTCGATTGCGAAGAAATTAGTCCTAGAATGGCAGACTGGGGCGCGATGCTCATCGGAGTTGTACTTTTCATACTGCTCCAACTGGGTCTGCTACTCCAGATACCGGGGAACAACCGAACGATGGAGTTCGGCACCATGAAGACCAACAACAAGGCTATTTTTATCCACACGTTTATCTTCCTTGCGATCTATGCTATTCTCGTCTTGGTAGTCAATCTTCACATCTACATCGGTGATCGATCCAGCGCGGCCTTGACTTGTAACCTGTCTCTGTGGTCGGTTTGCTTTTTCTTTTCCCCCTTCGTTTCGACTTGTGTGTATCGAGGTTGTTGCTTGTCTTATTTGAATGGAGTTAGTGGTTCTTGTGTTCTAAAAAAAAAAAAGCTAAGGACCCTCGATCTAAAGCTTCCCTTCAGCCTTCTGTTGGTTCCATCTCATCATTCTCTCTTTCTAGTTCACCATTCTCAGCCTCTGCTTCGTTTGCTACTCAAACCCATCTGCTCAGTTAGGGCGAGGGTTCATTTCTTATACTTTTGGCCTACCTCCAGAAGGGCCCTTGATACGACGCCGCAGCAGCGAGGGACAACCCGCCGATACAGCCAGCGGGGAGGATGGCACTACTGGCAAAGACCGTCTGGTTGGGGCTGGAAAAAGAGGCGATCAATCTTTCCATTCTGGTCTAGCAGTGGGCTACGGAGGTGTATCTGAGCAATCAAATTCCACTCCTTCCGGGTGGAATTCGTTCATGCGGACTGGGTCGGTGCCCCAACGATCGAAGGGTTGCATCTTCAATTCCATCAGATGGGGTAAGGTTCTTCAAAACATCATACATAAAATTTTAATATTACTGAGGTACTTTGCGCGTCTTTTATGTTCAACAGCGCTCTGATAATCTACGTTGAATCCCGTTCATAAAGGTTAGTCTTTATTGCATTTTAATCGATTTGAAGCGCCATTTATTTCTTGTTGGAGAAGTAGTATTTCACTGTAAATAAATGGACGCGCCTACTAATTTTTGGCCGAAACTATGATTATGGAAAGGGGAACGTAATTTTAGTGTTTGAGCCAAATATTAAGTGTTGGATAGGATTTCTAATTGGTCTTTATGAGAAAGGTGGGAGGTGGATTGTTTCTATGAGCATTGTGGAATTAGTTAACCGTGAAATTACGTTTGTTGCCTCTCACTCGTTTATGCTTTTATGAAGTTTAATATATCAATGATATTGGTACTGTTGATGCCGGTTTAGTTATTGTATCGTCAATTGAGGTATTCTATAGTCTAGATTTCTCACAGGAAGATTACATCTGAGTTAAAATATGGTCTGTTGTTTGAAATAAAATCCGATGGGTTACAGGCTGAGTTATCCTGAGCATTTGGGAAAAGTCCTGTCCAAAGTAGGCACTACTATGTCTATTATATTACCACCTTTTTATTGTTTAAAGAAAAAAAGAGATGATTATTAAAATGAAGCAAATCTTGTTAGTTTTCGATGAATATAATGATTGAGAACTGAGAAAAAAAATTGTCAAGGAATATGTCAAACTAACATTTTGTGCATGCCTTTTGTCCTCAGACATCGGCAAGAGATGCTGAATTGTAGAAACACACCAGGTCATTGGACTTTACAAACAAAAACATTCATGTAACTGACTTCAAATTAAGTCTTATATATCTGGTGTGATACTAGTGAGTAATTTCTTGGATTTCCTTGCTTTAAATTGTATCAAGTACTTTATTTTGTTTAGTTCTCAAAATAAAATTGTGATTGATTAGTTAGTTTCTGTTCCATTGTGTAGCATTTGGAGGTTATCAAATCACGAATTCTGTGTCTCCACTACTAATCAAAGAAACTATTATTGAGTGGAATCGAGTTGAGTCGTCTAGGAAAGGCAATTGCAATCGATCTTTGGAGTAAGCTTTGCCTTCTTTTACTGTTAAATTTTTATGTGGTCATTTAATCAATCAGCAGAGTTACTAATCCTTTGCAGTAGGCATTCTTGCTTTCTATATGCTTCAACTCATGTTTGAGTTGGGATACCATATCAGAACTATTCCTTCTATATGCTTCATCTCATGTTTGAGTTGGGATACCATATTTCTTTTGAAACTTGGCCTGCTCCTTTGCGTATTTATAAATGCTGAATATCATTGCAGGGGAAGTTGTACATGATCATGGAAATCTGCCGTATATTTGATGTAATATTCAAAGAGCATCTGGACGGAGTGTATGTATCTCTTTTCCTATTTCCGTATTTGCATCATCCAATATTGTTTCATGTTTTATTTTGTTTTAATATTATCATTTTTACTCGACAGTCGACCAGGTGGTGATCAAAATACAATGTTTTTTATAATCAACAACCATCCGCACTGAAGCACTTGCAGTTTGACAAACATCTTGCTATGGAAAATGTGCGGAAATTAATCACTGAAGCTGATGGTTATCAGCCTCATCTATCGCACCCGAACAGGGTTATCGTCGTCTAATTGAAACTGCATTAATTACCATTAAAGGTCCTGCTGAAGTAGCTGTTGATGCGAAAGGTATCTGAAATATAATTTTGTTTATATAGATTCTGCTGTCGATGCCAATGGCATTTACACTCGGCCATTTTTATCTATTTTTTTCGGTCTTAAATTACAAGATATCCTGAAAGATTAATTTCAGATTCAAGGTAAAGCTTAATTTTCTCCAGAAACTTTCTTTTGTTAATTGGCTTAGACATCCTGTCCAAGTTCTCGAGACCAGTTACTAGAGATATTAATTACAAATAACTGCTTGAGGTTTAGGTTAATTACATAAAAACCCAGAGGTTTTTTGAAAACTGCAAAATTCTCTTTCGAGGTTTGATTCTGTATATTTTGTACCCCATTCATAAGCAAAATATTTCAAAAATACCACCCTTATATTTGTAAAATGTCACAATTACTTATATAAGACAGAAGCTAACCACAAATTTATTTGTTTTTTTCTTTTCAAATTACCTCTGGATTTTTTGGTACATTACCTCCTTGAACCTCAAGGGTTTATCTGTAATATCCTTAGTTTCTTCTATACAAAAATTGCTGGAACATTATTTGCTGAGAAATTCGTTTTGAGTATTTCAGGTTCCCATTGAGGTTGAAAGATTAATTCACAATGATCTTAAGTTAGTGATTGGTTATGCAAATGACACCTCTTGGGCTTTTGAAGTCGGTTTCCAGTTGATGTTACTTTTCAGTAAAAGTTTGTTGAGTTTGATTTTCAACTTTATAGTTTACCTCACTAGAGGCTTTCAAACCTTCCACCTTTTCTCTTTCCTGTAGGAGCAAATTAGTAAAGGCTTAGCCTAATGATATCATAGCCCCTATTGGTGGGTAGTGTAAAGGTTGGAGGTTCGAATTCCTTTGGATGTGTAGGTTCTAAAACCAGTTTATAAGGCCGATTATTAGGAGCTACATTAGTAAAACTGTACAACTTCAAGAAAAAGGGCTTTAGGTCGCTAACAAAATTTTCATTCCACTTAAGGAAATTTCCTACCAAATTGTGATTGCATATATTTTTTTTTCTCTTCAGAAAATAGTGTTGTGAAATATGGTTTGTTGTTTGAAATAAAATTCAATGGGTGATTTGCTGTTGTTGCAGTAGCTTTTGCTTCACATTTTAAAATTAATCTATAATGCTTCTACCGTTGCAGTCTTTTTTTCGGTCCACCATTTTGACAGGTTTAATCAACTATCGAGGACGAATTGGAGATCATGGTTGATGCGTGTTGATCTAACTGAGGTTCGGGTGATAAAATGCTACCGCGATGATTAAGATTTGCACAATATTTGTCACTATAGAGTTGCAGAGACTATTTGGTGAATAAGTTGTATAAGTGCTTTACTTGTGTGTAAAAGTCTAATTAGAAGCAGAGTAAGATATCTAAAGCACTTCCCTCATAGGGAGTGTTTGCCTCCTATTTTATTTCCAATGGGTTGGTTCGTATTTTTTTTTACGTGTTAATTTTGAGCATTACATTGTGATTTTTATGCCTTGTAAAAATTAATTGGAGTGTTGTGTGAATACTTTGAGAAATATGTTTGGATTGTATTATGAATTCATTGTGAAAAATAATTAGATTGCATTAAGAGAAAAATGGGGTTTTATTATTTTTTTTTTGTATTTTTCAACATTTGTGACTTCTAAAAACAGTCACAAGACAGTCAAGAAAAATGATATTTGTGACTGTCCATGGAAGTCACGAAAGTTAAAATTCGTGACTGCTAATGATTGTCACAAAAGATGAATTTCGTGACTGTTAATGACAGTCATAAATGATATTTGTGACTGCCTCGTTTGTGGTATTGTAAAGTCATATAAATGAGGTTTTGTCACTGTTTGATCGTTTTTGTGATCATACAAAAACTCGCGATGGTGATTTTACGATCATTTGTGATTGTTATTTCATGATTTTTGTGATACAAAATTGGTAACCAACCATCTAGAAACCACCATTTTAGAATTCAAACCATTCACACCATCCACTCAACAATTCAAAGCCACCATTCCATTCAAAGGCATCAATGTTGAAAGAACAACCATGCATGCACCTTCCTTAATATTTTAATTATTATGCACCTTCCTTAATATTTTAATTATTTTGTTAGCAAATGGTATTTGAATTTCTGCCATGGTATTGCCCATTATTTCTTCCTACTTGAAGGCCTTATGAACACTATAAATAGGTCCTTCAATTTATGTAAAAATCATCTTGAAGTTAAAGAAATAAATTGAGTGTGTTTCAGAGAAGAGTTCTCTCTTGTTTCTATACCATTTCTTCAAATTCTATCGTCTCTAACTACACATGACTAAAAAACAACCTTTGGAGATATAAGAAAACAATCATTAACCAGGAAATAACAGAAAACCTAGAGTTAAACCAAACATGTCAGAAATATTTACATTGATTAAGAAAACCCGCTGGAAATAGTACTTATTTTTTTTACTACGTTCGTATTAACTAATCCATGCACGTTCAGTGTCACAATACCGGGCAACCTTTAACCACCACCCCAGGCTCCGTCGGGCACGTGGCCAGGGGGCAGTGGTCGTCCGCATTGAGCCCCCACCAATTGGGACCCGCAATATCCCTCGACTGCAGCGTGAAATAAAGAAGCACCCCCAAGAAAGCAATTCCGGAATTGAGCGCCGCCGCCAGGACATAAGCATGCCTGGCCCACCATTTCTTCTGAACCCTGAACACGTAGACGTTGAAGAAAATCCCGGCAGCCCCCCACATTATGTAGTTCACGGCTCTGGCCGGTGGCATGTTCATGGTGGCGCTCAAGATGAGCGGCACGTTGACGAGCTGGATCCATTTCTTCTCGGGATACTTGCGGCCCAGGAGATAAACCGGTATGGGGACGAGGAGACCGACCAGGAACCACCAGTTCATCGCTCCGTACACGCCCTGGCTCGTGAACATTCTGAGCGGGCCGATGACCCCCCATATGATGGAAGCGTTGTAGAAAACATCGTCGCCGGGGCAAGTCCACGGGCTACCGTCGGGTAATAGTGACGTGTCGCAGATGTTCTCGACGGTCGTGAGAAGCCACCACGACGTGCTGAAGTAGACGCTTGATGCAACTACCGTGCCAACCAACTACAAGCGGAAGGAAAACTTTCGGTTAAGATGATTAATCGAAGAGTGAGCGTTTTTGGCAAAAATTTCTTTCTGCTTTTAGAATAAGTGATTTGCCGTAGCATAATGAAACACGAACATATATGTGTGTATGTATATATACTCACTCCGTTCTATTATTATCGCAACATGTTGACTATTACACTGTTCACATTCTCTCTTTTGAGTGTCTTTTCTGATTTATAAGTATGAAAAGATATAGTCGGTGAGATGCTGTTAGATTCGTCTTCAATATACTTTCAAAATAACGTCTTATAATTGTTAAAAATAATTAATTAAATATATTAATAGTCAAAGTTGTATAATGACAAGTGTGAACGTCTAACTGTTGCGATTATAATAGTACAGAGCTAGTTTATAGTTAAATATTAAAATGTGCCAACCTGTACAATGAACATGGACTTGGGAGGGATCTTCATGTACTGACCCAATTTGAAATCACTTAGGAAACCAAGTGCCTGGGACATGCTAATATACCCATATGTCTTGAAAGAAACATTCGCAAGAGGTCTCCCGGGGTAAACATAACCGATAACCATCTCGGTGATAATGTTCAGCCCGATTTGCTACACAAGATTTTCATGAAATCAAAACCGAAACAATTAGCCACACGATGACATATAATCGGCGAAATTAAAAAGTTATACCAGCAACGGGCGAATTCATATGTTACCAAATTAACAAAAATCGATATATGTATATATTACGGAAATGCATGCATGTACTATGCAGATTCGTACCCGATTCGTTGTGGCTTGAATTATGCCGACTGGTAAAGTGAAGAACAAAGCCATCACACAAGCCATTATAAGCCCCCACCAGGGGAGTTGGAGCTGTTTGCCAAAACCCTCACAAGCCCACAAAGAAAGGCAAAACACGACACCAAGAATGGCGTAAAACCACCAGTTGGGCACTTGTTCGTAGTTTGCCTTCATTAATCTCCCATGCACATCCAATTTCTCATGCAGGCTGCTCTTTGCTTTGCTCCACATTGACCAAATTGTCCTGTGTACATTTAATTTTATTTTATTTTATTTTTGATCATCATTAGTACAAGAAGATCAAGCTTAATTGACCTGCAGTTTAATTTCTATTGTATATTGACTCACTTTCCATGATGAAGTACAACATGAGTAATGGTAGCAGTCAGGGAAGCAAACCCAAGGCCATAAGTGAAGGCAAAGAATACACTGAGGTACAATTTGCTGTAACCCTTATATCCATCCATGTCAAGTTCGAAAGTCGCGTCGTTGAGAACACGGGAAATGTTGTAAGAATGGCCGTCTGTGTCGAACGTGTGGGACGAAAAGATTGGGAACTTCTTGGCGCCATACACGTTGTTGAAATAATTCAAGGGCGTCATGACGTACATGACCAATAAAAAGCCAAAGAGCTTGTTGATGATGGCGAAGCCAGGAGTAGATATGGGGTTGCCTATGAAGTTGACGGTGGCCCAGTCCAACGCAAAGGACCCGATTCCCATCCCGTGCAGGCCCGACCCGAGCTGCTGCGGGAATATTCTGTCCTTGAAGATCAAACACAAGATGGAGATGGAAGACAAGGAAGGGGCAAAGTAGGCCGGGACAATGTAGTATGCGAAGCTTGATACGAACATCACTAGAAAGAATTGCAGCCGCGTCAAACCTCCTTTCGCCCTCACTTCTTTCTCATGCAATGCCCTTTGTGAAATCACAAGTTAATAAGGTTTGCAAATAGAAAATAGAATAATATACTATAATAGATATTCATGAGGTTTGATTTTGAAAGTAGACTCTTCTACTGTGACAAAATTATGTTCCGAAAGTAGATTAATTATTCTACGAATGCAAACCTGAACAGAGACACTGCAATCATGTTTTCAGGCCACCACATATAGGGGGAGTCAACTAGGATTTTCCTAAATATGCCAGCCCAGCCATAACCAAGCATCTGAAAAAGAAAAATGCACATCAACTAAATCAGCACTTAAAAGGACTAAAAATTGGCAAGTCAAAAAGTTAAAGGACTAAAATTGTACGAGTTATTGGACTAAATTTGCAACGTATCGTGTTGAATCGATTACCTGTGTAGTTTGAGCCAACAACCAGGCGGGCACCGGATGCAGCTGCCGGTGATAGAAGGCTTTCACAATGGTCACAATGTTTACAGCATAAACACCCGAGGAGCCGCAACTGGCAAATATGGTGATCAACACGTGTTCTTTAAGGTTGAACGGCCCTGGATTGAACGAAAATGACCAGTCGACCAATGGCACGGTAAACTTCGTCGTGGGCAGGACTTTTGCTAGGAACTTTCCCATTGGAAGACTGACGATTTGTGCGATCACGGGCGATATGTAGAGACTGTTCTGGCGGTAGTCGAAGAACTGGTTGATGAACGCCAGCATGACGCACGACGATAAGCCGAGAAGCCATGTCCGAAAAGTGAGGGCCGGAAGGGACGGGTCGTCCGTGGGCGGCACCGTCAGCCGGACCTCCTCGATGGGACAATCGTTTTCTTCCTCCACACCTGCATGCATGCATGCATTGCCATATATATAACTTGATGCGAATGGGTGATTCATGTTTCTCAACAAATTGAGATACCAAAAAAAATATGATAAAAAGTGAAAGAATGCTACCTCATTATATGAGCTTGGAACACAATTGTGGTTTTTGCAAAAGAAAAATTTCATATAAATTAATTGACCACTTATTATTTTATTTTCAACGATGAATATATGCACACAATTTATTTATTTATTTACATATTGCACTTGGAGTCAGGAATAACTAATTGATCAAATTTAACTATTTAGCTAATTAGTTTAATCGCCACTTTAGAAACAACAAGAAGAAAAGTAAATTGACGATATGCCAAATGCTAACAACCAAACAAATTATTGAGAGACTTAAGAGGTAATTAGAAAAAAAAAAAAAAAAGAGAAAAAATATGTGATGATTTCATTTGTACTGTGGTATGTGTAATTTCTTATAAATTATATCTTCCTTGTTATTTTAAATATATAATCATGAAAAATATATTCAAGATTCTGTGTTTCTATCTTTGAAATATGTTTTTCCAAAAAAAAAAAAAATCAAGATTTATTTTACAACATATATAACTACATATATATAGTTATTACCCTCTAATTCAAAACTGCAGTGAGGCTTCTTCTTCTTCTCCTCTTGCTCGTCGCCGTAAAACACGGATCCACCATTGATGCCGGCCATTTTTTATTCCGGCCGGCTAGCTAGCAGATGAAGTATATATTATATATATATATATTTACTCCGGCCGGTTCTTATATATACTGCGTTGTTTCGGGTGTGTTAATATATGGACTCTATAGAAGAATATCACTGGCTGTTATCATTCTCCCAAATACACGCCTATATTCACTATATGACAACATTGGAATATTAAAAATATATATGAATAATGCCCGAAATATGGAAAATATTCTGAACTCTGCTAATATAATTAGGTACAATGAATATTAATTTTTTTAATTTGTTTTTACTATTGGTTAAGAATCATGCGCCTAGCAAGCTCTCCTAGATGATGTCTTGCTTGATACGTACCATGAGAATCTTGTTTAATTTAGATCATGTTTATCGACAACCATTCGAGTCTACAACCCTAAACCGAATCTATTTAAATTTTTGTGGTTTATTTATTATAAGGAATAATTTTATTTTATAATGAAATATTAAGTTATAAAGGAAGGAAATAAACAACAAATTATTATTATTTCTAAGAACAAATATATTTTTGTTTATATCAAACAAGAATTATAAATTATAGTATATAAACTAAAATAATGTAACCACAATTTTTTTTTTATTAAATAGTATTTAATATATATATGATATGTATAAAGATGTGAATGGTAGGATATTCATCTGTTTTAAAAACTAATGATATTGTTTTTCGCTAAATCAACACTATTATCATGAGCCAAACACTGGATCACAATTATCATTTTCGCCAAACCATTTTGGATTTCTTAATATATTTCTCATATTATAATATAATTTATTTGTTTATTTATTGAATATTATTTTAGATCTTTTAAAACATTTTTTTTAAGATTTTCAAAATATGTTTTGCAAAAAATTCAGATCATTTGAATAATATTTAGATTTTTCACAATATTTTAATACTTATGAATACTTTTTAATAGTATTTATCTTTTGTATTATTCTAAAAATTACAAGTTACTTTTCAAGTATTTTAACACAATCCTTTATTTGAATTTAGCAAGTTTTCATTTTCTTAACGATGTGTACAAATTATGTAGTAAATAATTTGCTAAAAAATAATAATGTCATAAAAATACTTATATGCCATGTACAGTTTTCAAAAAATATATTTACCCCATATCTTATTTACTGTAAAAATAATTCATCTGGATAAAAGTTATAATATTTATCTATTTAAAAAAATTGAGAAAAAAATAAATTTTCATGTTTAAAAAAAATCCAGATTTTTTTATTTTTTTATATTTTTTAGACTTTTATATTTTTATTATTATTATTTTATTATTATTACTAAAATCTAAAATTTTTTATTATTATTTTATTATTACCGACCAATAAAATACCGACACGTGGCACTTAATGGCCATGTCATCAATCCGTTAAAACTTAACGGATTAGAAATAATGGAGTCTCTAACGTGTATAACGGAATAAACCTGAGTCCCTACTTTGATACACTTTAAAGTTTAATCCCTTAAGTGATAAAAATGCCAAACTTGAGTCTCTAGTAGAGCTATTTTGCCATTTAATTTTCTGATTTTGGTTGATACCCATTTGCGTCTGGTGCAATTAATGTACTAGCATTTTTATATATATCGCATATTTAATTATATTAAATTTTATAATTAGTATTTGTATAAATTTTTAAATATATTTTAGCAATTAACTATTAGTAATAACATAATAATCAATATAATCATTAAGAATGAAAATTTTAGTAGACAAACTTAAGTATAAATCTTTCTAAATATAAATAAAAAGTATCTTAAAATTCTAATCTTTTAAAAATAGAAAATTCATGAGAAAAATAAAAAAACTATTTAATTGTGTAATTGCAATGTTATTTGATTTCGTGTAGGGCTGAGAATCGGGACGGGATCGGGTCCGTCCCAAGTCCCAGTCCGAAAAATGGCAATTTAATGATCCGGTCGGTCCCGATCGGGAAATCGAGTCGGTCGAAATTAAAAAAAAGTCCGGTCGGTCCGGTCCCGATCTACAATTTCGAAATGTCCCGAAATTCTCAAATGTCCCGATCGGGACAAAAATTCGAAATCGAAAAAATGGCAAAGATTTACTGCTTTTTGTCGATTAACCTGTTTCAAATTCCAGAAATTTCCAAAAATCATAATTTATCAACAACTGACGACATAAACAAACCATGCAAATCCTAGTTATCATTAAATCTAAATTCATAAGAAAAATCCCACAAAACAAACAAAACAAGAAATGGCAGCCACCATCAATATTCAACAAAACAAGTCTTTCTAATTAAGTAATTCTACTCAATAAAACACAAACAAAACAAAACAAGAAACCACAAGGCACCACCAAATATCAATGGCAGCCACTATGCATGACTCACATGAGCACTGTCTGTGTCCAATCCTGTCCTCGTTTGATCACCGGGCACAATGTCGATGCATTCTCCAAATCGATCACCAATCCCAAGTTCAACTACAACTGACAAAAATAAGAAGAAACAAGTTAAATATTTACTATTTTAATTCCAGTATTTTGTTAGTATTTTAATTATGTGTTTTAATTACTGTTTTTTCTTAATTCCAGTTTTGTTAATTACTGTTAGTAATTCCAGTTTTGTTAATTCCAGTTTTGTTAATTTCAGTATGTTGTTCTTAACTTTTACGGGAGGATCTCCTTCTAGAATTTCGACAAGCTTAAATCCCAACCAATATTTAGATCTTTTACTTTTAGTTTTAGTTGTTTTTTACTTCTTCGAAATAGGTTGGTTCACACCATCTCTCATTTCTTCTATAGCCACATCTTTTAAGAATCCCAAGTCTTCTTCACCAACGATATTACTATCTTGTAGTGGTTCATCAACCAAGTCTTCTTCATCCCAAGTATGACTTTCAGAATTATCCATCTAACATAAAAATATACAAAAGCAAAAAGTTACACAAGATAGTAATAATCATGCATGGCTGTACAACAAGGCTGTGCAAACAAAAAATGTACAAAAACAAAGGATGAATTTAAGAATATACTATGCAAAGACAAGATGAAGTAAATGACCTTGTAAAAAAACAGCATCTGATGATAACAAGACAAAGTATAATTAAACAATATACTGTGCAAAAAAAAAAAATGAATGAACTAATAACTGAAACAAAAACGAGGCTGTAAAAAAAATATATACAAAACTTAAGAATGAATTTTCTCTATACTCAACGGTCCGAAGGAGTATCTATAAAGAACATTATTGAAGTTTCTGAGTTTTCGACCCAACCCCTTCAATTTTCCAGAATTATTAATGAAAAAACTAATACCAATGATTTTTATTCAAATAAAAAAAAAACGAAATGAAAAATTACAAATTAAAAGAAAGCAAACACAAACTGAACGGATGAAGTAAAACAATAACAATAATAATAATAATTAATAATAAAAAATAAACATGAAGAATAGAATTAGTGAATTACCGAAGAAATTTGAGAAAAAATAAACATGAAGAAGAATATAATTACCTCTGCTTCCAACGAAGAAAGTGTGAATCGGGTCGCGAACGGAGGCGAACGAAGGCGAACGAAGTTGTGGCTCCGGTCAGGCGATGGATTTGGAAGGGGGTTGGAAACGGTCGAGATTTGGAGAGAGAGTGCTGTTTTTTTTTGGGGGAGGGGGCGGGGTTGGAAAACAGGAAAAGGGATCGGGAGAGTTGGGGGGGTGCGGGGTTGGAAATGGGAAAGGTAGGTAGGGAATAGAAGTCAAAAGAGAAGAAACTGAAAATAATCAAATAATTTAATTAAACTGATATCGGGATATCGGGTTGTCCCGATTACCTATCGGGACTCCCGAGTCCCGAAATTTCTCAAACTTCTAGTCCCGATCCCGGTCCCGGTCCCGTTAATTTCGGGACTCGGGGTCCCGATTCTCGTCGGGACTCGGGACGGGACGGGAATTTCCCATTTCCCGGTCCCCGATTCTCAGCCCTATTTCGTGTGAGAATATGCAAGTTTGTACTATTTTATTACAAATTATATCCAAGCATTATATATATATATATTAGGGCTCTATCTTTTGTAATACCAAACCATAAAAATAACAAGTTATGTATCTTCATTCATAAGAATATAAGTTTTTTATACCATTTTGCTTAAAAAGACTAAAATGTCCTCCAAAAGTTGGTGATGTTGAATTTCTTTACTTTTTGTATTTTATTTAATATAAATCCTTTTTCTTTTCTTTTTTTTTCCATCATCTTCTCCATGACTAACTATCGAATCCAACAACTAAAATTTAATGTCTAAATGGGTCTTTCAAAATCCTTATAAAAATCACACGATTTTGCGAAAAAGAGAAGTTGACATTTTAATAAAATTTCATTTATTGTGCTCCTCGGTTCATAAAGAAGGTATGCAACTATTTTTATCGCCAGAATTTTTTTTTTTTGAGGAGTTCTTTCTCACACAATGGCGCACACGATGGCTGAATTGCACACGATGACTGCACACGATGGTTGCACACGATGGCTGCACACGATGACAGGACTGCACACGATGGCTGCACACGATGGCAGCCATGATCGTACACACGATGGGACTAGCCATCGTGTGCACATGAACTTTTTAGTTTTTTGGCCAATTTGATTGAATGTGTTACCAATATGGATGTTTTGTGATTCTAAAACTGATTGTTTAAACATTAACAACTACATAGCATCGTATACAAACTCATATATGTTATTTCGTGTAATTCAATAGTAAATGAGCTATTTCATACAGATGATGAACTTATATATACGAACTTATATATTGAGAACATATAGACTACACATGATATGAAATAGATCACGTTAATTCAGGCCATAACTTTACAAATAAGTATATTGTTAGTAAATACTTGTTAATATATAAGTAACAACACGTAAATTGGCGAGTTATTTTAGAAATTAGTGAAAATGTGCATGTTCTTGTGCACACGATGGCTAATCCCATCGTGGGCACGATCATGACTGCCATCGTGTGCACATGAACTTTGGACTTTTGGGTCAATTTTATTTAATGTGTTATCGATATGGATGTTTTGTGATTCTAAACTTGATTGTTCAAACATTAACAACTATTTGACATCATATGCAAACTCATATTTGTTATTTCATGTAATTCAATAGTGTATGAGGTATTTCAAACAGGTGATGAACTTATATATACGAACGTATACATTGAGAACATATGGACTACACGTGATATGAAATAGATCATGTTAATTCAATATACTTATTTGTAACATAATCTATTTCATATCATGTGTAGTCTATAGGTTTTCAATGTATAAGTTCGTATATATAAATTCATCATCTGTATGAAATAGCTCATACACTATTGAATTACACGAAATAACAAATACGAGTTTGCATACGATGCTATTTAGTTGTTAATGTTTAAACAATCAATTTTAGAATCACAAAACATCCATATTGGTAACACATTCAATCAAATTGGCCAAAAAACTAAAAAGTTCATGTGCACACGATGGCTAGTCCCATCGTGTGCACGATCATGGCTGCCATCGTGTGCAACCATCGTGTGCAGCCATCGTGTGCAGTTCTGCCATCGTGTGCAATCACCGTGTGCAGCCATCATGTGCAGTTCTGTCATCGTGTGCAGCCATCGTGTGCAGCTATCGTGTGCAATTCAGCCATCGTGTGCGCCATCGTGTGAGAAAGAACTAAAAAAAAAATTTCTGGCGATAAAATATAGTTGCATACCTTCTTTATGAACCGAGGAGCACAATAAATGAAGTTTTATTAGAACGTCAACTTCTCTTTTTCGCAAAATCGTGTGATTTTTATAAGGATTTTGAAAGACCCATTTAGAAATTAAATTTTAGTTGTTGGATTCGGTAGTTAGTCATGGAGAAGATGATGAAAATAATAAAAAGAAAAGAAAAAGAGTTTAAATTAAATAAATACAAAAAGAAAAGAAATTCAACATCACCAACTTTTGGAGGACATTTTAGTCTTTTTAAGCAAAATGGTATCAAAAACTTACACTCTTATGATTGAGGATATATAACTTGTTAATTTTATCATTTGGTATAAAAAAATTGATTCTCACTATATTTTATCAT
This sequence comes from Orobanche coerulescens, assembly GCA_033398695.1. Lineage (NCBI taxonomy): Eukaryota > Viridiplantae > Streptophyta > Magnoliopsida > Lamiales > Orobanchaceae > Orobanche > Orobanche coerulescens. Next base: position 138,853,419 of record CM065814.1, on the reverse strand, counting down.
ATTAAATTATATGATTCCTAATTTTATAAATTTCAAACAAATGTCCCGAAAATATATAAAGTAGTTAACATAATGAATATTGAATGAATAATAAGTAATTTTGAGAGAATAAAAATTAATTTAAATAATCTGTTAAATGTGAATGGACAATTATTTGCATCATCTTAAAGTTCCAATCATTCAGAAAATTAGGATATTCATGTACGAAAATGCATAAACAATTTGATTGTGCTATTACAACAGTAACTAATTCTCAGAGATTTTAGATTTTTCTTCTAATGTATCTTAAATGATGCACATTTACACTATTTTGATACACTTATATTCTAACCTTTATACATAATTCAGTTATTTTAATACTTTAGATTATACAATTATTTATTTTAATGATTTGACTAATTTCCACATGATATCTTCCTAACATATATAAATATTTATATTTTAGTACCATCATAGTAATTCATAGAATCATCTTGATAGAAGAAAATTTTAAGTCAATATAACATAATTGTAAATCTTTTTAAATATGACTCAATAATTATTTAAATTATCTTAGGATTTTGATCTTTCGAAAGTGAAAGGTTCGTATGAGAAAAAAGTAAAATTAAGTGATTGTATTATTGAAGATATAATTAATTGCATGAGAGAGACCAATTAACTTGGTTTATTTCATTTTCGATCATATTTTGGATGATTCAAATTTACAATATTTAGAATAACTTTTGGTCAAGCAAGTATATATGTCTCGATGGTTTAACTATATTAAATTATACAACTTCTAATTTTATAAATTTTAAGATATGTCATAATAAGATATATAATCAATTAATTTAAACAATAGCATATGAATCAAAAGAAATTATTTGGGGGAATAAAAATTAATTGTATATATTTTTAAAAATAATTGGATAATTTTTAGTTATCCTAAAATTTCAACGACTACGAAAATGGAAAATTAGCGTGAGAAACAAATTCAATTGTGTTGTTGGAGAAATAATTATTTTCATAATAGAGTTTGACTTTGTTATTTTAATTTCTAATATAATTTAGATGATGCATTTATGTAATCTAATTATACATTTTATGCCATAACAGTTATATATGTTTTATATAATTGTATAAAATTATAAGTTACTAACTTTACCAATTTTAAATGATTTCTTCCTAACATAAGTATTTTTTAAATAACATATTAATCAACAGAGCCGTCATCTTATGGAGGGGGGCAGTTTCGGAGAACAACAGGTAAGTGTAAATATCTCTTAATGTGATTGGATAATTGATTTAGATATCTTAAGATTTTGATCTTTCAAAAATAAAAAAAAATTATGTGAAAAAGAGGAAAAGTATTTGATTGTGTTGAAACAATAATTGATTACATGAGAAAGTGATGCAGCAAGCGGAAGTATATTCGTATTAATCTGTTGATTCTTAGAAGGGATCTCTCTTTTTTAGTACCAAAACATAAAAGTAACAAATTATATATCCCCATTCATAAAACTATAAGTTTTTGATATCAAAATGTGTTAAAAGACTTTATTACCCTTAAAGTCTACCAATAAGAGAAAAAAAAACTAAAAAAGAAAAAAGAAGATTATTAAAACGAAACAACAATAAAAAAAGGTCCCACAACTCAATATTTTCCTTTGCCAAAAAACTCTCCTCCTCTCTGCAAAAAAAGTCTCCCATCGTGAAACCCTTCGCCGGCCAGAAAATGTCGACCTCCGACTACCACAGAGAATCTGAAGACGCCAGAAGTTCCGCTAGTGACACTCCATCTGAAGAGCAATTCGTCAATGAGCCGCCAGTTATTGTATTTTCATTCACACACGATCGTGCCACGACGGTTGTTCATCTTCCCACGATCGTGCTGAAGAAGATGAGACCATCGTGTACACGATGGTCTTTCGTGGGCACGATGGCTACACACGACGGTCGTCGATCGTGTGTGCCGTCGTGTGCTAGAAGTGCAAAGCTCTGCCTTGCACACGATCGCAGGCACACGATCGTTTCCCGTCGTGTGAACCGTCGTGTGGCACACGATGGTCTTCACACGACGGGCATCGATCGTGTGCATGCGATCGTGTGCAAGGCAGAATTTTTTTTTCCGTTCTCTTAAGCATTTTATCATATTCTTATGAGTTGTATGTCCATATTGCAGACTGGTTGCGTATGGAAGAGACCTACATTGCGTTTTGTTACACGTCAAGTGAATCTTTACATACGGGAGGCGGTATTTAAAGAGATCATTGAGACATTAAGGAGTATGGGCCGCAATTCCGCTGTTGCTGATCGAGCTATCGAGAGCTTGACCGAGGGGGTCCTGGGGCGCTTGATTAAAGTTAGGAGGAATGGGAGTTCAAATACTGCCCTACATCACTTGATTGCTCGTCAATTGGAGGGTGATCAAATCCCCCCGGATGAGTCGTGGTTCCAGGTTTGCGGGAGGACCATTCGTTTTACGGCCCGTGATTTCGCCTTGATCACGGGACTCCATTTTGGAAACTCTACCTTCCATCCCCAGGACGACCATCTCCTTCCGTCCGACGGTATTTTCCACAGAATACTCCATGGCAAAAACATTAAGGTTAGTGTTCTGCGGAAGAGGTTCAATGCTCGAGATTTTGGTAGAGACATAAGAGATTATCTCAAGGTTGCCAATTTGCTTATATACTACTACTTTATCCTATGCCGTGACGACATGATGGTCGAGACATGGGCATGGGCATTAGTGGAGGATTTCGAGCAGTGGGATATGTTTCCTTGGGGTTCTTATGCCTTTGGGGTTTTATCTTACTACATAGGCAACATTGCCATGAAGGAGGGACAAGAGCACAAGGACTATCACTTCTATGGTCTGTTTGGGCTTTACAAATATGGTCGTATGAGATGATTCTGCATTGGGAGCATTGTGTGGTAGTCGAGATAAAGCGTCCAAGTCCCCCGGTGTTTGATGTGGACTACGAGGAAGATGTTTTGTGATTTCACTCATTTCTTCGACGATAAGGTACATAAATTTGTAAACGTATTTTCTCCTAACTTCACTCATCTCTTCAACATTATGTGATTGCCCATCTAATGGTATGCTTTAATGACTATTGTTGCAGCACAAAGTACTTCCCTCTTTACCGCATCTGGAGGAGGATGAGGATGAGTACTACTACCTGAGCTTTGAGAATGGCTCGCCTTATGACGTTAAGTTCATTAAGCCTGCAAGAATAGCTGTGAGGAATAAGGAGGATGAGCCTGCGCCGATCCCGAGGAAGAAAGTTATGGATAGGTTGAAGAAGGCTGCTAGAAAATTGATTACATATGAGTCGGCACATAAAGTGTCGAAGCGACGCCGGCAGAGTACCCCACCAGTAGATGGTGCAGAGACATCGGACCGGGAGAGGCAGCCAGAGAGGGTGTGTTGTGTCCACGGACTTCCTTGTCCGGACCACACCCAGGACACGAGCAGGGATGAGTACTTCGATCGCCGTTTGAAGGCGATCTTGTACGACGATTCTGAGTCCGGATTTATTGCTCGAGTTTCTCGCCGGGTGCTTTCTGGGATCGTGGATTTCTTCGGACCTATGCATAGACGTTCTAGGAGCCCGGTACACTACTCGGTGGGAGCCATGATAGGCCTCATCATTACGCATCTGTTAGCTGCGCCGTGCGGAGGATTCCTGACCCTCCACGTCACTCAGTCTCTGGCGCAACACACAGTCACCATTCTCATCGTCAGCCTAGTCATCATTCTCAGCGTCAGCCGAGTCACCATTCTCAGCGTCAGCCGAGTCACCATTCTCAGCATCCGTCTACCCACCATTCTGAGGTCAGCACAGTCACCATTCTCAGATTCATCATTCTGTTGAGCGGACTCAGCAGCCCCTTGATTACGAGCATCAGTATGAGCCATTTGAGGCGCCGTTCAGTGATATGGGACGATGTTCGACCGGTTTCGGGGCGAGCATCATTACGGTGCGATGTTTCGCAGATGAGGGTGGTGGTCTGGCGGCAACCTCCATTTCGATCGAGCCGATTTTGAGATCGAGCGGCCAGTATCTGACTCTCGATCGTTATAGTTGTGAGAGGGATGCCGAGGGTGACGAAGATGGTGAGAGTGCCGAACGCAGCATTTGGGTGAGCGTAATCTTCCACCGCAAGTGAGTCGACCATCTGCTGCTTCGAGAGCCTTTTGTGGTTGCGCCTCCCGAGAGATAGCGAGGCTCGAAGAAGTTGTACCTACGGTTTAGGAGGAGCGACCACGTGATGCTATTGTCAGGTGTTTGGAGACCGGGCATGCTCTCACCCAGCGTTATTTGACCGGATAGAGTCTAGCCGTGAAGACTTTGATGCCGAGGTGATAGGCGTTATGTGCTAGCGACTCGAGCGAGGCTTCGGAGGGGAGTCCGTAGTGTTGGTGTCGGTAGAGTTGGCACCGTACTTGCCGGCTCCTATTTTACGTAAGTTCTATAACCTACTCACTTGTATATCATTGGTTTGATATCGATATTTTTTAATTTTGTGGTTTGGCTTTTTGTAGTTAGTTTTGGCCAACGAGTTTGCAAGACTCCATCCGGATGATCCACTTGGCATCAAGGTGACGGGGAAGCCGGTTTTCAAGGAGTGGAAAATTCCTAAATGCATCGAGGACTACATGACAGGTCTTGATACACCACATGCGGTTCCATGGTTAAATTGCAACGAAGTAAGTTTGAAATTTATATTTATAAATAATTGACGATTTGTTGCCATTTGAAATTTATATTTATAAATGATTCGCTATGTTTGATGTGATGATCTTATATGATTACATATTGTGTTTGAACAGATCCTTGCCATTTGTTGCCTCGACCAAAGCCACTGGGTGATTATCAAGATTGACATCATAGCATGGACCGTGGAGTTGTACGATTCCTTGTCACACCACCACGAAGATGGTCGTTACCGATTCAACCAACTGCGACCGATTATGCGTCTGATGCCTCGTGTGCTAGCTCAATCCGGGTATTGGATGAACAACCAATCGAAAACGAAGTATGACACGGAGATGAGTTTCAAAATTATGCCACGAGAGCTACAGTTCATACAAAACAACAATCACAGTTGTGGCCCCTTCGCGTGCATGTACTTGGATCGACTCGTCTCTGCAAACCCAGGAGCAAGGCACCAAATCAAGGAACTTAATGAAAAATATATTAAGAAATATCGATATGGTCTAGCTGCTAAAATCTTTATGTTGTCTTTAGACATGTAGAATGGTTTATGTTGTGTTGTACAATATTTATGTTGTATTTAGACAGTTTTGGATGAATGTGTCAGTGTTGTTAAATCTGAATGTGTTGGCTCTGTGTTACACACGATGGATGCACACGATCGTGGCCATCGTGTGTTACGATCGTGTGCAACCTACCCACGGTCATGCGTCTGATGCTGTCGTGTGCGCACGATGGCTGGCATGACCGTGTGCACACGACCGTGAGTACCATCGTGGGAACGGCCGTGCACACGATCGTGTGTTCAATCGTGGCCACGACCGTGTACACGATCGTGTGCATATGAACTTTTGGTATTTTTGCAAATTTGAACTATTGTGTTATCTAGAATGATGTTTTGTGATTCAAACATCGCTTGTTCAAACATTAATTACAATATGGCTTCTTATACGAACTCCTATTTGTCATTTCGTTGTAATTCATTAGTATATGAGGTAATTCATCCAGATGATTGAACTTATCCGTACGTACTAATAGAACAATTGGACGACACATGATATGCAATATATTATGGTAATTCAATCAATGACTTTTTATATAAGTGTATCATTAACAAATAATTGTTAATATATAAGTAACAACACCTAAATTGACGAGTAATTTGACAAATTGGTGAAAATTCTTGACGTTATTGTGCACACGATCGTGTGTTCAATCGTGGCCAAGACCGTGTACACGATCGTGTGCATATGAACTTTTGGTATTTTTGCAAATTTGAACTATTGTGTTATCTAGAATGATGTTTTGTGATTCAAACATCGCTTGTTCAAACATTAATTACAATATGGCTTCTTATACGAACTCCTATTTGTCATTTCGTTGTAATTCATTAGTATATGAGGTAATTCATCCAGATGATTGAACTTATCCGTACGTACTAATAGAACAATTGGACGACACATGATATGCAATATATTATGGTAATTCAATCAATAACTTTTTATATAAGTGTATCATTAACAAATAATTGTTAATATATAAGTAACAACACCTAAATTGACGAGTAATTTGACAAATTGGTGAAAATTCTTGACGTTCTTGTGCACACGATCGTGTGTTCAATCGTGGACACGACCGTGTACACGATCGTGTGCATATGAACTTTTGGTATTTTTGCAAATTTGAACTATTGTGTTATCTAGAATGATGTTTTGTGATTCAAACATCGCTTGTTGAAACATTAATTACAATATGGCTTCTTATACGAACTCCTATTTGTCATTTCGTTGTAATTCATTAGTATATGAGGTAATTCATCCAGATGATTGAACTTATCCGTACGTACTAATAGAACAATTGGACGACACATGATATGCAATATATTATGGTAATTCAATCAATAACTTTTTATATAAGTGTATCATTAACAAATAATTGTTAATATATAAGTAACAACACCTAAATTGACGAGTAATTTGACAAATTGGTGAAAATTCTTGACGTTCTTGTGCACACGATCGTGTGTTCAATCGTGGACACGACCGTATACACGATCGTGTGCATACGTGGATACAGTGCCAATTTGACACCTGGTTGCCAACGTGTCACACGATTGGAACACACGATCGCGGCGATCGTGTACACGGTCGTGTGCATACGTGGATACAGCGCCAATTTGACACCTGGTTGCCAACGTGTCACACGATTGGAACACGCGATCGCGGCGATCGTGTACACGATCGTGTTTACTTCAAAGGTCAAATTATTTTATTATAAAATCCCATCGTGGGTCGGTCCCCCCCCTTTATTATAAGTCGGTCCCCCCCCTTTATTATAAAATCCCAGGCCCCCCCTTTACTTTAAAATCCCATCGTTGGTCGGTCTCTACCCCTTTTTCACTTCAAACCCTAATCAATTAACATCAGTTAAAATTCATTAAAATCAAATACGCGAAATGAGCGGCCGATTACGAGAAACCGATTTAGGAGGAAGCGAAGCACCACCACCAAAAAGAAGAAGGAGGATACCTACTCCCAACCCACCATACAGAACTAGGCCGAGAGGAAGATACTCAATGCTCAGAGTAAGTTTTTTGATTTTGTTGTATGTGTAGTGACAATCATTGCAAATTAATGTGTTCCATGAAACAGGGCCTATTTAAAAACACTGTGAGCACTCCAGTCATACTAGATGGATGATGATAATGATTTGGAGATTTCTGAGAACAAAAGCAAAAAATTTATTTTGGAAGAGGAAGTTCATGAAGACGGTGATACAAGACTAAAGATACAGCAGCAGATTGGGGAAAAGGGATCCAATTGATTGTTTTTTTTATGTTATTATTAGATATTTTGTGTGATGGTGATTAAATTTTGTTTTGTAAAGTTATATGCTTTGGAACAGTAAACTATTGCTCTTTGAAGTGAGCTACTTTGTTATGGTTAATGTTTGGCTCCATAATCACCTTTATTTGCTTTACATTACTGAACACTTAAATTTCAATTCAAAGGTAAAGAAAATAGACACAAAATTATGCATTTCAACTAATAATCGAATCTTGAATCAATACATGGTCCATCGAGGATCAAAATATCAACACATGATTGTTGCTAGTAAGTCACAAAATATAAAAATACATAAGCAATTTAAGTTTCACGGTATGGACATCCCCTTATGTCATGGTCATCATTACGGCAAATGCTACACCTCTTCTTCTGCCGGCGCCTTTGCCTCGGTTGTTCATCGATTTCTTGAGTTTCTTGAGGGATATTCAAATCCACACCCCTATGGGAATGAATGCTTTGCAAGATTTTCTATTGTGGCCGGTTCCTTTACACCTACCACACACCTGAGGTCGTCCACCTGCGTGCAAATTTTCAACAGCGGACCGTGCGCGACTCATCCTTGGTCGGCCGGCTTGTCGTACCCCCTCTGGAGGTACGCAAACGATGGATGAGATCTCCGGTGGGACATTCCACTCATCAGGATGTGGGATGGGACTAATATGCTCCTTATAAGTCTCTCTAAGGCCTTGTTGCTTGAAATAACGACTAACAAAATCATACACGGACAAACCATTGCCGGCGCGCCTGTTACAATAAGCAATTATGTCAAGGATGTTGTATAGGATAATGTATTTTTTATATTGATGAGGTGATAAATCCAGACCATCCCTGTTTTGCAAATGATGGGAAAACACGATCGCGTCGATCATGTGTTACGATCACGGGGATCGTGGGGTTACGATCGTGCCCATCATTGGTTACGATCGTGCCCATCATTGGTTACGATCGTGCCCATCGTGGGTTACGATCGTGCCCATTGTGTTACGATCGTGCACATCGTGTGTCCCATCGTAGGTTACGATAAGGGCGATCGTGGGTTACAGTCATGGCGACCGTGGGGTTACGATCGTGCCCATCATTGGTTACGTTCGTGCCCATCGTGGGTTACGATCGTGCCCATCGTGGGTTACGATCGTGCCCATTGTGGGTTTCGATCGTGACCATCATGAGTTACGATCGTGCCCTTCGTGGGTAACGATCGTGCCCATCGTGGGTAACGATCGTGCCCATCGTGGGTAACGATCGTGCACACAACAGCATAGACATGTACCTTATAGCAGCAGCGGCATGACGACATGGAATCTGATCCAAATCAAACTCACGACAACAACATGTCCATGTTCGAAGGTCGACCTCATAAAAAACTTTGTTTTCTTCGACTTTATAAACAAGTGGGGTGGTAGCTCGAACGGTAAGAGTCAGACTGGCTTGCACAGAGTTAGAAAGCTTTTCAAAAGTGTGCATTGTCAACTCATGGTCTCTTGACGTAGCTTCTCCCCACTTCTCATCAAACCAATTCTCTAAAATTAGGCGAAATATCTCATCTTCCTCGTATTGATACTCTTTGGAAGGCAAGTCATAATTTATGTTGCCGGGCTCTACTCTCGAGCTGCTACATCCCATATTAACCTCGGGAGTGGAGGAGCTGCTGTTCTCAACATAGACCTCAGGATCCTCCTTGTATTCTACTAGTAATCGAAGTATCTCGGTATCGCCCCTTAATAGGACTTTTACTTTGTTTCCTTTGGCCATGTGTGTCAAGTACCATAATTTGTAATCGGACTCATTTGGACCACCCAAACCCTCTCTGATAACCCCCACGAGGTTTGCACGACTAACTTTGCTCGTGTCGATATAGACAAAAAAGGAGTCCCCGTCTACATATGTCGATCGCTCCCAATGACCACCGTGATGTATCAAAATACGCTGCCACGACATCTGATTACAAAAAGATGAATAACTATTCAGAAAAATGAGCGAACAATATTACAGTGCGCTTGGACACTACCGATGCACACGGTCTTATACTACTGTGTGCGTGATCGTGCAAGTTTACGTCCATGAACACGATCGCCGCACACAATTTTATACGATCGTGTTAAGCGATCGTGTACACGTTAGTGGTGCGCACGTTGTTAAGGTCGTTTCGCACGATCGTTGCACACGATCGTTGCACATGTTGGCGTCCCATCGTGTGCAGCGATCGTGTCCGTAAGAACAGATCTGGAATTTTTTTTTCATCGTTCAAATAATGATACATACCTTCTTTATGAACTCAGAAGCACGACAAATGAAGTCCTATTTCAACGTCAACTTTTATTTTCGAACAATCTTGTGATTTCTATAAGATTTTTTGAGAGACCCTTTGTCAAAAATTAAATGGTTGTGTTGTTTTGATGTATATGTTTGTAGTTAAATTTTGGTTCTTGGACATTAATATCGATCGGAGGAGGAAAGTAAAAAAGAAAAAAGAGAAGAAAAGTAGTTTAAATTAAATAAATAAAAAAAAAGAGAGAAGTCAACAATACAATAAAAAGAGAGGACATTTTAGTCTTTTCAATCAAAATGGTACCAAAAACTTATAGTTTTATGAATGAGGATATAGAACTTATCAATTTTATGCTTTGGTATTAAAAAATTGATTCCCACTTCTTAGAATATCCGGATGAATACACAAATGTGATTAACGTTTAATTCCGTTGATTCGATATGAATACCGGAAGAACAACGATAAAAACACGAACAAAAGGATAAAACCCAATATATTTCTATTTCATCAAAAGCTCCCTTACAATGTTATTCAGAAGACTATTTATAAGATAAAACATGATAACTGCCCACTAATAACCCCATTATCATGATAACTGCCACTAACCTCATTATCATGATAACTACCCACTAATCTCATTATCCACACGTCCACTAACAATTATTTAAAATATAAATAAAACCCTAACAACTATTAAATATAAATATAAATATTAAATACAATCTAATCTTCATCATTCTCTCCCTCTTTGAAAAGATTCGTCCTCGAATCTGAATGAATCTAATCTCCAGCAGTGTAATAGAGTCGACAACGCGTTCATCTCCAGGAAAAGCAAAATTAATTAACACTTCACGATATTTGACTTCAAACACATCAGCGGTACGTATTTGACCCAAAATCTTGAGACGATAAGCACGTGGAGTACTCAAAAAAGTACCAAAATAACTATCATTTTTTATGAAAAAATAATAGTTATTAATCTTAGGCCCAGAAAAATAAGTTGGCCCATTATTATGATCTGCCAAAATAATATCAGGCCCCTTTTCCTCAAAATATGCATGAAGCGTAGGGGTGGGCATAAAAAAATCAAAATCCCGGTCCCGTTCCGGTCCCATCCCAAAATTTCCCGGGATGGGACGGAATCCAAAATTAAAAACACTAGGCCCGTCCCGTCCCGTCCCATTAGAGTAACTACGGGACGGGACACAAGACAAAAAATCTGAGGCCCGTAAGGCCCGTCCCGTCCCGCTAAGTTTTTAACCCTTTTTAAAACCATATATTTTTATTATTTGTAACCCTTTTGTAATTAATTTTTAATAATAAACTATTTTTATTTTTTACTATCTATATTTTATAATTATACACAAACCTAATTAACCGATATACAGTTAGTAACTGATATTTTTTCAAAAAAAAAAATAGATATGTTGTATTCAATGTTAATGATTGTTATTTTAAAAGTTTAATTTAGGCTATTAAATTAGTTTGTTGGATATTTTTCTCGAATTTAGACGTATAAAATTATAGATTTTCTTACGTTTTTCAAATTTATATTTTGAACTTTTTTATGCGGGACTAAACCCGTCCCGTCCCGTTCCGTCCCGTCCCAACCGGGATAAGACCTGTGCGGGATGAAATTTTGAAATCACCAATCCCGTCCCGTCCCGTCCCGCTTGTTATAACACGGGACGGGACGTGGGATGACCCCAGGCCCGTCCCATCCCGTCCCATGCCTACCCCTAATGAAACGCGGTTTGCTTCAAAATAATTAAAGGCCCAATCTGCAGATTATTAATATAGGTCGCCCGAACTCCTTCAAATGAATACGATGGGCCCAAGTGTGCATTCAACACCGAAAGGGGCACACTATGTGTGTTGTTGCCCAAAATATTTACCCGAAGATTAATACTGCTGGATGACGGACAACAAACAAATGCGGGAGCACTTCCGAGAGAAAGATAATAATACAAGATTTGCCGGGTTTGTTAGGCCCGGGCTTGAATGCTCTCGCGAGATGTTATTAATACAAATATTCGTGGATACAAGTATTAATTAGAGAAATCTAAGTACAATGAGTGTAAAAAGACTCTGTTGATCCGGCTCTTGAGCGAAGCTCGGTGTTCTTCGTCCCGCCGGTAATCTGCTCGAGGAGAAAAGGCCGGGAGAAGTAAGACCGAAAGAAAGCTGTTGCCAAGAGTTGGATGTTTGCCAAGTGCAAGTAATTTGCTTCTGTATGGTGCTTGAATCGTGAGATTGCCCAGTGAAAATATAAGTGCAGGCTCCCTTGCTTATATAGGGACAGCCGGGTCCTGTCCTTTAGCTGCCGATCGCCTGCCGGCCATTACTTTAATGGGGCGATCTCCTGGGCTGTCAGGCTAAAGTCCAAGGAAGATGCTGGCCGTCCGAATAAAGTCCAATGCAGTGGCTGGCGCCAGCTGGGCGGTCCAATAAGGAGCCATCACGTGTCCAGAGTCAGTCAACAAGTGGACCTACCGACAAGCTTTCGGCGGCCTGTCGGCTGGTGGAGGGAATCTGTCAGGCTTTGGTCAATGGCCCGAGATTCGCGGATCTTGTCCCGGCCTTTGCACATGGTGCCAGTCCTGGTGCTCGGCCTTTGCCGACTGGATGGCCATCGGTGGTGATCGACCTGGATGGTCTTCGGAGGTCGACATTGGCCAGTGGATGGAGGTCGCCAAGGGTCGGTCGCCAAGGGTAGGTCGCCAGGTGCCGAGAGACGGTCGATCGCCCAGGGTCGGTCGTCGAGATGCCGAGAGGAGATCGCCCGTTCGTAGGTCGCCAGGGGGCGATCGCCGAGTACTGAGAGGCGATCGTCTTGAGGTCGATCGCTCGGCATCGGGACTGGTCCTGGGGCCTTCGGTCGGTCGATGTAGCTTGTCCGCTGGGCTAAGGCTCGGTCGCCAGGTCGCCGATGGGCAGGCTTGCCTAGGTCGCTCGGCAGTAAGTCGGTCGCTCGGCCTCGGAGGCGATCGCCGGTCGGAAGGTGTTAAATCTTGACACAACAATTGCCCCCCAGCTTGCTCCTATGTTGAAGACATGGGGCGAGGTGGTTCTTGCTGGTGATCGTGTATGGATGAGGACGGGCGATCTGAGCTGACTTAGGACTCGTACTTGGGCTTAATCATGGTCGATTGGCTTAGCTATCTTTCGGTCTTGTACCTGCAAAAAACAACATTGGCCGATCCCCCATGGAAACTTGGTGGTTTCGCTTGCTTGAGGAATCGTGCACAGTCGCGGAGATCGATGGACCGACCCCATGACCGTGTCTTGGTGCACGTAGACAATGAGTGCCTCGTGACTCACTTTATTATGAGGGTCCTCTGTTAGGCTGCGCCTCGCCTTGTGTTTAAACGAAAGGCGTGCGGTCTCGGTCTAGAAGAGTCCTTGCGCGGGGCAGCGTCGGATGAATCAACTCCACGCCCGCGGCTTGTTAGCTCTGCTTCCACCTCGGCCAGCCATGGAGATGGCCGACCTCGACGGTGTACGTTGAGACGGGTTTGTGGAATGAGTCCACTGACTAATGTTGGAGGGCCCTCCGACTACGCCGACCTCGTATTTAAACGAAGGGCGGGCGATCTCGGCCGAAAGGGACCTTGCATGACCGAAGCAGCCGGTTCCATCGACTGCCAGGGCCATGGCTTTATGATGTGCGGTGGAGGCGATCTTATGCCTTAGTCCGTCATGTTATATGCTGGACTGTAGATGGCGATCGTGTCCACCGGGTTGCTGATGATGTTGCGATCTGGCCGGAAGACTGGCGATCGTCGATCGGCGGCCGATCGCTTTATTCGTAGGTCGAAATTGGCGATCGGGTGGCGGCTAGTCACTTATGTTAGAATGGACTGTAGGCGGTGATCGAGTCCTCCGGCTCTGCTGGGTAGTAGCGATCGGGCTGGGAGACTGGAGGTCGTCGCGCGGGTGCCGATCGTTCTACTCCTAGGCCAAGAAGAAGCCTTTGCCTGGACAGGAAATATGCGGCTCTGGCCCGGAAGGCTGCGTAGGTCGTCGGTAGGGTCTTCGTGAGATGCGTGAACATAGGCGAGAAGCCCTGAAAACCTCCTAGGACCGCGTAGAGGGCGGTCTCATCGCTTACGGGCTCGCCGTTGAGGATGATCATGTCAACCCGGTCGATGTAGTCCGAGTCGGACTCCTGTTCTCCCTGCCTGATCCGCCACCTGCGATGGGGACCTTCGGCGGCGGCCCCGGTGGCGAAGTATTCCGTGAAGACGTGCGCCCGGCTCGTTAAAGGAGCATGGACCGAGGTGGCAATGAGGTGTACCACCGGTGGGCGAGTCGTCTAGTGTCGGAGGAACATTCGGCACCGGGTCGCGTCCGATGCCCCACACCGGTCATGTAGATGTTGAACTTGTGAAGGTGTGCTTGGGGTCCGATCGCCCTTGGTACACGGGTGTCTTAGGAGGCGATCGTGTCTTGCCGGGGCGAGCTCGATGTCGATCGCGGCGGCTCGCTCGGCGGCGATCGTCCTCACGGCGCTTTGCCCGGATTGCGAGCGCCTTCATGTCGTCGATCGACGTTGCATTGCGGCGATCGCCGCGGCTCGGCGCTTGCGGATCGGCTTTGGGAGCGGGGCCGAGGCGATCGTGTACCGATCTCGGACCCCCGCTGCCGACCTCGGGAATTTTGCGGCGGGAGCCGGGCGGTGGATCGCCTTGTGGGAGCCGGGTAGGCCGAGCTCCCGGTGACGGACACCAACTCCGTCGTCTCGTAGGCCCGGGCCGGGCCGCCGAGTCGGGTCGGCGCCTGTGCGATCGAAGACGACGTGCCCCGCCGCCGAGCGCCTCTTCTTGCGGGCGAGAGCCTCCTGGCACTTGTTCGGCCGGTAGTGCCTTAAGCTTCGCTTGAACTTCCGGCGAGAGACCGGGGCGGTAGCTGGAGGCGCGTCGAGAGCGATCCGTCGCTCTGTAGGACGGCCAAGGCCCCTTAGATCTGTTCCTTGGTTCGGAACGTATCGAGGTAGTGGCTTGGGCCGCCTTCCGGGGACGTGGTCGAGGGCCTCGGCCCGCGGCTACCTTCCACCATCGGCGGCTCGGGACGGAGCAGGGTCTGGCCGGGCGGCGGCTTTCTTCGACGCGGATGCGAAGACATGATTTCTGAAGGATTTCTTTTGAAGTGCAGTGAGTGTCACTTCAAATATCTGCCCCGAGAACAGTGAGTGTTCTTCGGGACGGTAGGTGTAAAAAATCGAGGGTTGGATCCCCTTCCTCTAGCGCCAATTGTTGTTGCCCAAAATATTTACCCGAAGATTAATACTGCTGGATGACGGACAACAAACAAATGCGGGAGCACTTCCGAGAGAAAGATAATAATACAAGATTTGCCGGGTTTGTTAGGCCCGGGCTTGAATGCTCTCGCGAGATGTTATTAATACAAATATTCGTGGATACAAGTATTAATTAGAGAAATCTAAGTACAATGAGTGTAAAAAGACTCTGTTGATCCGGCTCTTGAGCGAAGCTCGGTGTTCTTCGTCCCGCCGTGTCACTCGAGGAGAAAAGGCCGGGAGAAGTAAGACCGAAAGAAAGCTGTTGCCAAGAGTTGGATGTTTGCCAAGTGCAAGTAATTTGCTTCTGTATGGTGCTTGAATCGTGAGATTGCCCAGTGAAAATATAAGTGCAGGCTCCCTTGCTTATATAGGGACAGCCGGGTCCTGTCCTTTAGCTGCCGATCGCCTGCCGGCCATTACTTTAATGGGGCGATCTCACACAGTCGAGGCTAAAGTCCAAGGAAGATCTTGGCCGTCGAATAAAGTCAATGCGGTGGCGGCGCCAGTGGCGGTCGATAAGGAGCCATCACGTGTCAGTCGATCGACAAGTGGCCCTGCAGGCAAGCTTTGGCGGCTTTGTCACCGGTGGAGGGAATCTGTCAGGCTTTGGTCAATGGCCCGAGATTCGCGGATCTTGTCCCGGCCTTTGCACATGGTGCCAGTCCTGGTGCTCGGCCTTTGCCGACTGGATGGCCATCGGTGGTGATCGACCTGGATGGTCTTCGGAGGTCGACATTGGCCAGTGGATGGAGGTCGCCAAGGGTCGGTCGCCAAGGGTAGGTCGCCAGGTGCCGAGAGACGGTCGATCGCCCAGGGTCGGTCGTCGAGATGCCGAGAGGAGATCGCCCGTTCGTAGGTCGCCAGGGGGCGATCGCCGAGTACTGAGAGGCGATCATCTTGAGGTCGATCGCTCGGCATCGGGACTGGTCCTGGGGCCTTCGGTCGGTCGATGTAGCTTGTCCGCTGGGCTAAGGCTCGGTCGCCAGGTCGCCGATGGGCAGGCTTGCCTAGGTCGCTCGGCAGTAAGTCGGTCGCTCGGCCTCGGAGGCGATCGCCGGTCGGAAGGTGTTAAATCTTGACACAACAATGTGCAGTCTCCATTTTAAAATATGGCCCAACTAGATGTAGGAGCCCATAACCTGGCGGTAGGGCTGCAGAACTCAATTCACCATTGTCTTCTACGGGGTGCCCTGCGGCGCGACTGGAACATGGCAGTATGCGATGGTTGAAGACGGCGAGAGGCGGCGACCTGATTAAGTTGACTTGGTTGTGATGCGCTGATGTCATTACAGCGGTGACGGGTGACCGGAGGGACACACGATTGACGACGTTATTGTGGCCGTCGGCGAGTTCGCAGCAGGCGGTGTGGCTGAGCGGCCCTAATTGCTGAGGTGGTGTGTTGGTGTGAACCATGGTATGAGGACTTGCGATTGCAGTGGTGTATGACTGAATTCGCGCGGCTGGTGGATTGCGGCAGATGGTGTCGCTGATTACGGCATGGGATGTTGGAGTGGCGGCGATGTGAAACGCGACGACAGTGGGACGGTGGTGCGGGTTGATGGGGGTTGGCGGATCTGAATGTAGAGGTGTGACAAAGGGGATCGGATCTAGATCCGGTGGCGATCCTGTTGTGGCGGCAACCAGGGCTGCCAAGACTGGATTTGGTGGCGGCGACGAAACGAACATATCCAGTGTGTCTCGTTGACTGTAGCTGTCGAAAATCCCATCGACGGCAGTGTAACACCCCCAGATCGAACCGGGAATACTACACGCCGCAGACCCTCTCCGTGAGGATCCACCAGGCTAGACATCAAAACAACACATTACATTACATACCGACGAATCAAAATAACAAACCAATAGACCGATTTGGTCTTTCGACACTGACTTACAAATAAAAATACATAAACTCATCCAGACTCATACCCACGCAAGGGTAAAATAATTACCATCACAAACAATAAGACAGCGGAAAAGACAATACAATGGACTCCGACTAACTGAACCCAAAACTGGCCTTCGTGTGATTAGTATCATTCGTCTTTCATCATCCCTAGTACCGATCCTGTCTTGCTCCCGAAAACCTGCGTGTACCTGGACACAATACAGATATCCACCCCCCGATTACTCGGGGGTTAGCAAAACTCCACTGTTTCGCTAGTGCAAGTACAAAGTGCAAATACGAGCCATACACAACACATTCCGAGAATATAACGAAAGACTTCCCAAGATATATTTAGTTAAAAGTAGTTTAAGTCGTGAAAGCAGAAACGAAGCAAGTAAGCATTTTGAAAATATTTCCAAATCTCGGGAGTTTTGAAAACATCAGAAATTGAAATGTTCTTAATTCCTCGAAAGCCATTTAGGGTCACAACCCCAAAGTTCATTTTCCAAAATACAAATCCGTTTAACAAAATATGGGGTCCACGACCCAACCATTCCGGTCACAAAACACAGGGTCCACGACCCGATCATCCACTTCAATTCACTTACAAGGACACATTACACATAACACATTATTCTTATGCCATTCTAGCCAAGCACCAAGACTCGATATATAATGTCGCTCGACCCCGAGCACAAAGCATTGTGATACTCCAGACAATATCACAATTAACGAAAACATCAACGTCATCCTCAAGATGAAAACTTCACCTGGTAACCCGCGACCGTACCCCTTAGTATCGGCCCCCAGACGCCCCGTCGAACGCTCCGGGTGGGAAACCACTTCCGCGGCCGTACCCCTTAGTATCGATCCCCAGACATCCCGTCGGACACTCCGGGTGGAAGTTTATCCACACACGCACCCAAGTCCACTTCCGTGGCCGTACCCCTTAGTATCGACCCCCAGACATCCCGTCGCACACTCCGGGTGGAAGGAACAACACACACACGTGTTCCAAAATCACAGTTGCAAACCACAAGCCTCGAAGGTCAATCACAGTATATATAGTCGAGGTACCTTACTAGAATGACCAGTTCATCCAACATATACTCACGACCAAGTAACGACACGACTCATGTTATAATTCCAACGATGCAGCTAGTACCAATAACATAGCAACGAGGGAAAATACCTTTCCAACCACGCCGAACGACACAATGTCACAGGATCATCAATAGGCATATGTTCCACACATACCTCAAGGAAAGTTAAACTATAAATCTACAATGTCATAATCACACAAAACGATACCCTACACATACTTAGACAAGCACATTTAACAACGAAATCATACGGGTCATCTTTTAAGGGAGTATTGGAAAGTATATCAATTCTTTTGAAAGTTAATTATAGACATTCGTAAATCACGTATCGTAAATTACCAACTAATATATCCACAAAATGTAACACCCCCAAGTCATTCAGGGCATATTACAGCGCCGTGGATCCCACACTGTGGAATCCACCAGGCTAATGTACCAACCAAGACATTCGACAAAGACAAACAACCATCAATAAGACGACAATTCATAATAAGAATACAAACCGACAATTAACTCCTGACATTAAATCCATTTCCCAAAGCGGAAACACGACATTAACAATTCAAATGGGAAGTACTCGAGTACTTAAACCAATTTTATAATACAAAAATCCCAAAACAATACATCAACCATAATTGACAGAACAAAACACCAAGAATCGATTACTGGACAATATCATGCTTGCCCATCATCCTCATACGGCTCTAGTGCTCGCTTGTCCCCACGATCAATATCTGAAATACAAAAAGTATTTCCCCCATTTAAGGGGTTAGCAACAACTGCTAGTGCAAGTACAATCCATTTGAACTACATTCTAATCAGATGAATAATGCGCCAAAAATCAATTTTGAAAACGTTTTATATTCCGGAATATTTACAATGTACAATCACAAAGCACATTATCTCCAACAAATCACAATTCAAAGTTAACCGTTGGTACGAGACTCACGGCCACCGTACCCCGCAGAGCCCCGTCGGACATCCCTGGGTGGCTAACCACAGTTCACAATACGCACACTCACGGCAATACGTATCCCTAGAGCCCCTGTCGGACCGTCCCTAGGTGAACATACACATATCCATACACAACAACCACGATACAGCCATAATTCAAATACTAGAACATGTAAACAAATGTAAAGTACTTGCCTTTGAGACATCTTCGAAGAATCGGAAGTGAAAAATGACTACGGATGATCCGAATGGAAAACGACAGTTCCTAAACGAAGAATTAGCATAACTCAGTCCCAACGGACATCAATAATCGAAAGGAATACTCCCGAAACCCCGATTACAAATCACGACAATAGACGTTCAATCGATACGGGCGAGGGTTTACGCAAAATCTCCCCGTATTGATAATTCACGGATTAAAATCAAGGAAATTGGATTTAGAATTACTCAACAATCACAATCGGTAAAGAATATCGATATATAGATGAACAATTTGAAACTAAACCCTAGAATCCCGAAAAACACCCAAATTCGTCAAAATTAGGGTTCCTGAGGAATTACCTTTGAAGATCCAAGTACTATGATCCGTAGAACACGCGTTAGATTGATTATCCGGGCTTCACAACCGAACGAAAATGATGAAAATCGACCCTCAAGTGATGAATGATGAGAAGTTCTCCCCTCAACCCTCTCTCTCTCGTGCGCAGGTGAAGAAAATGAGGGAAATGGCCGGTCTCGCCCAAAAAGAACGAAATTATACAGTTGACCGCATGGTGTGCCGGCGCGCAGAAGTGTGCCGCGCACAAGCCCAAAATCGCTTCCTAGGGTTCGGCGGCCGCGCCTGGCCAACAGTATGCCGCGGTACTGCAGATCGGGTTTTGGTCGAAGATGCCACACGAGTGTGCCGCGGCCGGACGGTGTGCCACGGCGACTCGGAAGTGTGCCGCGCCCGACGGGTGTGCGCGGCACAGTCTGATACCCGCTCGCCAAAACTGACAAATGTGTGTGCCGGCGCACATTCTTTCAGGCTGCGCCCACACCCTTAGGGTCCAAAAAGATGAAAAATGATCCGGGAAGAGAATGAAATCAATATGAATCAATATCAGGGAAATAATAACACGAGACGGACCCACGGAAACCCCGAAATGGCGGTTCCGCACAACAATAACGAGAATCAGATCGATAGATGGCAGGAAAAATACACTGAAAGATACACGAGGGTTACTACAATCGAAAAATACACCGGAAATGAAAATACAAGGGAAAGAAAAACGCGGATATTACATTCTCCCCCTCTAAAATAAAGTTTCGTCCCAAAACTTAAGAATCAAAAAGCTCGGGGTATCTCGAACGCATATCCTCCTCTAACTCCCACGTCGCTTCTTCTACTCCGTATCTCGACCATTGCACCTTAACCAAAGGAATGGTTTTGTGCCTTAACTGTTTGTCTCGACGCTCCAAAATCTTGATGGGCCTCTCTTCAAACGTAACATCCTTCTCGATCTCCACGCCCCCAAAGTCAATAATGTGGGACGGGTCCAGAACGTACTTCCTCAACTGGGAAACGTGAAATACGCTATGCACATGACTTAGCGACGGAGGTAAAGCCAAATGGTATGCCAACTCACCGACTCTCTCCAATACCTCGAAAGGTCCAATATATCTCGGGCTGAGTTTCCCCTTCTTCCCAAAACGGAAAACTCCTTTCGTCGGAGACACTCTCAACAGAACATGATCTCCCACCTCAAACTCTAAAGGTCTACGCCTAACATCCGCATAAGACTTTTTCCGACTCTGAGCAGCCAACATTCTCTTCATAATCAATTCAACTTTCTCCCTCGTCTCCAACACAAGGTCCGGCTCGGTGCCAACCAAATCGGACGGCTCATCCCAACATATCGGTGATCGGCAACGTCGTCCATAAAGTGCCTCATACGGTGCCATCTTAATCGACGCGTGCCAGCTATTATTATAAGTAAACTCAATCAAGGCCAGATGATCCTCCCAGTTACTACTCCAATCTAACGCACACGCGCGCAACAAATCCTCGAACGTCTGAATGGTACGTTCGGACTGTCCGTCAGTCTGAGGGTGGAAAGATGTACTCAAACGCAACCGTGTCCCCAATGCCTTATGTACTGCCTGCCAAAAGTGCGATACAAACCGGCCATCTCTATCTGAAATAATGGTCTTCGGCGTACCATGAAGTCTCACTATCTGTGCGATAAAAACACGAGCCAACTTTTCTGGACCCCAAGTATCCTTGATGCCCAGAAAATGCGCCGACTTAGTCAGTTGGTCTACAATCACCCACACCATATTCATACCAGTCTTCGTCCTCGGCAAACCCGTGACAAAGTCCATAGAGATATCCTCCCACTTCCACTCCGGGACGGGAAGTGGTTTCAACAACCCGGCTGGCCGCTGATGCTCAATCTTGACTTGCTGACAAGTCAAACACTTAGCCACAAACTGAACTACCTCCTTCTTCATGTCGTTCCACCAGAAATTCTTTCTTAAATCCTTATACATTTTACTCGAGCCTGGATGGACTGAGTAAGGTGACGCATGAGCCTCTCGCATAATACTCTGTCACAATTCCGAGTCGTTCGGAACACACAACCGTCCTCGAAATCTCAACACTCCGTCCTCATGAATAACGAATCCCGGGGCTTTCCCCTTCCCTACACTCTGTCGAAGCTGAATAAACATCGGGTCCTCCAACTGTCCCGATTTAATGTCATCGACCAGAGATGAAGAAATCTCAAGAGTACGCAACTGCCCGGAACTCTCTGGCAGCACAATCTCAATGCTCAACCTCATAAACTCTCGCTGAAGTCCCGACTGGGCCGTAAGTAACTCAAGCGCCCGAAACAATACCGATTTCCGTCTCAAGGCATCTACTACCACATTAGCCTTGCCCGGATGATAAAGGATCTCGAGATCGTAATCCTTAATCAATTCCAACCATCTCCTCTGTCTCATATTAAGCTCCTTCTGCGGGAAAATGTACTTCAGGCTCTTGTGATCGGTGAAAATCTCACACGACGAGCCATACAAGTAATGACGCCAAATTTTCAACGCAAATACAACTGCGGCCAACTCAAGATCGTGTGTAGGGTAATTCAACTCGTACGGTTTCAGCTGACGGGAAGCATAGGCAATCGTCCTCCCGTGCTGCATAAGTACGCATCCGAGCCCTTGGCCCGAAGCATCACTGAAAACTGAGAAACCATCACTACCACTCGGTAGAGCCAAAACAGGAGCGGTCGTCAACCGCTTCTTTAACTCCTCAAAGCTATTCTGCCTCTCATCGGTCCACACAAACTTCTCTGACTTCTGTAACAACTGAGTCAGCAGTCGAGCGAGCTTAGAGAACCCCTCGACGAATCTACGGTAATACCCGGCTAACCCCAGAAAACTGCGGACCTCCTTCACATTCTTGGGCGGCGCCTAATCCAACACTGCCTCTACCTTATGTGGGTCCACACGAACACCCTCGGCCGAGATCACATGACCGAGAAACATAACCTCCCGTAACCAAAACTCACATTTTGAGAACTTAGCAAAAAGATGCTGAGTTCTCAAAATATCTAACACAATATACAAATGACGGGCGTGCTCCTCCTCGCTTCTCGAGTAAATCAAGATGTCGTCGATAAAAACGACTACACACTTATCGAGGTATTCGATAAAGACTTTGTTCATAAGCTGCATGAACACGGCTGGGGCGTTAGTTAGCCCAAAAGGCATAACCACAAACTCGTAGTGACCGTATCTCGTCCGAAAGGCCGTCTTCGAAATGTCGGTATCCTTCACTCGGAGCTGATAATACCCCGATCTCAAATCAATCTTCGAAAACACAGTTGCCCCTTGCAACTGATCAAACAAATCATCAATCCTCGGGAGCGGATACTTGTTTTTGATGGTCACTTTGTTCAACTCTCGGTAGTCGATACACAAACGAAGTGACCCATCCTTCTTCTTCACAAACAGGACCGGTGCGCCCCAAGGTGAAGCACTCGGTCGAATATACCCCATGTATAGCAACTCTCCCAACTGTTTCTTTAGCTCCAGCATCTCGGCGGGCGCCATACGGTATGGCGTCTTAGAGATCGGTGCTGCACCCAGCTCTAATTCGACGGTAAACTCAACTTCTCGGTCCGGAGGCAAACCCGGCAACTCGTCTGGAAAGACATCAGGATACTCACACACTACTGGAATAGACGAGAGCTCGACTCCCCCCTTTTCCGATCTCAAGGCATAACACCAATAACCCGTCCAACCTCCCCGAAGAAGTCTCACCGCCCTCAAGGTGCTGATCAGTAATCTCTGGCTACTCCGCTTACGCCCCACAAAAGAATGCTCGGTACCGTCAGAGGCTAACATCGAAACGGTTCTCGTTCTATAATTCATGATCGCCCCATGACGGTCCAGCCAATCCTCACCCAGAATCAAATCCTCATCCTTAATATCTACCGCAATCAAATTAGAAGGCCAATCCCTCCCCGCGATACTCACAGAAAAATCTCTAATCTCACGGTCCCCCACGATGCTATCCCCACTAGGAAGTTTAACAACAAAAGGCTCACAGGCAACTAGGCAATCAACATGCAGACGACGCACACAATCCATAGATATAAAAGAATGCGTAGCACCAGAATCGAACAATACGTAAACAGGATGATCGAGGATGTGGACAGTACCTGTAGCCACCGTCGCGTCAGGATCTCCTGCTCGTCTCATCTCGTACACTCGGGGCGGAACAGACCCCGCACTAGAAGCTCCCCCTCTAGAAGGCTGACTACGTCCTCGACCTCTACCAAAACTCTGCTGCGGCTGAGGAACTGTCGGTGCCTGATTCACACTCGGATCTCCCGTGGCTGGGGTTGATATCTGAGTAATTGGAGCCCGAGCTGCATCCGTACAAAACTTAACACGATGACCCATCCGACCACAAGCAAGACACTGAATCGGAGGCCTATCACACTCACTCATCATGTGGCCCGGGCGACTACAGTTGAAGCACGTAGGACCACGAACGGAACCAGTAGGAGCAGACCTAGAACCGTTCCCTCGCCCAAATGACGGCGACTGACTCCCAAAGACTCGCGAACCAGACTGAGCCTTCGTATACCCTCCAGACTTGCCTCCTGAAAACTGACCGGAGGTCTTCTGCTTCTTTCCTTCGGTTGTTGTCTCTGTCGCAGAAAACGACATCTCATAAGCCATCACTTTATTCTGATAATCTTTCAAAGTCGTGCACCCCAGACCAGACATGTAGTGGCGCACCCTCGGTTTCATTCGCATATCAAAGTGGCGGATCTTATCAAGCTCATCTCGAACTTGGTTTCTCACATAATGCAGCT
The DNA here is from genome assembly GCA_033398695.1 of Orobanche coerulescens. Taxonomy (NCBI): domain Eukaryota; kingdom Viridiplantae; phylum Streptophyta; class Magnoliopsida; order Lamiales; family Orobanchaceae; genus Orobanche; species Orobanche coerulescens. The sequence goes on along the minus strand of CM065814.1, from coordinate 138,828,988 downwards.
GTTGATTGTAGTCTTTGATAGCTTGAGAAATAGGAACATCCTGGGGTTTAGCCTCAAAGAAGGCTAGGATCCTCCCCTCTTTCACTGGCCAAGGACAGAATTCATCTTCCATCAGATCTCGAAACTCGGCCCACGTAGCGGCCCGGTCACGCGGTTTCACCGCTTGCCACCACGTTGCTGCTTCCTTAGCGAGGAAGTACTGAGCAATGGGTACCTTCCTCTCCTCAGAACAATTAGCAGCCTCAAATACTTTCTCTATCTCGAATAGCCAATTCTCCCAACCAGAGGGGTCAGAAGCACCATCAAACTGCGGAGGACGCATACGAATCACGTCCTGAAGTAACTTATCACTGCCGGATCCAGTAGGCGGAACCGGGTTGGCATTCGCTTGGCCGACTAGAACGGCCTGAGTCGAGAGCGTCATCCGGTTTGCTACTTGTTGCAAAATGTTAGCCACTCCAACATTCTCATGTGCACACGGAGCTAGCAGATCGGTCTCGCCGACCTCCGGAACTAGGGGGAACACTGCTCGACAAAAAGGCATCGCCGAATCGGTTCCCGAGTGATCGGACATGGCCGCCCCATCGGCCGCGCCGTGTCCCCTCAAGGCCCGCGACCTGGCCGCGTCCTCTACCAACAGGAATTCTGAAGAAGTAACGGGTAAGTACAATTCAAACGCAAAACGCAATAAGATACTAAGACAGGAATAGAACAGAACGGTGAAACGAGTCAAGTTAGGAAAAACTTACGAGCACCGGCGTACTGAGATGATGGCATAGCAGTGATACTGTCCCAAAACGACACTTAACTAGACCCAAATAACCGATAGCCTAGGTATCCATAAACTTAGGCTCTGATACCATATTCTGTAACACCCCCAAGTCATTCAGGGCATATTACAGCGCCGTGGATCCCACACTGTGGAATCCACCAGGCTAATGTACCAACCAAGACATTCGACAAAGACAAACAACCATCAATAAGACGACAATTCATAATAAGAATACAAACCGACAATTAACTCCTGACATTAAATCCATTTCCCAAAGCGGAAACACGACATTAACAATTCAAACGGGAAGTACTCGGTACTTAAACCAATTTTATAATACAAAAATCCCAAAACAATACATCAACCATAATTGACAGAACAAAACACCAAGAATCGATTACTGGACAATATCATGCTTGCCCATCATCCTCATAAGGCTCTAGTGCTCGCTTGTCCCCACGATCAATACCTGAAATACAAAAAAGTATTTCCCCCATTTAAGGGGTTAGCGACAACTGCTAGTGCAAGTACAATCCATTTGAACTACATTCTAATCAGATGAATAATGCGCCAAAAATCAATTTTGAAAACGTTTTATATTCCAAAATATTTACAATGTACAATCACAAAGCACATTATCTCCAACAAATCACAATTCAAAGTTAACCGTTGGTACGAGACTCACGACCACTGTACCCCGCAGAGCCCTATCGGACATCCCTGGGTGGCTAACCACAGTTCACAATACGCACACTCACGGCAATACGTATCCCTAGAGGCCCCGTCGGACCGTCCCTAGGTGAACATACACATATCCATCCACAACAACCACGATACAGCCATAATTCAAACACTATAACATGTAAACAAATGTAAAGTACTTGCCTTTGAGACATCTTCGAAGAATCGGAAGTGAAAAATGACTACGGATGATCTGAATGGAAAACGACGGTTCCTAAACGAAGAATTAGCATAACTCAGTCCCAATGGACATCAATAATCGAAAGGAATACTCCCAAAACCCCGATTACAAATCATGACAATAGACGTTCAATCGATACGGGCGAGGGTTTACACAAAATCTCCCCGTATTGATAATTCACGGATTAAAATCAAGGAAATTGGATTTAGAATTACTCAACAATCACAATCGGTAAAGAATATCGATATATAGATGAACAATTCGAAACTAAACCCTAGAATCCCGAAAAAACACCCAAATTCGTCAGAATTAGGGTTCCTGAGGAATTACCTTTGAAGATTCAAGTACTATGATCCATAGAACATGCGTTAGATTGATTATCCGGGCTTCACAACCGAACGAAAATGATGAAAATCGACCCTCAAGTGATGAATGATGAGAAGTTCTCCCCTCAACCCTCTCTCTCTAAAGGCAGTGAAGAAAATGAGGGAAATGGTCGATCTCGCCAAAAAGAACGAAATTATACGATTGACCGCATGGTGTGCCGCGGCGCACAAGTGTGCCGCGGCACAAGCCCAAAATCGCCTCCTGTGGTTCGGCAAGGTGCCGCTGGCCGGCGTGTGCCGCGGCACCCGGTACAGTCGGGTTTTGGTCGAAGATGCCACACGAGTGTGCCGCGGCCCGGACGGGTGTGCCGCGGCACTGACTCGGCAATGTGCCGCGGCCCCGGACGGGTGTGCCGCGGCACACAGTACAGTCCGCTCGGCCAAAATCTAAAAAAATGTGTGTGCCGCGGCCCACACCCCCTTAGGGTCCAAAAAGATGAAAAATGATCTGGGAAGAGAATGAAAGCAATATGAATCAATATCGGGGAAATAATAACACGAGACGGACCCACGGCAACCCCGAAATGGCGGTTCCGCACAACAATAACGAGAATCAGATCGATAGATGGCAGGAAAAATACACTGAAAGATACACGAGGGTTACTACAATCAAAAAATACACCGGAAATGAAAATACAAGGGAAAGAAAAATGCGGATATTACACAAAACACGTAATGTATGGGCAAGATACTTGCCTTGATAATCGATACCGGACACTCCTACAATCACGCCTCAGTCGGGACACCTCGAACACCTACGATTCCCCGGCGAAGGAAAAGAATACACCCACGATCGAGAAGCTTGAAGAAAACGACGAACGGAAGGGTTCCGACTCGAGTTCTTCACAAGAATTCGACCCTAACAACATATAATCAATAAATCATCGATCATACGAGGAAGAATAATCATATAACGCCCGAAAACCCCTCTATGACATTTTACCGGACACCTTCAAGGCGTCGATCAAGAACTCGACCAAAACAACGAATCGATACGATCCAACCATGGAATAACAAGGGAAACGATACAATACATCTAAATAATCATCAATCCATCACAATCCTAAGTTAAATCGGATTAGACGGACGAAATCGAACAAAATATCCAAAATCCCCAAAATTAGATTTCTAGAAAATCTGACCTGATTCGGTAGATCGGAGGATGTTATAGGATGGATGATTGATGATATGAACTCCAAGACTTCATGGATTGATAGTCCAACAACACTTTTCCATGATTCTTACACCTCAAGCCGCGGAAGACAAGGAGGAGAATGAGAAAAATGGATGAAAAACACGCTGCCAGGCCTTAAATAGGCTGACTGCCGGCCGAGTTACGTACGTAACCGGCCAAGGCTAACGTACGTAACCGAGTCATCGCCTAAATCTTCCGCCCGTTACGCACGAATCGCCAAGGCCTTACGCACGTAATCGCTGAGCACTACCGGCCAGAACTCGGCAAGGTCTGGGCCCGAACGACCCCGAAACCCGAACCTGAATATGAATCGAAGATATGGTTACGAAGTACTCGCAAAGACGAACTCGAGCACTAAGAGAACACACGATTCCGACCACCCGAAGGCTCGAAGTTCGACAACGGAAGGTAATTACCCCAAACTTTGGGAAATTACGAAAATGGCCCAAAACGTCCGAAAATCACGATACGTGATCGAATAACCAAACCGAAGTTCACAACACGTCTAACAAAGTTAAACGGACTTACGGGAAACTCGAAATAGTAATTTCGAACGAGATTCACGAGAATCGAACTCGAGTGCCGAAAAGTCGTTAAAAAGCACGGAACTCAACAAAACGGCACCGAAACGAACTCGGATGTCAAAAAGTGTAGAATTAATCATTCTCAGAATGAGGAAACGGTAATGAGCGAGTCATCGAAATGGACCTCCGCCGAAAAATGAAAATTACTGGAAATCCGAAATTGCGGATATTACATTCTACCCTCCTTAAAAGAAGTTTCGTCCCGAAACTTAAAATAAGTAGGGAGGAGCAATATCCCGCCAGGAAAACTCAACGAGATACACAAGAAATGCGTAACTTACGCCCAACGGCGAAACGTTACAAGCAGCGCAAAGAAATATACGGCGTGAAAACACGCTTCACGACGACCAACACAACGCCACCGGTAGAGACATAATAAAACCAACAAGTGATAAGCGTCATAAAACGGATAATACAATCGAGTCGATTATCTGAACAATCACAAAACACAACGAACAAAAATCAACACGATTGACCAACCCAATGGTTCATCAATCAAAACGCGAGCCAAACGCTGAACAAATACGGAATTCCACTGCCCAAGGGTTGGAAGATCGAAAACGAGACTAATTTCCCGAACTTAAGGGAATTACGAAGGAGTCTGAACGTTCAACAATCACGAAATGAGATCAACAAAAACCGAACAATCAATGATCGAACCACAACGATCGAGTCAACAAAAATCGAATAATCATGTTCGGATCACGAAGAACAATAAGGTTCAACCGACAACTCCAAGGTTCACATCTCGACTCGAGACAATATATGATCCGGTGAAAACAACAGGATGTGCATTCACATAAGATCCATATGAAAGGGAATAGCAATTGAAAAATCACAACGATAAACGAGTTATTCCGAAACAATACCACACTCGTTCGATCAACAAAAGCAAGGGATATGGAAAGTTCAGAAAATGTTAACGAGCATAACGAGTCGACAAAGTCGAAAACACAGGAGTTCCAGATCCGATCCACTTCGAATAAAAGAACTAATAGAACCAAATGATGTCACTTCCGAACAAGGTTCACAAGAATCGAACCGAACTCGAAAAAGTCACAGCGATAACCAGATCGACCCACAACAAGATCACAGTTCGGTCAGACGATGAAACCGAAATACAGAACAAGTTCATAAAGTATCAACGAACACGAGCGAGTTGATAGACTAGAGAAAGAGGAAATGCAGAAGTCCAAAAACAACACGTGTATTACATTCGACCTCTTATAAAACAAATGTCGTCCCCGCAACTCACAACAACGGAAACAAGGTAACAACGCGAAAAGCAACCGACAGAAAAATCTCCCATGGGCCTCTTAGAGCCGATCCTGATATCTGTGCTGAAGTTCGCGCCCCGAAAGACTCGGAACTCAACTCGCAAAACTGGATCCTGTGACGAGAAAGATGATTGGTATGTGCATGCCCCCGGCACACCACGGTTGAAACACCTCGGCTTGGCATACCGAAAATACAACTGCTAGGTACAATGGAATATAACGTCGCAAAACAACAAACCGGAGATGCCAATTTGGCATAACATATCAACACATACTAAAATCACAACGACCACGGCATTGTTCGACGATTACAACAGCCCGAACGATAGCCCGCAGGCAATCACAAACCTCATGAAACAATCACACATGCACACAAACGTACAAACCCCAGCTTCAACAGCTCACACTCATGCGACAACACACAAATCACCATGAGGCGACAAATAGTAAATACCAGTTCACACCTCTCACAGAGGGCTAGTACAACAAATGCGTGGCAACGCCTCGACGTTCATGCCACCAATTCGATCATACTCAGGAGCAAACATCATAACGACAAAGCAAACATCATACATACATTCCCAAACGCAAACGGGAGTTGATAGGTTTTAAAAACGAAAACCTCATTTTGAAAATAATTTAGAAGAACACCGGTTGATCTTGAGTATCAGCTTTCAAAAAGTACAAATGTGAAACATCGTTATCGAGACTTTGGAAAACCATTTCGCATTCGATAAAAATGAGGACACTTTCTATTAGTGAAAACTTTCAGAATATTCGGCCCTCGGGTCTAAGTAAAAGTGTTTATAAAACATTGAAAATATCTCAAAACATTTTGGTCCTCGAGGTAGAAGAATTTTGAAACATATTGTGGCACCTTAGAAGTACCACGAGAAAACAATTCATTTTAAACGTACGTCTCGAAATTTATTTTCTAAGATACTCAAGGTTTTCGAAAATAATTCAATGGGCTAGAATGCCCAAAAATTTCAGGTAAATACACGGAACAATACAGCGCCGTGGGTCCCACGCCGGAACCCACCAGGATAAAAACTATTTAGAAAAAAAAACGCCAAAAAGGTCAATGACGGTAATATTTCAAAACTCACAAAAGCCATTTACAAAATACTAAATACTGTCATAAAAAATTTCGCCAAAACGATCAAGGCCAAAATGCCAAAAACTCGGTTAAGGGAATCAGTTTTCGAAATAAAGCTCAGTCGGTAAAATACCGAAAGCCATTACAAAAGAACTCACGCAGCGGATAAAAGAAATACAATCCAGCAACACTACTCCTCACATGAACGAAATATGAGAGTCAAATAATCACGTATCAAGAAATCAAAATCCATAAGAGGATTCCGTCACTTAACAAATAATCATAAAAATAACTCGTGTCACACGAGGCACAACACAAAGAAGGGAGACTTACATCCACAGGTCGCACGAAGATGATGATCGCCCCACGATACTAATCACGACCAACAAACTCAGACGACGCATCGCGACATGACTCAGTCAGACAAAATTTGACAATACAAGACTCAACAACACATAACTCGACCCGAAAGCCTAGGTTTCCTCAACCTAAGCTCCGATACCATAAATGTAACACCCCCAGATCGAACCGGGAATACTACACGCCGCAGACCCTCTCCGTGAGGATCCACCAGGCTAGACACCAAAACAACACATTACATTACATACCGACGAATCAAAATAAGAAACCAATAGACCGATTTGGTCTTTCGACACCGACTTACAAATAAAAATACATAAACTCATCCAGACTCATACCCACACAAGGGTAAAATAATTACCATCACAAACAATAAGACAGCGGAAAAGACAATACAATAGACTCCGACTAACTGAACCCAAAACTGGCCTTCGTGTGATTAGTATCATTCGTCTTTCATCATCCCTCATACCGATCCTGTCTTGCTCCCGAAAACCTGCGTGTACCTGGACACAATACAGATATCCACCCCCCGATTACTCGGGGGTTAGCAAAACTCCACTGTTTCGTTAGTGCAAGTATAAAGTGCAAATACGAGCCATACACAAAACATTCCGAGAATAAAACGAAAGACTTCCCAAGATATATTTAGTTAAAAATAGTTCAAGTCTTGAAAGAAGAAACGAAGCAAGTAAGCATTTTGAAAACATTTCCAAATCTCGGGAGTTTTGAAAACATCAGAAATTGAAAAGTTCTTAATTCCTCGAAAGCCATTTAGGGTCACAGCCCCAAAGTTCATTTTCCAAAATACAAATCCGTTTAACAAAACACGGGATCCACGACCCAACCATTCCGGTCACAAAACACAGGGTCCACGACCCGGTCATCCACTTCAATTCACTTACAAGGACACATTACACATAACACATTATTCTTATGCCATTCTAGCCAAGCACCAAGACTCGATATATAATGTCTCTCGACCCCGAGCACAAAGCATTGTGATACTCCGGATAATATCACAATTAACGAAAACATCAACGTCATCCTCAATATGAAAACTTCACCTGGTAACCCGCGACCGTACCCCTTAGTATCGGCCCCCAGACACCCCGTCGAACGCTCCGGGTGGGAAACCACTTCCGCGGCCGTACCCCTTAGTATCGACCCCCAAACATCCCGTCGGACACTCCGGGTGGAAGTTCATCCACACACGCACCCAAGTCCACATCCGTGGCCGTACCCCTTAGTATCGACCCCCAGACATCCCGTCGGACACTCCGGGTGGAAGGAACAACACACACACACGTTCCAAAATCACAGTTGCAAACCACAAGCCTCGAAGGTCAATCACAGTATATATAGTCGAGGTACCTTACTAGAATGGCCAGTTCATCCAACATATACTCACGACCAAGTAACGATACGACTCATGTTAGAATTCCAACGATGCAGCTAGTACCAATAACATAGCAACGAGGGAAAATACCTTTCCAACCACGCCGAACGACACAATGTCACAGGATCATCAATAGGCATATGTTCCACACATACCTCAAGGAAAGTTAAACTATAAATCTACAATGTCATAATCACACAAAATGATACCCTACACATACTTAGACAAGCACATTTAACAACGAAATCATACGAGTCATCTTTTAAGGGAGTATTGGAAAGTATATCAATTCTTTTGAAAGTTAATTATAGACATTCGTAAATCACACATCGTAAATTACCAACTAATATATCCACAAAACACGTAATGTATGGGCAAGATACTTGCCTCGATAATCGATACCGGACACTCCTACAATCACGGCTCAGTCGGGACACCTCGAACACCTACGATTCCCCGGCGAAGGAAAAGAATACACCCACGATCGAGAAGCTTGAAGAAAACGACGAACGAAAGGGTTCCGACTCGAGTTCTTCACAAGAATTCGACCCTAACAACATATAATCAATAAATCATCGATCATACAAGGAAGAATAATCGTAGAACGCCCGAAAACCCCTCTATAATATTTTACCGGACACCTTCAAGGCGTCGATCAAGAACTCGACCAAAACAACGAATCGATACGATCCAACCATGGAATAACAAGGGAAACGATACAATACATCTAAATAATCATCAATCCGTCACAATCCTAAGTTAAATTGGATTAAACGGACGAAATCGAACAAAATACCCAAAATCCCCAAAATTAGATTTCTAGAAAATCTGACCTGATTCGGTAGATCGGAGGATGTTATAGGATGGATGATTGATGATATGAACTCCAAGACTTCATGGATTGATAGTCCAACAACATTTTTCCATGATTCTTACACCTCAAGCCGCGGAAGACAAGGAGGAGAATGAGAAAAATGGATGAAAAACACGCTGCCAGGCCTTAAATAGGCTGACTGCCGGCCGAGTTACGTACGTAACCGGCCAAGGCTTACGTACGTAACCGAGTCACTGCCCCAAATCTTCCGTCCCGTTACGTACGTAACCGTCCAGGGCCTTACGTACGTAACCGGCCTTACGTACGTAACTGCCGAGCACTACCGGCCGTAACTCGGCCAGTGCCGGCCTGGGCCCGAATGACGGCCCGAACGACCCCGAAACCCGAACATGAATATGAATCGAAGATACGGTTACGAAGTACTCGCAAATACGAACTCGAGCACTAAGAGAACACACGATTCCGACCACCCGAAGGCTCGAAATTCGACAACGGAAGGTAATTACCCCAAACTTTGAGAAATTACGAAAATGGCCCAAAACGTCCGAAAATCACGATACATGATCGAATAACCAAACCGAAGTTCAAAACACGTCTAAAAAAGTTAAACGGACTTACGGGAAACTCGAAACAGTAATTTCGAATGAGATTCACGAGAATCGAACTCGAGTGCGGAAAAGTCGTTAAAAAGCACGGAACTCAACAAAACGGCACCGAAACGAACTCGGATGTCAAAAAGTGTAGAATTAATCATTCTCAGAATGACGAAATGGTCACGAGCTAGTCATCGAAACGGACCTCCGCCGAAAAATGAAAATTACCGGAAATCCGAAATTGCGGATATTACAGGCAGCATCCAATCGAGACCCGAAAAAATCAAATTCCTCCTCTGTCATCGTCGACGAACCCACAGAATCGTTATGACTCCGGATACCAACTGATGCAGCAAGCGGAAGTATATTCGTATTAATCTGTTGATTCTTAGAATATCCGGATGAATACACAAACGTGATTAACGTTTAATTCCGTTGATTCGATATGAATACCGGAAGAACAATGATAAAAACACGAACAAAGGGATAAAACTCAATATATTTCTATTTCATCAAAAGATCCCTTACAATGTTCTTTAGAAGACTATTTATAATAGATAAAACATGATAATTGTCCACTAATAACCCCATTATCATGATAACTGCCACTAACATCATTATCATGATAACTACCCACTAATCTCATTATCCACACGTCCACTAACAATTATTTAAAACATAAATAAAACCCCAACAACTATTAAATATAAATATTAAATACAATCTAATCTCCATCAGAAAGTTCATCATTATTTTTTATTTTATAATATATTTCGGATGATGCATACGTTTACTATGTTGGTACAATTATTGTTGTAGGATTTATATATATTTTGGAAATTTAATTATTATATAATTAATGATTTTACAATTTTTTAAATATTCATAAAATATATAAGCAGTTAAATTTTAGTATATCATATGAATAATATAATTATTTTTTAGAGACTAACAACTGATTGTAAATATTTTTAAAATGTGATTGAATAGTTTTAATTATTTTTAAACTTCATTGATTCCAAAATGAGTAACTCATGTGAGAAAGATATATATATATATAAGTTTAGTTTTAATGATAGTGGTAATTAATAACATCTCTTTTTAGAAAGAAACCTTTTAGAGAATAGAAATCAATGTGTATTTTTTTAATATTATTGGATAAGCATTTTAAATATCTTAAAATCTCAATCATTTAAAAAATAAAAAATTTATGTGAGAAAATAGAAAAAATATTTATGTGTTAGTGGAGCAATAATTTAATTTTATGTTGGAGTTAAATGCGTATCTTTTACTTTTTTCATATACTATTATTTGGCCCGTGTGATGCACAAGTGTAAAAATCAGGCAATATATATCACAGTGGTGGAGCCAGGACTTGATACCCGGGGGCCAACAGTGAATATTAAAAAAACTAAATACTTGTTGTAAATAATAATACTTGTTCTAATGTCGAACTAAGGATAATCAACTCCAATATATTGTCATTAAACTTATTGTTCAATTCTTGTCCAAACTTGTTTTTTTAGCTAGAGAATGGACCACAAGTAGTATGTATGTATATATATAATAAAAAGGTTGAGGGGGCCATGGCCCCCCAAAGCATAACGTGGCTCCGCCACCGATATATCATGCAACTGGATCAATGATGCATTATGGACTCGTGATGAATATATGAGAGATAAATGACATAAGTAACTAAATAATCCATCCACTCATACCTTGTACATGGTTTATGGGTCAATATCGCATCATGAACTCAGGTGCATGATATAGCAACTCAAAAAATCAAGTATCTGAATTGTTCTGAAGTACAAACTTACATGTAAATTCAACAAATAACAAAAATAAAATTTATTCGGCCAATGTTTTTTTCTTTCAATTAGTGAAACTTAAAATGTCTAGTTTTATCTAAATAAAATTTAACAAACAATCATTTCACTAAATATCATACAATTGAGTTATAATAACTCAAACTTTTGTTGGAACAAGATTGGTCGGTATCGCCGTTTGAAGATAGAGTTACAAAACTCTTTCGCGTTGCGGAAGCGATTTAAATAAAGGTGCGGAAAATAAATCGACACAGGATTTATAGAGGTTCGGCCAAACGTGCCTATGTCCTCTCTTCTGTATCTTTTTCTATAGGCTAAAGATAAACCCTTGCACCTCTCTTCTATCGGTCGAGGGATAATCGTTACAAACTCGTCTTCTATCGGTCTGAGTAAACCTGGTAGAACGAAAATAGTGTGCTAAAATCATTGTTAATTATAAAGTTTTAATGAATTTTATGTTGGCACACTTGGTTATTTTTTATATAATTATATTTTGGATGCAATTTACTTCACTTGGCAATTTATTGTTTAATTTAGATGTTTGATGGAGTTTTTAAGCTTAAAGAATAATTTGGATCATTAAACGGACCAAGCCAAGGTGATTTGGGCTTAAAATGAAGAAAATGTCGCGCGACACTGGGTGGCCCAGTGTCAGTACGCTGACCCAGTGTCAGTCCTGTTACGAAAATAATCTTACTTGTGGCCCAAGAAACGACTCAAAAATCACCCAATCAGTTCCACAAGGCAATAAATTGGTCCATATGCTGGAAAAATGAATTGGAATAGATTTGGGAAGAAAGACTCCAAGAAAATTAAAACTCAAGAAGGAAGAGTTCTAATTAAAGAAGGAAACTAGGAGATATGGAATAAATATAAAAGGAGAGGAGGGCTGGAATTATGATCATCTTGGAACATCACTTTTTTCGGCAGGAGCGGAAGGAGAAGAGCACGACCGAGCTGATTTTCTCGCCGGAGCAACCGAGCCGATTCCGACGTGCGAAGAAGAAGACTACACCGTTTGAATTTCTTTCTTTTCATGTCTATCATTAAATTGCTGTTTTCTAAAGCCAACATGTCCGACTAATTTTCTATTCTAGTTCTTAGTGAAGTTTGAAACCGTATTTGAATTATTCATGTTTTAATCCCGTAGCGTATTCTCAACTCGAATTCTCTTAAATTACTTTTGTGTTATTGAATTCACGACTATGCCATTTAATCTCTTGATTTGGTTTGGCCAACTAGATTAGGAGTTTTATGTTTTATGCTAGAAATTGAGTTGTAATCCGTAATTATTGTAATTTTAATTTCACAAGTAGCAAACAATTGATTTTTTTCCAATTGGGTAACACAAAATCGAGATCCCTTAAGTCGAGCTTATGAACTTAATATCTTGCCTATTCCATTATTTTGGTTTTTAATGCATCTAGCGAGCGAAATTTGAAGAGCTTGTTTTGAATCCACCGCATAGATAGGTTCGATTAAAGAGCTTGTTTTAATTGAATAAACTTAAGAAATAATTGGGGTCAACAGAGCTTGTTGTTGGCTTCGGAATAGGAGTTCATGAGATTAGAGAAGAGATAAGCGCTGAATTGAAACTTGAATTAATTCGAAACGGTGGATAACGGAGCTAAGAACTAGATTATTCCGTTAATTGATATTTTCGATTTTTATTTCCTTTGCTTATTTTATTTTATTTTATTTTATCTTATGCAATTTATTTTAGTTAAGATCAGAAATAATCCCCCCCTTTCGTTTTATTTTATTTCACAAAGTACTTAATCCTTAATTAGTATAATTGATTTACCGTTCCCCGTGTGATCGACCCTTACTTGCCGATATTACTAGTTAGTAGAAGTAAGCCGAGGAAAATAAAAGTAACTAATTTTGGCGCGTCACGACAGCGCGACCAAAATTTTTGCACCGTTGCCGGGGAACGGTGTTAAATTAATTTTACTTATTTTGGGTTAAAAACTTTCTGCAATTTCGACACTGGGTGACCCAGTGTCAGTTCTGGAAATTTATTATAATTGTCAGTTGTGCACTAATCCGTTTTGTTTTAGTTTTGCATGAATACAAGGTCACGTGGAGATAAGAATTTACAATATTTTCCAGAAATCACCAAGCGAGATCGTGTTTTCAGGCGGAAAGCAAAAGAAGCCAAAGAAGCACTCGGGCACTTACCATTTTCCCTCGAGACATCACCCAGCGAATCGGAGGACGAATTTGGAGTCATGGCAAATAATGCTGAAAAGACGCTGAAGCAATTAGCCAACTCAGAGCTACCGCAACAACCACTGTGCATCACGATCTTGGCTATTGACAACAACACCTTTGAACTGAAGTCGGGGTTGATTCACTTGCTACCTGCATTTCATGGTCTATCTGGAGAGGATCCGCACAAACATCTCAACGAATTTCATGTCGTTTGTTCAAGCATGAAGCCGAACGGTGTCACCGAAGAACAAATCAAGCTTAGAGCCTTCCCATTCTCATTAAAAGATTCGGCTAAGGATTGGTTATTTTATTTACCGTCGGCTACTATCACAACATGGAACGAGATGGAGATCTTATTTCTGCAAAAGTATTTTCCGGCCTCTCGAGCAGCCAACCTAAGGAAAGAGATATGTGGTGCAAGGCAAATGACCGGAGAAACATTGCATGAATATTGGGAACGATTCAAACAGTTGGTATCTCGATGCCCGCAACATCAAATTAGCGAGCAACTCCTTATTCAGTATTTCTGCGAAGGACTTAATCCGATGGAGCGTAACACGATAGATGCAGCAAGTGGAGGAGCTCTAGTGGACAAAACTCCCACGGCCGCAAGGGCTCTCATATCCAACATGGCGGCCAATTCACAGCAATTTGGATGTCGAGATGCACCGATCAGGATGGTAAAGGAGATCCATGACTCGTCCCTTGAGGAAAAATTGAATGAGCTAACTACTTTTGTTATAAAACTTGCTGTAGGCAATAGCACGCCAGTCATACCCTGTCGTCTTTGCATACAACGGAGAATTATCAGATTTTGCTTGATGAAATTGAGGCACACGCCAATGCAATTGGAACCGAAAATTCCTATGGGAGGAAGAATGATCCGTACTCAAACACATACAACTCAGGATGGAGGGATCACCCTAACTTTCGATGGAAAAACCAGCAAGAGGCACCTCCACAAAATAGTGGACAATTCTACAAGCAACCCACCGAAAATTCGACACCATCTTTGGAGGAAATGATGAAGACCCTTGTGGCAAACACTATGCAATTCCAGCATGAGACTAAATCGAGTATCAAAATTCTCGAAAATCAAATGAGTCAACTAGCCACCACTATGAGCCGCTTGGAAAACCAAAATAGTGGGAAATTGCCATCCCAACCTGAACCGAAACCAAGGAACATGAGTGATGTAACTCTAAGGAGTGGGAAGCAGCTTAAGGAGCCTAAGGAGGTGGAGGAAGCTGAAAACGAGGAGGAAAAATCCACTGAACAGATCAACACTGGGACACCCAAGGCGTAATCGACCCGGCGTAATCACGGACAGCAAGCTAAATTCGTCCAAAACTGCTCCTTTTGAGACTAACGAGTTACCTTTTCCATCGAGGGTCAAAAAGGCAGCGATCGTGAATAAAGAGAAGCAAATCCTCAACGTATTCCGAAAGGTTGAGATCAACATTCCATTACTCGACGCAGTTCAACAAATTCCAAAATACGCAAAGTTCCTTAAAGACTTATGTACTAGCAAACAGAGGCTAAAAGGGAACGGGAAGGTGATGGGAGAAAATGTGTTCGCTGTATTCCAAAATAAATTGCCACCAAAACGGGAAGATCCAGGTATGTTCGCTATTCCTTGTCGAATTGGAAATACGGGCTTTGAACGAGCTATGCTAGATTTAGGATCATCAATAAATGTTATGCCACGCTCTATATACACCTCCTTAAATCTAGGACCTCTTTGGGAAACAAGGATAATTATACAATTGGCGGATCGTAGCCTTGTGTATCCCGAAGGGGTAATTGAGGACGTTCTTGTCCAAGTCAATAAGCTCGTATTTCCAGCCGACTTCTATGTTATCGATATGCAACATGAGTCATCAAATTCCACACCTATTTTGTTAGGAAGGCCATTTTTAAACACGGCCAATACCAAAATAGATGTTCGTGAGGGATCCCTAACGATGGAATTCGACGACCAAATTGTACGTTTTAATATTTATGATGCTATGAAATTTCATGAGGAAGATTGCTCCCTTTTTGCATTAAGCGTGATTGACCCTCTTGTCGAGAAAGTGTTTGATTTGAATTTCAGGGATGCACTCGAGGTAGCACTCACAAGGGACGTAGGAACCAACGATGAGGAAGCATTTGGAATCTCAAGAGAGTTGCTCAAAGTCGTAGGCACCTTGAAAGGGGCGGGACCAATCAGAACGAAAAGGGAAGCAAATTTCATTCGACTTAATGAGGAATACCGGAATATCGAGCCTTCGATTACGCACGCACCCGAGCTGGAGCTAAAACCTTTGCCCCAACACTTAAAATACGCACATATGGGAGCCGACGAAACCTTACCCGTCATTATCTCGGCCGAGCTGAGTCCTAATCAAGAGAAGGCATTCCTAAAAGTTCTCAAAGAATATATGGAAGCCATTGGGTGGACTATAGCTGACATTAAAGGGATTAGTCCAGCCCTATGCATGCATCGAATTCTATTAACGGAGGACGCCAAGCCCACACGAGAAGCACAACGGCGGTTGAATCCACCAATGATGGAGGTAGTGAAAAAGGAGATTCTTAAGCTCCTCGACGTAGGGCTGATCTTTCCAATATCCGATAGCAAATGGGTAAGCCCAATGCAAGTCGTCCCAAAGAAATCAGGAATTACCGTGGTCGAGAATCAAGAAGGCAAACTTGTTCCTAGCCGTATACAAACTGGATGGAGGGTTTGCATCGATTTCCGCTAGCTGAATTCAATGACCCGAAAAGATCATTTTCCCTTGCCATTTATAGATCAAATGATTGAAAGGCTTGCCGGACACGCGTACTATTGTTTCTTGGATGGGTTTTCGGGATACTTTCAAATTGCAATTGCACCCGAAGACCAAGAAAAGACGACATTCACTTGCCCCTTCGGCACATTCGCCTATCGACGGATGCCCTTCGAACTATGCAACGCACCCGCTACCTTCCAAAGGTGTATGGTAAGCATTTTTACTGAGTACGTAGGTAATATCATTGAAATATTCATGGATGATTTTAGTGTGTATGGGGATTCATTCGATATATGCCTAGAAAATCTCACACTTATTTTAAAACGTTGTGAAGAAACTAATCTCGTACTTAATTGGGAAAAATGCCATTTTATGGTAAAACAAGGAATAGTTATAGGGCATGTAGTCTCGGAAAAAGGAATTGAAGTTGAAGCAAAAATTGATATTATTGCCACTTTGCCTTACCCCGCCATGGTGCGGGAAGTACGCTCTTTTCTTGGCCATGCAGGATTTTATAGAAGGTTCATCAAGGATTTTTCAAAGATAGCGGCGCCCTTATGCAAGCTTCTCCAGAAGGAAGTGGAATTTAACATGAACGACGAATGCAAGGCCGCCTTTGACAAGTTGAAGCAATTGCTGACAACATCACCCATAATTCAACCACCAAATTGGGATTTGCCATTCGAACTGATGTGCGATGCAAGCGATTACGCGGTAGGGGCTGTCTTGGGCCAAAGAGTGGGGAGACCACCCGATGTAATTTATTACGCCTCAAAAACGCTGGACCCGACCCAAGCGAATTATTCTACAACCGAGAAGGAGCTTCTGGCCGTGGTCTTTGCACTAGAAAAATTACGTTCCTACCTACTTGGGACCAAAGTCATTATTTTCTCAGATCACGCTGCCCTACGATATTTGTTAGCCAAAAAGGAGGCAAAACCGAGACTTATTCGATGGATCTTACTTCTTCAAGAACTCAACGCGGAGATCAAGGACAAGAAAGGGTCCGAAAATTCCGTGGCCGATCACCTGAGCCGGTTAGTCTTAGAAAATGATGGGAAACCTATGTGTGACAGTTTCCCCAACGAACAATTATTTTCCGCCTCTCAACACTGGGAGGACTGTTCGACACTGGGTGACCCAGTGTCAGACACGGCAGCACTATGGTATGCCGATTTAGTGAATTTTCTCGTAGCCAATATTTTTCCTACTGGTATGACACGGGCCAGGAGGGATAAACTCAGAAGTGATGCCAAATACTACGTATGGGATGATCCTTATCTATGGAAGCATTGTTCAGATCAAATAATTCGAAGATGTGTACCAGAGGCTGAATTTCATTCAATTCTTGCTTTTTGTCACTCATATGCATGCGGAGGACACTTCGGTTCAAGGAGAACAACACATAAAGTTTTGGAGAGTGGTTTTTGCTCGCCTTCGCTATTTAGAGATGCTTATGATTTTTGCAAGACGTGTGATAATTGTCAAAGAATGGGTAATATCTCTCGACGAAATCAATTGCCTCAAAATCCTATCTTGGTTTGTAAAATCTTCGACGTCTGGGGCATGGACTTCATGGGACCTTTTCCCTCCTCATATGGGAATCTCTATATTTTACTCTTCGTAGATTACGTATCCAAATGGGTGGAGGCGACCACCTCACGGACCAATGATTCTAAAGTAGTGGACAAATTTATTAAAACTAATATCTTCGCTAGATTCGGAATTCCAAGGGCTATAATAAGCGATCGGGGAAAGCATTTCAAAAATCGAATAATTGAGGCACTCTTAAGGAAATATCGAGTCTTGCACAAGGTGTCCACTTCTTATCAACCCCAATCAAATGGGCAAGCCGAAACATCTAATAAGGAGATAAAAGCAATCTTGGAGAAAATAGTTCAGCCACATCGGAAGGATTGGAGCTTACGACTCGACGACGCGCTTTGGGCCTATAGGACGGCATATAAAACACCAATTGGCATGTCACCGTATTGCTTGGTTTATGGCAAACCTTGCCATATTCCCGTCGAGCTCGAGCATCGTGCCTTTTGGGCAATCAAGAAGTGCAATATGAATTTTGACGAATCAGGCACCCACCGGAATTTGCAATTGCAAGAATTGGAAGAGATACGAAATGACGCGTTCGAATATGCAGCAATTTACAAAGAAAAGGCAAAGGCATTCCACGATTCAAAAATAATAAGGAAAGACTTCGTCATAGGTGAAAAAGTGTTACTCTACCACTCTCGACTCAAATTATTTCCGGGCAAGTTGCGATCCCGCTGGATTGGTCCATTTATAATTATCAATATTTTTCCTCATGGAGCGATTGAAGTTCAAAGTCTAAAGACACGAAAAATTTTCAAGGTTAACGGCCATCTCCTAAAACCCTATCGCGAAGGACTTACGACGGCTAATATGGAAGAATACAAACTCGAGGACCCATCTGAGATATAAACAGGGAGTTCGTCGAGCCAACGACGTAAAAAAAGGCGCTAATTGGGAGGCAACCCAATTTGTTTTTTTTATTTTTTGCATTTTTTTCCTTTATTTGTTTCGTCAGTTTTTTTTAGTAAAAAAATCTTTTTTCTGCCCTTTTAAAAAAAAAATCTGCTTATTTCCTTCTGTTAAATTTTTTTCCTTTATTACTCCTTATTAGTTATTAATATTTTTCCTAAAAAACAACCCCATCTCCTTCTCCCTCATATATCATTACTCGATTACCCCCCTCCCCCGCTCGGTCTTCCCAACTGACCTATCCATCTCTCTTTTCTGCAGCCACCATTGCCAACCGTCATGACCGGAAAAGGGATAAGGAATGTCAATCGGCCACTGAATCGAATCACTCGAAGCGGCGGTTGGAGGCATAACCCTAGGGCTCTAACCCACTATGACCTCACCGAGCCCGAGACGCCTGCGACTAAACCCTCCACCGCCGGAAAACGAAGGGTTGGCCAACCAGCGTCCGACGAACCACTCACCAAAAAGCCGAAGCGGCGTCCACCGGGTCAAACTTCAAAAGGGGGGAAACAAAGCCAGAAATCGCCGAGCCGTGGCTTGAAAGACGAACCCACACCGCCACCATCTCCGCCCTCGTCGACGCACCACCAGTCACCAGCGACGATATGGCTCCTGAGCTAATCTATCAACTATTATCGCCGCCCCCGTTGTTACTCACATGGTATGGAGCAGAAACGTCGAGCCCCAAAACAATCGATGGGAATAGTTCGGAACATCCACCTCAACCTGAACGCAATTCAGAAAACAAGCCGCGACCGACTGCCTAACGAGGAAATGAAATGGAGACCGAGCAGCAGCACGGTTTCACACAAACCGAGAGCCCAGCTCCACCTCCAGTAAGAGAAAGGCGCAAGAGTCTCCTCGACCTACCGAACCATTATAATGTCGCCTTCGGACCCCCCAAACAAGTTACACGCTACAGCAAACTCACGGAACGAAGGTAATCCCATCGGTCGATCTTGATGAAATTATTTTGTGACAATTGGGATTGTATGATGACGTCATGGCATTGTTGAATGTACTGGGTGGGAAAGGTTGGCAACGGGGAATTTGGAAGTTTATGAGGATATGACATATGAATTTTTTAGCTCAATTTGGAAAGGGGATTTTGAAAAAAAAAGGGACTTTTTATTTTCGTTTAAATGGTAAGGGGTATACATGGGGGGTCGAGTAGTTCGGTCGAGCACTTGGGCTGACTGCCGAACCCGAGGAAGAAGATGACATATCACCCGAAAATGAGATTTGGCAAATGATTACGAATGATGCTGGTCCATTTGTTGCGGGAAAAACTAAGGCCACCGCCATTCAAAACCCAGTGATCTGTTATGTTCAACGACTTATGACATATACGATCACCGGGAGGTATTCAAATCGGAATGCGGTGCAGATTTTTGAGCTGTGGATGATGTATGCGATGGTTTTTAGAAAAAAGGTGAAATATGTTAAGGATTTATTGATGATGTTTATTGGGGATGATGTTATGAAAAATCCAATAGTGGTGGGAGGTTGGGTCACGGCGGCTCAGTACGCCGGCTGATTTCTGATCGGTTCCGGTGGGCGGTGGAAAATCGATGTAACTCTTCTTACGAAAATGGGCGTTTTAGAAAAAAATGAAAGAACTTTTAAATGGCGAATATCAGCAAGTGATATGATAGCTCTACCAAACACCGCATACACTTCGCCATGGGAGGAGAGAAATTTAAAAATGTTGCACAGCAGCCTCCCTTCCACTCCTTCAGACAGCCCGACGGCAAGGGCTCAAACAGTCGGTGCGAGCACAAGCCGAGCAGGAGAGTCGGCTATAGAGGCCGAGCTAAGGCGTCGGATCGAGCAGCTTGAGGAGGGGCATCGCGCACTTCAAGCCAAGGTAGATCGTTTGACCAGGCAGCTGGAGGCCCTTCTTCCTCATTAGCCCGGTGATTCCTATTCTATACTTTCTTTTACTATCCTTTATTTTTTTTCTCTTTTCCTTCTTTTATTTGGAGTATGTACTTAATTTTAAGTTTGGGGAAGTTGGGTTTGAAACGATTAGTTGAATTTGGAAATTATGATGAATTTAATTTTGCGTCCTTAGGTAAATTTGTGTGATTGAATCAAGTTCGTGTATTGGGAATTTAAGTGTGGCCTGACATAGGAGATGGGTATGATTGACTAGTTTGATTTTAATTAGGGTGATTCACTAGTCTTGATTTTGGATTCATGGCACAAGCCCTTTTTATTCGTGAGTTTTGAGCCGTAGAGCAATATATATATATATATATATAAATAATTATACATATACATGCTCACTATTTCTTCTTATGGGGTCAAACGTGTTGTGTTCATGCTAGAACTTAATCAATTATACATGTCAAGACTATGTTAGTGTTCTCATGCAGTAAAGTGATAAAGGCAATTAGGAATAACCCATTTGGCTTATATTTTCCCACCTCGACATAATCACCATTAGAAGCCCATTTGGACCTAAGCCTTATTCTTTGATCCAGCACATTTTATTAGCCATTATCTAATTTTTGGTAAAAATTCATCCGTTTGAATCCTTAGTCAAGATTTGGTTGTGAATTAGGTGTATAACAATTCGAGAGAAGGACGAGGAATTATCAAGAAGTGGGTGGTGAAGTGAAAAGAAAAAAAGTGCTGAAATTAAGATGAAAATAAATAAAGGCCGAAACAAAAAAAAATATAAAAAAAATAGGGGGCAGTCGTAAAAACCCCCTCTCGAATGTTGTTAAAGTCACGGACCTCAATTGATTTTTCGTGGCTATGCGATTACATGTGCCTAAAAGGGTGCTCAAGGAAAGGATGGTGCTTCATTGTTTGTAGGATTTGTTATTCATTTAATTTCATGATTAGTCTCGGCCAACGAATCCTTTATTTATCCTTTTTATCCTACCCATACCTAAGCCCCGTTACAACCATAAAAGCCCTTTTGATTATATGCATGAGTTCTTCTACGTAGTGGAGATTTGATTTTTGTGCGAGTATGTTGTAATGACACACCATGTTTTGACGTGAGTGATTGCTTAAAAATCCCTATATCTACTTGAGCGAGAGTGACCCCTTCTGAGGCCATTGAATTTTCTCTCACTTGATGCCAATGAAGATGTTGAGATTGTTGAGGTACTTTAATTTTCTTCTTACTTGTTCATGATTATTTATTCTCCCTTGAATATGGCTATCATCTTGGATTTTTCAATACATGCTTCTTGAATTTCTTTCACTCGAATTATGCTTGAGGACAAGCATTGGTTTAAGTTTGGGGAGATTTGGTAGAACGAAAATAGTGTGCTAAAATCATTGTTAATTATAAAGTTTTAATGAATTTTATGTTGGCACACTTGGTTATTTTCCATATATTTATATTTTGGATGCAATTTACTTCACTTGGCAATTTGTTGTTTAATTTAGGTGTTTGATGGAGTTTTTAAGCTTAAGAAATAATTTGGATCATCAAACGGACCAAGCCAAGGTGATTTGGGCTTAAAATGAAGAAAATGTCGTGCGACACTGGGTGGCCCAGTGTCAGTTCGCTGACCCAGTGTCAGTCCTGTTATGAAAATAATCTTACTTGGGGCCTCAAAAACGACTCAAAAATCGCCCAATCAGTTCCACAAGGCAATAAATTGGTCCATAGACTGGAAAAAGGAATTGGAATAGATTTGGGAAGAAAGACTCCAAGAAAATTAAAACTCAAGAAGGAAGAGTTCTAATTAAAGAAGGAAACTAGGAGATATGGAATAAATATAAAAGGAGAGGAGGGCTGAAATTATGATCATCTTGGAACATCACTTTTTTCGGCAGGAGCGGAAGGAGAAGAGCACGACCGAGCTGATTTTCTCGCCGGAGCAACCGAGCCGATTTTGACGTTCGAAGAAGAAGACTACACCGTTTGAATTTCTTTCTTTTCATGTCTATCATTAAATTGCTGTTTTCTAAAGCCAACATGTCCGGCTAATTTTCTATTCTAGTTCTTAGTGAAGTTTGAAACCGTATTTGAATTATTCAGGTTTTAATCCCGTAGCGTATTCTCAACTCGAATTCTCTTGAATTACTTTGTGTTATTGAATTCACGACTATGCTATTTAATTTCTTGATTTGGTTTGGCCAACTAGATTAGGAGTTTTATGTCTTATGCTAGAAATTGAGTTGTAATCCGTAATTGTTGCAATTTTAATTTCACAAGTAGCAAACAATTGATTTTTTTCCAATTGGGTAACACAAAATCGAGATCCCTTAAGTCGAGCTTATGAACTTAATATCTTGCCTATTCCATTATTTTGGTTTTTAATGCATCTAGCGAGCGAGATTTGAAGAGCTTGTTTTGAATCCACCGCATAGATAGGTTCGATTAAAGAGCTTGTTTTAATTAAATAAACTTAAGAAATAATTGGGGTCAACAGAGCTTGTTGTTGGCTTCGGAATAGGAGTTCATGAGATTAGAGAAGAGATAAGCGCTGCATTGAAACTTGAATTAATTCGAAACTGTGGATAACGGAGCTAAGAACTAGATTATTCCGTTAATTGATATTTTCGATTTTTATTTCCTTTGCTTATTTTATTTTATTTTATTTTATCTTATGCGATTTATTTTAGTTAAGATCAGAAATAATCCCCCTCCCCTTTCGTTTTATTTTATTGCACAAAGTACTTAATCTTTAATTAGTATAATTGATTTACCGTTCTCCGTGTGATCGACCCTTACTTGTCGATACTACTAGTTAGTAGAAGTAAGCCGAGGAAAATAAAAATAACTAATTTTGGCGCGTCACGACAGCGCGACCAAAACCGTTCAATCACTTGTCTTTTTGTCAGTCCAAGTTAAACCGTTTTCCTTTTCTATCAGACAAGGAATCAACCTGTCTAGCTTTCTATGGGTACTAGACAAAGCTCACTCGAATATAGATTGCGATTCTAACAATGCCGGATCATTGATCCTAATAACACCGAATCCAATCTTGTCCTTTCTTTTTCCTCTCGTGTATGAGTTTTTGTCTATCACACTCAAACTCTTATCAATATAAGCACAATTACAACAACGATATAATGTATAATAATATATGATCAATATCTTGATTGCTTGAAGTTGTCGTAGGATGAATACCATTAGAAGTGGTAATTATAGGCTCCAAATCCTCAACTAGCCGTAGCTCTTTCTGACTTCTTTACGTACGTTATAGTCATTCAATTACGTACGTTAGCCCATTTACGTACGTTAACTTCATCTCGTTACGTACGTTAGGTAATGCACATATCAGTCCAGTAGCCTTCCTTTCTTTCATTACGTACGTTGTCATCCTTCCATTACGTACATTAATTGCATCTGATAGCGTACGTTAACATATCACTGTAGCGTACGTTAATCTCACATATCCGTTGCACACTTTTGACTTTGACTCAGAATCTTCCAACGTTCATCTTGTTTGAATTCTGACGCTCCTCTTTACATACGTTAGACCATTCCCATTACGTACGTTAACCTCTATACATTACGTACGTTAAGCTGGTTATATAGCGTACATTAATAGTGTTCTGTCCAACTTTTTTTTTCTGCTTCTTTGACTCCTTCGTTGTTTTGTTTCGTTTCTTTGTTGTTTTCTTTGTTTAACAACTAATCATCAAAACTCGATAATGAATATTTGGAATAGAATATTCCAACAATCTCCCCCTATTTGATGATTACAAAACAACACTGTTGTGCGGCGATTAATACGCCTCGACGACGATCGGCATAAGGGTCGAGCAACCAAAGTCAGCATCAAATGAACCAAGGCACACTTACCAAACGAAGGTTCCGGATCAAGATCAAAGTACCAAGCGATCGACATCCAGGGCGATCGTCTCTTGGCACCTAGCGATCGACTTTGGTTCCCGACCAAGGACGACCGCCTCATGCCACGTGTAAAGCCAACATCCGTCAAAGTCTGCAAAGGCCTAATCTCGGGATAGAGGCCCACGTGCAGATCCGGAAAAGGCGCCGTATGAAAAGGATCTTTGACTCCAGCCCATCACCAGCTGTAGACGACAATGACAACCTTACCTACCGACAGACCCGTCGAAAGGTCCAAGGTGGACCTCCCAAGACAGCAACGTGAGGCACGTGTCGTCTTCTCATTGGTTCGCACAGCTGGCTGCCAGTAGCAGCCACGGACTTTAAGGAAACCGACCCACATGCTAAGACAATCGCCCGCTTATTATAATACAAGAAAGGCGATCGCCCGCTCGGGATCAAGACATCCCAACTACCTCTTCTTCTATAAGTAGGAGACCTCCAACATTTGGAAAGGGGTTCAGCTAAATTCACACAGTGAGAGACAGTCGATTTCTCGCAGTTGACTACATCACTTCATCTTTGTTACAAGAACTCACAGAGCATTAACTCTGGTTGTTCCGACAATCATCAGCACTCAAGAACTAGATAACTAGGGTCGTTACACTCATTGTAATTGTACTCTAACGTTAATATTAGTACTCTAAAGTATTCGTATTAATAATATCTCGCAAGAGGATTCAAGCCCGGGACTAACAACCCCGGCAAATCTTGTGTTATTTACATTCCCTTGGACGTGTTCTCGCATTTTGTTTGTTACTCACCGGTAGCCATATCCAGCAAATCATTCCGAATAATATTTTGGGTAACAACAATTGGTGCTAGAAGAAGGGGGCATTGAACCCTCATTTTCATTTCGACCGTTTCGAAGAACACTCACTGTTCTCCACAACATATACTTGAAGAAACACTCACTGTTCTTCAAAGAAAAACCTTCAGGATAATGACGTCTGCCACCACTTCAAAGAGAGCCACCCTACGATCCGACGGACACTTTATTCCGGCCCAAACCGAATCCCAACGTATGGTGGAGGGCAATCGTGGTGATGCGAGACTCTCACTCCCACCCCCGAGGGACGGTTCCAGCCTCTCACCCGATCAATTCCAAACCGCGGAACAGATCAAGGAGGCCATGACCATCCTAAGGGAGCGACGGAGAGCATGCGACGCACCCACTATTACCCCATCAGCTATCCGCCGCGCGGGCAAACGAAAGCTCAAGGGGTTACTTATCGAGCAATCTTCAGAAAGCCCTGGTTCACGAGAAAAGGTACTCGCGAGGCGGGACAATTCTGTCTTTAGCCGGCTTGGAAGTGACCCTTCATGGCGACCGGGGCATTCTGGCCCCAGCCATGAGACGTCGGGGCTCGAATCCGTCACCAGGAGTTCAGCATACCCAACTCCCAAAAGGCAGGTCGGCCATTTGGCTCCACCTCGTCGAAAAATCGAGCTCGGCGGCGAAGAGCTCATCGCCTACTGCGGAGCCAGGAGATAAGTACACGATCGCCTCGGCTCCCGCTCCGAGAGCCAAACTGCGAGTAGTCAGACTACGGCGATGGCCGCAATATAATGCCAGCTCGACGATATGAAGACGCTCCTAGAAATTGGGGCAGGCTCCAAGAGAAAGGTCGCCGGACCAAGTGAGCTGCTCGCGGTCCAGATCGAGCTTGCCCCCGTGCAGTCAAAGATCTCTCCTCCTCTAACACCTTTGTATGAGGGGAGGTCGGACCCCGAGACTCACTTAAGCAAGTTCCGGATCTACATGACCGGATGCGGGGCGTCGGACGCGACAAAATGCCAAATGTTCCCGTTGACATTGGGCAATATTTCCCATAGGTGGTACATCTCATTGCCACCGTGCTCAATCAATTCCTTCGATAAACTGGCGAGTGACTTCACGTCGTACTTCGCCGCCAAGGTCACTCGGCCAGAAGGTCCCCACCGCATGATGAAGATCAGGCAGGGGGAAGACGAGTCCGACGAAGATTACATCGACCGGGTGGATGAAATAATCCTCACCGGCGAGCCCATAAGCGACGAGATCGCCCTCTACTCGGTCCTAGGGGGATTCGATGGTCTTTCGCCCATGTTCAGGTGCCTTACGAAGGACATCCCCCCGACCTACGCGATCTTCCGCGCCAAGGCCGCTGACTTTATGGCCAGGCATAGGTTGCTCGCCCTTCGCCTGGGCGAGGGGGCAGAGAAGGCGATCGCCAAGCCCGGGAAGGCGATCGCCAAGTCACCCGGTGACTTCGAGGACTTTGAGGATGTGGAAGCCCATCTCCTCCACAACCTCAATCTATCTCCGGACCACATTTTTTACACCATCAAGGGGCGCGAGCGGCTAAGCAAGCCAAAAGCGATAAGGGACCATGGTCATCTGGACCGCGATAAATTTTGTGCTTACCACAAGAGTCCCGGTCACAACACCAACCAATGCTGCGGTCTCCTCAGACAACTCTGGAGATTGTTCGAGGAGGGAAAGCTGGACTGTTTAGTGACTTAGCCGTAGCCCCGGGTAGAAAAGACCAAGGGCCGCGATCGGCGATAAAACGATGACCATCAATCTCCCAATCAGATCGCCAGAATCAAACGCGACGAGATAGAGGATTCATACGATACAATCCCCCCGATCAACCTCGGCGGCCAGATCTATATGCTTGAATCAAGAGGTGGAAATTTCGGAGGTCTTTCCCCAGTTTCCACCATGTCAAACCAAAGGCTACTGCCTAAGCAACACCTCCAAAAAGAGGATGACTCGCTCACCCACTAAAGTTCGTCATCTAACATGATGGACCCAGCTAAGCGATCGCCTCCCCCAACACAACATATACCATCGAGGACCGCCATCTAACATGACGATCCGAGGTAGAAAAGTGCAGACATGGTTCTGGAGGTTGATGGAACCGACAACCCGTCCATGCAAGGTTCCTTTGGGCAGAGATCGCACGCCCTTCGTTTAAATACGAGGGGGGCGTAGCCGAAGGACCCTCCAAAACAGATCTGTGGACACGCTCGACCCACCCTCAAAGGTCCATCTAACATGGTGGATCCGGATAATGCGATGCGTCCCTACCTCCATCACAACGTATGCCCTCGAAGGTCCGTCATCTAACATGTCGGTCCCAGGCAGAAAAGTGCTAACAAGCCACGGTCGCGGAGTAGATTAATCCGATGATGCCCTGTGCAAGGGCTCCTCCAGGCTGAGATCGTCCGGTCCATCGCTACATTGCGAGGCGAAACGTAGCCTCCATAGGACCCTCACAATAAAGTGAGTCGCGAGAAGTAGGCCATCAGGCGGAATGTCGCTCGCGCACAAGACATGGTCGCGGAGGTCGGTTCCATCGAACTCCACGACTGTGCACGGTTCCTATAGACCGAGATGGTCGGCCTTCCTCGAGGAATCTGCAAAATTGAAGATCGTAAGAGCTAAACCAGGGATCGCTCGCTAAACAGTTCATCTTCGTTCCCTTTCACTAAACAACAGTCTCAAGGGGCGCTCCTCTCAGCTACCGAGTAGGTCGTCCAAATTCAAAATCAAGGTCCGCTCGAGGAGACGATTGTCTGTTCCGTAAAATGATGAGTCGCTCATCTTTAATCCAAACGATCGCCAGTATAACCACCTCACCCCACGTCTTCAACATTGGAGCGAGCTGGGGGGCAATTGTTGTGCGGCGATTAATACGCCTCGATGGAGATCGGCATAAGGTCCGAGCGACCAAATTCAGCATCAAATGAACCAAGGCACACTTACCAAATGAAGGTTCCGGGTCAAGATCAAAGTTCCAAGCGATCGACATCCAGGGCGATCATCTCTTGGCACCTAGCGATCGACTTTGGTGTCTGACCAAGGACGACCGCCTCATGCCATGTGTAAAGCCAACATCCGTCAAAGTCTGCGAAGACTGAATCTCGGGATAGAGGCCCATGTGCAGATCCAGAAAAGGTGCCGTAGGAAAAGGATCTTTGACTCCAGCCCATCATCAGCTGTAGACGACAAGGACAACCTCAACTACCGACAGACCCGCTGAAAGGTCCAAGGTGGACCTCCCAAGACAGCAACGTGAGGCACGTGTCGTCTTCTCATTAGTTCGCACAGCTGGCTGCCAGTAGCAGCCGCAGACTTTAAGGAAACCGACCCACGTGCTAAGATGATCGCCCGCTTATTATATACAAGAAAGGCGATCGCCCGCTCGGGATCAAGACATCCCAACTACCTCCTCTTGTATAAGTAGGAGACCTCCAGCATTTGGAAAGGGGTTCAGCTAAATTCACACAGTGAGAGACAGTCGATTTCTCGCAGTTGACTACAACACTTCCTCTTTGTTACAAGACCTCACAGAGCATTAACTCTGGTTCTTCCGGCAATCATCATCACTCAAGAGCTAGATAACTAGGGTTGTTACACTCATTGTAATTGTACTCTAACATTAATATTTGTACTCCAAAGTATTCGTATTAATAATATCTCGCGAGAGCATTCAAGCCTGGGACTAACAACCCCGGCAAATCTTGTGTTATTTATATTCCCTCGGACGTGTTCTCGCATTTTGTTTGTTACTCACTGTTGTTACCCAAAATATTATACGTAATGGTTTGCTGGAATGGATGAGTAACAAACAAAATACGAGAGCACGTCCGAGGGAAAGTAAATAACACAATATTTGCCGGAGTTGTTAGTCCCAGGCATGAATACTCTCGCGAGATATTATTAATACGAATACTAGGGGGTACAAATATTAATGTTAGAGTCCAATTACAATCAGTGTAAAGACCCTAGTTATCTAGCTCTTGAGTGTTGATGATTGCCGGAAGAACCAGAGTTGATGCTCTGTGAGTTCTTATAACAACGATGGAGTTCCGTGTTTTTAGCTGTAGGATTCCACAGTTTCTGAACCTTTTTCTAGTTGCCGGAGGTCTCCTATTTATAGGAGTGGAGGTAGTTGGGTGATCGCCTTTCCTGTATTATAATAAGCGGGCGATCATCTTTAGCACATGGGTTGGTCTCCCTAAAGTCCGCAGCTGCTGCTGGCAGCCGGATGTGCGAACCAATGAGAAGATAACACGCGTCCTATGTCGCTGTCTTGGGAGGTCCCACCTGGGACCTTTCGGCGGGTCTGTCGGTAGGTGAGATGCCGTCCCTGTCACTTATAGCTGGTGATAGGTTGGGGTCATACCTTTTCCTGCGACGCCTTTTGTGGATCTTCATGTGGTCCTTCATCCCGAGATTCAGTCTCCGTAGACTTGACGGGTGTTGGTTTTCCACGTGGCATGAGGTGGTCATCTTTGGTCGGGCACTAGAGTCGATCGCTAGGTGCCAAGAGACGATCGCCCTGGACGTCGATCGCTCGGCACTTGATCTTGATCTGGGTCCTTCACTTGGCAAGCATGCCTTGGATTAATTGATGCTGGCTTGGTCGCTCGGCCCTTACGCCGATCTCCGTCGAGGCGTATAAATCGCCGCACAAAAATTGCCCCCCAGCTCGCTCCGATGTCAAAGACGTGGGGTGAGGTGGTTCTACTGGCGATCGCTTGACCCAGACGAGCGACTTAGCATTTTATGGAACATATGATCGTCTATTGAACGGACTGGTTTTGAATTTGGACGACCTATTCGATCGCTGAAATGAGCGGGAAATGACAGCGGCCTTGAAATGTCATGGGACACATGTCGCGTTTCTACTGTGGGAGTCCGACGGTTTGTCAGACTCTGTCCTTTGGCGTGCCCTCAAAACGACGCGCACGCAGGATTCGAGGGTGGCATTAAATGCTAACTTTCCCGATATTTGCGCTTCGACCCCCGAGATTCGGTTTATTTGCACAGAAGCCCCCGCCCTTGCCTATAAAAGGGACTAGGGTTACAGGGTAAAAACCTTATGCATTTTCGTCTGAGAAGAAGACAAAGCCGAATTCCCTTGAAGCTTCGTGTGACGATCGTCATTCAGCTCAGATCCTTTAGGTAAGAACAAAAAACTTCTTTCTATTCCTTTTCTTCTTGAGGATGTCCGGAGAAATACCAAACGTGTATGAGGCAGGTAGTACTTCCGCCACCGAGGCTTCGACTGCCCGGGAATAAATTTCTGTGGAGTTCCATGTGGATACCGCCGTCGAGGACATCCGCGTTGGGATTGAGCCCGCGGAGGTCGAAGAACTTTCTAATGAAGCCGACGCGGCCAAGGCGGCCGAGGCCGAACGGATCCGATCACTGAAACAGAAGGAGATAGATGCGAAGGCACTCTGAGAGTGGACCAACGCGTTCCGCCAAGCCTTCACAGATTTTGCCGAACTCATGGAGAGATTGGCCGGTCCACTCCCCAAATTTAACTTCAGGGAATACTCGATCGCCCATCCTTATGAACCTGTAAGGCGGACGTTGTTTCAGGCTGCTCGTCGCTCTCCGTGGACCCTTGGCCAGATCGCGAGCTCGACGACCAGGAAGAATCTGGACCGTTGGAGGGCGAGGTTCAATGTTCCTTCTAATGTTTGCCTCCACGTGCCCACCGAGAACGAGCGAGCCGATCAACCTCCTGAGGGCATGGTCACCGTCAACGAGGCGATAATGGAGGTTGGGCTGTGATTCCCATTGCCGTTTGCTGTCTCCTACCTGCTGACCGACTGGAACGTGGCGTTGCTTCAACTAATGCCGAATTCCTAGTTGCAGATCGTCTACACCCTTACTTTTTTTGGTGGCCATCGGATGTATCGTCTTCCTTCGTCGTTGGAGATGAACCATCTCTTCAAATTGACGGTTCAAAAAGGCTCTGCAGGCAGCTACCACATCCAAGGTCGCTCAGACCGGGTGATTCTTGGGGTCCCGAACAAAGTAAGGGGCGATCCGTCGAAGTGGTTCTGGGTCGGCGTCGCGTGGAAGTCAGCAGCGAGCGACAACCCAACTGAAGAGTTGGATATTCCCACCGGCTTTCGGGAGAGGAGTCCGAGTAAGGATTTAGACTCTCCCTTTGTTCGGATCATTCTGAACTGATATAATTTGGCTCTTTTTACAGGTGTCTTTGTTCCGGCGGTAGACGACCTCGCTTTTGATTTTGCGATCGTTTGGGAGAAGATATGGAGTCTTCCTGATGACCTAATAGACGCTCGCCAAATCAACAATGAAGCCTGTTGGTTGGCTGCCCGATTATTTCGCTACCCTCGCCATCTAAAGGTTCCACGTATGAACTTTCACGATCTTCTTTGACATGTTGATCGTTTGACTGAGGAAGATTACTAACTTTGTCGATTGCTTTCTTTTGCAGAAATTCGATTCCCCTGTTTTCCAGAGCCCCCGGCTGCGATCATCATGTCTAATCCGGGGATCATGAGCCACCTTCGTCAAGGGAAAAAGGTGATCCGAGCTCCTGCTGCTCTGATGCGACCGACCCCAGAGGCAAGACCTCTCCAAGAGCCTGTCGTCGAAGAGCAGGAGCCTCGGGAGGAAGAGCAACTTCGGCTCATCCACAAGAAACGTAGGACTGTGGAGCCTTCGGCCCCTGCCACTACTAACGAGCCGCCGATCTCCGTGCCTCTGCTTACCGCGGTTCCTCTGGTGGAGAGGTCCACGCCCTCTTCTGCTTTCCTTCAGGCCATGGCGACCGCTGAGGTCGAGACCCGACGCGGTAGGCCCTTCTTCGGCCGTGACCCAGAGAAGGTCGAAAGGTTAGCCTAGTCGCTTTGCCGAGTTACGTCACTTGTGTAGGAAACATACTAACTCTTTTGTCCTTGGTGCAGGGTCCGTCTCTCCAACCCGAACTGCTCGCCGATGGTGTTGGACTTCCTCGCGAGCAGATCTCCCCACGAGGCTTGCGATGTCCCTCACTACGTCTTTCAGGCTATCGCCGCCCTGCCGAAGGCTTGGACGACTGATCTGGATGCGATCGCGCGCCAGCGGTCCGGAGACGCAATGCAGGCGACCCTTGCTCTGGCCCTTCAAACGGCGATGATGGCAGCTCAGGCCGTGAAGGATTATGAGGGGCGGTCCTCCACCGCTCGTCTCCACGCGGACCTCGAGGCTGCTCGGAAACAGAACGCCGAGTTTGGCGACAGGATCGTGGCAATGGAGAAGTATTCCATGGATGCGGCCAAGGAGGCGAGGCAGGATCTTGACCGGGCCCGAGCGGCGACTGACCGGATGCAGGACCAGATGACGGAAGCCCGCAGGTCGCACGCGGCCGCGCAGAAGGAGGCCGACCAACTGAAGGTGACCGTAGCCCGACTGACCAGCGAGCTGGCGTCCTCGAAAGAAGAGGTGGCCATCAAAGCTGCCGAGCTCGAGGGCGTGAGCCAAACGGTTGCGGAGCTGAGGGGAAAGCAGGAGGCGACTGAGGCCGATCCCATCCTTAACGTTGAGTACGTCAGCGAATTTGCCTACTATATCGCTTATGCTGACACGATCCGCGCCGCTAAGAAGGGAGGGCTCGAGGTCGGACCTTTGGCTAAAAATTTCAAAGCTTATGCGATTGAGCACCCTCTGCAGCCAGCCTTCACCGTGCCGATCCTCGACCTTTTCGCGGATTATGGGATCGATTTGAGCTGGTACCCGTTGCTGGACAACCTTGTTCATCTGGTTGCTCTGGAGGATGGGGGTTCAGAGCCTGCTGCTGGCGATGGAGCGAGCATCGACCCCGGAGCTTTTCTCGCTTTTTAATTGTAATTTTATAGCTTTCGATGTATTTTGCCTTCGGGCGCTTGTACACATATTTCGAATGAAATGGAATAATATGTTTGTTTCTGATTTCTTGCTTATATGATCGTCTTTCTGAATCCTTTGCATGACTTTATACAAGTGTTTGAGGAACGATAGTCGTGCGGTGCGGATCGCGTCGACAGAGTCGAAAACACATAAGTTCCAAATCCGATCCACTTCGAATAAAAGAACTTAATTTCCGAAGTTCGAAACAACAAGGTAAGGAAATAACATAACATACAACTGATAGAACACGCCCCTCAGGGACTCCTCAGGTCCGGTCCTGATATCAATGCTCAAGTCTGTGCCTCGGAAGGCTCAGTAATCAACTCACAAAACTGAACATGATGTCCCTCGAGTCCGCACTTGAAACGCGTCATAGGCGAGGAAGGACGAATTGGACGTACATTACCCCGGCACATCACGGTTGAAATGCCTCGGCTAGGCATACAGAAAATACAAATGCTAGATACAATGGAACATAACACCACAAAAAAACATACCGGAGATGCCAACTCAGCATAACATATCAACGCATACAAAAATCACAACAACAACGGCATCGTTCGACGAATACAACGGCCCGAACGATAGCCAACACACAATCACAAACATCATGAAACAATCACCCATGTGCATAAACGCACAAAAATCCAAGCTTTAACAACTCACACTCGTGCGACAACACACAAATCACCACGAGGCGATAAACAGTAAACACCAGTTCACACCTCTCACAGAGGGCTAGTACAACAAATGCGTGGCAACGTCTCGACGTTCATGCCACCAATTCGATCATACTCAGGAGCAAACATCATAACGACAACGCGAACATCATACATACATACCCATCCCTCAAACGGGAATGGATAGGTTTTAAAAACAAAAACCTCCTTTTGAAAATAATTTAGAAAAACACCGGTTGATCTTGAGTATCACCTTTCAAAAAAAAGTACAAACTTGAAACATCGTTATCGAGACTTTGGAGAACCATTTCACATTTGATAAAAATGAGGACACTTTCTCTTAGTGAAAAACTTCCAGAATATTCAACCCTCGGGTCTAAGTAAAAGTGTTTCTAAAACATTGAAAATATCTCAAAACATTTTGGTCCTCGAGGTAGAAGAATTTTGAAACATATTGTGGCACCTTGGATGTACCACGAGAAAATAATTCATTTTAAAAGTACATCTCGAAATTTATTTTCTAAGATACTCAAGGTTTTCAAA
Organism: Orobanche coerulescens; assembly: GCA_033398695.1. Lineage (NCBI taxonomy): Eukaryota > Viridiplantae > Streptophyta > Magnoliopsida > Lamiales > Orobanchaceae > Orobanche > Orobanche coerulescens. Next base: position 138,794,493 of record CM065814.1, on the reverse strand, counting down.
GATAATTCAATGGGCTAGAATGCCCAAAAATTTCAGGTAATTACACGGAACATTATAGCGCCGTGGGTCCCGCGCTGGAACCCACCAAACTAAAAACTATTTACAAAAACGCCAAAAAGGCCAATGACGGTAATATTTCAAAAACTCACAAAAGCCATTTACAAAATACTAAATACCGTCATAAGAATTTCGCCAAAACAATCAAGGCCATAATGCCAAAAACTCGGTTAAGGGAATCAGTTTTCGAAATAAAACTCAGTCGGTAAAATACCGAAAGCCATTACAAAAGAACTCACACAGCGGATAAAAGAAATACAGTCCAACATGCACAATCCAGCAACACTACTCCTCATATGAACGAAATATGAGAGTCAAATAACCACATATCACGAAATCAAAATCCATAATAGGGTTCCGTCAATTAACTCATAATCATACTTGTAACACGCATCAGACGAGGCACAAACACAAAGAAGGGAGACTTACATCCACAGGTCGCACGAAGATGATGATCGCCCCATGATACTAATCACGACCAACAAACTCAGACGACGCGCCGCGACACGACTCAGTCAAACAAAATCCGACGAGACAAAACTCAACAGACACCACTGACCCGACAACCTAGGTTTCCACAACCTAAGCTCTGATACCATTTATGTAACACCCCCAATCCGCTCAGGGATATTACACGCCGTAGAACCTTTCCTCAAGGATCTACCAGGCTGGTAACAACAAACGAGCAACTCGACAATTCCTTTAAGGCTACGATGACTCAGTAGACCAATTTGGTCTTTCAATAAAAACATACAACTCGATTACAATACTTGCCCACGCAGGGATCGAATACAACACACTCCCATACAACGAGGAAAGAAATACTGCAGCGGAAATAAAATACAACTAAACCAATAACATCGTACGGATCCTCGTGTGATTAGTATCGTTCATCTTTCATCATCCTTCATGCCGACCCTGTGCTATGCTCCAAAACCTAAATGCAATACAGACATCCACCCCCCGAATACTCGGGGGTTAGCAAAACTCTACTGTTTTGCTAGTGCAAGAACAAGTGCAAAAATACGAGCCATACAATACAAGTTCCAAGAACAATAATAATCAGGAATCCTTAAAGATTTAAACATAACGAAAATACTTCCCGAGGCGAGAGTCTAGGTAAAGCTTTCCAAAATCGAAAGATCCCCAAGTCAATGGAAACAATATATAAAGTGATTTAAAATGCCATCGGGAGTTTTGATAGAAACAACTCAGAATTTTCGAATCCTTCTCTTTCCAAAATCAACAGGGGTCACAGCCCAAAGGTTTCATTTTCACAAATAAAACCAACAACAATTCACAGGGCCAGAGCCCGCATCAAATGTCTTCAACGGACATAAAATCGACAAAACATAATCACGCACATGCATTGCCTAGGACCGGGACGAAGCCACAAATCCCACTCGAGGCCTCTAAGGACCCTCCCGAGCTGGCTAACTAAACAAATCACAACATCTCATGGTTGGATCAATCACTTGTTGCATCCTAGCCACATGATCACTTGCCACGTGCCACCGTAGATTATCTTTGGCGCTCATGGTTGGATCAATCACTTGTTGCATCCTGACCACATGATCGCATGCTATGTGTCACCGTAGTTTTTCTTAGGCTCTCACGGTAGGATCAATCGCTTGTTGCATCCTGGCCACATGATCACATGCCATGTGCCACCGTAGGCCCCGCCCACATTCACAAAATCACACACATAGCACCATGCAACAAAGATATCCAAACAATTCACCCAGAGGCATCAAACACTAAGCAAAACACCACGTCAAACCACAATGCACCGAAATGAAGCCATATACGTACACACGCATTATCAAGCATAACATCAACACCAAACATATCCAAAGGATTCACGTAGTCGCTTACAACCCACACAATGCATGACGCAATGGTCAAATCACAACGTACCGATATGAGATAATATATACATGTATATTATCAAAACACAATGACAACACCAAGTGTATTCATAGAAATTCACGTAACCATCCACGAACACAACGTCCAAAAAGAACACGCGTTTTGAAAGAGGGCCTTTAACAAAGCTAACCGAATCTTTGAAAGTGAAATTCAAATGATCAAATAAACACAAGGAGACGATCGCTAATTATCATATCCACAAAACAAGAATTGTATGGACAAGGTACTTGCCTCGAATAACCACAACACGGAGAATCGACCGAAGTAGGTTGGCACGGACCGACTACGAACTCGCCGAATCCACCGAACGCCAACTCGCAATAATAAACTACGAAGGACAATAACAACAATGAAAATGAATTCCATAGCACGACCTAAAGCCGTTGAATCCAAAGAACGAATGCCGAAAGTTCAAGTGTTTCCCCCAAAACGGCCAAGAACACGATTCGTCCGGTCAAAACATGAAAACGGAATTCCAAATCGAAATATGGATATACAATCCATAGAATATGTTTAACAACATCATTTAACAACTATCGATCCATCAAAAACGGATGGAAAACGAGATCAAGAACAAATCCCCAAAAAGTCGATTCGAAGGAAATCAAGAAATATACTTCGATTCGACAAAGAACAATGGATTAAATGATGTTAAACACAAGAATACTACTAAGATTAATCATACCCATCATGGATTAATCAACGATACGGAACGAATCGGCCAAAAACGCAAAAACCCCAAAATTTCTCAAAATAGGGTTCTAGGAATTCTCACCTTGATTCGTTGGATCAAAGGGTGATATAGGATGATCAATCAATGATATGAAATCAAGAACTTCGTGGATTTGTTGTTCAACAACATGGCTTCAAGATCCCCAAGGCTCCAGCCGCGGAAGAGAAAGATAGAAATGGGAAAAATGACCGAAACTGGACTGCTCTGTCACATTTATACTGGTGCAGCCTAGCGTGCGCTAAGCTGCCGAGCTAGCGTGCGCTATCGGCCCGGGCCGCAATCCAGAACCTCACTGCCCTGCGGCTCGGCGGGTAGCGTCGCGGCCTTCCGGACGTAAGCGCGCTACACTGCCGGTCGTAGCATGCGCCTTTGCCCGTGATGGCGTGCGCTACCTGCCGATCCACCCGAGTCCAGTACCCCACTGCCCTACTGCCTCAGCCGACTAGCGCGCGCAGCCAACCGGTCGTAGCGTGCACTACCTTCCGGCAGTAGCGCGCGCTACCTTCCGTACTTAGCGTGCGCTATGCCGGTTCCGGCCGCAGCCGTCCAGCCAGTGCCCGCAACCGTTCGACCAGGACCCACAACCGTCCAGCCAGTGCCCGACCACCAGGACTCGACGACTCGATTATCCGAAATCGCACGGAACGAACACGACAAAATGCTCGTGGGCAACATCATCGACCCTAAATGATATACCATGCAACAATTAATCACACGCGCCCATTAAAAGGGTAAAGACAACAAATACGAATGCGAGTACCCACAACTTTGGGTAAATTACAAAATGGCCCAAAACGCCCGAAAATCACGATACGTGAGCGAATAACCAAATCGAAGTTCATAACACAACTAACAAAGTTAAACGGACTTACGGGAAACTCGAAACAGCAGTTTCGAACGAGATTCGCAAGAATCGAACTCAAGTGCGGAAAAGTCGCTAAAAACACGGAACTCAACAAAACGATACCGAAACAAACTCGGATGACAAAAAGTGCAGAATTAAATATTCTCGGAATGTCGAAACGGTCATGAGCGAGTCATCAAAACGGACTCCCTCCGAAAAAAGAAAATCACCAAAATCCGAAATTGCGGGTATTACATATAGCTCCAAGCGAATTGATAAACTCATACTGGTAATTTTAGAACAAAGTCGATCGTTGCACATATATCTGAACAATGCCGGTCGTCGTACAAAGTCGATCGTTGTACATGTATTTGCGCAAATACGATCGTCATATATATAGCTCCGCTCTTCCCCCTTGTTTTTGTTTACTTAGTGAAAGTAAGGGAACGGAAACAAATCGTTTGGCGAGCGGTCTTAAATTTTACAGATTCCTTGAGGAAGGCCAACCATCTCGGCCTAGAGGAACCGTGCACGGTTGTGAAGGTCGATGGGCCAACCTCTGCAGCCGTGTCTTGTGCGCGAGCGACATTCCGTCTGATGGCCTACTTCTCGCGACTCACTTTATTGTGAGGGTCCTCCGTAGGCTACGTTTTGCCTCGCAATGTAGCAATGGGGAGGACAATCTCAGCCTGGAGGAGTCCTTGCACGGGGCTTCGTCGGATTAATAGACTCCACGACCGCGGCTTGTTAGCACTTTTCTACCTCGGATCGTCATGTTAGATGGCGATCCTCGATGGTATACGTTGTGACGGGGGGAGGGACGCATCGCATTGTCCGGATCCACCATGTTAGATGATGGACCTTTGAGGGCGGGCGAGTGTGTCAACATATCTGTTTTGGAGGGCCCTTTGGCTACGCCCATCTCGTATTTAAATGAAGGGTGAGCGATCTCTGCCCAAAGGAACCTTGCATGGTCACAGAGATCGGTTCTATCGACCTCCACAACCATGTCGGCACTCTTCTACCTCGGACCATCATGTTAGATGGCAATCCTCGATGGTATACGTTGTGCTGTGGGAGGCGATCACTTGCCTAGATCCATCATGTTAGTGACGACCTTTAGGGGGCGAGTGAGTCATCCTCTTTTTTGGAGGCGTTTCTTGGAGGAAAGACCTCTGAGGTTCCCACCTCTTGATTGAAACATATATATCCGGCCGCCGAGGTTGATTGGGGGGTCGAATCGTATGAGCCTTCTGGCCTACCGCATTCGACTCTGGCAACCGGTTTGGGAGATTGACGGGGCTCCGGCTAAGCAATTAAACTGTCCAGCTTGCCCTCCTCGAACAATCTCCAGAGTTGTCTGAGGATGTGACGGCATTGGTTAGTGCTGTGACTGGGACTCTTGTGGTAAGCACAAATTTTATTATGGTCGAGATGACCGTTGTCCCTTATCGCCTTTGGCTTGCTTAGCGGTTCGTGCCCCTTGATGGCGTAAAAAATATGGGCCGGAGTTCGGTGAAGTTGTGGAGGAGATGGACTTCCACATCCTCGAAGGCCTTGAAATCACCTGGTGGATTGGCGACCGCCTTGTTGGACTTGGCGATCGCCGTCTTTTGGACGGGGGGCTACGTCCCCTCGCCTAGGCGAATGGTGAGCAGCCTCTGCTTGGCCAGAAAATCGGCAGCCTTGGCACGGAAGGTCGCGTAGGTTGGGGGGATGTCCTTCGTGAGGTGCCTGAACATGGGTGAATGACCATAGAATCCCCCCAGGACCGAGTAAAGGGCGAGCTTGTCGCTAATGGGCTTGCCGGTGAGGATTATTTCATCCACTCGGTCGATGTAATCTGCATCGGACTCATCTTCCCCTGCCTGATTTTCATTATGCGGTGGGGACCTTCTGGTCTAGCAACCTTGGCGGTGTAGTATGACGTGAAGTCGCTCGCGAGTTTCTCAAAGGAATTGATTGAGCGCAGTGGCAGTGAGATGTACCACCTATGGGCCAGATCGCCCAATGTTAACGGGAACATTCGGCACCTGGTCACATCTGACACCCCACATCCGGTCATGTAGATCCAGAACTTGCTCAAGTGGGTCTGGGGGTCCGATCTCCCCTTATACAAAGGTGTTTGAGGAGAAGCGATCTTTGGTTACATGGGGGCAAGCTCGATTTGGACCGCGAGCGGCTCACTTGGTCCGGCAACCTTTCTCTTGGCACCTGCCCCAGTTTGTAGGAGCGTTTTCATATCGTCGAGCTGGCATTGCATTGTGGCCATCGCCGTGGCCTGGCTGCTCGCGGCCCGGCTCTCGGAGCAGGAGCCGAGGCGATCAAGTACTGATCCTTTGGCTTCGCTGTAGATGATGTCTTTTCTGCGGGGCTCGATTCCTCACTGAATGGGAGCCAAACGGCCGACTTGTTTTTGTTTGGGAGTTGGGTATGCTGAACTCCTGATGACGGATTCGGACTCCGTCGTCTCGTGGTTGGGGCCAGAATGCCCCAGTTGCCACGATGGATCACTTCCCAGGCAGCTTAAGACGGAACTGTCCTGCCTCACGAGTGCCTTTTTTCTTGAATCGGGGCTTTCTGACGATCGCTCGACAAGTAATCCCTTGAGCTTCCATTTGCCCGCGCGGGGATGGCTGAGGGGGTTATAGCAGGAGCTACGCATGCTCTCCGTCGCTCCCTTAGGATGGCCATGGCCTCCTCGATCTGTTCGGTGGTTTGGAATTGGTCGAGTGAGAGGCTGGGGCCGTCCCTTGGGGGCGGGATCGAGAGTCTCGCGTCATCGCGGCTGCCCTCCGCCGTTGGTTGGGGCTCGGATTGGGCCGGGATATGGCGTTCGGCGAGCCGTAAAGTGGCTCTCTTCGAAGTGGTGGCAGATGTCATGATTCTGAAGGTTTTTCTTTGAAGAACAGTGAGTGTTTCTTCAAGTATATATGTCCGGAGAACAGTGAGTGTTCTTCGAAACGGTCGGAATGAAAATGAGGGTAAATCGCCCTTCCTCTAGCGCCAATTGTTGTTACCCAAAATATTATACGTAATGGCTTGCTGGAATAGATGAGTAACAAACAAAATACGAGAGCACGTCCGAGGGAAAGTAAATAACACAAGATTTTCCGGGGTTGTTAGTCCCGGGCTTGAATGCTCTCGCGAGATATTATTAATACGAATACTTGGGAGTACAAATATTAATGTTAGAGTCCAATTACAATGAGTGTAAAGACCCTAGTTATCTAGCTCTTGAGTTTTGATTATTGCCGGAAGAACCAGAGTTGATGCTCTGTGAGTTCTTGTAACAACGATGGAGTGCCGTGTTTTTAGCTGTAGGATTCTACAGTTTTTGAACCTTTTTCCAGTTGCTGGAGGTCTTTTATTTATAGGAGTGGAGGTAGTTGGGCGATCGCCTTTCCTGTATTATAATAAGCGGGCGATCGTCTTTAGCACATGGGTTGGTTTCCCTAAAGTCTGCAGTTGCTGCTGGCAGCCGGATGTGCGAACCAATGAGAAGACAACATGCGTCCTATGTCGCTGTCTTGGGAGGTCCCACCTGGGACCTTTCGGCGGGTCTGTCGGTAGGTGAGATGCTGTCCCTGTCACCTACAGCTGGTGACAGGCTGGGGCCAAACCTTTTCCTGCGGCGCCTTTTGCGGATCTGCATGTGGTCCTTCATCTCGAGATCATCCCGAGATTCGGTCTCCGTAGACTTGATGGATGTTGGTTTTCCACATGGCATGAGGCGGTCGTCTTTGGTCGGGCACCATAGTCGATCGCTAGGTGCCAAGAGACGATCGCCCTGGACGTCGATCGCTCGGCACTTGACCTTGATCTGGTTCCTTCACTTGGCAAGCCTGTCTTGGATTAATTGATGCTCGCTTGGTCGCTCGGCCCTTATGCCGATCGCCTTCGAGGCGTATAATCGCCGCACAACACTCACCCGTAGCCATATCCAGCAAATCATTCCGAATAATATTTTGGGTAACAACAAACACCTTAAATTGGATAAGACCTGCAAAATAATATATATATATATATATATATATTTGTACGAATCAAAGTTTTCGTCTTTGATTGTTTTGCTAGTTCTCTCATCTTTTCTTTCTCTTTTTCAACTTCTTTGTTTATTTTTTTTATTTTTCTCCTCCTTATATCATTCTTCTTTTTATCCCATTCAACTATTTTCTCCCTCTTTTTGTTATCAGCAAAAAGTGTGAATAAAATATAAATAACTATCGATAATAAAATGTATGCAAAAAATGTATATGCAAAAATGGGTAATCTCCCCCTAATAAAAATCTCCCCTTTTTTGAAAAAAATATAATACTCATTGGTGAAAATTAATTTTTGGGCATCCAACCAAAAGTCGGTCGTTTTTCATTAACATAGACGATGTTTGGAATAGTGGTTCCTTTAGGAATCCAAATCTTTATAATTTTAATCATCCGACTGTAACACCCCCGAAATTCAACCGGGAATATTACACGTCGTGGACCCTACATTCAAGGATCCACCAGGCTGAACACAACCAGACGATCAAATATTTGACCGGCATGGGTCAAATAGAATAATGATACGGACCGATAAGGTCACACAACTTAAAATAATCAAAATACAATCCCACAACTCGTGCCCACTCAGGGGTCCAAAATACAAAACAATACAACATAGCGGAAGACTGAGAATAATACAATGATGCAACAACAACTGAACTCCATAACTCTTGATTAGTATCGCGGCCCATCATCTCCCATGCTGACCTTGTGACTGCTCCTACGAACCAAGCATACCTGAAATGCATGAAACGCATTTCTCCCATTTAAGGGGTTAGCATTCGAATGGATAGTACAAGTACCTCTATACGAAATGTAACAAGCAATTAACAACCACGTATCAGATAAGGACAAACATTTACCAATGTAACACCCTCTAACCTAGCAGCTGAACCGCAAAGTGGTCTGTGCTACTAAGTTGGGGAGTATCACTCTTTTACACTTCGAAAACCAACATTTTAAATTTGGTAAAAGCAAGAACTCAGGGAAATAACGCAAACTGGTATTATTTGTTCAAAACATTACACAACCTTAAGTTTAATACATAAACAAAACCACAACAGAGCGATCTTATTCAAAGCACAACATAGTTTTCTAGCATATGGGCAAAATAGCTGGGGAATGGCATATGGACAATTCTTCGACTAGCAACACTCAAGAAGTATAGTCAACCTCTAAACATGATCATCGTCACATGTATCATAAGAATCTAGTGAGCTAATGGCTCAGTAAGATGAAACTTCTGTAATAGCAAAGTATCACATATCACATTCATCAACAAATAACTACTTTATATGATATAGTCATGTTCTTGTAAAATCCTTTCTTCGGGTACCCTTGAAGTGTGATGCTCGACTAATAGTGATAGGCCATGGTTTTCGGAACCTTTTCATATAATTAACCAACAAAACATGTATACGGGTGTTCCCATACTGGTTTTTCAACCAATGGTACTAGCCGTATTCAACCTTTTTCATTCAGTGTGGGTTTCCTTGACCGACTTTCAGCCGCAAGTATTTGACACCATATGTTGGGTCCGCCGGTCCCCCGCGTCCCATGCCTACCCACCATCAATCAAGTATCGTACTTCCTGTTCTTAAACATTCTTTCACATACACATGTTATGCATGATCATTCAATAACAGTCACATGTGAAAATATCAATCAATATATGATCCTTATGATACAGCAAGGAAAAGCCTCATCTTACCGTAGGTCCAGCTGCATATTGAAGTGAAAAGACCAGCTTATCTAGCTAGATGGATGCGCTAAAAGCCCTGAATTAATTAACCATATTGCACTTAGCATTACTTTCATGAATGCTACAAAATATTTGGAATACAATTTAGGATCATCTATGACTTATCCCATCACAACTAGTTACTGTGATGCAATAATTATACATATATATATATATATATATATCCATTTATACTATATTTTAACTTTATATCCTTCTCCTTTACTTATACAAGAAAACTTATTATGAAACTATGAACATATAGTAATTCATTTAACCTATTCTACAACAACATAATTGTTCAAGAGAGTTTATCAAAACCTTTGAATAACAGAACTTGTTTAGCTTATAACCGCTTGAATATAAGTTAGATTTGCATCAAGTTTTGATATAACATCCTAACATACTGGAGAACAAATATATGGGAACACCAGCCCCTGATCTATACGAATATGCACAATCCATATATGTTTATAAAAGGTGGCAGAACAGAGTTTTATGTTGTCTAGTGATGATTTATGCTCTATAAACCCATAATAAACACAAGGTTAAGCCATGGATAAATTCTTAACATTATCATTATCTACATTATAAATGGTACAATTTATAGTTGCATACGGCATCACCTGTTAAGTAATTGGACATGCCACTTCTCTATTCATTCCAGTTGCGGTCGGAACCAGTTGAACTTATGTAATACCCGTAATTTCGATTTCCGGTAATTTCTTTTTTTCGGCGAAAGTCCATTTTGACGACTCGCTCATGGCCGTTTCGTCATTCTGAGAATGATTAATTCTGCACTTTTTGACATCCGAGTTCGTTTCGGTGTCGTTTTGTTGAGTTCCGTGCTTTTTGGCGACTTTTCCGCACTTGAGTTCGATTCTTGCGAATCTCGTTCGAAACTGCTGTTTCGAGTTTCCCGTAACTCCGTTTAACTTTGATAGACGTGTTGTGAACTTCGGTTTGGTTATTCGATCACGTATCGTGATTTTCGGACGTTTTGGGCCATTTTCGTAATTTCCCAAAGTTTGGGGTAATTACTTTCCGTTGCCGAATTTCGAGCCTTCGGGTGGTCGGAATTGTGTGTTCTCTTAGTTCTCGAGTTCTTCTTTGCGAGTACTTCGTAACCGTATCTTCGATTCATATTCAGGTTCGGGTTTCGGGGTCGTTCGGGCCGTCGGAGTTGGCCCCGGCCGAGTCATGGTCAGGCAGTCTGGGCCCCGGGCCGGCACTGGCCGAGTTACGGCCGTTAGTGCTCGGAAGTTACGTACGTAAGGCCCTGTCCGGTTACATACGTAACGGGCCGGCAGATTTGGGGCAGTGACTCGGTTACGTACGTAAGCATTGGCCGGTTACGTACGTAACCCGGCCGGCAGGCAGCCTATTTAAGGCCCTGCAGTCGGGTTTTTCACCCATTTTCTCACTCTCTTCCTTCTCTTCCGCGGCTGGAGGTGTAGGAATAATGGAGAGATGTTGTTGGACAATCAATCCATGAAGTCTTAGAGTTCATATCATCAATCATCCGTCCTATAACATCATTTGATCGACCGAATCAGGTCAGATTTTGTAGAAATCTAATTTTGGGGATTTTGGGTATTTTGTTCGATTTCGTCCGTTTAATCCGATTTAACTTAGGATTGTGATAGATTGATGATTATTTAGATGTATTATATCATTTCCCTTGTTATTCCATGGTTGGATCGTATCGATTCGTTGTTTTTGTCGAGTTCTTGATCGACGCCTTGAAGGTGTCAGGTAAAATGTCATAGAGGGGTTTTCGGGCGTTCTACGATTATTCTTCCTCGTATGATCGATGATTTATTGATTATATGTTGTTAGGGTCGAATTCTTGTGAAGAACTCGAGTCGGAACCCTTCCGTTCATTGTCTTCTTCGGGGTTCGAGCTTCCCGGTCGAAACGTGTTCTTCGGAGCGTTCGGTAGCGGTTAGTAAGGCAAGTATCTTACTATACGACTTGTATCTTGCGACTAGTAATCACGTATGAGATTTATGATGATTTTGCTTGCCTTCGTAAATATGTTCCGTTTGAGTTGGTTGTGTTTTCCGCAATTTGAAGGCTTTGTGATAATAGTGTTATATTGGTATACGTGTTAGGCGTTGTGCCATTTGTGCAGGATTGCGATGTACATATGAGATGGTTGTACACGTGGTTGTGCAATGTATTGTGTACCGAACGTGTGTTATGTTGGTTAAGTGCCGTTGATTGATGATAGTTGTTGCGAGTGTTGAGGTTGTGTTATGAGCGTGCGATGTACGATTTTGTGGTGATCAATGTGATTGATTAATTGTGCTCATTGTTGTATGTAATGTGAATGTGAATGTGAATATGTGTGTGACCGCTAAGTTCACTCGTGTTGGTTCGACGGGACCTACGAGGATTTGTGGCAGTGGACTACGGGGTCAGAACTTAGTGAGGTACTGAGGTCAAATCGTGCTGGTCTGACGAGGCCTACGATAATGCATGGCAGTAGACCATGAGTTTCGGACACAGTGCGTCCAACCGGGTGAGCTCGACGGGGCCTACGGTGACACGTGGCAGTGGAATACGGTGTCAGGACTGTGTGTGTGATTGTTGTGATTGATATAGTCCGTGCGGGTTGTTATGCCTACGGAGACACGTGACAGTGGATCACGGTGTCGGAATTGGTTATGTCTGATTAATAGTCCGTGTGGGTTGTTGAACCTACGGAGACATGTGACAGTGGATCACGGTGTCGGAATTGATTATGTTTGTTTAATTGTGCGTGATGTAGTCCGTGCGGGTTGTTGAACCTACGGAGACACGTGACAGTGGATCACGGTGTCATGAGCATGATACTTTTCAATTCAAAGTTCTTAAAGGAAAAGTTTTATGAAAATGAATGTTGGGCCGAGTCCTAAGCTTGAGTAAATGTTTCCCGTATTGTAAACTGTTGAGTTATGAAACAAGATTTGGGTGAAGGCCCTTAAGTTTTTCGAAAGGTTTTGGGAATCAGGACTTGAGGTCTTAAGGTTTTAAAATTCTAAAAATTCCGGAGCTGATAATCGTATTTTCAAATGCTTCATAGCTTATCTTCCCTTGTGAAAACCTCCCGGGAATATTTGATACTTGATTATTATATTTGATTCACGATTATTAATTGCTTGTTACATTTCGTATGATTTGATACTTGCACTAGTAAAACAGTGGAGTTTTACTAACCCCCGATTAATCGGGGGGTGGATGTCTCTTTTGCGTCCTGGTACATGCAGATTCAGTGGAGCAGTCACAGGATTGGTACAAGAGGATGACGAGCTGCGATACTAATCATGAGTCGAGAGTTGTTCTGATTTTTGTTGTGTTGTCAGAATTGATTTCAGTCTTCCGCTGTATTGTATTTCGACCCCTGTGTGGGTAATGTCGTTTTTTGTTGATTGGGTTGTGTGACCTCATCGGTCTGTGTATTCACGTGTAAGTGACCATAACGGTCTGTATTATTTTATTGTTTGACCCTGGTCGGGCAAGCATTTGGTTGTTTATGGATGTTTAGCCTGGTAGATCCTTGTGGAAAGGGTCTACGGCGTGTAATACTCCCATATGGTTTTGGGGGTGTTACATTTATGGTATCGGAGATTAGGTTGCGGAAACCTAGGTTGTCGGGTCAAGTCAAGTCGTGATTTGTCGAGTAATGTGTTGTCTTGTCGTTCGAGTCGTCAGTGACAAATTGAGTTGTGCATAGTCACAACGTGTCGGTTATGTTGTCGGACGAGATTAGTATCGTGGGCGACTGTCACCTTCGTGCGACCTGTGGATGTAAGTCTCCTCTTTTATGTGAAGTACCTGTGTATCTCGATTTTATCTTAGTGAGTTAATTGCGGTGCATGATTTTATTTACATAGTATTGTGTAATATAGTTGTGTTTAGTACTTGTGGCATATAGTATGTATATAGAACTAAGCACATTATTGTTTTATCTTTGAACCACCGGGTGGTGTGGTATGGTGTGGAAGTTGTAAACCTTGATGGATTTCGAAAAGGTATCGACGATTGAGTTCGTGAGAAACTCCGAGGAATGGTTTTGTTATATGTTTAAACTAGATGTTGTGAGACGTATTCAATTGGATTGTGCATGTTGGACTGTATTTTTTCTATCCGCTGCATGAGTTCTTTTGTAATGGCTTTCGGTATTTTACCGACTGAGTTTTATTTTGAAAATCGATTCCCTTAACCGAGTTTTTGGCATTATGGCCTTGATCGTTTTGGCGAAATTCTTATGACGGTATTTAGTATTTTGTAAATGGCTTTTGTGAGTTTTTGAAATATTACCGTCATCGGCCCTTTTGGCGTTTTTGTAAATGGTTTTTATCCTGGTGGGTTCGTAGCAGGACCCAGCCGCTATAATGTTCCGTGTAATTACCTGAGATTTTTGGGCATTCTAGCCCATTGAATTATCTTTGAAAGCCTTGAGTATCCTAGAAATAAATTTCGAGACGTACGTTTAAAATGAATTGTTTCTCGTGGTACTTCCAAGGTGCCACGATATGTTTCAAAATTCTTCTACCTCGAGGACCAAAATGTTGAGATATTTTTCAATGTTTTATAAACACTTTTACTTAGACCCGAGGGTCGAATATTCTGAAAGTTTTCCAGTAAGAGAAAGTGTCCTCATTTTTATCAAATGCGAAATGGTTTTCCAAAGTCTCGATAACGATGTTTCACGTTTGTACTTTTTTTTTGAAAGGTGATACTCAAGACCAACCGGTGTTTTTCTAAATTATTTTCAAAAGGTGGTTTTTATTTCTTTTTTTTAAACCTATTAATTCCCGTTTGCGTTTGGGAATGTATGTATGATTTTTGCTTTGTCGTTTTGATGTTTCTCCCGAGTATGATCGAATTGGTGGCATGAACGTCGAGGCGTTTCCACGCAATTATTGTACTAGCCCTCTGTGAGAGGTGTGAATGGGTGTTTACTGTTTATCGCCTCGTGGTGATTTGCGTGTTGTCGCACGAGTTTGAGTTGTTAAAGCTTGGATTTTTGTGCGTTTATGCACATGGGTGATTGTTCATGAGGTTTGTGATTGTATGCTGGCTATCGTTCGGGCTGATGTAATCATCGAACAATGCCGTGGTTGTTGTGATTTTAGTATGTGTTGATATTTTATGCCAAGTTGGAATCTCCGGTTTGTTGTTTTGCGACGTTATATTCCATTGTACCTAGCAGTTGTATTTTCGGTATGCCGAGCCGAGGTGTTACAACCGTGGTGTGCCGGGGGCATGCACGTACCAATTATTTTTCTCGTCACAGGATCCAGTTTTGCGAGTTGGGTTCCGAGTCTTTTGGGGCGCGAACTTCAGTACAGATATCAAAATCGGCTCTGAGAGGCCCATGGGAGATTTTTCTGTCGGTTGCTTTTTGTGCTGTTACCTTGTTTCCGTTGTTGTGAGTTGCGGGGACGACATTTCTTTTATAAGAGGTCGAATGTAATACCCGTATTGTTTTTGGACTTCTGCATTTCCTCTTTCTCAGGTCTATCGATTCGCTCGTGTTCGTTGATACTTTCTAGACTTGTTCTGTATTTCGGTTTCGTCGTTCGAACGAGCTGTGATCTTGTTTTGGGTCGATATGGTTATTGTTGTGACTTTTCCGAGTCCGGTTCGATTCTTCTGAACCTTGTTCAGAAGTAACATCTTTTGGTTCTATTAGTTCTTTTATTCGAAGTGGATCGGATTTTGAACTTCTGTATTTTCGACTCTATCGACTCGTTTATGTTCGTTGACATTTTCTGAGCTTGTCCTGCCCCTTGCTTTTGTTGATCGAACGAGCGTGGTATCATTTCGGAATAACTCGTTTGTCGTTGTGACTTTTCAATTTCTATTCCCTTTCCTGTGGATCTTATGTGAAGGCACATGTTGTTGTTTTCACCGGATCATATATTGTCTCGAGTCGAGATGTGAACCTTGGAGTTGTTGTTTGAATTTTATTGTTCTTCGTGATTCGAACGTGATTGTTCGATTTTTGTTGTCTCGATCGTTGTGGTTCGATCGTTTGATTGATCGGCTTTTGTTGATCTCGTTTCGTGATTGTTGAACGTTCAGACTCCTTCGTAATTCCCTTAAGTTCGAGAAATTAGTCTCGTTTCGATCTTCCAACCCTTGGGCAGTGGAATTCTGTATTTGTTCAGCGTTTGGCTCGCGTTTTGATTGATGAACCGTTGGGTTAGTCAATCGTATTGATTTTTGTTCGTTGTGTTTAGTGATTGTTCAGATAATCGACTCGATGGTATTATCTGTTTGATGACGCTTGTCACTTGTTGATTTTATTATGTCTCTACCGGTGGCGTCGTGTTGGTCGTCGTGGAGCGTGTTTTCACGCCGTATATTCCGTTGCGTTGTTTGTAACATTTCACCGTTGGGCGTTAGTTACGCATTCTTGTGCATCTCATTGATATATTCCTGGTGGTATATTTCCTCTCCCTACTTGTTTTAAGTTTCGGGACGAAACTTCTTTTAAGGAGGGTAGAATGTAATACCCGTAATTTCGATTTCTGGTAATTTCTTTTTTCGGCGAAAGTCCGTTTTGACGACTCTCTCATGGCCGTTTCGTCATTCTGAGAATGATTAATTCTGCACTTTTTGTCATCCGAGTTCGTTTCGGTGTCGTTTTGTTGAGTTCCATGTTTTTTGGCGACTTTTCCGCACTTGAGTTCGATTCTTGCGAATCTCGTTCGAAACTGCTGTTTCGAGTTTCCCGTAACTCCGTTTAACTTTGTTAGACGTGTTGTGAACTTCGGTTTGGTTATTCGATCACGTATCGTGATTTTCGAACGTTTTGGGCCATTTTCGTAATTTCCCAAAGTTTGGGGTAATTACTTTCCGTTGCCGAATTTCGAGCCTTCGGGTGGTCGGAATCGTGTGTTCTCTTAGTGCTCGAGTTCGTCTTTGCGAGTACTTCGTAACCGTATCTTCGATTCGTATTCAGGTTCGGGTTTCGGGGTCGTTCGGGCCGTCGGAGTTGGCCCCGGCCGAGTCATGGCCGGCGATGAGGCCGGCCGGCCTTTGCCGAGTTACGGCCGTTAGTGCTCGTCGATTCGTCGTAAGGCGGTTATGTACGTAAGGCCACGGCGATTCGTACGTAACGGGCCGGCAGATTTGGGGCAGTGACTCGGTTACGTACGTAAGCCTTGGCTGGTTACGTACGTAACCCGGCCGACAGGCAGCCTATTTAAGGCCCTGCAGTCGGGTTTTTCACCCATTTTCTCACTCTCTTCCTTCTCTTCCGCGGCTGGAGGTGTAGGAATAATGGAGAGATGTTGTTGGACAATCAATCCATAAAGTCTTGGAGTTCATATCATCAATCATCCGTCCTATAACATCCTTTGATCGACCGAATCAGGTCAGATTTTGTAGAAATCTAATTTTGGGGATTTTGGGTATTTTGTTCGATTTCGTCCGTTTAATCCGATTTAAGTTAGGATTGTGATGGATTGATGATTATTTAGATGTATTATATCATTTCCCTTGTTATTCCTGTAACACCCACAATCCGCTCAGGGATATTACACGCCGTAGAACCTTTCCTCAAGGATCTACCAGGATGATAACGACATATAACAACTCAACCATGCCTTTAAGGCTAAAATGACTCAGTAGACCGATTTGGTCTTTCAATAAATACATACAACTCAAATACAACTCATGCCCACGCAGGGGTCAAAACACAACCACACCCGTACAACGGGAAAAATATAGCAGCGGAAAATAAAGTACAACTAAACCAATACACGATGTACGGTTCCTTATGTGATTAGTATCAATCATCTTTCATCATCCTTCGTGCCGACCCTGTGTTATGCTCCAAAACCTGAATGCAAAAACAGACATCCACCCCCCGAATACTCGGGGGTTAGCAAAACTCCACTGTTTTGCTAGTGCAAGAACAAAGTGCAAATACGAGCCATACAATTCACATTCCACGAATAACAATAACCAAGGATCCTCAAAGATCTAGACGAAACGAAAAGCACTTCCCGAGGCAAGAATTTGAGAAAACGTTCTAAAATCGAAAGATCACAAATCAATGGAAAAATTTATATAAACAGTTTAGAATGCCATCGAGAGTTTTAATAGAAAACATAGGATTATCAAATCCTACTTTTCAAAATCCAAAAGACAAAAGGGGTCACCGCCCCAAAGGTTTACTTTCCGAAAAATGACATTTACCAAACTGTTGGGATTTTAGCCCCAAATCCGTAAAATGACTTTTACAAAACCATTGGGATTTTAGCCCCAAATCTCATCAACTCACAGTACAAAAGAACGACCACAAGGTTCGTCTCCCAACATCAAAATCCAAAAATAAAGGATTTAAAACAAACAACAAAATACTCTAGTGCCATCCTAGCTAAGTAAGCCAAACGAACAACTTACCTCTTACACACTTAGTCGATGCATGCAATCATGAAAACCATTCAAAAGCACTCATTTCCGGAAATGCCATAGTCAAATCACATTCGTAAAATGCACCACAATTAACCGTGGATCCACCCCTCCGTGGACCCCTACCGAGACCCCGTCGGATCTAACCCATAGTGGTTAAAAGCAAGCTCTCGGATCCACCCCTCCGTGGACCCCTACCGAGACCCCGTCGGATCTAACCCATAGTAAGCATAGACACACACACGTTACTCATGCAATACTAATATGCTAAGAATGTAAGTTCATCAAGAATACTTACTAGAGATGGCCACTAATCCGACACCATTATCAAACTCTTCAAAAAACACAATAACAAGACTAAATACGGAATACACGATTCCATAACTTTAAACAACAGGGATATCATCAAAGCCTTCAACGTTCAAAATGATCAAATCATAATCAATTCCCAAACACACCGTTCCCAAAACACACACGCGTTTTGAAAGAGAGCCTTTATCGAGGCCAAACTGAAATCTTTTGAAACTTCATTTCAAACAACCAAACAAACACACCAAGACGATCACCGATCATCATATCTATAAAATAAAAAAAGTCTGGGCAAGGTACTTGCCTCGAATAACCATAATGCGGAGAATCGGCCGAAGTAGGTTGGCACGAACCGACTACGAACTCGCCGACTCCACCGAACGACAATCCGCAACAATGAACTACGAACGAAAACAATAACAATGAAAATGAATTCCAAAGTACGACCCAAAGCCGCTGAACTCCAAGAACAAATGACGAAAGTTCAAGGATTTCCCCCAAAACGGCCAAGAACACGATTCGTCCCGTCAAATCACGAAAACGGAATTCCAAGTTGAAATATGGATATACAATCTATAGAATATGTTTAACAATATCATTTAACCATAATCGATCCATCGAAAACGGATGAAAAACGAGATCGAGGACAAATCCCCCAAAAAGTCGATTCGGAGGAAATCAAGAAATATACTTCGATTCGACGAAGAACAATGGATTAAATGATGTTAGACACAAGAATACTACCAAGATTAATCATACCCATCATGAATTAATCAACAACACGGAATGAATCGGACAAAAATGCAAAAACCCCCAAATTCACGAAATTAGGGTTATAAGGAAGATTACCTTGATTCGCTGGATCAAAGGATGATAACGGGTGATTGATTGATGTTATGAACTCAAGAACTTCGTGGATTTGTTGTCAAACAACATGGCTTCGCCACTCTCGAATCGCCAGCCGCGGATAGAAGAGGAAGGAAGTGAGAAATGAATGAAAATGTGACTGCTCTGTCACATTTATACTGGGCTGGAACTAGCGTGCGCTAGCCTTCCCGGACTAGCGTGCGCTATCGGCCGGTATCGGCCGAGTACCCTCGGTCAGGGCCCGCACGACCCGGCACCACCGACCAAACCTGCCGACCCGACTCCCGCTAGCGTGCGCTACGGCCGGAAGCCTGCACGCGCTAGCCGACCTGTCCAGTAACCTCTGGACTAAAAAGTTCGCCCAGGTAACGTACGCTAGTCGGCCGACAGCGTGCGCTACCCCTGCCGGTTAGCGTGCGCTACGACCGACAGTAGCGTGCGCTACCTGCCGATCCTGACCGAGTCCAGAACCTCAGAACCCCACTGCCCAGACCCGATAGCGTGCGTTAGGCAAGCCGATAGCGTGCGCTACACCTGCCGGTTAGCGCGCGCAGCCTTCCGGACGTAGCGTGCGCTACACCGGTTCCTGCCGCTTTGTCCGGCGGTGCCCATAATCGTCCGGCGATCCAGAACCGTCCGGCGATGCGACCACCAGGGCTCGACGACCCGATTTCCGAAAATGTACGGAACGAACACGAAGAAAAGTTCGCGGACAACATCAACGACCCGAAATGAAAACATAATACCATAATTAATTATACGCGACCAAGAAACGGGTCGAGACAACAATTACATATACGGATACCCGTAACTTTAAAGAAATTACAAAATGGCCCAAAACGCCCGGAAATCACGATACGTGATCGAATAACCAAACCGAAGTTCACAAGACGTCTAACAAAGTTAAACGGACTTACGGGAAACTCGAAACAGCAGTTTCGAACGAGATTCGCAAGAATCGAATTCAAGTGCGGAAAAGTCGCTAAAAAGCACGGAACTCAACAAAACGACACCGAAACGAACTCGAATGTCAAAAAATGTAGAATTAATCATTCTCATAATGACGAAACGGTCATGAGCGAGTCGTCAAAATGGACTCCGACCGAAAAAAGAAATTTACCGAAAATCGAAAATTGCGGATATTACATTCTACCCTCCTTAAAAGAAGTTTCATCCCGAAACTTAAAACAAGTAGGGAGAAGTAATATCCCGCAAGGAAAACTCAACGAGATACGCAAGAAACGCGTAACTAACGCCCAACGACGAAACGTTACAAACAACGCAACGGAATATACGGTGTGAAAACACGCTCCACGACGACCAACACAACGTCGCCGTTAGGGATATCATAAAACCAACAAGTGACAAGCGTCATCAAATGGATAATACAATCAAGTCAATTATCCGAACAATCACAAAACACAACGAACGAAAATCAATATGATTGACCAACCCAACGGTACATCAATCAAAACGCGAGCCAATCGCTGAACAAATACGGAATTCCACCGCCCAAGGGTTGGAAGATCGAAAACGAGACTAATTTCCCGAACTTAAGGGAATTAGGAAGGAACCTGAATGCTCAACAATCACGAAACGAGAACAAAAAACGAACAAACAAACGATCGAGACAACAAAAATCGAACAATCATGTCCGAAACACGAAGTATAATAAAATTCAAACAACAACTCCCAGGATGATCTAGTGAGAACTACAAGACATGCATTCCCATAAGATCCACAGGAAAGGGAATAGCGAATAAAAAGTCACAACGACAAACGAGTTATTCCGAAACAATACCACACTCGTTCGATCAACAAAAGCAAGGGGCAGGACAAGCTCAGAAATGTCAACGAACATAATGAGTCGACCAAGTCGAAAACACAAGAGTTCCAAATCTGATCCACTTCGAATAAAGGAACTAATAGAACCAGATGATGTCACTCCCGAACAAGGTTCACAAGAATCGAACCGAACCCGAAAAAAGTCACAGCGATAACCAGATCGACCCACAACAAGGTCGCAGCTTGTTCGGACGATGAAACCGAAATACAGAACAAGTTCATAAAGTATCAACGAACATGAGCGAATCGATAGACTAGAGAAAGAGAAAATACAGAAGTCAAAATAGTACGGGCATTACCTCCGACCTCGTCCACGAAATTCACAAAAACGGGAGCAAGGTAACAAGACATTAAACAACCGACACATAACGGAACCATCACCGATGCACACGGTCATACCAAACCAAGCTCTAACAGCTCGCACATGCGCGACAACGCATAAATCACCACGAGGCGACAACATTTAATACCAACATCCCGCCTCTCACAGGGGGCTAACACAACAAATGTGTGAAAAACGACTCAACGCTCACACCGCCAATTCGATCATACTCGGGAGCAAATATCAAAATGACAACGCGAACATCATACATACATACCCAACCCTCAAACGGGAATGGATAGGTTTTTAAAAAAACGAAAACCTCATTTTGAAAATAATTTAGAAGAACACCGATTGATCTTGAGTATCACCTTTCAAAAAGTACAAACGTGAAACATCGTTATCGAGACTTTGGAGAACCATTTCGCATTTGATAAAAATGAGGAAACTTTCTCTTAGTGAAAACTTTCAGAATATTCGACCCTCGGGTCTAAATAAAACATTGAAAATATCTCAAAACATTTTGGTCCTCGAGGTAGAAAAATTTTGAAATATATTGTGGCACCTTGGATGTACCACAAGAAAATAACTCATTTGAAAAGTATGTCTCGAAATTTATTTTTCTAAGATACTCAAGGTTTTCAAAAATCCAATAGGCCAGAATGCCCAAAACTCACACATATCGACGTTCACTAAAACAACTTCTAGTACACGCATCAAAACGTTTAAAATCAAGACAATACATGTCTTTAAACGGAAATAAACGATAAAATACCACAGTCGAAGACCGCCTAGGATTCAGAACAAAACCACTGACCCCATTCGAAGCCTCTGAGGACCCTCCCGCACTGGCTAGTGAACAAGTCGAACGCGTATAAGCACAAAGCTTCCACAAGAGAACTTGTAAAACGTGCAAATCGATTCGAAAATCATCAGCAACGGACAAAAACAACAATAAAAAGACATCACAAGCGATGACACTCCTCGTATAAATCAAATACGAGAGTCGACTAAATACATATCGTGAAATCAAAATCCACATAAGGATTCCATTACTTAACAAATGATCATAAAAATAGCTCGTGTCACACGAGGCACAACACCAAGAAGGGAGACTTACTTCCACAAGTCGCACGAAGATGATGATCGCCCCACGATACTAATCACGACCAACAAACTCAAACGACGCGTCGCGACATGACTCAGTCAGATAAAATCCGACGAAACAAGACTCAAACAACACGACATGACCCGACAGCCTAAGTTTTCCTCAACCTAAGCTCTGATACCATTTATGTAACACCCCCAATCCGCTCAGGGATATTACACGCCGTAGAACCTTTCCTCAAGGATCTACCAGGATGGTAACGACATATAACAACTCAACCATGCCTTTAAGGCTAAAATGACTCAGTAGACCGATTTGGTCTTTCAATAAATATATACAACTCAAATACAACTCATGCCCACACAGGGGTCAAAACACAACCACACCCGTACAACGGGAAAAATATAGCAGCGGAAAATAAAGTACAACTAAACCAATACACGATGTACGGTTCCTCATGTGATTAGTATCGATCATCTTTCATCATCCTTCGTGCCGACCCTGTGTTATGCTCCAAAACCTGAATGCAAAAACAGACATCCACCCCCCTGAATACTCGGAGGTTAGCAAAACTCCACTGTTTTGCTAGTGCAAGAACAAAGTGCAAATACGAGCCATACAATTCACATTCCACGAATAACAATAACCAAGGATCCTCAAAGATCTAGACGAAACGAAAAGCACTTCCCGAGGCAAGAATTTGAGAAAACGTTCTAAAATCGAAAGATCACAAATCAATGGAAAAATTTATAAAAACAGTTTAGAATGCCATCGAGAGTTTTAATAGAAAACAATTTAGGATTATCAAATCCTACTTTTCAAAATCCAAAAGACAAAAGGGGTCACCGCCCCAAAGGTTTACTTTCCGAAAAATGACATTTACCAAACCGTTGGGATTTTAGCCCCAAATACGTAAAATGACTTTTACAAAACCATTGGGATTTTAGCCCCAAATCTCATCAACTCACAGTACAAAAGAACGACCACAAGGTTCGTCTCCCAACATCAAAATCCACAAATAAAGGATTTAAAACAAACAACAAAATACTCTAGTGCCATCCTAGCTAAGTAAGCCAAACGAACAACTTACCTCTTACACACTTAGTCGATGCATGGAATCATGAAAACCATTCAAAAGCACTCATTTCCAGAAATGCCATAGTCAAATCACATTTGTAAAATGCACCACAATTAACCGTGGATCCACCCCTCCGTGGACCCCTACCGAGACCCCGTCGGATCTAACCCATAGTGAGCACACACACACACACACGTTACTCATGCAATACTAATATGCTCAGAATGTAAGTTCATCACGAATACTTACTAGAGATGGCCACTAATCCGACACCATTATCAAACTCTTCAAAAAAACACAATAACAAGACTAAATACGGAATACACGATTTCATAACTTTAAACAACAGGGATATCATCAAAGCCTTCAACGTTCAAAATGATCAAATCATAATCAATTCCCAAACACACCGTTCCCAAAACACACACGCGTTTTAAAAGAGAGCCTTTAACGAGGCCAAACTGAAATCGTTTGAAACCTCATTTCAAACAACCAAACAAACACACCAAGACGATCACCGATCATCATATCCATAAAATAAGAAAAGTATGGGCAAGGTACTTGCCTCGAATAACCATAACGCGGAGAATCGGCCGAAGTAGGTTGGCACGAACCGACTACGAACTCGCCGACTCCACCGAACGACAATCCGCAAAAATGAACTACGAACGAAAACAATAACAACGAAAATGAATTCCAAAGTACGACCCAAAGCCGCTGAACTCCAAGAACAAATGACGAAAGTTCAAGGATTTCCCCCAAAACGGCCAAGAACACGATTCGTCCCGTCAAATCATGAAAACGGAATTCCAAGTTGAAATATGGATATACAATCCATAGAATATGTTTAATAATATCATTTAACCATAATCGATCCATCGAAAACGGATGAAAAACGAGATCGAGGACAAATCCCCCAAAAAGTCGATTCGGAGGAAATCAAGAAATATACTTCGATTCGACGAAGAACAATGGATTAAATGATGTTAAACACAAAAATACTACCAAGATTAATCATACCTATCATGAACTAATCAACAACATGGAACGAATCGGACAAAAATGCAAAACCCCCCAAATTCACGAAATTAGGGTTCTAAGGAAGATTACCTTGATTCGCTGGATCAAGGGATGATAACGGATGATTGATTGATGTTATGAACTCAAGAACTTCACGGATTTGTTGTCAAACAACATGGCTTCGCCACTCTCGAATCGCCAGCCGCGGATAAAAGAGGAAGGAAGTGAGAAATGAATGAAAATGTGACTGCTCTGTCACATTTATACTAGGCCGGAACTAGCGTGCGCTAGCCTTCCCGGACTAGCGTGTGCTATCGGCCGGTATCGGCCGAGTACCCTCGGCCAGGGCCCGCACGACCCGGCACCACCGACCAAACCTGCCGGCCAAACCTGCCAACCCGACTCCCGCTAGCGTGCGCTACGGCCGGAAGCCTGCGCGCGCTAGCCGACCTGTCCAGTAACCTCTGGACTTAAAAGTTCGCCCAAGTAACGTACGCTAGTCGGCTGACAGCGTGCGCTACCCCTGCCGGTTAGCGTGCGCTACGACCGACAGTAGCATGCGCTACCTGCCGATCCTGACCGAGTCCAGAACCTCAGAACCCCACTGCCCAGACCCGATAGCGTGCGTTAGGCCAGCCGATAGCGTGCGCTACACCTGCCGGTTAGCACGCGCAGCCTTCCGGCCGTAGCGTGCACTACGCCGGTTCCTGCCACACCTGTCTGGCCGGTGCCCACAATCGTCCGGCCAGTCCCGCAACCGCCCGGCCAGTACCCGACCACCAGGGCTCGACGACCCGATTTTTGAAAACGTATGGAACGAACACGAAGAAAAGTTCGCGGACAACATCAACGACGCGAAATGAAAACATAATACCATAATTAATTATACACGACCAAGAAACGGGTCGAGACAACAATTACAGATACGGATACCCGTAACTTTAAAGAAATTACAAAATGGTCCAAAATGCCCGGAAATCACGATACGTGATCGAATAACCAAACCAAAGTTCACAACACGTCTAACAAAGTTAAAAGACTTACGGGAAACTCGAAACAGCAGTTTCGAACGAGATTCGCAAGAATCGAACTCAAGTGCGGAAAAGTCGCTAAAAAGCACGGAACTCAACAAAACGACACCGAAACGAACTCGGATGTCAAAAAGTGTAGAATTAATCATTCTCAGAATGACGAAACAGTCATGAGCGAGTCGTCAAAATGGACTCCGACTGAAAAAAGAAATTTACCGAAAATCGAAAATTGCGGATATTACAATTCCATGGTTGGATCGTATCGATTCGTTGTTTTTGTCGAGTTCTTGATCGACGCCTTGAAGGTGTCCGGTAAAATGTCATAGAGGGGTTTTCGGGCGTTCTACGATTATTCTTCTTCGTATGATCGATGATTTATTGATTATATGTTGTTAGGGTCAAATTCTTGTGAAGAACTCGAGTCGGAGCCCTTCCGTTCGTTGTCTTCTTCGGGGTTCGAGCTTCCCAGTCGAAACGTGCTCTTCGGAGCGTTCAGTAGCGGTTAGTAAGGCAAGTATCTTACTATACGACTTGTATCTTGCGACTAGTAATCACGTATGAGATTTATGATGATTTTGCTTGCCTTCGTAAATATGTTCCGTTTGAGTTGGTTGTGTTTTCTGCAATTTGAAGGCTTTATGATAATAGTGTTATATTGGTATACGTGTTAGGCGTTGTGCCATTTGTGCAGGATTGCGATGTACATATGAGATGGTTGTACACGTGATTGTGCAATGTATTGTGTACCGAACGTGTGTTATGTTGGTTAAGTGTCGTTGATTGATGATAGTTGTTGCGAGTGTTGAGGTTGTGTTATGAGCGTGCGATGTAAGATTTTATGGTGATCAATGTGATTGATTAATTGTGCTCATTGTTGTATGTAATGTGAATGTGAATATGTGTGTGACTGCTAAGTTCACTCGTGTTGGTTCGACGGGACCTACGAGGATTCGTGGCAGTGGACTACGGGGTCAGAACTTAGTGAGGTACTGAGGTCCAATCGTGCTGGTCTGACGAGGCCTACGATAACGCATGGCAGTGGACCATGAGTTTCGGACACAGTGCGTCCAACCGGGTGAGCTCGACGGGGCTTACGGTGACACGTGGCAGTGGACTACGGTGTCAGGACTGTGTGTGTGATTGTTGTGATTGATATAGTCCGTGCGGGTTGTTATGCCTACGGAGACACGTGACAGTGGATCACGGTGTCGGAATTGGTTATGTCTGGTTAATAGTCCGTGTGGGTTGTTGAACCTACGGAGACACGTGACAGTGGATCACGGTGTCGGAATTGATTATGTTTGTTTAATTGTGCGTGATGTAGTCCGTGCGGGTTGTTGAACCTACGGAGACACGTGACAGTGGATCACGGTGTCATGAGCATGATACTTTTCAAATCAAAGTTTTTAAAGGAAAAGTTTTATGAAAATGAATGTTGGGCCGAGTCCTAAGCTTGAGCAAATGTTTCCCGTATTGTAAACTGTTGAGTTATGAAACAAGATTTGGGTGAAGGCCCTTAAGTTTTTCGAAAGGTTTTGGGAATCAGGACTTGAGGTCTTAAGGTTTTGAAATTCTAAAAATTCCGGAGTTGATAATCTTATTTTCGAATGCTTCATAGCTTATCTTCCCTTGTGAAAACCTCCCGGGAATATTTGATACTTGATTATTATATTTGATTCACGATTATTAATTGCTTGTTACATTTCGTATGATTTGATACTTGCACTAGTAAAACAGTGGAGTTTTACTAACCCCCGATTAATCGGGGGGTGGATGTCTGTTTTGCGTCCAGGTACATGAAGATTCAGGGGAGCAATCACAGGATTGGCACAAGAGGATGACGAGCTGCGATACTAATCATGAGTCGAGAGTTGTTCTGATTTTTGTTGTGTTGTCAGAATTGATTTCAGTCTTCCGCTGTATTGTATTTCGACCCCTGTGTGGGTAATGTCGTTTAAGTCAGTTTTGTTGATTGGGTTGTGTGACCTCATCGGTCTGTGTATTCACGTGTAAGTGACCATAACGGTCTATATTATTTTATTGTTTGACCCTGGTCGGGCAAGCATTTGGTTGTTTATGGATGTTTAGCCTGGTAGATCCTTGTGGAAAGGGTCTACGACGTGTAATACTCCCATATGGTTTTGGGGGTGTTACACTTTTATTTTATCATCATCACCATATCATATTGATAAGTGAGACCTTTCATTCTTATCTATAGCGTTATAGGTATGAAGGTTCAGAAAGTTTGACAATAAAATCCCTTATTAGCATTTGTAATGCTTTCTGCATAGTAACCGGTTTAAACAATAAAAATACACCTTAAACTTCTACAAAACCACTAGACCTGACATTTATACCCTAAATATGTTCAATATATAATATGAACCGGTTTAAACCAACCAATAACCGGCCTATAACTACTTGAACCGATCCAGTCTTTCAAACATGATTTATGGAAGCTATTTGAGGGTATCTTCGGTATTTCACCCTCAAAACCGCCTCTCTCACTTGGATAAGAAAGTAAAACCGACCCTCAACCCTCATTAACACTCTAGAGTCGACCTAGAAGCATCCATCTCCGAAAAATCACCAAATATTCAAGAAAAATCATCAAAACACCAACACCTCATATCCTTTGAGAATCAAGGTGAGTTTCCTTTGTTTTCTTCATGTTCTTGATGTCATTGTTGATTATTTCGATGAAAGGAGGATTTGTTCAGGCCCTTAAACATGTCAAGAATCAAATATTTGACACGTCTTATTAGGTTAAAAAAATATTATCTACTTGATTCATATATCTAAATTTACTCAACACACACACCACTAAGCTCCGGTGTTAAACTGGTTAACCTACGATAGACTTGTCAATGACCCTATTAGTACTTATATGTTTACCACCTATGCTTAGAGCTAATTTAATATGTTTAATACTCTAAAACATAGTGAGTTAACTATGAGGTGGAGTGAATCATCATATGTGATAGAAATGTAAAAATGCAATTAACAAATAAAATCACTCGTAGTCATTTATCACATCGATCTCCGTTAACCGAGAAATTGAGCCTCTCACTGCAATGAGACATTTATAAAGACACATTTTACCATGTTAGGATGAATAAATAACATGTTGCGTGTATCATAGATATAAAGCATAATTAAGCACATAAATAGCAATTATTCATGCTCATGAAATGTCTACTTGTATGCCATGCTTCCCTAATGCATATTATGTAAACGCATTTAGGTATAAAATGGTTATTGGCTTAGAAGGGGATAACCGAGCATTACAATCCTCTCCTACTTATAAAATTTTGTCCTCGAAATTGACATACCGAACAGTTTTGGATACTTGCTTTGCACTTCTTCCTCTCTTTCCCATGTAGCCCCTTCAACAGCATGATTCCTCCACAAAATCCTTACCAAATGAATCTCCTTGTTTCTTAGTTTCTTTACTTTCTTATCAAGAACCTGTACTGACTTCTCTTCATAGGACAAATCTGGGGATAATTCCAACGGCTCATAATTTAACACATGTGAGGGGTTTGAAATGTACTTCTTTAACATGGACACATGGAAGACATTGTGCACATCAGATAGTGAAGGAGGTAAGGCTACTCTATAAGCTCTATCGCCAACTCTCTCAAGAATTTCAAATGGGCAACATATCTCGGACTAAGTTTTCCTTTCTTCCCAAATCTCATTATGCTTTTCATTGGAGATACCCTCAAGAACACATGGTCTCCAACTGCAAATTCTAAATCTCTTCTTCGAATATCTGCATAACTCTTCTGTCTACTTTGTGCAATCTTCATTCGTTCTCTTATCTTTTCTACTACATAGCAGTCTGTTGTATCATTTCTGGGGCCAGTATACTTGTTTCTCCAACTTCATCCCAATGTATGGGAGATCTACATTTTCTCCCATACAGTGCTTCATAAGGTGCCATCCTAATTGTAGATTGGTAACTGTTGTTGTAAGTGAACTCTACCAATGGAAGCTTCGTATCCCAATTACCCTTGAAATCTAGTATTCATGTTCTCAACATATCTTCGAGTATTTGAATAACTCTTTCTGACTGCCCATCACTTTGTGGATGAAATGTGGTGCTGAAAGCAAGCTTCGTATCCATTGCGTTATGTAGACATTTCCAAAATGCAGATGTGAATTTAGGGTCCCTGTCAAATACTATTAATACTGGCACCCCATGTAGTCGGACTATCTCTTTAATATATTCCTTAGCATATCAATCCGTATTATATGTGGATTTTACTGGAAGGAAATGAGCAGATTTGGTCAATCTATCAACAATCACCCATATCGAATTATACCCACTTTGAGTCCTTGGTAGCCCAAGAACAAAGTCCATTGTAATGTTTTCCCATTTCCATTCCGGAATTAGTAAAGGCTTCAATAATCCTGCTGGTCGTTGATGTTCAGTTTTGATCTGCTGGCAAGTTAGACATTCTGCCACGAATTTTGCAATATCTTTCTTCATGTTAGGCCACCAATAATGTTGTTGCAAGTCTTTATACATTTTTGTGCTACCTGGATATATTGAATAAGGAATGGAATGAGCCTCCTTCAGAATGTCCCCTATGATGGTTGCGTCGGCTGGCACACACAGTCTCCCTTTATATCGTAATATTTTATCACTATCGACTGAGAAGTTTGGTAATTTACCCTCATCAACTTTTCCCCTCAATTTGCCTATGTGCTGATCTGCCTTGTGGGTTTCTTTAATTATATCTTGAAGTGCAGGTTTCAATATGACTGTTGATAACGAACAAATCTTCCTTTTGGGCACAATTTCCAGTTCTAATTTTTGCAAATCTAATAATAGTGGCTTCTGCGTGATTAGAAAGAAAGACATAGACTTTCTACATAGTGCATCTGAAACCACATTCTCCTTACCAGGATGATAATTGATCTCACAATCATAGTCTTTCACCAATTCTAACCATCTCCGTTGTCGCATATTCAGCTCCGTCTGTGTGAAAAAGTGCTTCAAACTTTTGTGGTCTGTATAGATTTCGCACTTTTCACCATATAGGTAATGCCTCCAAATTTTTAGTGCAAAGACAACAGCATCCAATTCTAGATCATGTGTTGGATAATTCTTTTCATACTCTTTTAATTGCCTGAAGGCATAGGCTATTACTTTCCCATGTTGCATTAATACAACACCAAAACCATTTTTAGAAGCATCAGTGCAAACTACAAAGCCACCTATTCCTATAGGAGTGGCAAGGACAGGAGCTGTAGTTAATCTACGCTTCAATTCTTGGAAACTCTCCTCGCAAGCATCAGTCCAAACAAACTTTGTATTCTTCCTTGTTAACAATGTCAATGGGGTTGCAATCTTTGAGAATCCTTATACAAATCGTCGGTAGTAGCCGGCTAGTCCTAAGTAACTTCGAACCTCTGATACATTCGTTGCTGTTGCCCAGTTGCTCACTGCATCTACCTTGTTTGGATTAACTGAAATGCCATCCTTGGATACCACATGCCCTAAAAATACCACTTGTTCTATCCAGAATTAACATTTCTTGAATTTAGCATACAACCATTTTTCTTTGAAAATTTGAAGCAATTCTAAGATGTTATTTATGCTCATCTCTATCATGTGAATAGATAAGGATATCATCGATAAACACCACCACAAATTTATCAAGGAACTCTTTGAATACCCGGTTCATCAGATCCATAAATGCTGTCGGAGCATTTGTCAAACCAAAAGGCATCACTAAAAATTCATAATGACCATATCGCGTTATAAATGCTGTCTTTTGGATATCTTCTTCTTTGACCTTTAGTTGATGATATCCGGAACGTAAATCAATCTTTGAGAATACTGATGCTCCTTGCAACTGATCAAATAAATCATCTATCCTTGGAAGAGGATATTTGTTCTTGATGGTCGCCTTATCCAGTTCTCTATAGTCTATGCATAATCGCAATGAGCCATCTTTCTTTTTCACAAATAAGACAGGCACTCCCCAAGGTGAACAACTAGGACGGATGAATCCCTTATTAAGTAATTCTTATAGCTGAATTTTTAATTCTTTCAATTCTGTTGGTGCCATTCTGTATGGGGCTTTAGAAATAGGGGTAGTCTTTGGCATTACATCGATTGCAAACTCAATTTCCCGCTCTGGCGGCAACCCTAGTAGATCATCTAGAATCACCTCAGGAAATTCTCTAACCACATCTACATCTTCAGTCTTCAATTTCATTTCAAGTGAGGTGTCCAAAACATTAGCCAAATAGCCAGTACACCCCTTATTTAACATCTTCCTAGCTTTCAGTACAGTTATATTTGGCAAAGAGCACGAATATGAATTACCTCTAAAAATAAACCGTCCTCCATTTGCTGGTTGAAAGGCCACAATCTTCTTATTACAATCGACATTTGCACAATATTTATCTAGCCAGTCCATACCAAGGATAACAACAAAATTAGATATTGGTAGGACAACAAGGTCGGCGTAGAGTACCCTCCCGCCAATTCGAACTGTACAAGCCCTCAGCATTTGGTCAGAATCCATATTTTCTCCAAACGGAGCAGCCACATTATAACTAACTTTCAATAGTTCTGGTTTTAGGCCCGATTTTCTCATAAATGCATATGATGCAAATGAATGTGTGGATCCTGGGTCTATCAGTGTAAGTGCAGGAACTCCTGAGATCAGAATGGTACCTGAGACTACGAAAGCATCTGCATCTGCTTGTTCTCGTGTCATTGCAAACACCCTTCCTTGAACTTTATTTTCTGGGTTTGGGCAATCTTTAGCCATATGTCCGGGCTTCTTGCATCTAAAACAGTTATTGGACCCGACAAAACATTCTCCGAAGTGATTTTTCCCACATCTAGTACACTTGGGCTTCTCAGTTGTATTTGGAGCATGTCTCGCTGTAGGATGCTTCTGATTGGCTTTGACTGGTTTTTGCTCTGGTTTCTTCCAATGTGCTGAATTTTTGGAAGCAAATGCTTGCCTCTTCTGCTGATAAGATCTTTGTATCTCCTTTTCGTCAGCTTCTGCGAGCAGCGCTTTATCAACTATTTCTCTGAACTCAGTTAATGTAGACATTCTCACATCTCTTCTAATTTCAGGTCGGAGGCCTCTTAGGAAATGATCCATCTTCTCAGCATTATCCCTAGTAATATAGGGAACGTACCTGCAGCCTTCTTCAAATTTCCAGATATATTCACAAACAGACATATCCCCTTGCTTTAGCTCCAAAAACTCTTTGACCTTGAGAGACCGTGCATCCCTGGTGAAGTATTTATCATAGAATATTACTTTAAATCTCCCACACGTCAGCTCTTCCATGTTGACTGCAAGTTTGGCTCCTTCCCACCAAGTCCTGGCATCTTTTTTGAGTTGAAAAACCGTACAAAGTATCTTCTCATCATCATCGATGTGCATATAATCAAAGATAACATCAAGTGCTTTGACCCATTCCTCTTCAACCATAGGATCAGACCCATCATGAAAATCAAGAGGTTCTATTTTCCTAAATTTCTCATATATTGTTGGTCCATTATTGTTTCTTGGTGGAGGTTGTCGGTTTTGTTCCTGGTTTCTTTGTTGCATATTCAGCAATTGTTGCATCTGTTCACCACACATCCTTGTCTGTTGCTGCATCATCTCAGCCAAATTCCCAAGAAGGTTGTGTCTTGGATTTGGATCATCTCTTGTCTTCCTTTTGGGTGCCATCACTTCCGCCGTACTACCCAATCTCACCCATTCATAAGCCAATAACAAACACACAATAATGATAATGACAACTAATATATTGTAATCTATTAAACATAATACTTAACAGATAAAAGTCAACCATATCCCTCAGTCGAGAATGTCCATATGCCATCTTTTGTCTGCAGAAAAGATTTAAACCTTCGCTCCGATACCATAACTATAACACCCCCTAACCTAGCAACTGAACCGCAAAGTGGTCTGTGCTACTAAGTTGGGGAGTATCACTCTTTTACGCTTTGAAAACCAACATTTTAAATTTGGTAAAAGCAAGAACTCAGTGAAATAAGGAAAAATGGTATTATTTGTTCAAAACATTACACAACCTTGAGTTTAACACATAAACAAAACCATAACAGAGCAATCTTATTCAAAGCACAACATAGTCTTCCAGCATAGGGGCAAAATAGCTGGGGAATGGCATATGGACAAGTCTCCGACTGACAACATTCAATAAGTATAGTCAACCCCTGAGCATAGTCACCTGTATCATAAGAATCTACTGAGCTAATAGCTCAGTAAGATGAGACTTCTGTAATAGCAAAGTATCACATATCACATTCATCAATAAATAACTACTTTATATGATATAGTCATGTTCTTGTAAAATCCTTTCTTCGGGTACCCTTGAAGTATGATACTCGACTGATAGTGATAGGCCATGGTTTTTGGAACCTGTTCATATAATTGGCCAACAAAACATGTATACGGGGGTTCCCATACTGGTTTTTCAACCAATGGTATTAACCGTATTCAACCCTTTTCATTCAGTGTAGGTTTCCTTGACCGACTTTCAGCCGCAAGTATTTGCCACCATGTGTTGGGTCCGCTGGTCCCTCGCGTCCCATGCCTACCCGCCATCAATCAAGTACCATACCTCCCGTTCCTAAACATTTTTTCACATACACATGTTATGCATGATCATTCAATAACAGTCACATGTTAAAATATCAATCAATATATGATCCTTTTGACACACAGCAAGGAAAAGCCTCATCTTACCTCCGGTCCAGCTGCGTATTGAAGTGAAAAGATCAGCTTCTCTAGCTAGATGGATGTTCTAAAAGCCCTGAATTAATTAACCATATTGCACTTAACATTACTTCCATGAATGCTACAAAATGTTTGGAATACAATTAGGATCATCTATGACTTATCCCTTCACAACTAGTTACTGTGATGCAATAATTATACATATATACCCATTTATACTATGTTTTAACTTTATATACTTCTCCTTTACTTATACAAGAAAACTTATTCTGAAACTATGAACATATAGTAATTCATGTAACCTATTCTACAACAACATAATTGTTCAAGAGAGTTTATCAAAACCTTTGAATAACAAAACTTATTTAGTTTATAACCGCTTGAATATAAGTTGGATTTGCATCAAATTTTGATATAGCATCCCTAAAATACTGGAGAACAAATATATGGTAACACTAGCCCCTGAACTTTACGAAATATGCACAATCCATATATGTTTATAAAAGGTGGCAGAATTGAGTTCTATGTTGTCTAGTGAAGATTTAGGCTCTATAAACCCACAACAAACACATGGTTAAGCCATGGATGAATTGTTAACATTATCATGACATTTCTAAGGGCCTTAAAAAACCCTCCTTTCATCAAAATAATCAACAAAGAGATCAAGAACATGAAGAAAACAAAGGAAACTCACCTTGATTCTCAAAGGATATGAGGTGTTGGTGTTTTGATGATTTTTCTTGAATTTTTGGTGATTTTTCGGAGATGGATGCTTCTAGGTCGAGTCCAGAGTGTTAATGAGGGTTGAGGGTCGGTTTTCCTCTCTTATACAAGTGAGAGAGGCAATTTTGAGGGTGAAATACCGAAAATACCCTCAAATAGCTTCCATAAATCGTGTTTGAAAGACTAGATCGGTTCAAGTAGTTATAGGCCGGTTATTGGTTGGTTTAAACCAGTTCATTAGATATTGAACATATGTAGGGTATAAATATCTGGTCTAGTGGTTTTGTAGAAGTTTAAGGTGTATTTTTATTGTTTAAACTGGTTACTATGCAGAAAGCATTAAAAATGCTAATAAGAGATTTTGTTGTCAAACTTTCTAAACCTTCATACCTATAGCGCTATAGATAAGAATGAAAGGTCTCACTTATCAATATGATATGGTGATGATGATAAAATAAAAGATAAGTTCAACTGGTTCCGACCGCAACTGGAACAAATGGAGAAGTGACATGTCCAATTACTTAACAGGTGATGCCGTATGCAACTACAAATTGAACCATTTATAATGTAGATAAGAATCAAATATCTGACACGTTTTATTATGTTAAACAAATATTATCTACTTGATTCATATATCTAAATTTACTCAACACACACACACCACTAAGCTCCGGTGTTAAACTGGTTAACCTACGATAGACCTGTCAGTGACCCTATTAGTACTTAAATGTTTACCACATGTCCTTAGAGATAATTTAATATATTTAATACTCTACAACATAGTGAGTTAACTATGAGGTGGAGTGAATCATCATATGTGAAATAAATGTAAAAATGCAATTAACAAATAAAATCACTCGTAGTCATTTAGCACATCGATCTCCGTTAACCGAGAAACTAAGTGATGTAACCAAACTGATCGGTCACCAAGAACCGGGATAATCTCAGAAGTTTCTCTAAGAAAACCCGAATGTATGAAGTATTGCTCTCTCTCTCTCTCTCTCTCTCTCTCTATCTCTATCTCTTTCTATATATTTCTTTTTCTCTCTAAAAATACTGTAATCTCAGAAATATGCTTAACCCTTGAAGGAAAGGCCCCTCCCCTTTTTATAGAAGGGAGAGCCGCCTATCCTTAAGATCTTTCCCAAATTTTTAGGGAAGATCCCGGATATTCAGGGATTCAGGCTGCGATTTTCCATCCCTGGGTTGAGCTTCATTCCGTACGTGCGCAGATTTTCGAATGTTTCCTCTAGATCTTTGATATGCTCTCCCGCTTTTGCGCTTTTTACTAGCATATCATCCATGTAAACTTCCATGTTTCTGCCGATTTGGGATTTCAAGATTCTGTCAACTATCCTTTGATACGTGGCTCCCGCATTCTTTAACCCGAAAGGCATGCGCACATAACAAAAAGTTCTTTTTGATACCACAAAGCTAACCCTCTTTCTATCTTCGGGTGCGAGGGGAATATGATGATATCCCTGAGAAGCATCCATCATACTGAGCAACTCGCACCCCGAGATTGAGTCCACTAGTTGATCTATACGGGGTAATGGGTAGTGATCCTTTGGAAATGCTTTATTTAGGTCTCGGAAGTCCATGCACATCGTCCACTTCCCTTGGCTTTTCCCTACCATGACAACATTGGATAACCACTCCGGAAACTGGATCTCCGTTATGTGTCCAGCTCGGAGGAGCTTGTCAAATTCTTCCCCAATGATCCCATCCATATCTGGCCCAAAATGCCTCCTCTTCTGCTTCACTGGCCTTACGGTTGGGTCGATGTTTAACCTGTGCTCGGCGACTGCTGGGCTGATTCCCACCAGATCCTCGACCGTGAACGCGAAAATGTCCACAAATCTCCTTAGCAAGCAGATAAGGATTTCCTTTATCCCACCGTCCAACTGATTTCCCACGCGAGTTTTTGTTTCTGGATTTCCAGGAACCAATTCTATCTCCAGCAACTCCTCATTAGGCTTGACACCTTCTTCCTCAGCCTCCTCGGGCGCTTTTGATTTTTTATTCTTTTGAACTCTGGATCCGGGCCTCCTAGCTCAGATGTCCTCTTACCGCGCTGCACTCCCTATTTTACCATTGTTTGGTAACAAGATCGGGACAAACTGATCCCCAGCTACTTCCCCTACCCCGCCTCCTATGGGGAATTTTACTTTCATGTGTGCGGTAGATGCCACCGCTTCGAACTTGTTGAGCCATGGTCGCCCTAGAATGGCGTTATAGGCTGATTTGGTGTCCACCACTAAAAACCTGAGCGTTTTGACCTTCCGATGAGGTATCCGACCCAGTGCTACCGGAAGCAGCACTTCTCCGACCGGTTGCACCTCGGCCATGCAGAACCCATAAAGTGTCGTATCTACCTTCTTTAATTCTACCTCAATGTTCATCTATTTGAAACAATCATAGAACAAGATATCCACCGAGCTTCATGTATCGATGAATACTCTTTGCACATCATAACTGGCAATCTTTGTGGTGATGACCAGTGCGTCATTATGGGGCGTATGTATCCCGCTATAATCCGCAGGGCCGAACTGAATGACAGGCCCGCTGCTCACAGAGGCGACCTCTTCAAACTGATGACACCTAGCCTTTTGCGTGTGAGCTTTCCTATCCTGATTAAAATTTCCATCGGTTGGTCCTCCTTATATCATGTGAATCACTACTTTCTTAGCTGGGGGAGCAGCGGGTCCCTGAGGGGCTTCTCTTTTCATCCCCGTCCCCCTTGGGGCATGGGTGGTTGCCTCCGGCCTCCATTCCTCTGCTGATATGTGAACTCCATTAGATGCCACGCTCAAACCAGCCTCTCGATGTCTTTAAGGTGTTTGCACTCATCTGTTTTATGCCCATAATCATTGTGGAACCGACAATAAAGCTCGGATTTCGGCTAGATAGGTCCGTTAGAACGAGATGAAGGCCACTCGATAACCCTATTCATCTTACCTTCAACTGCTTCCAAAACCTGCGCTCTTCTCATTGTTAATGGGCTATATTGGTCAAATCTCGGTCGCCTTAGACCGGTATTGATCTTCCTTCGGTCTGTGTTCCAGTCTATCTTTCCACGTGGCATTTCCTCCCGAGGCAGATTTCCTCGAAAGGTATACTCCTCGCGCCGCACCACCCTGCTAGCTCCTCTTTCCCCATCTTCGGGTTTTTCTTGCAATTCATCCATATCCTTCTCGATTTCTTCAACATTAATGTATTTTGAACATCGGGCTAAGACCTCGTCATATGTTCTGGCCGATTTTTTAGCCAACGAGGTGCGTAGCAGTCCAGGCCTTAGTCCCTGCGTCAAGGCACTAGTCTTTACCTCTTCAGACGACGAGGGTACCTCCATACATGCCTTTGTAAATCGGGTCACATAAGCTCTCAGCGCTTCTCCGGAGTACTGCTTGATGGTGAATAAGGACATGAAGGTATTCTGGTGTGCCCTAGTGCTTGTAAAGTGAGTCAAGAACGCCGAGCTGAAAGTTTTGAAGCTAGTGATTGTCCCTGGGGGTATCTGGTGGAACCAATCCTGAACTGACTCCGTCAGCATAGCCAGGAATGCTCTGCAACTCACGGCATCCGAATATCGGTGCAGTACGACCATGTTCTCGAATCGGTATAAATGTCGGGGAGTATCTGAGAGTCCATCGTAGGTGAAGGTGACAGCTCTAAACCCATATGGAAGTTCAGCCTGTAGTATGCCCTCCGAGAAGGGGTGGCCTGGATGACTCTCCGTATTCTTCCCCGCAACCCTCTGTCGCAACTCCTCTAGCTCGTCTTGCATACTGGATATTAAGGGATCCAGCATTTTTTCCTGTCTAGATCGCTCCCATACTCTTGAATAGCTCTCCCCATGCTCTTCCTGCTGATCAATTTCCTCCGGCCCATCCGAAAGGATGGGTATTACTTTTCGTGGTATTCTTTGCTTTTCAACCTCTCGGCTCTTTTGGTATGTTGGCTAAGGTTTCCTTCATTAGTGTGATTGTGCTGGGTGTAGCTTCTTATACCGGGGTGATGGGTGTTTTTTCCAGAGTCGATTCTCCACCCGCAGCTGTTAGTTCCTCTTCCAAATTTCGGGGTATCAACTCCCCTATTTTCTTCTGGTTCGTTTCTTCCGCCATTACTGACCTCACGTCTCATCTCAAAGTGACTCGATGTCACCATTCCCACAGATGGCCCCACTTGATGTAACCGAGCTGATCGGTCACCAAGAACCGGGTTAATCTCAAAAGTTTCTCTAAAAAAACCCGAATGTGTGAAGTATTGCTCTCTCTCTCTCTTTCTGTATATTTCTTTTTCTCTCTAAAAAATACTGTAATCTCATAAATATGCTTAACCCTTGAAGGAAAGGCCCATCCCCTTTTTATAGAAGGGAGAGTCGCCTATCCTTAAGATCTTTCCTTGATTTTTAGGGAAGATCCTGGATATTCAGGGATCCAGGCTGCGATTGGTTGATAGGACGACGAATGTACGCTTTCTAAAAACCCGGTTTAAAGAAGACCAATATAAACCGGCGTACCGATCTTTGAATAAAGGAGGGGAGACCTAGACGAATGAAGTCCGACCTATGGACTGAAACAAGAGGGTGCCAACCTCAGAGGCCTCGCCGACCTATGACCTCAGATAAGAGGGTGCCGACCTCAGAGGCCTCGCCGACCTATGACCTCAGATAAGAGGATGCCGACCTCAGATGCCTCGCCGACCTATGGACTTGGATAAGAGTATCCCGACCTAAGTGACCCTTTACAATATGAGTCAACCTAGCGAGTCATATCCGAAGTCGGGAATCGCCAGGCTCATGAAGGTTGAGCTCTCGGAAAAGTAAATCTCAACCCACCTGATAGAATCCCCGAGATTCAGGGACTGGAAGCCCATACTCTTCAATCCTAGATATCCAGGGATGGGAAATCGCAGCCTGAATCCCTGAATATCCAGGATCATCCCTAAAAATCAGGGAAAGATCTTAAGGATAGGCGGCTCTCCCTTCTATAAAAAGGGGAGGGGCCTTTCCTTCAAGGGTTAAGCATATTTCTGAGATTACAGTATTTTTTAGAGAGCAAAAGAAATATACAGAAAGAGAGAGAGAGAGAGCAATACTTCACACATTCGGGTTTTCTTAGAGAAACTTCTGAGATTAACCCGGTTCTTGGTGACCGATCAGCTCGGTTACATCACTAAGCTTCTCACTGCAATGATACATTTATAGAGACACATTTTACCATGTTAAGAGAAATAAATAACATGTTGCATGTATCATAGACATAAAACATAATTGAGCACATAAATAGCAATTATTCATGCTCGTGAAATGTCTACTTATATGCAATGCTTCCCTAATGCATATTATGTAAACGCATTTAGGTATAAAATGGTTATTGGCTTAGAAGGGAATAATCGGTCATTACAACCAAGTACTCCCGAGAAGTTTTAGAACTCTAGAAATAAACAGAACTATAGTCTTTAAAGGAAACAACAATCATCTCAGAAGTTTTAAGACCCTAAAAGTCATTAGGAACTCATGTCCTATGTTTTGGAAAAAATTTTATCGAACTGTAGGGTCTCAGCCCAAAATCTTACTACAACACTGAGGAGTTTTACAACACGAAAACCTTTACATAAATCGCTTGGGTCTCGGCCCAGTCTGTTAGTTTTCATAAAAACTTTCTTACACGTACCTTGTTTATCAAAACATACTTTCCGACTTCGTGATCCGACATCACGAGTCACCGTAGGTTCAGCAACTCGCACGGTCTTAGCCAAACACAACAATCACATATATCAATCCTCGACTCCGTGATCTACCGTCACGACCGTAGGTTCAATAACCCACACGATTGGACCGCATCACCACATAATAAGTTTCAATCCCATGGTCGTCTGCCACGAATCCTCGTAGGTCCCGTCGAACCCACACGAGTGAACTTAGCATTACCACACATAAAATTCACGCTCGCATTCCTTCAACAATGAGCACAGTCAATCAATCACATTGATCACCACAAAATCACGCCTCATGCGCACATAACACAATCTCAAAAGTCTAACCATCATCATCAATAACACATAATCAAGCATAACTCATGATCGAAAAACAACACATTGCACAACCACGTGTGCAACCGATCAACAGGATCATCGCAATCCTGCATACATTACACAACATAATATCGTCATCCAATTCACCAAAGCAATTGATGCACAAACACATATCTCACGATAAATACATATAACACGATACACATCTAAATGTACAATCAACCAACATGTATATCCCAACGTTACACATTCAAGATTATCACCACTAACCACAATCATCCATTCCAACACGTAAGTCATATTCACAAGGTACACAACGTATAAGCAAAATACTTGCCTCGGAATCGGCACGCAAATACTCCGACGAACACGGCTCGACCGAAGTGCCCCGAAACTTAAAACTTCCACAAGACACGAAGGAAACACGACCACAATGAGGTTCAAGACCAAAAAAAATGGAAATCATGCCAAACTATCGAGGAAAACTCATTGGAACATTTAATCGAACATTAAATGTTCAATAATTCCCAAGAACACTCGAATCGTCAATCGAGTTAAACAAACTAGAGATATGGATATACAATACATAGAAAACGATTAATAACATCATACTACACCAACTGATTCATCAAAATCGGACTAGGATCGAAATCAAAAACAAATCTCCGAAAAGTCAACCCGAAGAAAAATCAAGAATTTACCTCGATTCAACGAAGAGGAAGGATTAGACGTTGATATCATCACCTAGAGCCTTCCCAAAACACATTAGGATGGAGTAGAATCGACCAATACCTCGAACCCTAGTTCACCCGATCGCCCGCCGCAAGAAGAAGTGAAGAAATGGGTGAAATGAGGTGAGAAAACCCGTCTGTCCCGACCATCACGCACGACCAAATGCTCATGCGTCTGGTCGTGCGTTAAGCCACTACCCAACATCAAACAACACGCACGAGCAGCACGCACGGACGTCTGCTCGTGTGTCTATTACATGTATTTTTGTGCGCTTGATTATCATTGTTTTATCTCCATTTTGGATTTAAATCTGCATAAATTAGCTCTTAATGCGTTATGTTTATAGTTTTTGATGGAAATTAGAGTCCTGAACCTTAAACAGAGAAAAATGGGCCAAAACGACATTTTTTGGTCAAGGGCCGCGCCACATCGAGCCAAAGCCGCGGCACAGGCATAGCTCTAAGTATGTCAGTACAAATTGTGCCGGGGGCCATGGCACACTCACTCTAAGCCGCGGCCCGTAATGAAAAAAATCGCCCAGGTCTGGCAGCACACGGACTAGGGCCGCGGCACACTTAAGCCGGGCCGCAGCCCGTGGCGCGGGATCACTAACTTCAGCCCGCGATTTTGACTGTTTTGGGGGCAGTTTCGACCTATTTCTCGGACGCATTTTTGGAGGCGAAAAGAAGGTTATAAAAAGGCAGTGAAGGTCAGAAAATAAAGCATCGAAGAAGAGGAGAAAAATACCTAGCAGCAGAAAGCAAAGGCCAGAGAACGGAAGAGATTCAGTTCTTCAATTGTGTTTGAATTTCTTTCCTATGTTTTATTCAAATCTTTGTGTATTGATTTCTAGCATGTCGTGCTAGACCCTTTATTTCTAGGATTGTGATGAAATCGAGATTTTGATGAATTAATTCTTGATTTTCTGTTATTAATATATTCCCCTTTTGTATTGAGTTTTCCCAATTGTTGTTAATGCTTTCAATTGTTTGGCCTATAATTGAATTGTTATAATTACGTAACTTGAATCGGGAGAGGAGAGTTAGTAGTGAAAATTGGGTGAAAACCGTTTTGTCTTGTGAGATAGGAATATACTCATAGGAATTGCGAAGCTCGTTTGAAGATTTTAGAACTATTTGGCTATTGTTGAATTAACTCACCTTGGAATAGAGTGAATTATTCACCTTGGAAAATTCTTCTGACCTCGGGAGAGGCATTAGATTATCTTAGAATCTTCGCTTTCAATAAATTGGAAAATTACATAAATTATATTAATCAAGATTAATTCGGATTAATCGAGGCGAATTCTCAATCCTAGATTCTTCTCTTATTTGATCTCCTTTCTTCAGATTACTGATTTTGTTATTTGTTTCTAGTTTATCGCTTTATTTAGTTTTTAATAATTCTTTAACCTCAAAATTTGGTCGTTCAAATAAAATTAGGAATACGAATAAATTGGTAATTAGTACGTCAGTCCTCTAGGGAACGATATCTTTCCCATCACTTTATTACTTGATTACGACAACGTGCACTTGCGTTCACAAAAATATGTAACAAGTTTTTGGCGTCGTTGCCGGGGATTGATTGTTTTACTAATATCAATTTCGGTATTTTTAATCTTAATTTGAACATTATCTAATTTTTGTGTAAATTTGTTTTTATTTGTTTTCCTTTCAGGAGTTCGTTAGTGCATGAGAAAATTTGGTAACGAAGGTCTATTCCATTTGGATACCGAACTCGAACGCACTTTGCGGAAAAACAGGAAGGAAAGGCGTGAGTTGTTAACTACGGATACCATGGGCGAAAACACCGGAAATCAAGGGATCGACAACCCTATTCATCAAGCTCAACCGGAATTGGCACTCCGTGATTATGCACTTCCACAAATCAATGCGAATTTTTTGGGGATTCGGCGTCCAACCATTCAAGCAAACAAGTTTGAGATTAAGCTGGCTATCATATAAATGGTGCAAGTGAGCCAATTTTGTAGACAAGCGAATGACGACCCCAATGCTCACATTGCTTCGTTTCTTGAGATTTGTGATACATTCAAAAATAATGGAGTTTCTGATGACGCCATTCGTATATGGCTTTTCCCATTCTCTCTAAGGGACAAAGCCCAGTATTCGTTGAATTCACTCCCGCCGGGATCTATCACGACTTGGACGGAGTTAGCATAAGCTTTTTTGGCTAAATTCTTTCTGCCGGCGAAGACAGCGAGACTTCGGAATGAAATAACTACTTTCGGGCAATTTGAGATGGAATCGCTTCATGAAGCATGGGAGCGATACAAGGATTTGCTAAGGAGATGCCCACATCATGGTCTACCAGATTGGCTGCAGATTCAGACCTTCTACAATGGACTGAGTGCTTCTACACGCACTCTTGTTGATGCAGCCACTGGAGGCGGCTTAATGGGCAAGACGATGGCTGAAGCTCATTCTTTACTGGAAGCTATGGCTGCAAATGCTTACCAGTGGCCTTCTGAACGTGTGAATCCAAAGTGAGTTATGGGAATTTCCGACAACGATCCAATCTCTACGCTGTCAGCCCAATTTGCAGCTTTAACTCAACAACTGCAAGCTTTTTCACATACCCCTTCTACCAATACCATGGAAACATGTAATTAGTGCAACGGGTAACATCCTAGTGCTGAATTTCAAGTCGGGAATCCTTTTGAGCAAACTCATATGGAACAAGCTCAATTTGTGGGAATGGAAATCGTTAGAATAACCCGTATTCGAACACTTACAACCAAGGATGGCGAAATCATCCAAATTTTT
Organism: Orobanche coerulescens; assembly: GCA_033398695.1. Lineage (NCBI taxonomy): Eukaryota > Viridiplantae > Streptophyta > Magnoliopsida > Lamiales > Orobanchaceae > Orobanche > Orobanche coerulescens. Next base: position 138,750,124 of record CM065814.1, on the reverse strand, counting down.
TATGGAGGAATGGGCAAGCGTTGAACAATCCTCCACAAACTCAAGTCACTCAGCCACCACAGCATCCCCCTCAACCACCGAAGGGTTTTTAGAAGATGTGATTGCTCAATTGGCGGCTAACATGAGTCAATTCATGACCCGCACGGAAACTACTCTCCAGAATCATTCCGCTTCTATTCGGAATTTGGAGGTTCAAATGGGGCAGATTGCAAATCTATTGTCGTCTAGATCCCAAGGTGTATTACCAAGTGCTACCGAACCAAATCCCAAGGAATATGTGCAATCTATTGAGCTATGAAGTGGAAATGAGCTACACGAGCAGAAAAAGAGTAGAAAAGAAAAGAACAGCCCCGTTGAGAAAGTGAATGGCGAAGAGCCCAAATCAAAAGCAGTCTCGGCCAGACATCCTACTTATGTACCACCAGTCCCGTTTCCACAGCATCTGCAAAAGCAAAAGTTAGACAAGCAGTTTTCTAAGTTTCTTGATATCTTTAAGAAATTGCATATTAATATTCCATTTGCCGACGCTTTGGAACAAATGCCGAGCTATGTGAAGTTTATGAAGGAGATTTTATCTAAAAAAGGAAGCTCGAAGAATATGAAACGGTGGCGCTAATCGAAGAATGCAGCACTATTCTGCAGGAAAAGCTCCCACCTAAATTGAAGGATCCAGGAAGCTTCACTATCCCGTGTACTATTGGAAACTTGTCGTTGGATAGAGCTTTGTGTGACCTTGGAGCCAGTGTTAATCTTATGCCTCTCTCTATTTTCAAGAAACTAGGTATTGGGGAGGCCAAACCTACTATGGTCTCTTTGCAACTAGCCGATAGATCCATCAAGTATCCGAGAGGGGTAATAGAAGATGTCCTCGTCAGGGTTGATAAATTCATTTTCCCCGCTGATTTTATTGTGCTTGACATGGAAGAGGATCATGAGATTCTGATTATTCTGGGTAGACCGTCTTTGGCCACTGGTCGGACTCTTATTGATGTTCAAGAGGGTGAATTGATGCTTCGGGTTCAAGATGAGCAAGTCACATTCAAAGTGTTTCGATCTCTCCCGTGTCCAAGCAATGTCGAGAAGTGTTCTCAAATTGAAAGCTTAGATATTTTTGCGAAAGACACACACTGGGAGAGTTATCAGTCAAAATGTTCAGAATCTGTTGTAGTTGCTCCGACATCTAAGAAAATTGTAGAACGAGTCACATATCTTAGGCATTTGGACATGTCGTCTTCATCATCCGTTCACCCACCATTAAAAAATTCCCATACTGTCATAAATTTGTCCGTGGAAAAGAAAACTAAGCCGGAAGTGAAACGGGTGCCAAATCATGTGCAAATTGGGTGTTTTGGGAAGTCACTATTGTTCAAGTCTTTTCGCAAAGAACGTTGGATGTCCAAACCAAAAATCGAACTGCTAAAAACTAATGGTCAAAAATTTAAAACACATGTTAACGGTTCGATGGACTGGGTGGAGTCCAAATGGTATTTGCGAAAAGCAAATTGATTTTCAAAAGGTCCGGCTGAAGACTATAAACTTAGCGCTTCTCGGGAGGAACCCGAGTATTAGTCGTAGATTTTAGTTTTTCGTTGTTTTCCTTCATTTTAGGAGTCTATTTTTTCGGCATTTTTGCTTTGCTATACTTCTCTTTCATGTTCTATGTGTTTTCACTTTAAAATTCTGTGCAGGAACTCCCTAGGGCATTTTTTTAACTTAGGGCCGCGGCACATCAAGAGCGGGTCGCGGCACACACAAGTCTGAAAATTTGGCTAACTTGCTGTACTCTGTGCCGCGGCACGATAGTGCTGAGCCGCGGCACACTCGCCCCAAGAGCCGCGGCACGCTGAAGATAGGCCGCGGCACGCCGAAGCCCCAGAAAATGTGCCCAGCAAACTGTACTCTGTGCCGCGACGTGAAAGTGCTGCGCCGCGGCACACTAGCCCTGGAAGCCGCGGCACCCTTACAACAAGCCGCGGCACACTGCGAGACACCCCAAAGCCCAAAACAACCTGTACTGTGGGCCGCGGCTCACTTTATACGTGCCGCGGCCCCTGCCGAGAATTTAAAAGGGGCTGGGCTGCTTAGAAATCAATCGGCCGAATCAAAGGTAACACTTCCTAAAACCTTTATTCTTCCGCGCATCGCAGGTGCTCACCTTCTCCAAATCGAGTCTCCCTCTTAATTTCTTTGTTCCATACCAGGTAATCCACTTTCCTTAAACTTGAATTGTTAATCATTGATTGGTAAGAAGGTTGAATTTTATTGCGCTTTTTTTTAATGGACTTGTCTTGAGCTCTATATTGAAATTTTGATCTTATTAAATTGGAAATATCGATTTATGCTGAGTGGTTTCGTGTATTAACATGAGTTAATTTGAATGTTTTTGTTGGTGGCGATTGAATTTACAAATAATCCTCTTCCTCTTGATTTAAAATCATCCACACCAAGTGTTTGACGAAAGGCCCCAATGAAACTCTTGAACTAAAAATCATAAATCTTTGAAAGAAAACATGGTGTTCTGAATAATGTATCTTCCCCCTACTTTAGTGCTTAGTTTGAGTTAAAATTTTCGCATCATATCCCTCGTACGGAAGTGAGAGTTTTGACGCTACATTCGTTTCCCGCACGTTATATGTTGTGATTGGTGTCTTGTTATTTAAAGTCGTCTTATATCCTGCGTTTATTTTCCATGAATTCGCTTTGGCCCGGAAGAGAAAGTTGAGCACAAGGACTAGGACTCGATCATCCCCTACGAGAGGGGAAACCTCGCAAAACCAGACGGAAGGGCAATCCCAACAATTTTCTGACCCCGAGATCCATTGAATTTTTAATGAGAGAATTCGCCCTCGGCCCATAATTCCTGAGCGGGGATTCACTCCCGCCCCCCAAGATGGCGAACTATTAAATATGATTACGGAAATGGGATGGACTAGATTCGCTGCACAACCCGAGCCGGCGGTAATCTCTATCGTCCAAGAATTCTATGCCAACGCTTTATTACTACAGATCCAGGGAAGGCAGATGTTGGGATGACCGGATATACGTACCGAGGTCGTCGTCCATGGCCAAACAGTGGACTTCTCGGCAGCCGCAATTAGGAGGTTATACGAGCTACCCGAGGTAGACGAATCAGCATTCACGCGGACTATGGGTGGCCTCACGAGGGAGGCATTGCTAGAGGCGCTTGCTCAGCCAGATTCTATTTGGGAAACGCGCGTCCCGGGGTCCACAACTTTCTTCTTCAAGAGTTCCCATCTTAGTCAGCTTGGGCGAGCTTGGCTATATTTTCTCTGCTCGCAAGTCGACCCTACTTCGCAGATCCGCTCGGTCCTGCTTCCTCGTGCCCGACTGCTATATGCCATCACGGCCGGACTTCAATTTGATGTGGCCCCACGTCTGGCCCGGTCTATTCTCCAATGCATCCAAGGAGGGACCAAGACGGGGCTAAAACATCCCTATTTCATTTGTGCCTTATGCCGCCAGTTGGGCGGGACTTGGTCGGATGACGAGCCGACTATAGCACCCCAGGGTTCGATCGATCACTGTATTATCTCTCACTTCGACCAGTGGGGTGGCGTGCGGGCACACCCGCGGGGACGAGGATTTCTTCTATACGAGCCACATGAGCACTCCCCCGAGCCACTTTTTCTGACTCATGAGCCGACGGCAGATACTGAGGATCAGACCGAGTCCACCACACCGCCAGTGAGAGATCACCTTCTTCAGGCGATGTTTGACGGCTTGAGGGAGGATATGCGAGCAAAGAGAGACAGTGTCCTCGCAGCCGTTCGATAGGAGATGTACGAGATGGTCCGTCGAGCCAATCGGCATGCGGAGAGGTGCTTAGCTGCGAGAGACGCCCACCGTCGGGACTACTTAGCTGTTTGGACGGACCACATCCTTCGCCCGAACGGACCTTTCATTCCTCCGGTCAGGCCACCTACACCACCCACTTCGCTGGACGAGGCAGATGCCAGTGCCTGAGCTTACCTTAGGGGAGTACTTGACCTTTATCTTACTGCGTATTATTATTTGTTGTCCATTGAGGTCACTGTACTTCTTAAGTTTGGGGGGTACTTTTAGTTGTTATTTACTTTTTAGTTGTTATTTATTGATTTTAGCCTTGCTTGTCTTCTATGATATTCTGGACATTGTTGCATTCGTGAGTATTTCATGCAGCCTTATGTAAGACCGATTATATGATACTGTTTTCGTTTTGAAGAAACGGATGAGTATTGGTCGAGTTCACATTATGCGATATTTGTTTCCCTCGAGTATTCATTTTGGTCTGATTTTTTTTGCATCATTGTGGCAGTCTTGGCATATAAGAAATGAGACATACGTGTTTGTAGTGTCTGCATTACACGAGCCGTCATCTATATGTCTGGTGGCGTTATTGTAATACCCGAGATCTTTATTCCGGATTCGATGGATTTTCTGGGTTTTATCGGATTGTCATTGTCCTCATCGTTGGAATTTTGTGCCATATTTTGGTCGTGCATTATTGGGGCATGTGTTTGGAGGCATTTCGGATCACTATGTGAGTTTTTGAGTTTTGGTGGTGTAACGCACGCTAATGCTTGAGGCATAGCGCACGCGCATCTTGCGTGGTGGTTAGCGACGCTATCAATGTGTAGCGACGCTAATGGCGATCAGAGGCGATCCGGTAGCTACGGATCGGGACTCGAGCTTTGTTAGCGCACGCTAAGGCCGATAGCTAGCGCACGCTATCGGCCGCTTAGCGACGCTCTCTCTTCTTTCTAGCGCACGCTACCCGGCAGGTGCGGTTCGCCAGGGGCTACTGGACTGGTTTTGTGACCCGTTAGCGCACGCTACGGCTTTTGGCTAGCGCACGCTAACTGTGTTATAGGCGGTTTCTCTGGAGCGTTGACCCCGTTAGCGCACGCTAATGCAGGGTGTTTAGCGCGCGCTAATAACTGTCTAGTATAAACACTGGACAGCAGCGTTAAGTCGTCATTTTCCACTTTTCTTCATCCCTTCCGACGGGAGTGAGATCCAGAGGCGATTAGGACCGATCTTCTTCTTCTAGCTTCATCTCTGAGCGGATTTGTAGATGTTTAACAACATCTAACCGTCTTCTTGGTCCAGATCAAGGTAATCTCTTCTTAGAACCCTAGTTTCTTAAATTTGGGGTTTTTCCTTGGATTTGTGATTCTTAACCGATCTCATCCGATTGGTTGTGTATTTTTGGTTGTCTTCACCGTAATCTTCAGATTTTGTTAACCGTTCATCGATTTTTATCGCCCGGATCAACGATTCTTGATTTCTTTGCGAATACTTAGATTCTTGTCGTTTTTAGGATCGTTTCGGATTTCGATTAGTGTTATTGATTCGTGGTGATGCTATTTTCGTAGTATTCGTGGGCTGTCGAAGTCTTGATCGTTTTTGGAGGTTCGAAGGTTGCCCGATCGTGCCCGTTCGTCGTTTCGTTGCTCGTGATATCGAGGCAAGTATCTTGTCCATACGTTTCATGTTTCGTAGGCGTAATTATTGATAAATGATTATATACGAAACCCAATGTTTAATGAACGTAAACAGGGATTGGTATGTTCTCGATAAATGTTGTCTTTCAACGATAATTCGTGTACTTCGTGAATATATGTGTTCTCGGGATATGTGTGTTGGTTTTGTATGTTGAAAAGATGCTATGACCACTTTGAGTGAGTTTAATAGACTTTAATCCTTTGCCGGGGATTACGTATTGTTATGTGTATTTGTTCGGTAAGAACGTATTGGGTGTGATATTAGTTGATACTCCTTTGAAAGGAGGTTGTGATGTTTAAGTGTTGCTTGGCTTGATATTCTGCTCATTGTTATGTGATCGTTGATAGTGATGTGCCTCCGGGTAGGATTGTTGAATCTCCGGGATCCATACTTGCTAGTATGGGTCGGGCGTGACCGTAGGGTTATCCAATCCGGGTATGTCTTGCGGGGACTCCGAGGTTCGGGGCTTGCTAGCCCGATGCCGAGATAACTTGTGGGGTTATCATCGGGTATGTCTTGGGACTCCGAGGTTCGTGGCTTGTTAGCCCGATGCCGGATAACTTATGGTTGTGGTATGGAATGGTTCCGTGATTGTCACGAGGACATGTGATTTGGTATGGTTTCCTATTGGGTTATTCACTCGGGTATGTTCTACGGAGCATCCGAGGTTCGTGGCTTGTTAGCACGGACGCGAATAATCCTTAGGAACATGTGTTATGTGATTCGGTCGTGGACCCCGTGGCTTATGATTTGGGTCTTGGACCGTGTGTTGTGAATTGGGTTGTGAAACCGCTGCTTATTATTGGAATCGTATTTTGGAAAGACGATTTTGGGCCGTGCCCCAAGTGTTTTCGAAAGACTTGAGAATTCATTATTTCCAAATGTTTTCAAACTCCGAGATTATAAAATGTTTTGTAAGAGATACATGGTATTATTTCCTACCCTTTTTATAAATCAAACTGCTTTTGATTAAGTGATTTATCTCGGAAAATATATTCAAGATTATTATATTCTTGAAGCACGTTGTGTATGGCTTGTACTGCTTTATACTTGCACTAGCAAAACGGTGGAGTTTGCTAACCCCGAGTATTCGGGGTGGATGTCTCAGATTAAGGCCCGTGTACTTGCAGTAGCCGGGAGCGAATCACGGGATCGATACGAAGGATGATGGGAGACGAAGATACTAATCACGTGAAGACAAATTGTAGAGTATTTGGTAGAGTCATGTTGGTTATCCCTCCGATGTGTTGTTACCCGATTTATGGGAGTGTTATTGTATTCTAGCCCCCGCGTGGGTATGTGTTCGGGCAAGTATCATGTATGTAATGTTACGTGTGTTGTGATATAAGACCTAATCGGTCTAATGGTCCTTTACGTAGCCATGTCGGCATGTGAAGTGATGCATTGTTTTGTATTTAGCTGGTAGATCCTCGCGGAGAGGGTGCATGCGCCTGTAATATTCCCGAATGGTTTGGGGGTGTTACGAGAATATGGTATCGGAGCTTAGGTTGAGGAAACCTAGGTTTGCCGGGTTGAGTTGTGTGTTGTCGGGTCTTGTCTTGTCGATTTGGTCCGACCGAGTGGTGTCGCGACGCGTCTGCCCGAGTTGTCGGTCGTGATTAGTATCGAGGTGCAACCATCATCTTCGTGCGATCTGTGGATGTAAGTCTCCTATTTTATTGTATCTCGTGTTATACGAGTTTATGTGATTCGTGTTATTATGTGGAGTTTAATTGTGCCTCGTGAATACTTACTCCATACTTGTTTGATTCTCGTATTGTGTTGGAATAAAGAGTAGTACCGGTGTGCATGTATATATGTATACATCTTTGTGTGAAATCGCTTTTACAGGGATGATGTTTTGACTAGTTACTCAATAAAAGTTTATCAATGTGGTATTTTAAACTTCAAATGTTTTGGGGAAGTCACGTAAATTCTATTTAAAAACATCATTCGAGGAGGAAAAATGATTTGATTTTCGTATGATGACCTCGAGAACGAAGATTTTGAGGATTCAACTACATATATTTTATTTTCATCTTGCATTGAAAATTTTCAAAGTTCGATTTTTAAATGCTTAAACGATGTCTACCAAAAGTTTACTTGAGATGTGACTTTTGCCTTCAACTTTTCGGTTAAAAGATATGTAGTGAGGATGTAAATTGTTGGCGTTTGGATTAGTATGTTGTTGATTACTTGTAACCTTCGACTTTTGATATTACTTGGTATATGTTTATGGATGTGTGCTGGATTGGAATAGCTAACGCATGCTAACGTAATATGGCTAGCGCACGCTAAGTCTCTGTTAAATCATATACTAAATGGTCTGATCAGAAGCCCGGAAATTGCATTCTGGCCGTAAGTCTAACTTTTGCGATTGTTAGACTGACCGTTTGAGACCGTACTCTATGTGTGTTGTCCATGAATAACAATTGTTGTGTATGGTTATGTGTAATTTGAACTGTGTTCTTGTCCGCTGCGTGTGTAAAGTCCAAAATGACCTTTCGGGTTTGTAAATTTGAATTATTTCGTTGACCCTTTTTCCTAACTCTTTTGTCGGGTGACTTAACATATATTTTGAAACTATTGAATTTTCGCCTCTACGCCTTGTAATTCCAAATGGTATTTGATGATGGTATTTGGTATTTGGAAAATGACTTTTGGGGAGTATTTGGAAAGTATTACCGTCATCGGCCTTTTTGGCATTTTGGAACATTTTTAAAAATGGTTTTCAACTTGGTAGGATCCGGCGCGGAAAACGTACAGAAAATGATTTTGATATAATGGATGATTTCAATTTCATTGCATTTATAAATCGCATAACAACGGCATTATAAATGAAGATTTTTGGTATAATAGTTTGTATATTGTGCTCTAGCTGGGATTAAATGGTAATATGTATATGATTTAATGATGTTGGATTAAAGACAGAGATGTGAATATCTTGCTATGTGTTATGATCTTTCGTTAACATAGGTTGTTGTTTGTTAGTATGCCGAGGGGCGAGGTCGTGGTCGTAACCGTGGTGTTGATGGCCACGGGATCGATGCGTAATCGAGGGAATGTCGTTGAGAATGATTTTAGTTTGGGTGTTGCTACTATATTGCAACAAGTAGCGACTCGGATGACTCAGTTGACCTGTGGTTCAACGTAGCATTGACGCGAGTCGAACGCGTTGGTGTAAATCAATGGCTTCGCGAGGTAGTTCGTATGAATCCTCGATTCGCCGGTGCCGCGGATGCGTTGGGATGGTTGGATTTTACGGTGGGGAAAGATTTTCGAGGTCGGATGTCCTGAAGAGCGGAAGGTACCTATCGCTCAGTACCTTCTTGACAAAGATGCCGCTAATTGGTGGGAAGCTGTTAAACCTCGTGATCGTGATGTCACGTGGGCGGAGTTCCAGGCATTTATGGAAGCTGAGTTCTGTCTGAAACCGATCAGAGAGCAGAGGATTCGCGAATTCTACTTGGCAGAACCACAAGATATATCGGTGTCGCAAGCTATCATCGATTATAGCAAACAACTCAGTTATGTGCGAGACCGGGTGAGAACCGAGGAAGAGAGAATCCTTCACTTTGACAGACGGATGAAGCCGGATATTCGCGTGTATATGTCGGGATTCAATTGCACCTCGTTGAGGGACTATCAAGATCGAGCATTAGCCCGTGAACTAGCTTCGTTATCGTCGGAGCGTGTGCCCGAGTCGAAGAAGCAGAGGAAGTCCGATGACCGTGTGGACGGTGCAGGAGTTGGTATTTCTAGTTTTCAATGTCGTAGCCTTCCGCCGTGAAGCTCCATCGCTGATGCGTGGAACCGAGAGTTCCAAGTCTTGCTTCGACTCTGGTAAAGCCGTGAGATGTTTTAATCGTAATGTGGCGGGACATGTTCGTGCACATTGTCCTTCTCCGCCGCAACGTGTTACGGTGTGGACTCGAGGACACCGAGTTCGCTTTGCGAGATGGTTACCGAGCCTTCCGGCACGGGCTTGAGCACCGACATCCGGATCGACTCAGAAGCCCCCGAGTGGCTTATCCTATCGCTTGTTTGTTATGTTATTTCCCTCGCTTTGTTGTTTTGATATTCGGAGATTAACTTCTTTTATTTGAAGTGAATCGGATTTTGAACTCAGACTTTCGACTCTATCGAATCGCTTATGTTCGTTGATATTTTCGAACTTGTCTGTCTTGTGCTTTTGGTTGATCAAACGAGTTGTAGTATTGTTTCAGAATAAACCGTTTGTCGCTATGACTTTCCAATTGCTATTCCCTTTCCTGTGGATCTTATGTGAATACACATCTTGTTGTCTTCACCGGATCGTATATTGTCTCGAGTCGAGATGTGAACTTTGGGGTTGTTGTTTGAGTATTATTGTTCGTCATGATTCGAACATGATTAATCGACTGTTGTTGTCTCGATCGTTGTAACTCAATCGTTTGATGGTTCAGTTTTTGTTGATCTCGTTTCGTAATTGTTGAGCGTTCGGACTCCTTCGTGATTTCCTTAAGTTCGGGAAATTTGCTTCATTTTCAACCTCCCAATCCTCGTGTTGTGGAATTTCGTATTTGTTCAGCGATTAGATCGCATTGTGATTGGCGTACTGTTCGGACTCGTCAACCATATTGATTTTGTTCGTCGCGTTCTGTTATATTTCTAACGTAGCGACATGCATGGTAGCAGACATGTGCTGCATGTGATTCGTTTCACCTTGTCGATAACGGATATCTTGTGCCATCTGGAATTGTTTTGCGTTATTCGTTTTATGTTTCAAGTTTCGGGGACGAAACTTCTTTTAAGAGGGGTAGAATGTAATACCCGAGATCTTTATTCCGGATTCGATGGATTTTCTGGGTTTTATCGGATTGTCATTGTCCTCATCGTTGGAATTTTGTGCCATATTTTGGTCGTGCATTATTGGGGCATGTGTTTGGAGGCATTTCGGATCACTATGTGAGTTTTTGAGTTTTGGTGGTGTAACGCACGCTAATGCTTGAGGCATAGCGCACGCTACTGCGTGGTGGTTAGCGCACGCCATGAATGTGTAGCGCACGCTAACCGGCGATTCAGGCGCCCAAAGAGCTACCGGATCGGGATCGAGCTTTGTTAGCGCACGCTAAGGCCGATAGCTAGCGACGCTATCGGCCGCTAGCGACGCTCTCTCTTCTTTCTAGCGCACGCTACCCGCAGTGCGGTTCGCCCAGGCTCCGGATGGTTTGTGACCCGTTAGCGCACGCTACGGCTTTTAGCTAGCGCACGCTAATCGTATTATAGGCGGTTTCTCCGAGCGTTGACCCCGTTAGCGCACGCTAATGCAGGGTGTTTAGCGCGCGCTAATAACTGTCCAGTATAAACACTGGACAGCAGCGTTAAGTCGTCATTTTCCACTTTTCTTCATCCCTTCCGACGGGAGTGAGATCCAGAGGCGATTAGGACCGATCTTCTTCTTCTAGCTTCATCTCTGAGCGGATTTGTAGATGTTTAACAACATCTAATCGTCTTCTTGGTCCAGATCAAGGTAATCTCTTCTTAGAACCCTAGTTTCTTAAATTTGGGGTTTTTCCTTGGATTTGTGATTCTTAACCGATCTCATCCGATTGGTTGTGTATTTTTGGTTGTCTTCACCGTAATCTTGATTTTGTTAACCGCTCATCGATTTTTATCGCCGGATCAACGATTCTTGATTTCTTTGCGAATACTTAGATTCTTGTCGTTTTTAGAATCGTTTCGGATTTCGATTAGTGTTATTGATTCGTGGTGATGCTATTTTCGTAGTATTCGTGGGTCCGAAGTCTTGATCGTTTTGGAGGTTGAAGGTTGCCCGATCGTGCCCGTTCGTCGTTTCGTTGCTCGTGATATCGAGGCAAGTATCTTGTCCATACGTTTCATGTTTCGTAGGCGTAATTATTGATAAATGATTATATACAAAACCCAATGTTTAATGAACGTAAAAAGGGATTGGTATGTTCTCGATAAATGTTGTCTTTCAACGATAATTCTAGTAATTCGTTAATATATGTGTTCTCGGGATATGTGTGTTTGTTTTGTATGTTGAAAAGATGCTATGACAACTTTGAGTGAGTTTAATAGACCGTAATCCTTTGCCGGGATTACGTTTTGTTATGTGTATTTGTTCGGTAAGATCGTATTGGGTGTGATATTAGTTGATACTCCTTTGAAAGGAGGTTGTGATGTTTAAGTGTTGCTTGGCTTGATATTCTGCTCATTGTTATGTGATCGTTGATAGTGATGTGCCTCCGGGTAGGATTGTTGAATCTCCTGGATCCATACTTGCTAGTATGGGTCGGGCGTGACCGTAGGGTTATCCAATCCGGGTATGTCTTGCGGGACTCGAGGTTCGGGGCTTGCTAGCCCGATGCCGAGATAACTTGTGGGGTTATCATCGGGTATGTCTTGCGGGACTCCGAGGTTCGTGGCTTGTTAGGCCCGATGCCGGATAACTTATGGTTGTGGTATGGAATGGTTCCGTGATTTGTCACAAGGACATGTGATTTGGTATGGTTTCCTATTGGGTTATTCACTCGGGTATGTTCTACGGGAGCATCGAGGTTCGTGGCTTGTTAGCACGGACGCGAATAATCCTTAGGAACATGTGTTATGTGATTCGGGTCGTGGACCCCGTGGCTTATGATTTGGGTCTTGGACCCCGTGTTGTGAATTGGGTTGTGAAACCGCGTTTTATTATTGGAATCGTATTTTGGAAAGACGATTTTGGGCCGTGCCCCAAGTGTTTTCGAAAGACTTGAGAATTCATTATTTCCAAATGTTTTCAAACTCACGAGATTATAAAATGTTTTGTAAGAGATACATGGTATTATTTCCTACCCTTTTTATAAATCAAACTGTTTTGATTAAGTGATTTATCTCGGAAAATATATTCAAGATTATTATATTCTTGAAGCACGTTGTGTATGGCTTGTACTGCTTTTTATACTTGCACTAGCAAAACGGTGGAGTTTGCTAACCCCGAGTATTCGGGGGTGGATGTCTCAGATTGGCCCGTGTACTTGCAGTAGTGGGAGCGAATCACAGGATCGATACGAAGGATGATGGGAGACGAAGATACTAATCACGTGAAGACAAATTGTAGAGTATTTGGTAGAGTCATGTTGGTTATCCCTCCGATGTGTTGTTACCCCGATTTATGGGAGTGTTATTGTATTCTAGCCCCTGCGTGGGTATGTGTTCTGGGCAAGTATCATGTATGTAATGTTGTGTGTGTTGTGATATAAGACCTAATCGGTCTAATGGTCCTTTACGTAGCCATGTCGGCATGTGAAGTGATGCATTGTTTTGTATTTAGCCTGGTAGATCCTCGCGGAGAGGGTCTGCGGCGCTGTAATATTCCCGAATGGTTTGGGGGTGTTACAGTTATTCACTTAGCTAGTCATCCAGTAACATTAGTCTTGTTGGCATTTAATTTAAGTACCTACGGTTAGGCATTGACTCAGACGGTTTTAATTCTCAAAATTGGAGCAATTTTGCATATTCTATGATGGGAAGTCTAGTAACCGGGGGTATTCACGTGACCCGTTATTTACTCTCGCATAAAACAACAAACCTGAATAGACTAATGGTTCAGAAAATCGCATCTCCAATGATAGGAAGCCAAGTAACCGGGGGTATTCACGTGACCCGTTGTTTACTCTCGCGTAAAACAGCAACCTTGAATCGGACGTGCGGGAGTAGCTATTCGAGTTTTTTCTCTGCTGTAGAGGGAGACTTAGTAACTAGAAGCATTCATGAGCCCCATGAGTTTCTTTTACGTCAAATGGTTCCCCAATACATGAGAATATAAATCCACCCTAGGGTTCTTCCGATGAAACATCCCGGGAGTCGAAACCTAGTGGTTAACTAGAATCATTATAATGAGTATATATAAGGGAGTGCTGTCCGGGGAATGTTATTTATGATGAAATTCTTGTGTTTTTGCCACGAGGCTGTGGAACTGGGTGAGTTGGCTTGTTATACTCTCAACATTCATATTGGAGGTCGGTTCAATTCATGTTTGTTAATCTTTGACCCTTGATTTTCCTCATGAGCTATCGATTAGCACTACGAATGTTTACCTTGTGGAATCATTATTCGTACTGTGACTCACTGATACGATATCCATATTATTATTTGAGATTTTCAGGGTAGTATTAATTAGTTGAGCACTATGGATTTGCACGATCATCCACGATACTTGTCGTCTTATTTGAAATTGATTTTTGCTTGAGGACAAGCAAAGGCTTAAGTTTGGGGGTATTTGTTACATATATTTTTGTGCGCTTGATTATTATTGTTTTATCTCCATTTTGGATTAAATCTGCATAAATGAGCTCTTAATGCATTATGTTTATAGGTTTTGACGGAAATTAGAGTCCTGAAGCTTAAACGGAGAAAAATGGGCCAAAACGACATTTTTTGGTCAAGGGTCGCGTCACATCGAGCCAGAGCCGCGGCACAGGCATAGCTCTAAGTATGTCGGTACAAACTGTGCCTGGGGCCGCGGCACACTCACTCTGAGCCACGGCCCGTAATGAAAAAAATCGCCCAGGCCTGGCAGCACACAGACTAGGGTCGCGGCACACTTAAGCCGGGTCGCGGCCCGCGGCGCGGGATCCTTAACTTCAGCCCGCGATTTTGACTGTTTTGGAGGCGATTTCGAACTATTTCTTGGATGCATTTTTGGAGGCGAAAAGAAGGTTATAGAAAGGCAGTGAAGGTCAGAAAATAAGGCATCAAAGAAGAGGAGAAAAATATCTAGCAGCAGAAAGCAGAGGCCAGAGAACGGAAGAGATTCGGTTCTTCAATTGTGTTTGAATTTCTTTCCTATGTTTTGTTCAAATCTTTGTGTATTGATTTCTAGCATGTCGGGCTAGACCCTTTATTTCTAGGATTGTGATGAAACCGATATTTTGATGAATTAATTCTTGATTTTCTGTTATTAATAAATTCCCCTTTTCTACTGAGTTTTCCCAATTGTTCTTAATGCTTTCAATTGTGTGGCCTATAATTGAATTGTTATAATTACGTAACTTGAATCGGGAAAGGAGAGTTAGTAGTGAAAATTGGGTGAAAACCGTTTTGTCTTGTGAGATAAGAATATACTCATAAGAATTGCGAAGCTCGTTTGAAGATTTTAGAACTATTTGGCTATTGTTGAATTAACTCACCTAGGAATAGAGTGAATTATTCACCTTGGAAAATTCTTCTGACCTCAGGAGAGACATTAGATTATCTTAGAATCTTCGCTTTCAATAAATTGGGAAATTACATAAATTATATTAATCAAGATTAATTCGGATTAATCGAGGCGAATTCTCAATCCTAGATTCTTCTCTTATTTGATCTCCTTTCTTCAGATTATTGATTTTGTTATTTGTTTCTAGTTTATCGCTTTATTTAGTTTTTAATAATTCTCCAACCTCAAAATTTGGTCGTTCAAATAAAATTAGGAATACGAATAAATTGGTAATTAGTACATCAGTCCTCGAGGGAAGGATATCTTTCCCATCACTTTATTACTTGATTACGACAAAGTGCACTTGCGTTCACAAAAATATGTAACAGTGTCTTACTCGTGCGTCCCTGTTCTCGGCCAGACTACACTGTCTGGTGCACTGGTTGTGCACGAGCATCACGCACGAGCACCTGCTTGTGTGGACTGCTCATGTGCTACACTAAGTGACCAATATCGAGCCCGACACGGCTCCAAAAGCACCCCGAACATAACCAACTCGAGAGGGGACGATAACAAGGGGTCATAACGTCCTCAAAGAGGCGAAAAGACAATAGAGTACAATATGCCATGTCACACATGCATATACACGACCTGTAAGACCTACGCAACATCAAGTCGTATCCGACGAACATCACGACACGGTCCATCATACCGCCCATAATAAAGAGAAATTTCGAATAATCATCAATGGAACAAAATAATCGACACAAACAGCAAGTAAGTCAAAATAATCGGAACTAAAATCTCGGGTATTACACTCTACCCCACTAAAAATAAGTTTTGTCCCGAAACTTAAAACAAAAGCATCACAGTGTTACACAGCAAAACACAAGTATTCAAGCATCAAGTGACCCCGTGATCTACTGTCACGTGTCCCCATAGGCTTACGAACCCACATGGAATTATTCAAACCAAAATATCAGTTATCAAGTACCAAACATAAAAACATCAAATGACAAATCTCCACAAGAGGAACAATCCACTGCACAACACGTAGTAACCTCACTCGGCACCATTGTGCCCTCCACGAGGAGCGGGACTTCGGTCCCCAAACATCTCAACGACATACTAGCAGTGCGCCACTGAGTGTCCCGATTAATCATGCTAGAACAGCTAACCTACGACGAGCGACGATTCTTCCGAGTATGGACCACACAGCTTCAGTTGAAATACTTTGGCGCACCATCGAGAATCAACGATACCGATGTGAGGGTCGAGATTTAGAAATCTCAGTTCTCTTACCTCTCTAAGAATCTCCAAACGTCTCTTATTTCCTTGCCACATATGTAGGCTCCATCGACGATATAATCCTCTCGAACGTTGGGTCTCTGCCAACATCGACATTCCCTTCAGCTCCATCGGTGCTCGCTAAAGGACGAGCCACCCTGTTACGCTCATGGCTACGACCAAGATCACAACCTCATTCCTTGACAAACATAACATCGCAGAGCAACGTACTAATATGGCAACACAACACCACACATTGCAAATCAATATGCCGAAACGCCAATTCAGCATAACATATCAACGTAAACAATAAATAGCAACATGACCGATTATCCACTCTGGATAATTACATGAACACAAGAACTATCAAGGCAACAGATGGAATTTACAATCTCAAATGAATCAGAAGACCACATCAACAGACAACTTATGACCATTACCGATGCACCTACGGTCGTAACCACCACACATCATTATAACCAATCACATACCACATTCTTTAAAAATTGAGATATTCATTCAAATGATAAGATTTTAAAATCCTTGAGTTTATAATTTCTCCAAAATGAGGTTTTGAAAATACTTTTAGTACCTTGATCGTTTAATCAAAACCATGAATCAACTATCGTAACTGTTTCGTTTTGAAATCATTTGCCAAACACTATTTTGAAATATCAATTTCTCTTGGAAACAGCATCATTACGATAACCATGTCTTCACATATCATCATCACAATTAACAAAACACAATGTAACACATGTTACCACTCAGAATCACCACAATCAACAACACATAAGGTAACCCGCGGCCATGTCCCTTAGAATCAACCCCAGAGGTTCCGCCGAACCGCCCTCGGGTGGGAACGACTCATACTCACATAGAACACTTTCACAGACCAACCTTCACATCAGATTCACAATCACGGATCAATTTTCACATTGAAATAATATCATACGAGTCACAAACATGTTCAAATCACGCAACCCAATAATTGGGTACTTATCCAAGATTTCTTATCAAGAACGGTAATATGACAAACATATCACAACGGCGTGACATCACACGGTTCAACTCTAGCCTATCACCTTAAGCAAGAATCCACACCCCCCACATGCTATATTTAACGCACGCTAGGTATAAAATTAGCGAAGGCTAAAGATGTCATCAGTGTTCGCTAACCGACTCTTCTCAGAGCATTTCCCAAGTCCGAAATTTTAAAGTTTAAGCCAAGGATTTTTAAAATCATATACTCGAGTCATTTGAAAATAAGATCCATGCTTTAAAAAACCATTTCCAAAAATCCTTTTTAAACACGACAAGAATTTATGGCATTAACGTTTTACAAAAATGTCCCACAACGCTCTCAAACACATCCTTCAAATACCATTGCAAGGTTTTCATTTGAAAATACAAGGCCGGCTTGCCAAATTCATGTCACTTTTCAAAATTCACACTAAGCTGCCATTTGGCCGTATCGCCAGAACATTTCAAAATTTGTTTTGCCACCAACGTAATCAAGTATTGGGACCTTTTAGAAAAATCATTTTCAAACATACACGCAGCAGATATAATTACATCAATTTTCTAGAATGAATCAATCTTAACACGTATGCCCACTCGGCATATAAATTCACCAATTCAACAAACACAATCATGAAAGCATAATTCAAACACATGTCAAAACTATCTATATGAGTTCTTCAACAAACTCTACCATCAATACATTTTCAAGATCATATCAAGGTTCAAGGTTTTCACATCGTACGGCACCACTCGGTGTCCAAACCATCAATATGTTGAGCTCAATACATGTAGTACATCACAAGTACCAAACACAGATTTCATTACACAACATGCACATAAGTGAAATCACGAAATATAGATATCTCGCATAGAATGGGAGACTTACATCATAGATCACACGAAGATGACGGCTGCCCACAATACTAATCTCTTCTAACAACACATACGACACGTTGTGACTACGCACAACTCAACGTGTCACCTGACAACTCGAATGACATGACAACACGTTACTTGACAAATCAAGACTCGACTTGACCCAACAGCCTAGATTTCCACAACCTAAGCTCTGATACCATAAATGTAACATCATCGGAATTCAACCAGAAATATTACACGCCATGGGCCCTACATTCAAGGATCCACCAGGCTGAACACAACCAGACGACCAAATTTTTGACCGGACGGGGTCAAACAGAATAATGATACGGACCAATAAGGTCACACAACTTAAAATAATCAAAATACAATCCCACAACTCATGCACACGCAGGGGTCCAAAATACAAAACAATACAACACAACGGAAGACTGAGAACAATACAATGATGCAACAACAACTGAACTCCATAACTCTTGATTAGTATCGCGGCCCATCATCTCCCATGTTGACCCTATGACTGCTCCTACGAACCAAGCATACTTGAAATGCATGAAACGCATTTCCCCCTTTTAAGGGGTTAGCATTCAAATGGCTAGTACAAGTATCTCAATACGAAATATAACAAGCAATTAACAACCATGTATCAGATAAGGACAACCATTTACCAAGTACTCCCTAGAAGTTTTAGAACTCTAGAAAACAACACAACTGTAGTGTTTAAAAGAAACAACAATCATCTCAGAAGTTTTAAGACCCTAAAAGTCATTAGGAACTCATGTCCTATGTTTTGGAAAAACCTTTATCAATCTATAGGGTCTCAGCCCAAAATCTTATTACAAAACTGAGGGGTTTTACAACACGAAAACCTTTACATAAATCGATTGGGTCTCGACCCAGTCAGTTAGTTTTCATAAAAACTTTCTTACACGCACCTTGTTTATCAAAACATACTTTCCGACTCCGTGATCCGCCATCACGAGTCACCGTAGGTTCAACAACCCGCACGATCTTAGCCAAACACAACAATCACATATATCAATCCTTGATTCCGTGATCTACCATCACGAGTCACCGTAGGTTCAACAACCCGCACAGTCTTAACAAAACACAACAATCACAAATATCAGTCCTTGACTCCGTGATCCACCGTCACGAGTCACCGTAGGCCCCATCGAGTCCACACGGTTGGATGTATTGTGTCCTAACCCCATGATCCTCCGTACGATTGGACCACAGCACCACATACTTAATTTCGATCCCATGGTCGTCAGCCATGAATCCTCGTATGTCCCGTAGAACCCACATGAGTGAACTTAGCATTACCACACATAACATTCATATACGCATTTCTTCAACAATGAGCACGGTCAATCAATCACATTGATCACCATGAAATCACGCCTCATGCGCACATAACACAATCTCAAAAGTCTAACCATCATCATCAATAACACATAATCAAGCATAACTCATGATCGAAATACAACACATTGCATAGCCACGTGTACAACCGATCAACAGGATCATCGCAATCCTGCATACGTTACACAGCATAATATCGTCATCCAATTCACCAAAGCAATTGATGCACAAACACATATCTCACGATCAATACATATAACACGATACACATCCAAGTGTACAATCAACCAACATGTATATCCCAACGTTACACATTCAAGATTATCACCACTAACCACAATCATCCATTCCAACACATAAGTCATATTCACAAGGTACACAACGTATAAGCAAAATACTTGCCTCGGAATCGGCACACAAATACTCCGACGAACACGGCTCGACCGAAGTGCCCCGAAACCTACAACTTCCACAAGACACGAAGGAAACACGATCACAACGAGGTTCAAGACCAACAACAACAGAAATGACGCCAAACTATCGAGGAAAACTCATTGGAACATTTAATCGAACATTAAATGTTCAATAATTCCCAAGAACACTCGAATCGTCAATCGAGTTAAAAAAACTCGAGATATGGATATACAATCCATATAACATGATTAATAACATCATAATACACCAACTGATTCATCAAAATCGAACTAGGATCGAAATCAAAAACAAATCTCTAAAAAGTTATCGAAGAAAAATCAAGAATTTACCTCGATTCAACGAAGATAAAGGATTAGGCGTTGATATGATCACCTAGAGCCTTCCCAAAACACATTAGGATGGAGTAGAATCGACCAATACCTCGAACCCTAGTTCACCCAATCGCCCGCCGCAAGAAGAAGTGAAGAAATGGGTGAAATGAGGCGAAAAACCCGTCTGTCCCATTTTATACCAACAGGGACGCACGACCAAATGATCGTGCATCTGGTCATTCATTAGGCCACTGCCCAACATCAAACAACACGCACGAGCAACACGCACGATCGCCTGCTCGTGTGGCTCTCTCGTGCGTCCCTGTTCTCGGCCAGATTACACTGTCTGGTGCACTGGTTGCGCACGAGCATCACGCACGAGCACCTGCTCGTGTGGACTGCTCGTGTGCTACACTAAGTGACCAATATCGAGCCCGACACGGCTCCGAAAGCACCCCGAACATAACCAAATTAATAGGGGATGATAACAAGGGGTAACAACGTCCTCAAAGAGGCGAAAAGACAACAGAGTACAATATTCCATGTCACACATGCATATACACGACCTGTACGACCTACGCAACATCAAGTCATATCCGACGAACACCAGGACACGGTCCATCATACCTCCCATAATAAAGAGAAATTCCGAATAATCATCAACGGAACAAAATAATCGACACAAATGGCAAATAATTCAAAATAATCGGAACGAAAATCTCGGGTATTACACTCTACCCCACTAAAAATAAGTTGCGTCCCGAAACTTAAAACAAAAGCATCACAGTGTTACACAGCAAAACACAAGTGTTCAAGCATCAAGTGTCCCTGTGATCTACTGTCACGTGTCCCCATAGGCTTACGAACCCACATGGAATTATTCAAACCAAAATATCAGTTATCAAGTACCAAACATAAAAACATCAAGTGACAAATCTCCACAAGAGGAACAATCCACCGCACAATACGTAATAACCTCACTGGGCACCATTGTGCCCTCCACGAGAAGCGGGACTTCGATCCCAGAACATCACAATAACAGACTAGAAGTGCACCACTGGGTGTCCCGATTAACCATGCTATAACCGCTAACCTGCGGCTTCCGAGTATGGCCTACACAGCTTCAGTTGAAATACTTTGGCGCACCACCGAGAATCAACGATACCGATGTGAGGGTCGAGATTTAGAAACCTCAGTTCTCTTACCTCTCTAAGAATCTCCAAACGTCTCTTATGTCCTTGCCACAGACATAAGCTCCATCGACGATATAATCCTCTCGAACGTTGGGTCTCTGCCAACGTCGACATTCCCTTCAGCTCCATCGGTGCTCGCTAACAGACGAGCCAACCTGTTACGCTCATGGCTACGACCATGATCACAACCTCAGTCCTTGACATGCCGAACATACAATCACTAAGTACATGGCACTTCAGGTACAGAACTTTTAGTTTTGGAAATGAATTGTTCTGCTACTGTATTTTCTACTTCCTGGATACTGGATTCTGGTGCTAGTTCTCATATTTGTACCGTGAATCAAGATCTAGAACAAAGTAGGAAGCTTGGAGCTAGAGAAGTTATGATCACAGTCATAAGCGTGCATAGTGTCGAGGCGACTGACATAGGATCACTTCTTTTGGGTTTAGAATCCGGCTTTGTTTTGACTTTAGAAGATGTACTTGTTTTGCCCAAGGGGCATAAAAACATTGTATCCATTCCGGTCATGGACCGAAAAGGCTTTTCATTTTTTATTGGTGATGGTTCCTACAAAATTTATTTCAGAAATAAACTAGTGGGTACTGCTACATTGTTAAATGGATTATATCATCTAAATCTCAGCAACAAAGTAGTTGTGAATACTATGACTAGAAAACGTGGTAGGGATGAAACCAATCAAGTTTTGAAATGGCATCTTAGACTTAGTCATGTTGGTCAGACCAAGGTTTACAAGATGGAAAAAGATGGACTTATGGGTCCATTGGGATCGGATCCCTTTCCTACTTGTGAATCTTGCCTAAGTCCCCCTTCACAGGGACTTTTGAAAGAGATGCTGATAAACTGGGATTAAACCATACCGACGTATGTGGTGCTTTGGAAGTAGCACGTGATGGATATCAATATTTCATTACGTTTACAGACGATCATACTAGGTATGGTTATGTATACTTAATGAAACATAAATCCGAGGCCTTCGAGAAATTCCAGGAATTCAAGGCCCTAGTCGAGAAACAAACTGGTAATCATATCAAAACACTTCGGTCCGACCGAGGTGGCGAGTATATGAGTACGGAGTTTGACGAGTTCTTTAAGGAACATGGAATAGTTTCACAACTAACACCTCCAGGTACTCCTCAGTTAAATGGTGTGTTAGAAAGAAGGAACCGGACCTTGTTGAACATGGTCCATTCCATGCTGGGCTATACTGACTTACCGATTTACCTATGGGGGCATGCACTCCTGACTTCCGCTTACATCTTGAACAGATGTCCTTCCAAATCCGTTCCTAAAACTCCACATGATATGTGAGAGGGCAGGAAACCAAGTCATAATCATATTAGGATTTGGGGATGTCCCGCCTATGTCAAGAAGACTAAGATGGAGAAGTTGGAAGCTAGGTCCGCAAAGGGACATTTCATTGGATTCCCGTATAGGACGATGGGATATCTATTCTACATGCCTGAAGATCGAAAGATCGTTGTTACTTTACAAGCACACTTCCTGGAAGATGGGTTCATTCAGGAAGGCGGAATAGGTAGAAGTATTTCTTTAGAAGAATACAATGAAACTCCTCGGGAGACACCTGTGCAAGAAAATGGAACCGAACCTTCTGAAACACAAGTACAACCACCTCATAGGTCTAGTAGGGTGTCTCATTTACCTGAGAGGTATGGGCTTGTGCACTTGGAGGAACTAGGTCTCTATGAGGTTCCAAGTGATAGCCAAGAGACTGACCTAACGACCTATGACTAAGCGATGGTGGATGTAGACTCCACGAAATGGCATGAAGTTGTGGAAGCTGAGATAGACTCGATGCATGTCAATCATGTCTGGACTCTAGTAGACCGCCCCAAGGGCATAGTGCCTATTAGGAACAAGTGCATCTACAAGAGAAAGACTGATGGAGATGGCAAGGTTGATGCCTATAAGGCCAGGCTTGTGGCAAAGGGTTATACCCAGAAATAAGGGATCGACTACCATGATACCTTCTCACCCGTAGCTGTGATCAAGTCTATTCGCATGATGCTTGCTATAGCTGCCTACCACGATTATGAGATATGGAAAATGGACGTAAATACGACTTTCCTTAATGGATTCCTCGAGGAGGAAATCTATATGGAGCAGCCTAAAGGCTTTGTGTCCGAAGTCGATATTCAGAAAGTGTGCAAGCTTCAGCGTTCCATTTATGGACTGAAGCAAGCGTCGCGTAGTTGGAACCTTCGTTTTGACGAGGTAGTCAAAGAGTTTAACTTCGTCCAAAATGAGCAGGAACCTTGTGTATACAAGAGGGTTAGTGGGAGCAAGATCGCATTCTTATTACTATATGTGGATGATATTCTACTAATAGGAAATGATGTGGGAATGCTCAGTTCTGTGAAAGCTTGGCTTTCGAGTAATTTCTCCATGAAAAATGTGGGAGAAGCAACCTATATTTTTGGAATTCGACTCTACCGGGATAGAGCGAAGAGAACAATAGATCTTTCCCAAGCCCTCTATATAGATAAAATCTTAAAGAGATTTAAGATGGATGATTCTAAAATAGGGTTCCTACCGATGCGACATGGAATAAAACTCTCATTGAAGATGTGTCCTCAAAGTTAGGAACAACGAAAGGAAATGAGTAATATACCATATGCGTCGGCCGTGGGTAGCCTTATATATACTATGTTGTGTACGAGACCTGACATTGTGCATGCTGTAAGCGTGGTGAGTAGGTTTCAGGCAAACCCAGGTAGGGAACACTGGACTGCCGTAAAGAACATTCTCAAGTACTTAAGAAGGACTAGAGATATGGTTCTGATGTATGGCGGTGGAGAATTGGATGTGGTGGGATTCACTGATTCGGACTTCCAAGGACTGAAGAACGACTCGATATCTACTTCTGGCTACATATTTACTCTTAATGGAGGAGAAGTATCTTGGCGTAGCGCCAAGCAAAGTGCGACTACTGATTCCACCTGTCAGGCTGAGTATCAAGCAGCCTCGGAGGCTTCCAAGGAAGGGTTCTGGATTAAGAAGTTTCTGGGAGAACTTCAAGTGATACCATGTGCTGAGCTGCCTGGTCCACTGTACTGCGACAACGATGGAGCTGTAGCGCAGGCCAAGGAGTTGAGGTTTCACAACAGCACCAAACATATTGAGAAGAAGTATCATCTCGTAAGAGAATTTGTTCTCAAGGGATATATTGTGCTGCACAGAGTAGACTCGGCCGACAACGTCGCTGATCTGTTGTGTCACGATTTATTCATCCCGACAGGCGATCGACTATAAGGCCGAGCGACCAAGACAACTCCAGTCAAACCATGACTAGCTCGCCAAGTCGAAGATATCAAACCACCATCAGGTACCTAGCGATCGACTCCCAGGGCGATCGCCCTTTGGCAGCTGGCGATCTGCTCTAGTGACCGGCTAAGGGCAATCGACCTACGCCCCGAGCAGAGACGATCGTCCGCCAAAGTCATCAAGGACTGGATCTCAGGAAAGCACCCACGTGCAGATCCACCAAAGGCGCTGACAAGATCTTCGCCAGCAGATAAAGATCTTTTGCTGACAGACAAGACCAAAAGACCACAGCCTGTCACCTACCTCACCTACTAGCATGCGCGCCGAAAGTTGTCAGTGGGACCACCCGCGACAGCAACTCAGGACGCGTGTAAGCTCCCCATTGGACCGCCTTGATCGCCAAAGAACTCCTGCAGACTTTGAGGGGACAGGCCCATGTGCTAAAAGACGATCGCCCGATTATTATATTGCAGTAAAGGCGATCGCCCGGCGTATCCAAGCCCTATAAATAGAGAACCTCCTCCTACTGAAAAAAGGTTCCCAGTTCACTGAATATACGGTTCGGAATTCATTTGACTTACGTCCGAAATACATTCCACCAAAAGTTCACATTCTCTCACATTCCGATACATCCACGGAAATACTGAAGAACACACATATCATCAAGCTCCCATTGTCTCACCGAATCCATCTCAGGACTTCTCTCTCCAAATCTCTCGTCCGTAAGACGATCGGCAAGCGGAAAGTCTCCACTAGATGATTCCAAGGGATTCATAAGCCGAAGCCCAAACATCCAGCTAAATACTCGCCGTGAGAGGCGGTCGATCTCTCACCGCCGCGACTGTTCATCACCTTTGTTACAAGAACTCACAGAGCATCAAATCTGGTTCTTCCGGCAATCTACACGCTCACTAGCTAAGATAACAAGGAACTTTACACTCATTGTAATTGTATTCTTACATTAGTACTTGTATCCCCGAATATCGGTATTAATAATATCTCGCGAGAGCATTCAAGCCCGGGACTAACAACCCCGGCAAATCTTGTGTTATTTATCTTTCTCACGGAAGTGCTCTTGCATTTGTTTGCTATCCCATCCATTCCAGCAATATCTATCTCCGGATAATATTTTGGGTAGCTACAATTGGCGCTAGAGGAAGGGGATCTAACCCTCAAACTTTTATTTCTACCGTCCCGAAGAACACTCACTGTTCTCGGGGCATATACTTGAAGTGACACTCACTGCACTTCAAAGAAAACCTTCAGAATCATGACATCCGCCGGTACATCGAAGCAAGCTGCTCTCCGAACCGCCGGACACCATATCCCGGCTCAATCCGAACCCCAGCCGACGACAGGGGGAAGCCGCGGCAACGCGAGACTCTCGATCCCGCATCCGAGAGATGGCCCCAACCTCTCACTCGATCAATTCCAAACCGAGGAACAGATCGAGGAGGCTATGGCCATCCTGGAGGAGCGACGGAGAGCATGCGCGCCACCCGCGATAACTCCCTCGATCATCCGCCGCATGGGAAAACGGAAATTCAATGGGCTACTGAACGAGCGATCGTCAAAAAGCCCCGATTCGCGAGGAAAGGCTCTCGCACGACGGAACGGATCCATATTCGATCGCTTGGGACGCGACCCATCCCGGCGACCGGGGCACTCTGTTTCCAACCTTGAAAAGACGGAATCCGAATCCGTCACCAGGAGTTAGGGCTGGGCAAAACAAACCGCCCCGCACCGCACCGCACCGCAAAATAGCGAGGCGGGGCGGTTTCAAATGTTGATTTCACCCCGCACCGCACCAAAATTGCGGGGCGAATGCGGTTTTATTTTTTTCCCAACCGCCCCGCAAAAAACCGCCCCGCCCCGCATATAACAAGGGAAAACACTTAGATATTTATATAAATATTGTATTTGCCCCGCCCCGCCCCGCAAAACTATGATTTTGTGCGGTTTTCAATATCAAAAATGCCCCGCCCCGCAAAAACCCGCACCGCACAAAAATTGCGGGGCGGATGCGGTTTTACCTTCGCCCCGCCCCAACCCGCCCCGCCCCCAGCCCTACCAGGAGTTCGGCCTACTCACCTCACAGCCGAACGCATATCAGCCATCTGACTCCCGCCCCGATCGCCAGGGACTCAGTACTCAATCGCCTCGGCTCCCGCTCCACCGCGAGCCGCTAATCCAAAGCACGGCGATGGCCGCCATGCAACGCCAGCTCGACGAGATGAGAGCACTCTTGGACACTGGGGCAAGCACCAGCAAGAAGATCGCCGGTCCGACCGAGCCACTCACGGTCCACATCAAGCTTGCCCCCATACAACCAACTATCGCTCCTCCTAAAACACCTCTGTATAAGGGGAGATCGGACCCCGAAACCCACCTGAGTAAATTCCGAATTTACATGACTGGGTGTGGGGCGTCTGATGCAACCAAGTGCCGGATCTTCCCGCTGACATTGGGCGATCTGGCCCATAAGTGGTACGTCTCACTACCACCACGATCGGTCACCTCTTTTAAGAAACTGGCGAATGACTTCACGTCATACTTCGCCAAAGAAGGTCGCTGACCGAAGGCCCCCACCGCATGATAAAAATCAAGGGGGAAGGACGAAAGCGACGCAGATTACATCGACCGGTAGACGAAATCATCCTCACCGCGAACCCGTCGGTGATGAGCTCGCTCTCTATTCGGTCATGGGGGATTCCACGGTCACTCTCCCATGTTCGACACCTCTCCAAGGATATCCCCCAACTTACACGATCTTCCGCGCTAAAGCCGCCAACTTCTGGCCGTGCAAAGGCTACTCACCCTCCGCTTAGACGAGGAAACGCCACCTCCGCCCGGAAGATAGCGATCGCCAAAGCAAATAAGGCGATCGCCAAGACACCCGGAGATCTCAAGGCTTTCGAGGACATGGAAGCCCATCTCCTCCATACGTTCAATGTAACTCGGCACATATTTTCTATGCCATCAAGGGGCACGAAGAGCTCAAAAGCCAAAGGCGATAAGGAACCGCGGTCACTGGACAACAATCAATATTGTGCCTACCACAAGAGTCCCGCCACGGCACCAACAATTGCCGCGACCTCCTCAAACACTCTGAGACTGCTTCGAGGAGGGCAAGTTGATGACTTATTGGTTTAGCCAAGCCCCGCCTATCTCTATAGACGATCGTCCGAGTCGAACGCAAAGCAGCCGGGAAGCTCATACGAGCCGACCTCGGATCAACCTCGCGACCGTCTCTATATGCTTCAATCAAGAGAAGGAGACCACGGAAGTCATCCCGATCTCCTCCTTATTTAAGAAACCGAGGACTCGATCGCCATCTCAGCTTCACCGTCTAACACGATGGACTAAGGCACGAGATCGCCTCCCCGCACAACGTACACCGTCGAAGGTCGGCATCTACATGACGATCCAAGGTGGAAGAGTGCAACCATGGTCTGGTGGTCGATGATTCCGATTGCTTAGGCCATGCAAGGTCCCTTTAGGCCAAGATCGCCCGCCCTTCGTTTAAATACGAGGCCGGCGTAGTCCGAGGCCCTCCAAAATAAATCAGTGGACACGATCGCTCGCCCTCAAAGGTTCATCATCGACATGGTGAACCCGGACAATGCGACGTGCCACAACCCCGTCTCAACGTACACCGTCGAGGTCGGCCATCTCCATGGTGGCCGAGGTGGAAGCAGAGCTAACAAGCCGCGGGCGTGGAGTTGATTCATCCGACGCCGCCCGCGCAAGGACTCCTCTAGACCAAGACCGCACGCCTTTCGTTTAAATACGAGGCGAGGCGCAGCCTAACGGAGGACCCTCATAATAAAGTGAGTCACGAGACACTCAATGTCTTCGCGCATCAAGACATGATCAAGGAGTCGGTCCATTGAACTCCGCGATCGTGCACGGTTCCTCAAGATGGACGACCGTCCCCGAGGATTCGACAAAATTGAAGACCGCTCACTCAAGGAATTATTTTCATCCCCTTACTTCCACTAAGTGAATAAAAACAAGGGGCAATAAGAGTGCGGACTACCTTCACGACGATCGTCGCTATTCAACCGCATACGGAGATCGTCATTTTTTCAGATATAGTGCAGCGATCGAATTTGTTGTAAAAAAAAAAGTTATCTTTATGAGTTTATCAATTCATTTGGAACTACCCTCGCAACGATCTCTCCTCACACATTTGTACAAAGTCTAACAAAGACTTAAAAATAACCATTCATTCAAGTGAAGTCAGAAAGACAAATGCTCATTTCATTACTTGAAAAATCGGAGTACATGATCGCCCGAAGGCCTAAGTGCTACAAGAGAAAGCTACAAACTACAAAGAAAGTAAGCTAAAAGCGTAAAAAAGGAAGCGCCTCGAGGCCCTGCGGCCTTCGCCATCGCATTCGGCGCGGTCCCTCATCTTCCGAGCATCGGGATGAGCAAGACTGTCTGAGACGGATACTACTCAAATCCACGCCGATGTCCGCAGAGTCCAAGATCGGCAAGGAGAAAGCCGAATGGAGAGGATGCTCCAATTCATATGACTTGAACTTCTCAGCTAGAGGACCGACCTCCAAGCCTCCCTTCTTATCCGCTCGGATCGAGTCGGCGAACGCCAAGTAATAGGCGAACTCGCTGACATACTCCAAGTTTTGGAAGGGATCGGCCTTGGTCGCCTCAACCTCTCCTCTCAGCTCGGCCATCGCACATTGCGATCCACAGAGCTCGGCCTCCCTCGCAGCAACCTTCTCTTTCGCTCCGCCGACTGGCTGTCACCCGAGCGATCGTCACCTTCCGCGATCGGCCTCCTCTCAAGAACATTCCTCGCACGGACGGCACTCTGCATCTGGTCCCGAAATCGGTCGACCGCCATTCGAATTTCTCGCCTCCTTCTTCTCGGCTCAAGCTCATGGCTCGCCCGCTTGGCCGCCTCCAAGGAGTCCTTCTCCATCGCCACGATCTTATCAGCAAACTCGGCGTTCTCTTTCCGAGCCGCCTCGAGATCCTCCTGAAGGCGAATAGTGGAGGGCCTCCCCTCAAACTCCTGAGCAGCCTGGAAGGCCATGGTCGCCGTCTGAAGAGAAAGGGCGACAACAGCATGCATCGAACTCGACGATCGCTGCCGAGCGATCGCATCCAGATCAGTTGTCCACGCCTTCGGCAGGGCGGAAGCAGCCTTGCTAACATAGGGAGGAATATCACAGGAATGGCGAGGAGATCGGCTCGCCAGGAAATCCACGACCATCGGTGGACAAGAAGGATCTGCGCGACGGATCCTGCATCAAAACAGCTAAGTTAGTACAACTCCTACGCAGATGAAATTGTCAACACAGAAATGCTATCTACCTCTCAGCCTTCTCGGGATCCCGACCGAAAAACGGTTTCCCTCGAGGAGTTTCCGCATCCGCGATCGCCGTCTCCCGCAGAAAAGCCGCAGAGGGCGGCTCGCGCCCCGGAGCAACGATGGTGATCGGAGGCGCGGCGATCGGCACTTCATCGCCCGGGGCATGAAACGAAGTTGCTTCCGGCCTCGGCCTCTTGCGATTCGCCCGAAGCCCCTCCTCCGGAATTTCCTCCTCAACCACGACCTGCTCTACGCGAGGCTCCGGCTCCGCACGAGGCTCCGCCTCCGGAACTATAGGCAATGCGACGGGTGGAACCCGAGTCGACCTCTTCGCGTGAAGACGGCCTAGACTCTGGGTTCGACATAGAGATCTCACGGAGGCTCCAAAAAGCGAGGGAAACGAACCTCTGCAGTTAAAGACGATCGACTAACGGTCAGACACTTTCCTCAAGTAAGGCGATCGCCTAGAAAGTGAAGATCGCAGAAGCTCATACCTGGCACCGCGAGATGTCTCGGGAAACGGAATAGTCGAGCCGACAACCAGCGACTCTCCTTGTTGATCCGAGTGGCGTCTAGGTCGTCGTCCGACAAGCTCCTAATTCGCTCCCAAACAACGAGAAAGTCGAAGGCGCTCCTCGATCGCGGATATGGAAGCTCGCAAAACAGAATCAAATTAGATCACCCAAATCGCATCCAAACGAAGGGAGAGTCTAAACCCCACCGGGATTCCTCTCCGAAATTCGGTGGGGATCTCCACTCGCCCGTGGGATTGTCGCCGCCGAAGCTCTCCACTTGCCGGCGACCTGTAACCACTTCGTCCCGATCGCCCGTATCTTATTTGGGACTCCATGAATCACCCGACCAGATCGGCCTTGAATATGGTAACCGCCGACCAACCTCTCGTGAGCCGTCGCTTAAACAAATGATTCATCTCCAACGGTGACGGAGGCGGTACAGCGGTGACCGCCGAATAGGGTGAAAGTGCAGATGATTTGGAGCCGTGCGTCGGCGTCACCGAAGTGGCGCCACATTCCAAGCGGCCAACGATGGGAGACCGCAGGACGAGAGGGAAGCGTAGCCCGGCCTCCATAACGGCCTCACTCACTGCGACCATACCCATCGGAGGCCGGGTCGGCTCGTTCATTCTCCGCGGCGCGAACATGTCCACATCTCAAGGAACATGGAATCTTGTCCTCAGACGGCCGATCTCTCACGGTCGCCGAGCTCAGATTTGGCCGGCGACCACAACGACACGCGCGCGGCACGATATCGCGACCGCTTGGGGAGCACATAGGGATAAGCGATCAATATCCCCGAAATCGAATCGCGGAGTAGACCGCCAATCTCTCCATTATTTCAAAGAAAGGCCCTATAGACCGTCCAAAATCACTATGTTGCTCCCAAGAAGCCCCGATCGCGATCTCTCGATCTGCGATTGTCTCTCCTCGGCAGCCCGACTCCTAGCAATATCGGCCTTATTGAACAAAGCCTCAACTTCACTGCCGATTCCGCTCGACTGCCATTGCCGTCTCCAGGTGGAAGACGGAAGAAGTTTCTCCCCGGGCAGCCGATGTCCCGGCGGCAGAACTGGTTCCCGCTCCAAACGATGATGAGGTTCCGGCCATTTTCAGAGTTAGAAAGGAAGAGAAGGATTTTTCTTACCCTAAAGTGAAATCGATCGACGATCGGCACTTAGATCTTCAGAAAATTCGGCAGCAGGTCCTTCTTTCTCCAAAAAAGCACGCGTGAGTGAGACTGCAGCCCCGCGCCCCCTTTTATAGGAGAAGGCAGGGACCCGATTGCAATAAGAGAAAACCTCAGGGGTCGGATCTCAAACGGCGCACCAGTTGACCCCCTCGAGACCCGCGTACGCGTCTTTTCGAGGACGCGTCAGCCGAGGAGTCATTAATGACCGTTGGCGTCCTCCAATAGAAGCCCGACACGTGCGCGGAGACTTTTCAACGCCCGTTGCTTTTTCCCGCGCAGTTCAGCGGCCAACCAGGTCGTCCGAAACTCAGGATATATCAGCTCAAAGACGATCGCCAGTTCAATAAAACACTTAGTCGCTCGTCAAAAATTCAGCGATCGCCAAGAAAGCCACCTCACCCCACGTTTCCAACGTATGAGCGAGCTGGGGGGCAATTGTTGTGTCACGATTTATTCATCCCGACAGGCGATCGACTATAAGGCCGAGCGACCAAGACAACTCCAGTCAAACCATGACTAGCTCGCCAAGTCGAAGATATCAAACCACCATCAGGTACCTAGCGATCGACTCCCAGGGCGATCGCCCTTTGGCAGCTGGCGATCTGCTCTAGTGACCGGCTAAGGGCAATCGACCTACGCCCCGAGCAGAGACGAATCGTCCGCCAAAGTCATCAAGGACTGGATCTCGGGAAAGCACCCACGTGCAGATCCACCAAAGGCGCTGACAAGATCTTCGCCAGCAGATAAAGATCTTTTGGTGACTGACCAGACCAAAAGAGCACAGCCTGTCACCTACCTCACCTAGTAGCATGCGCGCCGAAAGTTGTCTGTGGGAC
This sequence comes from Orobanche coerulescens, assembly GCA_033398695.1. Classification (NCBI taxonomy): domain Eukaryota; kingdom Viridiplantae; phylum Streptophyta; class Magnoliopsida; order Lamiales; family Orobanchaceae; genus Orobanche; species Orobanche coerulescens. The sequence continues at coordinate 138,717,754 of CM065814.1, read as the reverse complement.
CTCCGCGACGGCAACTCAGACGCGTGTAAGCTCCCATCGACCGCATACTGATCGCCGGCAACTCCTGCAGACTTTGAGGGGACAGGCCCATGTGCTAAAAGACGATCGCCCGATTATTATATTGCAGTAAAGGCGATCGCCCGGCGTATCCAAGCCCTATAAATAGAGAACCTCCTCCTACTGAAAAAAGGTTCCCAGTTCACTGAATATACGGTTCGGAATTCATTTGACTTACGTCCGAAATACATTCCACCAAAAGTTCACATTCTCTCACATTCCGATACATCCACTAAATATCAAGAACACACATATCATCAAGCTCCTTTGTCTCACCTAATCCATCTCGGACTTCTCTCTCCAAATCTCTCGTCCAAAAGACGATCGTGAAGCGGCAAGTCTCCACTAGATGATTCCAAGGGATTCATAAGCCCAAGCCCAAACATCCAGCTAAATACTCGCCGTGAGAGGCGGTCGATCTCTCACCGCCGCGACTGTTCATCACCTTTGTTACAAGAACTCACAGAGCATCAAATCTGGTTCTTCCGGCAATCTACACGCTCACTAGCTAAGATAACAAGGAACTTTATACTCATTGTAATTGTATTCTTACATTAGTACTTGTATCCCCGAATATCGGTATTAATAATATCTCGCGAGAGCATTCAAGCCCGGGACTAACAACCCCGGCAAATCTTGTGTTATTTATCTTTCTCACGGAAGTGCTCTTGCATTTGTTTGCTATCCCATCCATTCCAGCAATATCTATCTCCGGATAATATTTTGGGTAGCTACATGATCCACTGACCAAGCTACTTTCTCAGACTTGCTTGGAGCGTCATCTGGAGAATATGGGTATTATATACCATAGTGTGTGGCATTGAGTGCAAGTGGGAGATTGTTAGGAGTATGCCCTCGAATGCCACTCGTAGGATGTTGAGTGAGGGCATTGTATTTGTAATTATGTAAATCATTAATATAAGGCAATGGATGTTTCTTTATTTACTGGTAGTTACTGGCATTCCTAACTCGTAAATATATATATAGAAACTAGTCCATGTATTTGAGAGCAAAACGTTCCACTCCTTATTGGATAAGGGGGTCGGCACTGGAAAGGTTTATAGCTCAAATACTTAATCGTTCGCAAGTCGATGAAACTTGACTGGGCGTTAAGTTTATGTGAAGACTTGTATGACGTGTTCTTTGACATGGAGAGTACCTATCGAACACTAATGGTTAGTGGGAGCACACGTTATAGGTATGCTAATTGGATTAGTATACTCGAACCGACTCACCCTCGATTCGTCACACGGATTTCACTCCGGGACAGTCAATGACGGAATCGAAAGGTTGTGATAGGTATTCGTGAACCTTCGACTTGAGGATTTAGTAGGGATGTGCTTGTGACGTCAATATTTTCATTAGAGTAGTTCGACCCTATAAACCGGGAGGTGGGGGTCAACCTCGACGTGCATCTTGACGGACAAGTAGCAGGTCCTACTGAATACCAAGATATAATTCTCTCTCCCGTTAGTGAGCGGGTTATATGTCCTATGCGGTTATTGGCAGATGAGATCATAAGTCATTGGCCAAAGCATTGGAGCTAGTTGTATTGGATACACGAGAGCTCGATGATCTCGATTCGCATTAACGCATGCATAGCGTCAAGTACAAATAGGGTTTGATTGACCGTGACCCAATAACTTGATCGGGACATTTTAAAGAAGGGTTTATACGTATATTGGTATTCACGACATAATGGTTCTTGAATGATCCCATCATTCGTTCTCAGTTGGTCTAGGTGGTGCTACTACTCTTTGGTTCCTCCCATTGCTGACTGAGACGAAACTATCGAGTCGCGCAATGGGATTGACGACGGAATGAACCGAGCCTATTCTCTCATTATGAATATTAGATATTGGGTATCTAATTTACTGGGACATTGGATGTCTAAATTGATTTATTGGATAAATTAATTTACGGCCTAATGAATTAAATAAATTACCAGGTGATTAATTTAATTCATGAATATAATTATTTCTTGGAGAAATTAATTATATTATTATGTATTTGATATGATTGATTAATTAGATTAATTAATTGATATAAATATATCGGGGTGGAATCGGAGTTTATCTGTTTAGACTCACGGGAGTCCGAAACGGACCAAACTTGCCCGACTCCTTCTAGATGGCCACCCTCCTCACCAACTCCCTCTTGGTCTTTTGTCACCATTTTAATAATGGAAAATCAAGATATGAGGGGACAAGATATCAAAGTGATATCTCAAGGTTGATGATTAGAGTGGAATAAAAGAGGAAGACTATCTTATTTTGCCAACTACACCAAGACTTACGCTGAAGCATTCGAGTTATTACATACCGATTATCAATATACTTTAAATGAATTAAATCCCTTAAATCCAAATATAAATCTTTGGAAAACGAAAATTCCAAAATCCTTGAGAAGGGAAAATTTGTTGAGATCGATCATTCAAAATGCGTTGAAAACAAGAATATTTTAAAGAATGATCTTGTTAAAATTCAAACTGAGCTCAAAAATTTAACGAAGAAATTTTCTCTCGAAAACGAGAAATTTGAAAATATAGTATCGGTTCAAAAATACACGTTAAATAAAGAGGGGTTAGGATTCAAACCACGATTTAAAAACGAATCCGTAAATTTCAAAATACCCCGGTGTGAAAAATATTTGAAAATCGGGCACCATATTTCAAACTGTAAGAGCCCAAATGGGCGATTCAAGTTAAGAAAATTTGGGTTCCTAAAGGAACAATTGTTTCAAATATCATCTACGTCTCGAAAGAAAAACCGACTTTCGGTTGGATCCCCAAAAATTAATTTCTTTTACAAAGGGAAGATAATATTTTCACGGGGAGATATTTACTATTATTGCATATTTTTTTATATTCATGCATATTTTTTTTATATATTCAAATTGGTATCCTTTATTTTTTTTTACTTTTTGCTGAATACAAAAAGGGGGAGAAGAAGTTGAATCAGATAAAAGCGTCATGAAAGATATGACAAGAAAAATAAAAAGTAAAAAGGAGAAGAAAGCATATAGAAAGTGGGAGAAACGAAGGAGTTGAAAAATGAAAAACGAAGAAGTCGAAAATGACAGAAAAAGAAAAAGGATTGAAGAAACTAATGAAACGATCAAAGTCGAAAACTTTGAAATGTACATATATATATATATATATATATATATATATATATATATATATATATATAATTTTATTTTGCAGGTTTTATCCAATTCAAGGGTTGTTTTGTAATCATCAAAAAGGGGGAGATTGTTGGAATATTTATTCCACATATTCATAAATAGTGTTTTGATGATTAAGTTGCTAAACAAAACAAAACAACAAAGAGACGAAGCAAAGCATCGAAGCAGACGAAGATGTAAAAAGCTGGACAAAATCATGCTTAGCGCACGCTAAGACTCAAACATTAGCGCATGCTAACGGGACATCTCTGCAGATCAGACGAGTTCAAAGTAACCTGAAGTGAAGTCACCTGATGAACATAGTGCACGCTACACATAAGGATTAACGCACGCTATCGAGTTTATATTACCGTTGTGAAGAGATTCAAACACAGAATGACGTATGCAGTGAAGTAAGCTTAGCGCACGCAAGAGATGATATTTTGCGTACGCTAAATATCAAAGTTTGAATCAAGTCAATCAATCCGTGGGGAGAATCTGCTGCAAGTCAAAAAGTATAAACGGATATATGACGCATGCAATGATGCATGATTAGCGCACGCTACAAGAAAGTGTTAGCGCACGCTAACTATGAAGGACAGAAGCCACTGGACTAAAACTAGAAGATGCTAACGTACATAACATGCATTACACACTGTACGTTAAGGCAAATATATGCAATAGCGCAAGCTAAGGAAGTCAGCCTAGCGCACGCTAATAAACAACTAGCAATAACGGCTAGTTTGTGTAAGAAGGATATAAATACCAAATGAGTTGGTATCATTCCACACAACAACATTGAGCAATTCATATACACTTGAGATATCATTGTAAACATTATAGTTGTTGTTCTTGAGCTTAAATTAGAGTGATTGAGTGTTATACACAAAATCATACACGAGTGAGAAAAAGAAAAGATACGATTGGATTCGGTGTTATTAGGATCAAGGATCCCGCATTGTTAGAATCACAATCGCTATCTTAGTGAGGTTTATCTAGTACCAATACAAAGATAGAGTGGTTGATTCCTTGTCCAATAGAAAAGGAAAATGGTTTTACTGGACCGATAGAAGATGAGCTTGTAAGTGTAATCCCTCGACCGATAGAAGAGAGGTGCAGAGGTTTTGATCTTTAGCCTATTAAAAAAGATACATCGAGAAAGGACATTGGCACGTTTGGCTGAACCTCTATAAATCCATGCGTCATTTAATTTCCCGCATATTTTATTTCGCTTCCGCACAAACGGCGCATATTCTGATCTTGCTCCAACACTTTGTATTATTTTTCTTTTTGTGAAGAACACACTTATGTTCTTGAGTGATTTATGTAATAGTGGTTTAGCTTATGTTGTTGAGGGAGTTTATTGCTTCTTTCTCCTTTATCTACTAAGAGAGCTAGGATCAATTCTTTCCCTTTTTCAACTAATAATGACCACTCAAGCTTGTAATATGTTGAATAAACCCTTAATGGGCTAAGTTTTCCTTAGTTGGGATTATAAACAAGGTTTGTCATGTTATTTAAGTTTGTATAAAGATCTATTATGGATTACTTATTATTGTGTGTGATTTTCATTGTTTCACCAATCTTTATTTATTTGGCCAATAAATGATGATATTTATGGTCATCATATGTTTCGAAAGAAAAGATGTTTGATTAGATCAAATGATCTTCACTCTAAGTTGTTCTAGGGGATAGAAATATACCTCTAGATCTTAAATGATTCTTTGAGTTATTTTCATAAAACCTAATGCTATGTATTGAAGCCAATCAACATAGAAATATAGTGGATTGATTCAATATATAAGGGGCGTTTTGACATTCGAAAGAGGAACCATCTTTTTAAGGAAAATCGAATCTACACAACATAATCAGTAAATTCGTCTTATGATCTCCTATACATCTTCTATAAATAATGATGAACTAAGTTTGTAATCCCAACTATTTCATTTTACCCTTTTATTAATATATTATTAGTGCAATCTTTCATTTCCTTTTAGAACTATTATTGCATTTTCCTTGCAATTGTCAAAACAAACTTTTAAATTGTGTGTTTCACCCATCTAAATCTCTATAACAAATAGATAAAGTGTATAATTCAATATATAGCTTAACTTCCATGTGGGATCGACAAACCAGACTCAAATAGTCCACTTACTACTTGATACGACAGTCTCTAGCCCAGTGGTCCATCTCAACGCACTTGAGACAGGCATCCTTCTTCTTCTTGTTCTTCGGAAGCGTCGGGGCCTTGCCCTTACCCTTAAGGTCCTTAACTTGTGGTCCAGTTTGCTTCTTGGTCTTTTTCTTCTTATTCTTAGACCTCCGAGGTCCAGAAGAAATCACAAGGGCAGACTCCTTCATCCGCGGAGTCTTCATGTGAGACTGAGCGGTCACCAGTTTGTTCATTAGCCCAGCTAAGTTACATGCAATCTCATTGCAGTTGAAGTTCATAACAAACTGTGAGAAGGAATCAGGGAGAGACTGTAGGATAAGGTCGGTTTGGAGAGAAGTGTCCATTTTAAAATCAAGAGCCTCCAATCTCTCGATCATGGATATCATTTTGAGGACTTGTTCCCCAACCTTCTCAACTTCCTTCATCTTTGCACCGAACAGTTGCTTGGATATCTCATATCTAGAAGTTCTACTGTGCTCACCATAAAGTTCGGTTAAGTGAGATAGAATCTGCCTAGCAGAAGTCATTTTCTCATACGCTCTCTGAAGTTCATTAGACATAGAAGCCATCATGTAAGCACGGACTTTTACATCATCCTTAACCCACTTTTCGTGGTTTTCGATCTCTTCCTGGTTGGCTCTGGTCCGCACAAGAGGCGTCGGAATGTCCATCTCCAAAACTTATCCCAGTGCCTCTATACTGAGGACAATCATTATATTTCGGAGTCAGTCCACAAAGTTAGGTCCAATCAGGTTGTCTTCTCGAGTAGAATTGCGAGTGGATTCATTGTCATATTGAGAGTTATGTCTGCATTAAGTATAACAGATTAATTAGTGACTTGTTATATTATGATCCGAGTATAGAATTAAGGTCTTTTCTATTCTTTGATACCATCTTCTGTAACACCCCCAAATCCTATTGGGTTATTACAGTGCCGTAGACCCCACGCCAGGAGATCCATCAGGTGTACATGACTAAAATACATTAAATTAACCAACAATGGTGATCACAGTCCCTACCATGATATCCGACATACTATTCCGATAAGGAATTTCAACGACAACGATGGGCCTACATGGCCCAAAATAAAAATACAACAACATCCATGAGCATCTGCTCGGGTAATACATAATGACAATGACTGACAACCTGGAGAACACTCCAACTGACTGACCAACATGAACAACTCGGACTAGTATCGCTCGAATGCCTCGTCGCCGTCGTCATGCCCTTATGTCTCAACTCTCTCCTTGCACGGACCTAAAACATGGAAATATGTTCTGCCCCCACGGGGTCATTCATCCAGATAATGAACATCAAATACATGTGTTGTTACCCAAAATATTATTCGGAGATAGTATTGCTGGAATAATCGAGTAACAAACAAATGCGAGAACACTTACGTGAGAAAATAAATAACACAAGATTTGCCGGGGTTGTTAATCCTGGGCTTGAATGCTCTCGCGAGATGTTATTAATAAGTATATTGTTGAATACAAATATTAATGTTAGAATCTATTACAATGAGTGTAAAGACTTCTAAGTTATCTAAGATGTGGAGCATGTAGATTGCCGGAAGAACCAGATATGAAGCTCTGTGAGTTCTTGCTATTAATGTTCGGTGTATGAGAATGTATCACTGTCTTTGCTGCCGTGTTATGAGCCTCCTATTTATAGGAGACAAGGTTGCTGGGACCTCTCCGGCGATCGCGGGCGACCGCCATTTTTTATATTATAATAAGAAGGTCGATCGTCCCGTCACGTGGGGCTTTTCCCTTAAAGTCCGCGGCTGCTGCTGGCAGCCAGCTGTGCAGTCCAATGGGGAGCCTGCACGCGTCCTGAGTCGCTGTCATGGGCGGTCCCACTTTGTAACTTTCGGCGGCACTGTCAGTAGGTGAGGTAGGTGACAGGCTGGGGTCAAAGGTCTTATCTGTCAGCGCCTTTTGTGGATCTGCACGTAGGTCACAGTCCAATATTTGGTCTTCGATGGCTTTGATAGATACTGGATTTATACGTGGCACCAGACGATCGTCTCTGGTTGGACATCATAGATGATCGCCAGATACCAAAAGACGATCGCCGGATACCAAAAGACGATCGCTGTGGGTGCTGACCTCTGGGTGTTTGCCCAAAGCACGTCTTCTATGGTTGCTCTCAAGTTTATGCCGATCGCCATCGAGGCGTCTTAATCGCCGCACAACAATTGCCCCCCCAGCTCGCTTCGATGTTGAAAAACATGGGGTGAGGTGGCACTGTTGGCGATCGCCAGTGTTTTAGACGATCACGCAACCTAATTTCGAATTTGGACGATCCCCTTTTGCGCTGGGAGCGCGGGAAATGAAGGCGGGCTCTCGAAACGTTGCAAGGACACACGTCGCGCTACCATTCGGGGAGTCCGACGGTTTGTCAGACTTGTCGCCTGGCGTGCCCTCGAAAAGACGCGCACGCGGGATTCGAGGGGCTGCATTTAATGTGTCCCCCTTCGACGGTTGCACTCCAGCCCTCGAAATTTCGCCTATTTGCACAGATACCCTTACTCCTGCCTATAAAAGGGGCTAGGGCTTCTTCACTTCTACTCTTCACGCACCCTTGCCTTCTTGCTGAGACTCTGCAGAAATTTCCGAAGCTCCTTGCGCCGATTGTCCTCCTTTTTTAGGTAAGAAAACCCATCTTCTCTCCCCTTTTACTCTTTATAACATGTCTGGAGGATCTAAGACCTTCGAGACCGGAAGCACCTCCGCCGCCGTGGCTTCGCCGGACCGGGAGGGAATTCCCGTGGGACTCCATATGGAAACGGCCGTTGAGGCTATTCGTGCGGGGATTGCACCCGCAGAGCTTGAGGAGCTTTTCAACGAGGCCGAAGTGGCGAGATCTGCGGCGACGGCGGAGCGAGGGGGATCGCCGGTAGAAGAAGATAAATTGATGCGGTTGTCTTGGGAAAAGGATAGCGTCTTCGGCCCCGCCTATCTGGCTTTCGCTAAGCTTATGGAGGGGATTATGGGGCCCTGTCCAGAGTTTGATTTCGAAGCTTATTCCGCCGCTCATCCCTACGAACATGTGAAGCGGACGGTGTTTCGGGCCGCCGACCCGTCTCAATGGACTCTCGTTCAGATCCGGAGTTCGGCGACCCGGGAAGACTTGACCCACTGGAGGGCCAAATATCATATTCCCTCGGATGTTTCACTATATGTGCCCTCCGAGAATGAATGTGCCGACTAGCCTCCCGAGGGTATGGTCGCCATTAATGAAATGACCACAGCGGTCGTTCAGCTTTCCTTGCCGTTCGCCTCGTATCTACCGTCGCACGAATCGCACCTCTCCAGTTGACGTCGAACACCTGGCTGCAGATTATCAGCACATTGACGTTGTTCGGAGGTCACATGCTGTTTCGCTTGCCTTCTGCGCTGGAGATGAATTATCTTTTTAAGCTGACTGTGCAGAAGGGATCAATCGGCGGCTACCATATCCAAGGTCGCCTGGGTAGGGTGGTCCTTGGGGTGCCGAACAAGGCTCGGGGCAACCTGGCAAAGTGGTGTTGGGTCGGCGGTGCATGGAGGTCGGCATCGAGCGATTCGCCAGAGGAAGAGTTGGATATCCCCACCAATTTTCGGGAGAGGAATCCAAGTAAGGGTTTCGACTCTCCCTTTATTTGGATACTCCTTGGACTGATCTAATTTGTTTCCCTTTTTGCAGGATTCCTTGTTCCAGCAATCGGCGATCTCCCCTTCGATTTCTTGATCGTTTGGGAGCGGGTTCGCGCATTGCCGGATTCCTACAAAGACGTTCACTCAGTTGGCCATGAACTTCACCGGTTGGGAGCTCGACTGTTTTGCTACCCTCACCACTTTAAGGTCTCTGGTATGACTTTTTATTTACTCTTTCCTACGTGACAGTTGTCTCCAAGAGGTTGCAATGTCTAAGTATGTGTCTAACTTGTTAGAGCTTGTTCTTTGGCAGAGATTCATTTTCCCCGCTTCGCCGAGCCACCGCAGGAGATCGCCAAGTATAACCCTGGTCTCATCGGTCGTCTTCACCTGGGAAAGAAGACGGGTCGCATTGCTGCGACGTCGTCTCGTCCTGCCCCTGTGGTGAGGCCCGCTGTGGTGCCGGTCGCCGAGCCGGAAATTCAAGAGGAGGAACAACTTCAGCGCAACCGCAAGAGGCGGAGGCCAGAGGGGTCCCTGCCGACAGCTGAGGTGGACTTAGCTATATTGGAGCCGCCGATCGCTGCTCCCCCCGTTTCTTCCGTTCCGATGGCGGAGGGGTCTGGTCCTAGGCCCTCGGCGTCCGGCTCCAGGTCATCGGCCGGCTTCTTGAAAAAGGTGGCGATCGCTGAAGCCGAAACTTCGTGGGGCAAGCCATATTTTGGCCGCGATCCCGAACTGGTCAACAGGTAAGATCGGGTTGATCTTTCCGAGTTGGAAAATTTTGTTAGGTATCTTCTAACTCCTTTGTCTCTTTTGTTTGTGTTGCAGGGTCCGTCTTGCTGATCCGGACGTCTCGCCGATGGTGCTGGACTTCCTGGTGAGCAAGTCTCCTCAGAAGTCCCTCGACATCCCTACTTATGTCCAGAAGGCCATCTCCTCTCTGCCCAAGGCTTGGACGACCGATCTTGATGCGATCGCTCATCGGCGATCTGGAGATGCCATGCAGGCGACCCTTGCCCTGGCTCTCCAGACGGTGATGATGGCCGTCCAAGCTGCAAGGGATTACGAGGGGCGACTTTAATGCTCGTCTCCATAGTGACCTCGAGGCCGCCCGGAACCAAAACGTTGAATTTGCTAACCGGATCCAGGCTATGGAGAAGGAGTACATAGAGACGGCTAAGCGAGCTAAACAGGACAACGATCGGATGAAGCAGGAGCTGATCCGCTCCAAGGAAGTGGCCGATCGGCTCCGTGATCAGGAGAAGGGGGCTCGCCGGATGCACGTGGCCTCGCAGGAGGAGGCGGCTGGGCTGAAGGCGACGGTGGATCGGCTCAACCGCGAGCTGGAGGCGGCGAAGGGTGAACTGGAAAAGGCTAAGGGGGAAACGGCCGCTAAGGTGGTCGAACTGGCAGAAGCTGAGAAGACGACCACTGAGCTGAGAGGGCAGCTAAAGGCAATCGAGACCGATCCCTACCTCAATGTGGCACTTGTCGGCGAGTTCGCCTATTATGTGCCCTATGCCGACGCTGCCCGAGCCGCCAAAAAGGTAGGGATCGAGATCGGTCCTTTGATGGAGAGCTTTAAAGCCTATGCACTCGAGCACCCTTTGCATCCGGAGTTTTCCCTGCCGATCCTTGACCTCATCGACTTGGGGATCGACTTGAGTTGGTATCCTTCTCCGGATAAACTCATTCATCCTGAGGCTAAAGGGGGAGCGCATGCCGATGCGCCTCCTGGGGGCGAAGACCAGCCGGAGGGGCCCTGAGTGACTTGTTTGTTTTCTTTCACTTGTAATTTTTGCTTTCTCTTTGTATTGCCTTCGGGCTTTGTATTGCACGATCTTCTTGTCATGAATAAAATACTCCCTTATTGTATCTGTGTCTTTACATGTACGATCGCCTTTGAATGATTGCATGCGAATTTTTTCAAGTATGTGTATGATTGCTTCCGATGACTTTTTTATCCGACCGATTGTTTGAATGTTTGAATGTATCGACATGTTTTGGAAATTCTTACTTGTAAATATTGTGGAATAATTCCGATCGTCCTGCGTGTGTTTGAACAAAGCCGATCGAGTATGGTTCCTTCTTTCCGATCGCATTTAGGATTAGCTCGCCTCATTTGCCCCCTTGTTTTTGTTTACTTATTGTAAGTAAGGGAACCAAAATAGTATGTCTGGTGAGCTATCTTCAGTTTTGCCGATTGTGAGGAACCGTGCATGGTCGCAGAGTTCGATGGACCGACCTCCACAACTGTGTCTTTGTGTGCGAGGGATATTCCCGCGACTCACTTTATTGTGAGGGTCCTCCGTTAGGCTACGCCCGCTTTGTGTTTAAACAAAAGGTGGGCGGTCTTGGTCTGGAGGAGTCCTTGCACGGCGCGTCGTCGGTTTATTCGACTCCACGTCCGCGGATTTGTTAGCACTTTTCTACCTCGGGTCGGCATGTTAGATGGCGACCCTCGATGGTATACGTTGTGAAGGGGTAGGGACACGTCGCCTTGTCCGGGCACATCATGTGAGATGATGTACTTTGAGGGTGTGCGGACGTGTCCACAGATTAGTTTGGAGGGTCTTTCGGCTATGCCGGCCTCGTATTTAAACGAAGAGCGGGCAATCTCAGCCCAATGAAACCTTGCATGGGCGAAGGCGTCGGTTCCATCGACCTCCAGGACCATGGCCGCATTGCTTCTACCTCGGATCGCCATGTTTGAACGACGATCCTTGATGGTATATGAAGTGTCTGGTGGGGCGGTCACTCGAATAGATGGGATAGAAAAAATCTCATTATATTCTTTGTACATTGGGTAGTTGAAACTGAATACAAAGTTTTTCACTGGTAGTATTTCTTCAGATGTACGACGTTCCAAGGATATTGGTCCGGAGTACCGTCAGGGTGTTCCAATTCGTAGGCTCCCTTAGTTAGCCATTTCGATATCCTGAAGGGGCCTTCCCAGTTCGGTCCAAAGATACCTGTGTGGGTTTGGATCTTTTTGAGGACGAGATCGCCCACTTGAAACCGTCTTTCCTTGACCTTTGAATTGAAGAACTTCTAGAATCTCCTTTTGTGGATAGTGTTCTTCATTTATGAGGTCAGTCGTCGTTCTTCGAGCATGTCGAGGTCGATCCGTCGGGCCACATAATTGTCGGTCGTCATCTCTTGTTCGGTTCGATGGCTGAGGACGGCGATCTCCGAGGGGATCACCGCTTCTGTTCCGAAGGCGAGGGCGAATGGAGTTTTTCCGGTTGAGTTTCGGGTCGTCGTTCGATAAGATCACAAAACGTTTGGGAGCTCGTTCGCCCATCGTCCTTGCCTGGACTCGAGTCGTGCTTTAATCGTGTGTTTGAGGATCTTGTTTACGGCTTCTACCTGCCCATTCGTCTGGGGGAGATAGGGGGCCGAGAATAACTTCTTGATTCCCCACTTCTCGCAGAATTGCATGACTTCTAAGCCATCGAACTGCTTTCCGTTGTCGTAGATGATGGACTGGGGTAGACCGAATCGGCATATGATATTTCTCCATATGAACTTGATTACTTGCTCTTGGCCGATCTTGTTGAGCGGTTCGGCCTCAGCCCATTTAGTGAAATAGTCGACCCCTATGATGGCAAACTTACAGCCCCCTGGCGCCGTCGGCAAGGGACCTATAAGTTCGATGCCCCGTTGGGCAAAAGGCCATGGGTTGTACATTGAAGTGAGCTGCTCGGGGGAGAGCTTGATGTTTGGGCCCATTACTTGACATCTGTGGCACGATCTGGCATAGGCGATCGCATCCTTCTGAAGTGACGGCCAGAAAAAACCTTGCCTGGTTGTTTTATGGATGAGAGCTCGTCCGCCAGCATGGTTTCCACAGATTCCGTCATGGATCTCGGCTAAAACGAGCCGACCTTCCTCCGGTGTAATACACTTGAGGAGGGGAAGGCTGAAAGCTCGCTTGTAAAGCCGATCATCCAATAGGGTGTATCTAGTCGCCCGGAGCTGGAGTTGGCGAGCTTTGATACGGTCATCAGGGACCGTTCCGCCCTTTTAGTATTTGATGAACGGAGCCATCCAGTTCTCATCGGCAACGGCAACTGTGGTAACCAGGTTTCTGTCGATCGCCGGCCTTGCTAATTTTGTAATTTGGATATTGGAGATATCGTCTGCCCTATCTGACGACGCTAGCTTGGATAGGGCATCGGCCTGGGAGTTGTGCTCTCTCGGGACTTGTTCGATTTGCACTTCCTCAAATTTCGTGCACATTTCGGCGACCAGCTCTTGGTATTTGACCTTCTGTTCTCCGCGTGCCTCATATTCTCCTTTGACTTGGTTCACGACCAAGACGGAGTCCATGAAGATATGGAGGCGATGAACGTCTAGGGCAAGAGCCAGATCGAGCCCGCCTACCAAGGCTTCTTATTCGGCTTCATTGTTGGTCGCACGAAACCCGAAACGCACGGCATTTGTGAAAATTTGTCCGTCGGGGCTAATGAGGACAATACCTGCCCCTGCTCGCGAGTTGGTCGCCGAGCCATCCACGTACAGCTTCTAGGCAGGGCGACCGACCTGGGTCGGACTATGAGGGAATGTTAATTCCACCACGAAGTCTGCCAGAGCCTGGCCTTTGATCGCCGTGCGAGGAGCATATGTGATACCGTATTGGGCGATCTCCAGTGACCATTTCAGGAGTCGCCCGTTGGTGTCCGGTCGGTGTAGAACTTGCCTTAGAGGGAGAGTTGTCAGAACCTCCAATTGATGTTCGAAGAAGTAGGCTCTTAGCTTACGAACACTCATGACTAGAGCATAGGCGATCTTCTCCATAGGTGTGTATCGCGTTTCCGCGTCGTGGAGCGCTTGACTAACGAAGTAGATCAGCAAGTGGACTTGCCCCTCCGCTCGCACCAAAACGGCACTCAGTGTGACCTCCGAGGCCGTCAGGTAAAGGAATAGTTTCTCGTTGGGGATCGGCTTTGCCAAGATCTGGGAGTTAGATAGGTATTCCTTGATTTTGGCGAATGCTATTTGACTCTCCTTCGTCCATGAGAACTTCTTGTTCTTTATGGTCGCGAAGAAAGGTTTGCTTTTATCCCCGAGCCGAGATATGAAACAGTTGAGGGCAACCAAACAACCTGTGAGGCGTTGCACTTGCTTGACATTCTGTGGCTCCTGCATGTCGAGGATCGCCTGAATCTTGGTGGGGTTCGCCTCGATCCGTCTTTGGCTCACGATGTGCCTCAGGAATTTTTCGGAGCTCACCCCAAAATTGCATTTCTTGGGGTTCAGTTTCATGTTGAACTTTTCGAGGATGTCGAACGTCTCGGCGAGGTCATTGAGGTGGTCTTCCTTTTTGAGACTCTTGACTACGATGTCGTCAATGTAGACCTCCATGGTCTTGCCGATCTGATTGGCGAACATTCCGTTGACTAGTCGCTGGTAGGTTGCCCCTGTGATCTTCAAGCCGAACGGTATTCGGACCCAAAAGTATATGTCTTTCTCTGTGTGGAAAGATGTGTGCTTTATGTCTTTCTCCGCCATTGGGATTTGATGGTATCCGGCGAAGGCATCCATGAACGACATCATTTCGCAACCTGTTGTACTATCGACCAGGTGATCGATATGAGGCATTGGAAAGTGATCTTTTGGGCATGCCGCGTTGAGGTCGGTGAAGTCGATGCATAACCTCCAGGAGCTGTTCGGCTTTTCGACGAGCACGGCATTGGCGACCCACTGCAGCTCGTCTGTTGCTACCCCGATTAGTTTGTTATCGAGCAGCTTTATGACTTGTACGTCGAGTGTCGCGTACTTCTCAGGACCGAATTTCCTACGTTTCTGGTGAACAGGCTTCCTTGCCGGGTCAATCTTTAGATAGTGGCAAGCGTGTTCAGGACTTATGCCAACCATATCTTGATGCGACCAGGCAAAGACTTCAATTTTCTTACGTAGTAAATTGATCAGATCCTCCTTTAATTCGAGGTCGAAGCTTGTGCCGATCTGTACTTCTCGCTACGGGCGAGCCGGATCTATCCTCACACTTTCCAGCTCCTCAATGGGGACGGTCGCTTCTCGTTTGGAGCGATTTCCGGATTCGATCCTTGGATTGATGTCGAGGCTTGGCTCGAAACCGATTCTTGGCTCGATGTCGTCCGTTAATCGACTTGAGATGGCATCCTCTGAGTCGGGTTGGTACGATGTGCTTGGCTCGTCGATCTCCATCGGTTGGTTGTCGATCATTTCAATGTTACACACAGCATGAGAAGTATTGAAAGAAGTTATGACACAGGAGTAGTTTAAACACTTCTTAGCCATTAATTGGTCTCCTTTTACAGTACCGACCGTCCCATCGGCAGTGGGGAATTTGATACAGTAAAAGAAATAAGAGGCGACCGCCTCGAAGGTTTCTAGAAATGGACGACCTAGGAACACATTATAGATGCTGGGCCTATCTATGATTACAAAGTTTAGGTTCCTAGTAATCCTAACCTTGGGATCATAAAAGCATATTAGCTCGACTGAGAGCTTGATCCTTCCGTAGGCTTGGACTGTGCTATCACTGAATCCTTGGAGCACGGTGTCGAATGGCTTGATGAATTTGGTTAAGTTGCCGAGCTGGTCCATTATAAGTGAATTCCACCAAAGGTAGTTGGGCCTCCCAATCATCCTTCTAATCAAGAGCGCACGCCCTCAACATATCCTCTAGAGTCTGGATAGTCCTCTCAGTCTGACCATCCATTTTCGGATGAAATGTTGTGCTGAAGTTCAATTGCGTACCCATCACACGATGAACTGCTTTCCAAAAATGTGACATGAATCGCCCGTCACGATCTGATACAATACTCTTAGGGGTACCATGTAACCTCACAATCTCTTTGATAAACAGCTGGGCCAATCTCTCGGGTCCCCATGTGTCTTTGATCTCCAAAAAGTGGACTGATTTGGTCAGACGATCCATAATCACCCAAATCGTATTCATCCCTCGTCGACTCGTTGGCAAGCTGGTGATAAAATCCATCGATATGTCCTCCCATTTCCACTCGTAAATTGAATATGATATTGCAGAAGCTCCCGTTGTCAACCAGCACGCGGTCGACCATCTTCCCAATGATACAAGCAGAGATCACCAATGCATCCTCTTTGGGGCATTTTACTCCCTCCCTGTCCTTGTTGGAGAAGGTGATGAGCGCGTCTTTAGAGATGGTCGGCTCTGGAGATACCACAATATGGACCCCGACGAACGCCCTTAGTTCGGCCTTTCGCTTCCTGTTTGATATGGTGGAAACCAGTGAAAGGCCCCCGAGGTTTCCACCTCCTGCTTGAAGCATATTAATCCGACCGCCAGGGTTGATCGGAGGAATCGATTCATCCGAATACTCCGGCTCGTGCTCGATCCTGGGGACCGGATTGGGAGGGGTCCTTTCGTTTTGTCGGCGCTCGCGCCCTCCGGTCCTCTCTGTCCTAGGTTCTGGCTTGGTGACCAAGTTGTCTGATTTGCCTTCCTCAAACAGTCGCCAGAGTTGTCTGAGGAGGTCGCGGCATTGGCTGGTGTTGTGGCCGGGACTCTTGTGGTAGGCACAGAATTTGCTACGGTCTAGATGACCGTGGTCCCTTATTGGCTTTGGTTTGGAAAACCACTCTCACCCCTTAATTACGCTGAAGATGTGGGCTGGAGATAAGTTGAGGTTGTGGAGGAGGTGAACCTCTACATCCTCGAAGGCTTTGAATTCACCAGGCGGCTTTGCGACCGCCTTTCTGGGCTTGGCGACCGCCTTCTTCTGGACATGGGATGGCGTCTTCCCTTCTCCGGAGGGTCCCTCGTCTAAGCAGGGGGAGAGCATCCTCTGCCTGGCCAGGAAATCGGCGTCTCTAACGCGGAAGACCGAGTAGGTCGGGGGGATATCCTTTGTGAGATGCCTGAACATGGGTGAGTGGCCGTAGAATCCCCCCAGGACTGAATAGAGGGAGAGCTCGTTGCTAATGGGCTCGCCAGTGAGGACTATCTCGTCTACCCGGTCGATGTAATCTTCATCTGACTCGTCCTTCCCCTGCTTGATTTTCATCATGCGGTGGGGGCCTTCAGGGCGAGCGACTTTGGCGGCGAAGTACGACGTAAAGTCGTTCGCCAGCTTCTCAAAGCAATTGATTGAGCGAGGTGGCAGTGAGATGTACCACCTGTGGGCGAGGTCGCCCAGAGTTAATGGGAACATTCGACACTTCATCGCATCTGATGCTCCGCATCCGGTCATGTAGATCCGGAATTTGCTCAAGTGGGTCTCCAGATCCGATCTTCCCTCATATAGAGGTGTCTGTGGGGGAGCGATCGTTGGTTGAACTGGGGTGAGCTCGATCTGGACCGCAAGTGGTTCACTTGGTCCAGCGATCGATCTCCTGGCGCCTGCCCCAGTTTCTAGGAGCGCCTTCATTTCGTCGAGCTGGCGCTGCATTGCGGCCATCGCCGTAGCCTGACTGCTCGCTGATTGGCTACCGGAGCACGAGCCGAGTGGGTGACGAGTTCTCTTCCCGCGGACTCATTTCTTGGGCGAGTGGGGGCCCGTTGACCGGCCTGTCTTCTGGGAGTCGGATATGCCGAACTCCTGGTGATGGATTCGGACTCCGATGCCTCCCGAATCGGGCCCGAATGCCCGGGTCGCCACGAGGGATCACTCCCTAGGCGGCTGAAGACGGAGTCGTCCCGCTTTACGAGAGCCTTTGCCTGCGGCTCAGGGTTTTCTGTTGATTTCTCAACATATATCCCCTTGAGCTTCCGCTTTCCAGCTCGGCGGATGGTTGACGGAGTGATGGTGGGCGAGTCGCATGCCCTCCGTCGCTCCCTGAGGACGGCTATGGCCTCCTCAATCTGTTCCGCAGTCTGGAACTGATCGAGTGAGAGGCTAGGGCCATCCATCGGGGGCGGGAGTGAGAGCCTAGCGTCGCCGCGGTCACTTTCCGCCGTGGGCTGGGATTCGGTCCGGGCCGGAATGAGATTTCCGGCAGACCGTAGGGTGGCTCTTTTGGACGTCGTGGCAGATGTCATGTTTCTGAAGGCTTTTCTTTGAAGAACAGTGAGTGTTTCTTCAAGTATATGTCCGGAGAACAGTGAGTGTTCTTCGAGACGGTAGGAATAAAAATGAAGGTTAGATTGCCCTTCTTCTAGCGCCAATTGTTGTTACCCAAAATATTATCCGGAGATAGTATTGCTGGAATAATCAAGTAACAAACAAATGCGAGAACACTTCCGTGAGAAATAAATAACACAAGATTTGCCGGGGTTGTTAATCCCGGGATTGAATGCTCTCGCGAGATGTTATTAATAAATATATTGTTGAATACAAATATTAATGTTAGAATCTATTACAATGAGTGTAAAGACTTCTAAGTTATCTAAGCTGTGGAGCGTGTAGATTGTCGGAAGAACCAGATATGAAGCTCTGTGATTTCTTGCTATTAATGTTCAGTGTATGAGAGTGTATCTCTCTTTCTGTATATCGTTCACTGTATTCACGATGTTGTGATCCTGTCTTTGCTCCCGTGTTATGAGCCTCCTATTTATAGGAGACAAGGTTGCTGGGACCTCTCCTGCGATCGTGGGCGACTGCCATTTTTTATATTATAATAAGAAGGCCGATCGTCCCGTCACGTGGGGCTTTTCCCTTAAAGTCCGCGGCTGCTGCTGGCAGCCAGCTGTGCGGTCCAATGGGGAGCCTGCACGCGTCCTGTATCGCTGTCACGGGCGGTCCCACTTTGTAACTTTCGGAGGCCCTGTCAGTAGGTGAGGTAGGTGACAGGCTGGGGTCAAAGGTCTTATCTGTCAGCGCATTTTGTGGATCTGTACGTGGGTCACAGTCCAAGATTTGGTCTTCGATGACTTTGACGGATGCTAGATTTATACGTGGCACCAGACGATCGTCTCTGGTTGGACATCATAGATGATCGCCAGATACCAAAAGACGATCGTCGGATACCAAAAGACGATCGTGGTGGGTGCTGACCTCTGGGTGTTTGCCCAGAGCACGTCTTCTATGGTTGGCTCTCAGGTCATTATGCCGATCGCCATCGAGGCGTATTAATCGCCGCACAAACAACATGTATAGCATGATAAGCATCCAAAAGCATAATGAAAACGGTACAATGATGATAATAATACGAAATGCTCACAAACCAAGGTGAGAACCGAGCATTCGTGAAACACTATGCCCACGGCATATGATCAATACCTGCTCAACAGGTTAAAGTATACGTGCCCCACGGAAAATCAGCAATACAGAACACCACAATGAATTACACGAAGATGAACCAAACCAGAACTGAATTAAATATGAATCACAATGAATTACATGAAGATGAACCAAACCAGAACTGAATTAAATATGAATCACAATGAATTACATGAAGATGAACCAAACCAGGACTGAATTGAATATGAATCATAATGAACTACATGAAGATGAACCAAACCAGACCAAAGCTGTAACAATGAAGGCCGAAGCCACGGCACGAAGCTATATCAAAATGAAACCATCCAATGGCCGTTGACCTACTGAGCTGTAGGTGTTGGGGGAAACAACCGCGAAGGTTCAGGCCCCACCAAACTTACCCCATAATGAAACCATCCAATGGCCGTTGACCTACTGACTGTAGGTGTTGGGGGAAACAACCGCGAAGGTTTAGGTCCCACCAAACTTACCCCATAATGAAACCATCCAATGGTCGTTGACCTACTGACTGTAGGTGTTGGGGGAAACAACCGCGAAGGTTCAGGACCCACCAAACTTACCCCATCTAGCACTAGCCGAGACTAGCCTCCAAACACAACTAATCACAAACGGCAACGATCCCAAGATTACCGAATTCACGAGAATGATAGTGTGTTGCCTTGAGTCGGCCAACACGACAACAATGACTCACGGATGGGCACCATCCTCGGTGGTCCCAATTCAATACCTCGATTACCTTATGATGGTCAATCGATAACAACGACACAACGGATGGGAACTATCCTCGACAGCCCAATTCAATACCTCGATTACCTTAGAATGGCCAACCAATAACAATGATGCAGCGGATGATTTAATACCTCGGTTGCCTTAGAGTGGCCAACCGATAACAATGATCCCATGAATGATTGAACACTTTGATTGCCTTAGAACGGCCAATCGATAACAATGATACAATAAATTCCTCGGCACCTTTAATTGGTTACCGACGACGAAGATGAGAACGAATACGACAATGCCTTCAATTGGACAATACAACATGAATGACAGGACGCCAATATTAATAACAATGATTACAACAATGTCTTAGATCGACATCAATATTAACAACAACAATCAATACATCGATACCGCAAACCGGCTATCGACAATAACATTAACAACGAGTACCCCAATGCCTTGAACCGGCCATTAATGAATAATAATAAACATTTGGCATAATTACCGAAGAGTATCGTATCGAACGATCCCTTTAATATCAATGAATTCATTAAGAGACCAAGTCTCAGAATGATACAACACATTCATACACATATACGATAACATTAATCTCATTGACTAGTACAAGTATAAAACTTGCCTCAAACCGAAGGCGAGAAAGTCCTTCCATGATCAACGTCCTTAATGGAAATACCGACCGCTCGAACAACCTTGAATAACACAAGTACCAACAATACGCTTAATATACCAATCAAGCATGATCACAACCAGCTCAAAAGTCGATACAACACTACCCAAAACTCATTGGGGCATTCTAACAAACACGTTGTAAACAATCTCCAATTGTTTACAACCCAAACTCAATTATACCGAAAACCAACATCCAATGAATGATTCAATCCAAAAAAACCTCATGAATACTATCAATAATCCCATAGGAATACTTGAATCGAGATTTCAACAACATCTAGTCGAAACCCCCAAAAATTCCAAAGTCAACACCAAGGTTTTCTTAAAAAATTCCTCAATGATTCACAAATTCTGAAAATTACACCAATGAATCCATAAGAATACAAGTATCCAAGATAGATATCCATATCTAACATATTCCAACATAAAAGCAAGCTAAGTAGAAGAGATCGGGAATAAAACCTTCAAATCCCGAAATTCAAGATTCAATGAAAAATTACCTTGATTTGGAGTGATGAAACTGATTAAATGATGATTAATCCAACTAAGGAGCTTGAAAATGATGATAGGTGAATGCAGCTTGAAAAGATCTCTCCAAACCATCCAAAATCGCCCAAAACCGACGGAAGGAGGAGAAGAAATGAAGAAATGACGAATCTGGACTGAGGTGTCCCATATATAGTAAACACAGCTTAGCGCACGCTATGACCCGATATTTAGCGTGCGCTAGCGGTTTACTGGGCAGTCCAGTGAGCTCTGGCTGCCTCGTTAGCGTGCACTACGAACTTGGTAGCGTGCGCTAACACCTTACCGATAGCGTGCGTTAATCCAAATTGTTAGCGTGCGCTAACTGATGTTTGATACCCAGAAACTGAAGTCCAGAACCTACTGCCCTCTGTCTTGCTCGCGTTAGCGTGCGCTGCTAATGTGACTTAGCGTGCATTACCAGCACATTTAGCGTACGTTACTTACCACTCGTAGCGTGCGCTACGAATTTCTCAAATCAGCCCAGTACCTACTGGACTGTCTGACTTACTTGCACTTGCGTGCGCTAATACTGAACCATAGCGTGCGCTACATGCATCCCGTTAGCACGCTCTAACAAGAATACATAGCGTGTGCTACCTCTCAAACTGAATACCAAAATATGATGATAATGATGATAATAATCTCGGCTCAATCTCAAACAGTGATGAATGACGAATAACAACTGATATGCGATTCCAAAGTACGCCGAACGGTGAACACAGTGGAATGAATATGAATGATGAATGATTATTACTGAGTGAAAAAATTTTGAGTGATAATTACTGAATGATAATCAATGAATTCACAACCGGGTATTACATACTCCCCCCGTAAAAGAGTTTCGTCCTCGAAACTGAGGGTAAACAACTCGGGATGTGAACTACCCATCATGATCCGAAAATAGCACTGCACAATTGTTCCTCGAAACCATATCAATCGCACGCCCAATTCCCCATGACTAGACGTCTCGAATTCACAATGAATAATTACTCAAATTATCTCAAAATCTCGAGTACAACACCAAAGGGAAGAAATCCCAACCAATGACTCAAATCTCAATATGTTGGAGCAAGATCTGAATATGCGCCATTTATGCGGAAGCGAATTAAATGTGCGGGAAATTAAATGATGCACGGATTTATAGAGGTTCGGCCAAACATGCCTACGTCCTCTCTCGATGTATCTTTTTCAATAGGCTAAAGATCAAAACCTCTGCACCTCTCTTCTATCGGTCGAGGGATTACTGTTACAAGCTCGTCTTCTATCGGTCCGAGTAAAACCATTTTCCTTATCTATTGGACAAGGAATCAACCACTCTAGCTTTCTATTGATACTAGATAAACCTCACTAAGATAGCGATTGCGATTCTAACAATGCCGGATCCTTGATCCTAATAACACCGTATCCAATCGTATTTTTTCTTTTTCTCACTCGTCTATGATTTTGTGTATAACACTCAATCACCCTAATTTAAGCTCAAGAACAACAACTATAATGTTTACAATGATATCTCAAGTGTATATGAATTGCTCAATGTTGTTGTGTGGAATGATACCAACTCATTTGGTATTTATAGCCTTCTTCCACAAACTAGCTGTTACTTCCAGTTGTTTATCGCATATATTTGCCTTAACGTACATTGTGTAATGCATGTTACGTACGTTAGCATCTTCTAGTTTTAGTCCATTGGCTTCTGTCTTTTACAGTTAGCGTGCGCTAACACTTCCTCTGTAGCATACGCTAATCATGCATCATTGCATGCGTCATATATCCGTTTATACTTTTTGACTTGCAGCAGATTCTCCCCAACAGATTGATTGACTTGATTCAAACTTTGATATTTAGCAGACGCTAAATATCATCTCTTGCGTGCGCTAAGCTTACTTCACTGCATACGTCATTCTGTGTTTGAATCTCTTCACAACGGTAATATAAGCTTGATAGCGTGCGTTAATCCTTATGTGTAGCGTGCGCTATCTTCATCAGGTGACTTCACTTCAGGTTACTTCGAACTCGTCTGATCTGCAGAGATGTCCCGTTAGCGTGCACTAACGTTTTAGTCTTAGTGTGCTCTAAGCATGATTTTGTCCATCTTTTTGCATCTTCGTCTGCTTCGATGCTTTACTTCGTCTCTTTGTTATTTTGTTTTGTTTAGCAACTTAATCATCAAAACACTATTTATGAATATGTGGAATAAATATTACAACACAAAGTAGGAAAAATATAAGATGAATGATGATTAATGATGGATCTAAGGGGTCTATTTATGCACCTAAAGTCATCTAATAGCTCCAAAACTCCAGCATTATTACATTAGATCGGATCAAGGCCAGTCATCCCCTCAATAATAGACCAAAATTATAAAAGATTAAAAAATGATCAAAAATATGTCAAGAGCTACGGCCGTAACTTTCAGATGTTACGGCCGTAACTATGAGGACTTACGGCCGTAACTTTGAGATGTTACGGCCGTAATTTTGCTTCGGCTATTTGCACATTAGTTGTTGTGTGAGTTACGGCCGTAACTTTCAGGTGTTACGCCCGTATGGTGTTTCAGACTTCATTTTCAGCCTAGAATTTTTTAGACATTTGCATTATCGCCCCAAATCTTCTTCGGATGATAACTTTTGAATATAACTCTGATTTTGAAACCGGAAAGACTGCCGAACTCATCTCGAAAATCTCTACAACATGAATACATAAAAACTCAATAGAGAGAATATTATATAAACATGTTATTTCTTGAGTAAATCAGTAATTCAATCCGATTAAGGCTAAATTTACATTTTCATCCTATAAAAATAAAATTATTAAAAACTAATTAATTCAAAGCAAAAACGAGTAGACTAGCTCATAATTATGGGTGAAATATATCAATACTAATCACAGATAAGTGTATCAGAGGCCGAGCGAAAGCGTTCGCTGGCCGAAGAGGAGATGGAAATGAAGGCGTACTGGGAGCGAAACAGTGCGTTCGGCAAAGCCTTTTCAGACTTTGCCGAACTTATGGGGAAATTGGCCGGCCCGATTTCCAAGTTTAACTTCCGCGAGTACTCGGTCGCCCATCCCTATGAACCCGAAAGGCGGACGCTGTTCCAGGCCCCGTGCTGCTCCCCATGGTCTCTTGGCCAGATTAGAAGCTCGGCGACCAGGAAAGATTTGGACCGTTGGAGGGCGAAGTTCCATGTCCCCTCTGATGTTTGCCTCTATGCGCCTGCCGAGAACGAGCGTGCCGATCAACCCCCTGAGGGCATGGTCATCGTTAATGAGGCAATAATGGAGGTCGGGCTGTGGTTTCCACTGCCGTTCACCGTTTCCTACCTGTTGACCACCTGTAATGTGGAGCCACTTCAACTGACGCCGAACGCCTGGCTACAGATCGTTTGCACCCTTACTTTGTTCGGCGGTCACCGGCTGTACCGTCTTCCTTCGCCACTGGAGATGAACCATCTCTTCAAACTGACGGCTCGAAAGGTCTCCGTTGGCGGCAATCACATCCAAGGGCGTTCAGGCCGGGTGATCCTTGGGGTCCCGAACAAAGTCCGGGGCAATCTGTCGAAGTGGTTCTGGGTCGGCGACGCATGGAAGTCGGCCGCGAGCGACAACCCTACTGATGAGTTGGATATCCCCACCGGCTTCCGGGATAGGAATCTGAGTAAGGGTTTTGTCTCTCCCTTCGTTCGGATATATCCTGAACTGATCTGATTTGGCCTTCTTTTTTGCAGGTACCCTTGTTCCGGCAGCAGGTGAGCTAGCTTTTGATTTCGCGATCGTCTGGGAGCGGATACGTAGTCTTCCCGACAACCATATACACACTCGCCAGATCAAACGAGGCCTGCTGGTTGGCCGCTCGGCTGTTTCATTTTCCTCGCCACATAGGGGTTCCAGGTACGAACTTTCATGATCTTCCTTTGCTTGACGATCATTTTGACTGAGGAAGGTGACTAACCTTTGTCGATTGCTTTCTTTGCAGAAATATGCTTCCCTCGCTACCAGGAGCCCCCGACTGAGATCGCTATGTCGAATCCCGGGATTATGAGTCGCCTTCGCCAAGGGAAGAAAACGAGTTGAGCTCCTGCTGCGATGCTCCGACCTATCCCGGAGGCGAGGCCTATCCTGGAGCTGGTCGCTGAAGAAGAACAAGACCCTTGGGAGGAGGGACAACTTCGGCTCAATCGCAAGAAACGGAGGATGGAGGAGCCCTTGGCCTCTGCTACTGTTGATGAGACGCCGATCTCCGCGCCTCCGCTTTCCACGATTTCTCTAGGGGAGGGGTCCACGCCCTTCTCGACTTTCCTGGAAGCCATGGCGATCTCCAATGCTGAGATCCCATGCGAGAGACCGTTCTTCGGCCACAACCCAGAGAAGGTCGCAAGGTAAGCTTGGTCGCTTTGCTGGGTTATGTCACTTATGTATGAAATATACAAACTCTTTTGTTCTTGGCACAGGCCGTCGCAGCGACCCGAACTGCTCGCCGCTGGTTTTGGATTTCCTTGCGAGCAGAGATCCTCGCAAGGCTTGTGATGTCCCTCACTACGTCGCTCAGGCTGCCACCACCCTGCCGAAGGCTTGGACAACCGACTTGGACTCGATCGCACGCCGACGATCTTCTGATGCGATGCAGGCGACCTTCACCTTAGCCCTTCATACGGCGACGATGGATGCCCAGACTATGAAAGACTATGAGGGGCGGCCCTCCACCGCTTGTCTCCAGACAGACCTCGAAGTTGCTCGAAAACAGAATGCCGAGTTTGCCGATAGGCTCGTCGCGATGGAGAGGAGCTCCGTGGAGGTGGCCAGTAAGGCGAGTCATGATCTCGAATGGGCCCGGGTGGCGAACAACCGGATGCGAGATCAGATGACGAATGCTCACAGGTCGCACGCGGCCGCACAGAAGGAGGTTGCAGAGCTGAAGGCGACTGTCGACCGGTTGACCGGCGAGCTGACGTCGTCGAAGGAAGAGGTGGCTGCCAAGGCTGTCGAGCTCCAAGGCACGAACGAAACGCTCACGGGGCTGAGGGAGAAACTGGAGGCTACCGAGGCCGATCTTGTTGGGATTCCGAAAATAAAATGAAATACGCAGCGGAAATAAAAACGAATCCCAAACAGAATCGATCAAGTAACGTATATACGAAAATATAAATACGAAGATAAAGATCATACCCTTGAAGCTTTTGAAATAAATCTTCGTAAATGTGGATGATGATCACGAACCCCGTCCCGAACACGAAATCCCTTCATTCTAAGCATCGAAACTTTGAAGCCTCTACTTCACACGTGTCGGAAGTTGCCCGGAAAAACTGGATAGCAATCCGTTCTCTAAGAACACGGCTAGGAATTACTATAGGAATTTATATCTCTTTTTCTTTCTTAATTTTTCTCAACTCAAAGTGGAAAAACAAGAAAAATGAAATTCTCTCTCTCCCTCAAGACTTGCTCTCGGCTGAAACAACACAAAAGGAGTTGTGTTTTTTTTTTTTTTTGCAAGTTAAGTCTAGGTGATGATATATGATATATCATATATATATATATATATCATTTCAGAATTCCTTCACCAACTCATGTAAAATGGCATTATGTGGAGACCAAATAATGGTGTGTCCCACACCATAATAATACCACATATATGATAAGAGAGGAGAAGGTGGGGGGCATTAGGAAGTTTTCTAGAAATGAGCCGAGCTACTCGGCTCGTGTACCGGACGTTCGTCAAACAACTCCGTTAAATACACTCCGTTTAATAATCAATATATTTATATTAATTAATTAATCTAATTAATTAATGATATCAAATACAAATATATTTCTCTAAGAAATATAATTTATGAATTAAATTAATTACCCGGTAACTTAATTTTAATTCATAAGACCGCTATTTGATTTATCCAATAAATCATAAATTAGATATCCAATATCTAATATTAATAGAGAGATAATAAATTCACATTTATCCGTCAACGCTCCTGATGCGCGACTCCGTAGGTTCGTCTCAGCCGGCATTGGGAGAAACCAATAAGTGCGGGCAGCACTTAGCCAGCCTAGTGGGCCGCACTGTAAACCCCGACTGAGAATGAATGAAGGGATCATTCCAGAACCATTATGTCGTGAATACCATATACGTATAGACCCTTCATCAGATGTCCCGATCAAGTCTTCGGGTCACGGTAAAGTCAAACCCTACTATTGACTAGACTCTATACATATGTTAATGCAAATCAAGACCGACTGATCAATAGTGTATCTAGTATGACTATATCAGAATGCTTTGGCCAAAGACTTATGATCTTATTTGCCATTAACCGTATAGGCTATACGCCTGCTCACTAACAGGAGATAGAATCCTTTCTTGGAGTACAGTAAAGACTGCTACCTGCCCGTATAGTCCGCACTTCGAGGTCGACTCAGCAATTAAGCAAATGAGTCTAACTACTTTAATGACAAACTAAAGGTCACAGGCACATCTTCTACTGAACCCTCAAGTCAAAGGTCCACGTATACTATCACAACCTTTCGATTCGTCATCGACTCTCCGAGAGTGAATACCGTGTGATTGAATCGAGTATGAGTCGTGTTCGAGTATACTGGTCCCACCAATATACTTATAACTATGCTATCAAGATGTGCACACGTCCTAGCATCAGTTATACAAGTCTTATTAAAACTTAATGTCCATTTAAGTTTATTAACTTGCGAACGATTTACGTAAATAAACTTTAAACACTTCCAGTGCATTTTCTCTTATCCCATAACGAGAATGGAATGTTCAATTTATTTACATGGACTTCACGTCAATGTTTACCAAGTCAAGAATGCAATTGAAATACAATAAACAGTGAATGAATCGAATTGCCTTTTTATTAATTATTTCATAATTACAAGTACAATGCCCCTACTCTCTCATCCCCTGAGTGGCATTCGAGGTCATATTCCTAACAGATCCCTATCTCAATGTGGAATATGTCAGCAACTTTGCCTATTATATGGCTTATGCTGACGCCATCCGCGCTGCTAAGAAGGGAGGGCTCGAGGTCGGCCCTTTGGTTGATAACTTCAAAGCCTACATGCTTGAGCACCCTCTACAGCCAGCCTTCATCGTGTCGATCCTCGACCTCCCCTCGGATCATGGGGTCGACTTGAGTTGGTATCCGTTGCCGGACAACCTTGTTCACCCGGATGCCCCAGAGGACGGAGGTGCAGTGCATGTTGCTGGCGAGGGAGCGAGCATCGGCCTTTGAGTTTTACTTGATTTTTTTTTCATTACTTGTAATTTTTAAGGCTTTTGTTGTATTTTGCCCTCGGGCGACCGTGTTTGTACATCAGATCCAAATATTTTGAAAATGAAAAAATGTTTCTTTATCTGATTTCTTGTGTTTGTATGTTTGTCTTTCCAAATCACTCGCATTGACCTGACATCGATCGTCGTATGTATAGCTCAGATCTCCCCCTTGTTTTTGTTTACTTAGTGAAAGTAAGGGAACGAAAATAAATTGTGTAGCGAGCAATCGTTGGTCTAGTTCTTGCGATCTTCAATTTTGCAGATTCCTCGAGGAAGGCAGACCATCTCGGCCTAGAGGAACCTTGCACGGTCGTGGAGTTCGATGGAACCAACCTCTGCGACCATGTATTGTGCGCGAGCGACATTCCATCTGATGGTCTACGTCTCGCAACTCACTTCATTGTGAGGGTCCTCCGTAGGCTATGTTTTGCCTCGCAATGTAGCGATGGGGCGGACGATCTCAGCCTGGAGGAGTCCTTGCACGGAGCGTCGTCGGATGAATCGACTTCACGACTGTGGCTTGTTAGCACTTTTATGCCTGGGACCGACATGTTATATGGTGGACCTTCGAAGGCATACATTGTGGCGGGGGGAAGGACGCGTCGCATTGTCCGGGTTCACCATGTTAGATGATGGACCTTTGAGGGTGGGCGAGCATGTCCACAGATCTGTTTTGGAGGGTCTTTAGGCTACGCCCGCCTCGTATTTAAACGAAAGGGCGAGCGATCTTCGCCAAAAGGAACCTTGCATGGACGGGCTTTCGGTTCCATTGACCTCCACAACCATGACTGCACTTTTCTACCTAGGATCGTCATGTTAGATTGCGATCCTCGACGGTATACATTATGCTGGGGGAGGCGAATACTCGCCTAGGTCCATCATGTTAGATGACGAACTTTAGAGGGCGAGCGAGTCATCCTCTTTTTGGAGGCGTTGCTCAGGCAGTAGCCTTTGGCTTGTTTTGCCTGAGCAAATCACTTTCATTATTATTGAAACTCTCATTAAGCACTTTCCATATTGAGTAAATGAATACAGGGTGTTTCTACTGATAGTACTTCTTCAAATGGACGGCGTTCTAGGGATATTGGTCTGGAGTTCCGTCTGGGTGTTGTTACGAATTTTGGTGAAGGCAAGTGCACGTTGTCGTAAGCAAGTAATAAAGTGGTAAGAAAGTTATCGTTCCCTCGAGGACTGACTCACTAATTACCAATTTATGTGTATTCTAATTTTATTTGAACGATCGAAATTGGAGATGCAAGTAATATTTAAAGAAAATTAATAAAAGAAAGAACTAAGAATAAATAGTAAAATCGATTGTTCGAAGAAAGAAGATTAAACAGGGAATTAATCTAGGATTATGAATCCACCTCGATTTATCCGAATTACTCTTGATTTATATGAATTAAATGATTTCCCAATTTATTGAAGGCAAAGATTGCTAAAATACTCTACTGCCTCTGCCGAGGTCAGTAGAATTTTCTAAGGAGAATAAAACACTCTATTCCTAGGTGAATTAATTCGACAATAGGCGAAAAGTATGAAATCTTCAAAAAGGCCACGTAATTCCTATGAGTATATTCCTATCTCACAAGATAAAAGGTTTCTCGCCAATTTTCCTACCAACTCTCCTCTCCCGATTCGAGTTGTGTAATCAAAACAAATCAATCATAGGCCACATAATTGATAGTAATTAAAACAATTGGGGAAAATTCAATAAGAAAGGGAAATATATCTTAATAATGCAAAATCAAAAGTTAATTGGTCAAAACCTCGGTTTCATCAAAATCCTGAAATAGGGTTCTAGCCCGACATGCTAGAAAATAATACAGAAAGAATTGAAGAAAGCATAAAAGAAATCAAACACAGTTGAAGAACTTGGATTCCTCCGTTCTCTAGCTTCTGCTCTCTGCTTGATCGGTGTTTTTCTCCTCCTCTTCGATGATCTCTCTTCAGACCTTTAATCCCTATTTATAACCATCATTAGTCTCCAAAACGCGTCCAGGAATTAAGTCAAAAACGGGCTTCAGAACAGTCCAAAAAATGAGGGCTAAATCAGCAAACCCGCTGGGGTCATGGCCCGCTTTAGTGTGCCATGTCCCGGTTATGCGCGCAGCCCTGGGCACAAATTTTCTTCATGGGCCGCAGCTCAGCTTAAGTGTGTCGCAGCCCCCGGTACAGATTGTACCGCGCCTTGTTAGTGTCCTCGTGTGCCGCGGCCCCTGACCAGAAATTGTCGTTTTCGCCCGTTTTTCGTTGTTTAGGCTTCCGGACTCCAATTTCCTTCAAAACATATAAAGATAGTGCATTAAAAGCTCATTTATGCAGATTTAGACTTAAAATGGATATAAAATAATGATAAATAAGCGCATAAAAATACATCTAACAAATACCCCCAAACTTAAGCCTTTGCTTGTCCTCAAGCAAAAATCAATTCTAAATAAGAAGTATCGTGAATGATCGTGCAAATCCATAGTGCTCAACTAATCAATACTACCCTGAAAATCTCAAAGAATAATACGAGTATCGTATTAGTGAGTCACATCACGGACACTGATTCCACAAAGTAACCATTTTTAGTGCTAATCAATCGTTCATGAAGAAAATCAAGCTCAAAGATTAACAAGCGTGAATTTAACCGACCGCCAATATGAAGGGTTAGATTAAATAAGCCAACTCGCCAAGTCCCACAGTCTAGTGGCAAAAATTCAAGAGTTTCATCGTCAAAAATAATCCTCGTACAGCATTCCCTTATGTATAATTATTATAATGATTCGAGTTAACCACTAGGTTCCGGCTCTCGGAATGTTTCATCGGAATATCCCTAGGGTGGATTTCCATTCTCATGTATTGGGGAACCGTTTGACGTAAAAGATACTCATGGGGCACATGGATGCTTCTAGTTACTAAGTTCCCCTCTACAGCGGAGAAAAAAAACTCGAATAGCTATTCCCGCATGTCCGATTCAAGGTTGTTGTTTTACGCGAGAGTGAACAACGGGTCACGTGAATACCCCCGGTTACTAGGCTTCCCATCATCGGCAATGCGATGTCTCTACTAGTAGTCTATTCAGGGTTGTCGTTTTACGCGAGAGTAAACAACGGGTCACGGGAATACCCCCGGTTACTAGACTTCCCATCATAGAACATGTATAATATCTCGACTTTTTGGGAAAGACTGTCCGACTCTAAACTCAATTTAAATGCCAACAAGACTCTTGTTATTGGATGACTAGCTACGTGAAAAGTGTAACCAAACGTATAGACGGCGATTTGAAAACACGTATGTCTCCTTTCTTATACGCTAAGATTTCTACAATAACGAAAAAAAATTCAGACCTAAATGAATACCCAAAGGAAACAAATATCGCAGACTGCAAACTCGACCAAAAGTCAACCGTTTCTTCAAAAAGAAATCAGTATCATATCATCAGTTTTACACAAGGAAGCACGAAAAATCCATGAATACAAATAAAATCAAGACAAGCAAGGCTAGAGTAAAAAATAACGAAAAATAACAACGAATAAGTTACTAGCAACTGAAAGTAACCCCCCCAAACTTAGGACATACATTGACCTCAATGGACACAGACAGTAATATGCAATATGAGAAAAGGTCAAGTACTCCCCTAATATCAGCTTAGGAACTGGTGCCGGCCTCGTCCGGCGAGGAGGGTGGTGTAGATGGCCTAACTAGTGGGATGAAGGGCCCATCCGGATGGAGTATATGGTTCGTACACGCAGCAAGATAGTCCTGATGGTAGGCATCCCTTTCCGCCAAGCGCCTCTCCTCACGTCGATTGGCCCGGCGGGCCTACTCTCTCATCTCCTCCTGGACAGCTACGAGGAGGCTGTCTCTCTCAGCCTGCATCTCCACTCGAACAGCAACTAGATGGCTCTCTATATCAGCCCACATCTCCTCCCTCAGGATGTCAAACATCGCCTGAAGGACGTGATCTCTTTTGGGCGGCGGGATGGACTCCGCTTGCTCATGCATCAGAAGAAGAGGCTCGGGGAACTGCTCATGTGGCTCGTCAAGAAGAAATCCTCGTCCCCGAGCGTGTGCCCGTGCTCCACCCCACTGGTCAAAGTTAGAAATAATGCGATGATCTATCGGACCCTGGGGTGCTAGCGTTGGCTCATCATCCGACCAAGTCATGACCGACTGGCGGCAAAGAGCACAAATGAGAGAGGGGTGCTTCAGCCCCGTCTTGGCCCCTCCTTGAATGCACTGAAGGATAGATCAGACCAGATGAGGGGCCACATCGAATCTGAGTCCGGTAGTGATAGGATACAGTAGTCGGGCACGAGAAAGTAAGACCGAGCGGATCTGTGAGGTAGGGTCGACTCGTGCACAGAGGAAGTAGAGCTAGGCTCGCCCAAGCCGACTGAGGCGAGAACTCTTAAAATAGAAGGCTGAAGAACCAGGGACGCGTGTCTCCCAGACGGAACCGGGCTGAGCGAGTGTCTCAAGCAGATCCTCCCTCGTGAGGCTACTCATAATCCGTGTATACTCCGTCTCGTTCACCTCCGGTAGCTCGTACAACCTCCGAATTATGGCTACCGAAAAGTCCACGGTTTTACCTCGGACGACGACCTCAGTCCGTGTATCTGGTCACCCAATCATCTGCCCCGCCTAAATATGTCGCAAAAGAGCACTGGCGTAGAACTCCTGGGGGGCGGGAGTGAATCCCCGCTCCGGGATTATTGGTCGAGGCCGGATTCTCTCGTTGAATATTCTGTGAATGTCCGGATCGGAGAATTGGTGAGATTCCAAATTGGCTCGGTTTTGTGATGTCTCCCCTCTTGTGGGGGATGATCGTGTCCTGGACCTCGTACTCATCTTCCTTTTTCTAGCCATGGCGAGGTTCCTGAAAAATAAACACCGGAAATTACACAACTTTTAAAGAAAACTACACCACTCTCGACTTAAGATATGTGGAACGTGATTATAGAGTCGATTGAGTTGCACCCTTGTAAGAGTGAATTAAGGATGAGCTTTCAAGTTTAAACATGATGTAAGGGTTGGGGGCACAATGTAATCCGATAATCAAATTCGTTGCATATAGTTTGAAAACGTTTGGCTCAAAAATTTTCATTGACGCATTTTATCAAACACCTAGTATGCATGGGTTTAAATGAAGAACAAGAATGATAATGGCTTAATCCAATCCCCAACAATAATAACAATAATCGATAGTCGCAAATAACATCAACAATCCGTAGATAATCAACAAATAACATCAACAATCAATCGATAATCACCATATTCCAACTCAACTTTGATAAAACTTTAAGAAAACTAACAACATATTCAACCATGAATGAGGAACATTACCTCACTTTTCAATCTATGTTGCAATTAAGATCAAGAGATGAGAGTTACCTTGCTTTGGATTGAAGAAGGCAAGAAGAAGAAGAATTGAATAGAGGTTGTCCGAGCGCTGCGCGAAGAAGAGAATGAAGCGTACCTGTATGTGTCGGCCGATCGATGTTATAAAGGAGTTCTGGACGTTTGAACTTCGCAGCAGGGGCCGCGGCACAGACTAAGTGAGCCGCGGCCTATAGTACAGTGGGTTTTAGGTGTTTTGTATCCTCGGCGTGTGCCGCGGCTTAGTAAACGGATGCCAAGGCTCAGAGAGTTAATGTGTCGCGGCTCATTGGATGCGTGCCGCGGCACGGAGTACAGTTTCCTGGGCTGTTAGTCTAGGTCTTGGCGTGCCGCGGCTCAGGGGTTGAGTGTGCCGCGGCTCAGTAAGTTCGTGCCGCGACACAGAGTACAGAAAAGTTGGCCCGATTTCTTGACTTGTATGTGCCGCGGCTCGCTATCATTGTGCCGTGGCCCAAACCCCCTGGAAGGTTCCTGCACAGAAATTTCGAAGGAAAACACCTAGAACATGAGAGATAAGCATATCCAAGTAAAAATGACGAAAAAACTAGACTCATAAAATGAATGAAAACACTGAAAAATAAAAAATCTACAACTAATACTCGGGTTGCTTCCCGAGAAGTGCTAAGTTTATAGTCCTCAGCTGGACTTTTCTAGCGTTCATCTTGCGGTGGACAGGATGACGCTCGTCTTCTGCGTGTCTATTGGATTACCCATGTAGGCCTTCAACCGCTGCCCATTAACTTTAAATCTTCGGTCATCTTTTTGTACTTCTACTGCTCCGTGTGGGAATACTTGAACTACTGTAAACGGTCCCAACCATCGTGAACGCAATTTCCCAGGGAATAACCTCAAGTGAGAATTAAACAATAACACCTCTTGACCCGGAACGAACTCTCGATGTGTGATGTTCTTATCATGCCAAATCTTTGTCCGCTCCTTATAAAGCTTCGCATTTTCGTACGCATCATGACGAATTTCCTCCAGCTCGTTCAACTGCAAATAACGCTTTTCACCAGCAGATTTATGATCAAACTTCAATTTCTTTATCACCCAGTATGCACGATGTTCCATCTCTACTGGCAAATGACAACTTTTCCCATAAACAAATCTGTAAGGAGACATTCCGATGGGTGTTTTATACACAGTACGGTACGCCCAGAGTGCAGCATTGAGTTTAAAGGACCAATCTTTTCGAGACGAGCTGACTGTTTTTTCTAAGATCCACTTTAGCTCCTGATTTGATATCTCGACTTGACCGCTCGTCTGGGGATGGTAGGCTGTAGCAACACGATGAGTGACTCCATATTTTCTCAAGACCGCATCAAGGAATTTGTTATCGAAATGTGAACCACCATCACTGATAATAGCACGTGGAGTCTCAAAATGCGCGAAAATATATTTTTTTATAAATTTGATTACGACATTGGACCCATTTGTTGGTAGTGCCACTGCTTCGACCCACTTTGAGACGTAATCCACTGCTACTAGAATATAGAGATTCTTATTTGATGGAGGAAATGGACCCATGAAGTCGATTCCCCACACGTCGAACAATTCAACCTCAAGTATGGTGTTCAACGGCATTTCATGTCGTTTTGAGATGTTTCCTGTCTGTTGACACCGATCACACGTGGACACAAAGGAGTGAGCATCTTTGAATAATGATGGTCAATAGAAACCCGATTGTAAGACCTTTGCCGTTGTTCTATTTCCGCTAAAATGCCCACCGTAGGGTGATGCATGGCAATGATTCAGCACACTGCGGATTTCCTCATCCGGAACACATCTGTGAATGATTTGATCAGGGCATCTTTTAAACAGAAAAGGATCGTCCCACAAGTAATACTTAGCATCTGAAATCAGCTTCTTCTTTTGATGACGCGAGAGCTCATTTAGAATTATTTTGCCCGCCAGATAGTTCACTAGATCAGCGTACCAAGGCGCATGTTGCGAATCCAACTTGTAGAGCTGTTCATCGGGAAAGGTTTCCACAATTTGTGGATGACTTTCCCCCTTCTCAAGGGGATTCTCTAAACGTGAAAGGTGATCGGCAATAACATTCTCAGTCCCCTTTTTGTCGCGAATTTCCAAGTTGAATTCTTGAAGGAGAAGCACCCACCTAATCAACCTTGGTTTAGCATCCTTCTTCTCCAAAAGGTATTTGATCGCCGAATGGTCAGTCCGCACCACTACTTTCGTCCCCAATAAATACGCCCGAAATTTATCAAAAGCAAAGATCACAGCTAACAATTCTTTTTTTGTTGTGGCATAATTTCTTTGGGCATCGTCAAGAGTTCGGCTTGCATAATACACGATGTGGAACACCTTCCCTCGTCTCTATCCCAAAACAGCCCCAATGGCAAAATCACTAGCATCACACATTAACTCGAATGGAAGGTCCCAGTCTAGAGCGACTATTACAGGGGCGGTGCTTAGAGCTTTCTTCAATAGATCGAAACTTTCTTTACACGGCTCGTCAAAATTAAACGGAATATCCTTCATGAGCAAATTGCACAATGGCTTCGTGATTTTCGAAAAATCCTTAATAAAATGGCGGTAAAATCCGGAGTGTCCCAAAAAGCTCCTTATCCCTTTTACCGAAGTAGGCGGAGGCATATTCTCGATTGTCTCAATTTTTGCCCGGTCGACTTCAATTCCATGGGAGGATATGCGGTGGCCAAGTACTATGCCCTCCTGGAACATAAAATGGCACTTCTCCCAGTTCAAGACCAAATTTGTTTCTTCGCATCTTTTTAGGACTTTCTGCAAATTCTGCAAACACATATCAAACGAATCACCGAAAACAGAGAAATCATCCATAAAAATTTCAATGCAATGCTCTACCATGTCCGAAAAAATAGCCATCATACACCGTTGAAAAGTGGCAGGCGCATTACATAAACCGAAAGGCATGTGTCTATAAGTGAAAATGCCATAAGGACATGTAAACGTCGTCTTTTCTTGGTCCTCTAGGGCTATATAAATCTGATTATACCCAGAATAACCTTCAAGAAAGCAATAGAAATCGTGTCCGGCTAATCTATCTGACATTTGATCAATAAAAGGTAAAGGGAAATGGTCTTTTCTAGTGGCTTTATTTAATTTTCTATAATCTATGCACATACGCCACCCCGTGACAATCCTAGTGGGAATTAATTCATTATTATCATTTTGGATAACCGTTATCCCACCCTTCTTTGACACAACTTGAACCGGACTTACCCACTTGCTATCAGAAATATGAAAGATCATACCTGCGTCGAGGAGTTTTAAAACCTCGACTTTTACCACCTCTTTCATATTTGGATTTAAACGGCGTTGATGCTCCACAGATAGTTTGTAGTCTTCCTCCATCAAAATTTTGTGCATGCAAATGGAAGGGCTGATTCCCTTGATATCCGCAATAGACCATCCAAGGGCAGATTTGTACTCTCTCAAAACCCTCAATAATTTCTTCTCTTGATCCCCCGCTAAAGTGGCTGAAAGAATGACTGGGAAGGAATCGTCGGGTCCCAAAAATGCATATTTTAAATGACTCGGTAGCTGTTTGAGTTCTACCTTTGGCGGTTTATCGATTGATGGGACGGGTCGAGTTGGTGAACTTCCGAGCTCCTCACATGGTCGACGGGTGAAAAATGGTGGGGAAGCATCCATGTGTAGTACATAGGCTACATGCTCTAAATTTAATTCGGAAGCAGACCCAAATAGAACGAACTCCAATGGATCGGATGGATAAATCTCTCGAAAGGCTCTACTCACACACGAGTTAATGACGTCAACTTGAAAACAATTCTCAGCATCACTAGGATATTATAAGGATCGAAATATATTGAACGTAACTTGCTCCTCTTGAACTGGTAGAGTAAGCTTCCCTTTTTCCACATCAATTAAAGTTCGGTCGGTTGCCAAGAATGGTCTTCCCAAGATAATTGGGATGTCGTGGTCCTTCTCCATATCGAGCACAATGAAATCGGCCGGAAATATGAATTTATCGACCTTGACTAAGATGTCCTCTATTACTCCCCTCGGATATTTGATAGATATGTCAGCTAATTGTAAAGAGAACGTCGTCGGCTTGGCTTCCCCAATATCCAGCTTCTTAAAAATGGAAAGGGGCATAAGATTAATACTAGCGCCGAGATCACATAATGCTTTATCAAAAGACGAATTTCCAATGGTGCGTGGAATAGTAAAGCTTCTCGGATCCCTCAATTTAGGTGGGATCTTCTTCTGTAGAATAGCACTGCATTCTTCCGTCAATGCCACTGTCTCATACTCTTCGAGCTTTCTCTTGTTTGATAAAATTTCCTTCATGAACTTTACATAACTCGGCATTTGTTCCAAGGCGTCGGCAAATGGAATGTTGATATGTAGTTTCTTGAATACATCAAGAAACTTGGAGAATTGCTTGTCCAATTTGTGCTTTTGCAGACATTGTGGGAATGGAATTTGTGGAGTGGGATGAGTAGTCGACACTGCTTTTGGCTTGGGATCCTCGTCCTTTTCTTTCTCACTGTGGTTGCTCTTATCCTTGCTATTGGTAGGCTGCTCTTTCAGCTCCTTTCCGCTTCGTAGCTCGATTGCTTGCACATTTTCCTTGGGGTTCATTTTGGTGGCGCTGGGTAATACAACTTGAGGTCGAGAGGACAATAGATTTGCGATCTGCCCCATTTGTACTTCCAAGTTTCGGATGGAGGTGGAATAATTTTGTAAAGTAGTCTCAGTGCGGGTCATGAATTGGCTCGTATTAGCCGCCATTTGGGCAAGAGCCTCTTCCAAGGATACCTTTGGTGGTTGAGGGGGCTGCTGTAGGGGCTGCGCGAATTGAGCTTGCGGAGGTTTATTTAAAGCTTGCCCGTTCTTCCACGAAAAATTTGGGTGATTTCGCCACCCTTGATTTTATGTGTTGGAATACGGATTGTTCTGACGATTCCCGTTCCCCACAAACTGAGCTTGTTCCATCGGAGGTTGCTTGAAAGGATTTCCAACTTGGCACTCCGCGCTAGGAAGAGACCCGTTACACCAATTACATGATTCTTTGGTAATGGTGGTAGGAGCATGTAAAAAAGCTTGCAATTGCTGAGTCAGCACTGCGACTTGGGCTAATAGTGTAGAGATCGGATCGTTGTTGGAAACTCCCATAACTCGCTTTGGGTTCACACATTCGGAAGGCCACTGATAAGCGTTTGCAGTCATAGCTTCCAATAAAGAGTGGGCTTCGGCCATCCTTTTGCCCAATAAAGCACCTCCAGCGGCTGCAACAACAAGAGTGCGTGTAGAAGCACTCAATCTGTTATAGAATGTCTGAATTTGCAGCCAATCCGATAGACCATGGTGTGGGCATCTCCTTAGAAAATCCTTGTATCGCTCCCAAGCTTCATGAAGCGACTCCATATCAAATTGCCCGAAAGTAGTTATCTCGTTCCTAAGTCTCGCTGTCTTCGACGGTGGAAAGAACTTAGCCAAAAAGGATTGTACTAATTCCGCCCAAGTCGTAATAGAGCCCGGCGGTAATGAATTCAATCAAAACTTGGATTTGTCCCTTAGAGAGAAAGGGAAAAGCTGCAGACGAATATCATCATCGGTAACACCGTTATTCTTGAAGGTGTCACATATCTCGAGAAATGAAGCGATGTGTGCGTTGGGGTCATCGTTCGCCAGTCCACAAAATTGGCTTGCTTGCACCATCTGAATAATATCCGGCTTAATCTCGAAGTTGTTCGCTTGGATGGTTGGACGCCGAATCCCCGAAAAAGTTGAATTGATTTGTGGCATTGCATAATCTCGGAGTGCCAATGCCGGTTGAGCTTGCTGAATAGGGTTGTCTACTCCATGATTTTCTGTGTTATCGTCCATGGTGTCTTTTGTTGGTAGCTCACGCTTTCCCTTCTTGTTTTTCCGCAAATTGCGCTCGAGTTCAGTATCCAAAGGTAATAGGCCTTCGTTACCGAATTTTCTCATGCACTAACCAGAAACTCCTGAAAGGAAAACAAATAATAAAAAAAATTACACAGAAATAAAATAGTGTTCAAATTAAGACTAGAAATACAGAAATCGATATTAGTAAAACAATCAGTCCCCTGCAACGGCGCCAAAAACTTGTTACGAATTTTGGTGAACGCAAGTGCACATTATCGTAAGCAAGTAATAAAGTGGTAAGAAAGTTATCGTTCCCTCGAGGACTGACTCACTAATTACCAATTTATGCGTATTCTAATTTTATTTGAACGATAGAAATTGGAGATGCAAGTAATATTTAAAGAAAATTAATAAAAGAAAGAACTAAGAATAAATAGTAAAATCGATTGTTCGAAGAAAGAAGATTAAATAGGGAATTAATCTAGGATTGTGAATCCACCTCGATTTATCCGAATTACTCTTGATTTATATGAATTAAATGATTTCTCAATTTATTGAAGGTGAAGATTGCTAAAATACTCTACTGCCTCTCCCGAGGTCAGTAGAATTTTCTAAGGCGAATAAAACACTCTATTCCTAGGTGAATTAATTCGACAATAGGCGAAAAGTATGAAATCTTCAGAAAGGCCACGTAATTCCTATGACTATATTCGTATCTCACAAGATAAAACGTTTCTCGCCAATTTTCCTACCAAATCTCCTCTCCCGATTCGAGTTGCGTAATCAAAACAAATAAATCATAGGCCACATAATTGATAGTAATTAAAACAATTGGGGAAAATTCAATAAGAAAGGGAAATATATCTTAATAATGCAAAATCAAAAGTTAATTCGTCAAAACCTCGGTTTCATCAAAATCCTAGAATAGGCTTCTAGCCCGACATGCTAGAAAATAATACAGAAAGAATTGAAGAAAGTATAAAAGAAATCAAACACAGTTGAAGAACTTCGATTCCTTCGTTCTCTAGCTTCTACTTTCTGCTTGATCGGTGTTTTTCTCCTCCTCTTCGATGATCTCTCTTCAGACCTTTAATCCCTATTTATAACCATCATTAGTATCCAAAACGCGTCCGGGAATTAGGTCAAAAACGGGCTTCAGAACAGTCCAAAAAACGAGGGCTGGATCAGCAAACCCGCGTCGGGGGCCGCGGCCCAGCTTTAGTGTGTCGCGGACCCAGTTGTGTTGCGTGCAGCCCTGGGCACAAATTTTCTTCATGGGCCGCGGCTCAGCTTAAGTGTGTCGTGGCCCCCGGTACAGATTGTACCACGCCTTGCTAGTGTCCTCGTGTGTCGCGGCCTGGCCTTGGTGTGCCGCGGCCCCTGACCAGAAATTGTCGTTTTCGCCCGTTTTTCGTCGTTTAGGCTTCCGGACTCCAATTTCCTTCAAAACATATGAAGATAGTGCATTAAAAGCTCATTTATGCAGATTTAGACTTAAAATGGATATAAAATAATGATAAATAAGCGCATAAAAATACATCTAACAGGTGTTGGAGCTCGTAGGCTCCTTTGGTTAGCCACTTGGATATCCTAAACGGCCCCTCCCAGTTTGGACCAAATACTCCCGTGTGGGTCTGGATCTTCTTGAGGACTAGGTCGCCCACTTGGAATCGCCTTTCTTTGACCTTTGAATTGAAAAACTTTTCGGATTTCCTTTTGTGGATCGTGTTCTTCATTTTTGAGGTCAGTCGTCGCTCTTCGAGCATATCCAAGTCGATTCGCCGAGCTACATCATTGTCCGTCGTCAGTTGTTGTGCAGTTCGGTAGCTGAGGACGGCAAACTCCGATGGGATCACTGCTTCTGTTCCGAAAGCGAGGGTGGATGGGGTTTCGCCAGTTGAATTTCTTATCGTCGTTTGGTAAGACCACAAGACATCTGGGAGCTTGCTCACCCAGCGCCTTTGCTTGGACGAGTCTGGCTTTGATCATGTGCTTGAGGATCTTGTTTACACCCTCCACCTGACCGTTTGTTTGAGGGTGGTAAGGGGCCGAGAACAACTTTTTTATTCCCTATTTCTCGTAGAATTGCATAACTTCCAAACCGTCGAACTGCTTTCCGTTTTCGGATATGATATCCTGAGGTAGACTGAAATGGCAGATGATGTTTTTCCAAATGAACTTAATTACTTTCTCTTATCCGATCTTGTTGAGTGGTTCGGCCTTTGCCCATTTCGTGAAATAATCGACCCCCACGATGGCGAATTTACATCCCCCGGTGCTATCGGCAAAGGACCGATGAGGTCGATGCCCCATTGGGCAAACGGTCACGGACTATACATAGAGGTGAGCTGCTCGGGGGAGAGCTTGATGTTCGGGCCCATTATTTGACACCTGTGACAAGATCGGGCATAGGCGATCGCGTCCTTTCGCAGGGTAGGCCAGAAAAAACCTTGCCTAGTGGTCTTGTGGATGAGGGCTCGCCCTCCCGCGTGATTTCCACAGATCCCGTCATGGATTTCGGCTAAAACAAGTCGTCCTTCCTCCGGCGTAATGTATCTGAGGAGAGGAAGGCTGAAAGTTTGCTTGTAAAGCCGGTCGTCCAAAAGGGTGTATCTGGTCGCTCGGAGCTAATGCTGGTGAGCCTTGACCCGATTTGTGGGGACCGTTCCGTCCTTCAAGTATTCAATGAACGGAGTCATTCAGTTTTCTTCGGCAATGGCAACTGTGGCGACCAAGCTTTTTTCGATCGCCAACCTTGCCAATTTAGTGATTTGGATGTTAGAGAAATCCGCTACCCCATCCGATGATGCGAGTTTAGATAGGGCGTCGGCCTGGGAGTTGTGCTCTCTCGAAATTTGCTCGATCAGCACTTCTTCGAAATTTGTGCACATTTCAGCGACCAACTCTTGATATTTGATCATCTATTCACAGCGCGCCTTATATTCTCCCTTGACTTGGTTCACGACCAAGAGGGAGTCTATGAAGATGTGGAGGCGACGGATGCCCACGTCAAGCGCTAGATCGAGCCCGCCTACTAAGGCTTCGTACTCGACTTCATTGTTGGTCGCTCGGAAATCGAAACGCACAGCATTTGTGAAACTCTGGCCGTCGGGGCTGATGAGGATAATACCCGCCCCCGCTCGCGAGCTGGTAGATGAGCCATCTACGAACAGTTTCCAAGCGGGACGGCCGACTTTAGTCGGGCTAGGCGGGAAAGTTAATTCCACCACAAAATCTGAAAGCGCTTGGCCCTTGATCGCCGTGCGAGTAGCGTACGCGACACCGTATTGGGAGATCTCTAGTGACCACTTGAGGAGTCGCCCGTTGGTTTCTGGCCGGTGCAGAACTTGCCTTAGAGGGAGAGTCGTCAGAACCTCCACTTGGTGTTCGAAGAAATAGGCCCTCAGCTTGCGAACACGCATGACAAGTGCGTAGGCAAGCTTCTCCATAGGCGTGTAACGCGTCTCCACATCATGTAGCGCTTGACTAACGAATTAGATCGGCAGGTGGGTTTGTCCCTCTGCTCGCACTAATACTGCACTCAGCGCGACCTCCGAGGCTGCCAGGTAAAGGAACAGCTCCTCGCTGGGGATTGGTTTTGCCAAAATTTGGGGGTTGGAAAGATATTCCTTGATTTTGGCGAACGCCATTTGACTTTCTTTCGTCCATGCAAATTTTTTATCCTTTATGGTGGCGAAAAAAGGCTTGCTTTTGTCTCCGAGCCGCGAAATGAAACGATTAAGTGCTGCCAGACACCCCGTGAGGCGTTTTACCTGCTTGACATTCCGTGGTTCTTGCATGTTGAGGATCGCCGTGATCTTTGTGGGGTTTGCTTTGATCCCCCTTTGGCTCACGATGTGCCCCAGGAATTTTCCGGAGCTTACTCCGAAGTTGCATTTTTTGGGGTTCAGCTTCATGTTGAAACTCTCGAGGATGGCGAACGTCTCGGCGAGGTCTTTGAGGTGATTTTCCTTTTTGAGACTCTTGACCACAATGTCGTCAATGTAAACCTCCATGGTTTTGCCGATTTGATCGGCGAACATCCCGTTGACTAGGCCTTGGTAGGTCGCCCCCATATTTTTCAGACCGAACGGCATTCGGACCCAAAAGAACACGTCTTTTTCCATGTGGAATGATGAGTGTTTTACGTCTTTATCCACCATTGGGATCTGATGGTATCAGGCGAAGGCATCCATAAACGACATCATTTCGCAACCTGCCATGCTATCGACCAAGTGGTCAATGTGAGGCATTGGAAAGTGATCTTTAGAACAAGCCGCGTTGAGGTCGGTGAAATCGATGCACAACCTCCAGGAGTCGCTCGCCTTCTTGACGAGCACCGCGTTGGCCACCCATTGTGGCTCGTCGATAGATACCCCGATTAGTTTATTGTCGCGCAGCTTTTTGACTTCTACATCTAGCGCAGCATATTTTTCTGGACCGAATTTCCTACGTTTTTGGTGAACAGGCTTCTTTGCCGGGTCGATCTTCAGATAGTGGCAAGCATATTCAGGATTGATGTCGACCATATCTTGATGTGACCAGGTAAAGATTTCGATGTTCTTTCGTAGTAAACTGATCAGATCATCTTTCAGCTCAGGATCGACGC
Organism: Orobanche coerulescens; assembly: GCA_033398695.1. Lineage (NCBI taxonomy): Eukaryota > Viridiplantae > Streptophyta > Magnoliopsida > Lamiales > Orobanchaceae > Orobanche > Orobanche coerulescens. The sequence continues at coordinate 138,673,455 of CM065814.1, read as the reverse complement.
TCGAGCTGATCTGCACTTCCCGCTCTGGGCGAGCCAGATCGATTGTTATACTTTCCAACTCTTCGGTGGGGACGGTCGCTTCTCATTTGGAGCGATCGCCGGACTCGATCCTTGGATCAACATCGAGGCTTGGCTCGAAGCCGATCCTCGGTTCGATGTCGTCGGACGATCGATGTGAGATGCCGTCTTCAGAGTTGGGCTGGTATGAGGTGCTTGGCTCGTCGATCTCCATTGGTTGGTTTTCGATCATCCCAGTGTTACAAACAGGACAAGAAACGTTTAAAGGAAAAGCTACAACACAATACTAGTTCAAACATTTCTTTGCCATTAGCTGGTCTCCTTTTACAGTACCGACTGTCCCTTCGGTAGTGGGGAACTTGATACAATAAAAGAAAGAAGAGGCGACAGCCTCAAAGGTTTCCAGAAAGGGGCGACCTAGGAACCAATTATAGATGCTGGGCATGTCTATGATTACAAAGTTGAGGTTCCTAGTGATCTTAACATTAGGATCGTAACAGCAGACTAGCTCGACAGAGAGCTTGATCCTTCCATAGGCTTTGACCGTGTTGTCGCTGAACCCTTGAAGCACGGTTTCGAATGGCTTGATGAATTTGGTCAGGTTGCCGAGCTGGTCCAGAGCAGACTTGTATATGATGATGCAGAATCTCTTGTTGTCAACCAGCACACGGTCGACCGTTTTCCCAAGGATACATGCAGAGATCACCAAGGCATCCCCCTTGGGGCACTGCACTCCTTCTCTATCCTTGTTGGAGAAGGAGATGAGCGCCTCTTTGGAGATGGTTGGCTCCGGGGACACCACGACGTGGACTCTGGCGAACCCCTCAGCTCGGCCTTCCATTTTCTGTTTTACATGGTGGAAACCGGGGAAAGACCTCCAAGATTTCCGCCTCCTGATTGAAGCATATTGACCCGGCCGCCGGGGTTGATCGGAGGGATCGACTCATTTGAGTCCTCTGGCTTGTTTCGTCCGATTTTGGCGATCGGATTGGGAGGTTGACGGTCATCATTCTGTCGCCGATCGCGGCCCCCGGTCCTTTCCACCCGGGGCTCCGACTTGGATACTAAACTGTCCAGCTTGCCTTCCTCGAATAATCTCCAGAGTTGTCTAAGGAGGTTGCAGCATTGGCTGGTGTTGTGGCTGGGACTTTTGTGGTAGGCACAAGATTTATTGCGGTCCATATGACCGTTTTCCCTCATCGCCTTTGGCTTGCTTAGCCATTCGCATCCTTGATGGTGTTGAAGATATGGGCCGGAGATAGATTGAGGTTGCGGAGGAGGTGGACCTCCACATCCTCGAAAGCCTTGAACTCACCGGGTGGCTTTGCGGCCGCCTTTTTGGGCTTGGCGATCGCCTTCTTTGGGATGGGAGATGGCGCCTTTCTTTCTACGGTTGCCCCCTCGCCTAGGCGAAGGGTGAACAACCTCTGCCTGGCCAGGAAGTTGGTGGCCTTGGCGCGGAAGATTGCATAGGTCGGGGGATGTCCTTTGTGAGGTGCCTGAACATGGTCGAAAGACCATCGAATCCCCCCAGGACCGAGTAGAGGGCGAGCTCGTCGCTTATGGACTCGCCTATGAGGACTATTTCATCCACCCGGTCGATGTAATCTTCATCGGACTCGTCTTTCCCCTGCTTGATCTTCATCATGCGGTGGGGACCTTCTGGCCGAGCGACCTTGGCGGCGAAGTACGACGTGAAGTCGCTCGCCAGCTTTTTAAAGGAGTTAATTGAGCGCGGTGGCAATGAGATGTACTACCTATGGGCAAGATTGCCTAATGTTAACGGGAACATTTGGCATTTCGTCGAATCTGACGCCCCGCATCCGATCATGTAGATCCAAAACTTACTTAAGTGAGTCTCGGGGTCCGATCTCCCCTCATACAAAGGTGTTTGAGGAGGAGCGATCTTTGGTTGCATGAGGGCAAGCTCGATCTGGACTGTGAGCGGCTCACTTGGTCCAGCAACCTTTCTCTTGGCACCTGCCCCAGTTTCTAGAAGCGCTTTCATATCGTCGAGCTGGCGTTGTATTGCGGCCATCGCTGTAGCCTGGCTGCTCGCGGTCTGGCTCTCGGAGCGGGAGCCGAGGCGATCATGTACTGATCTCCTGGCTCCGTTGTAGGCGACGAGTTCTTTGCCACCGAGCTCGATTTTTCTGCAAGTGGGAGCCAAATGGCTGACCTGCTTTTTGGGAGTTGGGTATGCCGAAATCCTGGTGATGGATTCGGACTCCGATGTCTCATGGCTGCGGCCAGAATGCCTATGTTGCCATGAAAGATCACTTCCTAGGCGGCTGAAGACGGAACTGTCCCGCCTCGCGAGTGCCTTTTCTCATGAATCGGGGCTTTCTGACGGTTGCTCGACATATAACCCCTTGAGGTTTCATTTGCCCGTACGGCGGATGGTTGAGGGGGTAATAATGGGTGCATCGCATGCTCTCCGTCACTCCCTTAGGACGGCCATGTCCTCCTCGATCTGTTCTGCGATTTGGAATTGATCGAGTGAGAGGCAGGGGACGTCCCTTGGGGGCGGGAGTGAGAGTCTGGCATCGCTGCGGCTGCCTTCCACCGTAGGTTGGGACTCGGTTTGGGCCGGAATAAGGCGTCCGGCGGACCGTAAGGTGGCTCTCTTCGAGGTGGTGGCATACGTCATGATTTCGAGGGTTTTTCTTTGAAGAACATTGAGTGTTTCTTCAAGTATATGTTCTGGAGAACAGTGAGTGTTCTTCGAAACGGTCGGAGAGAAAATAAAGGTAACCGCCCTCCTTCTAGCGCCAATTGTTGTTACCCAAAATATTATTCGGAATAATTTGCTGGATATGGCTATGGGTGAGTAACAAACAAAATGCAAGAGCACGAGCGATGGAATGAAAATAACACAAGATTTACCGGGGTTGTTAATCCCGGGCTTGAATGCTCTCGCGAGATATTATTAATAATAATACTACTTTGGAGTACAACTATTAATGTTTTAGTGCAATTACAATGAGTGTAATAACCCTAGAGGTTTAGCTGCTTAAGAGCTGATGATTGCCGTAAGAACCAGAGTTAAATGCTCTGTGAGTTCTTGTTACAAGGATTAACTATAGTGGGTGTTCGTTTCTGCCAAACGTCTTTCTTCTCTCTGGGATTTCTCTTGAGGGGAACTGAACTCCCTTTCCCAAATGTTGGAAGTCTCCTATTTATAGAGGAGGAGATAGTCGGGATGTCTTAATCCCAAATGGGCGATCGCCTTTCCTGCATTAAATGCTCATTTAATACTTTTGACACACCATTAATGGTGGCCGGGGCGATCGTCTCAGCACGTGGGTCGATTTCCTTAAAATCCACGGCTGCTATAGGTAGCCACCCGTGCGAAACAATGAGAAAACAACACGTGCCCCACGACTCAGTCTTGTGAGGTCCCAACTAGTCCATTGCGTGACCAGGGCCTGCTCCTATGGCGCCATTTTGTGGGTCTTGTCGGTAAGTCTGAGGCTGTCCTTGTCACTAAAAAAGCCTTTTTCCTGTTGCGCCATTTGTGGGTCTGCAGGTGGGCCTTCTTCCCGAGATTCAGTATCCGTAGGTTTTGATGGAGGTCGGCCCTGTAGGATGATCGCTAGATACCTAAAGACGATCGCCCTAGACATCGATCGCTCGGCACTTGATCTCGATCTGACCTCTTTGTTTGGTAAGACTACCTTGGTTTATTTGACACTTAACTTGGATCGACCGGCCTTTGTGCCCGTTAGTGGGCTGTTGATGCTTCTTGGCAGTCGATCATGGTTGAGGTGATCGTCTCTTCCGAGGCGTATTAATCGCCGCACAACAATATCCAGTTACCAACTGGTACGCAGAAAATGGTTGGCCAACGTTGGGTCTGAAACGAATAAGTATGGCTGCATGTAGGACTGCATATCCCCAAGCAGAGATGGGCAGATTGGTGCGCAAAACCAATGCCCGTGCTACCATTTGAATTCTTTTAATGGTTGCCTCTGCGAGACCATTTTGTGTATGCACATGGGGACCGGGATGCTCTACATCGATTCCGATTGACATGTAGTAGTCATTAAATACTTTAGATGTAAATTCTCCTGCATTATTGAGTCGAATAGACTTGATAGGGTGATCAGGATGGTAAGTCCTTAGACGAATGATCTGAGATAGGAGTTTTGCAAATGCAGCATTTCGAGTGGAAAGGAGTGCGACATGTGACCAGCGTGTCGAAGCATCCACCAATACGGTAAAGTACCTAAATGGTCCGCATTCTGGGTGGATGGGTCCACAAATATCTCCTTATATACGTTGTAAAAATGGGATGTTCGTTTTAGTGTCTTTAGTGTAGGAAGGTCTCGCTCCTACTTTAGCTAAAGAGCAGGCTTTGCAGAATGAGCGATGTGCTTTTGACATAGTCAATTACTTAGGAGGGGCATATGTCTCTATTTCTTTAGACGACATAGCATTATTAACATCAATACTGCTCTTTGTGTTGAGTTGTTGACCTTTTTTCACTCGAAAGAAAGGATGTCCGTGCGAGTTCTTTAGGATACGGATCATCGTATCTCGACCAGGATGACTTAGTCTATCATGCCAAAGCCTATATGAGTCTTTGTCCCAAATTTCATTTATGGTGACAGCATAGGATTCGAATACCCTAATGGTTGTGGTATACAGTTTAATATTTTGACTCTTAAGTTTTTCTAATATGCGTTTGCGTCCACATTAATTAGATGTAATATAAAGGAACTCGATTCCATTCTCACATTGGGTTTCGACGTGGAAACCATTGCTACGTATATCTTTAAAGCTTGGTAAGGTTCGAGGGGCCCTAGGTGCGTATAGAGCATCGATAACTCGGAGAAGAGTGCCGTTAGGCAATAAAAATCAGGTATTGCCTCACCTTTGGATGAGTTGGGAGGACCCAGTCATCGTGGTTACCGAGAATTGATATGCAATTTATTCAGTGAATAGAAGCCGATTCCTAAGAATGGTGTGGGTGGTCCTACTGTCAACCAAACATTCAAGTTCTCCTCGATTCATTCCTACAAAACAGAGGAAAAAATTCGAACCATAAACATGCAAGTAGTATTCATTTCTTCGAAATAAATCTAAGGATATAACGTAAGCAATAATAATATCTTGTTCTAGAAAAACAAAGTTTCATCACACCATTACTAAAAATAAAACATCGATAAAATTGTTCTGAGGTAACAATGCCAAATGTAAACGAGAAAGTAAACATAATGATGGCATTCAGTCATAAAGGGGTGCCTCTAATGACTGTGACACGTATGACTCATTGCGATTATCGGTGACTGTGAAATTGACATTGGGGGACTCATCGAGAGCATCTTCCTCCATATAGTGAGCCTCCCGTTCTTTGGACTCTCTATATTTCTTTTGATGTGCTGCGACTTGCTGACTTGCATGGCAGTTCTTGTACCAATGTCCAACATCTCCACATTGATAGCACGGTTCATCGCCAACTCTGACTTTGGGAGCGACATGGGGGGTAGGTGCTTTGTTTCCTTGGCTAGAAGAGCCGGGAGCACCAAGTCTTCTCATTACATTGGAAGAACCCCCACGTCCTCGACCATTGTTCCCTTTTCCACATTGTGGTTTGGGGTTGCCATGACCAGTCCCCTATGCATTGGGGTTCTTTCCACCTTTCACTTTGCCATAGTTGGCCTCGGGAACTTTCTTTGTCCCAGCTTGCCTGGAATTGTTGCTCACTGACACTTCATTATGCCTCTCAGCCACTTGCAGTAGGTTGATAAGCTTATTGAAGGTAGTGATGCGTTTATTGCCATACTCCAACCAATACTGGTTCGCTAGTATAAGAACAGAAGTAGGGAAGGTGTAAAGGGTTTTCTGGATCATATCATCTTCTGTGAGGTCCTTTCCACAGAAATTAAGGCGTGCCTTCAGACGGAGCATATCTTTGTTGAAATTTTTGATCCGTTTATAATCAAGCAAGTGGATTTCATTCCACAGCACGGTCAACTCTGGGAGCAAGGTATTGTGGATGTTCCTAAAACGGCCCTTGAGAGCATCCCACGGTTCTTTCGGGTATTTCAACTGCATATGTTCCCATCTTAGGCTGGGGTCGATATGACGCCTAAGGAACATTAATGCACTAGCTTTGGTTTTGTCAGATGGTACTTCGCCTGCTTTTTCAAAGATAGTAGCACTATAGTCCTTAGTGACAAAAGTGGTCTCGACGTTAGAAACCCATCTATGATACTCAAGTCCTTCTGAGTCCAAGATGTCAAATTCAGGACGAGTTGGATCAGCCATCTTGAGACAAGAAAAAAAAAAAGAAAATGAGTTTTCACAGTATATCATGAGTACTTTCCATGATAAAATTTTCAATAATGTGGAGGGTTATTATTTTTCAGAACCAAGATATAATCAATAAATTACTTTCGATGCTATTGAAGGTGACCAATGCAATTACTTTATCATGGTTCGAGTTATTGTAGGCAGTAGGTATAAGTCCTCTAAAATCCACCAATAATGAAGCCTAATTTGTATGCCATATCTATATATGTATGCAAATATATATGTATATTTATAGATATAGTCACATAGTCCTAGAAATATATCTATACACGTATATATGCAGTCAAAGAGGTGTCTTATGCCGTAATATTTATTAATTCAACGTGAATTTAATTTAATTCAAGTTGCTATAAGCAATTTGCTTTAATTTAATTACAAATTATTAATGCATCATGCTATTTGTTTAATTAAGCATAAATAAATTACGGAATATAAATATACAATTAAAGATATATAAACAGTCTAAAAATTGCACATTGCAGATAGTAGGGTTTGTATTGTGTACTTTACTTCGTGTGAATAGGGGCAGAAAAACGAACTGGAGAAAAAAAAATGGGACTGTCGAGCGGGTCGGGCCGGTCAGCAACCTGGTCATGTCTGGGTCAGCAACCGAGTCGGGTCTCCGTCAGCAACCAGGTCGAGTCTGGGTCAGCAACCGGGTCGAGGACTAGATGAGCAGGCCAGAAAAGTGCAGCGGGCGGGTAGGGCAACCGAACTGCTATGTTGGACGACGGGCCGGAGACAACCGATTTGGACAGATCGACGGGAGGCAGCAACGGAGGCAGGTCGCGGTGGTTCACGGGTCTGGGCGGTGATGGCGAGCGACTGAAGCAGCAGGCGATTGGATGGGCAGCGTCGTCGCGGTGGTTCGCGGAGGTCGACTGAAAATGGGCGATTGCGGTCGGCGGCGGCTTCGGGGGGGTGTGCGACGTCGAACGGCGGGGGAAGAGGGTGGGGGTGCGACGGTCGGTTGAGGGAGATGACCGGTAGCGGTGGTTCTCGGTGCAGGGGGCACGTCGGTCGTGGGGGTGGCGGCTAAGGTTTCTAGCAGAAAAAAAATGATTTTCTTTTTCGGGATTTTCGCAGAAAATCGGGAGAGATTTTTTCTTTTGCTTAGTTGGGAACTACGTGCTGATACGTGTTGAAGGGAAAATAACTGAGACAATAAAGTAGGGCAAAAGTTGTGTATTATTCCATTGATGACATCCCTTTAAATAGGGAGAAATAGATACAAATAGGCCTTAGCCAAACCCTAACTAGGAAAACCCGTAAACTAACAGACTTAGGGACAAAATGAGTATTATTTCTTTAACATAAACTAAAAAATTACAAACCAATAAAGATAGAGAATATGATAAACCAACAATAGAAATTTCAAAATATTTGAAATATGAAACTTAAAATAACAAACCGTGCTTCAACAGATGAAGAAAATTACACATTCAACTACCATCCCCGAATTTGATAAAAAAAAATATTATTTGGATTCGTAAAAAAAGATAGAGTTTTAATAGGAAAAAATAATGTAACATACAGAGAAAAAGTGAGAATTTTGGTTTATGTATAACTATCGCAAATTCTGGTCTCTATTTATAAATAAGAAATAAAGTATTTTTTGTTAAAGTAAATATACAGTATATGTTTTAGTCTACAGGTTAATGGGCTTCTACTAGTTAGTGTATGACTAGGCCTATTGGAATGTTCCAAAATATATAATTTCTCTTAATTTAAAGGGACCCCATCAATGAAAATACATACATCTTCTGCCCTAATTCTTGTCTTACTTACTTTTACTTCAACACGTTATCAGCACGTACTCTACCAATAAAGCAAGAAAAATTCATCTAAAATTCTGAAAATCTGAAAAAAAAAAAGAAAAAAAAAACGAAAATCAGATTTTGTTTTCTCTGCAAACCCTACCCGTCATCTTCTACCAGCAAATGCGCCTGTTGGTGTATATCGGTATTTGCGCCGTTTGTGCGGAAGCGTAAGTTAAATTCGGAAATTAAGTGACACGCGGATTTATAGAGGTTCGGTCAAACGTGTCTACGTCCTCTCTCGATGTATCTTTTTCTATAGGCTAAAGATCAAAACCTCTGCACCTCTCTTCTATCGGTCGAGGGATAACCGTTACAAGCTCGTCTTCTATCGATCCGAGTAAAACCGTTTTTCCTTTTCTGTTGGATAAGGAATCAACCACTCTAGCTTTCTATTGGTACTAGATAAACCTCACTAAGATAGCGATTGCAATTCTAACAATGTCGAATCCTTGATCCTAATAACATCGAATCCAATCGTATCTTTTCTTTTTCTCAATCGTGTATGATTTAGTGTATAACACTCAATCACTCTAATTTAAGCTCAAGAACAACAACTATAATGTTTACAATGATATCTCAAGTGTATATGAATTGCTCAATGTTGTTGTGTGGAATGATACCAACTCCTTTGGTATTTATAGCCTTTTTCCACGAACTAGCCGTTACTGCCAGTTGTTATTAGCGTGCGCTAGGCTGACTTCCTTAGCGTGCGCTATCGCATGTATTTGCCTTTAGCGTACATTATGTACTGTTACGTACGTTCTCGTTCTTCCAGTTTCAGTCTAGTGGCTTCTGTCCTTTACAGTTAGCGTGCACTAACACTTCCTCTGTAGCGTGCGCTAATCATGCATCATTGCATGCATTATATATCTATTAATGCTTTTTGACTTGTAGCAGATTCTCCCTAATGGATTGATTGACTTGATTTAAATTGATATTTAGCATGCGCTAAATATCATCTCTTGCGTGCGCTAAGCTTACTTCAGTCCATACGTCATTCTGTGTTTGAATCTCTTCACAACGGTAACAAGTCTTCGATAGCGTGCGTTAATCATCATGTGTAGCGTGCGCTATCCTCATCAGGTAACTTCACTTCAAGTTACTTCAAACTCGTCTGATCTGAAGTCGGGACCCGTTACCGTGCGCTAACTTATATTTCTAGCATGCGCTAGCTTTGTATTTTGTCCAGCTTTTTGCGTCTTCGATTCCTTCGTCGTTTTGCTTTGCCTTTTTTGTTTTGTTTTGTTTAGTAACTTAATTATCAAAACATTATTTATGAATATGTGGAATAAATATTCCAACACCGCTGTCGTCGCTCACCTCTGCTTGTCTTCTGCAATCGGACGCCGGTTTCCAGCCCTTCCATTCGCCACCAGAAGTCGAACCCCCAATCCAGCACAACTCTGATCTGCAAGTGCCGCCAGACCGTAGCAGTCCCAGATCGCCCGCTTCGATCGCCGCTGCAATGTCCGCCGCACCGATCCCGACCTCCAAATCAGAAGCCATCCGTCGCTCCGATCGCCCCCCCTTCGTTTTCATACGCTGCGTCCGCTCCGCCCTCGCCTGCATACCGACATCAGCCCTCATCTCCGCCATACACACAATCGTGGCTTCCTCCCGGCCAACTCTACTGTCGCACCTCCAGCAGAAACCAGAGCTGAAGTCGCATCTCCCGACCAATTTCCATTTTCGACCCCAAGTTTTAATTTGGATTCATCCCAAATTTATTGATATTACCTTTCCGGCCCTCTGTTTTTTCTAAATTTTGAATGAATTAATCCTTTACCTTTATTATAAATATAACCTCTTGGTTTACTTTACATGTCTTGCAAGGAAACCTCCTTAACTTAATGGAGAGGAATCAAGAGTATCATCAAGTATTTTTACTGACGGTTCAAGCAGACAATTAGAACGAGAAATACAATTACATCTAGAAAAAATGACGGTATGCCCTAGAAAAAATCGTGTCTTTTCTGTAAGGTACACAATTCGAACCCTACTATCTGCTCCGCGAGCTATTTCATATGCTCTATTTGATTTAATTGCATAATATAATTTATTTAGTTAAATTATGTTTAATTAAATCAAATAAATTAATTAACTAACACTTGAATTACATTGTTTAATAGATTAATAACTAATTATTATTGTGCCATAAGATACTTATTAGACTGCATAATGTGTATCAAGTATATCACATAGGAATTAGTTTATATATATAATTTGCATATATATATATATATATGTGTGTGTGTGTGTGTGTGTGTTTTTGTGTGTGACATGGAGTTAGGCTACATTCCTAGTCTAGTTTAGATGACTTTATTTCTATCACCTAAATAGTACAATGATAACGAAACTTCATGTATATCACATCGAAACCATGACCATATCTTCGTTCTAAATAAAATAATCCCATTATTGAATAATTTATCATGGACGAACTCGTGATTATGTGAAATGTATTTGCTTCATTCTCTTGTTTATGAATATGGCTAATCCAACTCGTTCGAAATTCAGCATCTTGGACTCGGACGGACTTGAGTGCCATAGATGAGATTCTAATTTTAAGACATTAGCGCCACACTTTCTGTTCATATATGCGACGAACTATTTTAAAATGTGAAAGGAAGCGCGCTGATGTTCTTAGGCGAAATCTCGACCCCAACTTACGGTAGGAATATCTTTAGATGAAATCCCCAACGAACTGTGGGATGCCCCTAAGGGCCATTTCGGGAGTACTATTTCTTGAGTTGAACGTGTAGTGGGACGAAATCCACTTGCTTTATTATAACGAGTCAACAATTTTTCGATAAAGATATGCTCCGCCCTAAGGTTATTTTTTTGTGAAAAGAAACTCACAAAAAAATGACATGATCCAGAAAAAAAGACTTTCCAATTTCCCTACTTAAGTGCTTATACTAGCGAATCAGTATATGCTAGAGTACGATAATGTTAGGCCTGCCGAGACAAAGCAAATTCTCGAGGCCAATAATGGCAAAATGAAATGTGGAAATAACCCCCGACGAAAAGGGGACTGGACGTGCCAATTACAAACTACATGGAATGAACTTGCATGGTGTAAAGAGATGTGGTAGTCGTAGACATGATCATGGTCATGGAGGCTCATCCAATCTTCCAATGTAGTGAGAAGAGACGACGCTCCTGGCTCCCAAGAAACGAGTTGACTCCTAATGTGAGATTGCTGCCATTGGTATACGAACTGCCATGCAAGCAAATATTTCACAGCCAGTTAGAAGAGATATTGAGATTCCGACAAACAGAAGATTCACTATATAGAGGAATACGACCATGACATGATCCCCAATGTCATTTTCACATTTACCGACAACAGTATTGCACCATACGTGCCAAAGTCATTAGACGCACCCCTCTATGACTAATTTTATCGGTAGACGTTATGATATTTTTCAATAATGGTCTGATGTATTTTCGTTTCGAATAAGATATTATTGTTTCTTACATATACAAGTGATTGACTTTATTCAAACTACCAAATATTGTTCCTATCTTATGGTTCAGAGTTTTTAATACTCGTGTTCTCTTTTGACGAATGAATCAAGGAACACTCAAGTGATAGGTTTATGGTAATAGCCTATAATGTATCAGTAACTATGATGATTGCGGCACTCCCGGTTCTTGATGCCTAACAGAATTGTTTTTGTAATATCCGCATTTTTTATGTTCCCGATACTTTCACGATTTTGTGTTTTTCTATTTTGGTGGCTCATGTATAACCGTATGTGTATTTCAGGAATACTTATTTTTTGATTTATTTTACTCAATTCCGCTATTGTTGGCTTTTCCGTCGCTTTTCGGTCCGATTCTCGTGATTATTGTTTGGAACCACCATTTTGGGGTTGTCGTATATCTATCGTATGTTATTATGCGTATTGTGAGCTTCCGTTTATTGTTTCGAGCGTGTTCCGGGTGTTTTGGGTGTTTGAGTCATTTTGCACTTGGGTGTCTAGCGCACTCTATGGGTGTTAATTAGCGCGCACTAGTTTTCCTTGGTAGCGCACGCTACGCTTGTCTGGTAGCGCGCGCTAGTGATTCAGGCACAGCAGTGTTAGTAGCCTGCTTCTTCCTTATGCCCTCTGGAGAGTTGTTCTAGCGCATGCTAATAGTTTGTTCTAGCACACGCTACTTTGGGTTTAGCGCACGCAGAGTGGCCGGTAGTGCGCGCTAATGTCCAGGTAGCGCACGTTATGGCCCGATAGCGCGCGCTACCAAGGGGTGGTTAACGCACCCTATTTTCTGATAGCGCACGCTAATGGTCCAGAACTATAAGTTCTGGACTGGGCTGTTAGCTTTCTGGACCGGGGTATGAGCCGATAGCGCACGCTAACTTGAAATGTTAGCACACACTAATAACCCTCTGGTTATAAAAACCAGAGAGTTGACCGGGGCTGCTCATTTTCTTTCACTTCTTTTCTTCTCCGCGAGTTGGGCGATTTGGAGCGGCTTGGAGCTTGGAATGGAGAGAGTATCATCATCCATCCGAGATTTTGAGCTTCTAACACCAATTTATCATCATCTAATCATCTTCTACCTCTTGAATCAAGGTAAATCTCTTAGAACCCTACTTTTGAGTAAATTGGGGGTTTTCGACCTTTTTGTCCAATTCGTTCTGTGTTGTTGATTAATTCATGATGAATATGATTAATCTTGTTGGTATTCTTAGTTTCCCTACGGATTCATGGTATATTTCGTGATATTTGCGTAATCGAGAGGGTTTGGTTGTGGTTCGCCCTCATTGTTGTTCTTGTACGAATATACATGAATTGCAGGCGGGTTTTCGGGTGTATTCCATTTCCATATTCGTTTAGAAATGGTTGTGACTATATTCTTCGAATCGTTAGGTTCGGTTTCGCCGGTTCCTAGCCGTCGTGTTTGATCCTTCCTTTCCGTTCGTGTCACCGTCTACTGATCGAGGCAAGTACCCTTATGAACTTACAATCTTAACATGGTAGTATTGCATGAGTAAAGTGTGTGTGTATGTATGCTCACTATGGGTTAGATCCGACGGGGTCTTGGTAGGGGTCCACAGAGATGTGGATCGACGAGCTTGCTTTTAACCACTACGGGTTAGATCCGACGGGGTCTCGATAGGGGTCCACAGAGACGTGGATCGACGGTTAATCGTGGTGCATTTTATAAATGTGTTTTGAATATTGGCGTTTCCGAAAATGTGTGTTTCAACCGATGCTTTCATGTTAGTCGAGCTTTCATCGATTCCAGTTGTTAGTGAGTTTCCTGACGTTTTTCTTGACGAGTTACCGGGGTTGCCACCGAACCGTGAGGTAGAGTTTGCTGTCGAGTTAGAGCTAGGTGTGATTCCAATTTCGAAGGCGCCGTATCGCATGGCACTTTCAGAGATGGCTGAGCTAAAAAAGCAGTTGAGTGAGCTCCTTGAGTTGGGGTATATTCGACCGAGCACTTCATCTTCGGGCGCACCGGTTCTGTTTGTTTGGAAGAAGGATGGTTCACTGCGTTTGTGTATCGACTATCGCAAGCTAAACAAGGTTACCATCAAGAACAAGTATCCTCTACCGAGGATTGATGACTTGTTCGATCAGCTGCAAGGAGACGCGGTATTCTCGAAAATCAATTTGAGATCGGGGTACTATCACCTTCGGGTGAAGGAGTCCGATGTTCCGAAAACAGCTTTTCGGACGAGATACGGACATTACGAGTTTGTAGTTATGCCCTTCGGGTTGACTAACGCGCCGGCGGTGTTCATGCAGTTAATGAATAAGGTCCTTATTGAGTATTTGGATAAGTGTTTCGTCGTCTTCATTGACGATATCCTTATTTATTCGAGGAATGAGGAGGAGCATGCGCATCATTTGCGAGTATTGTTGGACATTTTGAGGATCGAGCAACTCTATGAAAAGTTCTCGAAATGTGAGTTCTGGATGAAGGAGGTGATGTTTCTAGGTCACGTGATTTTAGCCGAGGGAGTCCGTGTGGATCCGTAGAAGAACGTGAAGGAGGTCCATAGTTTCTTGGGTTTGGCTAGTTACTACCGTAGGTTCGTCGAGGGTTTTTCGAAACTAGCTCGATCACTTACACAGTTGCTTCAGAAGTCCGAGACGTTCGTCTGGAATGACGAGAGGCAGGCAAGTTTTGAGGAGCTAAAGAGACGTTTAACTTCAGCCCCAGTTCTAGCATTGCCATGTGGCAATGAGGGATTTGCTGTATATAGTGATGCTTCGGGTCAGGGTCTTGGGTGCATATTGATGCAGCACGGTAAGACCATTATGTATGCGTCGAGACAGTTGAGGCCGTATGAGCTCAACTACCCTACTCACGATTTGGAGTTAGCGGCAGTTGTTTTCGCACTCAAGGTTTGGCGTCACTATCTGTTTGGCTCCGCATGTCAGATTCTTACCGATCATAAAAGTCTGAAGTATATTTTTACCCAGCGTGAGTTGAATATGAGGCAGATGAGGTGGTTGGAGTTGATTAAGGATTATGACCTCGAAATCCTTTATTATCCGGGCAAGGCGAACGTCGTGGCCGATGCCTTGAGTCGGAAATCGGTTGCATTGAGGACACTTGTGATCCTTACGTCTTAGTTTGAGCTTCAGTGGGATTTGATCGAGTTGAGTATTGAGATTGTGTTGACGGGATCTGTCGGGCAACTTTGTGCTTTGGAGATTTTGTCATCGTTGATCGATGAAATCAAGCTGAAACAAATGTAGGGTCCGATGATTATTCAAATCCGAGAGAATGTTCTTAAGGGAAAGTCTCCTGGGTTTGTGATTCACGAGGATGGTGTGTTGAGATTCCAGAGTCGGCTTTGTGTACCGAGCGACTTGGAATTGAGGCAGAGTATTTTGCGAGAGGCCCACGCTATGCCTTACTCAGTTCATCCTGGATCGAGTAAGATGTACAAGGACCTGAGAAAGAGCTTTTGGTGGAATGACATGAAGGAGGAGGTCGCACAGTTTGTAGTGAGATGTTTGACTTGTCAACAGGTCAAAATCGAGAATCAGCGACCGGCTGGTCTATTGCAGTCGCTTCCCGTTCTGGAATGGAAATGGGAAGATATTTCGATGGATTTCATCACGAGTTTGCCGAGATCAAGATCGGGCATGATTATGGTTTGGGTGATTGGTGATCGTCTGACCAAGTCGGCACATTTTCTGGGCATCAAAGATACTTGGGGCCCGGAGAAGTTAGCTCGTGTGTTTATTGCGCAGATTATGAGGCTTCACGGTACTCCGAAGTCTATTTTTTCGGATCGGGATGGCCGTTTTGTATCGCACTTTTGGCAGGCAGTGCATAAGGCGTTGGGTACTCATTTGCGTCTGGGTACTTATTTCCACCCTCAGTCGGATGGACAGTCGGAGCGCACTATCCAGACGTTTGAGGATATATTGCGCATTTGTGCTCTCGATTGAAGTAGTGACTAGGAGGAACATTTACCGTTGATCGAGTTCACGTACAACAATAGTTGGCACGCGTCGATTCGCATGCCACCGTATGAGGCAGTTCACGTACAACAATAGTTGTCGATCACTGATTTGTTGGAACGAGGCGTCCGATCTAGTCGGGACCGAACCGGATATAGTTACAGAGACGAGACGGAAGGTGGAATTGATTCGAGAAAGGATGTTTACTGCTCAGAGTCGACAGAAGTCATATATCGATGTTCGTCGTCGACCTTTAGAATTCGAGGTGGGAGACCACATTTTGCTAAAAGTGTCGCCGACAAGGGGAGTTTTCCGCTTCGGGAAGAAGGGAAAGTTGATCCCGAGATTTATTGGGCCCTTTGAGATTCTCGAGAGAATCGGCGAGTTGGCATACCGATTGGCGTTACCTCCGGCCTTGAGCCATGTTCATAGCGTTTTCTATGTTTCCCAGCTGAGGAAATATGTCCCGGATCCTAGCCACATTATCGACTATGGTGAGATTGATGTCGCCGAGGATATTACCTTCGAGGAGCGCCCCTTGAAGATTTTGGAACACCGTTAGAAGCGACTGAGGCATAAGACCATTCCCTTGGTCAAGGTGCAGTGGTCGAGGCATGGTGTCTAGGAGGCAACTTGGGAAACCGAGGATAGCATGCGTGCTAGGTACCCCGAGTTGTTTATTTCTTAAGTTTCAGGACGAAACTTATTTTTAGAGGGGTAGAATGTAATATCCGCATTTTTTTATGTTCCCGGTACTTTCACGATTTTGTGTTTTTCCATTTTGGTGGCTCGTATATAACCGTATATGTATTTTGGGAATACTTATTTTTGGATTTATTTTACTCAATTCCGCTATTGTTGGCTTTTCCGTCGCTTTTCGGTCTGATTCTCGTGATTATTGTTTGGAACCGCCGTTTTGGGGTTGCCGTATATCTATCGTATGTTATTATGCGTATTGTGAGCTTCCGTTTGTTGTTTCGAGCGTGTTCCGGGTGTTTCGGGTGTTTGAGTCATTTTGCACTTGGGTGTCCAGCGCACGCTATGTATGTTAATTAGCGCGCGCTAGTTTTCCTTGGTAGCGCACGCTACGCTTGTTTGGTAGCGCGCGCTAGTGATTCGGGCACAGCAGTGTCAGTAGTCTGCTTCTGCCTTCTGCCCTCTGGAGAGTTATTCTAGCGCACGCTACCATTCGGGTTTAGGCACGAAAAGTGGTCGGTAGCGCGCGCTAACCCGGCAGCCCAGTACTGGGCAGTTTACTTTTGGACTCGGCTGATGTCCAGGTAGCGCACGCTATGGCCCGATAGCGCGCGCTACCAAGGGGCGGTTAGCGCATGTTATTTTCTAATAGCGCACGCTAACGGTCCAGAACTATAAGTTCTGGACTGGGGTGTTAGCTTTCTGGACCGGTGTATGAGCCGATAGTGCATTCTAACTTGAAATGTTAGCGCACGCTAATAATCCTCTGGTTATAAGAACCAGAGAGTTGACCGGGGCTGCTCATTTTCTTCCTATTATTTTCTTCTCCGCGAGTTGGGCGATTTGGAGCGGCTTGGAGCTTGGAATGGAGAGAGGATCATTATCCATCCGAGATTTTGAGTTTCTAACACCAATTTATCATCATCTTATCATCTTCTACCTCTTGAATCAAGGTAAATCTCTTAGAACCCTACTTTTGGGTAAATTGGGAGTTTTCTACCTTTTTGTCCGATTCGTTCCGTGTTGTTGATTAATTCATGATGAATATGATTAATCTTGTTGGTATTCTTAGTTTCCCTACGGATTCATGGTATATTTCGTGGTATTTGCGTAATCGAGAGAGTTTGGTTGTGGTCCGCCCTCGTTGCTATTCTTGTACGAATATACATGAATCGTAGGCGGGTTTTCGGGTGTATTCCATTTCCATATTTGTTTAGAAATGGTTGTGACTGTGTTCTTCGAATAGTTAGGTTTGGTTTCGCCGGTTCCTAGCAGTCGTGTTTGATCCTTTCTTTCCGTTCGTGTCACCGTCTATTGATCGAGGCAAGTACCCTAATGAACTTACAATCTTAACATGGTAGTATTGCATGAGTAAAGTATGTGTGTGTATGCTCACTACGGGTTAGATCCGACGGGGTCTAGGTAGGGGTCCACAGAGACGTGGATTGACGAGCTTGCTTTTAACCACTATGAGTTAGATCCGATGGGGTCTCGGTAGGGGTCCACTGAGACGTGGATCGACGGTTAATTTTGGTGCATTTTATAAATATGTTTTGAATATTGGGGTTTCCGGAAATGTGTGTTTCAACCGATGCTTTCATGTTTGCATGCATTGAGTATATGTGTAAGGTGTAAGTTGTTCATTTGGTTACTTATACTAGCGTAATTGCTAACCCCTTTGGGGACCCATTTTGGGGAAATTCGTTTTATGAATTTCAGGTCAGGTTCATCGAGACGAGCGAGTGCTGGACCAGTATGCGGATGATGGCCGTGCGTGATGAATGTGCATGAGTGGTGTTTTGTTGTTTTCTATCCCTTGATCAATTGTCATCTTGTAAACTAATAGAAGTACTCGAGTACTTAGGAGTTTTATTTGTTCGGATTGAGATGTTTGTCTATTATATTTGTGTTGGATGATTGCGTTGTTGATTGACCAGTTGAACCGGGTGGATTATTTTGTTTTGCGTCTTTATGACGAGGTGTTATTTGTTGATTCCGCGAGTCAGTGAGTGTGTTTGGTCGTTTAGCCTGGTCGGTTCCATGTAGGGAGCCACAACGCTGTAATATACCCTGAATATCTTGGGGGTGTTGCAGTTTTACTGTCACCGACACTTTATATGTATTGAGAGTGGCTAACTCTAACCTTACAAAGCTTCAAGGATATACATATCAACAACTTTCATGTTGAAACCCATTGTGAGAATGGAATAAAGTATCTCTATATTACCTCTAATGAGTGCGGTCAAAAGCGCATCTTAGAGAAACTTACGAGTCAATCAAGTGGATTGTAAGTCACTGTGATTAGAATTGTCGAATCCTATGCGATTACCTGTAATGAACTTTGCGACGTGACTCGTATATCTTTGGCATGAACGATTGGAGCATCCAGGTCGTGAAATGATGATCTATATTCTTAAGAATACACATGGACATCCTTTCTTACCTGGTTAAAGTAGAAGCGGACAATGAACACATATAACGAACTTTGTTGGTGTTCCTCAAACTATGTCATCCAAAGCATCAGAGACATCTACCCGTTTTACACATTTGACACTGTCGAATGCACATCGTCTCTTCTGCAAAGCCTGTGCTTTAGCCAAAATAGGAGCAAGACCGTCCTACGTTAAAGATGTGAAAATTCCATTTTTACATAGGATTCAAATAGATATTTGTGGACTGATTCAATCAGAGTGCGGACCATTTAGATGTTTTATGGTTCTGGTTGACGTTTCGACATGCTGGACACATGTCACCCTCCTGTCCACTAAAAATGGTGCTTTTACAAAGTCTCTAGCACAGATTATCTGCCTAAGGGCTCACCATCCTGACCACCATGTTCGGTCTATAAGACTTGATAATACTGGAGAGTTCACATCTAAAATACTTGATGAATACTGCATATCGATCAGGAGTGACGAAAAGTATCCCATCCCCCACGAGCATACGCAAAATAGTCTCGCGGAGGTAACAATCGAATGAATCAGATGGTAGCCCAGGGATTGGTTATGAACACGAATTTGCTTATTTTTACCTAGGGTTATGTAGTCTTTCATGCAACTTTATTTATTCGCTCATTTTAGACCCTATGCTAACCAAAAGATTTATGCGTACCGGTTGGTAACTTGATAAGCCCTAATTTTTATATTTTGGACTCAGACGAGCTTGAATGCCAATTACGTATATTTGGTTATGTAGTATTGTGCCTTCTGCACCCCCACAGTGCATGGGTCTTTAAAGACGATTAAGTAGTTATATTGGATACAAATCCCCAATGATTATCCGCTATTTAGAACCTTCAACAGGTGATCTCCTTACCGCTCGATTGCGG
Source organism: Orobanche coerulescens (assembly GCA_033398695.1). NCBI lineage: Eukaryota > Viridiplantae > Streptophyta > Magnoliopsida > Lamiales > Orobanchaceae > Orobanche > Orobanche coerulescens. The sequence continues at coordinate 138,653,836 of CM065814.1, read as the reverse complement.
ATTGTCACTTCGATGAGACAACCTTACCGTCATTAGGGGGAGGAGAGAAGACGAACTTTCTCAGGGAACGACAGGAATTGTCATGGTGTGACCCTACTTTGTCTCATTTTGATCCCTATATTCACTATGTGATAGTGAAAATTATAGATCTTCAGAACGTAGCAGATTCGATGCCTGATGCGCTATATACCAGCTGCAACCTGTATGGTTAAAAGTCCTTGGTAAGGGGCGCAACACCGACGAATCGAGTGCTGCCATCACACGTGGTGGATATGTGATTTAGGCCATAGCTCCCTGAAGGAAGAGGTGGTAGCTACATGGTTCGACTAAAATCACCTAAGGAGGAGGTAGAGTAAGGCACAAATTTAAATATTAGTCATCAATGAACTCGTTTCATGAGATCATACTTTATTTACTATGTCCATGGGTCATGACGAGGGGACACCCTAAAGATTGATATGATTCATAAAATCAAGAAATCTCGATGAATCACGAGACTGCAGACTGATCATCCACCCACTTTGATGATCTATCGTTGCTCAAAGCATAGATAAAGACGATGTCGAGCCTCGCTCTGTTGTATGATATCAACATTGAGTTGATTGGCCTTAAAGGATAAAGCATTCCACGCAGAACTATATTCTTTGACAAAGAGACAAGTAATTGGTAGATAGTGATAACCTCACCAAGTGTAAATCCTGTATGACATTAAATAAACCTTTGCCAGTAAGCGTAATGAGAATAATGAAGTTGTACAAGACTCAAAAGTTCTCATAAACGCCTTGGAATTAACTGAGGAGACGTACTATCCCCTAAGCTACTTTATTAGCTTAGTAATTTCCGAAGGATTGGGAATACAGCTCATAAATGTGGTTAGTGATATCTCTATGGGGATCCTAATATATATATATATATATATATGTGTGTGTGTGTGTGTGAAAGTGCTCGATGGCATTTCATTACCCAAGTCAAGTGACTCTAGACCACGGAGTGCATTTGCAGTACGATTGAAACGCTCACTTTACGTATTAAAACAGTCCGGGCGGATGTGGTATACCCGTCTAAGTGACTACTTGATTGGAAGGGGATATAAGAATGACGAAATGTGTCCTTGCGTGTTTATCAAGAAAACAAATTCCGGATTAGCGATTGTAGCTGTATATATCGATGATATGAACATAATCGGTACTCTTGACGAATTAAGAGAAACCGCAGATATCTAAATTCCGAATTTGAGATGAATTAACTTGGAAAACTCAGTTTTATCTAGGCATTGAGCTAGAACATCGAGCTAGTGGAATCCTCATCCACCCGTCAGCCTATGTCGAAAAGAAAATCAGGTATTTTAACATGGACAAGGCACATATGGCAGCACTCCCATGATCGGTAGTAGTTTGGACTTTAAGAAAGATCCATTTCGTCCAAAGGAATGTGACGAAGAGATTTTGGGAGACGAAATTCCCTATCTAAAGTGCAATATATGCATTATTATACTTGAATCAATGTACTCGACCTGATATAGCTTTCTCAGTGAACTTGTTGGCTAAATATAGTTCTGAGCCGACGCAACGACATTGGAATGGTATCAAGAACATATTTTGATACCTCAAAGGAACCATTGACTCGAGACTTTTCTTTCCCTATCAGGCTAATGAAGCTGCCGATGAATATACAATCACTAAAGTAAGGTGAATGGCGAGGAAACTAACCCAACGAATCTGTTGGTAGGTTTTGCTGATGCTAGGTATCTTTCAGATCCATATAAAGGTCGATTTCAAACTGGTTATGTATTCGCAATTGGGGACACCCCCATATCCTGGAGATCAACTAAGCAAACCTTGTTGCTACTTCCTCGAATCACGTTGAGATTATCGCTCTACACGAGGCGGAACATGAGTGTATATGGTTGAGAGCCATCGTCACACATATTCGAGGTAACAATAGACTAGGTGTCACTAATGCGCTCACATGTATATACAAAGATAATACTGCTTGCATCGAACAGATGAAGCTTGGGTATATCGAGGGGGATAATATGAAGCATATGTCTCCAAAGTTTTCTGCAATCAGCAACAACATGCCCTCCTCAACATCCAAATTAAACAAGTGAAGTCTTAAGATAATGTGGCTGATTTATTCACTAAATCGCTGCCCAAGGCCGTAATTGAAAAATATGTGAGAAACATCGGAATGCGTAGGAATTTCCGAACTCCCAAGATTGAAGTAAGGATCAGATGGAAGGGTGAGTATAACGAATTTTACCCACTAATATTGTACTCTTTTCTTTTACCAAACTTTTTTTTTGTCCCAATGAGTTTTGTTACTTGGCAAAGTTTTTAACGAGGCAACGTAACATCCACTATTTTTTAGATTCCTTGATTAACGAACTAATCAGGGGGAGATGTAGACTTGAGGGGGAGTCTTACATCCACGTCCCAAGTTACACTCTTTTCCTTAACCAAGAATTCTTTTTTTCCACTGGGTTTTTATCATTTGGAAAGGTTTTTAACGAGGTAACTAGACGTTTAGCTCACTGATCGACGAACTGATCACGTTCTTGAGCACATTGATCGACGAAATGATCAATAGATATTTTGGCTTAACGAAATTAGCATAACCTATATGTCTGGATGTACTTTTTTTCTACGATCAATGCATTTTTTCCATGTGGTTTTTGCTTGACGAGGTTTAACGAGGCAACTTGACGTACGTTGAAGACTCAGCACAAGGGGAATTGTTAAAGTAAATACACAGTGTGTGCCTTAGTCTACATGTTAATGAGCTTCTACTAGTTAGTCTAGGACTACGCATGTTGGAATATTCCAGAATATGTAATCTTCCTATTTAAAAAGACTCCATCAATAAGAATACATATCTTCTGCCTTAATTCTTGTTTTACTTGCTTTTACTTCAATATTTTTGGTTTTTAATATAACATATAAAAGTATTAAGATTTATAATAAAAGTTGGATGGCCAGCCACAAAAAAATAAATGTCTAGTTTCAATTATTCGAATCACTCGATCCCTACAATAGGGTCGTACATCGTTTAAAGTATACTCTAATTTAATCCAATTTATAATCCCACCTCAATTTAATCCAATTTATACTCCGATTCAATACTTTATTTTGTATAAGTACATATATATATATATATATGTGTGTGTGTTCATAATTTATTAATTCATTTGTTAAATTTTTTTCCATCCAAATTTTGATCAACTACTTTTATATTATTTTTATTTTGGTATATTTACTTTAGTACTCTCGAATCTCTCGAATCATTCTTTCCCATCGATCTTTTTATCTTCCTCTCTTCTTCTAAACTCTATCTTTCTTGTTTCTCGTCTTTTTTATCTACTTGTGGCTCATTCCCTTTTTTACACATTTGCTCTCGATAGGACCGGTCCAAAGCTCTTTGATGGCCTGAGCGGTGACACTTTAATGCCCCAAATAAAAAAAATATAAAATATTTTGGGTTTGTAATAATGTAGAAATGATGTTAGACCTTCAATCATTTACATAATTTTTGTACTAAAATGATGTAAAATTATGTAAATAATAATTAATTTCCAATCGGTTACATTATTTTTAACATTAAATAAAATATCCCAAGTATATTCCTATTCTCAACTTATATGTATATTTCTTATTCTCAACTTATATACATTTTCAATAATATTTTTATATTTATTAGCTTTTTTAACAAATTTGACCAATAACTTTTGTTAGAATAACTTTATAAATTATAATAATATACAACTGTAACCAAAATAAATTATTCATAAATAAGTAAATTAGAATTTTTTTATTATTATTTAAAAAAGGTTATGTTATAGCGCATATCTAAAAAATAATATACATGTAATACTATGTGCTGTTTGGTTTATACAATGTGGTGTTCAAATTTATTATTCAGTTATGTATCTTTTTATTTTTTCGAGTAAATATGTATTTGAATAAAAACAAGATAAAAAAATAAGGTTTTAGATCAATAGAAAAGTCAAATAAAAAAACAGAAAGAAAACTAATAAAAGCAAAACGGGGATAAAAAATATCAAAATTATTAACGGCACATTCGTGAAATTTTCATTATTGTACTCGAGAAACCGAGATTCGAGTCCTTGTTGCTATAATTCTCTTAAATTCTTAATTGTTGTAATTAATGTATTTATTAATAAATGACTTTTATACCTCGAAATCTTAGATGTGTACCTATAAATAAAGGTTTTTGGCCCTCATAAAAATACACACATTATTCTTCTTCTCTTCCAATTTCTCTCTTTTTCTCTCAAGTTTATAATACGTTATCAGCACGATACTCTATGAGTAATTTTTTTTTCTCTTCGATTTTCGAAATAAAAAAAAAACGAGCAGCTTTTCTACACTGCGAGACCGCACTAAAATCGCGATTCCTGCTTTATTAACCGTCGGATCAGCATGAAATTTTTGCAGTATCTTCCTGACAAACAGATCTACAAATTCAACGGTGGAGATCGGATTCTACAATGTATTGCATACATAAAAAAATCTGAGCAGAAATAGTCTTTTTTTACATTGGTGAACGGTATTAATTTTATTTACTCATTCAAAAACTTTCTTGCATATGATGATTTTGAGGAAAAATATATTATATTTAGTTATTAAATTTTATATTTTTATGTGCATCATATATAAATAATATATATGATGACCTCAAAATTTATTATCAAATCATATTTTTCTTTGTTTCCAGAAGAAACACGATTCAACAATACTTAATAATCCAGAAGATTATTAAGATAAAAGATTTGTTGTAGTCCTTGAAGAAGGACAATATTATCTCGTCATATTCTAGTTGAATATGATGTGTACATGAAAAACACTATGAGATCTAATAATTTGTGCAATTCCTAATGAAAAATACAAAATAATATTCCTGAATAATATTGTAAGTACTCTTGAAGAAGCACCTATTTTAGTTTAGTTATTTCGAGCCTTGATTAATTCTCGTACTATTTTTTCCCCCTTTGTATATTCAATTATGGATCTTAAAATTATTGCTCCCGAAGTAGCACAATTAATTGTAATATTCTTGAAGAATATTACTATTCTAAATGAATAATTCTTATTTATACATGAATTATGTGATGATACAATATTCCTGAAGAATATTGATTTGTTACTTATAAATATAATAGCATAATTAAATCATTATGCCCTTGATGTAGCATGATATATCCCTGAAGGAAAATATAACTTATATCTCAAATAAAAAATATTAATATGATTTGAGAATATTCTCATTGTACAAGATATGATCCAATGATAGCAAGATTAGTGAGTGGTCAAATATTCCTATCAAGTTGTTCCTGAAAGTGAACAATATTAAATTAAAAATTTCAATATTACATGGCTCAAATTTTATCTCCCGAAGTAGATAAAATTTAGAGTTTATCCTTGTAGGGGATAATTATTTATAAATTTCATCTCGTGGAGTTGATATATCAACTTTTAATGATAAGGACACGAAAATGATAATCTTAAGATTATATGTCAATATCTAATTTTATATATTGTGTAGTTTAATATTTTATTATCTCTTATGATATATTGTGATATTTTATCAATATAAGATATAATGTCATACCTGAAGTATGATTTGAATTGATCGTTGCTATATAATTAGTGATAAAAGGGTCAAATATCCTGAAGATATTTGTATCATTCAAATTATTGGCTTATCTTATTTATTCTGTTTGTGAATAGAATGACAAGTTCTTGGGATTAAATAATGGTCATGATTTATTGTCTATCAAAGATGATATCTTTAGAATGATACTTTTCATATGGAAATAAAAAAGGTAGTGCTTATTGACAGTTCCTGAAGAACTACTAAATTCCTTCCTACATGGTCGAAGATTATGCACTATTATCTTCTAAGTATCGATAAATCTATGGATTTATAAACTATCGCTTGAAATATGTATGATTCAGCGATAACAAGTGAGACAAATGATATATACAATTTCTGAAGAAAAAAATGGTGTTAGAGAAAATATCAATGTAAATGACGTATAAAATTCACCACTTATTAGGTCAGAAGTCTACTAATCCCAATACTTTCAATATTTACATATGTAAATTTACGTGTTTGGTGTTAAGTCTATTTATATCATTTTTATATATTATTTAACTATATATTTATTTATGATATATTCCCGAAACTATATTAATACAAATTCACTCATATTGTATGATAAATATCACAAATTACTAGTAAATATCATGAAGTACATTTATACACTTAAATTGTATTATTTTGAGTTGACCAGTTTTCATCAACATCTTATAGATGTTGGAGTAATTGCATAATAATTATTGCACTTTCTTCTGGAAGAAGAGTAATAACGATAGTTATTACATATTATATTGATGATAATACTTGTATCATTGATATAAAATTATTTGTAATAATTCTTTTAATACATTACATTAATATATTTTCACGGTTTCCTGAAGAAACATGAATTTACAATTTTAATAATCCAGAAGATTATTAAAAAGAAATTGTTGATGTTCTTGATAAAACACAACGATATATAGTCATATTTTTATGACAGTATTTATGATAAATACTTCAATTAAAGTTAATATTCATGGAGAATATTAAACAAAAAAAGGCATTATTTTGAATATTTTCTATATGGCCTTGTGTTACTGAATTGCTTTTATTATCACCATATTGATATAAATTGTTGCTCATGACGTAGCACAATTAATACTTTTAATTAATATTTACATACTCTTTAGAGTAATTTATATTTTCGGTGTTATATGCTTATAAATTGTTGCTCCCAAGGTAGCATAATTGATACTTTTGAAGAATATCATATACTCTTGATGAGTGCTTCATATTTTCGGTAATATATGATTAGATTTGATTTAAATTGTTGCTCCTGGGTTAGCACAATTTATATTCTTGAAGAAAAATACATGCTCCTGGTGAGCAATTTACATTTGAAGTTGCATGTATTTATTTCAAATGAAAAATACATAACTTTGTGTCATATTGATTTGTTCAATTTCTACTTGAGGAATAAAAAGACAATCCCCGAAGGATTGATATAATTTCATATGGCAATATTCTTATTGTCGGCTCTAAAAAGAGCTTTATTCAATGAGTATCGAATTAATTATAAGCGATATATTATTTTATCAAATGATCATGTTGCAATGAATTTCAAATTCAAGTATCCATATCAAAGGCACAATATTTGGGTCACCCCCTCTGTTATTAGTGCACCTCCTGAAGAGGATTGATTTTATAATCCAATTCCAACTATCTCCGACATTAGGGGGAGATATGAAATATAAATAAGAGAAAGTCAGAAAATTCTCGTTGGGTTGGATATTTAAATTTACGCACTATGAACTCGAAGTTCAACAAGTTATTGATTGCCAAAGGAGTGATGAAATCTCATATACCAATTGTATATGTACCATAAAGAATTAAAGTCGAATGTGAACGAAATATATTTGTTGATACTCCTCGACGCCAGAAGCGTGAGAGACATATTCTTTATTGGTATTAAAGATAAAATCCGCGGAATACAAATAGATGAAACTATAACATCACTTCAAAAACCTCCTGAAGAGGATTGTCTCGAAGACGAGAATCTCAATACCTTAATTTGCACGTGCACTAAATAATTACAGTATTGGGATTATGGAACGACCAAATCAAATGTTATGGGAAATGTTGAATATTTGATTTTGTTGAAGTTGTCATGGACTTTGTGAATATGGGAGAATTGTTTATCAGAATGATAGTTGTCGACAACACTTTGTGTCTCAACAATTGCTAGTGGAGTGTCTGAAGCACTGCATAAAATATAAGCAATTGAGACAGAGCTTAACTCGCAAAATAAAATAAAGTGGTGAAAGATAAGCGAGATTAGCATATCAAGGGTTTAAGCGCATACCCGAAATATATTATCCCGTTGGAAATATATATTTCATCATTTAATATACATATGACAATTAATATGAATATAGATATTCAATTAGTGACGTCATCACCACATTTTTCTATGGGTCATTGGACACGAATGTCTATATGAAAGTCCCTGACGGACTTGAGGTTCCTAAAGTAATAGGAACATGAAATTCGCAACATGCACTATTTTGAGTTATAAATATTTATACATTTTGAAATAGTCTGGTGGATCAACCGACTAAGTGAATTCCTCCTGAAGAGGATATATGTGAATTATTTGAACTCATGTCTAAAGACAAGTTCAAATTAAAAACTTAGATAAAACTAAGTATTAGTATTGTCTCGACTTGTAGATCGAGCATATATGATGGAAAGTTTTTATCCATTTAGCTACCTAAAGGTTGTCTTACCACATGAAGTGGGTACCGACTCATATAGATCTCAAGAAAATAACAAAGATATAAGAGGACCAGAAGTTCCGTACTTGTATGCTATTGAAGCATTACATTATCAGTCCTGATATACAATTTGAAGTTAACATGCTAGCAAAATTTAATATTTCTCCACGAAGGAGAATGTGGAATGGTGTTAACCATATTGGTTTATTACATGAAAGAGATCGAGATTCGATATTGGTGGCTATTAGGGATTATGATCTCATATTTGTTCTCATACTACCTATTTATTATGATGATAAATATTCTCCATTTATGTGTTGCATATAATGTTTGAGCAAGTAAGATGAAATTTATTTCCACATGAGCTTCAGAAGAGCGATAATGATAATCTAGCAGATTTATTCATTAAATCTCTCCATGTCTGAAAATTATATTCATGGTATTGGAGTGCAAGATTGTTATCTTTAGGGGGAGAAGTGATAACTTTTAAATTAGTTTGAAGATTATGTCGACCCTGAATGTCAAAAGGTCCTGAAGACCAAATGGTTGTACTCTTTTTCCCTTTCTAAGTTTTTCCCACCGGGTTTTCTTAGTTAAGGTTTTTAACGAGGCAACCAATGCAACACATGAGCAAATTTATACTATGTACTCTTTTTCTCTATCGGTTTTTTCCCACAGGGTTTTTTCGAAGGAGCTGATGAGGCGTGAACATCATAATATTCAAGAGGAAGTATTGTATGAAGACGATGTCACTTGTATCTCAAAGGTAGATACATCAAATATTTACTTAAGTGATTAGTCGGCGAACTTATTCACAAAGGTGTTGCCGACATCAACATTCAGAAGACTAGTACACAAGATTGGAATGCGTCAACTCAAAGATCTTATGTAGTCGATTTGAGGGGGAGTAGCTGCACTCTTTTTCCTTCGATCGGGTTTTTTCCCACTGGGTTTTCCCGACAAGGTTTTAATGAGGCAGCATGTATTAAAGGTCATTCAAGGGGGAGTGTTGTAATTAATGTATTTATTAATGAATGACCTTTATACCCCTGAAACCCTAGATGTGTACCTATAAATAAAGGCTTTTGGCCCTCATAAGAATACACACATTATTCTTCTTCTCTTCCAATTTCTCTCTTTTTCTCTCAAGTTTATAACATTAATAATAATAGCAGATGGACTTGGGCTAGTTGATGCCCTTGAGTTTGTGATGTTGTGGGTTGTCGCCTGAACTGACCAATACTAGAATCGAATGGAATCCAACAAATATTACGGATATTATGAATTTTATAAATCTTATACTGGTTTAGTTAATCATACACTCTATAATTATCATCAGTGAACATAAAAAGATGTACACAAAAGTACCAGATAAGAGGCTACCTAAGAGAACCATAATAAGATAATATACAGAACTATGAAAAGCCACTATATGGGAGAACGGTAAGAAGATCTTATAGGAGAAAACAATAAAAGATGTTATGGCTGTGTTTACCAAAACTAGCTGATTGGGTAGCTGATAAGCTAGCTGATTATGTAGTTGATTAGATAGCTGATAAGCTAGCTGATTTTAATGTAGATGTTTAGCAAATTAGCTCATAAGCTAGTTGTTTTTTTTAATAAAATTACATAAAATGACATTACTTTTATTTTTCTATTATTTTTTAAACTTTCTCATTATATTTTAACAATAATTGTTATAAAATAAAATAAATGATATTTTTATCCATTATTATTTTAGTATATACTACTTCTAAATTACACATATGTACTACTCACATTTCACTGTCACTATGAAAAGTAATTGATAATTTATTTTTGATGGTTTAAAATTACCGCTGAATAGGACTTATGTGTATAATTTTAGTTAAGAACAAGTTCACAATAACAATAGGTATCAAAAAAATTCCGTAAAATATAAAAGATCAATCAAACACAAAATTATTGTATTATATTTATAACAAAGTAATTCATTAGCAAGTGTAATAGAGTGATGATCAGAGTAACCATAATTTTTCGCATCCACCACTCATCCGAAGCCTCAATTTTTCCTAAAAAGATAACGGGTGATGGGTTTATTTGTAATATGTCAATTACTGAGTGGATGTTTATGTAAAAAAACCCTATGTTTTTATTTAGGTCACAGACATATATAGAATATATAAAGATGAGAAGCTAGCTTCTTTTTTCATAAGCTTGAAAAACCAGCTTATCAATCAGCTAGCTTATAAGCTAGCTGATTTGAGAAGCTAGTCGTTTACGAAACGAGCTTTTTTTAGTCAATGATCAAATAAGCTCCTGAAGCTTATAAGCTAACTGGTAAGTGTAATACCCCCAATCCTCTCAGGGATATTACACGCCATAGAACCTTTCCTCAAGGATCTACCAGGCTGGTAACAACATCGAACATCTCAACAATGCCTTTTAGGCTAAAATGACTCAGTAGACCGATTTGGTCTTTCAATAAATAAATACAACTCAATCACAACACATGCCCACGCAGGGGTCGAGTACGACGCACTCCCGTACAACGGGGAAAGAATACTGCAGCGGAAAATAAAATACAACTAAACCAATATGACATCAACGGGTCCTCGTGTGATTAGTATCGTTCATCTTTCATCATCCTTCATGCCGACCATGTGCTATGCTCCAAAACCTTAATGCAATACAGACATCCACCCCCCGAATACTCGGAGGTTAGCAAAACTCTACTGTTTTGCTAGTACAAGTATGAAATCATACGAAATGTAACAAACAAATAGAAATCACGAATCGAGTACGACAAATAATTACAAAGGACTTCCCGAGAAGTTTTATTAATTAGAAACTATCAAAGAAGTATTTGAAAATAAATCCTCATCTCGGGGATTTTAAAAATAAAAACTTTGTTAGACCTCAAGTCCTTAGTTGAAAAATAACCATTTCAAAATGAACGGGTCTCGGCCCAAAATCACTTTCCATAAAAACAACCTTTACAAACCGTTGGGATCTCGTCCCAAATCTCATCAAATCACAGTACACGAGAATAATATCAAGGTTCGTTTTCCAACTTCAAAATCCACAACCCAAGGTTTAAACACAGACGACAAAATACTCTAGTGCCATCCTAGCCAAGTAAGCCAAATGAACAACTTACCTCTTATACACTTAGTCGATGCATGCAATCATGAAAACCGTTCAAAAGCACTCATTTCCGGAAATGCCATAATCAAATCACATTTGTGAAATACACCACAATAACCGTGGATCCACCCCTCCGTGGACCCCTACCGCGACCCCGTCGGATCTAACCCATAGTGGTTAAAAGCAAGCTCGCGGATCCACCCCTTCGTGGACCCCTACCGAGACCCCATCGGATCTAACCCATAGTGAGCATACACACACACACACACACGTTACTCATGCAATACTAATATGCTAAGAATGTAAGCTCATCAAGAATACTTACTATGGATGGCCACTTATCCGACACCATTATCAAACTCTTCAAAACACAACAATACAATTAACACGGAATACACGATTCCACAAAATTAAACCAATGGAAACATCACTAAAACCTTCAACGTTCAAAATAATAAAATCAAAATCAACTCACACAAATCACAGTCACGAGGATAAACCAACCATCGTAAATCCAACATGTAAACTCTATTTGCAGGACACAACTCGTATAAGAAAATACTTGCCTCGAAACATGATTGAAGCGAGACGATGAATGAGATACGGTCGGGTAGCCCTCGAATTCTCGAACACTATCTAGAACGCGATAGCACTGAAATTACAACGGAAATAACACCACACGAATCATCAAACACTAACGAGATTCAACTCGGAATCCTCGAGCACCTATAATCCTCCGGAAGGAATAATAAAACATGATTACAACGAGAATCAAGGCCAAAAACAATGGAAATCCCAACAACTATCGAAGGGAACTCATTCGAACATTCAATCGAACATTAAATGTTCAAGACCCTTCAAGAACAAAGAAATCACCCCTCGGGTCGAATGAACCAAAGATACGAGTATCCAATCCATAGAACAAGTTCAAAACAACGTTTATACAACAATTAATTGATCAAAAACGGATTAGAATCGAAATCAAAAGGAAAATCCCAAAAATCTTCAAAAACAAGGGTTCAAGCCAAAATACCTTGATTCGGACGAAGAACACGGATTGGATGATGATATAATCAACAAGAATCTTCCAAAACGCCTTGGAATTGATGAGAATTGGGCAAGAACTCGATTTCCCGAGTCTCCCATCGCCAACCGTCACAAAAACGAGGAAAGAAGGTGAAAAATGAGGTTAACAACGAGGGCGGACCACAACCAAACCCTCCCGATTTCGCAAAGCTATGAAAATATACCATGAATCCGTAGGAAAACTAATGATATCAACAAGATTAATCATATTCATCATGAATCCACCCAAAACGGAACGAATCGGAAGAAAATCCCAAAACCCCCAAATTACCCAAAAGTAGGGTTCTAAGAGATTTACCTTGGATTAGGATGAAAGATCCGTGTTGATGTTGTTATAATACACCAAGAACTCAAGGAAGATGTTGGATGAGATGATTGGAGGAAGAAATCGCCAAGAAAATCGCCCGGAATCGCCTTAGCCGTGGAGAGGAGGAAGAAATGAGAAATGGTGTTCATCTCGATCAACTCCCTGGTTTATATAGCCAGGGAGTGTTAGCGCGCGCTAATCCTCAAGGTTAGCGTGCGCTAACGAGATAAAACTCTAGGCCATACGATGGCGTCGATCCGGTGGCAGTTACGGCGTTAGCGTGCGCTACTCGAAACGTAGCGTGCGCTAATAAACTCTCGGTAGCGCGCGCTATCGACCAATAGCGTGCGCTACCTGGACATCAGCCGAGTCCAGAAGCAACTGTCCAGTACACACCTGATCCAGTTAGCGCGCGCTATCCACCAAACATAGCGTGCGCTAAAGTGTATCGGTAGCGCACGCTATCGACCAATAACATGTGCTACCTGGGCATCAGATTGAGTCCAGTAGAAAACTGTCCAGTACTAGACACTCACGCTAGCGCACGCTACCGGGAATCTCAGCGTGCGCTAGCCCCCGACATTAGCGTGCGCTAGATTACGTAGCGTACGCTAATCCGCCCGATCGGACAAGACCTTGCCACTCCCAGGGCTTGCTCTCTAGCGCGCGCTACGAAGCAGTCGTAGCGTGCGCTACTAAGGGACCCCTAGCGTGCGCTATGCAGAAAAGATAGCGTGCGCTAGGTACGAAATATAAACGGTCCAAAACACAGGAATATGAACGAAACATCAAATGTAACATCTCAAGACGCATCAAAACATAAAATGGATCCATGGCAACCCCGAAACAGCAGTTCCGTACAACAATAACGAGAATCAGATCAATAGATGACGGGAAAGATACACTGAAGGGTACACGAGGGTCACTACGACCGAGAAATACACCGAAAAAAAAAGTACAAGGGAAAGAAAAATGCGGATATTACATTCTACCCCTCTAAAAATAAGTTTCGTCCCGAAACTTAAGAAACAAACAACTCAGGGTACCTAGCACGCATGCTATCCTCGGTTACCCAAGTTGCCTCCTCGACACCGTGTCTCGACCACTGCACTTTGACCAAAGGGATAGTCTTATGCCTCAGTCGTTTCTCACGATGCTCCAAAGTCTTCAAAGGATGCTCCTCAAAAGTAATATCCTCGGCGACATCAATCTCACCATAATCGATGATGTGACTAGGATCCGGGACATATTTCCTCAGCTGGGAAACATAAAAAACGTTATGAACATGACTCAAGGCCGGGGGTAGTGCCAAACGGTATGCCAACTCACCGACTCGCTCGAGAATCTCAAAGGGCCCAATAAATCTCAGACTCAACTTCCCTTTCTTCCCGAAATGAAAAACTCCCTTCGTCGGCGACACCTTTAGCAAAACGTGGTCTGCCACCTCGAATTCCAATGGTCGACGATGGACGTCGGCATACGACTTTTGTCGACTCTGGGCAGTCAACATCCTTTCCCGAATTAATTCTATCTTCCGTCTCGTCTCTAAAACGACATTCGGCTCGGTCCCGACCAAATTGGACGTCTCATTCCAACAAATCGGTGATCGACATCGCTGCCCATAAAGTGACTCATACGGTGCCATCCGAATCGATGCGTGCCGACTGTTGTTGTACGTGAATTCGATCAATGGAAAATGTTCCTCCCAATCACTACTCCAATCGAGAGCACAAGCACGTAATATATCCTCGAATGTCTGGATAGTGCGTTCCGACTGTCCATCTGACTGGGGATGAAAAGAGGTACTCAAATGCAAACGGGTACCCAACGCCTTATGCACCACCTGCCAAGAGTGTGATACGAAACGGCCATCACGATCCGAAACAATAGACTTTGGAGTACCGTGAAGCCTCACAATCTGCGCGATAAACACACGAGCCAACTTCTCTGGGCCCCAAGTGTCCTTGATGCCCAGAAAATGTGCCGACTTGGTCAGACGATCAACAATCACCCATACCATATTCATGCCCGACCTCGACCTCGGAAAACTCGTAACAAAATCCATCGATATATCTTCCCATTTCCATTCCGGAACGGGAAGTGACTGCAAAAACCCAGCCGGTCGTTGATGCTCGATTTTGACCTGATGGCAAGTCAAACATCTCGCTACAAACTGCGCGACCTCCTCCTTCATATCATTCCACCAGAAATTCCTTCTCAGGTCCTTGTACATCTTACTCGAACCAGGATGAACGGAATAAGGTGTAGCATGGGCCTCACGCAAAATACTCTGTCGCAACTCTGAGTCGTTCGGCACACAGAGCCGACTCTGGAATCTTAAAACACCATCCTCGTGAATCACAAACCCAGGAGACTTTCCTTTAAGAAAGTTCTCTCGGATTTGAATAATCATCGAATCCTCTAACTGCTTCAGCTTAATTTCATCGATCAAAGACGACGAAATCTCTAAAGCACAAAGTTGCCCAACAGTTCCAGGCAACAAAACCTCAACATCTAACTCGATCAAAGCCTGCCGAAGCTCAGACTGAGACGTAAGGATCTCAAGCGTTCGCAATGCAACCGGTTTCCAACTCAAGGCGTCGGCCACGACGTTCGCCTTGCCCGGATGATAAAGGATTTCGAGGTCATAATCCTTAATCAGTTCTAACCACCTCCTCTGCCTCATATTCAACTCCCGCTGAGTAAATATGTATTTTAGACTTTTATGATCGGTAAAAATCTGACATGCAGAGCCGAAAAGATAGTGGCGCCAAATCTTGAGTGCAAAAACGACTGCCGCTAACTCCAAATCATTAGTAGGGTAGTTCAGCTCATACGGCCTCAACTGTCTCGACGCATAGGCAATGGTATTGTCGTGCTGCATTAATACGCACCCAAGACCCTGACCCGAAGCATCACTATAAATAACAAAACCCTCGTTGCCACACGGCAACGCTAAAACCGGGGCTGAAGTCAAACGCCTCTTCAGTTCCTCGAAACTCGACTGTCTCTCGTCATTCCAGACGAATTTCTCGGATTTCTGGAGCAACTGTGTAAGTGGCGAGGCCGATTTCGAGAAACCCTCAACGAACCTACGGTAGTAGCCAGCCAAACCCAAGAAACTACGGATCTCCTTCACATTCTTGGGCGGTGCCCAATCCAATACTGCCTCTATCTTCTGTGGATCCACACGAACCCCCTCGGCTGAAATCACGTGACCTAGAAACATCACTTCCTTCAGCCAGAACTCACATTTCGAGAACTTCGCATAGAGTTGCTCGGTCCTCAAGATGTCTAATACTACTCGCAAATGATGGGCATGCTCTTCCTCGTTCCTCGAATAAATAAGAATATCGTCAATGAAAATGATGACACACTTATCCAAATACTCGATAAAGACTTTGTTCATCAACTGCATAAACACCGCCGGCGCATTAGTTAACCCGAAAGGCATAACTACAAACTCATAATGTCCGTATCTCGTCCGAAAAGCTATTTTCGGCACATTGGACTCTCTCACCTGGAGCTGATAGTACCCCGATTTCAAATCAATCTTCGAGAATACCGCAGCTCCCCACAACTGATCGAACAAGTCATCAATTCTCAGCAAAGGATACTTGTTCTTGATGGTCACCTTGTTTAGTTCGCGATAGTCGATACACAAACGTAGTGAACCATCCTTCTTCCGCACAAACAGGACCGGTGCGCCCCAAGGCAAGGCACTCGGTCGAACATACCCCGACTCAAGAAGCTCATTCAACTGCTTCTTCAACTCGTACATCTCTGAAGGTGCCATGCGATAGGGCGCCTTCGAAATAGGAGCCGCGCCCGGCTCTAACTCTATAGCAAACTCGACCTCACGATCTGGTGGCAATCCCGGTAACTCATCAGGAAATACATCAGGAAACTCACTAACGATTGGAATCGACGAAAGCTCGACTCCACCGCTCTCCGCCTTCAAAGCGTAGCACCAATAGCCAGTACACCCCTTTCGCAGGAGTCTCATCGCCTTCAAGGCGTTAATAACGAATTTCTGGTTCCCCCTCTTTCGCCCGGCGAAAGAGTGCTCGGTGCCGTCTTCGGCTAGCATGGTGATGATCCTCGTGCGGTAGTTCATGATTGCACCATGCCGCTCGAGCCAATCATCCCCGAGAATTAAGTCCTCACCCTCAATACCCACAACAATAAGATTAGAGGGCCAAGCCCTCTCACAAATAAATACAGAACAGTCTCGAACCTCCTGATCACCAACGATCCTATCACCGCTAGGAAGCTTAACGATGAAGGGCTCACAAGGCGTCAAACAGTCGAGACTCAAACGGCGTACACAATCCAGAGATATGAACGAATGCGTAGCACCAGAATCAAAAAGCACACTGACAGGATGAGAAAGAATATGAACGGTACCTGTCGCCACGGTAGCCGCTGGTTCATCGGCTCTCCGCATCTCATAGACACGCGGGTGGGCTGAGCCGACACTAGAAGCTCCCCCCTTAGCGGGCTGACCCCGTCCTCTCCCTCGACTAGCACTCGGCGGAGATTGAGAAGCAAACGATCCTTGATTCACACTCGGTTCCCTAGGCGCTGGAATGGAAGTCCGAGCACCCACGATTCTCTCCCTCTCAGCACAGAAAGCCGCCTTGTGGCCCGGCTGGCTACACTGATTACATGTCAGCAAAGGACTCAGACAATTACGACTGATGTGGCCTGGCTGGCCACAGTTAAAACACTTCACTTCCCGAGAAGGGGCACTGGCAGCCCTCGAGCTGGGCCACCGCCAGCGGAAAAGTTAGCAGATTGGAATTTCTGCTGACCCCCACCTTTGTGGCTCGAAAAATTCCCGGAAGACTTCTGCTTCTTGCCCTCGCGGGCCACCTCACTCGTCGTCACAGACATATCATAAGCAAGGGCCCTACTATGATAATCCTTCAATGTAGTACAGACGAGCCCCGACATATAGTCCCGAATCGACGATTTCATCCGTCTGAAAAAATTGAAAATTTTGTCACTCTCCTCGACAACTTGGGTCTTCACATAACCCAACTCCTTGTTAAAATAGGCAATAGCTTGAGATATGGGAATATCCCGTGGTTGAGCATCATAGAAAGCATGCACTCAAGCCTGTCTGACCGGCCACGGGCAATATTCGGTCTCCATCAATTCCTGAAATTCGGCCCACAAAGAATCATGGTCTTTGGGCCCAACGGCCTCCCACCAATCCGTAGCGTCCCCAGTGAGAAAGTACTGGGCAATAGGGACCTTACGGTCCTCGGGATAGTTGGTAGCAGTGAAGACTTTAGATATCTCCTTGATCCACCCCTCCCAGCCGATCGGGTCTGAAGCTCCCGAAAACTGAGGAGGATGCATCTTGATGACATCCTGAAGCCAGCGATCCGCTTCGCCCCGATTAGCATGGGCCGGATCCGAGTTCTGAACCGCCTGGGCTATCGCCGCCATTTGGTTCACCATTTGCTGCATAACTGCCGCAATACCAAGGTCGGCGCGCTCTTGAGAAGAAGCATGACTGTGACGGTCACCGGTACTGCCGGCTCCCGAACCGGCTGCCCCACATCCCCGGCCGCATCCACGACCACGTCCACGACCATGGCCTCTTCCAGCATCCATACTGATGTTAAATAAGTAGCAAAAGCCATTACGATGGTGAGTACGAGAAGAGAAACAATCACAATCGAGAATCAAAGGTGCGATACAAGGAAACAAGGAATAGAGTTAGGAAAAAAACTTACGGACACTGGTAGTACCGGAATCATGGCAGCGTGACGATGATGTGCAAAACGAAACACAACAAGACCCAGTAAACCGACAAGCCTAGGTATCCATAAACCTAGAGCTCTGATACCATTTTCTGTAACACCCCCAAGATATTCGAGGTATATTACAGCGCCGTGAATCCCTATATGGGACCCACCAGGCTGAACAAACATCATACTCATCGACTCACAGAAACAACAGAATAACACCTCGTCATAAAGACGCCAAACAAAATAATCCACCCGGTTCAACCGGTCAAACATAACACCATAATCCGACACAAACATAATAAACAACAATACAATCCAGACGAGTAAAAATTCTTAAGTACTCGAGTACATCTATTAGTTTAAAGACCACAAAAGGTAAAAAGATAGAAGGCAATAAGACACCACTCGTGCACAATCATCACGCACGGCCATCATCCGCATACTGGTCCAGCGCCCGCTCGTCTCGATAAACCTGACCTGAAATTCCTAAAACGAATTTCCCCAAAACGGGTCCCCAGAGGGGTTAGCAATTATGCTAGTACAAGTAACCAAATGAACGACTTACATCTTATACATATAGTAAATGTATGCAATCAAGAAAACATAGTTCCAAAACACTCATTTCCGGAAATGCCAATATCAATTCACATTTGTAAAAATGCACCACAATTAACCGTGGATCCACCCCTCCGTGGACCCCTACCGAGACCCCGTCGGATCTAACCCATAGTGGTTAAAAGCAAGCTCGCGGATCCACCCCTCCGTGGACCCCTACCGAGACCCCATCGGATCTAACCCATAGTGGGCATACACACACACACACACAATTCTCATGCAATACTAATACGTTAAGATTGTAAGTTCATAAGGGTACTTGCCTCGATTTATAGACAGTGACACGAACGGAACGGAAGAATCAAGCACGACCGCGAGGAATTGACGAAATGAACCTAACGATTCGAATAACACAATCACAACCACTCCTAAACGATTACGGAAATGGAATACACCCGAAAACCCGCCTACGATTCATGTATATTCGTATAAAAATAACAATGAGGGCGGACCACAACCAAACCCTCCCGATTTCGCAAAGCTATGAAAATATACCATGAATCCGTAGGAAAACTAATGATATCAACAATATTAATCATATTCATCATGAATCCACCAACAAAACGGAACGAATCGGAAGAAAATCCCGAAACCCCCAAATTACCCAAAAGTAGGGTTCTAAGAGATTTACCTTGGATTAGGATGAAAGATCCGTGTTGATGTTGTTATAATACACCAAGAACTCAAGGAAGATGTTGGATGAGATGATTGGAGGAAGAAATCGCCAAGAAAATCGCCCGGAATCGCCTTAGCCGCGGAGAGGAGGAAGAAATGAGAAATGGTGTTCATCTCGGTCAACTCCCTGGTTTATATAGCCATGGAGTGTTAGCGCGCGCTAATCCTTAAGGTTAGCGTGCGCTAACGGGATAAAACTCTAGGCCATACAGTAAGTGTCCCAGTCCAGTAGCCAGATTTCTGGCCATTAGCGTGCGCTACTCGAAACGTAGCGTGCGCTAATAAACTCTCGGTAGCGCGCGCTATCGACCAATTGTGTGCGCTACCTGGACATCAGCCGAGTCCAGAAGCAAGCATCGATACACACACACACCGATTAGCGCGCTATCCACCAAACGTAGCGTGCGCTAAAGTGTATCGGTAGCGCGCGCTATCGACCAATAAGGTGCGCTACTTGGGCATCAGATTGAGTCTAGTAGCAAACTGTCCAGTACTGGACACTCACGCTAGCGCACGCTACCGGGAATCTAAGCGTGCGCTAGCCCCCGACATTAGCGTGCGCTAGACTACGTGGCGTACACTAATCCACCAGTCCAGAGGGCTGGAAACAGCACTGCCACTCCAGGGCTTGCTCTCTAGCGCGCGCTACGAAGCAGTCGTAGCGTGCGCTACTAAGGGACCCCTAGCGTGCGCTATGCAGAAAAGATAGCGTGCGCTAGGTACGAAATATAAACGGTCCAAAACACCGGAATATGAACGAAATATCAAATGGAACATCTCAAGACGCATCAAAACATAAAATGGATCCATGGCAACCCCGAAACAGCAGTTCCGTACAACAATAACGAGAATCAGATCAATAGATGACGGGAAAGATACACTGAAGGGTACACGAGGGTCACTACGACCGAGAAATACACCGAAAAAAGAAAGTACAAGGGAAAGAAAAATGCGGATATTACAGTTACGGCCGTAACCGGCAGGGCCTTACGGCCGTAACCAGCATTCGTCAAAATCCGCTCAGCGCCTGCCGATCGCTTACGGCCGTAACCGACAGGGCCTTACGGCCGTAACTCGGCACTTACGGTCGTGCCCGGCAGGTCCTTACGGCCGTAATCGGCATTCGTCCAGCCATGTCTGCCGAGCACGTATGGCCGTAACCGGCACCTTACGGCCGTAACTCGGTCAGGCCAGGCCCTGCTCCGGCCGTGACTCGGCCGTGGCCACTCCGACGGCCCAGAAAACCCCGAAACTCGAACCTGAATAAAAATTGGAGATACGGTTACGAAGTACTCGCAAAGACGAATCTAAGCGCTAAGAGAACACACGATTCCGACCACCCGAAGTACCAAAATTCGACATTGGAAGTAATTATCCCAAACTTTGGGAAATTACGAAAACGGCCCAAAACGTCCGAAATACACGATACAAAATCGAAATACCAAACTAAAGCTCGCAACATGAATAATAACATTAAATGAACTTACGAGAAACTCGAAACAACAGTTTCGGACGAGATTCGCAAGAATCGAACTCAAGTGCGGAAAAGCCGCTTAAGATCACGGAACTCAACAAAACGATACCGCAACGAACTCGGATGACAAAAAGTGCAGAATTAACCATTCTCGGAATGACGAAATGGTCATGAGCGAGTCGTCAAAATGGGCTCCCGCCAAAAAAAAAAGAAATTATCGGAAATCAAAATTGCGGATATTACAATAAGGTAGTGCTAAACACAACCTATACGAGGAAATCATAAGAATATGGTAGGTGGAAGGATCAATTGGAGATCCTATATGGGAGAAACATAATAAGATGTTAAATGAGAGAATGATAAAATATGTTGCACGGGAGAACCATAAGAATATTCAAACATTGTAGAATATTAACAAAATGCTACATGACAAAAACATAAGAAGATGTTACATATGATAACAATAAGAAGATATTGAAGGGGATAACGATGATAAAATATTACATGGAAAAGCCATAAGAACATGATACATGGAAGAGCATAGGACAATGCTACACAGAAAAACCATAAGAATACTCTATCACGAGAACCACGAGAAGGTATTATGCAGGATAACTGTAAGAAAATTTTAAATGGGAGAACAACAAGAAAATATTATATGAGAGAACAATAATAACTTTTATATATATATATATATATAGGGTGAGGTTATTCTAAAAAGTCTCTTACAATAAAAAGTGTAGGAAGGATTGTGGGAGTGACATGTGTCACCTTGCCACATCATATGACACATCATATAACATGTGGCACTCCCCAGAAAAAAATTTCCCGCCAAAATGTTTTTTTTTTGGGGGGCCAAATTTTTTTTTTTCCCGGCCAAAAATTTTCCCACCAAAAACTTATATGTGTGATGCACCATTTTTTTGGTGCATCACAGTTTTAAGTTTTGGTGCATCACACAAATAAGTTTTGCTGCATCATAGTTATAAGTTACTGCATCATAGTTAACAGTTAAGTGCATCAACTATGATGCAGTAACTTATAACCTTAGTGCACTAAATCATAATTGTGGTGCAGTAACTTTATAACTGTGATACAGTAATAATAAGTTTTACTGCATCGCAGTTATAAGTTACTGCATCATAGTTAACAGTTAAGTGCATCAACTATGATGCAGTAACTTATAACCTTAATGCACTAAATTATAATTGTGATGCAGTAGCTTTATAACTGTGATGCAGTAATAATTTTTGGCGGGGAAAAAAAATTTGGCCCCCAAAAAAAAAAAAAATTTGGCGGGATTTTTTCTTTTTCGGGGTGGGGGTGGGTGGGGGGTGGGGGGTTACACATGTCATATGATGTGTCATATGATATGGAATGGGGATGACACATGTCACTTCCACAATCCTTCCTATACTTTTTATTATAAGAGACTTTTTATTTTAATCCATACCTATATATATATATATATATATATATATATATATATATATATATAAAATGGAGCTTGGATTTTTATTTGCATTAGTTTGATGTTATTACGATCTCCAACTTGTTTCCATTAAACTCTATGAAAATAGAGTTAAAATTATATTGAATGAGACATTAAATATATATTTAGATGAAATTTTTTACGTAGTAATCTAATTTTTGTGGGAACTCGAAATATTTTAAATATTTCAATTCTTCTCAAGAATTGCATTACCAAAAAAATACTTCATCCATACACCTAGTTTGTATTTTTATCTTAACTCATGGGCCTCACTTGAAAGTTCGTTTTGTGCCTACGTAGATGTTGGGCCGACCCTGTTTATATATATATAAGATAAACTGTTAAAAACTAATGATGTTAACGTTCCAAAATTATATCTAAGACTAATAGCATAGTTCTCAAAATGTTAGGCGCTAGGCGTTCGGATTGCTAATGCCTACCGCCCAAAGAATTACTCGGAGATTGATCGGGAATTAATCGGAGTTGTTTTGTTATTATTATTCTAATCTTTTTTATATAAAAAATTATATGTAAAATAATTAAAAATAATTAAATGTTAACCTTTTAAATTTAGAATATTGATATAGATATCAAGGAGTCCATAATATCCATATTATCTCAATTTAGGAATTTATAATACTACTATAACAAAAAAAAAAGTATAACCGCCAAGGCATCCGCCTAATCGCCCACGTAGCTAGGAAATTTGAAATATTGATATAGGCATAAAGTAGTCCATAGTATCTATAGTATCTTAGCTTGCCTTCATAGGCTCCCGCCCAGCCAGCCTAGACGACCGATTAATCACCCAAACGCCCAATACAAGCGCCTAGGCCATAATCGGAGCGGTAGAGGACCTTCTAGGGATTAATCGGCCTAGACGGGGATTTTTAAAACACTGGTTAATAGTATTATATATTAGGTTAAATAGCCATTTTCGTCCTTTATCTTTGGCCGAAGTTTCAGTTTGGTCCTTTATCTTCCAATTGTTTCGTTTTGTCCCTTCACGTTTCATATAGGTTTTATTTACGTCCCTGCCATTAATTTTTTTTGACATATGCTACGTTGGCAGTAGGGGTGTATTTCGAACCGAACGAACCGAGCAGTGACTTTAATGAACGTTCGTTCCTACGATATATAGTATGTTCGGTTCGTGTTCGTGTTCGACGAACATAACAATCACTTGCTCGTGTTCGGTTAGTTAAAATTTCAGAAATTTTGCATTCGTTCGTTAGTGTTCGTTTGTTCGGTTCGATTGTGTTCGAATAGTCCGGTTCGTTTGTTTGTTTGTTCGTTTGTGTTCGAAAATACAAGGAAAAGTCAAGATTCATACAAAACAAGCAATAATAATACAAAAAACCAAAAATCTAGTACAATGTTTCAAAACCATTTCGCAAAGTCCATGAGGCAGTTTTTAAACAACAACAAAAATAGAGAGTTTTTAACTTCATGAGTCCATGACAGAGTTTCATAACATCCAATCTTCTCCAGCTCCATAAATTCCCCAGACAAAATCAAAAACAGAAACTATTAGTATCAACTTCATGACAGTTTTTAAACAAAAATTAATCTAGTTAACTGATGTCTATTTCATTCAGATTCACTCAAATGAACAAAAAAACTAATAACATACTTTACTCACCGTTGGATGCTTAAATCTAAATCGTTCATAGACTCGTTCAAGGGTTTGGGAGTACAACCTCCAATGGATTATGTGATTTATGTGCATAGAGAACGATAAATAAACATATAAGAAAACTACATTATTAAAACTTTACAATAATATGCAATAATACCATTAATAGAAACTTTAAACTTATACCTTATCATTTTTCTTTATACCATGAAGCTTACGGCACCAATCTCCGGTGCACATCAACATTTCAACAGTCTTTGGTGCCAAAGAAGCACGATAAGTGTCAATCACTCTAGTTTCGGAGCACCATTCTCTACAATGTCACCATTCACATCAGCAGAGTTTCTGCATTCTGCATTTTGATCATCCTCTACAATGTGCTCCATCCCCAATGTTTGATTCCCTATATATGCAAATAATTCATCAGCAGAATCAACACTACCAATGATTTCCAACTCATGTATGTTTTCACCTTCCGGTGCCACTGAACTAACTTCTTGAGTAGACATCTACAAACCTTGATTAACAAACTGAAATCAAGACAAAACCAACAATATAATTAACAATAAGATAGTATACTCTTAATTAACAAACTGAAATCAGCACTGAAGACTGCAAAAAATATAAAAATAATATGAAGAAACATCGACATATTCCCAAATCTCATATCATACTATAAAATCAAATAAGAACGTGAACAAAGAAAATCACGAAACACATGGGATGAGAAGATAAACAAACAAATATATATAATGGGCAAAAATAGAAAATAAATACCTGATGTGTGCGTCGGAAAATCCACTTCTTGGCAGAGAAACCGACCCGATGGACTGTCGATCTAAAGTTTGATTTAACTTCTGTGGTCTTAATCAAGAAACAGACTATCCTTCGCTCCTTGCTCTACTCTGGCTATAGCTACTTAGGAAGACAGAACCCCGAGGGAAATAGTGAATACTTGAAGTGAAAGCTTCCTGTTCAAAAACGAACTAAGAAAGATCGGATTGAGCTGCTTCTATTCCTGCCCACAGGACCGCTATTTAAATGAGATACAAACGAAATAAGTCCCATCGGTCATGTAAATCTCGGCTCCAAACTCGACTTTTGTCGACATCTCATAGAATAAACAGATCGTAACCAGGCGAAAGCGATTTCGACTTCCTCAAGTGGAAGAAAGCCTATTAGATAAAGCAGTTCTCCAAAGCATATTCGAGTACTCCGAAACTCAAAGAGAGGTGGTAGACCGAGAGAGCTGGTGGTGGTAGAGGGCCGGAGGTGTTGTGAGAGGTGAGGGCTATGAGAGGTGAGAGCCGGAGGCATTGTGAGAGGTGAGGGACTGAGGGTTGTGAGAGGTGAGGGCGGCGTTGTGAGAGCCGAGAGGTGAGGAGGGCTAGGTGAGAAACTGAGAAGTGAGAATAAATGTGTCGTGCGGGTGTGCGATTTGGTAGGTTAGGTTTAGGGTATGAAATAGAATAAAATAATAGAGTATATATTAATATTTACTATTTGTTCGCTAACTGTTCGCGAACTACCGAACAGTAATATATATTCGTGTTCGCTTCGTGTATGTAATAAACATGTTCGCGAACTGTTTGGTTCGGTCAAACTCGAACATGAACTCAGCGTTGACCGAACTTTTTCGTGAAATTTCCGCGAACGTTTATTTTATTTACACCCCTAGCTGACAGTCAACTGCTGACATGGCGTCTTACACGTCACTGTTGGCGTGTCAGTTTTTAATGGCGTGGCACGCCACATCAACATTTATTTAATTAAAAACCCAGCTCAAGAACATGAACACCACTGCACCTTCATCGCCTTCAATAATGGCGGCACTGTTCACCTTCATCTTCAACAACATCACTGTTCATCATATTCTTTGAGCTCAACAACCTCATCTCTCTCACTCTGTTCACACAAAATCACTTATCTTCAAAAACACCACAGATTACACAAACAAAATCGCAAATCAATGGCATCTGGAAGTTTGTATTCGAACATAGGAGGGTCTAATGCACGAAGCTTAGGGATGTCAACTTTATCCGTACCCGATCCTACCCATCGGATAAACCCGAAATCGGATCGGGTATCGGCCGAACCCGAAATTTTATGATCGGGTACGGGTAGGGTATGGGTATAGTATATTACCCGAATACCCGACCCGATTACCCGACCCGCATACCCGTTTGAATTATATAAATATATTATTATTATATATTATACATAAATATCATATTGTATTATATAATATATATTATTACATAAAATATTACATTTTAAATATTTATTGTACTAAATTGAATTTATTAATTACATTTTATGTATATATGATATATATTAAAAAAAAATATATGCTTAAATATAGAGTATACGGGTATCCGAATACCCATTGGGTACCCAATTACCCGATGGGCAATATCTGAACTCGCTCCGAATCAAATAGGGTAGGGTATGGAGAAGGCATACCCGTACCCTACCCGACCCATTGACATCCCTAACGAAGCTCAGCCCAACCTCCTCCATTGTTGCAGATCTGCAACTCAGATATGAGTTTTGTCACAGACATGTTATTTCATTTCTGTCCCCCGTGTTGTTTGTTTGGTTTCGTTTTGATCCCACCCTGTTTTTTTTTTCTTTTTTTTTCCAATTTTAAGTTGGATTATTATTTGTTTGCAGAGTACGGGTAATACCTCTGGTTGCTCATTTATGAATTGGATTTCAGATCCATGGCCTCCTCAGACACGAAGACAAAATCTATGCACGGAGACAAACTTTGGAAAGACCGAATGTGCAAATGGTGTTCAAAAAGGGATGAAGATAACAGACCTTAGAAAGACTGTTTTTGGTGTTTATTAATGAAACTGCTTTTTATTTACATTTATTCGCCTTTAATTGTTTTTAAAAATTTTTAATTAAATAAATGTTGACATGGCGTGCCACATCATTAAAAACAGACACGCCAACAGTGGCGTGTAAGATGCCATGTCAGCAGTAACTGCAGGCGTGGCGTCTGTCAAAAAACTAACGACATGGACGTAAATGAAACCTATATGAAACGTGAAGGGCCAAAACGAAACAATTGGAAGATAAAGGACCAAAGTGAAACTTCAGCCAAAGATAAAGGACGAAAATGGCTATTTAGCCTATATATTTGACATATTAAAAATATAAATATGCTCTGCATATCAATAATTTCGATTTTTTTGCTATTTCTAGATACAATTCGAGCTCGTGAGACCTATAACCCTAATTAGGGACAGGTGGGTGCGGGTTGGAACGGGTCGAATGGGAAACTGCACAAATCCTAGCAATGTCAATGTTGCAGGTCGGGGCGGATACTTGAAGACCTAGACCCACCCCACAAGGTGAACAGGGCGGGAGGGTCGATCCACCATGGGTCATGGGGGATCGACCCGTGTGGGAAAATATATACTTTAAAGTTAATAAAACTATTTTTAAGAGTTTTTTATCTATTATTTCATTTCTATAATCCATATTTTTATAAACCTGTCATTATTAACATAAATAATAAGATATAATAATAAAAGGGTAAGATATATATAAATATATGTAGTGTATGCAGAAATACATATTAAATATATTAAAATATAAATAAAACTGTGGGGGGGTGGGGTGGGGGGTGGAGCGAATAATCAAGGGTAGATACCCGGTTTTCAGATATATGAATTTATGGATACCCGATTACACGGGTATTTGAAAATTCGGCCAGTGACCCGACCCGAAAAAGTTGGGTATCCGAAAAAATGGGTCCCAATTTTTCCTGATCGGGTCATAGGATTCACGGCACAAAATTTAACACCACTAATTTGACATTTTATATATATAGTTTATAATTTTATAAATTTATTTTACAATTTATTAAATAAATTAATTTCATAAGTACTAAAACATTGTAAATATTTTCTGTACAATAAGTAAATTCCAAAACTAACTAAAAAATTTATATATATCATTTTTTATTATATAATTATGTTTTATTTAATATTCAATTATATATATGAAAGAATATATTATTTATAATTTAATGATTTTTCTTCTTGTAAATTTTCAAACTAGTGAGAATAAATATCATTATTAAAAATATATTGATATGAATTCTTGTATTAAATATAATTCATATTATTTGAAAGATAAAATTTCATTCACTTACAAATTAAATATTTAAATTTATAAAAATATCTATTAAAAAAATAATCGGGTTTTTGGGTACCCGAAATAAGTAACAAGTCGTCCTATGACCCGGCCCAATTATATGACTTTTTTTGGGGTCGGGTAGCCAACCCAAAAAATTTAGAAACTTAAAAGTACCCAAAATTTTTTATTCGGGTCATCCGGTAGTTGAACCGAATAGTTTGGGTTGGATATTTTTGAACGCCTCCACCCACGAGAAAAAACTGATACTCCAACTTGCCCCGCTACGAATCAGAACGGGCAATACGGATCGATCCAAAAATGACATCCATCACTAATCCCATAATTTTATGAACTTGAGAGAAAAAAGAGGAAATAAAAGAGAAGAAGAACGGCGTGTCTTGTTATGATGGTCAAATGCTTTTATTTATAGGTACACAATTAGGGTTTAGGGGACATAAAGGTCATTCATGTAACACCCCCAAAACCGTATGGGAATATTACACGCCGTAAACCCTTTCCACAAGGATCTACCAGGCTAAACATCCATAAACAACCAAATGCTTGCTCGGCCAGGGTCAAACAATATAATAATACAGACCGTTAAGGTCACTTACACATAAACACACAGACCGATGAGGTCACACAACTCTCTCAACAGAACTGACTAACAACATTACCCACACAGGGGTCAAAACACAATACAGCGGAAGACTGAATCAACTCTAACAATACAACCAAACTCTACCAACTCTCGACTCTTGATTAGTATCGCAGCTCGTCATCCTCTTGTGCTAATCTTGTGACTGCTCCCCTGAACCTGCATGTACCTGGACGCAGAACATACATCCACCCCCCGATTACTCGGGGGTTAGTAAAACTCCACTGTTTTACTAGTGCAAGTATCAAATCATATGAAAAGTAACGAGCAAACATTAATCAAGAATCAAACACAATATTCAAGTATCAATTTATTCCTGGGGTTTTTAATAAGGGAATTTAAGCTATGAAGCATTTCGAAAATAAGTTCATCACCTCGGGAATTTTGGAATTTCAAAACCTTTAAAACTCTGAGTCCTGGTTCACCATGGCTTTCAAAAGAGGGGTTGAGGGCTTTAACCCAAATCTTGTTTCATAATTCAAAAGTTCACAAAACGGAAAACATTTACTCAAGCTTAGGACTCGGTCCAACATTCATTTTCAAAACTTGGACGATCCAAACATATTCATGACCACGTGATCTTCTGCCACGAGTCTCCGTAGGTTCGACAACCCGCACGGAAAGAAACAACACATCAATCACAACAACTGGTCCTGACTCCGTGAACCTGTGTCACGTGTCACCGTAGGTTCCGTCGAACCCGCACGGTTGGGCGTACTGTGTCCTGATTCGATGGACCTGTGCCATGAATCATCGTAGGCCTCGTCAGACCCGCACGATTGGACCTCAGCACCACACACTAAGTTCTGATCCCATGGACCTGTGCCATGAATCCTCGTAGGCCCCGTCGAACCCACACGAGTGAACTTAGCGTTCCAGCACATATTCACATTCACAATCACATTTCATATAACAATGATCACAGTTAATCAATCACGTTGATCATCATAAAATCGTACATCACACGCACATAACACAATCTCAACACTCGCAACAACTATCGTCAATCAACGACACACAACCAACATAACACACGATCGGTACACAATATATTGCACAACCAAGTGCACAACCATCCCATATGTACGTCGCAATCCTGCACAAACGGCACAACACCTAACACATATACCAATATAACACTATTATCACAAGCCTTCAAATTGCGGAATACACAACCAATTCAAAAGTAACATATTTACGAAGGCAAGCAAAATCATTATAAATCTCATACGTGATTATTAATCGCAAGATACAAGTCGTATAATAAGATACTTGCCTCGAATAACCACAACGCGGAGAATCGACCGAAGTAGGTTGGCACGAACCGACTACGAACCCGTCGACTCCACCGAACGCCAACTCGCGATAATAAACTATGAAGGACAATAACAACAATGCATATGAATTCCATAGCACGACTTAAAGCCGTTGAATTCAAAGAACGAATGATGAAAGTTCAAGTGTTTCCCCTAAAATGGCCAAGAACACGATTCGTCCCGTCAAAATGCGAAAACAAAATTCCAAATCGAAATATGGATATACAATCCATAGGATATGTTTAACAACATCATTTAACAACAATCTATCCATCAAAAACGTATGGAAAATGAAATCAAGAACAATTCCCCCAAAAAGTCAACTCTAGGGATTCAAGAAAAATACCTTGATTCGGTGAAGATCAATGGATTAGATGATGTTATAATCACCTAGAATACTCCAAAACACCTTGGATGGAGTAGAAATCGGCCAGGAGCCCAAGCCCTAGTCGCCCTCGTCTCAACCCGCGGAGGAAGAAGAATAAATGAAGAAAAATGAAGAGTAATGTCTGCTATCCAGTTTATATACTGGACAGCTTAGCGTGCGCTAATCTTACCTGATTAGCGTGCGCTATTGAAGCATCAGAATAGAGCGTTCTGCCAAAATGTACAGTTAGCGCGCGCTAGCTACAAATGTTAGCGTGCGCTAACGAGACCCTGCACCACCCGGTAGCTCCCGGGCCGCCTGGCAATACCCGGTAGCGCGCGCTATCCTCCCCAAGGCGCTACTAATGCACTCCTAGCGCGCTATGTTACCAAATAGCGTGCGCTAACCAACGTTCTAACCTACCCAAGAGAGCTCGGATCAAGCTGCACCACCCGTTAGCGCGCGCTAACGGCAACACATAGCGTGCGCTAACTTCGGAAACTTAGCGCGCGCTAGCCACAAAGCGTAGCGTGCGCTAACAACTCAGAGAGACAGCAACAGAACATCTCAGAAATGGGTATGACGACATGCCCACAACTTTGGGAAATTACAAAATAGCCCCAAATGTCCGAAACATCACGATACGACAACGAATAATCAAACCGAAGCTCACAACACGTATAACAACGTTAAATGAACTTACGAGAAACCCCAAACGACAGTTTCGAACGAGATTCGCAAGAACCGAACTCAAGCGCGGAAAAGTCGCTAAAAAACACGGAACTCAACAAAACAGCACCGAAACGAACTCGGATGTCGAAAAGTGCAGAATTAGTCATTCTCAGAATGATGAACCGGTCATGAGCGAGTCGTCAAAATGGACTTTCGCCGAAAAAAAAAAGTTACCGGAAATCAAAATTATGAGTATTACATTCTACCCTCCTTAAAAGAAGTTTCGTCCCGAAACTTAAAACAAGTAGGGAGAAACGATATCCCCGCCAGGAAAACTCGACGAGATACACAAAAACCAAAAATTCGCGCCCAACG
This sequence comes from Orobanche coerulescens, assembly GCA_033398695.1. NCBI lineage: Eukaryota > Viridiplantae > Streptophyta > Magnoliopsida > Lamiales > Orobanchaceae > Orobanche > Orobanche coerulescens. The sequence goes on along the minus strand of CM065814.1, from coordinate 138,621,748 downwards.
GCGAAACGCTGCAAGAAACGCAAGGAGACATACGGCGTGAAAACACGCTCCACGATGACCAACACAACGCCACCGACAATGATTCAAAACAATAACGAGCAATTAACGATGCATCACATACCACATCACATGCACACATTTAATCCAAGAAACGTACGCGACAACAAGTCGCACCCGACTAAAACGGCTATGCGATAGAAATAAATAGAGTATCACGATATAAACCATTCCGATTCTCATCAACAAGAAAATGTCCAACGTCAAAACACCAACAATTCAAGATAATGGAAAACAAGGGTACTGGATATTACAATTCATACATTAATTACAACACTCCCCCTTGAATGACCTTTAATACATGCTGCCTCATTAAAACCTTGTTGGGAAAACCCAGTGGGAAAAAACCCGATCGAAAGAAAAAGAGTACAGCTACGCCCCCTGAAATCAGTTGACGCATTCCGATCTTGTGTACTAGTCTTTTGAATGTTGATATCGGCAACGCCTTTGTGAATAAGTTCGCCGACTAATCTTTCAAAGTGGTACATATGAGCAGAGCCATACTCTTACGGATATGGGGTTTCATGCGCATATTGAAGTATCTGACCTTGTCCGCTTCACTTCTCACTTTATCACAAACATAAGCCAGCTGTCGATTAAAATCGACTATCGCCTGGGATATCGACACATCCTGGGGCGTAGCCGAGAAAAACTCAACGATCCTGCGTTCACGAACAGGCAACGGGCAATGCTCTGCCTCCATGGCGGTCTTAAACTCAGCCCATGTAGGTATACGATCTGCAGGCACTACAGCCTGCCACCAGTCTGCAACTTCTTTATCAAGCAAGTACTGAGCAATGGGTACCCTCTTTTCATCCGGACAAGCTACATCATCAAATGTTCTGTCCAACTGGAAGAGCCAGCTTTCCCAAACTAACGAGTCAGATGAACCCACAAAACGGGGCGGCTGCATCCTCATCACATCTCGTAACCACTTATTAGCCCCATTATCCCCATCTGGATTCTCATTCCGATGTACGGCCTGATTCATCTGCACTAACTCATCAACCACCTGACGAAGAATGGTGGCGGCGCCAACGTCAACATTAACGCTAGCCAAATGTCCCTGGTCTGTACTGAGCTGATTGGTTGTAACACCCCAAACTAGGCGGATATTACAGTGCCTGGACCCCCGACTAGGGCCCACCAGGCGAATGAAAATGAATGAATTACACAGGGTAAATGTAGTACCGAACCACATTACAACATTAATTACTCCGATGAGGAGTTTCATACAACACAGCCAAGATAATACAGAATACATGTATATTTTATATGGAGATAAAATATACAACACTGAGTAAAATGAGTATTTAAACGGAATGTCTGCAGCAGAATAAAATGAAGGAAACATAAATGACTGAAAAGACTGGGGACCCTACTAGTATCATTGGGACTCCTCGCCGTCAACGTGCTCTCCCCGTGCTTTTGCCTTTCCATGACCTGAAAAACAATATCCCCCAATGGGGTCAGTTACACAGAACAACAATCCTCAAGAGTTAAATACACACAATCCTGTTGAAAACATACGCAATCAAACATGCTATATGAATCAACTAACAGTACGGCTCAAAGGAATGGCGCCACACTACGTCCGGGATGGAAATGTGTCCATGCACAAATCACCAACGAGTATCGATCGAATACACGTGTGGTCTTGTACCTAATCAGTCTCACGAATCAATCGACTCGTGTGCACAGTCCAATGTGAGGCCAACAACCAACACACGACTTAAATGTGCCCGACATGAAAATCCTACACATACCAACCAGCACGCCAGTATGACCCGGAATGCCACGATATAACAAAAGTGACATCGAAAATCAATAATGACTCACCGAGATGAAATGACAGTGAAATGAATGATAGCTCAATGAAATAATTGGAACCGTCGTTCCTCGTGACTGAAATGATTAATTGACAATGACAAGTCTCGATACGGTTAATACAATATGAATGAGTTATGATTATGAATGAACAACAACGAAAGGAATGAATATCCCTTTAACTGAGTAAGAATTAACTTACTCAACCGGTGAAGAATGTCCTTCCTCGAACAAACGTCCCACAATGAGATGTCGGTCGCTCAACAACCTTGAATAACAAAATTACCAACAACCGTTCAATACACGTATCAAGCAACGAAACACGACTAACTCAAAAGTCGATACAATGATAATCAAACTCATCGGAGCATTCTAACGAATACGTAGCAACCACACAACTTTCGATAATATCCAAGTCTCGAATATATCAAAACCCCCCAAAATATCAAAGTCAACCCTAAGTGTTCTTGATTCAATCCCAACAATTCATGAAATCCGAATTATACAACAATAAATCCGTAGGAATACATTCATCCAAGGTAGATAATCCATATCTAACGTATTCCAACAACAATCCAAGCTTACATGAAGAAATCGGAAGGAAAAACCCAAAATCCGAAATTCTATATCCAAGAGATTAATACCTTGATTATGATGCTGGAAGGTGATGAAATGATTATTACTCCGGATTATATGCTTGAAGATGATGATTGATGATTGACCTCGAAGAATACTCTCCAAATCACTCCAAATCGTCCGGAACCGATGAGAGAAAGAGAAGAAATGACAAATGACGAAATCTGGGCTACACTGTCCAATTTATAGAAATCCCAGTTTAGCGCGCGCTAGCCCCAGTGCTTAGCATGCGCTAACGGGTGTTTTGGGTAGTCCAGTACCCACAGTCCGAAAACGGTAGCGTGCGCTACGGATGTACACTTAGCGTGCGCCAACCCCAAATGTTAGCGTGCGCTAACGAATTATCTGATGCATAGTACTGGAGTCCAGAACCTTCTGTCCTCTGATCTGATCGCGGTAGCGTACGCTACATTCAATAATTAGCGTGCGCTACTACACCATTTGCGTATGCTAAAACCACTCATAGCGTGCGCTATGAATTAATCCAATTCAGTCCAGTAGCCACTGGACTCAACCTGATCCGACCTTAGCGCGTGCTACACCGATTGCATAGCGTGCGCTACTCCGGCTCACTAGCGTGCGCTACTTACCATTCGTAGCGTGCGCTACTTACAATCCCAACTGCAGTCGAGTGCCTTCTGGACTGCCTGCTCAACTACACTAGCGTGCGCTAGTGTTGAGAGGTGGCGTGCACTACCCGTACTCAATTAGCGCACGCTAAAGAGAGTACGTAGCGTGCGCTACTCCTCACACACAGCACACTATGAATGTGACGACGGTGATAAACACGGCACGAAACTCCATCTTGATTGATGATGAATGACGACTGATACACGATACAATTACTGAGAATGATGAATACAATGATTGAATATGAGTGACAATTACTGAATGATAAATACTGAATGATAATGACTGAATTACAACCGGGTATTACATACACCCCCCCTTAAAAGAGTTTCGTCCCCGAAACTAAGGGTCAAACAACTCGGGATAACTCTCCCGCATACTATCCTCGGTTTCCCAAGTAGCCTCTTCGACTCCGTGTTTAGACCACTGAATTTTAACCAAAGGAATCGTCTTATTCCTCAACTGTTTGATTCGCCGCTCTAAAACTCGTATAGGACGCTCCTCATATGAATGATCATCGGCGATCTCAATTTCGTCGAACTGAAGTATGTGACTCGGGTCGGAAACATACTTCCGCAACTGAGAGACGTGAAACACATTATGAATTCGGCTCAACGCCGGAGGTAGGGCCAATCGATAATCTAACTCGCCTACTCGATCCAAAATCTCAAACGGCCCAATGAATCTCGGATTTAACTTCCCCCTCTTCCCAAAACGGAAGATACCACGACTCGGGGAAACCCTGACCAAAACATGGTCACCCGCCTCGAACTCTAATGGTCGACGACGATTATCTGCATAAGATTTCTATCGACTCTGAGCGGTCAACAAACGACTCCTGATCAAAGCTACCTTCTCACGGGCGGCTATAAGCATATCGGGCTCGGTGCCAATTGATTCTGATAAGTCATCCCAACACAAAGGAGATCGACAACGACGACCGTACAAGGCCTCGTAAGGTGCCATCTTAATCGAAGAATGCCAACTATTATTGTACGTGAACTCGATCAACGGTAGTTGGGCTTCCCAATCATCTTTCCAATCGAGGACACATGCCCTCAACATGTCCTCCAAAGTCTGAATAGTCCTCTCTGATTGTCCGTCGGACTGAGGATGAAAAGCTGTACTGAGATTAAGCTGAGTTCCCATAGCACGATGAACTGATTTCCAAAAATGAGACATGCATCGTCCGTCACGATCGGAAACGATACTTTTGGGAGTACCGTGCAGTCTCACTATCTCTTAGATGAACAACTGGGCAAGTCTCTCGGGACCCCACGTATCCTTAATCTCAAGGAAATGAGCTGATTTAGTTAAGCGATTCACAATTATCCAGATTATATTCATGCCACGACGACTCATGGGTAAACTCGTGATGAAGTCCATTGAAATATCCCCCCACTTCCACTCTGGAATAGGGAGAGGTTTCAGCATACCCGCCGGTCGCTAATGTTCTATCTTGACTTGCTGACAGGTTAAACATCTCGAAACAAATTCCGCGACTTCTCGCTTCATATTACTCCACCAGTAATTTTGTTTCAAGTCTTTATACATCTTGCTAGACCCCGGATGAACGGAATAAGGGGTAGCATGAGCTTCTCTCAAAATCGAGTTTCTCAACTCGTCATTCGCCGGTACGCACAACCGATTCTTAAAACGCAAAAGTCCATCCTCGTGGACCACAAACCCGGGGGCTTTCCCCTGAGTCACATCCTCTCAAATGTGTAACAAAAATGGGTCCGAACCCTGATTCTCCCTGATCGCCTCCTCAAGTGACGATGAAATCTCCAACGTACAAAGTTGCCCTTGTACTCGTAACTGCACCTCAATCTCGGTCTCGAAATTCTGCCAAGTTCCTTCTGAACTGTTAATCGAGCAAGCATCTGCTCCTGAACGGACTTACGACTCAAGGTGTTGGCGACAACGTTCGCCTTTCCCGGGTGGTAAAGGATCTCGATATCATAATCTTTGATTAGTTCCAACCACCGTCTGTGTCGCATATTTATCTCCTTCTGAGTGAATATATACTTTAAACTCTTATGATCGGTGAATATCTGACCGCTAACGCCATAAAGGTAATGACGCCAAATCTTCAATGCAAAAACCACGGCTGCTAACTCCAGGTCGTGGGTCGGATAATTAACCTCGTAAGGTCTCAATTGCCGTGAAGCATAAGCAATGACTTTCCCGTTCTGCATGAGTACACATCCGAGACCCTATCCGGACGCATCACTATAAACCACAAATCCTTCCGTCCCTTGCGGTAAAGAAAGGACAGGTGCTGAAGTTAACCGGCTCTTGAGTTCCGCAAAACTCTATTGACACGCGTCGGACCACGTGTATTTCTTATCCTTCCGTAAAAGGTTCGTCATGGGTTGAGCGATTTTAGAAAATCCCTCCACAAATCGTCGATAATAACCCGCTAATCTGAGGAAACTTCGGATTTCCTTAACATTCTTTGGAGGTAGCCAATCTCGAATAGCCTCCGTCTTTTGAGGGTCGACACGAACTCCATTTGAATAAATTACATGTCCGAGAAATGTCACTTCGGACATCCAGAACTCACATTTGGAAAACTTTCCATAAAGTTGTTCTCGTCTCAACACGTCGAGCACCTGATGAAGATGAAACTCGTGCTCCTCCTGGTCACGAGAATAAATTAGAATGTCATCAATAAAGACAACAACGAATTGATCCAAATAGTCAATGAAAACCCGATTCATTAACTCTATGAACACCGCAGGTGCATTAGTTAATCCAAACGGCATAACCACAAACTCATAATGACCATAGCGTGTTCGGAACGCCGTTCTTGCGATATCCGACTCTCGAATTCGCAACTGATGATATCCAGATCTTAAGTCGATCTTGGAAAATACTGAAGCTCCCTGAAGTTGATCCAAAAGATCATCGATACAGGGTAGAGGATATTTATTCTTGATCATCACCCGGTTCAATTCCCGGTAATCAATACACAAGCGGAACGAACCATCCTTCTTCTTGACAAATAACACTGGTGCTCCCCACGGGGACGCACTCGGTCGGATATAACCTTTCTCGAACAACTCTTCAAGTTGGTTCTTTAATTCCTGCATTTCGGTCGGGGCCATCCGGTACGGTGCCTTCGATATCGGGGACGTACTGGGCTCCAACTCAATCGTGAATTCCACATCTCTCTGTGGAGGCAAACCAGGTAACTCGTCTGGAAAAACATCGGCATATTCCCTCACTACCGGAATATCCGTCAACATTACTGGTGATTTCTCGGTTTTGGTCATATAGCACCAATAACCAACACACCCGATCGAGTAATTTCACTGCTTTCATCAAGTTAATGACCTTACCAGAACAGCCGGGATTACCTCCCTGAAAAACACATTCAACCCCATCGTCTGAAATGATAGTGACCATATGCTTACAGACACTAATGATGGCATCGTGACGATCCATCCAATCAATACCCAAAATGACGTCATCTCTCGGTAAATCTACCACGATTAGGTCTGCTAGCCATACACAACCATGAAGCTGAATCGGACAATTCTGAATCTCGCGATTTCCGATAATTCTTCTACCGTCAGGTAGACCAATGACATAAGGCTCACAACTAGTAGCACTACCCAGACGTAGTCTACTCAAACATGACTCGGAAATGAATGAATGCGATGCACCAGTATCAAAAAGGGTACACACAGGTTGAGATAAAATATCGAGTGTACCTGAGATCATCCGGGCCTCTGGATCGTCGGTCTTCTTCATCTCATAAATTCGGGGCTTGCCGGCCCCCGAGCCGGATGCTCCCGTATGATAGCTCTTGGCTCCGCCTTTATTAGCTCCTGTCGTCTTGAACGACGCTGACTGAGTGGCCTGATTCTGCACCGCTGAATGTCTTGGGGCCTGAGATGACGCCGGAGTAGATTTAGAGTCCCTTCGGCAAAAACAGGCCCTATGCCCAGCAATCCCACAGTTATGGCACGTGACAGCCTGTCTCGGATACTTGGTGCTGAAATGCCCCTGTTCTTCACAGTTGAAACAGGTGATGGCCGAACTAGCCGCTCGTGACTGAGATTCCGCGGGTTTAGGCGCCATAGGAGGTCGCTCAAAAAAAGTAGAGCCCGCACGTGGTTTCTTGAAAGTAGCCTGACTGCCGTCAGACTGATTACGATTCTTAGACTTCTTGCCAGTAGATGAAGGTTGTTGCTTAGCAATTTCCTTAGCAGTAAGCTCGTAAGTGAGAGCTTTCTCGATGAATTCGGCCAGAGTGGTGCAATTATGATTAAGCAACTGCAGCCGCATACGAGGTTTCAGCCTCTTGCTGAAATACTTGATCTTGTCCGCCTCAGAGTGAATGATAGATGAGGCGAACGGAAGAAGTTCCTGAAATTTTTCGGCGATGGCGAGAACATCATCGTCCGCTGAAAGGTCGGGAGTGAGTAATTCCGACAACTTAGCCTCCCTGAGTGGGGTTAGGTAATACCTCTCCATCATGAGAGTTTTGAACTGATCCCAAGTACATGATCCGTCGGTGGGCCTCAACGATAACCACCATGAATGAGCGCTCTTACCAAGATAGTAGGCCGCAACTGAAACTTTATGCCCTTCAGGGCAATCCACCATAGCAAATAACTTCTCAAAATGCTCAAGCCAATGAACAATATCCGCCGGTTCAGATGAGCCCTCGAAGGTAGGTGGTCGCTGGCGAGAGATATTGCCAATGATACTGCTTACACCCCTCTCTTGCCTCTGAGGTGGCGGCGGAGGAGCCTGTTGATTTTGAGTAGTTGAGTTATGTATTGTCTCCATTAGTTGAGCCATCTGAGTCATTTGGGCCATCATGCCCTGCATAAAAACGAGTGGGTCAACCCGAACACCTTCGATCGAGCCGTGTCCAGTGCGACTCCCCGATAGTGAATGATTACGTCCAGGTGAATGAGTGGCAGCGTCACTGCTCGATGAGTTAGCATTATTCCTGGCATTCGCACGTGTATTCACACGAGCTCTCGGGTTTCGGCCTGCACCACGGCCTCTTGCCCCACGTCCTCTGCCAGCTCTTTCCATACTGAAGTGAAAAGTCATATGATAATTATATATATCTCGCATGAATATCACATTATGATTATATTATGAAATGATGAAAATGAGCATACGTGCTCAAATACAATGATTACATGAATGATAAACTGAAATGACGTGATTATCTGATGAAATTCTTTAAATGAATATCTTGAACAAGTTAACAAGATTAATGATATGATCCTCAAGATCAACAACTGAACAATGAAATGAACTGAGTGATTAATAAATTCACATGATCGACTTGATCACAAATGAAAATGATAGATGAGGAACTGCTCTTTGGTCCGAGGGACTCGGCTCATGCACAAGTCACACGTGACGCGAAAGTCCAATGATACTAGTCTGATGAACGGTGATTTCAAATGAGACATGACTCGGAAGGTAGTATTCAAAACCACGCTCCGATACCAACTCTGTAACACCCCAAACTAGGCGGATATTACAGTGTCGTGGACCCCCGACTGGGACCCACCAGGCGAATGAAAATGAATGAATTACATAGGGTAAATGTAGTACCGAACCACATTACAACATTAATTACTCCGATGAGGAGTTTCATACAACACACCCAAGATAATACAGAATACATGTATATTTTATATAGAGATAAAATATACAACACTGAGTAAAATGAGTATTCAAACGGAATGTCTGCATCGGAATACAATGAAGGAAACATAAATGACTGAAAAGACTGGGCCCCTACTAGTATCATTGGGACTCCTCGCCGTCAACGTGCTCTCCCCGTGCTTTTGCCTTGCCATGACCTGAAAAACAATATCCCCCAACGGGGTCAGTTACACAGAACAACAATCCTCAAGAGTTGAATACACACAATCCTATTGAAAACATACGCAATCAAACATGATATATGAATCAACTAACAGTACGGCTCAAAGGAATGGCGCCACACTACGTCCGGGATGGAAATGTGTCCGTGCACAAACCACCAACGAGTATCGATCGAATACACGTGTGGTCTTGTACCTAATCAGTCTCACGAAGCAATCGACTCGTGTGCACAGTCCAATGTGAGGCCAACAACCAACACACGACTTAAATGTGTCCGCCATGAAAATCCTACACATACCAACCAGCACGCCAGTATGACCCGAAATGCCACGATATAACAAAAGTGACATCGAAAATCAATAATGACTCACCGAGATAAAATGACAGTGAAATGAATGATAGCTCAATGAAATAATTGGAACCGTCGTACCTCGTGACTGAAATGATTAATTGACAATGACAAGTCTCGATACGGTTAATACAATATGAATGAGTTATGATTATGAATGAACAACAATGAAAGGAATGAATATCCATTTAACTGAGTAAGAATTAACTTACTCATCCGGTGAAGAGTGTCCTTCCTCGAACAAACGTCCCACAATGAGATGTCGGTCGCTCAACAACCTTGAATAACAAAATTACCAACAACCGTTCAATACACGTATCAAGCAACGAAACACAACTAACTCAAAAGTCGATACAACGATAATCAAACTCATCGGGGCATTCTAACGAATACGTAGCAACCACAAAACTTTCGATAATATCCAAGTCCCGAATATATCAAAACCCCCCAAAATATCAAAGTCAACCCTAAGTGTTCTTGATTCAATCCCAACAATTTATGAAATCCGAATTATACAACAATAAATCCGTAGGAATACATTCATCCAAGGTAGATAATCCATATCTAATGTATTCCAACAACAATCCAAGCTTACACGAAGAAATCGGAAGGAAAAACCCAAAATCCGAAATTCTATATCCAAGAGATTAATACCTTGATTATGATGCTTGAAGGTGATGAAATGATGATTACTCCGGATTATATGCTTGAAGATGATGATTGATGATTACGCCTCGAAGAATACTCTCCAAATCGCTCTAAATCGCCTGGAACCGATGAGAGAAAGAGAAGAAATGACAAATGACGAAATCTGGGCTACACTGTCCAATTTATAGAAATCCCAGTTTAGCGCGCGCTAGACCCAGTGCTTAGCGTGCGCTAACGGGTGTTTTGGGTAGTCCAGTACCCACAGTCCGAAAACGGTAGCATGTGCTACGTACCTCTTGTAGCGTGCGCTATGGATGTACACTTAGCGTGTGCTAACCCCAAATATTAGCGTGCGCTAACGAATTATCTGATGCCCAGTACTGGAGTCCAAAACCTTCTGTCCTCTGATCTGATCGCGGTAGCGTACGCTACATTCAATAATTAGCATGCGCTACTACACCATTTGCGTACGCTAAAACCACTCATAGCGTGCGCTATGAATTAATCCAATTCAGTCCAGTAGCCACTGGACTCAACCTGATCCGACCTTAGCGCGCGCTACACCGACTGCATAGCGTGCGCTACTCCAGCTCACTAGCGCGCGCTACTTACCATTCGAAGCGTGCGCTGCCACGATCCCAAGCTGCGATCCGGTGCCTTACGGGTGCTGCTCAACTACACTAGCGTGTGCTAGTGTTGAGAGGTGGCGTGCGCTACCCGTACTCAATTAGCGCACGCTAAAGAGAGTACGTAGCGTGCGCTACTCCTCACACATAGCACTCTATGAATGTGACAACAGTGATAAACACGGCACGAAACTCCATCTTGATTGATGATGAATGACGACTGATACACGATACAATTACTGAGAACGATGAATACAATGATTGAATATGAGTGACAATTACTGAATGATAAATACTGAATGATAATGACTGAATTACAACCGGATATTACATTGGTACTCGGCAAGGAGGGAGTCTCCCTCTCACGCTCCTGATCACGACCACGACCTCTCGGCATACTGAACGGACGACCAAACAGAATAACGCAACCAAAAAAACGTCACAACGTCAACATAGGACGATAGTAGCAGCACGATAAAGCATCAACTCCAAGTCATCACACAAGTGCACGAACTAACACTGTAATTTAAGAACTTCATTCAAAAATAATTCACACAGTCACATCAATAGAGGTTTGGATTTTACCAAATCAAACACAGTCAAAACCACACACGTATCGTAGGGATCAAACACTAGCAGCAAAAATAAAATATTTCCGGGGTATTATTCAAATGATAAAATTTTAAAATTCTCAAGTTTGAAAAATTTGGTGAAATGAAATTTTTGAAAACACTTTTAATACCTCGATCGTTTAATCAAAACCATGTATCTCAACATTTAGAAAACACTGAAACATCCTCCGGCAAGCACAACAACACTACAAACTTATCACAACCACTTAACCCCAACACGTGGACATAAGAAGTTCAAAATTCCGAAAACCAAAAATCGTTCTGCAAAATAAAAATTTCCCAAAATTCTTTAGTTCCTAACCAAAACGACGGTAATATTTTACATTGTCCGAAGTACTTCAAAACACATTTTTAAAATACCGTCTGATTGTGTCATTGGAAATACACGACCCATTTGTCAAAATTTAACAAATTTTAAAAATCCACATAAACCGTGGTTTGACCGCACCACCAAAATATTTTCCAAAAATCGATTTTTACAAAAATTTTCAAACTGTAAAATCCTACAGAAAATATTCTCAAACTGGACAAAAATTACAACATTCCAAAAACAGTCGAATTTAAAACCACATACTCAAATGGCAACTAGGGTCGCCAATTCAATCAAATGCATCTCGTGGTATCAAGTTTAAACACACAGCAAAATCATTCATCGGAGTTTCTCACAAACTCTACCGTTGATATCTTCACAGAACCCATCAAGGTTTACATCTTTCACACCATACCACCCCACACGGTGGTTCAAAAGTAAGACAACAATACGCCCAACTATACTCATACTATGTGCCACGAGTATTAAACACAACTACATTACACAATACTGTGTAAATAAAATCATGCACCGCAATTAACTCACTAAGATAAAATCGAGATACACAGGTATTACGCATAAAGGAGGAGACTTACATCCACAGGCCGCACGGAGGTGACGGTCGCCCACGATACTAATCTCGTCTGACAACATAAACGACACATTGTGACTACGCACAACTCAACTTGTCACCTGACGACTCGAATGACAAGACAACACATTACTCGACAGATCACGACTTGACTCGACCCGACAGCCTAGGTTTCCGCAACCTAAGCTCCGATACCATAAATGTAACACCATCAATGTAATACCCGTAATTTTGATTTCCGGTAATTTCTTTTTTTTTTGGCGGAAGTCCATTTTGACGACTCGCCCATGACCGTTTCGTCATTCTGAGAATGATTAATTATGCACTTTTTGTCATCCGAGTTCGGTTCGGTATCGTTTTGTTGAGTTCCGAGCTTTTTAGCGACTTTTCCGCACTTGAGTTCGATTCTTGCGAATCTCGTTCGAAACTGCTGTTTCGAGTTTCCCGTAAGTCCGTTTAACTTTGTTAGACGTGTTCTGAACTTCGGTTTGGTTATTCGATCACGTATCGTGATTTTCGGACGTTTTGGGCCATTTTCATAATTTCCCAAAGTTTTGGGTAATTACTTCCGTTGTCGAATTTCGGACCTTCGGGTGGTCGGAATCGTGTGTTCTCTTAGTGCTCGAATTCGTCTTTGCAAGTACTTCGTAACCGTATCTTCGATTCGTATTCAGGTTCGGGTTTCGGGGTCGTTCGGGCCGTCGGAGTTGGCCCCGGCCGAGTCATGGCCGGCGCCTGGGCCAGTGCCAAGATCGGCCGAGTTACGTACGGTAGCGCTCGGCAGTTACGTACGTAATGCCGGTTATGTACGTAACCCTTGGCCGGTTACGTACGTAAGGATACCGGCATTTTTGGGCAGCGTCTCAGCCATGGCCGGTTACGTACGTTAGCCATTGGCCGGTTACGTACGTAACTCGGCCGGCAGACAGCCTATATAAGGCCCTGCAGACGGGTTTTTGGCCATTTTTCTCCTTCTTCTCCTTCTCTTCCGCGGATGAGGGTGTACTTATCATGGAGCCATGTTGTTTAACAACAAATCCATGAAGTTCTTGAGGTTATATCATCAATCAATCATCCGTTATCATCCTTTGATCCAGCGAATCAAGGTAATCTTCCTTAGAACCCTAATTTCGTGAATTTGGGGGGGTTTTGCATTTTTGTCCAATTCGTTCCGTGTTGTTGATTAATTCATGATGGGTATTATTAATCTTGGTAGTATTCTTGTGTTTAACATCATTTAATCTATTGTTCTTCGTCGAATCGAAGTATATTTCTTGATTTCCTTCAAATCGACTTTTTGGGGGATTTGTTCTCGATCTCGTTTTTCATCCATTTTTGATGGATCGATTGTGGTTAAATGATGTTGTTAAACACATTCTATAGATTATATATCCATATTTCAACTTGGAATTCCGTTTTTGTATTTTGTCGGGACGAATCGTGTTCTTGGCCGTTTTGGGAAAAACATTTGAACTTTCGTCATTCGTTCTTTGAATTCAACAGCTTTGAGTCATGTTATGGAATCCATTTCATCATTGTTATTGTCCTTCGTAGTTTATGAACGTGAGTTGGCGATCGGTGGAGTCGGCGGGTTCGTAGTCGGTTCGTGTCAACCTACTTCGGTCGATTCTCCGCGTTGTTCTTATTTGAGGCAAGTACCTTGTCCATACTATTCTTGTTTCGTGGATATGATGATTGGTGATCGTCTTGGTGTGTTTGTTTGTTTGTTTGAAATGAGTTTTCAAAAGATTTGGTTAGCCTTGTTAAAGGCCCTCTTTCAAAACCGTGTGTGTTTTGTGATTGGTGTGATTCGTGAACGAGTATGTGAATCTTATGGACATGTTTGGTGTTGATGATGCACTTGGTATTTGCGTGTGGACGTATATTGTTTCATTTCGGTGCATTGTGGTTTGACGTGTTGTTTTACTAAGTGTTTGATGCCTCTGGGTGAATTGTTTGGATATCCTTGGTGTGATATGTTACTCGTGCTTGAGTTTGATTCGCTAGCCAGCTCGGGAGGGTCCTTCGAGGCCTCGAGTGGGATTCGTGGCTTCGTCCCGGTCCTAGGTGACGTGTGGTGCTTGTGTTGTTTTGTAATATGTTATTTGTGCATGATTGATTCGCTAGCCAGCTCGGGAGGGTCCTTCCTCGAGTGGGATTCGTGGCTTCATCCCGGTCCTAGGTGACGTGTGGTGCTTGTGTTGTTTTGTGATATGTTATTTGTGCATGATTGATTCGCTAGCCAACTCGGGAGGGTCCTTCGAGGCCTCGAGTGGGATTCGTAGCTTCGTCCCGGTCCTAGGTGACGTGTGGTGCTTGAGTATTTCGCTAGCCAGCTCGGGAGGGTCCGACGGGATCACGGAGTGGGATTTGTGGCTTCGTCCCGGTCCTAGGCTATGTGAGTACGTGTTTTGTGAATGTGTTTGCTCACCTCGGGAGGGTTCGACGGGACCACGGAGGGAATTCCAATGGCTTCGACCTGGGTTCACGAGTGAAACTTCACCGCTACGTGTATATATTTTGTGATTGTTTTTCGCTCACCTCGGGAGGGTCCGATGGGATCACGGAGGGAATTCCATTGGCTTCGACCTGGATTCATGAGTGCGGTTGCTTATGTTTTGTGAATGTGTTTGATCACCTTGGGAGGGTTCGGCGGGACCACGGAGGGAATTCCATTGGCTTCGACCTGGATTCACGAGTGAAACTTCACGGGTGCGTGTGTATTTTTTGTCCGTCGAGGACGCATGACGTGGGTTTTTAACCTTGTGTATTATGGTTGGTTTTATTTGCGAAAACAAAACCTTTGGACTGTGACCCTGTTGATTTTTGGAAAGCGAAGGATTCGGTAATCCTAAATTGTTTCCTATTAAAACTCTCGATGGCAATTCAAACTGTTTTATAAATTGTTTTCCCTTGATTTGTGACCTTTCGGTTTTAGAATGTTTTACCAAACTCTTGCCTCGGGAAGTACTTTTCGTCACGTTTGGATTTTTAAAGATTCCTGGTTATTGTTATTCGTGAAATGTGAATTGTATGGATCGTATTTGCACTTTTTACTTGCACTAGCAAAACAGTGGAGTTTTGCTAACCCCCGAGTATTCGGGGGGTGGATGTCTATTTTTGCATTCAGGTTTTGGAGCATAACACAGGGTCGACACGAAGGATGATGAAAGGTGATCGATACTAATCACATGAGGAATCGTACATTGTTTATTGGTTCAGTTGTACTTTATTTTCCGCTGCTATATTTTTCCCGTTGTACGGGTGTGGTTGTGTTTTGACTCCTGCGTGGGCATGAGTTATATTTGAGTTGTATGTATTTATTGAAAGACCAAATCGGTCTACTGAGTCCTTTCAGCCTTAAAGGCATGGTTGAGTTATTTTATGTTGTTACCAGCCTGGTAGATCCTTGAGGAAAGGTTCTACGGCGTGTAATATCCCTGAGCGGATTGGGGGTGTTACACTCAAAACCGTATGGGAATATTACACGCCGTAGACCCTTTCCACAAGGATCTACCAGGCTAAACATCCATAAACAACCAAATGCTTGCTCGGCCAAGGTCAAACAATATAATAATACAGACCGTTAAGGTCACTTACACATAAACACACAGACCGATGAGGTCACACAACTCTCTCAACAGAACTGACTAACAACATTACCCACACAGGGGTCGAAACACAATACAGCGGAAGACTGAATCAACTCTAACAATACAACCAAACTCTACCAACTCTCGACTCTTGATTAGTATCGCAGCTCGTCATCCTCTTGTTCTAATCCTGTGACTGCTCCACTGAACCTGCATGTACCTGGACGCAGAACATACATCCACCCCCCGATTACTCGGGGGTTAGTAAAACTCCACTGTTTTACTAGTGCAAGTATCAAATCATATGAAAAGTAACGAGCAAACATTAATCAAGAATCAAACACAATATTCAAGTATCAATTTATTCCCGGGGGTTTTAATAAGGGAATTTAAGCTATGAAGCATTTCGAAAATAAGTTCATCACCTCGGGAATTTTGGAATTTCAAAACCTTTAAAACTCTGAGTCCTGGTTCACCATGCCTTTCAAAAGAGGGGTTGAGGGCTTTAACCCAAATCTTGTTTCATAATTCAAAAGTTCATAAAACGGAAAACATTTACTCAAGCTTAGGACTCGGTCCAACATTCATTTTCAAAACTTAGACGATCCAAACATATTCATGACCCCGTGATCTCCTACCACGAGTCTCCGTAGGTTCGACAACCCGCACGGAAAGAAACAACACATCAATCACAACAACTAGTCCTGACCCCGTGAACCTGTGTCACGTGTCACCATAGGTTCCGTTGAACCCGCACGGTTGGACGTACTGTGTCCTGATTCGATGGACCTGTGCCATGAATCATCGTAGGCCTCGTCAGACCCGCACGATTGGACCTCAGCACCACACACTAAGTTCTGATCCCATGGACCTGTGCCATGAATCCTCGTAGGCCCCGTCGAACCCACACGAGTGAACTTAGCGTTCCAACACATATTCACATTCACAATCACATTTCATACAACAATGATCACAGTTAATCAATCACGTTGATCATCATAAAATCGTACATCACACGCACATAACACAATCTCAACACTCGCAACAACTATCGTCAATCAACGACACACAACCAACATAACACACGATCGGTACACAATATATTGCACAACCAAGTGCACAACCATCCCATATGTATGTCGCAATCCTGCACAAATGGCACAAAACCTAACACGTATACCAATATAACACTATTATCACAAGCCTTCAAATTGCGGAATACGCAACCAATTCAAAAGTAACATATTTACGAAGGCAAGCAAAATCATTAAAAATCTCATACGTGATTATTAATCGCAAGATACAAGTCATATAATAAGATACTTGCCTCGAATAACCACAACGCGGAGAATCGATCGAAGTAGGTTGGCACGAACCGACTACGAACCCGTCGACTCCACCAAACGCCAACCCGCGATAATAAACTACGAAGGACAATAACAAAAATGAATATGAATTCCATAGCACGACTTAAAGCCGTTGAATTCAAAGAACGAATGACGAAAGTTCAAGTGTTTCCCCCAAAACGGCCAAGAACACGATTCGTCCCGTCAAAATGCGAAAACAAAATTCCAAATCGAAATATGGATATACAATCCATAGGATATGTTTAACAACATCATTTAACAACAATCTATCCATCAAAAACGTATGGAAAACGAAATCAAGAACAATTCCCCCAAAAAGTCAACTATAGGGATTCAAGAAAAATACCTTGATTCGGTGAAGATCAATGGATTAGATGATGTTATAATCACCTAGAATACTCCAAAACACCTTGGAGGGAGTAGAAATCGGCCAGGAGCCTAAGCCCTAGTCGCCCTCGTCTCAACCCGCGGAGGAAGAAGAATAAATGAAGAAAAATGAAGAGTAATGTCTGCTATCCAGTTTATATACTGGACAACTTAGCGTGCACTAATCTTACCTGATTAGCATGCGCTGTCGAAGCATCAGAACAAAGCGTTCTGCCAAAATGTACAGTTAGCGCGTGCTAGCTACAAATGTTAGCGTGCGCTAACGAGACCCTGCACTACCCGGTAGCTCTGGATCGCCTGGCACGGTAGCGCGCTATCCTCCCCCCCAGCGTGCGCTACTAATGCACCCTAGCGTGCGCTATGTTACCAAATAGCGTGCGCTAACCAACGTTCTAACCCAGTCCAGTAGCCTCTGGACTGTTTCTGCACCACTCGTTAGCGCGCGCTAACGGCAACACTTAGCGTGCGCTAACTTCGGCAACTTAGCGCGCGCTAGCCACAAAGCGTAGCGTGCGCTAACAACTCGTAGAGACAAAGAATGAACATCTTAAATGGGTATGACGACATACCCAGAACTTTGGGAAATTACAAAATAGCCCCAAATGTCCGAAACATCACGATACGACAACGAATAATCAAACCGAAGCTCACAACACGTATAACAACGTTAAATGAACTTACGAGAAACCCCAAACGACAGTTTCGAATGATATTCGCAAGAACCGAACTCAAGCGCGGAAAAGTCGCTAAAAAGCACGGAACTCAACAAAACAGCACCGAAACAAACTCGGATGTCGAAAAGTGCAGAATTAATCATTCTCAAAATGATGAAACGGTCATGAGCGAGTCGTCAAAACGGACTTTCACCGAAAAAAAAGAAGTTACCAGAAATCGAAATTACGAGTATTACATTCTACCCTCCTTAAAAGAAGTTTCGTCCCGAAACTTAAAACAAGTAGGGAGAAACGATATCCCCGCCAGGAAAACTCGACGAGATACACAAAAACCGAAAATTCGCACCCAACGGCGAAACGCTGCAAGAAACGCAAGGAGACATACGGCGTGAAAACACGCTCCACGATGACCAACACAACGCCACCGACAATGATTCAAAACAATAACGAGCAATTAACGACGCATCACATACCACATCACATGCACACATTTAATCCAAGAAACGTACGCGACAACAAGTCGCACCCGACTAAAACAGCTATGCAATAGAAACAAATAGAGTATCACGATAGAAATCATTCCGATTCTCATCAACAAGAAAATGTCCGACGTCAAAACACCAACAATTCAAGATAACAGAAAACGAGGGTACCAGATATTATAATTCATACATTAATTACAACACTCCCCCTTGAATGACCTTTAATACATGCTGCCTCATTAATACATGCTCCCCCTGAAATCGGTTGACGCATTCCGATCTTGTGTACTAGTCTTCTGAATGTTGATATCGGCAACGCCTTTGTGAATAAGTTCGCCGACTAATCACTTAAGTGAATATTTGATGTATCTACCTTTGAGATACAAGTGACATTGTCTTCATACAATATTTTCTCTTGAATATTATAATGTTCATGCTTCATCAAAATTCCTTCGGAAAAACCCTGTGGGAAAAAACCGAGAGGAAAAGAGTACATAGTATATATTTGCTCATGTGTTGCATTGGTTTGCCTCGTTAAAAACCTTAACTAAGAAAACCCGGTGGGAAAAAACTTAGAAAGGGAAAAAAAGTACAACCATTTGGTCTTGAGGACCTTTTGACCTTCAGGGTCGACATAATCTTCAAACTAATTTAAAAGTTATCACTTCTCCCCCTCAAGATAACAATCTTGCACTCCAATACCATGAATATAATTTTCAGACATGGAGAGATTTAGTGAATAAATCTGCTAGATTATCATTATTGCTCTTCTGAAGCTCATGTGGAATAAAGTTCATCTTACTTGCCCAAACATTATATGCAACACATAAATGGAGAATATTTCTCATCATAATAAATAGGCAGTATGAGAACAAATTTGAGATCATAATACCCTAATAGCCACCAATATCGAATCTCGATCTCTTTCATGTAATAGACCAATATGGTTAACACCATTCCACATTCTCCTTCCTGGAGAAATATTAAATTTTGCTAGCATGTTAACTTCAAATTGTATATCAGGCCTGATAATGTAATGCTTCAATAGCATACAAGTACGGAACTTCTGGTCCTCTTATATCTTTGTTATTTTCTTGAGATCTATATGAGTCAGTATCCACTTCAAGTGGTAAGACAACCTTTAGGTAGATAAATGGATAAAAATTTTCCATCATATATGCTCGATCTACAAGTCGAGACAATATTAATACTTAGTTTTATCTAAGTTTTTCATTTTGAACTCGTCTTTAGACATGAGTTCAAATAATTCACATATATCCTCTTCAAGAGGAATTCACTTAGTCGGTTGATCCACCAGACTATTTCAAAATGTATAAATATTTATAACTCAAAATAGTACATGTTGCGAATTTCATGTTCCTATTGCTTTAGGAACCTCAAGTCCGTCAGGGACTTTCATATAGATATTCGCGTCCAATGACCCATAGAAAAATGTGGTGATGACGTCACTAATTGAATATTTATATTCATAATAATTGTCATATGTATATTAAATGACGAGATGTAGTGCCAACGGGAGAATATGTTCTGGGTATGCGCTTAAACCCTTGATATGCTAATCTCGCTTATCATTCACCACTTTATTTATTTTGCGAGTTAAGCTCTGTCTCAATTACTTATATTTTATTTAGCGCTTCGGGCACTCCACTAGCAATTGTTGAGACACAAAATGTTGTCGACAAGTATCATTCTTATAAACAATTCTCCCATATTCACAAAGTTCATGACAACTTCAACAAAATCAAATATTCATCCCATAACATTTGATTGTCGTCCCATAATCCCAATATTATAATTATTTAGTGCACGTGCAAATTAAGGTATTGGGATTCTCGTCTTCGAGATGATCCTCTTCAGGAGGTTTTGAAGTGATGTTATTAGTTTAATCAATTTATATTCCGCGGATTTTATCTTTAATACCAATAAAGAATATGTCTCTCACGCTTCTGGCGTCGATGAGTATCAATAAATATATTTCGTTCACATTCGACTTTAATTCTTTGTGGTACATATACAACTGGTATATGAGATTTCATCAGCCCTTTGGCAATCATAACTTGTTGAACTTCGAGTTCATAGTGCGTAAATTTAAATATCCAACCCAACGAGAATTTTCCGACTTTCTCTTATTTATATTTCATCTCTCTCCCTAATGTTGGGGATATTGAGTTAGATTATAAAATCAGCGTATCAAATGATCAATTGACCCCAATTTTAGGCTCTAAATATATATTTTGACAAAGTATATATGTATTTTTCATGTAGCCCATATAGATACGTGAAATTATTATATGAGAAATCCTCTTCCGGAGGTATTTTAATCACACACTAATGACATATTGATCCAAATATTCATGCATTGGTAATAATTTAGATCCTTGAATTATAAATTCATCGCAACATGGTCATTTGATGCAAAATACATCATGTAATTGTTTGATACTCATTATAGAATCAATATATAACTAGTTTGATGCTCATCGAAGGATTAATGAAACTCTTCGAGAGATAATAATAAGAATATTATCATTTGAATTCTACCAATACTTCAGGGATTGTTTTAATAAGATATTGCAAATCAATTTCAATATCATTCCACAAATAAGATTGATCAAATCAATGTTAATATGACATATTATATTTTTTTTTCATTGGAGATAAACATATCATCTAAAACATTAAAATAATATAAGGATAATGATTAAAATAATCAAATAATGAGAATGGAAGATAACAATGCTCGAAATAAAGCATAGAAAAATACAATCTCAATATTTTAATATTCTTCAGGAATACTAAATTTATTTGACGTGATCATCATAAACTTATTACAAAATTATGATGAGATATCGTTGTGTTGTTCTTCAGGAACTTCAACTATTTATTTTAATTATCTTCAAGATTATTGAGAATGCAAATTTGTATTTCTTCAAGAAACTAGTTAGAGGGATAAACATATATCACCTACAATATGAATTATTCTTCGAGAATTTATAATATTCATCAAGAATATTTATTGTGTTACTTCAGGAGCAACAATTTAAATCAATATAATGATAACTATAAAAATAATTCAATAACGAGAAGGAGTACAAATGCTCAAATTAAAGTTCAAAAAATTGCAACCCAAATATTTAATATTCTTCAAGAATATTAAATAACTTATTTAATGTGTTCATCATAAACACATTGTTTTTAGTATGATAAGTGTTGGGAAAAACAAACACCCTGTATCGAATCAGCCGGGATACCCGATCCCTGTATCGATTGTTATTTGTTATTGAGAAGGTTTTGACATATATGCCAAATATACAGTAAGGAAACTGTATCGAGGCTTCAAGGCTTTATCCTATATCGAAGACCTGCCTCGAATCAGCATCAGTGAAGCTCGTCAGTACAGCAAGAAGACTTGTAAAAGATCAAGTATGGAAACTGTCTCGATGCTCTAAATACGCCATCTTCCATACTTCACAAAAGGACAAGAAAGAACACAAGTCAAGTCCCGTTGAACAAAGAAGTATTTAAATACTCAAGGATAAAGTATTTAAATACCGCGCCTTCGATCTTGAGAATCCCGAAATCCGGATCATGTCATATTCCCGTTGAAGGAAATCTTATTCAAACGGACATCTCAACGGATACTTTCTTCAGAGGCTATATATATCCTTGAAGACATTGAAGATCAGTTACCAACCGACCAGACAACTGAACGAACCCAAGTAACCTAATACTCAAGCTATCAAAGTTATCATCTGAGCAAACATATCTCCAAAGCATACTGCTAGTTAGAACGAAAGAGATATACAGTGCTCAACATCAAGAACAGCTATCATCAGCTCAAGATCTTGATATTCAAAGCTGCTGTTCTTACCTGGTTACCTACCTTTTACCTCTGTGTAAAAACCGAGCTCTGTGTGAACTCAACAAGTTATTCTGACCTGTGTGGGACGAATAAGGACGAAGCTTTGAACCGTGTGTGAAGAAGCTAGTCAAGAAGGAAGCTTTAACCAACTGTGTGAGCGGTTGAAAGCGACATTCTTTGTATCAATCTGTGTGAACGATACAAGGATAGGTTTGTTTATAATTACGTAGTTGTGTACGCAGAATTATATAATAAACTTTTACTCTGTGTGGAGGACCAAAGGGACGTAGAGGGTTTACCTCGAACCACTTAAATTAATGTGTTATTTACCTTCGCTTTTCTTGTTTGAAATAACCGTGATATATTAAGTATACACCTAATACGTCGTTCTTTGTATCCACGGCAACTAATCGTATCCAAGACTTCCGCTACGCACTCGATTTAGATTCCATACGGTTTGTTGTTTAAACGATTTTCCAAATCGTATCCAAGATACTTAAGTGGCCAACAAGTGGTATCGGAGCGGTTGATTCTAAAAAGAATCCGTATTTCTTTTCAACCGAATCGATTCAAATCACTTATCTTCAAAACAGTTTCTTTCATTCCTATATTATCGGTATGGATACTTCTATGATTAACAAAGTCCCTATGTTCTCTATTAATGAATTTGACGATGGAGAATTAGAATGGAAGCTCATCTTGCAAAGAATGCACGAAGAGATGATTTTTGTTATACAGATGGTCCGATCAAGATCATGAAGGTCAATCCGGCCAAGGATTGAGGGCCAAGCCCATGCCGAAATGCTCGAGAAAGAACGCGAGCAATGGACAACCGATGAAAGGAAGCGAGCCAATCTCGACAACGTGGCTAAGAACGCGTTATTTGTCACTCTTGACAAAGGCACGTTCTCAAAGGTAAAGAGCCGCAAAAATGCAAAGAAATCGGGATAAACTCAAGTTAATTTGTGAGGGAACCGAGCTCTCAAAAGAAAACAAGATTTCAAAACTTACTCGGCAATTTGAATCTTTTGAAATGAAACCAACGGAAACACTTGAGGAACTTGACCTCAGATTTACTGGTATTGTTGGTGAACTTGAAGCGTTGGGCAAGATTTACACCCAAAAGGAGAAAAACTTAAAATTTTCAGATCTCTCCTGCCCGATAGGACATTAAGACCACGACTATGCGTGTATCCTGTAATCTTAATGAAATATCCACTTTTGATCTCTTCTCGACCTTAAAGCGTTTGAGTATGACATTGTGAGAAGAGAGAAAGTGAAGAATCTCCTTCAAAAGTCACAGCTCTCTTTGTATCGAACCGTCGACACAAGATGCCTAGCTCGAAGCCTTGGCCACAAGAGCACCGTGACGACGACATCCTGTCACAAGATGAAATGGCGCTTCTAATGCATAAATTCAAAAAGTTCATCAAACACTGAAAGACTCTACTGTGCCCAAACACGTTAACAAGGTAAGTACCAAACATCATCCGGTGATGCTAACTCGTGCTATAATCACAGGAAACCGTGCCATTATGCAAACAAATGTCCTCATCCCAAAGTCCAAAGATTGCACGAGGCCGAGCAACAAGAGAGAGATGAAAGAAGACGTGCTTGGAAAGACAAGCTCAAGGCCCCGATTGGAGAATCGAAGCCTCCCCACACCATCCAAATCAGCAGAATGTCTTGGTGGTCATCGAAAGTGATTCATCCGACGATGAGTTCGATGATAAAGCATACATGTGCTTTATGGCCAAAGATGTTCCGTAAGGTGAAGACAATGACGATGAGGTAAGCTCAACCTCGGTTATTCCACCTAATGCATCTCATACTTTCGAAAATATGATGAATGAATTCAAAAACATTCAAAAGGCCCATGAGACTTTAAAATCGAGAATATACTGCTTCAATTAACAAATCTAGAGCTGAAAGATGAAAATGACTTCTTGAAAATAAACTATGAAAATATGTCTCTTGATTGTGAAACTAAAGAAGGTCGATTTTGAAAAAATCATGGAGAGCAATCATCAACTTGCTCATGAACTAAATGCGATTAAAACCCATAATGAGAGCAAGACAAATGATTTGGCTCTACTACAAACCAAAATTACAACTCTCGAGAAGCGAGAACGAACTTGAGACCATTCAAGTCTTTTGAAAAATCGTCCAAAAGAATGGAAGAAATTGAGCACTGGGCAACATGCTCATGATAAAAGTGGCTTAGGATACGGCTCATGTTCGAATAAAGGTAAAACTAGTCGTGTTCGTCAAGAGTGTGGAACACATTCCCGAATCAGAAGATACTCCTAGTCCCATAAAGGAACCCGCTGTACCGAGAAAACCGAAAGCTGCAATTCCGCCTCAACTCTACTATTCGAGACAGTGGAACCATCAACCACTCAAAAGGCGTAATCTACACATGCTCCACAAGCATATCATCAAAGCCGATACTATTCGAAAGAAGACGGTATCAACCGCCAAAGGCCCGCACAACAAGACACTCGACAAAGTGCGCCTAGGTATTGGATACGGAGCCCGTTATCCCTCAAGACAGAGATGCCCAAGGTATCAACAACGGCATTGGGAATCCAACGGAGACCCGAAGACAAGTCGTTAGGCCTAAGAAAATGGCTCCACCTCCTGACGGCACTCGATCGGAATAATAATAATAACCCCGAATTTTACATGCATAATAATTATCGTGATTATAACAACTACGGATATGCCCCGTAGATACCGCAATCTGCACGAGTACATCCTACAAGAAACCAATTCTTGTCAGGAAAATCTGGTACCTAAAGGAACTAACATATATGGACCCAAAATCAAAGGGGACCTAAATCTACCTAATTTCTTTGTTACAGGACATTCTAGAGGAGGATACGGTACTTCGATAGTGGATGCTCTCGTCACATGATCGGAGACAGGAGCAAGCTATCCGATTTTGTAGAAGGTCGCGGTCCGAAAGTTCGCTCGGTGATAAGTCTAAAGGAAGAACAAGAGGGAAAGGAAACCTACTTGTCGGGAAATTCAAGGTCACCGATGTTGCATATGTTGAAGGCTTACAGATAATCTACTTAGTATTAGCGCCTGTGATAAACAGCTTCTCGGTGAAGTTCTATATAGATCAGTAGAGTCAAGAACACCCAAACCAAGGAAGTTGTGCTTACAGAAGCAGATCGTAATATGTACATTGCCGATCGGAAGCCTATGAGCTCCTCAATTCCATGTTTTGTTGCCAAAGGCACTGCAGATCTTAGTCGGCTATGGCACAAGAGGATGTCTCACGTCAACTTCAAGACGATCAACAAGCTTTCAAGCCGTGGTATGGTTAGAGGTTTGCCGATGTGTCATTCAAGAAGGACGGCGTCTGCGGACCATGCCGAAAGGCAAGCAAATCAAGTCAACCCTGAAAAGCAAATCCTACCTTTCAACCCAAAGAGTGTTGGAAATGCTACACATGGATCTCTACGGTTCTGTAGACCCAGTAAGTTTGGGAGGTAAGAAATATTGCATGGTTGTTGTTGATGATTATTCCAGGTATGCTTGGACGATCTTTCTTAGCAAGAAGAAGGAAACAACATCTAAGTGCCCAGAGCTCCCGAGAAAGTTGCGAGAATGAAAAAGCATCGAGTATCGTGTGCATTCGTTCCGGCAGAGTCTTGAATTTACTAACCGCTTTATAGAGCAATACTGTTCGGAGAATGGAATACAACACGAATACTCAGCTGCCCGTACACCTCAACAAAATGGTGTTGCCGAGCGAAAGAATAGGACGTTGAAAGAAGCAACAAGGACAATGATTGCCGCAAGCAAATTGCCACAGCGTTTCTGGGGTGAAGCAACCAATACAGCGTGCTACACTCAAAACCGTTGTATCGTCAACAAGCACCACAACAAAACAGCTTACGAGGTATGGAATAACAAAACTCCATTAGTTTCGTATTTTCATATTTTTGGATGCAGGTGTTATGTTTTGAACAATGGGAAGGACCAACTTAGAACCTTTGATGAAAAATCAGATGAAGGAATATTCGTAGGATACTCCTCCGTCAGCAAAGCTTTCAGAATCTTTAATAAAAGGAGGCTGACGATCGAGGAATCAGTTCATGTAGTGTTCGACGAACCACACCATGACCCTACAGGAGTAGATGATATCACTCAGGACATTCACCATCTATCTATCTTAGATCCACCTACACCCATAGAACCTGTAGTTGATTTAGAAATCAACCCCGCAGCTGTAAGAATCGATGTGGATGAAGCTGACGCTGTACATGTGAAGCTGTACCCACGAAACTTTCGATACAAGACGGGATCTGAACTAGAACCCGACCGAAGATGGTTGAGAGATCACCCGCAAGAGCCGATCATTGGAAACATTAATGCCGGTGTTTCTACTCGTAGGAGAATACAGAGTACACAAGGAAATGTACTTTGTGCACAAGAAGAATCTAATGTCAAGTCTCACGGTTTCACGAATGGAAATCTCAATCCGAACTTAGGAGACTCAATATGTGCACTATCGCCGTATTCTTAGCCCATCCGAACTGTTTCGACCATAGACGCTCTTAACAACTCTCATTGGATAACATCTATGGAAGAAGAGCTTAACGGTTTGAAAGAAACAATGTATGGTATCTTGTACCTGCAGAGACACACCAATCGGTTATAGGAACCAAATGGGTATTTCGAAACAAAAAGGATGGAAATGGACTTATCATAAGGAACAAATCCAGACTAGTAGCACAAGGCTATTGTCAGGAAGAAGGAATCGACTATGATGAAACCTTCGCCCCTGTAGCGAGACTAGAAGCCATTAGGATATTTTTAGCCTTTGCCGCCCATAAGAGTTTTATCATATACCAAATGGACGTCAAGAGTGCTTTCCTGAATGGAGAGCTTACAGAAGAAGTTTATGTTGAACAACCACCAGGGTTTGCCAACACAGACGGTATCGATCTAGTTTACAGGCTAAGGAAAGCCCTGTATGGACTTAAACAAGCCCCTAGAGCCTGGTACGAAACCTTGTCCCAGTATCTAACAAACAACGGATTTGAGAAAGGTGCTGTCGACAAAACCTTGTTCAAGATACAGGAAGGTGATGACCTTCTAATGGTACAAATCTATGTCGATGATATTATTTTTGGTTCAACTAACCTTGCTCTATGTCAAAGGTTCTCACATCTCATGCAAAGCAAATTTGAAATGAGTATGATGGGGGAACTTAGTTATTTCCTAGGTTTGCAGTAAAGCGATTGCCTACGGTATATTCATCAACCAGAGAAATACAAGAAGGAGCTTCTCAACAAATTTGGAATGAACAATTCCAAATCTTCGCTAACCCCCATGAGCACTTCCGCAAATTAGTCTTGATGAAGCCGGAAAGCCGTTTGACCAATCACTCTACAGAAGCTCATCGGTTCGCTCCTGTACCTAACGGCTAGCGAGCCCGATATCGATTCTTTGTTGAGTGTGTGCGAGATACCAAGTTGCACCTAAGGAATCACACTTCAATACATAAACGAATCACGAAATACGTTAAAGGAACAGTCGATGCGGGGTGTGGTATCCTAAGGAAGGCGATTCGATTTAGTTGGATACTGACGACTCGAGATCTCGGAGGTGCAAGCTAGATAGGAAGAGTACAAGCGGAACTTGTCACTTTCTCGGACCTAGACTCGTATCTTGGTTGAAGAAGCAATTGGCAAATTCTCTTTCCACGATAATCAGTACTATCTTCTTTGGTAGTTCTTTGTATGCGAATCCTTTGGATGCGGCAACAAGCTGTCGATTATGGAATCGATGCTAGAGAGACTCGATCATGTGTGATAGCACGAGTGCAATTGCAATCACGCACAATCTGTTTTGCACTCGCGCACTAAGCATATCAACATGAAGCATCATTTTATCGAAATCATGTCGAGAACAAGGATGTTCGCACGGAAAAGGTTCATACGGACATCCAGTGGCGACATTTTCACCAAGCCTCTCGACACACAAGATTCAACATGCTAAGAACGAGGTGGGGATACTACGGCCGGACTCCTGTAAGTAAATTTCTTGCTTTTACTCAACAATTGAGGGGAATGCTATAAGACCCGTGAATACGATATCAACATTAATTATCCGTACACTCGAAACATCAATACAAGATCAGAGCGAACGAAGGCATATGAATCCTACGGTGATGTGTGCAATAATTAAGGGGGAATCTTGTAGGACCCATGAATACAACATTAATCCAAATATTCTTTGTATGGAATTCAAAACCTATTAGTACCTTTTTAAGGGGAACGTATCGGCGGAGAACGGACATACTATAGGATTTCGATTCAAGATGTAATATAATATTATTTCCTTTTTAAAATAATTTTTGTCCACGTGCCTGTTTTTATGTCAAACGTCATGTTCATTAAATGCCTTACACGACATCTGACAATTTGAATCTCAAAAGCCGCGATGTTTTTAAATTGTTTAAACCGCCGTTTTAGGCATTTAGGGTAATCAACCTATGTCAGAAGTGGGACCCGCTGTATTTTAAAACCTTTTAATGGATTAGCGTACCAGTTACACTAAATCCATCCTGACCGTCGATTTCAAAACCGGTTCCCATCCCTTAAAATCTGACCATTCGTACTCTGCAAAACCCTATTTCGCCGCCCAAGTATAAAAGGACTGTATCTGCCATTAGAGACTCTTTACGCTTTCTGCAATTACAAGAGATCTCAAGCAAACAGCCTACATATTTTCTGCATAATCACTGCAAATTTCTACTGTTTTCTTCCTCCTTCGTTTTAAGAAAACATCCATGGCTAGTCAATCTTCTTCCCCTGTTCTGAAGAAAACCTCCAACATCATTGATGGCCGGATCTTCTCGAAAACTGTCATCATCGAGCGTATCATCTCTGAAATCAACGACACCGAACCAATGGAGTATATCATTACTCGTCTTGAACAACAAGGTCTTTATCGCTTCGGGAGCAAAACCGCCGACAAATACGACGCCCATCTGGTTGAGGAATTCTACCTCAACGCCGCCGTTCGTTTTCTGTCACTAGCCCAGGGAGGACATGTTGCTGACATCACCGCAATGATCCAAGGAGTGCAAATCTGCATCAATAGCGACCTACTCGAGAAAATCTACAGTGCCGCCGACGGCACGACCATGGACCAGCTTGAGACGTTCGGGTCTCAAGAGCTGATTACCAAGTTTTATGGACTTTTTACAGGGTCCAAAGTGGTTGACATGGTGACAACCACTTCTCACAAGAAAAATTTTCTTCTTCATTTCGTTTATCTGCATGACTTCTGTTCCAGAATCATTGAAAATCGAACCGGTGCGTTCGAGATGTGCACGAATCTAAGGTTCAGAATGATGGTAGCTATTTTGACCTGTGAAAAGGTCAATTGGTGCCAAATCATTTTGAAACGACTTCAAGAAGAGGTGTGCAAGCCTGCCACCCAAAAGAAATCATTTGGTTTAATGCTGAACTACATCCTGACGAGGTGCGGAGTGATGCAATCCGCCGACGCCAAGAAAAATAGCTCACGGATATACTTAGGAGGTGTCAAGCCCACTGCTTATAAACAGAGCACCATGCATGCCAACCATCCGCAAACCAGGCACATGCCTATTTCTGACAACCCCAGAGATGAAACCGTGAAGGTACCAGAAATGGAATCTTCAAAGAAGAAGCGCAAGCGTTCTCACAGCAAGAAGCACTCTGCTGGTGAGAAGTCCAAGAAGAGACTCAGGAGGCTCTCAAAAATCAAAACCAAGCACTCCGAGGATGTCTCGCCCGTGGCGCAACCCACTGATGAAGAACCCCAGGGCCCAACCCTGTGGAAGAGGTGTCTCCTCTTGCATCGACGGTAGATCCCGAGCCTTTGGCGGCTCGACGGATATAGAGACATCTCGACATTCAAGACGTTAGCACGTGTTTGCCCATTCGAGCCAAAAGCTACCTCTCCTCTACGGGATCCCACACCCGTGCAGGATCCATTTCCTTGGGCACCATCCTCGCAAGGAGTCCATCTTCCGTGCAGGATCCCATACTGCACCGGAATCCCTCGAAACAGCGTCTCCAGACGTGATTCGAAGTCCCTCCCCTGACTCAATCATAAATCAAACACTTCTTTCGGTTCAAATTGAACAAGCGTACGAAAGATTCCTGCAATGGAAAGGTTATAGGCTAGCTCCGTACGACACCGCATAATTGGAGCGAATGGAGCCACGAAGAGCGATTCGTCTCCGGTAACAGACTCAATCGAAATTGAGGCCACCTACGATGGGACAACGCCTCTTGCAAAGACCTCATTGAAAGCCACTGCCGCACAAATCGATGCCAGAAGAAAAGGAAAGAAGAAGTCGAGGACTCTCCCATTAATCCAAAAGCGACGACGATGCCGACTCAGACGATGACGACGATGCTCTTCAAGCGGGTCCGAGAATGAGCCGTGAAGAGGCTGAAGCCCGAGACGCCTCTCCACCGGAAAAGACGAAGGACCTTCTAACCAAGCCAATCCACCTTCGCCACAGCCGGAGAACATTCCCGACCAGGAGGAATCGGTCCCTCCCGTCGAGGAAGATCAAGAAATTTTGGAGCAGGCACTGAGCACATTGCGGCCAAGCCATTCCTGCAAGCCAACAAGAGGATTCGGTCCCTCCTGCATCCATATCTGCCGAAGAACCTTCGCCACAGGACGCTTCGAACCAACTGTCGCCGTACCACAAGAAGCCGCCCGCCCCGCAACCTTGGAATCAGGGGCAGCGAACACGAGGATGTCCAACTTACTTCACGTCCATCCGTGAATGTAAGGAGGTTGAATCTGTCAAGACTTCGCCCGGCTGACTCTCCTATCTCTGCCGCACGTAAAGAGCGCTGCGAGCTCTTGGCCTTGTCGTATTTATCCAAGATGCGATTAACGCTTTATCTTGTTGAAAAGGCACTGAATTGGATGCACACCTCTGCCGTAGAAGAAATGACAACTCTTCAACACGAAGTATCTCGAGTTGTCGACGCATTCATCCTTCTGCCAGAAGTTTTCAAGCAAGCCTTGAAGATCATGGAAGATAAACAAGAGAAACTGCTGAAGGAGGAAGCTACAAAGACAAGAATTGCTGAAGCCAAGACCGCCTGTGCAATGATTGAGAACAGCTCTCAACTGCGTGCGCACGACAAAAGCATTCAAGAAATGTCGCAGACTCTTTCCTCCCTTGTTGAAAGAATAAACAGCATCGAGACCAAACAGGACGCCGCTCTTGAAATCCTGCAAAGTCTTGATGAAGCCAAAAAGGGGGAAGAGGCACGAGAAGCTGCAAGGAGAATAAGACTGCAACAGGAAAGGGAATTTGAGGCTGCTCAGAGCAGTATCGCTGCCGAATTGAACAAGCTAGCACCTCAATCCCAAAGCTTTAGAATTTCAGGCTCCAGACCGGAATTCCATGACCCAAATGTCCCTTGGCAAAATCTTATCCAAAGACCTTCGGAAATACGTCTGCCGACCAACCGCAACCCAACTGCCGAAGAAGTGAAGCCTTTGGAGGAAGAATGAATCGATGAGATATTTTGTCGACTCATCAGAATCCGCCATCTTCAAAAATTTTAAAACGTTAGCGGAAGCGTGAGATAAGTTTTCAAAGATGCTAGAAGAAGGTAAGCTCCCTCTCCAAGTCGAAATGAAATCAAAACATAGAAGAGGAGATCGGGTCACCCATCCGAAGATTGGATACTTGCCTTTGATTGTTCATATGAAGGAAGAGCGATTTACCAGAACGAGGCAATGATTCACTTCAAAAGCGGTGGCGCGGCACCGAGAATGAGCCAGAAAGAGACCATGGAGGCATGCGGATTATAGATGAGGAGATGTAATTTATGTATATTATTTTTGTTTTTGTAATTTCTATTCGAATGACAAACTTTGTACTCAATCATTTTGAATATCAATAAAATAGTTTGTTTGTCTTGAAAGATTACAACTCGTAATCTACTGTGTTTATGTATGATTACTTAAAATTGTTTGATAGGAATCTCAAGTTAGACAAACTTGATTGAAAAATAAGTCATGCGAACTAGTCTACGAGCAGTTCATAGTTTCGATTGTAAACTTAGAATACATTGTAAGATTGTGCTGCGCGCCAATCATAAGCTTAAGTTGTAATAAATCTCAAATCTGTATCGAACATGCTGCGAGCAGTTCATTATTGTAGACTAAGTCACTAAGTCGACCTATTGACAAAAGACCAAGAAATCGCCGAAGTCATCAAAGAAGAATGCTTCATGAAGAAGGTTTTGGCATCATCAAGAAGACTCGAAGAGTTGAAGTAAGTTAGTCTTGGCAAATTGTCAAAAAGGGGGAAATTGTTGGGAAAAACAAACACCTGTATCGAATCACCGGGATACCCGATCCTGTATCGATTGTTATTTGTTATTGAGAAGGTTTTGACATATATGCCAAATATACGGTAAGGAAGCAGTATCGAGGCTTCAAGGCTTTATCCTATATCGAAGACACGCCTCGAATCGGCATCAGTGAAGCTCGTCGACTGACAAGAAGACTTGTAAAAGATCAAGTATGGAAAGCTGTCTCGATGCTCTAAATACGATCATCTTCCATACTGATTCACAAAAGGACAAGAAAGAACACAAGTCACGTCAAGTTGAACAAAGAAGAATTTAAATACTCAAGGATAAAGTATTTAAATATCGGTCTTCAGATCTTCAGAATCCCGCGAAATCCGGATCATGTCATATTCCCGTTGAAGGAAATCTTATTCAAACGGACATCTCAACGGATACTTTCTTCAGAGGCTATATATATCCTTGAAGACATTGAAGATCAGTCACCAACCGACCAGACAACTGAACGAACCCAAGTAACCTAATACTCAAGCTATCAAAGTTATCATCTGAGTAAACATATCTCCAAAGCATACTGCTAGTTAGAACGAAAGAGATATACAGTGCTCAACATCAAGAACAGCTATCATCAGCTCAAGATCTTGATATTCAAAGCTGTTGTTCTTACCTGGTTACCTACCTTTTACCTCTGTGTAAAAACCGAGCTCTGTGTGAACTCAACAAGTTATTCTGACCTGTGTGGGACGAATAAGGACGAAGCTTTGGAACTGTGTGTGAAGAAGCTAGTCAAGAAGGAAGCTTTAACCAATCTGTGTGAACGGTTGAAAGCGACATTCTTTGTATCAATCTGTGTGAACGATACAAGGATAGGTTTGTTTATAATTACGTAGTTGTGTACGCAGTAATTATATAATAAACTTTTTACTCTGTGTGGAGGACCGGTGGACGTAGAGGGTTTACCTCGAACCACTTAAATTACCGTGTTATTTACCTTACCTTTTCTTGTTTGAAATAAGCGTGATATATTAAGTATACACCTAATACGTCGTTCTTTGTATCCACGGCAACTAACTGTATCCAAGACTTCCGCTACGCACTCAGATTTAGATTCCATACAGTTTGTTGTTTAAACGATTTTCCAAACTGTATCCAGTATACTTAAGTGGCCAACAATAAGATATTGATGTATTCATTAAGAATATCAACTATTTATTTATTAATAATCTTCAAGATTATTAAGAATATTGTAATTTATATTTCTTCTAGAAACTACAAAATTAGTGCAATATAATCGATTGCATAATTAAATCATATAGCAGAAATACACGCATTATAAAAAATTTATAATAATCAAAACATGTCGATGCAATTGAGCAAATCACAATTTCTGCACTTCTATTTTAATATCATGATTTGCAGTTTATGAAATGTATATATTATTAACAATAGTTTTTATATCCATTGATTTTTTTTTCTAGAATTATGACACAACATACTTTTATAGTAGAATCATAAGAAAATGAATCAATTGAATCTGTCATATTTTAAGTCATTCATAGATAATTGTTCAAACACTGAACCAAAATATTCATATCATATTTTAAATTGTACAGTATGTCTAATCCACAATTATTCAATCAAAATATCATCAAAAGTTATTTTTGAAAAATTCTTTCAATTTTCGTAACTTTCGATCGGTAATAATATTAATACAATATCAAATTTAAATTTATAGCTTCATACCTCTAGGAAGTCGATCCACCAAAAGAATGGAGAAGGTAGAACCATAGATCCAAAAAGAATTAGATAATATGAGGTAGAACTGTCTTGAATAAATATGTAAAAAAGCTCAAGATAATCGTGCTACTTCGGGAGCAACGATGTGTAATCTTTATGATTATGATAAATCGTAACCATATATCAATCCTGCTACTTCGAGTTAATAGTTGAAACATAATGTTATGTTTCTAATTTGTAATGTGGTTTCGTTATGAAACTTCGAGTTTCAATAATATAATATTCGATACTTCTCAACTTTAAGTTCAAGAATTTTGATATGAAACTGCTGGTTTCAAATCATTATTAAGAAGAACGCCGTGTCCTTCAATTAAACTATGTGAAACTGCAAGTTCATATTTAAATGGTGAATATTATGTAGAACTTTAGGTTCTTATCATGTGAAAGCGAAACTACAAGTTTCTGTATAAAGATATTTAAATATTTGACATATCACATGGTCATACTAATATTGAAACTTCAGGTTTCAGAATTTATTCGCGAGATACTTGTAAAACAGATGAAACTTCGGGTTTCAAATTTATTCACGTAATGTTTGTAAAGCATATAAAACTTCGGGTGTCATATTTACTTATCTAGACGTGTATAATTGACATATAACTTAATGTGCTTTACTAATGAAACATCAAGTGTCAATATAGTTAATAGAAATATCATCGGCTACTTGAGGAGCGGATAACATGTTATTTGTACCACTTCGGGAGTACAAATTTTGTAAGAATATTATTTGAATAATTCAGAATCTAAAAAAAGTCAAAACATGAAAGTCGTAGATATATCTTTCAGATTTCTGAATCATCTTAAAACGTTTAAATCAGACTTCGGATGACTGAGATACGATCAATTTAGTGGACAACAATTGATCACAAACTTCAATTCGGAGCAGCCACTTGATTCTCGATTTAAGCATCGCTACTATCCGAATCTGAAAAAACTCAAGACACGAAAGTTGTAGAACCTTTTGTTAGCTTTCCAAATCATCCAAGAACACCTCATTCAGAGTTCGGATGAGAGCTATACAGTCGATTTACTGAACTACAACAAATCTATATAAAAACACTAAAATAACTCGATTAATATCGATTCTTCAATTTTACTACACGATAATTGCTTGTCTTGATCATTTTTGAGCATCAATAACGCATATAAAGCGTTGGAAACTGCAGGTTACTATTGAC
This sequence comes from Orobanche coerulescens, assembly GCA_033398695.1. Lineage (NCBI taxonomy): Eukaryota > Viridiplantae > Streptophyta > Magnoliopsida > Lamiales > Orobanchaceae > Orobanche > Orobanche coerulescens. The sequence goes on along the minus strand of CM065814.1, from coordinate 138,585,848 downwards.
CTTTGAATCTTCGGGACCCAAATATTAATTATTATGATATTCAAGATCAAGAAATAATATTAGAACAAGTATATTTGTCAATAGTATTGCAATTAATTGTGCTACTTCTGGAGCAATAATTTTAAGAAATAAAATTACACGATAACAAAGTAGTGCAAAATAAAATAAATAAAAAGAAAATGCTTCTTCAAGAGCCCAGATAATATTCTTCAGGAATATTATTTTGTGTTCTTCATCAGGAACTTACACAAAATTTTTAGATCTCGTAGTGTTCTTCAGGAACACATCATATTCAACTAGGATATGACGAAATAATATTGTATTTGTTCAAGAATCTTTTAACTTAATAATCTTCTGGACTATTAAGAATTGTTAGATCTTGTTTCTTCAGGAAACAACAATTTATCGATTTGATAATAGATTTCTTAGATCATCATATATATTATTTATGTATGATGATAGTGAAATCAGAATAATTAGTAGAGAATATATGAAATATGCATATAATCTACATTAAAATAACAATTATATAATTAAGTCTAAATCTACATATAATCAGAACTTTTTTTTTTTTTGGAAGAAGAAGAATACAGATCTGTAGCCATAGTCATAAGAATATCGAGAATAAAACACAAAGAAGATAAAAGAAAATCAGAACGCAATTCTACCTTTCTGTGAAAATAGAGTACGTGCGCTAATGAGTAACAAAAAAAAATTTCTTTCTGAGAGAGATCGTGCTGATAACGTGTTATGAACTTGAGAGAAGAAAGAGGAAATAAAAGAGAAGAAAAATGGCGTGTCTTATTATGATGGTCAAAGGCCTTTATTTATAGGTACACAATTAGGGTTTATGAGACATAAAGGTCATTCATACATTAATTACAACGGTCGTGGTTTTTTTTTTCGGGGCATTTTATAATTATAGATGAAAGCTACACCGCGCCACAGTTTTAGGTAGGGCTGTTTTCGGTCCGGTTCGGTCCAGGTATTGTCTTCCCGGGTCTGGACCATTAAGGTATTGGGTATTACCGGTTCCGGTCCTTACCGGTTTTGGGTCCCAACTTCAATACTTGTATCCGGACCACTAACGTTTCGGGTGAGTATCGGTCCCGGGTATTACGGGTGGGTTTTCGGGTATCTTGGATCGTTAAAAGCCTAATCACCAAAACCTCATAATCGAGATAAGAATTGAGGGGTTTTTTCAAATGTATGCTAAGGAAATTAAAAGATAAAGTCTTTTAAACTTATTTTTTCTATATGTACTAATACCTTATACAATATTTTGTAAAATGTATGTTTACGAAAAATTACCGGTTTTTTTACCGGGTTAACGGTTTCGGCTCTTATCGGTTTCAGTTCTAACTTCTGTACCAGTATTCGGACCGCTAATGTTTCGGGTGAGTATCGGTCCCGGGTATTATCGAACGATTCTCGGGCGGTTCTCGAGTATACTTGGACCGCTAACAGCCCTAGTTTTAAGGGAGGAGATGGGGCGGGGCGGATCCATGTGGTGCGGTACGGATCGGATGAAAAATAATGAATTCGCCGTCACGAATTTTGCTAGGCCCCAATCACGGGTCGGATCCATGTGGTTTTTTCCCTTGCCCTAAACCCTAACACATCAGTAAGCCCCAAATCTTAAACCTAAAGCTAGTCTCCTATTGCACACACGAATCGAAATCGTGATATAATAAGTAGTCGCCTGCCTCCCCGCGCTTTTGTTTCTACTCAGCCATCTGATCTCCGATCCAACCAACTTCGTCACCGAGCTCCTCCTCCTCCAGCTGGTCGTGGATCTCTGCTGACTTGCCTGGGATAACCCTTACACGTTAGGAAACAACAGGTAATCGAAGAATTGCCAAAATTTCCATTCTGGGCGGGCTGTAGCCCGGCACAGCCCTACTGTAGATCCACTCTTGGTTATGTTTGGTGAAAAATCGGCCGAATTTGAAAGCTCTAAAAAAATGAATTTTATGTTTAGGTGATTGTTGTGAAAATGTTTCGACTCAGCTTGAATCAGAACCAATATAGTTTTTTTTTTTTTTCTTTTTCTTTTGTATAAAGAGTCACAAAGCTCAAGGAGTGTTTGCAAACTAAAAAAAAAGGGATTGTCAGCTTGGAACCGCAAAAACTTTGTCAAACCAATATAGATTTTTTGTAGCTAGAAGTTGAAAATCACTTTTTCTTTTAGAATTTTCAAAAACGCCCAAAGTTCATGTTCTGGGAGCTTTTTCGTCACTTCTCGTGAAAAGTTGGACATATTTCTTGTGGATTAATGTCCTCGTGCATACGTGCTTTTATTGTTTGGTTATTCTTTGTGAACCTTATTTTGATGAATTGAAATTACCTATTTTCTTAGTCACAGTTGAGATAATTTTGGGGTATTATTTGTACAGTTGAATGGCTGGTCCTGTACTCCATAAGAAGAAGGGACCTAGGTCATTAAATCCTCCTCCTAGGAAGAAGCAAAAGGCGGTATTCACATTACAAAATGAATCTGAAAAAGAGGACTTGCTTAGTGATTCAGATGTCTCTTATGAACCAAAAAAGCTCGAAGAATCTGATGTGGAAGAACAGGATGACGACTCTTATTCAGAAGACAATGATGATCCTTTCGCTGCTGATATCCTCCAAGGAAGTGATAATGAAGATGATAAAGGTACTGCCTTTCGTGTTGATTGGACATTTGTTATCAGGATCGATCTCTGTTCACTTTCATTTTAGTGTGATATTTCCTATATTTTTTCTTCCAGTGGAGGAGAGTTCTGATGAAGATTCAGATTCTGATTCTGATGAATCTGATATTGAGAAGAGTTCCAGAGCTATTGATGAGGGAAAGGCACGGGAAGATAAAGATGGGCAAGATGAATTGACGCTTAACATCAAAGAAGAAGCTGATGACGAGTTCCGCTTACCAACTCCGGAGGTTCGGATTGTGGAACATTTTGTACATATCCACCCAAATCGTTTTGTCATGTTTAATTAATATTTCTCTTCAATAACTCAGGAGCTTGAAGAAGAAGCAAATAGACCCCCTAATCTTTCCAACTTACAGAGAAGGATAAAAGAGAGTATGTTTGGATCAATGCATGTATTTTGTTTTTAATCTGGATTTCCTTAATCAAAATGTCGAGTTTTGGGTTATTATTTTAGTTGTGCGGGTGCTTTCAAACTTCAAGTCTTTGAGGCAAGAGGGGACAACACGCAAGGATTATGTGGATCAACTTAAAATGGACTTAAGCTCTTACTATGGCTACAATGAGTTTCTGATTGAAACTTTGATTGAGGTAACATTGCTCACTCTGGAAACATAGTTCCTTTTGCTATACCCATCCTTTTCATGTTTTTGATCTTGAGATGCACTACTTGTCATTGTATTTATATTTGCAATCTTTGTTCAGATGTTTCCAGTTGTTGAACTTATGGAACTTATTGAAGCTTTTGAGAAGCCGAGGCCTATATGTCTTCGATCAAACACTTTGAAGGTAATGTGGAGATGTCTTACTGCTTTGGTCTGTGAGCTTTGGTTGATGTTTTGTTTCCAAACAAATTGTATGGTGTTGATATTTATTTACTGATTTTTAGACTCGTCGGAGGGACTTGGCTGGTGTTTTGTTGAACAGAGGTGTCAACCTCGATCCACTTAGCAAATGGTCCAAAGTAAGATTTTCCTTGTATTTGTAAGAATTTGTTATAATATATAAAGCTTTGAGATTATTTTGTCCATCACAAATGATAAACTGTATGTTTTGTGTAATCGTATTTTTGTAGGTTGGATTAGTTGTGTATGATTCACAAGTTCCTATCGGGGCCACTCCAGAATACATGGCTGGTCACTACATGGTACACTCAGACCTAAGTTTCCTGAATTTATTTTATTTAACATGAGAAAAGCTTATGGATTATTTGCTACAGCTTCAAGGTGCAAGCTCTTTTTTGCCTGTGATGGCCCTTGCTCCTCAAGAAAAAGAAAGAATTGTTGACATGGCGTGAGTATTTGTTATTTATACCATGAATGTACACTCTTTTCTTTGCCTCTTTTCTTTAATGATAATATGATTCCTCCACCTTCCTCCTGTTCCACCATTTATTTTACTGCATAATTCCGGCATCGGCTGTTTTTTTTACCCTTTCCTTCTTGCCTTATTTTTCCCAATTTTACCACCTTGCAGCGAATGCTCATTTCCTTGTCCTAAATATTATATCTTAATTTCATAATAAAGTTTTCTTAAAGTTTTGGTACCTGAAACTGGATTGCATAGGATGGAATGAGAAAGATTTACGCATGGCAAAACGATTATCTAGCAATATTGTATTTATGTCGAATATCTGCTGTTCTTTGCATTGTAGTTGTTTTTATGATTCAATTGGTGCGTTTGTAGGGCTGCTCCTGGTGGAAAAACTACCTATATTGCTGCTCTTATGAAAAATACCGGTAAAGGACTTATCTGGAGTTGGTTGGACTGGTTTATGATATAACTGCTGAATATTTTTTTTATTTTATTTTCTCTCCTCGTCCTTTGCATGAAAAACTTTTTCATCCTGTTGAATCAAAACCTATTTGCTTACAAAGAAACTGGTAACTCTCATTCTCCTGAAGGCATTTGTCTAGAAGAAATACTGTATGAATTGTTTTGATGTTGCGAAGCTTTGGTGCGGGTACTATTGGTTTTCGTTTTGTTATTTATGCACTTCATACTGCCTCTCCGTTTATTATTTTTATTTGGTTAAAAGATTATTCTCCTTAACCCAACACTTGTCTGAAGTATAATGGCCATCATTAGACGTGACAGTGTATTATTTATTTTGTGATTTTGCAAGAAAGTGATGCAATTTGGCATTTTCTTCTCGTATTTGTTTAAGATCAAGGTCTGCATGCCTCCTAATATTGTTCTTCTTAACCTAGCACTTGCCTGAAATATAATGGCCATCATTAGATGTGACAGTGTATTACTTATTTTGTGATTTTGCAAGAAAGTGACAATTTGACATTTCTTCTCGAAAAGGTATCATTTATGCAAATGAGATGAAAGAGTCAAGACTCAACTCACTCACTGCCAACATACATCGAATGGGCGTTACGAATACCATAGTTTGTAACTATGATGGGAGAGAGGTGACAGTCTTGGCCCATATTTCCTGGTTATTTAGTGATGATTTATTTTTTAGTTGTTTTACGTTTTATAATTTTCTTTTTCCCTTGGGGCGCTATGTAACGTTCTGTCCTCTCTTCAACTTCAGCTGCCCAAAGTTTTGGGAAACAACTCAGTTGATAGGGTTTTGTTGGATGCCCCTTGCAGTGGCACTGGGGTATGCAGTCTAGCTTAAAGTGTGCATGTTTACCTTTTCTTTAGACAGCGTAGTAAGAAAATTAATGTGGTTGTTTTGTTGCAGGTTATATCTAAAGACGAGTCTGTGAAAACCTCAAAAAGTGCTTTAGAGATACAAAATTGTGCGCAGCTGCAAAAGGTATACACCTTTCTGTTCCGAGTCGAGGGAAGTTGCATTTCACCATTTACCTGGGAGTGAAACCTTTTTTAATGTCCAAGGCAACATCTAGTCATCCATAATGGAACTCTGGATATTTACCTTTATGGCCCAATGCTTTTGAAGCCATGTAGGATTGGTGTATGAATATATAATTTTTTGCCTTTTTATCCTGTATTATTTACCAAATAGTAACATCAGCTGGAATTTTCTCAATTCATATGTTATAAATTCATATGAAGCACACATCAGAAATCTTCTTGTACCCCTCCCCCCACCCCCAGAGACATGTACCCAATAGAAGAAAAAAAGAAAATAAAAGAAATATATAGTATGGAATGGCTGCCTATATTTTAACTGTATTGGATAATTTTTTTTTTTTTGTTTCCAGGCCATTATTTATTTCTTATTATTTTCTTGGGCAGCAATTAATACTTGCAGCGATAGATAGTGTGGACGCAAACTCAAAATCAGGAGGATACATTGTCTACTCCACATGTTCCATAATGGTTGCGGAGGTTCATATCTTTTAAACTATCTGTCGAATTTTATAATCATGATGCCTTTCGGTTTCTTTTTCTCAATTTTTGAAGTTTTCAGAATGAAGCTGTCATTGATTATGCCCTCAAGAAGAGGGACGTGAAACTCGTGCCCTGTGGTCTTGATTTTGGACGTCCAGGGTATATGCCACCTATGAATTTTCTATAGGTCAATTTAAAAAAATTGGATGATTATTGATATGGCAATCTTTTATTTCTACACCAGATTCATTCGGTTCAGAGACAACCGTTTTCATACCTCCTTAGACAAGACAAGGCGCTTTTATCCCCATGTTCACAACATGGACGGTTTCTTTGTAGCTAAGGTGCCTTGCGTCTCCAATTCCATTGTTCAGTTTGAACTAATTTTAATATTGACACTGTTGATTTAGACTATGCATCCTATTTGGGCATGTTACACATCATGTTAGAGCCCGTTTGGATGGGCTTTCTTTTAGCTGCTTTTGGCTTTGTTTTTGAGAAGAGTTATGATATATGGACCTACATAATAGACCTACAAATAGGCCTACACCATTCACATTTTGACAAGTTTCAAACACTTTTTCTCTCTCTTCATATTAACCAATCAAATTTATAACTTCACCAATCATAGTTGTAGTTCTATTTGTAGGTCTATTATGTAGGTCTATACATCATTTTTCTTTTGAGAAATGCACTTATATTATTTTTTCAGCGTTTGGATTGACTTCTGCAAAAAAGCGGAAGCAGCCCAAAAGCTAAAGAACGCGCTTTTTTAGAAGCAATTTTGGGTTGCTTTTAAAAAAAGCAGAAGCAGGATTATTTTAAAATTACAAAAATCTCCCTAATTTATTATTGGTCTACTCCAAAACCTATTCACGACTGGAATGGTGATAGTGTAAACATTTTTCTAATTGCTTTAATGATTTTATATTATCTAGAGGAAAGACATATTGCATATTTTTTTTAATTAGAGATTTTAAAGTTACATGACTTTTTTTTCATTTTATCAAAATAATCTATATTTGTCAACCAAAAAATTAAAAGATTATAATTTTTAGTATACCTATATATTAGATATTAGGGCTATTTATCACAAATATTAAAGGATAATATTTATATAAAAAAAATCAAAGGTTTATGTGCGTCAATTTATGTATATATTAAAAATTAGGGATATATATATAAAAACAAAGGATTATATTCTTAATATATTTATATATAGGGCTGTCATTTGAGCCGGGCGAGCTCGAGCTCTAGGTAATCGAGCTCGAGGTTTTTTTTACGAGTCGAGCCGGCCCGTTTAGGTAAATGAGCTCAAAGTACTGATCGAACTCGACTCGTTTAATTCACGAGTTGAGCCGAGCCGGCTCGTTTAGTTAAACGAGCTGAGACGGTAGAGCAACTCGTTTAAAATTACACTTAAACGAGCTTAATCTTGTGTCGGAGATCGGCTCGTATTATAAACGAGTTCGAGCCGAGCTGGCTCGTTTAGCTAACGAGTCCTATTCTATGTTCGAGCTCGACTCGTTAACAAGCTCGAGTCGAGCCGAGTCCTGATAAACGAGTTTGAGCTCGAGGTGTTCGCGAGCAGCTCGGCTCGAATTACAGCCCTATGTATATATTAAATTTAAAAATAATGAGTATTTAACACAGAATTAAGGTTTATGTTCTCCAATATATGCTTATATTAAAAATTAGGGTACATATAAAGAATTAAAGGATTATATTTTTATTATATGCATAAATAAATATCAAAGTATAACGAATGTCAGGTCATTTTTGGTAAATCTAATACATTAAAAGCGCTTTTGACTTTAATGCATCCAAATATATTTTTATTAAAAGCTGTTTTTTTAAAAGCCCATCCAAAGGCAAAATAAAGTTGTTTCTGCTTTTGCCTTTTGCTTCTGCTTTTAGCTTCTGCTTATAGAAAAACCCATCCAAACGGGCTCTTAGTCTTTTTGCTATTTCTCTAGTAACTGACTCGAACAAATTTCGGGAATCATGTTTGATTTCCTGGAATTTTAATTGCATTTGCAGCTGAAGAAAATGAGTAATAAGAAGCCGACTCCACAACAGTCTGATTTGGGAGAGGTTGACGAAGCACCTGAGTTGGTTGAAAGCAGTGAACAGAACGACGTTAAGGAAGATGATCAGAAGCATCCGAAAGTAAAAGCTGTTGCTAAAGAGAACAAGAAAACATGCAAATGCCGTACTAAGCTCCGGACTGGAGAGAGAGCATCAGACAAGCAGAAGAGAGAGAAAAAGAAACTGCCTTCTAGAGATGAACTTGCAAAAGCTAGGTAAGTCTGCGACACAGTGGTGAATATTAATCCATGCATTAAGAGGTGTAATTCCGTGGGTCTGCGTCCCATCAGCTCATTTTGCAAAAAAGAAAAAAAAAACATAATAAAGAACTAAAAATCCTAAAAAACCATAGAAACTAGAATAACTAAAAACTTAAAAACTCTAAAAAAAATCTCAAAAATAAGAGCCGTAAGGAAAACTAATTCGGATTTCGTCTTTATGGAATGTATTTTGTAAGACGTCTTGCACAAACTTTTGCCTTATTAATTTTTTTTTTTTGGTTGATTTGCAGAGAAGAGAAAAGAGAATCTTTAAGGGAAGCAAAGAGGAAAGCTAAGGTGGAAGGCAGAATAGTGAAGAAAACACATCCGCGTTTGCTTTGAAGATTGAGTGATCGGTATTCGGCACAATTGTGTGCGACTATAAATTAAAAACTGGGAGAGCTCGAAAGCTTGTTCTACGAATTTATGCCTAGCCTTATGCCCGACTGTCGTACTTGCGAACATAGGCTTTTTAGATGCCACAAAATTTTGTATCACCAATGTTTATTTATAATGTTCCTATTTTGTTACACATTTAGATGGATTCATAGTATCATTATATATGTTGGTTGTTGGTTAATACATATTGCCATATTCTATTTTCAGTGATGTGAAATTGGAAAACTTGTTTGCTCACTCATTTCTACTGAGTAGTCTTACTTTCGGCACATGATTAACGGCTACCGCAAAATTGTTCAAATGATTAATGGCTACCGCAAAATTGTTTTTGCTGAACGTAGCCTTAAATGTATGGATGGATTTTATGTGTTAATTAAAATTGGTTGGGCACAACCACGTTTAGAACAAACAGAAACCCTCGTAATCAGCCCGAGCACAACCCTATCGGAGAGTGATTGTTGCACGAAAAACTGTAATTAATAATAGGGGTGGGACTTTTAGGACGGAGAATCGACGAACCGATCCAAACAGCAAAGGAACTGCCGGTTCGGTTTGGTTCGGTTTTCAAGAAATAGATTGATTTTTTTTTTGAGGTTCGGTTCAGATAAAGATTAAACGGTTCGGTTTGTGGTTCCAGTTAAAATCCACAAAAAAAACCCGTTAGAATTGCAGATCCACAAAAAAAAACCGTTAGAGCCGCAAAACCGTTCAAAACCGCGGAACCATTCAAAACCGCGGAACCGCTACGAACCGTGAAACCGCGGAACCGTTCAAAACCGTCACAAACCGTGGAACCGCGTATCTTTCCCAAATAGTCTTAGATTTTTATCGTGCTTTTAATTTTGCTTTTAATCAAATTTTATGTCCAAGACCTAGCTCATTTGAAAATGAAACAAGAAAGTTATCTGAATCAAACAAGAAAATGAAAATATGAATCTAAATGTTAATGATTGTTTAATCTTTTAGTGACTTGAATCTGAATTTGAATATTGAAGTTGTGTTTTGGATTTAATGACTTGGATCTGAATTTGAATATTGAATTTTGTATTTTAGGTTTAATGAATTTGAATGCTTGACGAAGAACTAGAACTGTAGCAGGAATATATTATTTTTGTATTTTTTTCAGCCACACAGAATCGGTTCCGGTTCGGTTCCTACGCGGTTCGGTTCCGAGTTGGTATTTAATTAATTTTGTATTTTTCCAGCCGCACGGAATCGGTTCCGGTTCAGTTTGTTCCTACGCGTTTCAGTTCCGAGTCGGTTTGGGCATAAAAAACTGGCAAAACCGAACCGCGAAAAAACTGTGCGGTTCGATTTCGGTTCGTGTATTTTTTTCCTTGGAATCGAAAAGTCCTAGCCCTAATTAATAATTGATGATCTTATGATATTTTTGTGGGGGAAATTGAAGTAATGGGAAAATGTCTCAGAAACCATGGAATATTTTTCATAAAATTTATATTACCGAGTAACTCAAAACAAACCAGAAGTAAAAATAAATTAAATTATAAAACCCGTAACGCATATTGAAAAGAAAATATAACTATCTAAAAAAACGTATAAAAGTTAAACAAAAGTCTAAAAACATTAAAAAACAACCTTTAAGAGTGTCAAAAAATAAAAAAATCCAATGATACAGCATGCCTAGCCAAGTTGAGGCGCAGGTAAAATACGCACCAAGGCATACACCTTACCCATATTCAGTGGCAGATCCAGGATTTTCTAAGACCGGATGCACAACTTTTATTACCGTAATAAAAAAATCAATAATGAAGTATAATATCATTATAAAGGTGAAACAAATTATGTTTTACAGTTGTTCTCTACGAAATTTTATTTTTTGAAAGCGATTCATTACATCTTCATTCGTAACAACGACAAGTCCTATTTCAACGGTACAAATTACACAACCGTTCAAATAGTCTTCAAAAATTCGGCCTTATTTCATCTCTTTGATTAGGGTGATACTCTAAAATTCTTTTCCTTTCGATCCCAAGAAAGATCATCATCCTAATCAATTTCCGGAGTCATCAAAAGAGTAGAACTAGGTTGAGAAATATTATCTGCACTTGAAGATCCGGGTGTCGATATTTTTCTTTTTAAAAATATTTCCATTCTTTCAACAAACCCTAAAAATTAAAATCAACAATAAATAAATTAATTTTATACATACTCTAACTAGTGATTAACATTTATATATATATATATATATAAGGTAATTTCTAGAGTCAGAGAAGCGGAAGCAAGGCGCTGCAGAAGAAGAAAGAGATGGGCTATATATATATATATATACACATACTTTTTTTTTTCCACTAGGGGCATGTCCCCCCATAACTTATGCATGGATCCGCCCATGCCCACATCGCCCGCCTATGGTATTGAGAATCGAAATTTTTAATTCTGCATGCATGTCGCTTGAGGTGCGGCTTTAACAACTATGGTCGTCGCTAGTGTTAACCACCAGTCTCCTCACAAGAATATATCCATATCCATATCTTGACCATGCAACTTTAGAGGTCGAATACCACCGGGCAAGAACAAGATGCCATAAGAAATCTCTGTTAATTTCTTAAAAATTTGATCAACTCTCGTTCTAATGCCGATTGCCCTCTGCCAATATCGTGACGATCAACAACATTCGAGAAATGTGAACACGAAAAAAGAAATGTTGATGGGGATGCTAGTTAATTTCGCCCCTCTTTTTCTTCAAAAGATGAACAACACTGGTATCCACTATCCACAAAAATATTCAGCAACCAAATAGCTCTATACAAATAAGGGAAATTCATTCACATTTTCTGTATTTGCAAACCATTGTAAGGATAAATCACTTAGAAGTTTTAATTATAACATCAGAAGAATAAAAACACCATCCGAAAAATTCGTTCGCGCGAGCAGCTTTTAACATCGAACGCGTCCCTCTTCAAACTCATTAAATCAATCAAATGAGGATGACCTCACACATTTTCTCTTGATGAGGATGCACTTTGGAAACGAAAAATAAATGTTTACGGGTAACTTTCGTAATTTTAAAAGAGAACTGGATATTTTTTGTCATTAGACTAAAGCTCGGGGTAGTTTTGTAATAAACCCAAGAGATTGGTTTTGACAAGATAATCCAATTTAAGGAATTCTTTTTTAGCACTTTTGTAGGCGTAGTTATTCCATATGACAGTCATCAACCAAAATTACACGGCATTGGTCCGGAAATACTTAAGTTTCCCCCTCCCCATTACATTTGCATAAATATTGCAGCGAAAAACCTTAAAACAGAGACCAAATATCTTGTTCGAAATCTCCAAGCCATGCTCCTTGTTGGAAATCTCCTTGCCTTGGTGCTTCTTCTTCATTCAAAAAGTACTGCTGCTGACGATCATATGGCATCCCATTGTCGAAATTATTTTGAGTACCATATACAAATTTATTCATATCATTTGAATGGCCCGACCCGGATATGAAACTAGGAAGTACTTGGTTATTAAATCCATCTGGGTAGTTATAATTAGCCGTAACTTGATGAATGTTCTCCCCATAGCCATCGGCCACCATCGACATCATAGGTCCTTGATCGTAATGATTATGATTTTGGTCATCGGCAACATTAGTATTGTTGTTCTGAATTTGAAGTGGTTGGACATCTTCCATATTGTTATTATCTTCATAATTAGGTTGTGGCGCCAAAAGATTATTGCCCACATGGTCGGGAATCGGATCATCATCGTCATCATTTCTTTTTTTGTTTCTCTCGTATATTCGACAAAGGACCCAATCATCCAACTGCAAGAATAATTTGGAAAGAAAAAATAACAAATGAATTAGCCGAAAAATAAGAGAAGAAACAAAATGATATTGAAGATTATAGAAAAGTTAAAGGAATTTAAGTAACAAAAGAAGTATATGTACCCTCATGTTATTACTACTTGGACGCGGAGAAGGAGTATCGAGCCTGTACTCATGCATGATCCAGTTGGTCTTTCTTTCATCCGATTTATTTTTTCCAAAATAGAAAACCAGAACCTTTTTCTTTCCGATTAATTTACCCTTCGACTGGATTAATTTATCACCTCCGGTTGCCTTCCACCAGCCTATCCCTTCTACCGATCGCTTTGGTCGATTTCCATTTGGATGCCTCCGATCCGTCGGAGTGAAGAAGTACCATTCTTTATTTCCAAGTGGAGGATAATTCTCTATGCAAGAAAAAAAAAACGGAAAAAGAAAAAGTTTCAGAAACCAGAAGATTAAAATTCTAATGAATACAAAGAAATATGCATGTCCTGATATGCATGCATGCAAGAGGTTTCATATATTATAAAAAAAAAAAGTAAATATGTTCAGGACCAAAAAAAACCAATAATACACTATATATATGATCAACCCTTGTATGTAAACTTGAATATAAGGAAAAAAAAATCGAGATTGAAGAAATTAAACCTGTGAGATATTTGGGAGTAAATCTATACAAATTAACTTCACTCATCTCTGCAACCGGGATAGGCTCATTGTTCACTTTCTTCCTTAGATAACCAATAATAAGTTCCTTGTCCGTCGGCATAAAACGATACCCCGGTGGATAAGGGCTATCGGTCGCCGTCGGAGTTGAAGCTACATCTTCACAGCTTAGTAGATTACTAACAATATAATTATTACTGTCATTTTCCATTGCTGAGGGTTGTAAAAAATATCACAGAATGAAAGAAAGAAGTCTCTACTTTATATAGTGTACTTTAGAATCAGTCAGCCGCCATCATGGAACCGACATAGAGCCCTGTACAGGTCGTCCTATTTTTCCTCGCCTGGTTCTACAAAGAATTACAGCTTATTGTCCAATGGGAATAGAATTTCGTTTCATCTAATACTTGATTTTATTTTATTTTTTTAATAAAAAACGGTTAAAAAGATTTTTTTTTTTAATAAATCTTGTCCATTGTGAAGCTTATCTCTTTGATAAATCCGTTCTTCTTGATAATAATTTATAACAAATTTTCAGATAATATATTGGAGCAAATATATATTGGTGAATCTTATTTCTAACCATCTAAATTAACCCTACCGCGTACGTGCATGGCACCGAATAAATATCGATTGCATTTGTGTTAGCATTATCATCATAATAAATAATGATTTATTTTTTCGTCTTATGATTATTTTTTTTTTTTAATTTTTGTAAGTGTGAAAGTTGTTTGGTTTGGGGCTAATTTGTCATTGATATGACATAAAAAATTGATGCATATTATCTTTTTAAATAATTGATAGATCAAAATAATCTTTTTACCGAATAAATTGGGAGGAAAATTATGTAAGTTAACCGAAAGATAAACAAAAAAAAAAATAAAACTCACCAAAAATTACTTTGAAGCAAACCACGATATTTAGGGGTGTATGGCTAGAGGTATTCTAGAAAGAAAAAATGAGTGAATTCACTTGTTTTCTTTTGATGTTGTTTGATCGAGTGTTTTCTGAATTCACTACCGTCGTCGCCGCCATCACCATCGGCGCCGGACCCGTCGTGCCACTTCCACCACCACATGACAGCTCCACCATCACCACCGCCACCGCCATGGCCGCACACCGCCACCACCACTGTCACCACGACAGCTTCACCATCACCACCGCCGCCACTACCCATCCCACCATGAATAGTCTACTTTTGGCACGTGATTAACGGCTACCGCAACAATTGTTTTTGTCGAATGTTCGCTATATTTTTAAACAATCCGCAAGTGTACGGAGAATATGTAGAAAGCTGCGAGCAAGGTCGTATTCCACAGAGACTAAATATTCTTATTGTATTAAGTACTAGATTATAGTGTTTCCGGTTTTATCTAGACGATCGAAAGGTAAAATGGATGGTTAATGAAATAAAATAAAATGATCACAATAAATTAAAACAATTGAATATATCCGAATTAAAGCGAATTGCAAGAGTTTAGAAAGGTAGATTCCAAGGCTATGTTTCCGTTGATTACTAAATTTAGTCGGGATTGGTTCCAAAAAGTTCTAAGTGCGTCTCCAAAACGATGATCACGGTAATATTCTAAAGTCTCTCTCGAGATGCATTAAAACGTAGATTACACAACCTATAACAACGTCTCCGTCTATTAAAAATTATTTAACTCCAAAATGTTCATAAGATTTTCATCATAGTTCATCACCGATTTCTCAATCTCGTAATTTATTACGTCAAATACTCGAAACCTATTAATGCCCTCTTCTCTCGAATTATGAGCAATTAAGTTTAACACGTAAAAAGATTGATCAAGTGTCTAAACATGAATTAAAACCAAGTATTTGATAAAGAAATCACACTAGATATATATAATCATCAATCCCTCAAAACCATAGTAAATCAACGTACTCACATGCCCGGAATCTAATGAGTTTAGCCGAACATGGTAATGAAAGA
Source organism: Orobanche coerulescens (assembly GCA_033398695.1). Lineage (NCBI taxonomy): Eukaryota > Viridiplantae > Streptophyta > Magnoliopsida > Lamiales > Orobanchaceae > Orobanche > Orobanche coerulescens. Next base: position 138,570,693 of record CM065814.1, on the reverse strand, counting down.
AAGATTAATAATCATCATATTCATCATGTTCATGCTAAATAAAACAACAAAATAGATAAAAGATAGGAAGAAGATAAAACTCGGATGGTGTCTTGATTGATCCCGGTTGAAGCCTTCAAATGTTCTTGAAGTGTTCTTCAAGAATTTCCTTCAAATCTCCTTCTTTTTGGAGTAAAAGCCCTCAATCTTGTGTTTCTCTCTCTCTAATCTCTCCAATATTCAGCATATCCCTCAAGTCTTGCCCAAGATCCTCTTTTATAAGTCCAAAAATATCACTTTTCATGCTCAAATCTTGCAAAAATGTCAAAAGGTGATTTTTCCACCGAAAGTGACACGGCCCGTGTCATAGTGCTCTAGAAAAGCTGAAACTCGCTGGACAGGGAACTCGACCGTGTCAATATGGCACGACCGAGCAAATGACACGACCGTGTCGAATGACACGGCCCGTGTCATACTCCTCCAAAAAGGGCACAATTGTCTGGATATGAAACCCGACCGTGTCAATGTGGCACGGCCGAGCTAATGACACGGCCCGTGTCAAATGACACGACCGAGCTCGTGTTGGTCCGTTTTGACACCGTTTTGACTCCTTTTAAGGCTCGATCTCTCGTTTCCGCATTACTTGATATGTATTGGGGTTTGAGACTTCGTTCTTGCTTGATTTATGTCCATAAAGTACCTATAAAATCCATAAAACGTACCCAAGCGTGATCGAGTCCAATAAACACAATATGAGCATAAACTACACAGTTCTACACATTTTAGGATCTTAAAACCCTGAAAATCGGTGTAAAAATATGTGTAAAAATAAGTGTTATCAAAATCCCCCAAACTTGAATGTTGATCTTCCCGAGCAATGCACTTTAAAATAACCACTCTTAAGGAAACTCGTCCCTCAACACACCTCAAAGGATCATTTTGAAAGTTCATCAATACGCCTCAAGAAATAAATAAGTCGAGTTCTGTAAGGTATGCAAATCTCTGGGGTGCTTCCTTAACTTCATAGCTAATACTTGAATAATACGAACCTCGCCGGTCAAGTGTATTCCCTCACTCTCGAAGGTTATAATGGGATAAGTGACGCTCAAAACTCATTCAGTGAAATAAGAATCCCCATAGGCTTGCCAATCGTCTACATCTCTACCACTGGTTGTGCATTTAAATTTGGTGAATCAAAAAGGACTATATCGGTTGTAATGTAGGCTTTTTGGTCGGGGTAGGATAAGTATGGCTTAAAGTGACTTGACTTGAGCAAATTAGAACATCATCTCAATAATCACTTCGCTCAATTAGAAGCTCAAAATTTTTGTTTTCCCTTGGAATTTGCTTCCTTCAACCCCTTGATTTCAATATAATCACACTAAGCGCTTTTGAAAGTGAGAATCACAACCTTATTCCTCCTTATTGCTCCATTTATTTTATTTCTTCCTTATCGCTCCAATAAATCTCGTTCTTTTTTTTTTCTTTTTTTTTGTGTCCACTCTTTGTTTTTTTCTTTTCATGTGGTGGACAACATCATCATTATAATCACACCATTCTTCCTTCAAATTTATTTTGACAAATCATTGTAATTTGAACAAATAATCTTCCCAATCGCCACCACACACCTTTGTATTCTTTTGCCAATTTGTTCTAATAAGATCAAGTATAGGGACAAAAGTTTATAATGGAACGGAAAGCTCATAATGTGGCTAACAAGAAATAGGCTTTAAGCTCAATCGGGCTAACTAGGAAAATAAATTTTCGGGTTGGCCAAAAGGTTTGAAAGGTTGCCAATAAAAATCGCCTAAAATCACTTTCACTAATTTGCACACACACTTGTAGTTTCGAATAAGATACGGGGGCAAGTTCTAGAGTCTCAAAACATGAATGGTACACTCGACAATGAAACTTGCATATTTAATGATGCACGAAGGCTCAAAAGCTCACAAGCTAGATTTGTTCATATTTCCAAGGTATTAAACTATTTATTCAATTTCACACCCTTTTGATTATTCTACAATTTTTCCCCTTCAAATTACTCTCGATTTGCATATCAAAATAACAAAATAACTCCCGAGGCATCCAAGACAAGAGTTCATTCTTTCGAGTTTCATCTAAATTCATCATTCTCAAAACACACCAAGTTCAAAATAAAACACACCAAAATAAAAAAATAAAAAAAATTCACACCAAAATTCAAAAGACAAAATAAAAACAAACAAACAATGTAGGTATTTCTTGACCCAATATCTCCCCCCAAACTTGAATTAAAGAGTATACACACGAAGGGGGTGTAGTATTTAAACAATAAAAACTTTGGGTCAAGAAATACTTACAACCGCTCTTACTGATTTGGCGGAGGAAAGTGGCCTTGTTGGACATGCCAATCTTCCATTCGTCGTAACATTGTCAGCATCTCGTCTTGTCTCTATCGGGTCTCCTCTCGGAAAGCCTCGAACTCTTCTCTAAGCATGGAACGAGATGTGGCATGACTTGATTCGGCCTGTCTTGATGACTTGGGCCGTTCTCTCTCTCTCTCTTTCTTCTTCCTCTTCCGTTTCTCTTTCGTCTTCAGGACCTCTCTCATAGGCAAATTCCTCCTCCATTGTTTCCGCTCTATCTTCTTCTCGCATCCTCTCGGATCTATCCTCATCTTCCGTACGCCTAGGATGGACATTCCGAGCAACGTATCTTTCACTAGGAGAGATTAATCCAGCAGCTTCTCGGGCCAATTTATGCGCCTCCGTGGTCATTTGTAGATTTCCTAAATCCCGAATACTGTCAATAGTTGTCAAAGTTGTATTCGGGAATAGGAAATGATCGCCGTCATTCTGGAGGAAAATAACGCGAGAGTCGTAGTCGAGAATATTCATCAACTTCATGACTTGGACAGATAGGAGCATATTTCCCGGGAGGGGAGTTCGGTTTTCTAGTGGTACATCAAGACGAAGTGCGATAGGGGTAATTAAACCCCCTATCGAAATCTCCCCTCTCGGTTTAGTGGCAACATCCTCAAAATGATCCATGATAATAGCACCGGTTGCTGGATCTGTTCCGTCGAGTATATGTGATAAAACGTATAGCTCTCGTTGAGTAATTGGCCCCGTTTCTTTCCAGCCGAAGATAGTGCTCGCAATTACCTTGTGTAGATAGAGGAGGATAGGATTGCGAAGTGAGGATCCTTTCACCGACTTTAGGATGTAGGGACGTGCATCGCTCCCCGGATACTCAACCATTACCCGCCAATAAGTCTCACACTCGAACCGATTGATTTGGTATTCTCCGTACTTTCGAGTGTCGTATATAGCATCCAATTCACCGGGAGATAGTTTTTGTTTTTGTTGTTTAGCCGGAATTCCAAAGCGGTCGGCTCATGTGAAATCGGGTCTCTTTTAACATTGAGTGTGCTAAGGAATTCCAATGTGAGACAGCGGTAGGTGGGCCAATATTGGGTCATTAACGTTGTCCAACTTACTCTTTCAAGCAGCCTCATGACATCGTCTCTTATTCCCATCGCCGTCATGTATTCTTCGTCCGGCCATCGGGTGGGGAGCATTTTTTTCTGCCCCAATATTTCCCATCGTGCTAGGCGACTTGGCGGAAGTTCAATTCCATATGTCTCGGGCGTCTCGACAGCCCCTTGAGTCGGTATTCTCGTCGGTTGCTCAATTTCTGTTGTGGGTCTTCCTCGTCCTCGTTGAGCTGCACCCCGTCCCTGTTGGGCATTTCCTCGTCCTCATCCCTTGGCCATTTTTCTGCAAGAGATTCATCAATTATCATTTGTTTCACAAAAGCTCAAAATCACTATTTAACGATAATATACGCTCCCCCAAACTTCTTATAAATTACACATTTTCCCCAAAGTAAACGTTTCTTCAAAAATACCACAACCGTAAATTTCAACGCCAATCGTCATTGTATGTAATATCCCAATAATTTCAAACATGTAATAACATCTCTCAATCATATACGTCCAACATGTAATTCACAAAAATCACCAACAAAATTTCAACGTATTTTTACTCATGACAAATTCCACCCAAAATCCATTTAAGAACCCTAGATTGCTCAATCAATCATATTTCACATATTCTCAATGCAATCAAGAATTAAACCATCCAAAATCGTGAATCATACCTTGAATTCGGAGTGAAAATTTAAGAAAATTTCATAAAAAATTGCGACCCAAAAACCCGGATGAATTCGTCTGATTCGTACCCTTCGAAGCTCTAGGATTGTGGAATAATGATGAACACTTTGTTATTATGTGAGATTTAACACGATTCTTGCTTGATTTTGATGGATTTTAGGGGATTCGGGGCTAGAGTTTCGGATTTGGGGAAGAAGGAAATTTGGGGAAGAAGGAAATGAAGGTTTCGGCCGTGTTTCAGCTTTTTATACCGCCCGACTGACACGACATTTGTCAAATGACACGGCCCGTGTCATACATGTCTCCATTTTTAAAAACGGTGTCTGTCCACCTGACCCGACCATGTCAATTGACACGGCCCGTGCTCAACTGCCCCAAAAAGTAAAATTTCCACTGAATACCTGACTCGACCGTGTCGAATGACACGGCCCGTGTCATACTAGCTTGGAATGTCAAAATCGACTGGTCCTCAGACCCGACCGTGTCAGATGACATGGCCCGTGTCATACATGCACAGAAAATGATATATTAACTGCCTGCACGACCCAACCGTGTCAAATGACACGGCCCGTGTCGTACAGGCCTGGAAAATGCAGTTTTGTTTTCGGCTCTTTTTCCTGCGAATTGAACACCAAAAATTAAACCGGTTAGTTTACAACAAGTAAAAATACAAAGAAAGTTCGAAAAAAATCAAAACATGAAAATAAAAACTATTGGGTTGCCTCCCAATTAGCGCTAAGTTTAATGTCTTCAGTCGGACGTCTTCAACTGAAAGTTTTATGGCTCGATTAAAGTTATTATGAATATGGCTTCCTTCTGATTGGGATGATAGTAGTGTTTGACTCGTTGTCCGTTAACTTTAAATAGCTCCCCGTCTCTGCTCATGAGCTCGACTATTCCAGTTGGAAGTACTTTCTTGATCACGAATGGACCTGACCATCTTGATTTTAATTTTCCGGGGAACAATTTTAGTCTTGAATTATAGAGAAGTACTTGTTGCCCCGGCATAAATTCACGTTTAACGATCATATTATTGTGCCATCTTTTAGATCTCTCTTTGTAGATTCGAGAGTTTTCGTAGCATTCATCCCGGAATTCTTCCAACTCATTTAGCTCTAGCAATCTTTTTTCTTTCTGGCGGCCTCAAAATCCAAATTTATTCTTTTCACCGCCCACATCGCTTTATGCTCCTATTCCAACGGTAGGTGACATGATTTCCCAAATATGAGTTGATAGGGAGATGTTCCCAAAGGGGTTTTATAGGCCGTACGATAAGCCCAAGGTGCATCGTCGAGCTTGGATGACCAATCTTTCCGAGATGTACTCATCATCTTTTTCAGGATTAACTTAATCTCTTTGTTGGCCGCTTCGGATTGTCCATTTGCTTGTGGATGATAGGCCAATGATTTCTTTGATCGGACCCCATATTTCTGAAAGAGTTTATCCATGATTTTGTTGATAAAATGCGATCCCCGATCACTGATTAACGCTCTTGGAGTTCCGAATCGGCAAAAGATGTTCTTCTTTAAAAATTTCATTAATACTTGAGCATCATTTGTTGGGGAAGAAATTGCCTCGACCCATCGAGATACGTACTCAACCGCTAGTAGAATGTACTTATTCCCGAATGATGAGGAAAATGGACCCATGAAGTCGATACCCCAAACGTCAAATAGTTCAACCTCAATTACGTTGGTCAGGGGCATCTCATGATGTCTTGAAATATTTCCTACTCATTGGCATCTATCGCATTGTTGAATGAAGAGATATCAATCTTTGTATAACGTAGGCCAATAAGAGCCGCTTTGCAACACCTTTGCAGCAGTCCGTGTTGCTCCGAAATGTCCTCCGGTTGGTGACGAATGGCATTGTTGAAGAATTTCGTCCCATTCCTCTTGCGGTACACATCTCCTCACGAACATGTCGGCACATCTCTTAAAAAGTAGTGGATCATCCCACATATAGAACTTGATATCATGTAGGAATTTCTTCTTTTGATAATGAGATAAATCCGGGGGTAGCACATCTGCGACCAAAAAATTAACAATGTCAGCAAACCACAAAAATTTAGCTTCTACCATAAAAAGCCGCTCGTCCGGAAACTCTTCTTTAATCCCTTCGATCTCGGGCTCCTCCTCCTTTTTGTACTCGAGGCGAGATAAGTGGTTGGATACCACATTTTCACAACCTTTTCTATCTCGAGCTTCCACGTCAAACTCTTGTAAAAGAAGAATCCATCGAATTAGGCGAGGTTTAGAATCTTTCTTTTCAAACAAGTATTTGATAGATGCGTGGTCCGTGTGTACAATCGTCTTTGTACCAATTAAGTATGATCGGAACTTATCAAAAGCAAATACCACGGCAAGCATTTCTTTCTCCGTTGTTGTGTAATTTTGTTGGGCTCCGTCCAATGTTTTGCTTGCAAAATAAATAGCCCGAAAGAGTTTCTCACGACGTTGTCCCAACACAGCTCCGACCGCATAATCACTCGCATCACACATGATCTCAAAAGGTTGAGACCAATCCAGTACCACGAGGATAGGAGCACTCGCTAATGCCTTCTTTAAAGTGTCAAATGCCTGCAAACATTCATTAGAAAGAATGAAAGTGGTATCTTTTTCTAACAATTTACTCAAAGGTTTAGTGGTTTTTTCAAAGTCTTTTACGAATCTCCTATAAAAACCCGCGTGCCCAAGAAAACTCCTAATTGTTTTTTCATTCTTCGGTAGGGGAAGTTTCTCAATTGCGACAATTTTTGCCCTATCAACCTCCAAACCGGCAGCGGACACTCTATGGCCTAGGACAATTCCTTCTTGCACCATAAAGTGGCATTTCTCCTAATTCAGCACGAGATTAGTGTCTTCACATCGCTGTAAAACTAAAGTCAGATTATGCAAACAATGATCAAATGAATTTCCAAACAGCGAAAAATTATCCATGAAAACTTCCATTATATTTTCGACCAACCGTGAAAGATAGCCATCATGCAACATTGAAACGTGGATGGGGCATTACATAAACCAAACGGCATTCTACGATAAGCATAAATTCCATAAGGACATGTAAAAGCCGTTTTTTCTTGATCTTCCGGTGTTATGTAGATTTGATTATGCCCTGAATATCCATCAAGAAAACAGAAAAATTCGTGCCCCGCCAATCTATCAAGCATTTGATCAATGAAGGGAAGGGGAAAATGGTCTTTGCGAGTAGCCGCATTTAAAGCCCTATAGTCTATACACACTCGCCATCCCGTAACTACTCTCATAGCAATTAATTCATCTTTCTCGTCTTTGGTTACGATCATCCCTCCCTTTTTTGATACAACTTGCGCAGGACTCACCCACTCACTATTGGAAATTGGATATATTATTCCAGCATCTAAAAGTTTTAGCACTTCCTTTTTCACCACTTCTTTCATTATGGGATTAAGTCTTCGTTGATTTTGCACTTTAGGTTTAAAATTCTCTTCAAGCAAAATCCTATGCATGCATATGGAAGGACTAATTCCCTTCAAATCTGAGATAGATCATCATATAGCCGATTTATATGCTCCCAATGCACGAAGCAATTTATCTAATTGAGTGGATGAAAGTGAAGAGGATACAATTACCGGATTGGTATTGTTATCATCTAGAAATGCATACTTGAGGTGTTCCGGGAGGGCTTTAAGGTCCAAGCTTGGTTGAGATAAATCCGATTGAGATGAAACGAACCCAAAATTTTGCACCATGTCATTGGACACGTTCGAATCGTCCGTCAGCTTGATTTACGCAACTACTTCATGCTCCTCTTTGTCAAAATCATCAGATTTATTGATTTGCATTTTTTCCTGTAGAGAAATTAATTCAGAAACATAATCAAATACGTCAGAATCGTCAAACTCCAAAGTTAAATCACTAGAAAAATATGAGTTCATAAGAGCAAACTCTAATGGATCCGAAGACAATGAGTGTAAGATTATTTTCTTTCCATAGGTGCTTATATGGTAAATAACATTGCAATATTCCGTATCATCATGAAATTTCATAGCTTTAAATATAGAAAATAGAACATGCTCATTGTTAACACGTAGTGTTAATTCTCCCCTTTCAACATTAATAAGAGCCTTTCCCGTTGCTAAAAATGGACGTCCAAGGATAAGTGGTAGATCTTCGTCTTCTTCCATATCAAGGACAACAAAATCCACTGGAGATATAAATTTGTCGACTTTTACAAGCACATATTCAACAATCCCCTTGGGATGTGTTATGGATCGATCCGCCAATTGTAGCATAACCGTTGTGGCTTTCATTTCTCCGACACCTAATTTCCAGAAAATAGATAAAGGCATGAGGTTCATCGAAGCACCTAAATCACACAAATCTTTATCGAATGAGACGTTTCCAATAGTGCATGGAACGGTAAAGCTTCTGGGATCCTTAAGCTTTTGAGGTAATTTGCGTTGGATAATAGCGCTACATTCTTCAGTTAGTTTAACCGTCTCATGATCTTCCATCTTTATTTTTCTTGACATCACATCCTTCAAGAATTTTGCGTAGTTAGGCATTTGTTCCAAAGCATCTGCAAAAGAAATATTGATATTAATTTTCTTGAAGATATCTAAAAACTTTGCGAATTGTGCATCTTTCTTTTTGAAATGTTGAGGAAAAGGGAGAGAAACGTTAGGAGTAGAATTTGGAGATATTTTAGGCTTCTCAACCCCCTTGGATGTATCATGCTTCCCTTCTTCTTTTTCAATTGCTATTTGATCCTCCTTGACTTCCTCTTTTTATTGGACCCATGGCATCTTTGGCCCTTCATAATTCGTTCCACTTCTTAAGGTGATCGCTTGACAAGACTCTTTTGGATTCACTTTGGTATTGCTCAGAAATTTTCCCCGTTGATGTTGACTCCCGACAACTTTAGCTAATTGTCCAATTTGAGTTTCGAGATTTTTCATTTGAGCTCCCATGGTGGTAGATAATTTAGTGACATGGCCTTCGATTTTGTCTAATTTCTCCTCATCTTGACTAAATCGGCTTTTCGTCTCCATCATGAAGGTAGCTAGAATATTCTCGAGATTTGACATCGGCTTTGCTTCTTCAATTATCTCACCATTCGACACCTTGAATCCGGCCGGTGGTTGCAAAGTATTCTTTGGATTAGCATAGCTAAAATTTTCATGATTTCGATTTGAGGGATGGTAGAAACCCGGTGGTGGATTATTCCGGAAATTGTTGTAACTCCGATTATCCTCCAATGGATCAGATGGTAGTGAACTTGAACTTCCTTGAGAAGTTCCCTTCGAATCACCTCCTTTTGTTAGAGCCCCCAATTGAGTAGTTAACATCGTCATTTGCGCGGTTAGTGCCTTTATAGGATCCGAATCGGATATCTCAGCCACCCTTCTAATATTTGCTCTTTCCATCAGCCATTGATAGCTATTCATAGCCATTTCTTCGATCAATCCATACACTTCTTCAGCGCTCCTTGCTAGCAATTCCCCTCCCGCGGAAGCATCAATAAAATTTCTTGTTTCTCCCATAAGACCATTGTAAAAGAAACACATTTGTTGGTCTTCGGGGAAACCATGTCGAGGGTATCGCCTTAGTAGATCTTTGAAACGTTCCCAAGCTTCATATAACGGTTCGGAGTCCAATTGATGAAATTGAGTAATCTCACTTTTTAGCTTCATTGTCTTGTTTGGTGGAAAAATTTGAACAAAATTTTTTCGCTCAATTCTTCCAATGTCTTTATACTTCCGGGAGCTAAAGTTCCAAGCCAATTTCTTGCTTTCTCCCTCAAAGAGAATGGAAACAATCGTAAGCGTATTGCATCATCCGAGACTCCATTCATTTTGATAGTATCACATATTTGCATGAAATGAGTGAGATGGACATGTGGATCTTCGACAACAGATCCTCCAAATTGATTTTGTTGAACCATTGAAATTAAGGCGGGCTTCAACTCGAAATTTAGGGCGTTGATTGGAACATGAGTGATTCCTCCAAAGTTTCGGTCTAGTTTTGGTCAGAATCCATCCCAAATTGATTGCACCCTAGTTGTTGGATTTTCAATCCTTCCGCCCTCGTTGTCTTGGATTATTGCATTCTCGTCCGTGTTGTCCCTTCCCACGTTATCTCCCGCTCTCTCCATGTCTTCAAAAAGATCCCTTCTTAGTTTCCTTGAGGTATCACTTGTTCTTCGGGCAAATGCTTCTACTTCCGGGATGAAAGTTTCTAAAGGCACTCGAGATGAACGGGTGTTCATGCACTCCCTGAGTATAAATTGTATAACATGAGTTAAGTAACAAATAAGAAAATGTCTAAAGTAAGACTAGAAACACTTATCGTAATATCAACACTAATAAAATTAATTTAATCCCCGGCAACGGCTCCAAAAACTTGTTTGCTATATTTTTAACAATCCGCAAGTGTACGGAGTAAGTGTAGAAAGCGGAGAGCAAGGTCGTATTCCACAGAGACTAAATATTCCTATTGTGTTGAGTACTAGATTATAATAATTCCGGTTTTATCTAAACGATCGAAAGTTGAATGGATGGTTAACGAAATAAGAAAATGATGACAATAAAAGAAAATATCCGAATTAAGGAGAATTGTAAGAGTTTGAAATATAGATTCCAAGGCTAGGTTTCCGTTGATTACTAAGTTTAGTCGGGATTGGTTCCAAAAAGTTTTAAGTGAGTTTCCAAAATGATAATCACAATAATATTCAAAAGTCCCTCTCGAGATGCATTAAAACGTAGATTAAACAACCTATAACAACGTCTCCGTTTACTATAAATTATCTAACTCCAAACTGTTCATAAGATTTAAACATAGCTTATCACCGATTTCTCAACCTCGTAATTTACTACGTCAAATACTCGAAACCTATTAATGCCCTCTTCTCTCGAATGATGAGCAATTAAGTTTAACATGTAAAAATATTGATCAAGTGTCTAAACATGAATCAAAACAAAGTATTTGATAAAGAAATCACACTAGATATATATAATCATCAACCCCTCAAAACCATAGCAAATCAACGTACTCCCATGCCCGGAATCTAACGAGTTTAGCCGAACATGGTAATGGAAGAAAGATTAATAATCATCATGTTCATCATGATCATGCTAAATAAAACAACAAAATGAATAAATGATAGGAAGAAGATAAAACTCGGATGGTGTCTTGATTGATCCCGGTTGAAGCCTTCAAATGTTCTTGAAGTGTTCTTCAAGAATTTCCTTCAAATCTCCTTCTTTTTGGAGTAAAAGCCATCAATCTTGTGTTTCTCTCTCTCTAATCTCTCCAATATTCAGCATATCCCTCAAGTCTTGCCCAAGATCCTCTTTTATAAGTCCAAAAGTATCACTTTTCATGCTCAAATCTTGCAAAAATGTCAAAAGGTGATTTTTCCACCGAAAAGTGACACGGCCCGTGTCAAATGACACGGCCCGTATCATAGTGCTCTAGAAAATCTGAAACTCGCTGGACAGGGAACTCGATCGTGTCAATACGGCACGACCGAGCAAATGACACGACCGTGTCGAATGACACGGCCCGTGTCATACTCCTCCAAAAAGGGCACAATTGCCTGGATGTGAAACCCGATCGTGTCAATGTGGCATGGCCGAGCTAATGACACGGTCGAGCTCATATTGGTCCGTTTTGACTCCTTTTAAGGCTCGATCTCTCGTTTCCGCATTGCTTGATATGTATTGGGGTTTGAGACTTCGTTCTTGCTTGATTTATGTCCATAAAGTACCTATAAAATCAAATAAAACTTGTTGGAAAGTGAGTATAGTGGTGAGTATTCCCGCCTGTCATGCGGGTGACCCGGGTTCGTTCCCCGGCAACGGCGCCAAAAACTTGTTCGCTATATTTTTAACCATCCGCAAGTGTACGGAGTAAGTGTAGAAAGCGGCGAGCAAGGTCGTATTCCACAGAGACTAAATATTCCTATTGTGTTGAGTACTAGATTATAATAATTCCGGTTTTATCTAGATGATCGAAAGTTGAATGGATGGTTAACGAAATAAGAAAATGATGACAATAAAAGAAAATATACAAATTAAGGAGAATCGTAAGAGTTTTAAATATAGATCCCAAGGCTAGGTTTCCGTTGATTACTAAGTTTAGTCGGGATTGGTTCCAAAAAGTTTTAAGTGCATTTCCAAAATGATAATCCAAATAATATTCTAAAGTCCCTCTCGAGATGCATTAAAACGTAGATTAAACAACCTATAACAACGTCTCCGTTTACTATAAATTATCTAACTCCAAAATGTTCATAAGATTTAAACATCATCATAGCTTATCACCGATTTCTCAATCTCGTAATTTACTACGTCAAATACTCGAAGCATATTAATGCCCTCTTCTCTTGAATTATGAGCAATTAAGTTTAACATGTAAAAACATTGATCAAGTGTCTAAACATGAAACAAAAGCAAGTATTTGATAAATAAATCACACTAGATATATAAAATCATCAACCCCTCAAAACCATAGCAAATCAACGTACTCCCATGCCCGGAATCTAACGAGTTTAGCCGAAGATGGTAATGGAAGAAAGATTAATAATCATCATGTTCATCATGTTCATGCTAAATAAAACAACAAAATAAATAAAAGATAGGAAGAAGATAAAACTCGGATGGTGTCTTGAATGATCCCGGTTGAAGCCTTCAAATGTTCTTGAAGTGTTCTTCAAGAATTTCCTTCAAATCTCCTTCTTTTTGGAGTAAAAGCCCTCAATCTTGTGTTTCTCTCTCTAATCTCTCCAATATTCATCATATCCCTCAGGTCTTGCCCAAGATCCTCTTTTATAAGTCCAAAAATATCACTTTATGCTCAAATCTTGCAAAAATATCAAAAGGTGATTTTTCCACCGAAAAGTGACACGGCCCGTGTGTCAAATGACACGGCCCGTGTCATAGTGCTCTAGAAAAGCTGAAAGTCACTGGACAGGGAACTCGACCGTGTCAATATGGCATGACCGAGCAAATGATACGACCGTGTCGAATGACATGGCCCGTGTCATACTCCTCCAAAAAGGGCACAATTGCCTGGATGTGAAACCCGACCGTGTCAATGTGGCACGACCGAGCTAATGACACGGCCCGTGTCAAATGACACGGCCGAGCTCGTGTTGGTCCGTTTTGACACCGTTTTGACTCCTTTTAAGGCTCGATCTCTCGTTTCCGCATTGCTTGATATGTATTGGGGTTTGAGACTTAGTTCTTGCTTGATTTATGTCCATAAAGTACCTATAAAATCCATAAAACGTACCCAAACGTGATCGAGTCCAATAAACACAATATGAGCATAAACGACACAGTTCTACACAATTTAGGATCTTAAAACCCGGAAAATCGGTGTAAAAATATGTGTAAAAATGAGTGTTATCATCGAACGTAGCCTTAATAGTATGGATGGATTTTATGTGTTAATTAAAACTGGCTGGGCGATTTTGTTTAAACGGCAAACTGCACAACCCCATTTAGAACAAATAGAAACCCGTGCAATCAGCCCGAACACAACCCTATCAGATAGTGATTCTTGCACACTACTACAGATTTGCACTTGCATAGCGCTTTTTTTCAACTTGCATAGTGCTTTTAGGCGCTACATAAGGCGCCGCTATGCAAGTGCATATTACTTGCGTATCGTTTTTTTAGGCACTCTGCACGTACTCAACTGGTTGAGCGAGTTTGTTTATACAGCAAATTGCGCAATCCCATTTAGAACAAATAGAAACACGTGCAATCATCCCGAGCACAACCCTATCATATAGTGATTGTTGCACCTAAGTTCAAATTTGTAGTACTGGCACGGAAAGATGTAATTCATAATTGATGATCTTATTTTTGGGGAAAAATTGAAGTAATTCAAAAGGGGGAAAATGTCTCAGAAACCATGGAGTATTTTTCATAAAAATTTACATTACTAAAAAAATCCGTCAAAATAAACCAGAAGTAAAAATAAATTAAATTATAAAACCCGTAAACAAATAATGAAAAGAAAGTATAACTATCTAAAAAATGTATAAAAATTGAACAAAAGTCTCAAAACATTTAAAAACAATCTTTAAAAGTGTTCAAAAAAAAAATTCAATGATACATGGCATGCCTAGCCACATTGAGGCGCAGGTAAAAAAACGCACCAAGGCGTACACCTTACCCACATCGCTGGCCTATGGTCTTGAGAATCGATGAGGGTTTTTTAATTCCGAGCGCATGTCGCCTGAGGTGCGGCTTTAACAACTTTGGTCATCGCTGGTGTTTATCTAGACCATGCAACTTTAGAGGCCGACTACCACCGGGCAAGACCAAGAAGCCATTAACAATCTCTTTTCTTAAAAATTTGATCAACTCTCGTTCTATTGCCGATTGCCCTTCTGCCAATATCGTGACGATCAACAACATTCGAGAAATGTGAACACGAAAAAAGAAATGTTGATGGGGATGCTAATGATGTCCATCTAGTTCATCTCGCTCCTTTTTTTCTTCAAAAGAAGAACAACACTGGTATCCACTATCCACAAAAATATTCAGCAACCAAATAACTCTAGACAAATAAGGGAAATTCATTCACATTTTCTGTATTTGCAAACCATTGTAAGGATAAATCACTTAGAAGTTTTTATAACATCAGAAGAATAAAACACCGTCCGAAAAATTCATTCGCGCGAGCAGCTTTCAACATCGAATGCGTCCCTCTTCAAACTCATTAAATCACTCATATGACGATGACCTCACACATTTTTCTCTTGAGGATGCACTTTGGAAACAAAAAAAACAAATGTTTAGGGGTAACTTTCGTAAGTTTAAAAGAGAACTGGATTTTTTTTGTCATTAGACTAAAGCTCGGGGTAGTTTTGTAATAAACCCAAAAGATTTGTTTTGGCAAGATATTCCAAATTGGCTTTGCTTCCCTGCATTTTGACAGACAATTTAAGTAAATATGTTCAGGACCAAAAAAACCAATAATACACTATATATATGATCAACCCTTGTATGTAAACTTGAATATAAGGAAAAAAAAAAATCGATATTGAAGAAATTAAACCTGCGAGATACTTGGGAGTAAATCTATACAGATTAACTTCACTCATCTCTGCAACCGGAATAGGCTCATTGTTCACTTTCTTCCTTAGATAACCAATAATAAGTTCCTTGTCCGTCGGCATAAAACGATACCCCGGTGGATAAGGGCTACCGGTCGTCGTCGGAGTTGAAGCTACATCTTCACGGCTTAGTAGATCGCTAACAATATAATTATTACTGTCATTTTCCATGCTGAGGGTTGTAAAAAATATCACAGAATGAAAGAAAGAAGTCTGTACTTTATATAGTGTACTTTAGAATCAGTCAGCCGCCAACTCCCTTGTCCAATGGGAATAGAATTTCGTTTCATCTAATACTGGATTTTATTTTATTTTTTCAATAAAAAACGGTTAAAAGATTTTTTTTTTTTAATAAATCTTGTCCAATGTGAAGCTTATCTCTTTGATAAATCCGTGTTCTTCTTGATAATATATTGGAGCAAATATATATTGGTGAATCTTATTTCTAACCATCTAAATTAACCCTACCGCGTACATTGCATTTGTGATAGCATTATCATCATAATAAATAATGATTTATTTTTTTGTCTTTGTTTCAGGAGAAAGTAAAAAGATCGTAAATAGAGTCAATCAATTGTATTCATAACACTGATAGAGGGGCCTTTATATATGCATTACAATGAGAGTCCTTCCATACATAGGATTCCTAGATAAGGTAAGACATCTAATAGGATCCTACTACCTCTAGAAGGATCTAGAACCTTCCATTTATGTATCTACAACCAGTATTAGGTAAGACACATCACGGGAATAATAATTCCCGGAATATTCCCCCTATGTCGAGCACTAATACAACAATGGTGCAGAAGATGTTGCCTTCGTAAAAACCTATTCCAAGCCAAAATAAAACCCCATGGGAAAAATAAAGGCTTGATGAGGAAAAGATTGCAACGCACCAATATAACATGTCATGTATACTCCCCCTGATGTATACATAATGACTCCTCCTGATGAGTACCTCAAATCATAGGAGTCGGATGCCAAGTTGCCCTCACAACTATACCAAGAAAAAACCCAGTGGGAAAAATACCTCTTGGTCTAAGTTGAACAGAAGTACAACGCATCATTGTATGGATGTTCTCATAGGTCGCCTCGTTAAAAATCTTACCAAGTGAAAACCCAATGGGAAAAAACAAACCTTGGTCTAAGGACAAAAAGAGCGCGACACATCCAAAGTGCAGAGTCGCTAAAGACTTATCAAGTTTTCTAAAGTCTTGACCTCTATGCACTAAATCAGTCATAACTTCTTCGATTAAATAGGTATCAACGAAACTGTAGAAACTTATGAAAACTAGACACCCATAGCTTTTCATTCACATACAGTACGTAACCTAGATCGACCTGAGCAGATCACAAAGTTGACTCAGCAAATTACCGGACATATCCTGTCCTACTTTGCAATAATAGTCATATGTCACTCAACATGATGGATGTGATCAAATGGTTGGTTTCCTTGGAAAGTAGACACAAACCTTTCCAATGGTACCAATATCACCATTTTCTAGCAAGTGAGCTGCCCTGTAGGTCATATGGGAGATAGACCAATACATTCTGGGCAGATTCGGGTATCAATTTTCAAGTATCCTTTTTATCGAGATAGAGCGAGCTTCAAGCAATCACAGACATTGCGTGAGCGCATCCTAGGCCATCATCACAGTGGCTTTACCGGATTATTACGAATGAGTACATCGAGTCAAACATGAGTACATAATACCGTACTTTTCTCTTAAGACTGCATCATCACTTAAGTGAGCCAAGTCTTATTATGACTTCGACTAGTCATTGGGAATCATATAGGCATTACTTTATCGTCTATTAGGAAACCGTCCCTTAGATTGCCTTAAACCGATTGATGAATACGCATCATCAAGTGTCCCCAAGATCATTTCATTCTTAACTTTGGATTTAGCAGAATCTCTTAGTCTCGCAAGAGTACATCACTATAAACCCTTAGTTTTACACGCAAAAGCTTCATATCTCTTCCAAATCAAGTATATACTTAGTATGTGTTCCCGACGCGCTCCGTGGTCATGAGCCACTTGATTTGAGTTTGATCCACCATGAGATTCTTTCATCACTTAACTTAGTTCCCCACTAAGATAAAATTTAACCACAAGCTGCACGTCAGTTTTTTGGAAACTATCTAACTGAAAAGATAGTGGATGATATAACATCCATTACGATATCACAACTAAGTTTCGTGTCATCGTAGTCGATTCCAGTGCGTTCATGAGAAACCTCACGCCATGAGGTGAGTTTAACTCCTTCTCTCACTCGCTTTAACAAAGTATATGGATAGATCTTATCTTTGGAGTGTCGGTACCACTTCAACAAAGGGCTATCACTTTGTTCATACTGGAGTTGCATATGTTTCCATTTTAGGCCAAGGCTACAATGTTGCAGATTTTCAACAAAGTATGGTTCGATTAAACTCACATTCCACGTCCTCATGAACCAGCTTTATTCATAGAGTACTCTTTATGGATTGGCATTCATTGAGGCATCCCCCAATGATGACTATAATCCAGAATCACATGAGACGGATGAGTTCATTTGATCATATGATCAAGTTTCATGTACCAAACTCGCATACATTCTTAGCGAGAGTATTTATCGAACCAAGTAGCATCCCAATACTCGATGAGATCCACGGCCTAGTAACACCATCTACCACAATTTGTGGTGTTACCATATCACCATTTATAGATGACGAACGTCCATGACCGGACACAATCCTTGTAGACATGTTTGCAGCATGCATTTAATCTCGTCACTTTAGGGAACTTGGTGAGGCACAGTAGGGACAAACTACGACAATTCCAAGTCGTTCTACTCGAACATGATCGTTCGCATCTCCCCCTAACGACGGAAGACTGGCTCGTCAAAGTGACTTACGAGATCGTCTGCCAAGGTATATTTTAAGCGGACTATGAGTGAAAGCGCATGTAATATTCATCATTTATAACTCGTCAAAATGCGTTGTGGTGATGCACTTTGGCACATGAACATGTGGACGATAACGGTTTTTCATTGTTAACGCAATCCAGCTAACAAAATGCATACTGTTACACTCGTAACTAAGTATTTGAATGATGATAGGTATAGGTGAATATGACATGTTGACCTATGCTACATAACCGTAGCTACTGGTCTTGAGAATCCAACAAAACTGCCACCATGCACCACCGGGACCGAACATAAAGAAACGATTGAACCGATGATAGGCTGTTAGTTTTATCGAACCTCTAGTGCTTTCTTGAAGAGTTCACTCCCTTCACCAGCCCCAAAGACCTCAAAATTTCATGAGCATGTATAAACGGGTGTTTAGGATTCCAAAAACATCAACCTTGTGGTCAAAAATCGGTCGAAATGACATCGAACTGGTCGTTGGGACGGCTGGTGGTATGTGAAAACTTCATTTAAGTGGTTCACCTCCTTCCAAGTTTCCAAATGGCATCAAAATTTGTGAGAAGGTAGCCTTGGATGTTAGGAAGTACTTGTTAAAATTTCACTTTAAGACTTAGTCTAAAAAGTGGGTGAACCGACCTTTACAATGACTGGCCCGCAAGTTGGACAACCATAAACTCAGGTTTCATTACTTATCAATCATTGTCAAAGGAACAACATAACATATAAATGTTATCACTTGAGTACGACCATTTGTGAACACCATCATAGCATCATAAGCCACCCAGGCTAATACTTATGATCATGTATATATAAGAACTCGGTGAAAAGGGAGGACTCAGCACCATGCTTATGCGAGTTGTTACATTATTCTCTTTAGCATATGAGGGTGTCATCTCCTAATCGTGCCAAAGAATAGGCTTTCATCAATGAACATGGCTAAGAAGGATCATTGGTGGGGTCTTTGGCATCACACATGTTTATGAAAACAAGACGCGGATGATATAAATATCATCATCGGTCATGAGCCCTGCTCATGAGTCCACCAACGTACTTTGGTGTCTTTGATCCAACCAGTTTCTTTGTTCAAAGAAAATGATGTCCATGACAATACCGTGGTATATGGATCATCAAACTGTCCAAACTCCGGACTATTAAAGCCTAAATGTGTCAATGTCCCAATACATCTTCTGGTTACAAAAACCGATGCAAGCCGGACCATATTGACTCATGAATATTTTTCCTTTTCACATATCCAATACAAGTGATGCATAAGATTTTATTTCTCACAAATCACAATGAGATGCTATGAGTGATACACTTTGGCATATATGTCATCGAGTCATAACATGGTTCAATTGTTACGGAACATATGTAACTAGAAAACATCATTCGGCGTTCAACAACTTGAGCATTATACCACTCATTGATTGTGATGACCTAGTCATCATAGTCACAATGGATTTATAAACCGAAATCCAAAAATATCGTGTTCTTTGAAAATAGCTTAATACGTACTCAATTTCGCTTGCAAAATTTTACAAACATGAGCATAGCAAACACTCTAACAACATAGAGATTTTATACCAGATACGATCAAAATGATCTATCATATTGAGTGCATAACATGGCAAGGTTATATGCCTAAGGGCCAAATTATGACACAAGCATGGTGTAAAACTACCATGCATACGCTCAACCTTCTTATAAGAGTGCATATTTTGGGCTTCCCCAAGGAAACTATTTTTCAACATTTGAAAGATGATAGTTTAGCGTACAACGCATACCAAAAACTGCATCATCTATGGCAAATTCGGCCAAAAAGAGGTTGTAAAACATGTGTCATAAGACCACTTGCAAATTTAAGATGGGAACCAAGTTGGTTGGGACAAAAGTTAGCACAATCGCTGGAAATAAAATTCCGCGCAGCTTGACCTTTGTTTACTAAAACAGCGATAACTCCTTTGTCAGGAAGGCTATAGACGAACGGTCAGATGTTCTGGAAACTAGACTTCCGTCTCTTTCTATCTATATATTGTACACCACACGGATCTTTAAACTCAGATCACAGTGTATGTTTTAATTGGCTATTTTAGTATTTTCCAAGTTTAGTGAGAAAACAAGGTTGATACCATATCCAGTGGCATAAGTATTGATGCAAAAACATGCCAATAATAGCTATAGGTGCCTCTAAACGCAGCAGGGTGTTCGATTTCTTATCTCGACTAATGATCATTTTGGTAACTCCAACTTGGTAGACTTGCAGAGAAAGTAGGAATGTCGGTACAGCTAAGGCTGTTTAAAAACCACTGATTCCGTTTGAACTTTCAAAGCATAAACAAATACCAAGGAGGATGCGCCTAGTCATGATCAAAAGTGTAGACAAAATCCACCAAAGTGCATCAAATCAACCAAGTATTTTAATTCTCAATTTGCAAGTATACGTCATAATAGCTATGTTATGTAGATGCAACGCGATGCATCATAATTAAGCATTTTGAACCATGAGACATAATGAATATACCATAACCAACTCGTCTTGACCATCCACTAAGATTGACTAAACATGGTCAAATATGTAAGGCACATGCCTTAACAAATACTCGAAAAAGTATTCGGACCTATAGTTACACGAACTATAATCGAGGTCAACGAATTCATGTATTTACCGCAATATGTCATTGCTTTACATGTTAAAATTCATGAGAATTACTCGTACATTCTTTCATATATCATATTGCAAGGAAACGGTGCATGACTACACCCACATGCAATATTTTATTTTAATAGGATGAAAGATGGAGTTTTCCAAGTATGGGATTGGGTCAAGACCAACGTGGTGGTCGCTCAATTCAACGTGACAAATCCGTCACAAATCGATTTTAACCACGACATATCCGTCGCAATCGATGTTTGTCACATTTGTACGTCACAAATTCGTGACTAATCATGAACAAGTCATAACTTTACCGTTACCGACAATGTTCATTTTTTTTTTCAATTGTTGGTTTAAAATCGACAAAACGGCGACGTCAAATCGCACCCAAAACGTGGTGTATGCAACAACCACAAATACCGACTTTCAACAATTATCCGTGACTCTCCCAGGACCGTCACACAGTTTACTTCGACATCCGAGAGTGATACCATCTCTCACAGTCTCATCCACCGCAAAGTAGCGTGGGAGATAAAGAACCCAAATACCCAATTCCCCAAAAAAAAATTCCCAAAAGAGATGAATTGAAAAACGGGAACTTTAATAAAATCTTACGTGTGTACGATTTTATGTGTGCTTTAATCCTTTAAAAGGATGATACATATGGCTTCTCTACATAGCGTGCATGCCGTCATGATCAATATATTTTCGTGGGTACTCGGTTCCATATTTTCTTTGATCCTTGAACGGGATAATAAAGTTGGCTTCTCTCCATATGAGCAACATATTTTCCTATATTCACGTAAAATATAAACATGGTAAGATTCATAAGTGTACAAATCAATGAACAAATGAATCATTAATTAGGAAAACATGGAGAGTTGAGAAACGCCCGGAAAGGGCTACTGGGCTCGATAATCGGACGAAAAGGGACTCGGGCGCGGCGGTGCAGTAACTCGATATTGGATAAGGCTGGATTTCCAAATTTCCTTATAAAATCTGCTTCTGTTCGGCGACATATTCAGTAATCAAGTATTACTCAAGATCCGATCTCCACCGTTGAATATACAGATATTTGTGTTGGTAAGTTTCTTTCATAATTTCACACCGATCCGACGGTTAACGAATAGGGAAACATAATTTTGGTACGACTGCGTCGTGCATAAAATTTGCGCGCGAAAATTCTCGTCTCCCATTTTTTTTTTGGATTTTCTTTGGCGCAGATAGGTGTTCTTTGTAAAAATACTAGACAGGCGTAGATTCAACTTCAAGCAGCCTCTGGCAAATCTTACTATCAACCAAACAACTCCTATCCTTGGGCCAATGATCGTTAACCCTATTCTGCAACCAATTCGAATAATCCCCAAGCTTGTACTCCTTATACCCTCTCCCAGAAACCACCTCACCAGCGCCTTTATTCATCACCACAAACGCAAAGATCGTGAAACAAAACAACAGAACAATCAACAGGAACATGACCAATAGGTACACCCACAATAGCCATGAAACTCTACAGCAAGACCCCACAAGACCCGCTATGGAAACAACAAGAATAAAAACTCCCAAAGCGATGACCAGTTTATCGAGGAATCGCTCGCACTCGGTGTTGGCCTGTTTGGACAGCCATATCCCGCCTCCGATGATGGGGATTGAGAGGAGGAGCGTGACGATGTTTAGGAATCCGACTAAATTGTTACTGCAACGCACCATCTTCCTTCCTTTTTTTTTCAATCAACAGATGACGATGATGCGATTTTTCTCGAGAAAATAAGGGTTGGTGATTTGTTTTTCAAAGTAAAATTGGATCGGACTTCTTCTTATAGATGGGTCGAGACTGAGAGAAGGTTTTCAATCGAGGAAGATGACGTCGGGTGGGTTGCTTCGCGACGAGTTGGGGTGGCGGCGGGACTAGTGACCGGAAATTAGGGTTTCTGCTGAAAATTTCAATTTTTCGTTTTTTTTTTCTTGCTCAGTTAGGAATCTACGTGCTGATAACGTGTTTCAGGAGGAAGTAAAAAGGCTGTAAATAGAGTCAATCAATTGTATTCATAACACTGATAGAGGGGCCCTTATATTGTAACACCCCAATTCACAACTGGGACATTACACGCCGTAGAACCCTCGTGAGGTCTACCAGGCTAACACATGACATATAAACCACAATGTAATCCCGAATGATGCACTCAAAAGTAATTAAGGCCGTGGCCTCGGCCAAAACATTTTTAACGGAGTACATGAACAGAGGTTAAATACCAATTCATTGCCCACGCATGGGACTTAAACCAAGTTTCAAAATAAACAGTCTAACTTCAATACTCGACAATGCAATGACAAAACATAAAAATGCAGACTCGAGCCACATCATCAAGCCAGCCCATCCTTTGCATGCATGTCTCGTGCCTGCTCCTCAGCCCTCCCGGTACCTGAAATGCATAAGACGCATTTCCCCCATTTAAGGGGTTAACATTGGAATAGCTAGTGCAAGTACACAATTACACAACATTATATACATACACGATTCAACGCAAACAAATCATTAGGAAAAATCATTTCAAAAATCAATATTCCGGAATATCACATTTACACCAAAACAATATATTATCAAGCTTTCCACATCACAATTATCCACGTTTGGTAACTCGCGACCGTACCCATTAGTATCGGCCCCCAGAGGTCCCGTCGGACCGTCCCCAGGTGAGAAACCACTTTCGCGGCCGTACCCATTAGTATCGGTCCCCAGAGGTCCCGTCGAACCGTCCCCAGGTGGAAGAACATCAACGCACGCACCCAAGTCCACTTCCGTGGCCGTACCCATTAGTATCGGCCCCCAGAGGCCCCATGCCATCCCCAGGTGGAAGAGTAACCATCACAATCGTTCAATAAACCAGTTTACATCATTCGCATCAAAACCGTACACACATAATGAAATATAATACATGTACTTGCCTTGGATAATACGACGCGAAGGAAACGACGAAGGAATAGGTTACGGTCCGAACAATCCTCTCAAATCCGACCCTAACACAATAATGATATACAACCAATCTCAACATCATGAATACGAAGAAATTCATCCTAGTTCTACCCGTTGGGACAATTCATCGGGCACCAAGAGCGCATAAGGAAATGAAATCGGTCAACGGTGTAATAACGGGATTTCATCCCATCCAATAACAAGAAAACCAAGGGTCACGAGTATACTATCAAAATCTAACAACAACATCGGTTAAATCGGATTAAAATACAAGATTATCACCAAACCCTCCCCAAAATCATACTAGGGTTAAAGGAGTTCTTACCTCTTGAAGATTCAAGCACTATAATCCGAAGAACACGTGCTAGATCCACAATCCGAGCTACACGATCGAAAGAAGATGAAGAAAAACACACAATCAAATGGTAGATGGAGAAAAATCCCCCTCTCAACCCTCTCTCTCTCGTACGGTGGAAGGAAGGAAGAAATGAACTGCATCCGCTGAAAAGAAACGCTGATATAGCGCTGACCGCATTGTGTGCCGCGGACCAGCTGAAGTGTGCCGCGGTACAGGGCCAAAAGTTGCGCTCAGTGATCGGCAGACCGCTCGGTGTGCCGCGGCCCATTCGAAGTGTGCCGCGGCCCTGACTCGGCATGTGCCGCGGCCCTGCCGGACTGTGCCGCGGCACGCGGTACAGTAGGTTTGGCCGATAAGTGCAATCACGAGTGTGCCGCGGCCCGGACGAGTGTGCCGCGGCAGTGACTCGGCAGTGTGCCGCGGCCCAGCCGGCATGTGCCGCGGCCCTTACTCGGCATGTGCCGCGGCCCTGCCGGACTGTGCCGCGGCACGCGGTACAGTCTGCTCGGTTAGGAGCTGAGTAATGTGTGTGCCGCGGCCCACACCCCCCCTTGGGTCCCAAAATGATGAAAAATGAACCGGGAAGAGAATAAAAGCAATAGGAATCGATATTTGGGCAACAATAACACGAAATGGAAGTACGGAAACCCCAAACGATCCGAAAATCACCATACAACGTCGGATTAACAATCCGAAGCTCACAACATGCTCTACTCCACCGTACGAACTCATGGAAATAGGAAAAATGATAAAATCGGTCGAGTTTAACGAGAATTGAATACACATGCGGTAGAATATAAATCAAGGTGAAATTACGCAAAAACATCATCGAGACTCATCCCAACGGAGAAACTCCAAGAATAAAATAGATTCAGAATTCTAAAACAGTGCCAAGCGAGTTGTCCGAAACGAATATATATATCGAAAATAGAACTTACCAAAAGTAGAAAACACGGATATTACATTATCTCCCCCTAAAAATAAGTTTCGTCCCGAAACTTACAACACGAATAACTCGGGGTATCTCGATCTCATACTCTCTTCCGTCTCCCACGTGGCTTCCTCGGACCCATGCCTCGACCATTGCACTTTAACCAAAGGAATGGTTTTGTGCCTGAGTTGCTTCACCCGACGCTCTAAGATCTGAATCGGCCTCTCCTCGAAGGTAATGTCGGGCCCCAACTCGATTTCTCCAAAATCAATAATATGGCTAGGGTCCGGTACGTACTTCCTAAGCTGGGAAACATGAAATACGTTATGCACGTGGCTCAGGGACGGCGGCAAGCCTAACCGATACGCAAGCTCTCCAACTCTATCTAAAATCTCGAATGGCCCAATAAATATCGGACTAAGTTTACCCTTCCGACCGAAGCGTTAAACTCCCCGTGTCGGCGACACCTTAAGTAACACATGGTCTCCCACCTCAAATTCCAACGGTCGGCAACGTGTATTGGCATAAGACTTCTGCCGACTCTGGGCCGTCAACAATCTATCGCGAATCAGAGCAATCTTCTCTCTCGTCTCAACTACCATATCGGGCTCGGTACCAATCAGCTCGGACACATCGTCCCAACACAACGGCGATCTACACCTCCTCCCGTATAATGCCTCAAATGGTGCCATTTTAATCGAGGCGTGCCAACTATTGTTGTACGTGAACTCGATTAACGGCAAGTGCGACTCCCAATCATCCTTCCAATCTAAGGCACAGGCTCTCAACATATCCTCCAACATCTGGATCGTCCGCTCTGACTGTCCGTCAGTCTGAGGGTGGTAAGACGTACTGAGTCTCAACTCAGTACCCAAAGCTCGATGAACGGCCTGCCAAAAATGTGATACAAACCGGCCATCTCGATCTGAAACAATACTCTTAGGAGTCCCATACAATCTCACGATCTCTGCTATAAATACTCGTGCCAGTCTCTCCGGACCCCAAGTGTCCTTAATACCCAGGAAATGAGCTGATTTGGTTAGTCGATCAACAATAACCCAAATCATGTTCATTCCGGTCCGAGTCCTAGGCATCCCGGTAATGAAATCCGTAGAGATGTCTTCCCACTTCCATTCCGGAATGGGAAGTGGTCGTAGCAACCCCGCGGGCCGCTGATGCTCAATCTTAACCTGCTGACAGGTCAAACACTTCGCCACAAACTCGCTAACGTCCGTCTTCAAATTTCTCCACCAATAGTTACTCCTCACATCCTTGTACATTTTACTCGTACCAGGATGTATGGAATAAGGCGTAGTATGTGCCTCACTCAAGATCTTCTGTCTCAACTCAATGTCATTCGGTACACATAATCTGCCGCGAAATATCAGAACGCCATCATCCTGAACCACAAATCCAGGGGCTTTCCCCTTCCTCACATCCTCCCTCAGCTGGACTAAAAACGGATCATCATACTGTTTCGCCTTGATATCATCAGTCAAGGACGAAGTGATCTCCAACGCACATAACTGGCCCTGGACTCTCTGAACCCAAACTTCGATATTCTGACAAATAAAATCTCGCTGGATCCTACTCTGTGGTGTAAGTACCTCTAACATCTGTAATGCCATCGGTTTCCGGCTCAACGCATCCGCCACTACGTTAGCCTTACCCGGATGGTAAAGTATCTCGAGGTCGTAATCTTTAATTAGCTCTAACCACCTACGTTGCCTCATATTCAACTCTTTCTGACTGAAGATGTACTTCAGACTCTTGTGGTCCGTAAAAATCTTACACGACGACCCATAGAGATAATGCCTCCATATCTTTAAGGCGAAAACGACCGCAGCTAACTCCAAATCGTGCGTGGGGTAATTCGCCTCATACGGTTTCAACTGGCGGGACGCATAAGCAATAACTCTATCTCTCTGCATCAAAACGCATCCGAGTCCGAGGCCCGAAGCATCACTGTATACCACGAAATCTTCGTTCTCTGAGGCAATGCTAACACGGGTGCGGTAGTTAGTCGTCTCTTCAACTCGTCAAAACTACTCTGTCTGACTGCGGTCCACTCGAACTTCTGGGTTTTCTGGAGTAACTGAGTGAGTGGTCTAGCGATCTTAGAAAACCCCTCAACAAATCTACGGTAATAGCCCGCAAGCCCCAGAAAACTCCTCACCTCCTTCACATTCTTAGGCGGCTCCCAAGCCAATACTGCCTCTATCTTCTGCGGATCTACCCGAACTCCTTCTGCTGAAATCACATGCCCGAGGAACATCACCTCCTTGAGCCAAAACTCACACTTAGAGAACTTCGCATACAACTGCTCCGCCCTCAAAATGTCTAATACAATCCGGAGATGTAAGGCGTGCTCCTCCCGACTCCGTGAGTAGATCAGAATGTCATCGATAAAGACGACTACGAATTTATCTAGACACTCAATAAAAACTTTGTTCATTAACTGCATGAACACTGTTGGGGCATTGGTTAGCCCGAAAGGCATAACCACAAACTCGTAATGGCCATATCTCGTCCGAAAGGCAGCTTTCGGTATATCGATGTCCCGAATCCTCAACTGGTAGTAACCCGATCGCAAATCGATCTTCGAAAAGACTGTCGCCCCCTAAAGCTGATCAAACAAGTCGTCGATCCGGGGCAAAGGGTATTTATTTTTGATGGTCAACTTGTTTAATTCTCGATAATCGATGCATAAACGAAGCGACCCATCCTTCTTCTTAAAAAAGAGTACGGGCGCACCCCAAGGCGATGCGCTCGGTCGAATATACCCTTTATCTAACAATTCTCCCAACTGATTCTTCAACTCTAACATCTCTGACGGTGCCATCTGGGAATACGTCGGGATACTCACTAACAACTGGAATTGACGACCTGTTAACCCCACCATCCTCCACTTGCAGAGCGTAACACCAATAGCCGACACAACCGTGGTTCAGAAGTTTCATCGCCTTCAAGGCGCTAATCACACTCCCCGATCTACCCGGCTTACAACCGACGAGAGTATGCTCGGTGCCATCCTCGGCCACTATCGAGATGGTACGAGTCCGATAGTTCATGATAGCACCGTGACGATCCAGCCAATCGTCCTCGAGAATCAAATCCTCACCCTTAAGGTCTATAACAATGAGATTCGAGGGCTAATCTCGGCTCCCGATCCTCACTGGGCAATCCCTAACTTCCCGGTCCCCAACCATACGATCCCCGCTAGGCGTACCCACCACAAACGGTTCACACTCAAACAAGCAGTTAAAGCCAATACGATTCACACAATCCGAAGCAATAAAGGAGTGGGTAGCACCCGAATCAAAAAGCATCAAATGGATGAGAAAGGATCGAGTGGTACTGACGCCGGGAACGTCCGCCTCCTCTGTGCGCCTCATCGATACAATCGGGGTGAATCAACCCGAACTCGACGCCAGACGGCGATCCGGCCGACTCCGACCCTACCACGGCCCGAACTCTGCGGAACATGAGTAGCCGGAGGCCGTGATCCTCCGATCGGCGGTGGTAGTCGAAACTCTAGCGGCCACTGGTGGCCCTCTCACAATGAGTGCCGATGCGATGCATCCAGTAAGTAAAGCAAGCAACTAACGGAAATGGGCAATCCTTCATAACGTGCTCGGCCGATGCAATTAAAACAAACTCTCCCGCCAGTGCCGCAGATGGACCGAGCAGTTACCACGAGATCCACCGGCTGATGAAACGGCCTCTTCCTGTGTAGGAGCGAACGAGACCTCGAAACTGTCCACCTTTACCGCCGAGAACCGCCGGTAGTCTTCGCTTCTTAGCTTCCAAACCGACTCGATTAGGACAGCCATCTCGATCGCCAGAGCGCGATCCTGGTATTCCTTCAAAGTGGCACACATGAGCGGTGCCATACTCTGCCTGATATGCGGCTTCATGCGCATATTGAAGTAACGGATTTTATCGGCCTCCGTCCTCACCTGATCTTTCACAATTCCCAACTGCTGATTGTAAGTAATGATGGCCTGAGAAATAGGCACATCCTGAGGTGTAGCGGTGAAGAACTCCACAATTCTACGTTCCTTAACTGGCGGTGGACAATATTCTGCTTCCATAGCAGCCTTGAATTACTCCCATGTAGCTTGACGGTCTCTGGGCGCAACGGCCTCCCACCATTCCGCAGCTTCCTTATCCAGGAGGTACTGGGCGATATGTACCCTCCTGTCCTCGGGACAAGCTACGGCGTCGAAGGTCCTGGACAACTGAAAGAGCCAATTCTCCCAACCGAGGGAGTCAGAAGATCCGGAAAAACGAGGTGGATGCATCTTAGTCACCGTCTGAAGCCACTTACTAGCTTCCTCTTCAGGTGTCTGGGGCGGATTCTGGCGTCCACCCTGAGCTATCTGAGCAAGCTGGGCTACTAGCTCAAAGTCTGGCGGTGCCAGGCGTCGGCATTATTACCCGACGGCACTGAGTGAGAGGCTGAGTCCGCAGAGGACTGAGAAAGTGAGCCCTCTTCATTATCAGCACCCCGACCACGGCCTCGGCCGCGTCCCCTAGCTGGTCTACCACGACGACCTCTCAACATACTAGAGAAAGAATGAAAAGAACAAGATCAGAAAGATTCACAATTGACAAAGTTGGTATCACAATTCACAATCCCGAGCAACGCAAGAAAACGAATTACAGGAATATTAGAGTTTGAGGAGACTTACAGCCACGGGTCGCACGAAAAGACGGTAGCATGATGATATTGGTCTCAATGACTGACTCTAATGACGCACTGACAGACCCAAAAATTTACCGACAGCCTAGGTATTCAAAACCTAAGCTCTGATACCATAAATGTAACACCCCAATTCACAACTGGGACATTACACGCCGTAGAACCCTCGTGAGGTCTACCAGGCTAACACATGACATATAAACCACAATGTAATCCCGAATGATGCACTCAAAAGTAATTAAGGTCGTGGCCTCGGCCAAAACATTTTTAACGGAGTACATGAACAGAGGTTAAATACCAATTCATTGCCCACGCAGGGGACTTAAACCAAGTTTCAAAATAAACAGTCTAACTTCAATACTCGACAATGCAATGACAAAACATAAAAATGCAGACTCGAGCCACATCATCAAGCCAGCCCATCCTTTGCATGCATGTCCCGTGCCTGCTCCTCAGCCCTCCCGGTACCTGAAATGCATAAGACGCATTTTCCCCATTTAAGGGGTTAGCATTCGAATAGCTAGTGCAAGTACACAATTACACAATATTATATACATACACGATTCAACGCAAACAAATCATTAGGAAAAATCATTTCAAAAATCAATATTCCGGAATATCACATTTACACCAAAACAATATATTATCAAGCTTTCCACATCACAATTATCCACGTTTGGTAACTCGGGACCGTACCCATTAGTATCGGCCCCCAGAGGTCCCGTCGGACCGTCCCCAGGTGAGAAACCACTTCCGCGGCCGTACCCATTAGTGTCGGCCCCCATAGGTCCCGTCGAACCGTCCCCAGGTGGAAGAACATCAACGCACGCACCCAAGTCCACTTCCGTGGCCGTACCCATTAGTATCGGCCCCCAGAGGCCCCATGCCATCCCCAGGTGGAAGAGTAACCATCACAATCGTTCAATAAACCAGTTTACATCATTCGCATCAAAACCGTACACACATAATGAAATATAATACATGTACTTGCCTTGGATAATACGACGCGAAGGAAACGACAAAGGAATAGGTTACGGTCCGAACAATCCTCTCAAATCCGACCCTAACACAATAATGATATACAACCAATCTCAACATCATGAATACGAAGAAATTCATCCTAGTTCTACCCGTTGGGACAATTCATCGGGCACCAAGAGCGCATAAGGAAATGAAATCGGTCAACGGTGTAATAACGGGATTTCATCCCATCCAATAACAAGAAAACCAAGGGTCACGAGTATACTATCAAAATCTAACAACAACATCGGTTAAATCGGATTAAAATACAAGATTATCACCAAACCCTCCCCAAAATCATACTAGGGTTAAAGGAGTTCTTACCTCTTGAAGATTCAAGCACTATAATCCGAAGAACACGTGCTAGATCCACAATCCGAGCTACACGATCGAAAGAAGATGAAGAAAAACACACAATCAAATGGTAGATGGAGAAAAATCCCCCTCTCAACCCTCTCTCTCTCGTACGGTGGAAGGAATGAAGAAATGAACTGCATCCGTGAAAAGAAAGCGATATAGCGGCGGCCGCGTGTGTGTGCGGCCCGGTGAAGTGTGCCGCGGCACGGGGCAAAGTTGCGCTCGGTGATCGGCAGACCGCTCGGTGTGCCGCGGCCCATTCGAAGTGTGCCGCGGCCCGACTCGGCATGTGCCGCGGCCTGCCGGGCTGTGCCGCGCACCTGTGTCTGATAGGTTTTGCCGATAAGTGCAATCACGAGTGTGCCGCGGCCCGGACGAGTGTGCCGCGGCAGTGACTCGGCAGTGTGCCGCGGCCCTTACTCGGCATGTGCCGCGGCCCTGCCGGACTGTGCCGCGGCACGCGGTACAGTCTGCTCGGTCAGGAGCTGAGTAATGTGTGTGCCGCGGCGCACAATCCTTGTGCCGCGGCCCACACCCCCCCTTGGGTCCCAAAATGATGAAAAATGAACCGGGAAGAGAATAAAAGCAATAGGAATCGATATTTGGGCAACAATAACACGAAATGGAAGTACGAAAACCCCAAACGATCCGAAAATCACCATACAAAGTCGGATTAACAATCCGAAGCTCACAACATGCTCTACTCCACCGTACGAACTCATGGAAATAGCAAAAATGATAAAATCGGACGAGTTTAACGAGAATTGAATACACATGCGGTAGAATATAATTCAAGGTGAAATTACGCAAAAACATCATCGAGACTCATCCCAACGGAGAAACTCCAAGAATAAAATAGATTCAGAATTCTAAAACAGTGCCAAGCGAGTTGTCCTAAACGAATATATATATCGAAAATAGAAGTTACCAAAAGTAGAAAACACGGATATTACATATATAGGCATTACAATGAGAGTCCTTCCATACATAGGATTCCTAGATAAGGTAAGACATCTAATAGGATCCTACTACCTCTAGAAGGATCTAGAACCTTCCATCTATGTATCTACAACCAGTATTAGGTAAGACACATCACGGGAATAATAATTTCCGGAATAGTCTTATGATTATTATTATTTTTTAATTTTTGTAAGTGTGAAAGTTGTTTGGTTTGGGGCTAATTCACCCGAGAATATTAAATTTGTCATTGATATGACATAAAAAAATGATGCATATTATCTTTTTAAATAATTGATAGATTAAAATAAACTTTTTACCGAATAAATTGGGAGGAAGATTATGTAAGTTAACCGAAAGATAAACAAAAAAAATTAAAACTCACCAAAAATTACTTTGAAGCAAACCACGATATTTAGGGGTGTATGGCCAGAGGTATTCAAGAAAGAATAAATGAGTGAATTCACTTGTTTTCTTTTGATGTTGTTTGATCGAGTGTTTTCTGAATTTCCTTATCCTAATTTTCGAAATTAGTTTCCCCTTTTTTCCTCTATATCAATTCCCAACCACCACTTGGTTCTTGGTTCTTGAATTACCTATTTTCCTCTACAAATTCTTCCCTCACCGCCAATACATACCATCACCACCTTCGACCATAGGCGTCGCCACCCCTACCACTACCGTCGTCGCCGCCATCACCATCGGCGCTGGACCCGTCGTGCCACTTCCGCCACCACCACCACCACTGTCACCATGACAACTCCACCATCACCACCGCCACCACCGCCATCACCGTCTGATACATTGCCCCCATAATGATTTATTTTTACGATTTTCGCCTTATGATTATTCATTTTTTTAATTTTGTAAGTGCGAAAATTGTTTGGTTTATGGCTTATTCACCCGGGAATATTAAATTTGTCATTATAATGACATAAAAAAATTGATACGTATCATTTTTTTTAAATAATTAATAGATTAAAATAATTTTTTTACCCACCAAATTGGGAGGAAAATTATTAGAGTTTTTGATGCGAGTAAGTTTATCCAAAAGATAGACAAAAAAATTAAAACTCACCAAAAATTACTTGTTTTCCTTTGATGTTGTTTGATCGGGCGTTTTCTGGATTTTCTTATCCTAATTTTTGGAATTAATTTCCCCATTTTTCCTCTATATCAATTCCCAACCCCCATTTGGGTTTTGAATTACCCGATTTTCTTTTACAAATTCTTCTCTCACCACCTATACCACCACCACTAGCGGTGCTGCCACCATTACCACCTTCACAATTGGCGTCGGCGCCCGACCCAGCGTGCCACTACCACCGCCACCACCACTGTCACCATGACAGCTCCACCAACACCACTGGCGCCACCACCATGGTCGCCACTGTAACACCCCCAGATTTAACCGGAAATATTACAGCGCAAGAGAAATTTTCGCAAACATTTACAAATGCCCAAGAGGCCAACGACGGTACTATCTTTAAAAATTCACAAAGACTTCTAAAATCCATTTATCAAAAACCGTCGTAAAAACTCATTTGAAATCGCAAGGCCAAACGGCCGACACTCAAAAGTTTAGAAAACGATTTCCAAAGTAACCTCAGTTACCAGATACCAAAAGAGCGTTTCGAAATACTTACGCAGTGGAAAAAGACCAATCATAAAGATACTCTAGCAGCGGAATACAAGAACCAATCAAGAAACTCAATGCACAAAACATGTCCTAGCCAGTATCCTCCGGGAAACTCATCTCTTCACGATCGCTACAAGCTCGATATCTCAAGAACCTAAATAGAAATCCCACGACGGGGTCAGCCATAATATCCAACATGAAATCAATCAATCACATCAATAATTACATACCAATGAAGTACTAAGTAAGAATACTACCAAAGTAATCTTACCGCCATCACTCTACCGAGATTTACGTCTCGTACTGTTTCTCACACAATACCCAAAGTTCTCAAAACATCGTCATAACTCACTGTTATGAAATCTACTAGCTCTGTCCAATTCGATCCGTCAGATATCATCATCAAATCTCAACGCAAAAGCCAATTGTCCATCAATGACGAATACCAAGAGGAAAATACGGAACATACCTCGAGATGCACAATGCCACGACAATCACGTCAGTCTAATCCGAGATCAGATCAATGCAATACGGACACGGTCCTAACACAAGACCTACAATGCATACTCATATTACCACGTCAATATGCTCAAAACAATATCAACAATGTATACTCAATGGAAATCCCATGACCCAGCGCCCTCAGCATAGGTCCCAAGATGATCCTACAAGATCAACATGAGGTGGATAACCAACAATATACATATGCAAAACAACACAACACTGGGTAATCCAACGATCCAGCGCCCTCAGCATAGATCCCAAGATGATCCTGTCGGACCAACACGAGGTGGACATCTGATCCAGCGCCCTCAGCATAGATCACACGATCCCATCGGATCAACACAACACAAACAACACAATTATGCATACACATATGCAAATCAAAATGTTCATCAACATGAACAATGCAACATGAACGACACTATGATGACACAACTAGGACGACTTCATGTACAGCAACATGAATAACAACATCAACACTAAACCGTATCAAACTAAGATACTGTCCCGAATCCTTCAGGCGAAATCTCAATTTCAAATCATCACCGGCGATTATCCTCGATGCTCGGCGATCCAGCGTACAATGAATTATAGATATTAATATCCTCGTCTTTATCGCAACGTAACCTCGATACCCGAACATAACAATAACTGAGATAAAGCATATACATTATGATTTACCTCCCAGAATCGAAAGAACGATATACAATCCAAATACCCAGAATTTACAATAATAATCATTGCTATATGCATTTCAAACGAAATGAAACTGAAACCATTCATTAAATATTATAACTGGGCAAGTAATAACTTGCCTCGATACCGATGCCATGAAGCTGTTACCGAACCCATTGCCTTTGTCTACGAGCTCCTCAGCCCCGATCTAAAGCAACACAACGGTCGTAATCCACGATCAATTATCGCAACCTAATGCAATAATCAAATGACAACACATACGATAACAATCAATAACCGAAATAACCAATCCACAAACCCAACGGTTCTACGACATCTCGGTTAAACATAAGTCTGAACAATCCAAATCGAACCAGTACAAATTCACAACCACAACACGAAAATACTGCACTGTTTGCCTTCTTAGTGCACGTTAAACGCATAATGTAGCGTGCGCTAAGTAGCTCCCGTTAGCGTGCGATGGCTAGTAAGCTTAGCGTACGCTAATGCCGTACAGTGGCATGCATTCCAAGCATCGTCTAACACTTCCATCATCTCAATGATCAACTCATCTCGATATTTAGGATTTCATAACATATTCGATTCCAACTTTTATCTTTAAACACGAATCAACAAGATTCCTTCTTGTTCATATTTGATAAATTCATAGAACAATTTACCGGTTATTATCATGAATAATCATATTCCAAAGTCATCCGTAACCTTTCCAATTTCCAGTTCTTATTCATAACAATCATGACATATATAATTCAATAGTTCTTCAAGAACACGAATTATTCGAATTCACGTTCATGATCCATAAAATGACAAAATCCGATGTGTTCTAACATCTAAAAATCCTTATTCATCATGTTCTTCGACATACAATTCATATAACTTCAAGAATCACAATAGCACCACCATAATCGTTACCATACGAAGTAACCAACGACAAAACATCAAAAATCCGAAATGAAGAAGGGAATTACATCAACATATCTCTTGAATTCCATCCAAAACCATACGAAACATATCAATACTCATATATTGATAACAACACTAACTTAGTACGGTAATCCAACTCGTTATCATGCTCATCACTCGAATATATGATAATCATCGAATCAAGAACATCAATAATCAATCCAAACGACATCCAAAAGTGAAGAACTATTACCTTGTATAGACGAACCATGAAGGAGAACAATCAACTTCATTCCAAGAATCATCAATAATTTCAAGAACAAGACTTTAATCCATGTTCCTCAGCTTAATCTTTGTTAAAGATTATCATCTCTCAGTGTTTGGGACCTCAAACTTCTCTCTAAAAACTTTCTCTCTCGGTTGCAAGGAAGGAATGGACGAAATGCTTCATAACACCCTTCTATCCCTTTTTATAAAGTATATTAATAGCGTGCGCTAAACCTTATGTTTAGCGTGCGCAACAGCCTTAGCGTGCGCTAACTGACTTTGTTAGCGTGCGCTATCGCAGTCCAGAGGCTACTGTCTGGCTTCGTACTTGTGCTTACGTACGTAATGCCTATGCATTAGCGTACGTAACTTACACTGTCTAGCGTACGCAAGTCCTTACATTTAACGTGCGCTAATACCAGTTGACTTGCTACAGTCTACACCTACCACGAAGATGCTCGTGACCCACATGCCGAAGGCAACCAATAAAGCCAAGATTCCCTGTTGACCGATATGATTAGCGTGCGCTATAAATATACATTAGCGTGCGCTAATAGTTCACAACAAACATTTGTTGACCTTGTCGGTACATACGCCGAAAGTGACCGGGTCCACACATAGATTCCTTCTGATCTGGTCTGTACTAGCGTCCGTTATCTTTTTCCTCTAGCGTGCGCTAAACCGGAACGATAGCGTGCGCTAGGCATGTATATTAGCGTGCGCTAATAATGTTACACTTAGCCATTTTCAGCCATTCTTGTTCAACGTATCAACATACAGAATACGAACATACGGCATACCCAATATACATACTCCTTCCAATAATATTCTCATACGATACACAATATCCTCAACTGCAATTGTCGACCAAGTACAGTAATTATACCAATACTGACATCTCAGTCCTTTATTTATTTTATCCATACTGTATAGATTCCACGCTGTACAACATAACTCGGATAAAATACTGTTAGACAACTGTAGTAGAAATTCCGGATATTACATTCTACACCACTTAAAATAAGTTTCGTCCTCGAAACTTGCAATCCGTCATAGAAAAATCAACAAATCGTTCAACCAAAATATTTCGAAACCATCACGACAATGATCCATCATCATTATTAACGAATAACCAACACAGTATACTAGCAAGTGACTTCACTGTAAAGCCTCAATACGCTTACAATCACCATTCCATGAGTCTCAACAAAATTATATCATCGTCAGATGAAATAATCTATCCGAATCAAATCCTGTATGCCTGATTACATAATCAAGTCTCAATTCCGATAAGACGAATAATATACAATACATCTGCGAAACAACTGCCCAAAACAACGATACGAATCCCGAAACATTGACACAAAGTCTGAACGCTCAGATGATCACCAACAATGATCAACAATCAACCGAATTTATCATCGACATGATAAATTCCAATATGACCAACCAGAGGTCAAAACACAATCGAGAATATCATCAACGTGATAAACTCCAATACGATCAACACAGAACCACAGAAACAAATATACGAAAGAATAACATTCTCAAAATGACACACCAATCACATTTTCAAAACCAGTTTGCAATCATATAATCTTGTCACGAAGACAAATTTTCGAAAGTCCTTTCAAAAATTTCAAAGCTCAAAGCCCAAATTTTGGTAAGACCACAAAATCAATTTTCGAAGAATTAAATCGGCTCGCTGGTGCCAAGTATTCGATAACAGTTTCCTTCAAATCCACACGATTTCGAAGTTTTAAAATGAAAACTATGCAAATGATTGACCACATCCATACTCATGTATACCAATCCGGCTCGTCACAAATTCCACTGACATTCCATCGGAAAACTACACGATATAAATTCCAAAATCTCAATATATAGACTCTGATAAAAACTCCTCCTCCACATACTACTCGCAACGTCAATCCTTAATCCATCCTGGATCACCTCAAATATGATATGACAAAACATTGAAACAAATCGATAAATCAAAACACAGCGAAAGACTTCCCGAGAAGTTCCATTTGAACAAGTAAACCAAAGCCTCGAAAGGCGGAAATAACATAGGTAAATGATTGGTAAAGTGTTTTACAAATCTCGGGAGTTTTAGACAACAAGAAAAAGCCTTTTGAAACATTAGGGTCTCAGCCCGTATTGTGTTCCGCATTACAAGAAGTTTTAAAAAATTAGAAAACCTTTTTCGGACCCCAAGTCCTGAGTTTCATAATTGATTGGGTCTCGGACCTTTCCGTAAAACATCCGTAAAATATTTATTTTGAAAAGTATCATTTTCAAATGCTCAAAAACAGTTCATATATCACAAAATGAACTAACATGACTACATGTTCTTCTCAACAATCCAAGGTCCTTCTCCCGAATACACAATTCCGTTCCGAAATCTAACCGATATATTGATTTCCAAAATCAGAACTTCTCAAGATCATCAATCCAGTCCCAATTCTGTCATCTCATACTGTGAAGCATAATATCTTTCTGAATCTCAAAACATATCAACTTAGAACGACTATAAATTTCAATGCAATTCAAAAATCCAAATACTTACAGATCGTGAAGCCGACGATCCCCGTGATACTGGCACATGTCTCGACTCTAGAAAATACTCGACACGGATATTTTCAAAACACACGTTTTGCCAAATCAGTTCGACTCAAGAACCCAATACATTTCATTCCAGAGAATCTCGTTAACACCATTTGGAAAAGTGTACAACAAACCCAGTACCACACTGGTAAATCACATAACGCACAAGCCCGAGTGAACAACAAAAACTCATGGCTCTAGTATTTGTCAATCGACAACTCGAATGACGCGACAAAAACACGACCCAACTCGACCCAAATGCCTAGGTTTTCTCAACCTAAGCTCTGATACCATATTCTGTAACACCCCCAGATTTAACCGGACAGCGCCGTGGGCCCCGAGATGGAACCCACAAGGCTAAAAGAAATTTTCGCAAATATTTACAAATGCCCAAGAGGACAACGACGGTACTATCTTTAAAAATTCACAAAGACTTATAAAATCCATTTATCAAAAACCGTCGTAAAAACTCATTTGAAATCGCAAGGCCAAACGGCCGACACTCAAAAGTTTAGAAAACGATTTCCAAAGTAACCTCAGTTACCAGATACCAAAAGAGCATTTTGAAATACTTACACAGCGGAAAAAGACCAACCATAAAGATACTCTAGCAGCGGAATACAAGAACCAATCAAGAAACTCAATGCACAAAACATGTCCTAGCCAGTATCCTCCGGAAAACTCATCTCTTCACGACCGCTACAAGCTCGATATCTCAAGAACCTAAAAAGAAATCCCACAACGGGGTCAGCCATAATATCCAACAATGAAATCAATCACATCACATCAATAATTACATACCAATGAAGTACTAAGTAAGAATACTACCAAAGTAATCTTACCGCCATCACTCTACTGAGATTTACGTCTCGTACTGTTTCTCACACAATACCCAAAGTTCTCAAAACATTGTCATAACTCACTGTTACGAAATCTACTAACTCTGTCCAATTTGATCCATCAGATATCGTCATCAAATCTCAACGCAAAAGCCAACTGTCCATCAATGACGAATACCAAGAGGAAAATACGGAACATACCTCGAGATGCACAATGCCACGACAATCACGTCAGTCTAATCCGAGATCAGATCAATGCAATACGGACACGGTCCTAACACAAGACCTACAATGCATACTCATATGACCACGTCAATATGCTCAAAACAATATCAACAATGTATACTCAATGGAAATCCCATGACCCAGCGCCCTCAGCATAGGTCCCAAGATGATCCTACAAGATCAACACGGGGTGGATAACCAACAATATACATATGCAAAACAACACAACACTGGGTAATCCAACGATCCAGCGCCCTCAGCATAGATCCCAAGATGATCCCGTCGGACCAACACGAGGTGGACATCTGATCCAGCGCCCTCAGCATAGATCACACGATCCCATCGGATCAACACAACACAAACAACACAATTATGCATACACATATGCAAATCAAAATGTTCATCAACATGAACAACGCAACATGAACGACACTATGATGACACAACTAGGACGACTTCATGTACAGCAACATGAATGACAACCTGCATGATCAACAACATCAACACTAAACCGTATCAAACTAAGATACTGTCCCGAATCCTTCAGGCGAAATCTCAATGTCAAATCATCACCGGCGATTATCCTCGATGCTCGGCGATCCAGCGTATAATGAATTATAGATATTCATATCCTCGTCTTTATCGCAACGTAACCTCGATACCCGAACATAACAATAACTGAGATAAAGCATATACATTATGATTTACCTCCCAGAATCGGAAGAACGATATACAATACAAATACCCAGAATTTACAATAATAATCATCGCTATATGCATTACAAACGAAATGAAACCGAAACCATTCATTAAATATTATAACTGAGCAAGTAATAACTTGCCTCGATACCGATGCCACGAAGCTGTTACCGAACCCATTGCCTTTGTCTACGAGCTCCTCAACCCCGATCCAAAGCAACACAACGGTCGTAATCCACGATCAATTATCGCAACCTAATGCAATAATCAAATGACAACACATCCGATAACAATCAATAACCGAAATAACCAATCCACAAACCCAACGGTTCTACGACATCTCGGTTAAACATAAGTTTGAACAATCCAACTCGAACCAGTACAAATTCACAACCACAACACGAAAATACTGCATTGTTTGCCTTCTTAGCGCACGTTAAACGCATAACGTAATGTGCCTAAGTAGCTCCCGTTAGCGTACGCTGGCTAGTAAGATTAGCGTGCGCTAATGCCGTACAGTGGCATGCATTCCAAGCATCGTCTAACACTTCCATCATCTCAATGATCAACTCATCTCAATATTTAGGATTTCATAACATATTCGATTCCAACTTTTATCTTTAAACACGAATCAACAAGATTCCTTCTTGTTCATATTTGGTAAATTCATAGAACAATTTACCGGTTATTATCATGAATAATCATATTCCAAAGTCATCCGTAACCTTTCCAATTTCCAGTTCTTATTCATAACAATCATGACATATATAATTCAATAGTTCTTCAAGAACACGAATTATCTGAATTCACGTTCATGATCCATAAAATGACAAAATCCGATGTGTTCTAACATCTAAAAATCCTTATTCATCATGTTCTTCGACATACAATTCATATAACTTCAAGAATCACAATAGCACCACCATAATCATTACCATACGAAGTAACCAACGACAAAACATCAAAAATCTGAATTGAAGAAGGGAATTACATCAACATATCTCTTGAATTCCATCCAAAACCATACGAAACATATCAATACTCATATATTGATAACAACACTAACTTAGTACGGTAATCCAACTCGTTATCATGCTCATCACTCGAATATATGATAATCATCGACTCAAGAACATCAATAATCACCCGCATTTACATCCAAAAGTGAAGAACTATTACCTTGTATAGACGAACCATGAAGGAGAACAATCAACTTCATTCCAAGAATCATCAATAA
Source organism: Orobanche coerulescens (assembly GCA_033398695.1). Taxonomy (NCBI): domain Eukaryota; kingdom Viridiplantae; phylum Streptophyta; class Magnoliopsida; order Lamiales; family Orobanchaceae; genus Orobanche; species Orobanche coerulescens. Next base: position 138,528,968 of record CM065814.1, on the reverse strand, counting down.
TTTCAAGAACAAGACTTTAATCCATGTTCCTCAGCTTAATCTTTGTTAAAGATTATCATCTCTCAGTATTTGGGACCTCAAACTTCTCTCTAAAAACTTTCTCTCTCGGTTGCAAGGAAGGAATGGACGAAATGCTTCATAACACCCTTCTGTCCCTTTTTATAAAGTATATTAATAGCGTGCGCTAAACCTTATGTTTAGCGTGCGCAACAGCCTTAGCGTGCGCTAACTGACTTTGTTAGCGTGCGCTATCGCAGTCCAGAGGCTACTGTCTAGCTTCGTGCATGTACTTACGTACGTAATGCCCATGCATTAGTGTACGTAACTTACACTGTCTAGCGTACGCAAGTCCTTACATTTAGCGTGCGCTAATACCAGTTGACTTGCTACAGTCTACACCTACCACGAAGATGCTCGTGGCCCACATGCCGAAAGCAACCAATAAAGCCAAGATTCCCTGTTGACCGATATGATTAGCGTGCGCTATAAATATACATTAGCGTGCGCTAATAGTTCACAACAAACATTCGTTGACCTTGTCGGTACATGCGCCGAAAGTGACCGGGTCCACACATAGATTCCTTCTGATCTGGTCTGTACTAGCGTGCGTTATCTTTTTCCTCTAGCGTGCGCTAAATCGGAACGATAGCGTGCGCTAGGCATTTATATTAGCGTGCGCTAATAATGTTACACTTAGCCATTTTCAGCCATTCTTGTTCAACGTATCAACATACAGAATACGAACATACGGCATACCCAATATACATACTCCTTCCAATAATATTCTCATACGATACACAATATCCTCAACTGCAATTGTCGACCAAGTACAGTAATTATACCAATACTGACATCTCAGTCCTTTATTTATTTTATCCATACTGTACAGATTCCACGTTGTACAACATAACTCGGATAAAATACTGTTAGACAACTGTAGTAGAAATTCTGGATATTACAGCCACACCGCCACCACTACTATCACCACGACAGCTCCACCATCACCACCGCTGCCACCACCCAGTCCACCACTTCCATAACCAACACTTCTGAACCAAAGAGTTACAAATAGAATCATAACGAATTAATTCTCTTTCATCATGGTTTGAACCAACATATTGAGGAATCAACCCATTTTCATTTCGTTCTTCCACATTTCCCTTTCTTCATTCCTTTCCATTTTCCTTATGCGAATCAAAAACCCCATAGTATTTCTCCAGAAAACCTAACTAATTTTTTAGTGGTTTTTTTACATAAACACCCCTAAGTAATTGACAAATTACAAATAGACCCACTCTCCGTTAACTTTTCACATTTAGATCCCCTGTTGTTAGCCCCTTAGATGATGACTCGGCCCCGGGCGCACCAGTACACGGGGAAGGCTGCGCGCCCAGGGGGCGAAGTGTGCCGAGATGGTGCGGAACCAAATCCATGCAAAGAGGAAAAGCGTGAAATGAGGTTCCGTGGCAAGATGTTGGAGACTTTGCTCGGAAGGGTCATGCGGGACTTGCATTGGAAGTGAAAAATTGGGCAGACATTGAGTTGAGGTTATTTGTGGACTCCTCAGCTTTTCAGTATCCAGTGCCATCACAAGGGAAAATCTTTCTAAGCCGATTATAGGGGGGAGGTGCTCCAGTGAGCTGGCTGCGAGCTGGTCGAGTGACGGTTATCGGCCAAGACCTTGTGGGAAGTTTCGGACTTGATGTGGCTCGGGTCAAAAATGGGTCACGGGTCGGTACAGGGATCCAAAACACATAATCCGGGTTGGGTCGATCCATGCGGGTATTCGAGGGCAATGTACGAGTCATGCGGACTCGGACTACTTGTGGGCGACAAGGATCGGAAATGTAAGCTGGTTCGACACTTAGCGGGCTTGATGCCCCGCGCGCAAGGGAACGCAAGATATTGGCGCGCGCGGGACATAGACGGGTGTTGGGCGACGGTTACGCCCTTTACAGCGTGGCATTGATAGTTATTCCTCGAGCGGTTATCTGAAGGAACTTCCAGGAGCGTGCATGAGGCATGCGGATACAGGTGTCCGATAACTAAGCAAGCGGATGGCGACGGTTACTCGATATATGCGGTTAACGACGGTTAACCGATACGTGGCATGAAGTGAGACATAATCATGCGGGCGATTATGTAGGATGCTGGACACGTAGCATAACCTTGCGGACGGTTATGCGACGTGTTTGTTTTATGTTTGCCCATTTGTCCCAGCAGTTGGGGGATTGTCCTCTGCATACCTTAGGCCTATAAATAGTCTAAGGGCACTCGATTTTGAGATAGAGGGAAACGAGTGCAGGAAAAACGAAGTGCATTTTGTGAGCACTGAGTTGAGTGAGCCATTGTGTGTGTAAACTTTGGTCGATTTGGTCTTTGTACGAATTGTTGGAAGTAGTGCAAAGTTGGGAGGAATTCTCCTGTAAACTTGTGTGTGCTTATGCTGTTTTTCCATTGTACTTGTGGTGAGCTTTACTTTTCATATTTTCTAGTTTCATATAAACACGAGGGTTTGAAAGGGAAAAGGGCTGACTGATTGGTGCACAATCAGGCCGCACAGGCGTGTAAATTTGCGAAAAATTTAACCTCGAAATTTAACCCTGTGACAAGTGGTATCGGAGCCCGATTTGGGTTCTGGCGAAATTTCTTTGAGAAGAAATGGCTAATCCGAAGACACGAGAGGAACGTGTGGCATCCTTGGAAGCACGAGTTCTCAGGTTGGAAAACTTGGTGGGACCACCTCCACAAACTTCAGTTGTTATGGGGATCTTTCAACGGTTTCAAGCGATCGATGAGTCCGTTGAAGCGATTCGAAAGTTGGCAGAGAGTACCCAGAAATCATTGGATGGGTTACCTGAGTTTGTTGAAGGAAAAATTGTTGGGTGTCAAGAGGATATCAGTATTCTCTGTGACACGCTCGATACCAAGTTGATGGGAATCAATGATGTGAAAGTCTTGAAGAAGGTCGTTGGATCGAGTTCCAGCGAAGACCGTCCTTCTTCATCCAAGGTGAAAGTTCCTGAACCCAAGCAATTTGGCGGTGTGCGGAGCGCCAAAGAGTTGGAAAACTTCTTATGGGACATGGAGGCGTACTTTAACGCAGCTCATGTTCCCGATAAGGAAAAGGTGCAGATTACTAGCATGTATCTCACGGGAGATGCAAAGTTGTGGTGGCGTGCACGTCTATCAGACGATGCTAGTGCGAATCGTGAACCTATTGAGACTTGGGAGACTCTGAAGAAAGAATTGAAGGATCAGTTCCTTCCTTACAACACGGAGTGGTTGGCAAGAAGTGAACTGCGTAATTTGAGACAGACGAGGGCTGTATGTGAGTATGTTAAGGAATTTAGTTCCTTAATGTTGGATATTCGTGACATGTCGGAGGGAGACAAATTGTTCAACTTCTTGGCGGGATTGCAGTCTTGGGCCCAAACTGAATTGCGGAGACAAGGGGTCAAAGACTTGCCATCAGCCATTGCTACGGCAGACGGCCTTGTGGATTATAAGGTCATTTGTGCTCCAGACCAGAATCAGAATAAAAAGGATTCCGGGAAGGAGAAATTCATTAAGAGCAAGAAGGATAAGAATGGAAAGTATAAGAAGAAGAAAGGCTATGAAGGAAATGCCAGAAAGCCAAGGGAAGTGTCCAAACAACAACCTGTTCTGGACAAAACAAACCGCGGTTGCTTCTTATGCGGGTGGAGACCATCGTATGCGAGATTGCTCGAAACGAGGGAAGTTGAATGCAATTGTGGCCGAGGATGATGCGAAAAGTGAGGATGATGGCCCGTGCAGGGTAAATCCTATGCAGTTGCTTTGTGCGATTCAAAGCAAGCCCCATAAGTCGAGTCTGATGTATGTGAAGACTCTCGTGAATGGAAAAGAGGTAATGGCACTCGTTGATTCAGGTTCTACTCATAACTTTGTGGCCGACCATCAAATTCATAGGCTGGGATTGAATTTGATGAATAAGAGCAGTAGCCAGATGAAGACCGTGAATGCACCGGCTCAAATCATCAAGGGCGTTGCGGAAGTGGATCTTGCGATTGGACCGTGGAAAGGACGGTGTCCTTTGAGAGCCACTCACCTTGACGATTTTGATCTCATCCTAGGAATGGAATTCCTTTTGTCGATGAAAGTCGCTGTGATGCCGCATTTGGGAGGTATACTCATTTCATATGAAAGTTGTCCTTGCTTTGTTAAGGGTTCATTTGTGTCGTTGGACAAAGCGGATGGGAAGAAGACGAGTTTGCTCTCGGCCATACAGGTCAAGGATGGGATAAGACATGGTGAACCCACCTACCTTGCTGTGTTGGTTGAGATCAAACAGGATGTATACCAGGATGTGCCCGATGTTGTTGCGGATTTGCTTGAGGAATTCGGGGATATCATGCCACCTGAATTGCCGAAAGTATTACAACCAAGACGTGCTTGTGACCATAATATCGAGTTGGAACCTGGTGCGAGACCTCCTGCGCAAGCACCTTACAGGATGCCACCAGCGGAGTTGGCTGAGTTAAGGAGACAGTTGGACGAATTGTTGGAGGCAGGATTGATCCAGCCTTCCAAAGCTCCATATGGGTCGTCGGTTCTCTTCCAGAAAAAGCAAGATGGTACGCTGAGGATGTGTGTGGATTATAGGGCTTTGAATAAGGTTACTATCAAAAATAAGTACCCTATTCCAAACGCTCTCGATCTGTTTGATAAGTTGGCATGAGCAAGATGGTACACGAAGATTGATCTAAGGTCGGGATATTGGCAGGTGCGGGTTGCCCCGGGAGATGAGGCAAAGACTACCTTTGTGATGAGATATGGGTCGTTCAAATCATTAGTGATGCCTTTCGGCTTAACTAATGCCCCTGCTACATTCTGTAATCTCATGAATGATGTGTTGTATGAGTTCCTTGATCGTTTTGTGGTTGTTTATTTGGATGATATTTTTGTTTATTCGGAGTCTCTAGAGGACCATTTGGTGCACCTACGGTCGGTTTTCATAAAGCTGCGGGAAAATAAGCTTTATGCTAAAAAGGAGAAATGTGAGTTTTGTCGGGACAAAATCACTTTTCTTGGTCATATTATTAGCCAAGGAAAAATCTGCATGGACCCTAAGAAAATAAAGGTCGTTGTGGATTGGCCGGTTCCATCAAAGGTTGTTGAGTTACGGTCGTTCTTGGGATTAGCGAACTATTACCGTCGGTTCGTGAGGGGGTATTCCAAGATCGCCAACCCTTTGACGGATTTACTTAAGAAGGACAAGCAGTGGGAATGGACATTGGAATGTCAGGAAGCCTTGGAGAGATTGAAACAGGCCATTACATCTGAACCTGTTCTCAAGCTCCCAGACTTCGATAAACCGTTCGAAGTACAAGTGGACGCATCGGACCATGCTCTTGGGGGTGTCTTGGTGCAGGACAAGCACCCGATAGCATTCGAAAGTCGGAAGCTGAAGGATGCCGAGCAACGGTACAACCCATGAGAAGGAAATGTCAGCAGTGATCGATTGTTTGGAAGTGTGGCGCCACTACCTACTCGGTACGAAATTCACTGTGGTGACGGACAATGTTGCTAACACATATTTCAGGACACAGAAGAAGTTGTCCCCGAAACAGGCTCGTTGGCAAGAACTCTTGGGCGAGTTCGATTTTACTTGGGTACATCGACCTGGCAAGCGTAATGACATGGCAGATGCTCTTAGTCGGAAAGTGGTGGAGGACTATGTAGCTGCCATTACGTTGGTTGAGACGGATTTCTTGAGGAGAATCCGAGAAGTGTCCCAGAATGATTCGGTTTATCTAAAGCTGCTTGAACAAGTGAACGAGTGCGAGTTGCGGAAATATTGGCAAGAAGAGGGCATACTCTATGCCAAGGGTGGACGAGCATATGTACCAGCAGGTTCGTTGCAACGGGAACTGCTGAGGGAAACACATGACCCTCAGTGGGCTGGACATCTGGGTGTGGAACGGATGTATGCATTGTTGTCTCGGAAGTATTATTGGCCAAAGATGGCAGAAGACGTTGAAGCTTATGTCCGGACGTGTCTTGTATGCCAACAAGACAAGCTGGAGAAAAAGAAGGAAGGTGGCTTGCTGCAGCCACTGCCCATTCCGGACAAACCTTTTCAATCCCTATCGATGGATTTTATCTCGGGCTTTCCAAAGGTGAACGGTATGGCTTCTATTTTTGTAGTGGTTGATCGGTTCTCTTAATATGGCATATTTGTTGCTGCCCCGAAGGCATGTCCTGCGGATGTTGCTGCCGCATTATTCTTTAAGAACGTGGTGAAGTACTTTGGTGTCCCGGAAGATATCGTGGGTGATCGGGATACTCGTTTTACGGGAAGGTTTTGGACGTCGTTATTCAAGATGATGGGAACACAATTGAAATTTTAGACGGCGAACCATCCTCAGACTAATGGTCAGACCGAACGGATGAATCACTTGCTGGAGGAGTACTTGAGACACTATGTTACGGCGAGTCAACGAAATTGGGTTGAGCTGTTGGACATGGCACAATTTTGTTATAATTTGCACAAGTCATCAGCTACCAATATGAGTCCATTTGAGTTGGTTTATGGTCAACAACCTCAAACGCCGCATGAAATTGCTGTTCAGAGTACTGGGGGAAGTTGTCCGGCTGCTTATCGGTATGCTCGGACGCAACAAGAATTATTGGATGATGCCAAGGAGAGTTTGCAGAAAGCACAGCGTCGCATGAAAAGGTACGCCGATGTGGGACGGCGTCACGTGGAGTTCAGTGTGGGTGATCAAGTTTTGTTGAAACTTACTCCACAAATCTGGAAGAAGATTTCTTCTAAGGCTGTACATCGTGGCTTAATCCCTAAGTACGATGGTCCATTTGAAGTTATTAGTAAAGTGGGAAATGTAGCTTATCGTTTGAGATTGCCGGATAGGTTGAAAATACATCCGACATTTCATGTCTCTTTTCTGAAAAAGTATAGTGAGGATATACTTGACGCTTCTCGGAATGAGTCGAGAAGATCTCCACCCGTTGTACGTCAACATTTCACTAAGGAGGTTCACAATATTTTGTACGAACGGACCCGAGGACAGAGTGTGAAAAACCGGAGGACGGATTACTTAGTCCATTGGAAGGGCGAGTCCGAGGCAAACGCTACTTGGGAACGGAATGTGAATTTGTGGCAGTTTGGAAAGGAGATTGAGGATTTTATACGAACGAAGGAGGCTACGACGAGGACGTCGTCAGATTTAGGTGGGGGAGGTTTGTTAGCCCCTTAGACGATGACTCGGCCCCTGGCGCACCAGGACGCGGGGAAGGCTGCGCGCCCAGGGGGCGAAGTGTGCCGAGATGGTGCGGCACCAAATCCATGCAAGGAGGAAAAGCGTGAAATGAGGTTCCGTGGCAAGATGTTGGAGACTTTGCTCGGAAGGGTCATATGGGACTTGCATTGGAAGTGAAAAATTGGCAAACATTGAGTTGAGGTTATTTGTGGACTCCTAAGCTTTTCAGTATACAGTGCCATCACAAGGGAAAATCTTTCTAAGCCTATTATAGGGGGGAGGTGCTCCAGTGAGCTGGCTGCGAGCTGGTCGAGTGACGGTTATCGGCCAAGACCTTGTGGGAATTTTCGGACTTGATGTGGCTCGGGTCAAAAACGGGTCACGGGTCGGTACAGGGATCCAAACCCATAATCCGGGTCGGGTCGATCCATGCGGGTATTCGAGGGCAATGTACGAGTCATGCGGACTCGGACTACTTGTGGGCGACAAGGATCGGAGATGTAAGCTGGTTCAACACTTAGCGGGCTTGATGCCCCGCGCGCAAGGGAACGCAAGATATTGGCGCGCACGGGACATAGACGGGTGTTGGGCGACAGTTACGCCCTTTCCAGCGTAGCATTGACGGTTATTCCTGAGCGGTTATCCGAAGGAACTTCCAGGAGCGTGCATGAGGCATGCGGATACAGGTGTCCGATAACTAAGAAAGCGGTTGGCGACGGTTACTCTGTTGGAACATTTTGTTCCATACATAAATTAAAAGTGTTTTGATGATTAATGTTGATAAGCAAAACAAAACAACGAAGAGGCGAAGCCAAGAATCGAAGAAAACGAAGCTGGAAAATAGTGTTCTGCACAAGCTTAACGTACGTAAATGAAGCAGCCTTACGTACGTAATGGGAGTAATATAACGTACGTAATGTAGTTCAAACCTGATGAACGTTGGAGGAGTCAAAGTCAGAAAAGCATGCAACGGACATATGACGTCATCAGTGACGTAAGGCTTAACGTACGTAACCAATGAAATGATAACGTACGTAATCAAAAATGATGAAACTCCCTGAACTGATTTGTGAATAGGCTTACGTACGTAACCTATAGAGGTTAACGTACGTAATGGAGCTTACGTACGTAATGGAATGGATATAACGTACGTAAAGAAGGTTCAGCAGCTAACGGCTAGTTTGATGATGAAGCCTATAAATACCATCCCTATGGTATTGTTTGAGGACAACAACCTTGAGCAAATCGTCTATTCTTGTGATATTATTATACACATTCTTGTTGTTGATATTGAGCTTAATTGTAAGTGTTTGAGTGAGAATTCACGAAAACATACACGAGTGATAAAAGAAAAGATACGATTGGATTCGGTGTTATTAGGATCAAGGATCCGGCATTATTAGAATTGCAATCGCTATCTTCGTGAGGTTTATCTAGTACCCATAGAAAGCTAGAGAGGTTGATTCCTTGTCCTACGAAAAGGAAAACGGTTTAACTTGGACCGACACAAATACAAGTACGAGTGGTTTATCACGGACCAATAGAAGACGTGATTGTAACGGTTATACCTCGACCGATAGAAGAGAGGCGTAGAGGTTTTTATCTTGATCCTATAGAAAAAGATACCTAGAGAGGACGTAGGCTCGTTTATAGCCGAACCTCTATAAATCCTCGTGTCCTTTATTTTCCGCACTTATATTTACGCTTCCGCAAACGGCGCAAATATCCGACCCCGTACCCAACAATTGGTATCGGAGCGGTACTCCAATACGCGGCTTAACATCCGAGGAGAAAAGATCCAAAAATGGCGTTTCAATTCTCTCCAGTCGAAGGCCTTGCTCTCAACCGACCACCATTCTTTGATGGCTCAAATTATTTGACGTGGAAGAAGAAGATGTCAATATTCATCCGAGCATACGACACCGAGATTTGGAAGATTATTTGCCTTGGCCCAAAAGTTCCAATCAAATCAGACGGTACGCTCAAATCTTTCGAAGAATACGACGATGCCGATTGGAAAAATGACCATCTAAATTGTAAGGCTGCTCAACTCTTATTTTGTGCCTTAAATCCGGAAGAGGTCAATCGAATCTCATTGTGTGAGAGTGCGAAAGAAATATGGAAAATTCTAGAAATCACACACGAAGGGACGACTCAAGTCAAGGAGACGAAGATAAATATGCTTCTCCATGACTACGAGTTATTCATGATGAAGGGTGACGAGTCCATCACCAATATGCTCGATCGATTCTCGGTCATCACCAATGGACTAGCTTCGTTTGGCAAACCATTATCTAGTAGTGAAAAAGTCAAGAAAATCTTAAGATCACTACCTAGCGAATGGGACGGCACCGTGACCGCAATTATGGAATCCAAAGATCTCAACACGCTCGATTTTAGTGCCCTTGTTGGTTCACTAATCAATTATGAGATTGTTTTAAAATCACGAAGTGTCAAGCCAAAGCCGAAGGAACGATCGTTAGCCATGAAGGCTAAGATTTCGAGGAAGAAAGAAGAAACCCCGGTGGAGGAAAGCGACGAAGAAGCGGCATATTATGCCAAGAATATTAATAAATTCCAAACATTATTAAACCGGAGGAAGAAGGATATCTCGAGCGAATCTAAGAAATTCGACAACTCTTGTCGATTATGTGGTAAACCAGGCCACTTTGCTAAAAATTGCCGTGTCAAACCCAAGAAGGAGGTTCTCGTAGCAACATGGAGCAATGACGACGAAGATGATGAGTTCATCAATCAAAATAATCTCGCTCTCATGGCCCGGAGTTCGTTCGACGACAGCGACGTCGAAAGCCAAGTAAGTACATCCTCCCGTGACGAACTTTTTGATGCCTTTGAGTTATTACATACGGATTTCCAAAATGCTTTATCCGAAATAAAAGCCCTTAAGTCTAAAATTAAATCTTTGGAAATTGAAAATTCCAAAATTATCGAAAAGGGAAAATTTGTTGAAATCGATCATTCAAAGTGTATTGAAAATGAAAAAATTTTGAAGAATGATCTCGTTAAAATCCAAACCGAGCTTAAATCTTTGACAAAGAAATTTTCGTGTGGAAACGAGAAATTTGAACAAATGTTATGTGTTCAAAAATATACTTTAAATAAAGAGGGGTTAGGATTCAAACCACGTTCGAAAAATGAATCCGTTAATTTTAAAATACCCCATTGCGAAAAGTGTTTAAAAATCGGGCATCATATTTCAAGTTGCAAAAGCCCGAGACGGACGATAAAAATTAAGAAAATTTGGGTTCCTAAAGGAACAATCGTTTCAAATACCGTCTATGTTTCCAAACAAAAACCAACTATAGGTTGGATCCCCAAAAATTGATTTTTTTTACTCAGGAGGAGTTTTTTTTAAAAAGGGGAGATAATATTTTCAGGGGGAGTTTTTACCCTTTATGCATTTATTTATCATAAATTGATATCGTGCATATTCTACATTTTGGTATCACATATTTCAATTGCTATTTTTTTACTTTTTGATGAAAACAAAAAGGGGGAGAGAAAGGAGGAAAATAAGAAAAATAGGATTTACCCTAAAAGGGGGAGAAACGAAGGAGTTGAAAAATGAAAAGGAGAAGTCGAAAAAATGACAGAAAAAGAAAAATGAGGAGACGTCGACAAGACGATGAAAAATTAATGAAAGTGAGAAAAGAAAAAGAGAAAAGAAAAGAAGGAGTCGAAATTGAAATGGGAGAAGATTCTAACGAAACGGACAAAGCCGAAAACTTTGGTGCGTACACATATACATATACTTGTATTTTTTCAGAAAATCCCATTGTGAAGGGTTGTTTTGTAATCATCAAAAGGGAGATTGTTGGAACATTTTGTTCCATACATAAATTAAAAGTGTTTTGATGATTAATGTTGATAAGCAAAACAAAACAACGAAGAGGTGAAGCCAAGAATCGAAGAAAACGAAGCCGGAAAATAGTGTTGCACAAGCTTAACGTCGTAACTCGGCATGATTAACGTCGTAAATGAAGCGACCTTACGTGCGTAATGGGAGTAATATAACGTCGTAATGTAGTTCAAACGATGAGCGTTGGAGGAGTCAAAGTCGAAAAGCATGCAACGGACATATGGCGTCGGCGATGGCGTAAGGCTTAACGTCGTAACCAATGAAATGATAACGTCGTAATCAAAAATGATGAAACTCCACTCGATTGTGAATAGGCTTACGTCGTAACCTATAGAGGTTAACGTCGTAATGGAGCTTACGTACGTAATGGAATGGATATAACGACGTAAAGAAGGTTCAATGACTAACGGCTAGTTTGATGATGAAGCCTATAAATACCATCCCTATGGTATTGTTTGAGGACAACAACCTTGAGCAAATAGTCTATTCTTGTGATATTATTATACACATTCTTGTTGTTGATATTGAGCTTAATTGTAAGTGTTTGAGTGAGAATTCACGAAAACATACACGAGTGATAAAAGAAAAGATACGATTGGATTCGGTGTTATTAGGATCAAGGATCGGCATTATTAAATTGCAATCGCTATCTTCGTGAGGTTTATCTAGTACCCATAGAAAGCTAGAGAGGTTGATTCCTTGTCCTACGAAAAGGAAAACGGTTTAACTTGGACCGACACAAATACAAGTACGAGTGGTTTATCACGGACCAATAGAAGACGTGATTGTAACGGTTATACCTCGACCGATAGAAGAGAGGCGTAGAGGTTTTTATCTTGATCCTATAGAAAAAGATACCTAGAGAGGACGTAGGCTCGTTTATAGCCGAACCTCTATAAATCCTCGTGTCCTTTATTTTCCGCACTTATATTTACGCTTCCGCAAACGGCGCAAATATCCGACCCCGTACCCAACATACTCGATATATGCGGTTAACGACGGTTAGCCGATACGTGGCACGAAGTGAGACATAATCATGCGGGCGATTATGTAAGATGCTGGACACGCAGCATAACCTTGCGGACCGTTATGCCACGTGTTTGTTTTATGTTTGTCCATTTGTCCCAGCAGTTGGGGGATTGCCCTCTGCATACCTTAGGCCTATAAATAGTCTAAGGGCACTCGATTTTGAGATAGAGGGAAACGAATGCAGGAAAAATGAAGTGCATTTTGTGAGCACTGAGTTGAGTGAGCCATTGTGTGTGTAAACTTTGGCCGATTTGGTCTTTGCACGAATTGTTGGAAGTAGTGCAAAGTTGGGAGGAATTCTCCTGTAAACTTGTGTGTGCTTATGCTGTTTTTCCATTGTGCTTGTGGTGAGCTTTACTTTTCATATTTTCCAGTTTCATATAAACACGAGGGTTTGAAAGGGAAAAGGGCTGACTGATTGGTGCACAATCAGGCCGCACAGGCGTGTAAATTTGCGAAAAATTTAACCTCAAAATTTAACCCTATGACACCTGCCGTTATAAAATTTTTCAACCCCCCCCCCTACCGTCAACTTTTTAATTTTCAATAGAAAATTATTAATTTTGACGTCATAATCCCAAGGGGTCTAAATATAAAATTTTAATTTTAATTTTTTAAAAAAAAATAAAAAAAATAACAATTTGGGTGAGATTTTTACGGACTCTTTTTTGTGGGAATTCTAGAGGTATATATATGTAATTTGAGTAAAGTTTGATCCTTTTCCGTGAGGGGTCTGCTTATAACGATATTTGTATTATTAGAAAGAGTATTTAGATGACAAATCAACAATTGTACATAAATATATTCTTCTTACCATCTAAATAAACAGACAATATTTAACATCAAACACTGAATTCAATTACATAGCATTTTGTCTAAGGTCTAAAACACAAATAGTTCCAAACTTTTAATATTTCCACACACACTCATTACACAAATATTTCCAACCACTTGTGACATGGGCGTGTATGGGTGTAATGGGTGTGTATGGAAATATTAAAGGTTTGAAACTATTTGTGTAATAGACTATGATTTTTAGACCTTGGACAATTTTTTATGTAATTGAATTCAGTGTTTGATGTTAAATAGTCTGTTTATTTAGATAGTGCAAAGAATATATTTGTGTATAATTATTTATTTTTGTCATCTACAGACCCTTCTAGTAGTACAAATATCGTTAGAAGCAGACGCTTCACGGAAAATGATCAAACTTTACTCAAATTTACATATATAGCTCTAAAATTCCAACAAAAAAAAGAGTCCGTAAAAATCCCACTCAAATTGTTATTTTTATTTTTTTATTTTTTTAAAAAAAATATAATTAAAAATTTTTATTTAGACCCCTGGAATTATAAGGTCATAATTAATATTTTTCTACTAGAAATTAAAAAGTCGGTAGGGAAGGTGTTTTGAAAGATTTTATAATGACAGGAGGTCTAAATGTGAAAAATTAACGGTGGATGGATTTATTTATAATATATCAATTACTCAGGGAGTGTTTGTGTAAAAAACCCTTTTTTTAGTTCTAATTTTGTTTTGTTTTTCTTTTGGTTAACTCAGTAGCGCCCATCATTAGTAATTTATCTCAGTTTGTTTGACATTGCTGTTTGAATATGCTTCTGCCGTCAAATCATTTACGTGTTTTGACTCGGAAAAAAAGTATGTTATAACAAAATAACTAAAACTGCTTATGCTTCACTCGAAACATGAAAAACATTGTTTTAACCAAAAAACTGAAATATCTTAAACAATAATAATTGCTAGAAGAAAAAAAAAAGGTGCTAAAATGCGCCACTACAGAACAGTTGGGACTAGTTTTTCATCACAGAACGCCTTTGTCGCTTGTATATCCTCCGGACATCATCTCTCCCTCCTGCTGGAACACTGCTACTAACCCGACACTCTCTCTCAGCCGAAGGCTCCAATGGCAATCTGCCGCAATCATCACCAGTGAGCGGTCCGGATGCACCCACATTTGCATCTTTCCTTTTCCCCCCACCCTCAACTACCGCCTCATCGGACACCCAGTTCGCCGGACAAGGCTCTTGAATATAAACATTGCCGTGCTGCAAAGCAGGCTTCAAGTATCTCTCTCCAGTGTCCTCTTCTTCTATGCGGTCCTCTTCTCCAGTGACCTGCTGTGCAGTATCGTCCAGTGAGATGTTGGTTTCCACACGTGAATTGTGATCTCCCGATGGATCATCGCGTGGTAAGTCCAGCACAGACGGGCCGGCGGTGGATGGCGACGGCTCTCTACTTCCTGTTATCCTATCCAGCTCTATCATCTCCGACTGTAAGTTGTCCTCTAATTCTGTCTCGAGCGGCGTGACAAAGGGATCCGCGTTTTGCTCGGGATTATCGTGCGGCTTTAGTGGAGAATCATCATTCGGTTTCAACGAAGCAGATTCTGTTGGTGATGACGGTTCTGGTGTAGACGGAAAATATGACCCCGAACTTGTGCCGACCATGTAGAGGGGCCCACCCATTCCGCTCCGCCTCCTTGGCTTGCAATGCTTGGTTTTAGGACCGAGCGGAATTGTCTCCTGCTTTAATGTGACGGGTTCGTTTCCATTACTCGTTCTCAAAGTAAATGCACATATATCCCGGATCCTTCCAAAGGCCTGTAGGAATGAGTCTTTTGTATCTGCAGAATGCAATCAATAATTTCACAAATGCGTCAAACAATCGGGACTGAAAGAGTGTTTGCAAAAACTTCAGCTTTTAGAGGAAGTGATTTATAGTAGCATAAGCTTACAAGTGGTCAAAAATGAGAAGTTTGTAGCATTTTGCAACTAGAAGCTAAAAAGTTGAATTAGTTAGAAAGTGTTTGGTAAATAAGTGGTAAAATTGCTAATCCTTTCATAATATAAAAAGAGGACTATATAGGGACCCATGTTTCTCTTAAATTTTTCAGGGATTTATATTATTAACAAAAAAATTTATGTATTTAATTTTATTTTTCAAATTCAAAAAAGTTTATGTAGAATGAGTAAGGCTCTATTCCGAGTGAATCTGAACTGAACTGAACTGAGCTGAGCTGAGCTGAGCTGAACTGAATGGACCAGAATTGAACTGAACTAAACTAAACTGAACTGAATTGAAATATATATTAAGAGTAAATAATAATAATAAAATAATAATAATAATATAATAAATATTAAAAATAATAAATATAATAAAATAAACAGGAAAATAACAAAACAATAATAAATAATAAAAAATATAATGTAATAATAATATAATTAATTACAATCCTAATAACAAAAATAATAATAATAATAATAATAAATATGCCCCAAATGTTCCAAATGTCACAAAAGTATCAAATATCACAAATAATAATAATAATAATGACAATAATGATAATAATAGTAATCAACAATCAACAACAATAAATATTATTATTACTAATAGTAAATATTATTAGTAATAACAATAGTAATCAACAACAGCAACAATAATAATAATAATAATAATAATAATAATAATAATAATAATAATAATAATAATAATAATAATAATCGAATGGACTGAATGGCGAATCAATCGAATGAATCTGAATGGACTGAATCGAATCGAATGGACTCGAATCGAATCCCCGAAGCTGATTGAAAACTAAAAATAAGTCCAAAAGAACAGGGCCTAAGAGGGTGGTATTATTAGCAATCGTAATGAGTAAAATATTCAGAATTCATTGATAAAATAATTATCCACGTTTTTTCTGAAACTTTTTTTTTTTTTGATAAAACTCACCGTGTGCCAGTGCACGATTCAAATATGATAGAAATATTACAATTATTATTTCGTAGAATAAAGCATATGTGTAATAGTTCAATATATTTTTCCATTTAGATACTAAACTATATTTTGATTATTTATAAAAAATATTATGGACTAAAATTTCATGCATCAGTCACCCGTTCGTCGTACATGAGCCATACTAATTTGTTTGTAAAACTAAACCAGAAACACCTTCCTGCTATTAAATTCTAATTAACAGTAAAGGTTGAATTTGAAAACATTTGAAAATACTTTTTCTTTCAACCAGAAGCTAGGAAAATCATTTTTTTTCCCTTTCTAGTGATTGTTACCACTACTACAAAAAGAGAAGTTATACCAAACTGCCATAAGACCAGCTTTATCATATAGGACAAAATGGTGGGCCCCAAAGAGAAGTCGCATACATAAGATGGGTGTGGCGGAGATTCATAGATTTCTTGGATGCGTGGTAAAACTCGGAGAGAAAGTGAAGAACGAAGAAATTCATTTCATATTAGGTGTTACGCTCATTGAAGAGAAGATGTATGACTAGTTTAAGATGGTTTGACCATGTATGGCGTAGGCTATAGATGCACGTCCACCAGGTGGAGTTGATGGTCTTGGGTCCTTCTAAAAGAGCATGGGGGCGACCAAAGAAGACGTGGCTGGAAGTCATATCTAGGCAAAGAGACTAAATGAAGACCTAATCAAAGATATAGGTAGCGGAGAAAAGTAATACATGCACAAGACCCGACGTAATTCTATTTTTGGTTCATATAGGCTCGGTTTGTTTGTTTAGTGATTGCAAACACTCGCTATACATGAACATGCAAATTTTCTAACAATTTGGTGGCCAAAATGCTAAAGATTTATCGGAGTCGCACCAGAAAGAAACCGAACCTGTAGCTTCAGGATCCAATTGCATCGAGTTTGGGTCTGCAGTATCCTGGAACTCCGATATACTCAGGGAAGAATCCCACGTCTGAGGTGTATCTACGCCAACATCTGCTGGAAAAGGAGAGTGAGACACGTCCAATGAGGTGGGCACTGTAACAGGCACATATGGACCTCGCTTTCGGCTATCAAAGGCTGCTCCACCAAAAAACCCGCCTCTTCTCTTTGGTCTGCCTCTCTGCAACTTGGGCGGAACAACTGGGGATGATGCAGCTGGAGACGACGGGCCCAAATCTGGATGGGCAGTGAGAAGACGGTGGCCCTCGTGAGCTGCTCTCAAAGAATATGTACATATATCAAGGATCTCTCTAAGGACATCTTCCCCTGAGATCTCACACCCTTGGTTTATAGCATCAGTGGCACGGTGGTATATTTTTTGTAAGCTCTGGGCCTGGACAAAATCACCCAACCATTCTATTAAAAAACACGATCTATTCTCGAGTGTTATTCTTATTTTTTAATAAAATTATACTACGCTCATTTTGTATTTTTAATTTCTCAATTTCAAATAAACTACCCCTAAGGTCTCTGCTATTTTCAAAAAAAAAAAAAAAAAAAAACAGCTGATTTTCAAATAAGTACACCCCTGAGGTTTGATTCCCTTTAGATTTTGCTCGACTGTTATTTAACCTGGCTATATCTGATGAGATCATCAAATATTTTTCAATTAGACCCTCAACTTTTCTAAATATTACAAATAGTCCCAACTTTTCACTTGACTATTTGTAATGCTTGGGAAAATCGAGGGATGTCTATGTAAAATGTAAGATATGGAAATTTGGGGCTACTTGTAATTTTTAGAAAGTTGATGGGCGAAATGAAAAAATATTTAACGACGTCATGGGTTCGGTTAGTTTCGATAACGGCAGCTGAAAAATGTAAGACAAATGCAATCTCAAGAGTAGTTATTTTCAAATTAGTTGGATTCTTTTTTGCAACTATGCCAAACCTGAGGGGTAGTTTTTGTAATTATCCCTAATCATTTCCAAACAAATGTAGAATTTTCTATAGATCATGTCGATATGTTCCTGAAGTAATCACACAATAAAGCGTGAAAAGACAAGGTGCAGATCAAATCAAAGTGTGTTTTTACCATTTCCTCCTTTGCACCTCCAGCTCCTTGGTACCCATTATTTGGACGAGTGGCAGGATTACCAATCAGCAAGCGAGTAATCCGTCGGTACCATATCATGTACGGATTACTCTGATCCATAGGACAATCGATCGGAGGTGCCGACACAACGCGGGCAACACGTTCAGACCACATATCAACAAACTGCCGGTGATGTTGGATCCAATCGTAATTTTGTCTCCCCCGACGGTCGGTAAAATGGATGTCGGGAATAGTGTCGCAAACTGCTGGGATTGACTGTTGTTGGCCGAACTGGCGCAAGACGCGGTCGGGATGGTGGAACTCGACAACGTCGAAGCAAATGAGTGGAGACACTGTCTGCCAAATCCTTCTTCCCGATAGGCAGTATTCCGGGAGGCTGCCCAAGACATCGATAGGATATGGTTCCCATATGAACTGAAAACACAAAGGGGATTTCAAATCCTAAACTAACTAAGTTTGTACCAACCATGAGCAACTGCAATAGAACAATGGACAATAACAAAATGTACCCTTGAGATTAGACATAATTACCAAGAAACAAAAAAAAACGCTAATTAACTCTCCAAATTACCAAAGTATCCCTGAAAAGTCTGATTCAGTGTTAAAATTAAGGGGATAATTGTAATATTTTTATAAATGTGAAGGGAGGTCTTGAACTGATTTTTTGCTTGAGAATGTAAACGTAGACAAAATAAGATCTCGAAGATATTTTGCTAATCTCAAAAGTTAGCTGGTGGGCTCGTTAAGTTTCTTTCTTCCAATTTTTGTAAATAGGTCAAAACCTCTAGGGTATATTTTGCAATTAAGAATTAACCCTTAGAAAACCTACCCTTGAGGTTTAACCTAGTAGTGTATCACAATTATCTTAAGGTATTCATTTCCTTAACAAGTATCCCCCTATTGAGTGTAATTTGTCAGATAGAAACAAAGATTAAGGGGCATTTCTACTTTTGCAAGATAGTAGGTCCGTTTTGTAATTAGACTAATGTCAAAGGTATTTTGTAATTACCCTAAAAAATGAAGAAGAACCTGGTCATCCTTCATATTGTCTAGTTGGTCCCTATATAGGACTAGAACATGCGCGCCCACGCTCTCCAGCTTGAAACCAATATTCCACCTAGCAAGCAACAATTTTTTTTGGCATAAAGACAATGAGCCAACCATCAATTTGCGTGAGTTTATTGAGTATCCGCATCAATACCTGGAACCATAGGGGGAAGCAGGCAATGGCTGCTCTCCAGCATTTACATCAGGTGGTGGCTGCAGTCGGGGAGTTAATCTCCCAGGACGAACGAAAGGCAATCTCTCCCATGCCCAGATCTAAGTATATTATTACATTGATAATAAATGTCTCAGTATTCATATATGATTTAAAGATAATTACAAAAAGGGCCCACGCGTGTTTGAGTTAATTACCCACAAAAATTGACAATTACCCAAAAAAACGAGTTTTGTTGTAATTATCTCTATATTTTCTTCAGACAAAGCCACCAAGGATGTAATAATACCTGTAAAAGCACGAGAGGTCCACATATATCCGACGTCTCGGGTTTACTTGCTCGACACAAAGCACGGTACAGACAAGCAAGAACCGCGCTACCCCAGCTAAGCCTTCCTGACGCCTCCAAATCCCTAAGCAAAGGCAAGTACATCAACTTCACTTTATTATTCGACATATCCGACAATAACTGCCCCCCGAGCAACTGCAAAATATATGCCCTAGCGTAAAACTTCACCGTCTCTTCATCGGCACCATCCGGTAGCGTCTTAAATCTTTCCTGCAAGCATCTGATCTTAAGCCGCCCCCTATCGAAATCCTCTGGAGGGGGCCTGAATCCCAAAAGCTCGTTACAAATGTCCCGCCATTCGTCCATCGAACGGTTGGTATCGACCCCGGTGATGGGGTCCCCGTCCACGGGTAGGCCCCACAGGATGGATATGTCCTGTAGGGTGATCGTGGACTCGCCAGCTGGCAAATGGAAAGTATGGGTTTCGGGACGCCATCTCTCGACCAGTGCCGTGATCAGGGCATGGTCAAGGCGTATACGGCCGGCTTTATACACGCCGTAGAAACCTGCTCTTAACATCATTTGCTGGACTCGAGGAGCCACTGCCTCCAGGCGCCAAAAGTGGCCGTCGCATCTCCGGCAAGTCAGGGGTTCGAAATCGTGACCGTTCCATATGTCTGTGGATCTGTGATGGTCCTGTAGGGTGAGTACTGAGTCGTCGATGGGCCCAGGATGTAATGTGTAGCTCATTTCAGCATCCATTTCTACGGTTATGAAAGAAGTAAGTGATATGTTAACCATCATCCCATCAAGTATGGGTAAGAATAGGTGCCATCAAGTATCAGGTCTCAGCAAATGAAACGTTGTCCCTAGTAAAGCGATCAGCCACCACCATCACCCCCACCACCACCACCACCACACACACACACACACACTTTTTTGTTCTCAATCATTTCTTTCATCCTATATTAGTTAAAGTACAGGAAAAAAAGAACACCACTTATTTAGGGATGCACAACTACACCAACGAACTTACTGAAATTCTTAGTCTGATAGATGAATCAGCTCCATAAAGACAACTACAACTAGAACTACAAATGCAGGTTACCGCGCCCAAAAAAATTGAAACGAAATTAAACAACATTTCAACATATTTCAAGAATTCTAATAAGAAACTGACTTGAAAAGCAAATATCAGCTCAAATTCACCAGAGAATGTAAAATCTTTACCTCTCGAAGCGCAAAAGAAAAAAAAAACACAAGCTCGCTCCAGATTCTCCTTACCCTTGAATCTAAGTCGATTCACGGGTATGGACCTGACCCAAACCCGAGAAAGATGACAGCTTGAGAAAAGCGAACTGAAATTGCTAGGGATTTTGTTGTTAGGTGGTTAAATTCTAAAAGCGGAGAAAAAAATGGAGGGAAGAAAATGAGCAGTACTGAATTCCCAACGGCTTTTTCTAAAAGCTCTGCGGGAGAAATCTCCATTAGAAACGCTGGCACGACATCGTTCTCTCTATCAGCGCGTTTCGCAAGAAAAAAAAAAAAGGATAAAGTGCTAGGGTTTTTGTTTCTTGGGAAAGGCACAAAATGAAAGGAAGAGACCCAAAAAGCGTCCCCCGTTGTTTTATTTGGGAATGTTCTTTTTATTATTTTTCTCCATAAATCTCAGTGTGGTCCTCAACTTTATACCCAATCTCCATCTCTCCCCTACATGAATGTTTGATAAACGAATAATCTTACCAAATAATAATTTTTTCGATCTCAACTCTTTATAATATATTCAAATTTTCTTTCAATAAATCAATAATTTCGCTAAATGAATATTTTTCTCCGGTCCCGATCATATTTATTTATCGAGATTTTATTGTACCATATAAATAGTATATTTAAAATTTTATAAAACTAACTCCAATATAATTATATTATCTTAAGAAATTATTGAAGTGACATGGAGATGAGAAGACTGCTCTTAGAACTTCTTCAATTAGAGGATTTTTAAGGGAATGTCTTCTCATTGGAGTCAGCAAAATTAATTAATAACTTTATGTTCTTTAAAAAAATTAAACTAATTAATAAAAATATAGAAAATTATTTAACAGTCAGAATTTTTTTTTTTAATAAAAGCTAGTTTTGTGAAATAAGTAGATTTTCGTTTAAATTTAGAAAAATAGAATTTTGAATCCTTTTAAAATAAACTTAAAATATTGAAAAATATATACAAAATTAAATTCTTATGAAAATTACTTTTTTAACGAAATAAAAACTTTTAGCTGATTTTTTTATATTTTAGATGGAAATCTAGAATTTATAATAATTTCAGATTTTTTAAATCATTTTATTTTATTATATTTTTATTTTTAGTATTTTTCATGATTTTTTTAAAATTCAGAATTTTTGAATTCTTTCAGAAAGGTTTAAATAATGTCAAAAATGAAAATTTTCAATTTTCGAAATTATTTTTACAAAAATAAAAATCAGCTGCTATAAGAAAGAGAATGTCTTCCAATTCTGCCACATAAGAAAGCGAACACACTTATATTGCAGATGCTCTAATAATTTAGAATCGAACATACCGATCATTAAATTTAGACAGTGTTACGACTTAAAAAACTGTTGCAGCTGTGACATGAAATAATCAGCTGTGAATTTAAATATATTTGTGTTTGATAAATATTATTTTTTAAAAATATTTTTAAGACATAAAATATTAATTCATAGTATTTTAACAACATCATCTTCTAAAGCAACTCTAGCCCGTTTACCCAATCACGTCTCATCAAAAACTTATAAATTCATCACCTCAAGACCCTCTATGATTTTTAATTTATATATTGCATTTCACTAATGTGGCGGGAAAGAATACGGATGGTGGATGTAATTTGATTCTTTTTTTTCTGTATTTTTATTCCTATTTTCTTTTATTCCAGGTTATCTTTTAATTTATTTTTCAGGATTTTTCATTTTTTTGTAACATTCATTCTCTTTTTTTCTCTACTTTTTTCCCTCTTTTTCTCCTTTTATGTTATTTATGTAACGATCATTGACGGTTTCAAAGTTTGATTCATGTTAGTCGATTCCAAATCATTTTGGTACTAAGACTTAGATGTTGTTTTTGTATATTGCATTTCACTCCTATGGAATTTTGCATGAATTCCCACCCCATCATCTACACACAAAAAAACTCTGTGTTTAATTACCTCACACAATATTCTTTTAGGTGCATGGTAGGTGGACAACCGATATACTTGATGAGAACATAAGACCGCGTTCAGCAAGGTGCGTCTTTCTCGATCGATATTTTGAGGTTTTCCCACTGTCCCAACCTATTTCGTATGTCTTGAACCACATACGACCATTTCGAAGCTTGAGAGAGAGTTGTCCCCATCTTGACACCAAGTACATAAGGGGATACTCCTCATGCTTCACTCTAATAGCTCCGCAAATTAACATGTTTATGTTTGTAACAACCCAAACACGGTCAAGACTATTACAGTTCGCACATCCTTTCACAAAGACCTATAAACGAAAAACTTGTATAACACAATCACATATCGGCCAACAAGATCGAGTAAATAAATATGATAATTAACTTGTAAGGTTAACAGTACAACATTCATACACCAAATACATGTTCCGGCAGCTCATAAAACACATGCAGGGATACAACAAAACTCAAACCAAACAATACGCGCGAGTAATTTACAATAGAAACGAATACAACAAATGAAAAAGGGCAACACATGACGACTGTCGATAATATTATTATTTCGCCTCATGTTCGGGCTCTCCAGCGCCTGCTCTCTAGCTGGCCCTGTACCTGAATACATATAATATATACACCACTGAAGGAATCAGCCAACGAATAGCTAGTGCAAGTAGATTAATAACATAAGTATGCATAAAATGCATAAATAATCACATGTATCAATACATCTCGTCATTACTCTGGAGAAATACAAGTATTACATATCAACAAATATCACAAGGTTATACTGATAAGCATTATTCAAGACATGTGCCCCAGAGGTCTCGTCAGATCGTCTTTTGTTGGATAACCAGCATAGTGATCTGTACTATTCAGACCACGAACCCCAAAGACCTCGTCATGTCTTTTCCAGTTTTAACTCGGCCTAACACGACATTTTTCACAAATTTATTTTCAGAAACATCGTTTCATGGGCTCAAATGCAACGCTGCACATAATGCAGGATCAAAGTACTTGCTTGATATTTCAACAAAAGAGAAGTTTGATCGGCAAGGGAATAAAACAAGCAATTCGCTGTAGTTACGACTAAAACATATAGTACAAGATAATCACTACGAAAGCTATTGACTCGCATCAGCAAATCATCAAAAACCTTATTCGAAATTCACTGAAGACTTTTATCGATCACTTTGCAGTCAAAATCGATTCTAATAATCTGAAGGAAAAAATCGACTTCCTGTTGCACTGGAATTGATGAAAAGGTCTAAAAAGAATGTTCAAATCAACATTTACAAGTTACAAAAGAAAACCAATCATAAATACTAAGAAATATAAAACTAAGGTTAGAGAGAATGCGGCTGCATTAAGCAGATGAAGTTAGGTTTTATTAAGAGTGACAATACCAAGTCTATCTCGCTGAAGTTCTTCTACAATCAACAACAGCATAAATTGCTGGATATCGAAGTGAAACAAGTGAGTTGTGATGAGAAAATCGCAGATTTGTTCACAAAGTCTCTGTCAAAATCTACATCTGACAAACATGTGAGAAGCATCGGCATGCGTCGACTGTCCGAGCTCAACTAGAGATAGTCCATCATAATGAGCTCTTGTGTATACTCCAGGGAGTATACTCTATATGATTTCGGCATTTGTAGTTGGTGTGTTGTGCTCTTTTTCTTCACCAAGTGTTTGTTTCTCCCACAAATTTTATTTGACTTGAAAAGATTTTTTACCGAGGCGACATCTTATACGCCATGGTTGTATTAGTGCTCGACACATGAAGAGTGTTCCGTGAATTGGGATTTTATCATTCTCTTGTTTGTGTCTTGCCTAATACTGTTTATAGTAGGATGCATAAATAGTAGGGTTTTAAATCTTTCTAGAGGTAATAGGATCTCATTAGGTGTCTTACCTTAATTATGAATCCTATGTAAGGAAGGACTAAAGGTCCCTTCTATCAGTGTTATGAATACAATTCATTGCTTTGCTGATTCATCTTTACTGCTTTCTTACAATCTCTTGAAACAAAAAATAATATTTTTATGAAAATTAAGTTTCTTATGATATTGTACATGGTACTTGGTGATGCAATAATACTTATATTGAATGTTTGATTCATGTATCTCCAATTTCCATGATTCATGCATCATCAGCTTTAAAAACTAAAATGGCGAGTCTATAAATTAGGGGATTTCAGAAGTTTTATTGGATAAAATGTGTAAGATTACTCTTGACTCTTATTCTATTATTATTATGCATGCATCTTCAATTTTGGAAACTTAAAAGGTAGTTTATAAATTATTATTTATTATTATTGTTATTATTAATTGTTATTATTATTATCATCATGAACATCATATATGAACTCACACAAAATTATTATATAAAAATGGAAGATTGAGAGGGTAGTCTATAAACTAGGAAGTTATATAAGTTTATTGAGTATAATGAATGAAGATATTTTTTATTATTATTCTATTATTAACCCAATTTTATTTCTGAAAACTGAATACAACTACTATCAGTACTATTATGGTTATCGTACTTTAGACTTCCACATAAAATTATTAAAAAAAAAATGAAATGACAATGTACTTCATAAATTAGAGAATTTAAAAAAAAAAATATATTAAGTAAAATATATAAGATTATTCTTGATTATCATTACTATTATTATTATTATTATTACTATTACTACTCATGCATCTTAGCTTTAAAAATTGAAATGGTGGATCATAAATTTATTATGGGATTTCAAAAAATTTATTTAGTATAATGTATAAGATTATTATTCTTATCATAAATATTACTATATTTTAGTATATTAAAATTATTATAATCCTAGTATTTCACCAAAGTTGGTATGATCGTCAAACCCACTCTAATTTTATATTAGAGAAGATATAGACCATTATAATTTAATATTAAATATATTTCATTATTACTATTGTGGTATATCAAAATATTGTTATATCAAAACCACCGCTATTATATACTTCCTCCGTTCTCTTATTATTGCAACGTGTTGACTATTACACTGTTCACATACTCTCTTTTGACCATCTTTTGTGATTTATACATATGAAAAAATATAGTCATGTGGGATCTTGTTAGATTCATCTCGAAATATACTTTCAAAATATCAACTTCTTATAGTTTTTAAAAATAAAGAATTAAAGATATTAATAATCAAAGTTGTGCATTGGCAAGCGTGAAAGTCCAAATATTGCAGTTATAACAGAACGGAGGTAGTATCAACTAAAACTGTATATTAGAGATAAGTAATTAAATATATTATTAATAAAATAGAATTGTATATTTTTTATTTGATATAAATAGTTGAAAATCCAATACATCATCAATTCAGTGAATATGGGATGTGATCAATTAGAATTACTCAATATAAGAAAATGAGTAGTATTTATAACTAATAATTAATATAAACTTATTATAAAATCGAAATAGTATAGAGAGAGAGAATTTAGAGAGAGAATAGAGACTGATTCTCATGTGTGTTTTTTATGAATAACTGAAGTTCTATTTATAGGAAAACTTCATATGATACAATCGTAATTACATAATTACATCAGGGGCAAAATAGTCATTCACACTATATAAAAACAAAGAGGTAATTGAAACGTCACATTCATGGTATATTATAACACTCCTCCTTGAATGATTATTTACATAAATATCTGCTGAATTAGTTTGAAGAAAAACTCAATGGGAGAAAAACTTTCAAACTGTTTGTATTGGAGTTTGTGGCAAGCATATCATGTTGCATCATAATGTTGGTAGGAAAGCTCTGTTGGATAAAAACTTCAGCATTCTGTAATCTCGTAAATTTGCTCCCCCTTATCTCGATAGTTCTTGTATGAGTATTCTTGTGTCGTCTCAGTAAAACCTCGTGTGACAAAAACTGAGTGAATCTGTCATGTATATCATTCGTTGTTGGAGTATCTATGTGTTGCCTCATTAAAACCTTGTCAAGAAAACCCAGTGGGAAAAACTTGATCGAAGGAAAAGGAGTACAACTACTCCTTCCGTTTTCAAACTTTGAGGAATAATCTTGATCTTTGTAGTTGTAATACCGAGATTTTTAGTATAAATTTTTCGCGTTATTTTATCTGAGATATATTGGATAGCTTGGTGTCTATACAGTATGGATAAAATAAATTGAGAACCGAGACAGTTATACTTGTGTAATTGACGTGTTTGATTGACAGTTATATTGAGGATATGGTGTATCAGGTTGAACTGATTTGGACATCAGGTGTATCGTATGAGAATGTTATTGGATCCAGTATATGTATTCAGTATGTGTGTATATGTATTCAGTATGTCGAGACGGACCGGAACAGTGGATTTAGCTAAGTATAGAGCCCTTAACGTCCGCTAAGCTTAAGGACTTACGTACGCTAAGTTGCTAGTGTTACGTATGGTATGGCTAAGGCGTTACGTACGTAACAAGTCAACTATGTATTACGTACGCTATGCAGGGTGTATTACGTACGTCAAAGAATGCAGGGTGTATTACGTTCGTAATATGAGTTTTTACTGTAGCAAGTCAACGTACGTATTATGTACGCTATGGAGAAAGGGTTACGTACGTAAGGCTTGGAACGAAATGAGTCAGTGATTTCTGGACTGTCATTACGTACGCTACCGAGGTCAGATAGCGTACATAAGAGGGTGTTACGTACGTTAACTTTGGCATGTTACGTACGTAACGAGTTGAAAGTTTATAAAAGTGAATGCCCGTCATTTCATTTTGTTCATAACTCCACTTCGTTTTTTTCACCTTCAACACTGAGAGAGGGAGTTTCAGCTCTTCTAAGTCGATTATGAGCTTCGAAACATGGGATTAGAGCTTGAGATATGGAGCTATTGTTGATTCTTGAAGTGTTTGCTTGTGTATTTCATCATTTAAGAGGTATGTTGGATAATCCTCTCCTTGAATTCGGATTTTGATGTTATTGTTGATGAATGATTCGTATGAAGATGATTATGATCTTATTATTACGATTCTTGAGGCTATATGAACTATATGTTGAAGGATACGATGGTTTATGTCTTGACTATGATGGTTATAGGTAATATTATTTTACTTCTTGATGATATATGAGGTGTATATTGAAGAAGATGATGATTATGATGAGTATATGTTTCAAGTGTTTATGTTTTAGATATGAACATGGAATGTTGATATTTAGGATAAATGATGATAATTATGGATGTTAAGGGACAAGTTATGTGAATGGTGATTTGATCTTTCGTATGGTCTTGATGAGATACGAATCGTGATTATGAATTTGACAAGAATATTATCTTTCTTTGAGGATATATGTTCATATGAGTCGAAGGATCCTAAGTGTAGTTTGACATGAGATTGATATATATGAACAAGGGATAATCATATCATGTTGAATTTAAGTTTGAATTCGGAATTGAATATGTTGATTAAACTTGCTTCGTGCTCGAATCAACTGTTATTGAGATCACCGGATTATGAGATTGAATTGAAGGTATGAATTCAGATTTGCTTGGCATAGGAACATTTGATCCGTACATAATTGGAATACTATTGAATCGTATGGGGTGGACGGATAATTATAAAGTTTACGGTTAATTTTGAAATACGATTATTCATGATAATAACCGGTATTTGTTTCTATGAATTTACGAATATGAACAAGAAGGAGTCTTGTTGATTCATATTTGGAATTGAAGTTGGAATTGAGTATGTTATGAAATCCTTAATATCGATATGAATTGATCATTGATATGATGAATGTGTTTAAAAGATGTTGGTGTTTTGGATATGAATATAAAATATTCATATCTAGAACTAAGTTATGTGTTTTGGTACAATATTCATATAGGAATACGAATATGATTCCGAGGTTGATGAGACTATTATTCATCTTTAAATTTGGAAGTTCATACGTATTGAACAAGTGTTCAAATCGAATGATTGAGTTATTTGAAACCCTTGGAATATGATTATCTATAATGTTGAATTAATCGGATTGTCCAAATTGATGATGATAATCGGTAATTGGTTGTGATCATGAATTTACAAGGAGGAAACTCGTATTCGTATTTAAGATCGAATTTGGAATCATTAATGTTTAGACCGTTGTTATTGGTTTATTTTGATTATTGATATGATTATCGGATTATGAATCGTGTTGTGGTTTTGAATTCGTGATTGATTGGTTTGGGTTGTTTAGATTTGTATTTAATCGGGATATTGTGTAACTGTTGGGTTTATTGATTGTTATTTATGATTTGTCGAGTTGCGGTTTGTACGGTGGATATGAGTTCGTAATTATTTGAGTTGTATTGTCCGATTTTGTATATGATCGAGGTACTGTTGAGCCGTTGAGTTTGATTGGTTGGCTATGTCGGTTATTGATTGTTATCGGATTGTTGTTGATTGATTACTTCAATAGGTTGAGATGTTTGATCGTGGATTACGACCGCTGTGTTGCGGTTGAGGCTGTGGAGTTCGTAGATTGCTTTTGGTCGGGGCTGAGGAGCTCGTATACGAAGGCAATAGATTTTGGTAACGGCTTCGTGGTATCGGTATCGAGGCAAGTTTATACTTGTTCAGTTTATAATATTTGATGAATGGTTTCGCTTTTATTTCATTTATAATTCATATAGCAATGCTATTACAGATGTAAACTGTCGAGATGATGATTTGTTTCCCATGCTGTGGTTTGGGACAAATCATAATGTATATGATTTAATTATGTTTGATTGAAGATAGAGATAGGAGTTATCTTTGATCTATGATATGGAATGTCGGATATCGAGGGTAGTTATCTTGATGACATGAGTATCGAGATAAAGGTTTATTGGTATAGAATGGACGATACCTTATTTAAGATTATTCGTATAATTGTATATTCGTTCAGGGATGTTTGTTCGTGGAAATGACATTGTCTCCGGCTTTGAGGTAATGTAAGTATTGTTCAGTTATGAGGATAATTATTCTAACGAATTGTTGTATGCTGATGTTTCGTATAATGAGATTCGTATTTGATTGTTTCGTTGGGGGATGTCGATCCCAGGACTGGTTGTATTGAGATCGTTGATCATGTTGATCATTCATTGGGGATGATGATCCCAGGATTGTTGTTTTGGATATTGATTAGTCATGTCGACTTTTCATTGTCAGTCTGTTATTGTTCATTTCAGTGAGTCTTTTTTATCCTTATTGGATATGTGATTCTTTGAGTTTCGTTGTCATGTTGCATCGTGACATATCTGGAATCAAATATGCGTTCCGACTGGTTATTATGTAGGATTTTTAGCTGGGCACACTGTGGTTATGTGTTGATATTTTCCACATTGAACCGTGCACACGAGACATAGTTCGTGAGGCTAATTAGGTACATTATCCCACGTATATCCTGGATTCCGTATACGGGGTGGACATGTGCACGGACACATTTCCGGATCGGGCATACTGTGATGTCCATCTTTGAGCCATATTGTTTGGTCATTCATAGTCCATGTATGATTGGATATGTTCGACGGTTTGCGACTGGTTGTTCATACGCCCGAGGGGTATGTTCGACAGTCGGAGTTATTTCTTTGAGATCCATTATTGTTGATCATTTGGAGTTTACCTTGTTGATGGTATTCTCGGTTATTGTTGATCCTTTGTTGATCATTTGGAGTCTACCTTGTTGATGGTATTCTCGGTTATTGTTGATCTTTTGTTGATCGTGTCGGAGTTTATCATGTCGATGATATTCTCGGTTGATGTTTTGGTTGATCATGGTTTTTGATCGTATGAGCATTCGGACTGTACGTTGATGTTTCGGGACTTGTATTCATTGTTTTGTGGTAGTTGATCTATAGATATATTGTGTGTTATTGATTTCTACCCAGATTGAGATTCGACTGTGAAATCCGACAGACATGATTTGGCGCAGATGGATTATTTCACGCTTGAGTTATGATGATGTTTTTGAGGATTTTGGTTATTGTTTTGATACAGTACAGATGGTTGTAGTTGAGTTCATTTCGTTATTCGAGAATGCGAAATGTTGATTATGGTAAGGATTGATTTGTTATGGATTGGTAAGGTTACGACGGTAAGATTATATTGGTGGTATTCTTACAGTATTATTGCATTGGTATGTAATTATTTATGATGATGTGATCGATATCATTATTGAGTATTGTGGCTGACCCCGTCGTGGGCCTTATTTTTAGGTACTCAGAGATCGAGCTAGTAGCGGTCGTGAAGGGATGAGCTTCCCGGGTGATACTGGTTGTGGCATGTTTTCGGAGAATTGGTTATTCTTTCTGGTTGTTTTATTTCTGATGCAATTATGTATTTTGAACTGTGTCTTTTTCCGCTGCGTGTGTTTTTTAAATGGCTTTCCGGTATATTTACCAACTCGTGTGTATTCCAAATGGCCTTTTGGCATTTTGCGAACTTGGGTTAATTCGTCAAATCGGTACGTATAAGTGGTGGCTTAACGTACATTTTGAACTGTCGAGATTTGGCATTTCGCCTTGTATTTTTAAATAGTTTTGATGACGGTATTTGAGAACTATATTTTGGAAAATATTTGAGTATTTAAAATATCACCGTCATCGCCCTTTTAGCGTTTTTAAATGTTTTTTAAATGGTTTTAGCCTGGTGGGTGTTGTGTCACGATTTATTCATCCCGACAGGCGATCGACTATAAAGCCGAGCGACCAAGTCAACTCCAGTCAAACTATGGCTAGCTCGCCAAGTCGAAGATATCAGACCACCGTCAGGCACCCAGCGATCGACTCCCAAGGCGATCGCCCTTTGGCAGCTGGCGATCTACTCTAGTGACCGGCTAAGGGCAATCGACGTACGCCCCGAGCAGAGACGATCGCCCGTCAAAAGTCATCAAGGACTGGGTCTCAGTAAAGCACCCACGTGCAGATCCACCAAAGGCGCTGACAAGATCTTCGCCAGCAGATAAAGATCTTTTGCTGACAGACAAGACCTTTGACCACAGCCTGTCACCTACCTCACCTACCAGCATGCGCGCCGAAAGTTGTCAGTGGGACCACCGCGGCGGCAACTCAGACGCGTGTAAGCTCCCGTTGGACCGCACTGATTGGCGCCAAAGAACTCCTGCAGACTTTGAGGGACAGGCCCATGTGCTAAAGACGATCGCCCGATTATTATATTGCAAGTAAAGGCGATCGCCGGCGTATCAAGCCACTATAAATAGAGAACCTCCTCCTACTGGAAAAAGGTTCTCGGTTCAGAACTCATCCACTTAGGTTCGGAATTCACTTGACTTACGTCCGAAATACATTCCACCAGGAGTTCACAATCTCTCACATTCCGATACATCCACGGAAATACTGAAGAACATACATATCATCAGGCTCCCGGCTATCTAACCGGAATCCATCTCAGGACTTCTCTCTCCAAATCTCTCGTCCAGAAGACGATCGGCAGAAGCAGCAAGTCTTCCACTAGACAGATTCCAAGGGATTCATAAGCCCAGAAGCCCAAGCATCCAGCTAAGTACTCGCCGTGAGAGGCGGTCGATCTCTCACCGCCGCGACTGTTCATCTCCTTTGTTACAAGAACTCACAGAGCATCAAATCTGGTTCTTCCGGCAATCTACACGCTCACTAGCTAAGATAACAAGAATCTTTACACTCATTGTAATTGTATTCTTACATTAGTACTTATATCCCCGAATATTGGTATTAATAATATCTCGCGAGAGCATTCAAGCCCGGGACTAACAACCCCGGCAAATCTTGTGTTATTTATCTTTCTCTCGGAAGTGCTCTTGCATTTGTTTGCTATCCCATCCATTCCAGCAATATCTATCTCCGGATAATATTTTGGGTAGCAACAATTGGCGCTAGAGGAAGGACACATCTAACCCTCATATTTTTATTTCTACCGTCCCGAAGAACACTCACTGTTCTCGGGGCAAATACTTGAAGTGACACTCACTGCACTTCAAAGAAAACCTCCAGAATCATGACATCCGCCGGTCCATCGAAGAAAGCTGCTCTCCGAACCGCCGGACACCATTTCCCGGCTCGATCGAACCCCGGCCGGCAGGAAGCCGCGGCAACGCGAGACTCTCGATCCGCATCGAGAGATGGCCCCAACCTCTCACTCGATCGGTTCCAAACCGAGGAACAGATCGAGGAGGCTATGGCCATCCCGGGAGGAGCGACGGAGAGCATGCGCGCCGCCGCGATAACTCCTCGATCATCCGCCGCATGGGAAAGCGGAAATTCAATGGGCTACCGAGCAGCGATCGTCAAAAGCCCCGGTCGCGAGAAAGGCTCTCGCACGACCGGACGGATCCATATTCGATCGCTTGGGACGCGACCCATCCGGCGAAGGGCACTCTATTTCCAACCTTGAAAAGACGGAATCCGAATCCGTCACCGGGAGTTCGGCCTACTCACCTCACAGTAACGCATATCGGCCATCGACTCCCGCCCGATCGCCGGGGACTCGGTACTCAATCGCCTCGGCTCCGCTCCGATCGCGAGCCGCTAATCGGAGCCACGGCGATGGCCGCCATGCAACGCCTTGACTCGACGAGATGAGAGCGCTCTTGGACACCGGGCAAGCACCGGCAAGAAGATCGCGGCCGGCCGAGCCACTCGCGGTCCACATCGAGCTTGCCCCATACAACCAACGATCGCTCCTCCTAAAACACCTCTGTATAAGGGGAGATCGGACCAGAAACCCACCCGAGTAAATTCCGAATTTACATGGTGGGTGTGGGGCATCGATGCAACCAAGTGCCGGATCTTCCCGTGACATTGGGCGGCGGCCCATAAGTGGTACGTCTCACTACCACCACGATCGGTCACCTCTTTTAAGAACGGCGAATGACTTCACGTCATACTTCGCCCGGCAAGGTCGCCAGGACGAAGGCCCCCACCGCATGATAAAGATCAAGCGGGGAAGGACGAAATCGACGCAGATTACATCGACCGGGTAGACGAAATCATCCTCACCGGCGAACCCGTCAGTGATGAGCTCGCTCTCTATTCGGTCATGGGGGGATTCCACGGTCACTCCCCCATGTTCAGACATCTCTCCAAGGATATTCCCCCAACTTACGCGACCTTCCGCGCTAAAGCTGCCAACTTCCTGGCCAGGCAAAGGCTACTCACCCTCCGCTTAGACGAGAAAACGCCGCCTCTTGTCCAGAAGATAGCGATCGCCAAAGCAAAGAGGGCGATCGCCAAGACGCCCGGAGATCTCAAGGCTTTCGAGGACATGGAAGCCCATCTCCTCCATACGTTCAACAGAACTCCGGCGCATATTTTCTATGCCATCAAGGGGCACGAAGAGCTCAAAAAGCCAAAGGCAATAAGGGACCACGGTCACCTGGACAACAATCAATATTGTGCCTACCACAAGAGTCCCGGCCACAGCACCAACCAATGCCGCGACCTCCTCAAACAGCTCTGGAGATTGTTCGAGGAGGGCAAGTTGGACAGCTTATTGGTTTAGCCGAAGCCCCTGCCTATCTCTATAGACGATCGTCCGAGTCGAACACAAAACAGGCTGGAAAGCTCATATGAGCCGACCCCTAGATCAATCTCGGCGACCGTCTCTACACGCTTCAATCAAGAAAAGGAGACCTCGGAAGTCTCCCCGATCTCCTTCCTTATTCAAGAAACCGGAGGACTCGATCGCCATCTACAGTTCACCATCTAACATGATGGACTAAGGCACGAGATCGCCTCCCCCGCACAACGTACACCGTCGAAGGTCGGAAGAGTGCAGCCATGGTCCTGGTGGTCGATGGAACCGACTGCTTAGGCCATGCAAGGTCCCTTTAGGCCAAGATCGCCCGCCCTTCGTTTAAATACGAGGCCGGCGTAGTCTGAGGGCCCTCCAAAGTTAATCGGTGGACACGATCGCTCGCCCTCAAAGGTTCATCATCTAACATGGTGAACCCGGACAATGCAACGTGCCACAACCCCCGTCTCAACGTACACCGTCGAGGTCGGCCATCTCCATGGCTGGCCGAGGTGGAAGCAGAGCTAACAAGCCGCGGGCGTGGAGTTGATTCATCCGACGCTGCCCCGCGCAAGGACTCCTCTAGACCAAGACCGCACGCCCTTCGTTTAAATACGAGGCGAGGCGCAGCCTAACAGAGGACCCTCATAATAAAGTGAGTCACGAGACACTCAATGTCTTCGCGCATCAAGACATGATCAAGGAGTCGGTCCATCGAACTCCGCGATCGTGCACGGCTCCTCAAGATGGACGACCATCCCCGAGGATTCGACAAAGTTGAAGACCGCTCACTCAAGGAATTATTTTCATCCCCTTACTTCCACTAAGTGAATAAAAACAAGGGGCAATAAGAGTGCGGACTACCTACACGACGATCGTCGCTATTCAACCACATACGGAGATCGTCATTTTTTCAGATGTAGTGCAGCGATCAAACTTGTTGTAAAAAGTTGTCTTATGAGTTTATCAATTCATTTGGAACTACCCTCGCAACGATCTCTCCTCACGCATTTGTACAAAGTCAAACAAAGACTCAAAAATAACCATTCATTCAAGTGATAAGTCAGAAATCCAAATGCTCATTTCATTACTTGAAAAATAGAGTACACGGTCGCCCGAAGGCCTAAGTACTACAAAAAGAAAACTACAAAACTACAAGGAAGTAAGCTAAAAGCGTCAAAAAAGGAAGCGCCTCAGGCCCCTGCCTGGCCTTCGCCATCAGCATCCGGCGCGGTCCCCTCATCTTCCGGAGCGTCGGGATGAGCAAGACTGTCCGGAGACGGATACCAGCTCAAATCCACACCGATGTCCGCCAGGTCCAAGATCGGCAAGGAGAAAGCCGAATTGAGAGGATGCTCCAATGCATATGACTTGAACTTCTCGGCAAGAGGACCGACCTCCAAGCCTCCCTTCTTAGCCGCTCGGATCGAGTCGGCGAACGCCAAATAATAGGCGAACTCGCTGACATACTCCAAGTTTTGGAAGGGATCGGCCTTGGTCGCGTCAACCTCTCCTCTCAGCTCGGCCATCGCCTGCTGCGATCCCTGGAGCTCGGCCTCCCTCGCAGCAACCTTCTCTTTCGCCTCCGCCAGCTCGCTGGTCAGCCGAGCGATCGTCTCCTTATGGCCCTGGACGGCACTCTGCATCTGGTCCCGAAATCGGTCGACCGCCATTCGGAATTTCTCAGTCTCCTTCTTCTCCAGCTCAAGCTCATGGCTCGCCCGCTTGGCCGCCTCCAAGGAGTCCTTCTCCATCGCCACGATCTTGTCAGCAAACTCGGCGTTCTCTTTCCGAGCCGCCTCGAGATCCTCCTGAAGGCGAATAGTGGAGGGCCTCCCCTCAAACTCCTGAGCAGCCTGGAAGGCCATGGTCGCCGTCTGAAGAGAAAGGGCGACAACAGCATGCATCGAACTCGACGATCGCCGCGAGCGATCGCATCCAGATCGATTGTCCACGCCTTCGCAAAGCGTATGCCTTTGCTAACATAGGGGGAATGTCGCAGAATGGCGAGGAGATCGACTCGCCAGAAATCCACGACCATCGGTGGACAAGACGGGTCTGCGCGACGGATCCCGCATCAAAACAATAAGTTAGTACAACTCCTACGCAGATGCAATTGTCAACACGTAAATGCTATCTACCTCTCGGCCTTCTCGATCCCGACCAAAAACGGCTTCCCTCGAGGAGTCTCGCATCCGCGATCGCCGTCTCCCGCAAAAGCCGCAGAGGGCGGCTCGCGCTCCGAGCAACGATGGTGATCGGAGGCGCGGCGATCGGCACTTCATCGCCCGGGCAGAAACGGTTCCTTCCGGCCTCGGCCTCTGCGATTCGCCCAAGCCCCTCCTCCGAATTTCCTCCTCAACCACGACTGCTCCACACGAGGCTCCGGCTCCGCGCGAGGCTCCGCTCCGAACTATAGGCAATGCAACGGTGGAACCCGAGTCGACCTCTTCGCGCGAAGACGGCCCAGACTCCCGGGTTCGACATAGCGATCTCCAATGGAGGCTCCAAAAGCGAGGGAAACGAACCTCTGCTTAAAGACGATCGACTAACGGTCGACACTCGTCTCTTAAAATAAGGCGATCGCCTAGTAAGTGAAGATCGCAGACCACATACTGCACCGCGAGATGTCTCGGGAAGCGGAATAGTCGAGCCGACAACCGACTCTCCTTGTTGATCCGAGTGGCGTCTAGGTCGTCGTCCGACAAGCTCCTAATTCGCTCCCAAACAACGAGGAAGTCGAAAGGCGGCTCCTCGATCGCGGAATATGAAAGCCCGCAAAATGTAAATCAAATTAGATCACCCAAAACGCATCCAAGCGAAGGGAGAGTCTAAACCCTTACGGGATTCCTCTCCCGAAATCTGGGGATCTCGGTTCGCTGTAGGATTGTCGCCGCGAAGCTCTCCACTTGCTGCCGACCTAACCACTTCGCCTCGATCGCCCGTATCTTATTCGAACTCCATGAATCACCCGGCCAGATCGGCCTTGAATATGGTAACCGCCGACCAACCTCTATGAGCCGTCAGTTTAAACAAATGGTTCATCTCCAACGGCGACGGAGACGTGACAGCGGTGACCGCCAAAAGGGTGAGGGTGCAAATGATTTGGAGCCGTGCGTTCGGCGTCACCGAAGTGGCGCCACATTCCAAGCGGCCAACAGATGGGAGACCGCAAAGGATAGAGGAAGCGCAGCCGGCCTCCATAACGGCCTCACTCATCGCGACCATACCCATCGGAGGCTGGTCGGCTCTTTCGTTCTCCGCAGCGCGAACATGTCCACATCTCGAAGGAACATGGAATCTTGTCCTCAGACGCCGATCTCTCACGGACGCCGAGCTCAGATTTGGCCGAGCGACCACAACGATTTGCGCTGCACGACATCGCGACCGCTTGGGGAGCACATATGGATAAGCGACCGAGTATCCCGAAATCGAATCGCAGAGTAGACCGCCAATCTCTCCATTATTTCAAAGAAAGGCCCTATAGGCCCGTCCCAAAATCGCTATGTTGCTCCCGGTAAGCCCCGATCGCGAGATCTCTCTCGTCTGCGATCGTCTCTCTTCAGCAGTCGACTCCCTAGCAACATCGGCCTCATTGAACAAAGCCTCAACTTCAGCCGGGTCGATTCCGGCCCGAATAGCTTCCGCCGCCGTCTCCAGGTGGAAGACGGGAGAAGTTTCTCCCCGGGCAGACGACGTCCCGGCAGCAGAACTGGTTCCCGCTCCAAATGATGATGAGGTTCCGGCCATTTTCAGAGTTAGAAAGGAAGAGAAGGATTTTTCTTACCCTAAAGTGAAATCGAACGACGATCGGCACTTAGATCTTCAGAAAATGCGGCAGCAGGTCCTTCTTTCTCCAATAAGCACGCGTGAGTGAGACTGCAGCCCCGCGCCCCCTTTTATAGGAGAAGACAGGGACCCGATTGCAATAAGAGCAAACCTCAGGGGTCGAATCTCAAACGGCGCACCAGTTGACCCCCTCGAGACCCGCGTACGCGTCTTTTCGAGGACGCGTCAACCGAGGAGTCATTAATGACCGTTGGCGTCCTCCAGTAGAAGCCCGACACGTGCGCGGAGACTTTTCAACGCCCGTTGCTTTTTCCCGCGCAGTTCAGCGGCCAACCAGGTCGTCCGAACTCAGGATATATCAGCTCAAAGACGATCGCCAGTTCAATAAAACACGAAGTCGCTCGTCAAAAGTTCAGTGATCGCCAAGAAAGCCACCTCACCCCACGTTTCCAAACGTATGAGCGAGCTGGGGGGCAATTGTTGTGTCACGATTTATTCATCCCGACAGGCGATCGACTATAAAGCCGAGCGACCAAGTCAACTCCAGTCAAACTATGGCTAGCTCGCCAAGTCGAAGATATCAGACCACCGTCAGGCACCCAGCGATCGACTCCCAAGGCGATCGCCCTTTGGCAGCTGGCGATCTACTCTAGTGACCGGCTAAGGGCAATCGACGTATGCCCCGAGCAGAGACGATCGCCCGTCAAAAGTCATCAAGGACTGGGTCTCAGTAAAGCACCCACGTGCAGATCCACCAAAGGCGCTGACAAGATCTTCGCCAGCAGATAAAGATCTTTTGCTGACAGACAAGACCTTTGACCACAGCCTGTCACCTACCTCACCTACCAAAGATGCGCGCCGAAAGTTGTCGGTGGGACCACCGCGACGGCAACTCAGACGCGTGTAAGCTCCCCATTGGACCGCACGATTGTGCCGGCAACTCCTGCAGACTTTGAGGGGACAGGCCCATGTGCTAAAAGACGATCGCCCGATTATTATATTGCAGTAAAGGCGATCGCCCGGCGTATCCAAGCCCTATAAATAGAGAACCTCCTCCTACTGGAAAAAGGTTCTCGGTTCAGAACTCATCCACTTAGGTTCGGAATTCACTTGACTTACGTCCGAAATACATTCCACCAGGAGTTCACAATCTCTCACATTCCGATACATCCACGGAAATACTGAAGAACATACATATCATCAGGCTCCCGGCTATCTAACCGGAATCCATCTCACGACTTCTCTCTCCAAATCTCTCGTCCAGAAGACGATCGGCAGAAGCAGCAAGTCTCCACTAGACAGATTCCAAGGGATTCATAAGCCCAGAAGCCCAAGCATCCAGCTAAGTACTCGCCGTGAGAGGCGGTCGATCTCTCACCGCCGCGACTGTTCATCTCCTTTGTTACAAGAACTCACAGAGCATCAAATCTGGTTCTTCCGGCAATCTACACGCTCACTAGCTAAGATAACAAGAATCTTTACACTCATTGTAATTGTATTCTTACATTAGTACTTATATCCCCGAATATTGGTATTAATAATATCTCGTGAGAGCATTCAAGCCCGGGACTAACAACCCCGGCAAATCTTGTGTTATTTATCTTTCTCTCGGAAGTGCTCTTGCATTTGTTTGCTATCCCATCCATTCCAGCAATATCTATCTCCGGATAATATTTTGGGTAGCAACAGTGGGTTCTGGCGCGGGACCCACGGCGCTGTAATATCCCGGATGGTTTTGGGTGTGTTATAGAAAATGGTATCGGAGCTTGGGTTTTGTGAAACCCGAGCGTGTGTGTTATGTGGCTCTACCAATACGGTAGTAGCGTGGCTTTTGAAAATGATTTTTTCTGACTTTTGAGTCAAATCGAATTTTGGAGGTTCCAAAAATTTTGAGATATTTTCAAATTGCTAGTTGTGATATTGGTGTGTGTTGGTATTGTGTTGAGACTTCGTATGGGAGTCGTGCACTAGTATCACAGGAGATCATCGGCTGCACGCACCTGTAAGTATATTGTTTTTGGTTATTCGCTTGTAGCGACGATTGATTGCTTTTGTGATGAGTTTGGAAATTTTGGGTTGATCTGTTGTTTGTGGCAGGATTGCAAGTTTCGAGGACGAAACTTATTTTAAGGGGGGTAGTATGTAATACCTGGATTTTTAGTATATATTTTTCGCTTTATTTTATCTAAGATATATTGGATAGCTTGGTGTCTATACAGTATTGATAAAATAAATTGAGAACCGAGACAGTTATACTTGTGTAATGGACGTGTTTGATTGACAGTTATATTGAGGATATGGTGTATCAGGTTGAACTGATTTGGACATCAGGTGTATCGTATGAGAATGTTATTGGATCCAGTATATGTATTCAGTATGTGGTGTGTATACGTATCCAGTGTCGAGACGGACCGGAACAGTGGATTTGGCTAAGTATAGAGCCCTTAACGTACGCTAAGCTTAAGGACTTACGTACGCTAAGTTGCTAGTGTTACTTACGTTTCGGCTAAGGCGTTACGTATGGCCGACAGGTGGGACCCGTGGTCGGCATATTTCGGCAAAGAACGTGCATGGGCAAGTCAACTACGTATTATGTACGCTATGCATGGTGTATTACGTACGTAATATGAGCTTTTACTATAGCAAGTCAACGTACGTACTACGTACGCTATGGAGAAAGGGTTACGTACGTAAGGCTTGGAACGAAATGAGTCAGTGATTTCTGGACTGTCATTACGTACGCTACCGAGGTCAGATAGCGTACGTAAGAGGGTGTTACGTACGTTAACTTTGGCATGTTACGTACCTAACAAGTTGAAAGTTTATAAAAGTGAATGCCCGTCATTTCATTTTGTTCATAACTCCATTCGTTTTTTTCGCCTTCAACACTGAGAGAGAGAGAGTTTCAGCTCTTCTAAGTCGATTATGAGCTTGGAAACATGGGATTGGAGCTTGAGATATGGAGCTATTGTTGATTCTTGAAGTGTTTTCTTGTATATTTCATCTTCTAAGAGGTATGTTGGATAATCCTCTCCTTGAATTCGGATTTTGATGTTATTGTTGATGAATTTATATGAAGATGATTACGATCTTGTTGTTACGATTCTTGAGGCTATATGAACTATATGTTGAAGGATACGATGGTTTATGTCTTGACTATGATGGTTATGATATTATTGTTGTACTTCTTGATGATATATGAGGTGTATATTGAAGAAGATGATGATTATGATGAGTATATGTTTCAAGTGTTTATGTTTTAGATATGAACATGGAATGTTGATATTTCGGATAAGTGATGATGATTATGGATGTTAAGGGACAAGTTATGTGAATGGTGATTTGATCTTTCGTGTGGTCTTGATGAGATACGAATCGTGATTATGATTTTGACAAGAATATTATCTTTCTTTGAGTATATGTGTTCATATGAGTCGAAGGATCCTAAGTGTAGTTTGACATGAGATTGATATATATGAACACGGGATAATCATATCATATTGAATTTAAGTTTGAATTCGGAATTGAATATGTTGATTAAACTTGCTTCATGCTCGAATCAACTGTTATTGATATCACCGGATTATGAGATTGAATTGAAGGTATGAATTCAGATTTGCTTGGCATAGGAATATTTGATCCGTACATAATTGGAATACTATTGAATCGTATGAGGTGGACGGATAATTATAAAGTTTACGGTTAATTTTGAAATATGATTATTCATGATAATAACCGGTATTTTTTTCTATGAATTTACGAATATGAACAAGAAGGAGTCTTGTTGATTCATATTTGGAATTGAAGTTGGAATCGAGTATGTTATGAAATCCTTAAGATCGATATGAATTGATCATTGATATGATGAATGTGTTTAAGAGGTGTTGGTGTTTTGGATATGAATATGGAATATTCATATCTAGAACTAAGTTATGTGTTTTGGTACAATATTCGTATCGGAATATGAATATGATTCCGAGGTTGATGAGACTATTATTCATCTTTAAGTTTGGAAGTTCATACGTATTGAACAAGTGTTAAAATCGAATGATTGAGCTATTTGAAACCCTTGGAATATGATTATCTATAATGTTGAATTAATTGGATTGTCCGGATTGATGATTGTAACACCCCGAGATATTCGGAATAATTACAGCGCCGTAAACCCTTTAAGTAAGGATTTACAAGGCTAATTAAACGAAATATAAATATAATCCAATAATACCATAGAAGTTCAAAATACAAAACCGGTTCCAACTGATCCATTGAGTTAATTAATAAAACCATATCGAAATGATATTAATAAGACACGCGTACTCGAGTACTGAAAATGAACCAAGAAGACAAATCACAGAGACAACAAACATCACTGAGCCACTTCGTCGTCACGTCGGTACTGTGGCTGTTTCCCCGCTCCTCGGCTACCTGAACATCAAAACACATGTCCACCCCCGAAGGGGTTAGCAAAACGATGCTAGTACAAGTATCATATTAAACAAATCGGATATGCAACAACAATGCATAACAAAATACACAACCCGGACTTCCGCTATCGGAATCCGACAATGCAAATCCACAAGATTCCATTAACACAGTATGGGTATTCCAATGATCCAGCCCTCAGCATAGATCCCAAGATGATCCCGTCGGACCAACACGAGGTGGAAAAATCCATCCAATGATCCAGCGCCCTCAGCCTAGATCCCAAGATGATCCCGTCGGAC
The DNA here is from genome assembly GCA_033398695.1 of Orobanche coerulescens. Taxonomy (NCBI): domain Eukaryota; kingdom Viridiplantae; phylum Streptophyta; class Magnoliopsida; order Lamiales; family Orobanchaceae; genus Orobanche; species Orobanche coerulescens. The sequence continues at coordinate 138,486,217 of CM065814.1, read as the reverse complement.
CAACACGAGGTGGACATCCGATCCAGCGCCCTCATCATAGATCATACAACATACACAAACACAACTCATGCATACATATATGCACAATCGCTATGTCCATCAACATGAACATACAAACACTAGATAACGAATATCATGACAATTCAACGAAATAAATCCCATGTTCAACAACATGAATAAACCACATGTATGCTCAAAATACCAATATTAACAAATTACGATACTTGCCTCAAAGATGGCAAGAACTAAACACTCCAATGATCTCAACACACTCGAAGGCCGCCTCCTTCGATCAACGTACCAAGCTCGAACCTTAACAAAAGAAATAATATAAAATTCATCTCAAGTCGTACGAATGTCTAACAATCCGGTCTATGGCCGAAAGCTCTTAAAATGTATTCTGCCTGAACTACTTAGCGTACGCTACGTATTCTACGTAACGTGCGCTAAGCCTGCTAGTTAGCGTACGTAAACGACGAAGTCTAGCGTACGCTAGCTATGTACTGATAGATTTGATCAGCCAACTGACTCGACTGATGACATAACGTACGTTACGTACCAAACGTAGCGTACGTTAACTCATTCCCGATAGCGCACGTTAATATACATATCTTAGCGTGCGCTAACCGTGCATGGCAGTTTACTACTGGGTAGCAGACTTGATCTAATGGTGATGAAACTCATGAAATCTTTAGTGTTTAATACATATCATCTCCATGCATATCATGCTCATACGGTTTATGAATGATATTTACGGATTAAACGACTTCATGATACAAGGATACATATAATCTTCTCAACACCATAATTCATCTTGATTTTCAAGAAAATATCCTAGGTTCAATACATTCTATGTCCCAAAACGTATAATTCCATTATGTAAAAACATAAGAACTTGATAATCTCCATAACTGGTCATAATCGGTTTGAAGCTTCATGAATATGCTAGGAGTTCAAACACTAAAATGTTCAATGGTTTTATACGATGAAGAAGTGCCGAAACATCGAAAATATCCTTCTAACACATGATGTTCGACTACGTACGAATTTAACTGACTAGATAATCCCAAATCATGATCAAAACATCCTTCAGAATACTACTTAAATTGGTTAAGAATCACCTACCTCAAAGTAGTGAAGAACAAGGAGGAACTTGAAGAAATCCAACACCGAGGGCTTGAACACCAATCTCCAATGATCCACAATCTTCAAACTCGTGCTAGGATGATGATATGAGAGGTTGAAGATGGAGGAGGTAACTCTCTAAGTCTAAGAATTCGGATTAGTGAAGTGAAAAAGTCTTAAAAATGAAAAAGGGTGTTGTCCTATATATAGAAAATGGTTATTAGCGCGCGCTAGTCCATATCCGTAGCGTGCGCTAATGGCCATATGAAGCTTACTGACCTCACTGTACTCAACATTTAGCATGCGCTATCCTCATATCAGTAGCGTGCGCTACCGCGTTGACTCGTTTTTTCCTGAAAGCCGTCCAGGTTCATCCCGACATGATCCGACCAAGATCCGCGGCTGATCTCACCTACCACCCTGTCTTAATCATGTTGACTACGTATAGCGTGCGCTAAGGTTCATACATAGCGTGCGCTACGAACCCAATTTAGCGTACGCTACGCTAAGTCAATAGCGTGCGCTACATGTGCAAAAATCACCACTAAAAACACATTCATGCAATCATGCGCTCAACAACACCGGATCATGAAATACGGAGAATAATACTCAGATCAAAATGCAACAAATACAATATCACAAGGTTCAAATACACATCAGAAATCTCGGGTATTACATCCTCTCTCCCTAAAAAGAAGTTTCGTCCCGAAACTTAAGATGGAAACAACTCCGGATACCTAGTCTTCATATTGTCCTCCGTTTCCCAAGTGGCCTCTTCAACTTCATGTCGTGACCATTGTACTTTAACCAAGGGTATTGGTATATTCCTCAATTGTTTGATCTGACTCTCAAGTATCTTGATTGGTCTCTCTTCGAAGGTGCCGTCATTAGCTATCTCGATCTCATCGAACTCAATGATATGACTGGGATCTGGTACATACTTCCGCAATTGGGATACGTGAAACACATTGTGAACGTGACTCAGCGATGGCGGTAAGGCCACCCTGTATGCTAAATCCCCAACTTTCTCGAGGATCTCAAATGGTCCGATATATCTCGGACTTAGCTTACCCTTCCTCCCAAAACGGAAAATTCCCCGTGTAGGAGACATCTTCAATAGTACGTGGTCCCCAATGTCGAACTCTAGCGGGCGACGACGCACATATGCATAAGACTTCTGTCGACTCTGGGCAGTCAACAGTCTTTCCCGAATCAAAGCTATCTTCTCTTGAGTCTGAACTATCAATTCCGGTTCCGTCCCGATCAAGTCTGAAGAATCATCCCAGCACAAGGGTGATCGACATATTCTCCCGTACAAAGCTTCAAATGGTGCCATCCTAATAGAAGCATGCCAACTATTGTTATACGTGAATTCAATCAACGGCAAGTGAATTTCCCAATCAGTTGACCAATCCAAAGCACAAGCTCTAAGCATGTCTTCTACTGTTTGTATAGTCCTTTCGGACTGACCGTCTGTTGCGATAATTGTTGAACGCAAGTGTACGTTATCGTATACAAGTAATAAAGTGATGAGTGAGTATCGTTCCCACGAGGACTGAATCACTAACTACCGATTTTTATGTATTCCAGTTTTATTTGAACAATCGAACTTTGGGTTTGCAATTAATTACTAAAAGAATTAATAAAAGACTAAACAGTAAAAATGATCGCTTGACGAAAGAGACTCAAATGATAAGTAAGTCTAGGATTCTGAATCCACCTCGGTTTATCCGAATTTACTCTCGATTATCTGAAGTTAATAATTTTCCCAATTTATTGAAGGCGAAGATTGCTAATATATTCTACCGCCTCTCCCGAGGTCAATAGATTTTTCTAAAGGCGAATAACGCACTCTATCCCTAGGTGAATTAGTTCTTCAATAGGCAAAAAGCGTAAAATCTCCAAAATGCCACGTAGTTCCTATAAGTATATTCCTATCTCACAGAATAAAACGGTCCTCACCAATAGTTCCTCACCAATTCTCCTCTCCCGATTCGAATTGAATGATTAAAACAATACAACTATTGGCCAGATAATTGAAAGCATTAAACACGATTGGGAAAACTCAACAAAAAGGGAATTAATTAGATAATCTCAAGCAAATCCGTCAAAACGTAGGTTTCATCAAAATCCTAGGTTAGGGTTTTAGCCTGACATACTAATAAATGAAAATACAGAATTAATAAATAGAAGCATGAAAATCAAACGCAGATGAAGCTCGGATTCCTCCGTTCTTCGGCTTCCGCCCTCTGCTCTTGAAGTCTTCTGCTTCTCTTCCTCTTCTGCCGTCTCACCAAGATTCTCTGATTCCAAGGTTTTCCCAAGATCAAAAGATCAAAAGATCCAAAAGATGATTAATTAGGGTCTTAAACCCTTATTTATAGCTTTGTACAGTCTCCAAATCGCGTCCGTGTGAGTAGGTCGAAAACTGGCTTCAAAACGGCCCAAATCCGCGCGGAGTACACAAAACCGCCTAGTGTGCCGGGGCTCACTAAATCTGTGCCGCGGCACATGGTCTTCAGCTGGACACCTGGGCGCCATTTAATTCATTTGTGCCGCTCACTGGATCTGCCGCGGCATGCAGTCTGATCTACTTTGTGCCCGCTGGTTGCCTTCCTGAGCCGCGGCCCACTTGCCTTGTGCCGCGGCTCACAGCCAAAATTTTCCGTTTTCGCCCGTTTCGCCTCGTTTTAGCTTCCGGACTCCAATCTCCTGACAAACATACAAAATTAAGGCATTAAGAGCTCATTTAAGCAAATTCACTCTCCAAAATAATACAAAATAATGATAAATAAGCGTATAAAAATACGCCTAACAAATACCCCCAAACTTAAGCCTTTGCTTGTCCTCAAGCAAAAAGAATTTATTTCAACAAAAGAATGTCGTGAATAATCGTGCAACTCGTAGTGCTCAACCTAATCAATACTATCCTGAAATTCTCTCTGAATAATACGAGTATCGTAATAGCGAGCTACACTCAGAACACTAATTCTACAAAGTAACCAAGTTCGGTCCTAATTACTCGTTCATGAAGAAAATCCAGCTCAAAGATTAACAAACGTGAATCAAATCGATCGTCAATATGAAAGGTTAAAATAAACAAGCTAGTTCGCCCCGTTCCACAGTCTAATGGCAAAATTTTCACGAGTTTCATAAAAATAATCCTCGGACAGTATTCCCTTATATATATATATGCTCAAGAAATTGATTCGAGTTGACCACTAGGTTCGGATCTCGGGATGTTTCATCGGGACAATCCTAGGGTGGAACTTCCATTCTCATGTATTGGGAAACCGTTTGACATAAAAGACACTCATGGGGCACATGGATGCTTCTAGTTACTAAGTTCCCTTCTACAGCGGAGAAACAACTCGAATATATAATTCCCGCATGTCCGAATCAAGGTCGCCGTTTTACGCGAGAGTAAACCACGGGTCACGTGAATACCCCCGGTTACTAGGTTCCCTATCATCGGCATATGTGAAATTTCTAAATCACTAGTCAAATCAGGGTCGTCGTTTTACGCGAGAGTAAACAACGGGTCACGTGAATACCCCCGGTTACTAGACTTCCCATCATAGAACAAAAATATCTCGACTTTTGGGAAAAACTGACCGACTCTAAACTCAATCTAAGTGCCAACACGACTAATGTAACTGGACGGCTAGCTAACCGAAAAATGTAACCAGACGTATCGATGGTGATTTTAAAACACGTATGTATCTCCTCTTATCCGCCAAGACCTCTACAATCGCAAGAAAAATTTCGGACCTAAATGAATACTAAGCAGAAACAGAAATCACTGACTACAACGCGACTAAAACTCGACCGTTTCTTCAGAGAGAAAAATAGTGTCGTAACATCAGTATTACACAAATAGAAGCACGAAAAATTCACGAATAGAGTCAAATCAAGACAAGCAAGGCTATCGAAAAAAATAACGCAAAGTAATGAAAAGTGCAACAAAATCAGTACAGCAATGAATGTAGCAACAGAAAGTAACCCCCCCCCCAAACTTAGGACGTACATTGACCTCAATGGACAAAATATAGTATGCAATAAAAGTAAAAGGTCAAGTACTCCTCTCCAGTCCTCTCACGAGCTGGTGCCGGCATCATCCGGTGAGGAGGGTGGTTTGGCTGGCCGAGCAGGTGCAATAAATGGCCCGTGATATGGGCCGTCCATGCGGCAAGGTGCTCCTGATGATAGGCGTCCCTCGATGCCAGACACCTCGCCTCTCGTCGGTTGGCCCGGTGGGCCTGCTCTCGCATCTCAGCTCTGACGGCAGCAATAACGCTCTCTCGCTCCGTCCGCTGCTCCTCTCGCATGGCAGCCAGCATACTCTCCCTCTCTCTCCTCATCTCATCTCTCTCTCTCCTCATATCCTCTCTCATATCCTCTCTCTCTCTCCTCGTCTCCTCTCTCTCTCTCCTCATATCCTCCCTCAGCTCGTCGAACATCGCCTGAAATCTCTCTCTGTCGGGCGGCGATCCGGCATCTGCCTGCCCATGTGTCAGCAAAAGAGGCTCGGGGGACCCCTCGTGGGCCTCATCCAGTAGAAATCCTCTCCCCCGAGCGTGCGCCGGCGCTCCTCCCCACTGGTCAAAATGTGAGATGATGCGGTGGTCGATCGGGGCCTGGGGAGCAAGCATCGGCTCGTCGTCTGACCACGTCAGCCCCGACTGCCGGCACAGAGCGCAGATAAGAGAGGGGTGTTTCAACCCCGTCTTGGCCCCTCCCTGAATGCACTGGAATATAGAACGGACCAAGAGAGGGGCCACATCGAACCGCATCCCAAATGTGATAGCGTAAAGTGTCCGGGCGCGGGAGAGAAAGACAGTGCGGATCTGAGATGTGGGGTCTATACGGGCGCAAATAAAATATAGACAGGCACGCCCGAGCCGACTGAGGCGCGAGCTCTTGAAATGGAAAGTGGAAGAACCCGGTGCGCGCTGCTCCCAGTCGGAGTCGGGCTGCGCAATAGTCTCGAGCAGAGCCTCCTTCGTGAGGCTAGTCATAACTCGGTCAGAGGCCGTCTCATCTACCACCGGAAGCCCAAACAACCTCCGAATAGCATTGTGAAAATCAATCAGTAACACCTCGGACATCGACTGAGTCCGAGTGTCCGATCGCCGCAACATCCGGCTCGCCGAATATGCTTCAATAGCGGCCGGGCATAGAACTCTGCACTATCGATATCACCGGCTCTGGGTGCGAAAACCGGCCCACCCCATCTCATCTATCATCGTAAGCAATTCCCCGTCTTGGGGGGCTGGAGTAAATCCCCTCTCCGGGATAAGAGGTCGCGGCCGAATCTTCTCATTGAAGATTTTGTGAATCTCAGGGTCAGAAAACTGGTGTGCCTCAGACTCGGCGCGACTACGAGAGGTTTCCCCTCGAGTGGGGGATGACTGAGTCCTGGCTCTCTTGCTCAGCTTCTTCGTCCTAGCCATAGTCAGTCCTGAAAAAATTTAAACACCAAAGGTTACTTACTCAACAAATAACGAGAATAATCATCACTCGGCTAAGGATATCCGGCCGTAATCAAGAATTTAACAAGATAGCACATCCGTGAGAGAAAAATGAAATTTAACTATAATGTACAAACTGGACGTACTTGTTGGGGTTGCTGCAATTCCAGAACGAATACGTTGCACACAGATTAAAAATATTGCTTTAACAAAGAAAATTTTTCATTTAGACATTTCATCGAACACCTAAAGGGCAAGAGTTTACTTGAAGAACAAACATGGCAATAGCTCGAAAAAGCAAGACCAGAATCCAGAATCGTAAACACGTAATAATCAAGACGACAAAGTTGAGCGTTGAAAGAGAATACAATCTCGATCACTAGAGAGTTTGAAACGAAGCAAATAAGGCGAAATTCCCCAAACTTATGAAAATTACAAAAACGGCCCAAATGCCCGAAAAATCGCGATACATCGACGGATTAACAAACCGAAAGTTCCAACACGACCAACTACTCAAATTTAAACACCAAAGGTTACTTACTCAACAAATAACGAGAATAATCATCACTCGGCTAAGGATATCTGGCCGTAATCAAGAATTTAACAAGATAGCACATCCGTGAGAGAAAAATGAAATTTAACTATAATGTATAAACTGGACGTACTTGTTGGGGTTGCTGCAATTCCAGAACGAATACGTTGCACACAGATTAAAAATATTGCTTTAACAAAGAAAATTTTTCATTTAGACATTTCATCGAACACCTAAAGGGCAAGAGTTTACTTGAAGAACAAACATGGCAATAGCTCGATTCAATCCCCAAGAACAAAAACACGAATCATTCACCATCAAAACTACATACTCAATTCATTCATATTCCAAAATAACCATGAAAATTCGATCAAAACCATCATGTTATCCACTAAACCATTATAGAACTTTTGAAGGAAATAAACATATTCAATCCTCAAATGCATAAAACAACTTCAAATTTAAATTCATAGAACAAGTAGAGATTAGAGATTTGAACATACCTTGCTTGGATTGTGAAAAATGCAAGAAAATCGCAAGAAGAAGGATAAGGAGACTGTCGTCCGATCGCGCGCAAGGGGAAAGGGAAGGAAGAAAGGAAGCGTACCTGGGGTGGCCGGCCGAATGCGGGTTATAAGATACCTGGCTGTTCGAATTCCGCTTGGTGTGCCGCGGCACAGCTCAAGTGAGCCGCGACACCGCATACAGTCCCTTTTTACCTATTCGTTTGTTTTGTTGTGGGCTGCGGCTCAGGTTTCGTGTGCCGCAGCGCAGGGCTCAGGTGTGCCGCGGCTCAGTAATGTTGTGCCGCGGCACAAAGTACAGTTTGTTTAGCCCTCCCTTTCGATCTGTGTGTGCCGCGGCTCACAATACTTGTGCCGCGGCTCAGTAATGAATTTCTCCCCTGGGATTTTCCTGCACAGAATTTTGAGAAGAACACGTCAAAAGCGAGAGGTAGAAGCAAATTAAAGCACAAAATGATGAAAAATAAAAACCAAGAATGCAAGAAAAATATAGAAACGCAAAAATCTACAACTACGAACTCGGGTTGCCTCCCGAGAAGCGCTAAGTTTATAGTCTTCAGCCGGACCTATTAAAAAAATCAGTTCGCTTTTCGCAAACTCCATTTGGTTTCCGCCCCGTTCATCGAACCGTTGATATGATTTTTAAAATTTTGACCATCGGTCATTAACGATTCGATTTTCGGATCGGAGACCCAATGTTGGTTGCGGAAAGGTTTTGACGTGAACAACTTCCCGAAACACCCGTTTTTCTCATGACTAGATGTCCGTTTGATTTCCGGCTTATTCCCCTCTTTCACGAATGCACTTAAGACTGCAGTGGACTTTTCCGAGTGTGGCTGATCAGATGGCCATGATTGCATGTTCACATGCTCGAGAAATGCTACTCGTTCTACATCTTTCTTAAAAGTTGGACCATCTGACATGGAATCTGAATTTTTCGACCGACGATGTCTTCGGTGTTTTTATTTTGTAACGGCCTCCACATTTTCACTTTGTGAGCTCTTATCCACACCTCCGGGCCGTGAAAAGGATTTGAATACTTGGAATGTAACATGCTCGTCTTGAACCCGCAGAGTTAATTCTCCTTTTTCGACATCTATAAGAGTTCTGCCGGTCGCTAAAAATGGTCGTCCCAAGATAATCGGGATATCTTCATCTTCCTCCATGTCGAGAATAATAAAATCCGCTGGAAAGATAAATTTATCCACTTTTACTAGCACATCCTCAATCACTCCCCTCGGATACTTAATGGATCGATCTGCTAATTGCAAGGAGACCGTCGTCGGCTTTGCTTCTCCAATTCCCAGCTTTTTGAAAATAGACAAAGGCATGAGGTTAATACTAGCACCGAGATCGCACAATGCCTTATTAAAAGAAAGATTCCCCATGGTGCACGGTATGTTGAAACTTCCCGGATCTTTCAATTTTGGTGGGAGCTTCTTTTGAAGAATCGCGCTGCATTCCTCCGTCAAGGCGACAGTTTTAAACTCCTCGAGTTTTCTTTTCTTTGACAATATCTCTTTCATGAATTTAACGTAGCTTGGCATTTGTTCCAACGCGTCGGCAAATGGAATATTAATATGAAGCTTTTTGAACACGTCGAGAAACTTAGAGAATTATTTGTCTGCCTTTTTCTGCTGTAATCTCTGCGGAAACGGGACGGGGGGCACATATGTCTTCGGGTTATCCGGAAACGTTATCGAGGGTCTCCAATCTTGAGATTCCTCCGTCGCTAAATTTTTCCTCTCCTCAATTTCACTCCTCTTTTCACTTTTCTCGGGCTAGTCCAACATCTTCCCGCTTCTCAAACTGATCGCATTTAGACTTTCTCTAGGATTTGTCTCGGTCGTACTGGGCAATGCTCCCTCCGGGCGGGCTGTCAACACATTGGCAATTTGGCCCAGCTGGACTTCCAAGTTGCGAATGGACGCGGAATGATTCTGCAATGTCGCTTCAGTACGGGTCATGAATTGACTCGTATTCGCTGTCAATTTCGCAATTGCTTCCTCGAGAGAAACTTTTGGACCGGGAGGGGGCTGCTGTTGGTTTTGAGGGAACGGAGGCTGGTTCGAGTTCTGTCCGTTTCTCCACGAAAAGTTGGGATGATTACGCCACCCCGGATTATACGTGTTGGAGTACGGATTATTTTGCCGGTTTCCGTTTCCTACAAACTGAGCTTGTTCAATTTGGGGCTGCTCGAACGGATTTCCGACTTGACACTCTGCGCTAGGGTGAGATCCGTTACATCAATTGCATGTCTCAATGGTCACGGGGGAAGGAGAATGCGAAAATGCTTGAAGCTGCTGAGTCAAGGCGGCGACTTGAGCTGACAATGTGGATATCGGGTCATTACTAGAAATTTCCAAAACTCGCTTTGGCGTTAATCTTTCAGATGGCCATTGATATGCATTTGCGGCCATAGCTTCCAACAACGAGTGTGCCTCGGCCATAGTCTTTCCCATCAAAGCTCCACCGGCGGCTGCATCCACGAGAGTGTGTGTAGAGGCACTCAATCCATTGTAGAACGTCTGAATTTGAAGCCAGTCTGGAAGGCCATGATGTGGGCATCTTCGTAACAAATCTTTATATCGTTCCCACGCCTCGTGGAGCGATTCCATATCATACTGACCAAAAGTGGTGATCTCGTTTCTCAATCTCGCCGTCTTAGAAGGTGGGAAGAATTTAGCAAGGAAGGCTTGCGCTAACTCTGCCCATGTTGTGATCGACCCCGGCGGTAAGGAATTTAGCCAAAATTTCGCTTTATCCCTTAAAGAGAAAGGGAAAAGCCGTAATCTGATAGCATTGTCGGTGACACCATTGTTCTTGAACGTGTCACAAATTTCGAGAAAAGAAGCAATATGTGCGTTGGGGTCGTCATTCGGCAATCCACAGAATTGGCTCGCCTGCACCATCTGAATGATCGCAGGCTTGATCTCGAAATTGTTGGCTTGGATAGTGGGACGCCGAATCCCCGAAAAGTTTGCGTTGATCTGCGGCATGGCATAGTCTCGAAGTGCCATTTCCGGTTGAGCTTGCTGCACAATATTATTTCCTCCTTGAATTTCGATATTCTCGGCCATGTTCACCGTCGTCTGTAACTCTCGTTTCTCCTTCTCTCTCCTAAGAGTGCGCTCGAGTTCGGTATTCAAACGTAGTAGGCCTTTGTCACCGAGTTTTCTCATGCACTACGCGAAAGATCCTGAAAGGAAAAACAAATAAATAAATAAAATTAAATACACAAAAATAATAAAATAAAAACGTTCAAACTAAGACTAGAAATACTGTAATCGATAATAGCAAAATTTCATTCCCCGGCAACGGCGCCAAAAACTTGTTGCGATAATTGTTGAACGCAAGTGTACCTTATCGTATACAAGTAATAAAGTGGTGAGTGAGTATCGTTCCCGCGAGGACTGAATCACTAAATACCGATTTTTATGTATTCCAGTTTTATTTGAACAATCGAACTTTGGGTTTGCAATTAATTACTAAAAGAATTAATAAAAGACTAAACAGTAAAAATGATCGCTTGACGAAAGAGACTCAAATGATAAGTCTAGGATTCTGAATCCACCTCGGTTTATCCGAATTTACTCTCGATTATCTGAAGTTAATAATTTTCCCAATTTATTGAAGGTGAAGATTGCTAATATATTCTATCGCCTCTCCCGAGGTCAATAGATTTTTCTAAAGGCGAATAACGCACTCTATCCCTAGGTGAATTAGTTCGTCAATAGGCAAAAAGCGTAAAATCTCCAAAATGCCACGTAGTTCCTATAAGTATATTCCTATCTCACAGAATAAAACGGTCCTCACCAATAGTTCCTCACCAATTCTCCTCTCCCGATTCGAATTGAATGATTAAAACAATACAACTATTGGCCAGATAATTGAAAGCATTAAACACGATTGGGAAAACTCAACAAAAAGGGAATTAATTAGATAATCTCAAGCAAATCCGTCAAAACGTAGGTTTCATCAAAATCCTAGGTTAGGGTTTTAGCCTGACATACTAATAAATGAAAATACAGAATTAATAAATAGAAGCATGAAAATCAAACGCAGATGAAGCTCGGATTCCTCCGTTCTTCGGCTTCCGCCCTCTGCTCTTGAAGTCTTCTGCTTCTCTTCCTCTTCTGCCGTCTCACCAAGATTCTCTGATTCCAAGGTTTTCCCAAGATCAAAAGATCAAAAGATCCAAAAGATGATTAATTAGGATCTTAAACCCTTATTTATAGCTTTGCACAGTCTCCAAATCGCGTCCGTGTGAGTAGGTCGAAAACTGGCTTCAAAACAGCCCAAATCCGCGCGGAGTACACAAAACCGCCTAGTGTGCCGGGGCTCACTAAATCTGTGCCGCGACACATGGTCTTCAGCTGGACACCTGGGCGCCATTTAATTCATCTGTGCCGCGGCTCACCTGGACTGTGCCGCGGCACAGAGTACAGTCTACTTTGTGCCCGCTGGTTGCCTTCCTGAGCCGCGGCCCACTTGCCTTGTGCCGCGGCTCACAGCCAAAATTTGCCGTTTTCGCCCGTTTCGCCTCGTTTTAGCTTCCGGACTCCAATCTCCTGACAAACATACAAAATTAAGGCATTAAGAGCTCATTTAAGCAAATTCACTCTCCAAAATAATACAAAATAATGATAAATAAGCGTATAAAAATACGCCTAACACCGTCCGTTTGAGGATGATAAGCCGTGCTAAAGTTCAGCTCAGTCCCCAAAGCCCTGTGAACTGTCTTCCAGAAGTGCGACACGAAGCGACCATCTCGATCTGAAATAATGGTCTTCGGCGTCCCATGCAATCTGACTATTTCTGCAATAAATACTCGTGCCAATTTCTCGGGTCCCCACGTGTCTTTAATTCCTAGGAAATGAGCCGACTTGGTTAGTCGATCAACTATAACCTAAATCATGTTCATTCCCGTCTTGGTCCTTGGTATATTGGTGATGAAAACCATCGTGATATCCTCCCACTTCCACTCAGGGATTGGAAGCGGCTTTAACATTCCGTCAGGTCGCTGATGTTCAATCTTAACCTGCTGACAGGTCAAACACTTCGAAACGTACTATGCTACGTCCTTCTTCATATTTCCCCACCAAAAGTTTTGTTTTAGATCCTTATACATCTTACTGCTGCCCGGGTGAATAGAATAGGGAGCGCTGTGAGCTTCCTTTAGAATTGTCCGTCTCAATTCATCATCATCGGGAACGTAAAGTCGACTCTGAAATCTCAAAACTCCATCATCTTGTATCACGAATCCTGGGGACTTTCCTTTCTTTACTTCGTCACATAACCGAAGGATCAGAGAATCGTTCAACTGCTTAGATTTGATTTCCTCGACTAGTGACGAAGTCAGTTCCATCACATATAGTTGCCCTTGGATTACTGGTGACCATACTTCAATCCCTTCGCGGATCAGTTCCCGTTGAATGCTGGTTTGGGACGTAAGTGCTTCCAACACTCGAACAGAAACAGGTTTACGGCTCAATGCATCAGCTACTATGTTTGCTTTACCCGGATGGTAGAGAATTTCCAAGTCGTAATCCTTGATCAATTCCAGCCACCTTCTCTGCCTCATGTTTAACTCTTTCTGACTGAAAATGTACTTGAGGCTTTTATGATTTGTAAAGATCTGACAATGAGTGCCGTATAAATAATGTCGCCAAATTTTCAAGGCAAAGACCACAGCTGCTAACTCCAGATCATGAGTCGGGTAATTAACTTCGTACGGTTTCAAGTGTCGAGAAGCATAGGCAATCACCTTATCCTCTTGCATCAACACACATCCCAGACCCTGATTTGAAGCATCGATGTATACCATGAATCTATCAGTTCCATCTGGTAACGCTAATATAGGTGCTGTCGTCAGTCTCTCCTTAAGTTCATCAAAACCAGCCTGGCATTTCCCATCCCACGTGAACTTTTGAGTTTTCTGTAATAGCTGAGTGAGCGGACGAGTAATTTTGGAAAATCCCTCTACAAAATGGCAATAATATCCAGCAAGTCCTAAGAATCTTCGGACTTCTTTCACGTTATTAGGAGCTTCCCATTCCAAGATTGCTTCGACTTTCTTCGGGTCCACTTGAACTCCGTCAGCTGATATCACATGCCCAAGGAAGGTTACTTCCCTAAGCCAGAACTCGCATTTGGAAATCTTCGCATAAAGCTGTTCATCCCTCAAGGTGCTCAAAACCACACGCAAATGCTCGGCATGCTCCTCTGTGTCTTTCGAATAGATCAAGATGTCATCAATTGAAAATGACCACAAACTTATCTAGGTATTCTAAGAATACCCGATTCATCAATTGCATAAATACCACAGGAGCATTGGTAAGTCCGAATGGCATCACCACGAATTCATAGTGCTCGTACCGGGATCTGAAAGCAGATTTCGGTATATCCAATTCCTTAATTCTCAACTGATGATATCCTAATCGCAAGTCAATCTTCGAGAATACCCTTGCCCCTTGCAGTTGATCAAACAAGTCGTCGATCCGAGGTATAGGATACTTGTTCTTGATCGTCACCTTGTTTAGCTCCCTGTAATGAATACATAATCGGAGGGATCCATCTTTCTTCCGGACAAAGAGAACGGGGGCTCCCCAAGGAGAAACGCTAGGTTGAATGTAACCCTTCTGCAATAATTCCTCCAGTTGCTTCTTTAGTTCATACATCTCGGTTGGCGCCATATGGTATGGTGCTCTGGAAATAGGAGCGGCTCCAGGCTCTAATTCGATATTGAACTCTACTTCTCTCAGTGGAGGTAACCCAGGTAGTTCGTCAGGGAAAACATCCGAGAATTCATTCACAACTGGAATAGACGAGAGCTCTACTCTTTCTTCCTTCTTCATGGCGTGGCACCAAAATCCGTGACAACCCTGCTTCAGTAATTTAACTGCTTTCATCGCTTTGATCAATTTTCCTGAGCTTCCCGGTCTCCATCCTCTGAATAAGTGTTCAGATCCGTCATCAGCAATGATAGAAATGACTCTCTTTCGGCAATTCAAAATAGCTCCATAATGGTTGAGCCAATCGTCTCCGAGAATTAAATCGTCACCATGGATGTCAACTGCAATAAGATTCGATGGCCAATCTCTCCCTCCTATAGACACTGGAAAATCTCTAGTTTCTAGGGTTCCCACAATTCTCTCTCCGCTCGGCAAACCCACAACATAAGGTTCACAATCAAATAAACACGAGATTTTCAAACGATTTACACAGTTCAATGATACGAAAGAATGTGTAGCTCCTGAATCGAATAGGGCACTAACTGGTTGCAAAAGGATCTGAATCGTACCTGATGCAACAGCAGTGTTCTGATCGTCAGATTTCCTCATTTCATACAGGCGCGGAGGAACGGACCCAGCACTGGATGTCTCTCTCTTCCCAACATTCTGCTGCTGAAATCCACTCTGTTGCGTCTGGTTCACACTTATCTCCTTCGGAACTGGCGCTGGAGTGCGAGTACCAAATGATCTAGTCGCAACTCCACAGAAAGACGCACGGTGCCCTTCTTGCCCGCAATCGAAACAAGTCACAGAAGATGCGGGGCAATCACGTCGAATATGCCCTACTCGACCACAATTATAGCATTTCTTTGATGCGTCCGAAACTGCTGATGTTGTCCGGAACTTCTTTCCACCTCTAGAAGGATGTGGAGGTTTCCTAGATGAATAAAATGAAGACTGGCCCTTGCGGGCCCCACCACTCTTGTTTTTCGAGAAGTTGTCGGATACTTTCTGCTTCTTTGCTTCCATCGATTTCTCCACCGCCGCCTCTTTCATGTCGTAGGCCAGCACTTTGTCTTGATACTATCGCAACGTAGTACACTCGAATCCCGACATGTACTGCTGAATCTCCGGCTTCATCCGCATATCGAAATGAAAAATATTTTCTGCCTCCGTTCTGACCAAGTGTCGCACACAAGTCAGCTGATGATTAAAAGTCTTGATTATGTCTGTCACCAATGCTTCCGAACTATGTGGTGAGAAAAACTCTCGGATTTTTGCCTCTCTAACTGGACGAGGACAATATTGTGCTTCCATCATTAGTTTGAATTCCGTCCAGTCAGCATTATGATTCTCAGGTCGAATAGCTTCCCACCAGTCAAAAGCCTCCCCAGTCAGAAAATACTGGGCAATAGGAACTTTCCGGTCCTCGGGGCAGTTAATACCCGCAAATATCTTCTCTAACTCTTTTAGCCAATCATCCCAAGTAAGTGCTTCAGCAGATCCGTCAAATTTTGGCGAGTGCAATTTGACCACCTCGGCAAGCCATCTGTCTCCCCGATTATCCTCGTGGTGTTGCTGTCCCATCGCCGTCTGCATGCAGTCAACTACCTGAGAGAACTGGTTTATCTGAGCCACCACCTGTTGAAGCACTCCCGGCATGTTAGGATCCGCGTTATCATTCGCTGATCCCTGCTGTCCTCCAGAATGGGAATCGGTTCGACTAGCCGATAATTCTAGGGTAGTTGCGGAATCCTCCTGTCTCATGTTACCACGTCCGCGTCCACGACCGCGTCCGCGTCCGCGTCCACGTCCTCCCCTCAACATACTGTAAACATAATTACTCAATATCCAGGACAAAATTTTTAAAAATAAAGCCCGTCAATACTCACATAACAGAAATTAAGTAAAACGGTAGTATAAGAGATTATGAGACTTACAACCACGGTCCACATGACGACTTTGGCTGAACAATGATGTTACGAATGACCCGTAAATCAAATAACGTAAACAGACCCAACTAAAACCCGACTGCCAAGATATCCATGAATCTTAGCTCCGATACCATATTCTGTAACACCCCGAGATATTCGGAATAATTACAGCGCCGTAAACCCTTTAAGCAAGGATTTACAAGGCTAATTAAAAGAAATGTAAATATAATCCAATAATACCACAGAAGTTCAAAATACAAAACCGGTTCCAACTGATCCATTGAGTTAATTAATACAACCATATCGAAATGATATTAATAAGACACGCGTACTCGAGTACTGAAAATGAACCAAGAAGACAAATCACAGAGACAACAAACATCACTGAGCCCCTTCGTCGTCACGTCGGTATTGTGGCTGTTTCCCCGCTCCTCGGCTACCTGAACATCAAAACACATGTCCACCCCCGAAGGGGTTAGCAAAACGATGCTAGTACAAGTATCATATTAAACAAATCGGATATGCAACAACAATGCATAACAAAATACACAACCCGGACTTCCGCTACCGGAATCCGACAATGCGAATCCACAAGATTCCATTAACACAATATGGGTATTCCAATGATCCAGTGCCCTCAGCAAAGATCCCAAGATGATCCCGTCGGACCAACACGAGGTGGAAAAACCCATCCAATGATCCAGCGCCCTCAGCCTAGATCCTAAGATGATCCCGTCGGACCAACACGAGGTGGACATCCGATCCAACGCCCTCAGCATAGATCGTACAACATACACAAACACAACTCATGCATACATATATGCAAAACCGCTATGTCCATCAACATGAACATACAAACACTAGATAACGAATATCATGACAATTCAACGAAATAAATCCCATGTTCAACAACATGAATAAACCACATGTATACTCAAAATACCAATATTAACAAATTACGATACTTACCTCAAAGATGGCAAGAACTAAACACTCCAATGATCTCAACACACTCAAAGGCCGCCTCCTTCGATCAACGTAGCAAGCTCGAACCTTAACAAAAGAAATAATATAAAATTCATCTCAACTCGTACGAATGTCTAACAATCCGGTCTACGGCCGAAAGCTCTTAAAATGTATTCCGCCTGAACTACTTAGCGTACGCTACGTATTCTACGTAACGTGCGCTAAGCCTGTTAGTTAGCGTATGTAAATGACGAAGTCTAGCGTACGCTAGCTATGTACTGACAGTCCTATCTGATCA
The DNA here is from genome assembly GCA_033398695.1 of Orobanche coerulescens. Taxonomy (NCBI): domain Eukaryota; kingdom Viridiplantae; phylum Streptophyta; class Magnoliopsida; order Lamiales; family Orobanchaceae; genus Orobanche; species Orobanche coerulescens. The sequence goes on along the minus strand of CM065814.1, from coordinate 138,468,633 downwards.
GCCGACTGACTCGACTGATGACATAACATACGTTACGTACCAAATGTAGCGTACGTTAACTCATTCCCGATAGCGCACGTTAATATACATATCTTAGCGTGCGCTAACCGTGCATGGCAGTTTACTACTGGGTAGCAGACTTGATTTAATGGTGATGAAACTCATGAAATCTTTAGTGTTTAATACATGTCATCTCCATGCATATCATGCTCATACGGTTTATGAATGATCTTTACGGATTAAACGACTTCGAGATACAAGGATACATATAATCTTCTCAACAGCATAATTCATCTTGATCTTCAAGAAAATATCCTAGGTTCAATCCATTCTATGTCCCAAAATGTATAATTCCATTATGTAAAAACATAAGAACTTGATAATCTCCATAACTGGTCATAATCGGTTTGAAGCTTCATGAATATGCTAGGAGTTCAAACACTAAAAGGTTCAATGGTTTTATACGATGAAGAAGTGCCGAAACATCGAAAATATCCTTCTAACACAAGATGTTCGACTACGTACGAATTTAACTGACTAGATAATCCCACATCATGATCAAAACATCCTTCAGAATACTACTTAAATTGGTGAAGAATCACCTACCTCAAAGTAGTGAAGAACAAGGAGGAACTTGAAGAAATCCAACACCGAGGGCTTGAACACCAATCTCTAATGATCTATAATCTTCAAACTCGTGCTAGGATGATGATATGAGAGGTTGAAGATGGAGGAGGTAACTCTCTAAGTCTAAGAATTCGGATTAGTGAAGTGAAAAAGTCTGAAAAATGAAAAAGGGTGCTGTTCTATATATAGAAAATGGTTATTAGCGCGCGCTAGTCCATATCCGTAGCGTGCGCTAAAGGCCATACGAAGCTTACTGACCTCACTGTACTCAACATTTAGCGTGCGCTATCCTCATATCAGTAGCATGCGCTACCGCGTTGACTCGGATTTTCCCGAAAGCCATCCAGGTTCATCCCGACATGATCCGACCAAGATCCGCGGCTGATCTCACCTACCACCCTGTCTTAATCATGTTGACTACATATAGCGTGCGCTAAGGTTCATACATAGCGTGCGCTACGAACCCTATTTAGCGTACGCTACGCTAAGTCGATAGCGTGCGCTACATGTGCAAAAATCACCACTAAAAACACATTCATGCAATCATGCGCTCAACAACACCGGATCATGAAATACGGAGAATAATACTCAGATCAAAATGCAACAAATACAATATCACAAGGTTCAAATACACATCAGAAATCTCGGGTATTACAATGATGATAATCGGTAATTGGTTGTGATTATGAATTTACAAGGAGGAAACTCGTATTCGTATTTAAGATCGAATTTGGAATCGGTAATATTTAGACCTTTGTTATTGGTTTAATTTGATTATTATGAATCATGTTGTGGTTTTGAATTCGTGATTGATTAGTTTGGGTTGTTTGGATTTGTATTTAATCGGGATATTGTGTAACCATTGGGTTTATTGATTGTTATTTATGATTTGTCGAGTTGCGGTTTGTACGGTGGATATGAGTTCGTAATTGTTTGAGTTGTATTGTCCGGTTTTGTATATGATCGAGGTATTGTTCAGCCATTGAGTTTGATTGGTTGTCTATGTCGGTTATTGATTGTTATCGGATTGTTGTTGATTGATTACTTCAATAGGTTGGGATGTTTGTTCGTGGATTACAACCGTTGTGTTGCGGCTGAGGCTGTGGAGTTCGTAGATTGCTTTTGGTCGGGGCTGAGGAGATCGTAGACGAAGGCAATGGATTTTGGTAACGGCTTTGTGGTATTGGTATCGAGGCAAGTTTATACTTGTTCAGTTTATAATATTTGATGAATGGTTTCACTTTCATTTCATTTATAATTCATATAGCAATGCTATTATAGATGTAAACTGTCGAGATGAAGATTTGTTTATCATGCTGTGGTTTAGGACAAATCATAATGTATATGATTTAATTATGTTTGATTGAAGACAGAGATGGGACTTATCTTTGATCTATGATACGGAATGTCGGATATCGGGGGTAGTTATCGTGATGACATGAGTATCGGGATAAAGGTTTATTGGTATTGAATGGACGGTACCTTATTTGAGATTATTCGTATAACTGTGTATTCATTCAGGGATGTTTGTTCGTGGAAAGGACACTATCTCCATTTTGAGGTAATGTAAGTATTGTTCAGTTATGAGGATAATTATTCTAACGAATTGTTGTATGCTGATGTTTCGCATAATGAGATTCGTATTTGATTGTTTCGTTGGGGGATGTTGATCCCAGGACTGGTTGTATTGAGATCGTTGATCATGTTGATCATTCATTGGGGATGATGATCCTAGGATTGTTGTTTTGGATATTAATTAGTCATGTCGACTTTTCATTGTCACTATGTTGTTCACTTTGGTGAGTCTTTTTTATCCTTATTGGATATGTGATTCTTTGAGTTTCGTTGTCATGTTGCATCGTGACATATCTGGAATCATATATGCGTTCCGATTGGTTATTATGTAGGATTTTTAGCTGGACACACTATGGTTATGTGTTGATATTTTCCAGATTGAACAGTGCACACAAGACGTAGTTCGTGAGGCTAATTTGGTACATTGTCCCATGTATATCCTGGATTCCGTATACGGGGTGGACATGTGCACGAACACATTTCCGGATCAGGCGTACTGTGATGTCCATCTTTGAGCCATATTGTTTGGTCGTTCATAGTCCATGTATGATTGGATATGTTCGACGGTTTGCGACTGGTTGTTCATACGCCCGAGGGGTATGTTCGACAGTCGGAGTTATTTCTTTGAGATCCATTATTGTTGATCATTTGGAGTTTACCTTGTTGATGGTATTCTCGGTTATTGTTGATCCTTTGTTGATCATTTGGAGTCTACCTTGTTGATGGTATTCTCGGTTATTGTTGATCCTTTGTTGATCGTGTCGGAGTTTATCATGTCGATGATATTCTCGGTCGATGTTTTGGTTGATCATGGTTTTTGATCGTATGAGCATTCGGACTGTACGTTGATGTTTCGGGACTTGTATTCATTGTTTTGTGGTAGTCGATCTACAGATATATTGTGTGTTATATCTTTCTACCCAGATTGAGATTTGACTGTGAAATCCGACGGACAAGATTTGGCACAGATGGATTATTTCACGCTTGAGTTATGATGATGTTTTTGAGGATTTTGGGTATTGTTTTGATACAGTACAGATGGCTGTAGTTGAGTTCATTTCGTTATTCGAGAATGCGAAATGTGGATTATGGTAAGGATTGATTTGTTATGGATTGCTATGGATTGGTAAGGTTACGACGGTAAGATTACATTGGTAGTATTCTTACATTATTATTACATTGGTATGTAGTTATTTATGATGATGTGATCGATATCATTATTGAGTATTGTGGCTGACCCCGTCGTGGGCCTTATTTTTAGTACTCGGAGATCAAGCTAGTAGCGGTCGTGAAGGGATGAGCTTCCCGAGTGATACTGGTTGTGGCATGTTTTCGGAGAATTGAGTATTCTTTCTGGTTGTTTTATTTCCGCTACAATTGTGTATTTTGAACTGTGTCTTTTTCCGCTGCATGTGTATTTTAAATGGCTTTCCGGTATTTTTACCAACTCGTGTGTATTCCAAATGGCCTTTTGGTATTTTGCGAACTTGGGTTAATTCGTCAAACTCTTTTTCCCTAAAAGTTTTATCGGTAGTATAAGTGGTGGCTTAACGTACATTTTGAACTGTCGAGATTTGGCATTTCGCCTTGTATTTTTAAATAGTTTTAATGACGGTATTTGAGAACTATATTTTGAAAAATATTTGAGTATTTAAAATATCACCGTCATCTCCCTTTTGGCATTTTTAAACGTTTTTGAAATGGTTTTAGTCTGGTGGGTTCTGGCGCGGGACCCAGGGCGCTGTAATATCCCGGATGGTTTTGGGGGTGTTACAGAAGATGGTATCAGAGCTTGGGTTTTGTGAAACCCGGGCGTGTGTGTTATGTGGCTCTACCAGTACGGTAGTAGCGTGGCTTTTGAAAGTGATTTTTTCTGACTTTCGAGTCAAATCAATTTTTGGAGGTTCCAAAATTTTTGAGATCTTTCAAATTGCTAGTTGTGATATTGGTGTGTGTTGGTATTGTGTTGAGACTTCGTATGGGAGTCGTGTGCTAGTATTACGGGAGATCATCGGCTTCACGCACCTGTAAGTATATTGTTTTTGGTTATTCGCTTGTGGCGACGATTTATTGCTTTTGTGATGAGTTTGATAATTTTGGATTGATCTGTTGTTTGTGGCAGGATTGCAAGTTTCGAGGACGAAACTTATTTTAAAGGGGGTAGTATGTAATATCCGAATTTTTAGTATAAATTATTCGCGTTATTTTATCTGAGATATACTGGATAGCTTGGTGTCTATACAGTATGGATAAAATAAATTGAGAACCGAGACAGTTATACTTGTGTAATTGACGTGTTTGATTGACAGTTATATTGAGGATATGGTGTATCAGGTTGAACTGATTTGGACATCAGGTGTATCGTATGAGAATGTTATTGGATCCAGTATATGTATTCAGTATGTGGCGTGTATATGTATCCAGTATGTCGAGACGGACCGGAACAGTGGATTTGGCTAAGTATAGAGCCCTTAACGTACGCTAAGCTTAAGGATTTACGTACACTAAGTTGCTAGTGTTACGTACATTATGGCTAAGGCGTTACGTACGTAACAAGAGGAATCGGACATATGGCCGACAGGTGGGACCCGTGGTCGGCAGATTTCGGCAAAGAACGTGCATGGGCAAGTCAACTATGTATTACGTACGCTATGCAGGGTGTATTACGTATGTAATATGAGCTTTTACTGTAGCAAGTCAACGTACGTATTACGTAGACTATGGAGAAAGGGTTACTTACGTAAGGCTTGGAACGAAATGAGTCAGTGATTTCTGGACTGTCATTACGTACGCTACCGAGGTCAGATAGCATACGTAAGAGGGTGTTACGTACGTTAACTTTGGCATGTTACGTACGTAATGAGTTGAAAGTTTATAAAAGTGAATGCCCGTCATTTCATTTTGCTCATAACTCCACTTCGTTTTTTTTTCCTTCAACACTGAGAGAGGGAGTTTCAGCTCTTCTAAGTCGATTATGAGCTTGGAAACATGGGATTGGAGCTTGAGATATGGAGCTATTATTGATTCTTGAAGTGTTTGCTTGTGTATTTCATCTTCTAATGTAACACCCCAAAAAGGCGGCAATTACAGTGCTGTGGACCCCCCACTGGGACCCACCAGGCGATACCCAAAATACAGATTAAATATGCAATACTTGTTATACCGAACCACAATACATAGTATCTACTCAGATTAGGAGTTTACAGTAGTATGGCCAACGACCTTATTACACACAGGATCCGAAATACGAGTATAATCCATATGGAGATGGAATATACCTTAAATAACAATACATTAGTCCACAATTAAAAATAAAGCGGAAAGATAACATTACACGGTTCGAACAAAACCGGACAACAAAAGACTTGGGGCCCCCGAACTAGTATCCTTCAAACCCTTTGCCGTCACCATGATCTTCCCGTGCCTTGCCTTTTCCTCGACCTAAAATACAACACAAGTATTTCGCCCAACACAGGGTCAGATATACATGATAAATGATGATATTATACAATTCGCATATATAAGATAGGAAACAACCCTACTAACGAACATACCCCTCGGGCGTATGAACGGTTAGTCACAAAACGTCGAACACATCCAAATACATATATGTACTATGAACGACCAAAATAGTACGGCTCAAGATGGACATCACAGTACGCCCGATCTGGAAATGTGTTAGTGCACATGTTCACCCCGTATACGGAATCTAGGATATACGTGGGACAATGTACCTAATTAGCCTCACGAACTACGTCTCGTGTGCACAGTCCAATACGGAAACATCCACGCATGACTATGTATGTGCCTGGCTAAAAATCCTACCCAATAACCAATCGGAGTGCAGATATGATTCCAGATATATCACGATACAACATGACAACGAATTCAATAAATCACATATCCGATTAAGGATCAAGAAGCTCACCAAAATGACAATAAGGATCAATGATATCAACGGTTCAAAAGTGACGAACTTGGGAATGCAATCCCCCGATGAAAACGGAACATCATCAAGAATAAAATCAATCACGGATCACAAATTTATAAGTGTTTCCCATACACGAAACTCATAATCATCACAAGAATCCAAACATCATTATAACCAAGCAAGATAACTTGCCTCAATACGGAGACGAGAATAGTCCTTCCTTGTCGAACGAACGAACGATCCTCGACTTAATATCGGTTACTTGAACAATCAACCTTGTAAGGGATACAATCCATTCAATAACACACTCTCATAACTATCGATATCTAGTTCAGCGAATCGATATCCTAAATTCAATTCACTTAGTTCAACTATCTTTGTATCATAGTTCCATTTCAAGGATTCATACTAACTTCAATTTATACTCATTATCGGTTATCATTCAAGGTGTTCTCGATTATTCGTATGGTTCAAACGGATGAAAATTTATCAAGAACAATCATCAAAGAGAACTTTGCTAAAATTGATATGCCGATAGAATGTATTAAAAACAACATAAATGTTTTGAAAGATATAATCCAAACAACTATGTTCCACAAAACATTGATCAAAACGAAGGTTACTCATCGATTACCACTGTTCAACGAATCGTGGGTATGTAAATTATTACTATGTTCATCGGTTATGAGTTCACCTAGTTAACGATATAGTCGAGTTATTCATCACAAGATCATCACAAAATCATCATTAAGGTGAATTAAACATCTCTGAACTATAACCTTATGTTGATGTAATTCAAGGTTCAACCAATTCTAATGAAGAACCTAAGTTCATCTAGTTCAAAATCTCCCTAAGCATGATAGTTTGATTCAATATAATGATAACAATTCTATAAATCAACCTATCTAAAATGAAACTAAGGATTATTATTGTCCTAGTGATGATAATAGTCCAGCAAGGGGAGTGTGGTTTTACTAAACATGATCACCGCCATTAAAACACCAAGAACACATCAGTACAAAACCCATAATCACCATATTCATCATTACGTTGTTAAAAGCTTAAATACAAACATGTTTTGCTTGATTAATTCAACATTAGGTGAAGTATACTTTATCACTAGCATTATAACTACGAATTTATAGAGTGAAATCGTATAACATACCTTCATAAATGAAGAACAATACACCAAAACCACAAGAATACACTCTAAGCTTCAAGAATGACTCTAGACTTCCAATCAACAAGCTCCAAATCAAGATGCAAAGCTCAAACACAAGTTGGAAGAAGGTAGAATTGGTCTAGGGAGGTAGGGGGATGATTATAGGGGTGAAAATCGGAGTTAGACGTGCAAAATGAAAGACACAAGTTGTCTTTATATAACAGCACAGTTCGTTACGTACGTTATCACATGAAGATAACGTATGTTAGCCACTTTACGTACGTTACACAAAAAAGTGTTATGTACGTAATATACTATCACAGGTTACTAAACTAAAATACGAACATCATTACGTACGTTATGGCTTGAAGCCTTACGTACGTAATGTAGGTCACCTAGGTTGCCTCCAAAAGGTCAGATATTCGAATCATGCCCGACCCCACACGCTGAAAGTTGAGATCGGATAAGATTACAAGCATTACGTACGTAAAAGGCACCTCCTTACGTACGTAAAACCCACAATATAGCGTACGTTATGCTAAAGGATTAGCGTACGTTAAGTACAGAATTATTAGCCCAAAAATGCACTTATTTATACAACGTTGAGAAATCAATCATAGTGCGAGTGATAGTTATTATCAAGTCTATTATGATATATTCCAATATCAATAAACATTAAACAAATGCAGCAAGACTACAACAGTATTGAATTATCCGAATAATACAACAGTAAGTAAGAATTTCCGTCGGATATTACATACTCCCCCCTTAAAAGGAGTTTCGTCCCCGAAACTAAGGGGTAAACAACTCGGGATACCTCTCTAGCATTCTGCTCTCCGTCTCCCACGTGGCCTCCTCGACTCCGTGTCGTGACCACTGAACTTTCAGTAGGGGAATCATCTTGTTCCGCAATTGTTTGATCCTCCTCTCAAGTATCCGTACGGGGCGCTCCTCGTACGAATGATCCTCCGCTATATCGATCTCATCGAACTGAAGTATATGACCCGGATCAGCAACATATTTCCTTAACTGGGAGACATGGAACACGCTATGAATCCGGCTCAGAGCTGGTGGCAACGCCAGGCGATAGGCTAGATCGCCTACTCGTTCCAAAACCTCAAACGGCCTGATATACCTCGGACTCAGCTTGCCTCTCTTCCCAAAACGAAAAACACCCTGAGTAGGGGACACCTTCATTAGAACATGGTCGCCGACCTCGAACTCAAGTGGTCTTCGGCGGTTGTCTGCGTAAGACTTCTGTCGGCTTTGAGCCGTCAACAAATGACTCCTAATCAGAGCGATCTTCTCACGGGCTGCTAGCAACATATCGGGTTCCGTACCCAAGGATTCAGGTGGATCGTCCCAACACAAAGGAGATCTACAACAACGGCCATACAATGCTTCATAAGGTGTCATCTGAATCGAAGCGTGCCAGGTATTATTATAAGTGAAATTCACCAAAGGTAGTTGGGCCTCCCAATCATCCTTCCAATCAAGAGCGCACGCCCTTAACATATCCTCTAAAGTTTGGATAGTCCTCTCAGTCTGACCATCCGTCTGCGGATGAAATGCTGTGCTGAATTTCAATTGCGTGCCCATCGCACGATGAACTGCTTTACAAAAGTGTGACACGAATCGTCCATCACGATCCGATACAATACTCTTGGGGGTACCATGTAACCTTACAATCTCTTTGATAAACAACTGGACCAATCTCTCAGGTCCCCATGTGTCTTTAATCTCCAAAAAGTGGGCTAATTTGGTCAGACGATCCATAATCACCCAAATCGTATTGATCCCTCGTCGACTCGTTAGCAAGCTGGTGATAAAATCCATCGATACGTCCTCCCATTTACACTCGGGAATCGGGAGCGGTTTCAGAATTCCGGCGGGTCGCTGATGCTCAATCTTAACTTGTTGCCAGGTTAAACACCTCGAAACGAACTCTGCAACTTCACGTTTCATACTCCCCCCACCAATAATATTGTTTCAAATCCTTATACATTTTGCTAGACCCCGGGTGAATGGAGTATGGGGTAGCATGAGCTTCTCTCAAGATATATTCGTATGGTTCAACCGGATGAGAATTTATCAAGAACAATCATCAAGGAGAACTTTGCTAAAATTGATATGCTGATAGAATTTCTTAAAAACAACATAAATGTTTTGAAAGATATAATCCAAACAACTAAGTTCCACAAAACATTGATCAAAATGACGGTTACTCATCGATTACCATTATTCAACGAATCGTGGGTATGTAAAATTCTTACTATGTTCATCGGTTATGAGTTCACCTAGGTAACGATATAGTCGAGTTATTCATCACAAGATCATCACGAAATCATCATTAAGGTGAATTAAACATCTTTGAACTATAACCTTATGTTGATGTAATTCAAGGTTCAACCAATTCTAATGAAGAGCCTAAGTTCATCTAGTTCAAAATCTCCCTAAGCATGATAGTTTGATTCAATATAATGATAACAATTCTACGAATCAACCTATCTAAAATGAAACTAAGGATTATTATTGTCCTAGTGATGATAATAGTCCAGCAAGGGGAGTGTGGTTTTACTAAACATGATCACCACCATTAAAATACCAAGAACACATCATTACAAAACCCTTAATCACCATATTCATCATTAAGTTGTTAAAAGCTTAACTACAAACATGTTTAGCTTGATTAATTCAACATTAGGTGAAGTATACTTTATTACTAACATTATAACTACGAATTTAAAGAGTGAAATCGTATAACATACCTTCAGAAATGAAGAACAATACACCAAAACCACAAGAATACACTCTAAGCTTCAAGAATAACTCTAGACTTCCAATCAACAAGCTCCAAATCAAGATGCAAAGCTCAAACACAAGTTGGAAGAAGGTAGAATTGGTCTAGGGAGGTAGGGAGATGATTATAGGGGTGAAAATCGGAGTTAGACGTGCAAAAGAAAGACACAAGTTGTCTTTATATAACAACACAGTTCGTTACGTACTTTATCACATGAAGATAACGTACGTTAGCCACTTTACGTACGTTACACAAAAAAGTGTTACGTACGAAATATACTATCGCAGGTTACTGAACTAAAATACGAACATCATTACGTATGTTATGGCTTGAAGCCTTACGTACGTAATGTAGGTCAACTAGGTTGCCTCCAAAAGATCAGATATTCGAATCATGCCCGACCCCACATGCCGAAAGTTGAGATCGGATAAGACTACAAGCATTACGTACGTAAAAGGCACCTCCTTACGTATGTAAAACCCACAATATAGCGTACGTTGTGCTAAAGGGTTAGCGTACGTTAAGTACAGAATTACTAGCCCAAAAATGCACTTATTTATACAACGTTGAGAAATCAATCATAGTGCAAGTGATAGTTATTATCAAGTCTATTATGATATATTCCAACATCAATAAACATTAAACAAATGCAGCAAGACTACAACAGTATTGAATTATCCGAATAATACAACAGTAAGTAAGAATTTCCGTCGGATATTACATCTAAGAGGTATGTTGGATAATCCTCTCCTTGAATTCAGATTTTGATGTTATTATTGATGAATGATTCGTATGAAGATGATTATGATCTTGTTGTTACGATTCTTGAGGCTATATGAACTATATGTTGAAGGATACGATGGTTTATGTATTGACTATGATGGTTATGGTATTATTGTTGTACTTCTTGATGATATATGAGGTGTATATTGAAGAAGATGATGATTATGATGAGTATATGTTTCAAGTGTTTATGTTTTAGATATGAACATGGAATGTTGATATTTAGGATAAGTGATGATGATTATGGATGTTAAGGGACAAGTTATGTGAATGGTGATTTGATCTTTCGTATGGTCTTGATGAGATACGAATCGTGATTATGAATTTGACAAGAATATTATCTTTCTTTGAGGATATGTGTTCATATGAGTCGAAGGATACTAAGTGTAGTTTGGCATGATATTGATATATATGAACAAGGGATAATCATATTATGTTGAATTTAAGTTTGAATTCGGAATTGAATATGTTGATTAAACTTGCTTCGTGCTCGAATCAACTGTTATTGAGATCACCGGATTATGAGATTGAATTGAAGGTATGAATTCATATTTGTTTGGCATAGGAACATTTGATCCGTACATAATTGGAATACTATTGAATCGTATGAGGTGGACGGATAATTATAAAGTTTACGGTTAATTTTGGAATACGATTATTCATGATAATAACCGGTATTTGTTTCTATGAATTTACGAATATGAACAAGAAGGAGTCTTGTTGATTCATATTTGGAATTGAAGTTGGAATCGAGTATGTTATGAAATCCTTAATATCGATATGAATTGATCATTGATATGATGAATGTGTTTAAGAGGTGTTGGTGTTTTGGATATGAATATGGAATATTCATATCTAGAACTAAGTTATATGTTTTGGTACAATATTCGTATAGGAATACGAATATGATTCCGAGGTTGATGAGACTATTATTCATCTTTAAGTTGGGAAGTTCATACGTATTGAACAAGTGTTCAAATCGAATGATTGAGTTATTTGAAACCCTTGGAATGTGTTTATCTATAATGTTGAATTAATCGGATTGTCCGGATTGATGATGATAATCGGTAATTGGTTGTGATTATGAATTTACAAGGAGGAAACTCGTATTCGTATTTAAGATCGAATTTGGAGTCGGTAATGTTTAGACCCTTGTTATTGGTTTAATTTGATTATTGATATGATTATCGGATTATGAATCGTGTTGTGGTTTTGAATTTGTGATTGATTGGTTTGGGTTGTTTGGATTTGTATTTAATCGGGATATTGTGGAAACGTTGGGTTTATTGATTGTTATTTATGATTTGTCGAGTTGCGGTTTGTACGGTGGATATGAGTTCGTAATTGTTTGAGTTGTATTGTCTGGTTTTGTATATGATCGAGGTATTGTTGAGCCGTTGAGTTTGATTGGTTGTCTATGTCGGTTATTGATTGTTATCGGATTGTTGTTGATTGATTACTTCAATAGGTTGATATGTTTGATCGTGGATTACGACCGTTGTGTTGTGGTTGAGGCTGTGGAGTTCGTAGATTGCTTTTGGTCGGGGCTGAGGAGCTCGTAGACGAAGGCAATGGATTTTGGTAACGGCTTCGTGGTATCGGTATCGAGGCAAGTTTATACTTGTTCAGTTTAGAATATTTGATGAATGGTTTCGCTTTCATTTCATTTATAATTCATATAGCAATGCTATTATAGATGTAAACTGTCTAGATGATAATTTGTTTATCATGCTGTGGTTTGGGACAAATCATAATGTATATGATTTAGTTATGTTTGATTGAAGATAGAGATGGGAGTTATCTTTGATCTATGATATGGAATGTCGGATATCAAGGGTAGTTATCGTGAGGACATGAGTATCGGGATAAAGGTTTATTGGTATTGAATGGACGGTACCTTATTTGAGATTATTCGTATAACTGTGTATTTTTTGAGGGGTGTTTGTTCGTGGAAAGAACATTGTCTCCGGCTTTGAGGTAATGTAAGTGATGTTCAGTTATGAGGATAATTATTCTAACGAATTGTTGTATGCTGATGTTTCGTATAATGAGATTCGTATTTGATTGTTTCGTTGGGGGATGTTGATCCCAGGACTGGTTGTATTGAGATCGTTGATCATGTTGATCATTCATTGGGGATGATGATCCCAGGATTGTTGTTTTGGATATTGATTAGTCATGTCGACTTTTCATTGTCAGTCTGTTGTTGTTCACTTCGGTGAGTCTTTTTTGTCCTTATTGGATATGTGATTCTTTGAGTTTCGTTGTCATGTTGCATCGTGACATATCTGGAATCATATATGTGTTCCGATTGGTTATTGTGTAGGATTTTTAGCTGGGCACATTATGGTTATGTGTTGATATTTTTCACATTGAACCATGCACACGAGACGTAGTTCGTGAGGCTAATTAGGTACATTGTCCCACGTATATACTGGATTCCGTATACGGGGTGGACATGTGCACGGACACAATTCCGGATCGGGCGTACTGTGATGTCCATCTTTGAGCCATATTGTTTGGTCGTTCATAGTCCATGTATGATTGGATATGTTCGACGGTTTGCGACTGGTTGTTCATACGCCCGAGGGGTATGTTCGACAGTCGGAGTTATTTCTTTGAGATCCATTATTGTTGATCATTTGGAGTTTACCTTATTGATGGTATTCTCGGTTATTGTTGATCCTTTGTTGATCATTTGGAGTCTACCTTGTTGATGGTATTCTCGGTTATTGTTGATCATTTGTTGATCGTGTCGGAGTTTATCATGTCGATGATATTCTCGGTCGATGTTTTGGTTGATCATAGTTTTTGATCGTATGAGCATTCGGACTGTACGTTGATGTTTCGGGACTTATATTCATTGTTTATGGTAGTTGATCTACAGATATATTGTGTGTTATTGGTTTCTACCCAAATTGAGATTTGACTGTGAAATCCGACGGACAGGATTTGGCACAGATGGATTATTTCACGCTTGAGTTATGATGATGTTTTTGAGGATTTTGGGTATTGTTTTGATACAGTACAGATGGTTGTAGTTGAGTTCATTTCGTTATTCGAGAATGCGAAATGTGGATTATGGTAAGGATTGATTTGTTATGGATTGCTATGGATTGGTGAGGTTACGACGGTAAGATTACATTGGTAGTATTCTTACAGTATTATTACATTGGTATGTAATTATTTATGATGATGTGATCGATATCATTATTGAGTATTGTGGCTGACCCCGTCGTGGGCCTTATTTTTAGGTACTCGGAGATCGAGCTAGTAGCGGTCGTGAAGGGATGAGCTTCCCGGGTGATACTGACGGTGGCATGTTTTCGGAGAATTGAGTATTCTTTCCGGTTGTTTTATTTCTGCTGCAATTGTGTATTTTGAACTATGTCTTTTTCCACTGCGTGTGTATTTTAAATGGCTTTCCGGTATTTTTACCAACTCGTGTGTATTCCAAATGGCCTTTTGGCATTTTGCGAACTTGGGTTAATTCGTCAAACTCTTTTTCCCTAACAATTTTATCGGTACGTATAAGTGGTGGCTTAACGTACATTTTGAACTGTCGAGATTTGGCATTTCGCCTTGTATTTTTAAATATTTTTTGATGACGGTATTTGATAACTATATTTTGAAAAATATTTGAGTATTTAAAATATCACCGTCATCGCCCTTTTGGCGTTTTTAAACGTTTTTGAAATGGTTTTAGCCTGGTGGGTTCCGGCGCGGGACCCACGGCACTGTAATATCCGGATGATTTTGGGGGTGTTATAGTAGTGTTCCTCATTATGCCATGAATATTCCTCGTTAAAAACCTTATTAGGAAAACCCAATGGAAAAAATCCTAATGAAGGAAAACGAGTACATTATTCATACTAATACGCTATTCTAGTTGCCTCGTTAAAAACCTTGCTAGGAAAACCCAATGGGACAAAACACCAGTCAAGGGAAAAACCCCAGACATTTCAATGATCCTCCAGGAATTAGTATGAGTATCATCTTCAGTGCAGTTTGTAATATCGAACTTACATTCTTTGCGATATATTCCAAATATCTTTTGGAAATTTCATATTAGTTGTGATTAAGCTGCCTCGTTAAAAACCTTGCTCGGATGACCCAGTGGGATAAAACCTCAGTCAAAAAAAAGTACAGCAGATAATTTTCTTTCACAACACCTTATTTTGAGTGACTGCAAGCACTAATTATATGTTTAAAATCTCTCCAGGAGTCACTTTCAGTAAGCCCATATGTTATAATTTTATTATAAGGACATATATTTCAATTTCGATGGATTTCAATATCCTCATTTGTTTCATGGATATCCTTGTTTCAATCATTTCTCATATCATTCATAGCGCTATATTATGTCGACACTTTTCAATATTTATTTCCCCATGGCAATATAACTTGCCGAGATATCTCATTTTCAATCATCCATTGCATTGTGGTTATATCTATATACTTCTGAAAAGTATATGCCTCCTTTTATCATTTGCTTTGATTCATATTCGGGGAATTATTATGTATTTATCAAAGCAGTTGTAGTTGGTACCAAAGATTAATAATATGTCGTGCATCTTTGAACTTCAAGTTCATATTTCAGTTGTGAGGATATAGTATGATGCATTACACATATTTCCAACTACCAATACTCCCCCTCATGCTGAGAGATTTCTTGAGCACCAAACTCATATGCCAGTATCTCAGTATTCATCCCAAGTCATTGGAGTTTATATATTATGTTCTCGATATTGGCTGGAGGACTTCGAATAGTATGCCAATTGATATCCCTTGTATGCGCATATCTTGATCCTTTCTGGGATCTATTCAAGTTTATTTGGGATATATTACTAGCTTTATCTGATCTGGAATATATGCTCAAACAGTGAACAAATCATCTCGTAAATTTCTGATTACGAGTCATATACACATGTGACTATCTAGTGGATCCATAATATCTAGTAGTTCACATGTAGATGAAGTGGGCCCATACCCCCTTAATATATTCCAAATTTATTAGGGATTCATTCCCAATATTGTAGCAGTGATATTAATCGAGAACAAATATCTGAAGACATGATGTGTATGTATCACCATATAAATATTTTACCGGCATATCACATTATCTTTCGGTGCCATTATTGCACATCATTATCAACATGGAGTCGCTGCTCCCACATGTCATATTATGTTCATTATTCAAATAGAACTGTAGTTCATAAGCTTCTAGATGTGAACTATTCGAACGCGGAGTCAAATCTCATACGCGTAATTCCAATCTATAAATAGATTATCATTGTATTCACAAAATTCACCCATACCGAGGGTCTGAATATCATAATGGATTCAATGCTTTCGAATCTTCGTAAATATTATCCATCTCTTCCAGTGAATATCATAAAAAGAATTTATCGAGCTCAACTCGAAAGATTAAATGTGCTAATGAGAAATGGCAGCCCAGAAGATATTCGATGGTTGATTGAAGCACACATTCGACTATCTGGCGAATTTTCAAATTCATTTAAGTACATGCCAGGTACAGGTAAGAGTAGTTTTGCAAAGAAACGGAGAGCAAAAAGATTATGTGGGTGCTATAAATGTGCTCGGTGGACATGTGATACACGATGCAAATCTGTGGGGTTTGTATCCAAAAATCGAGAAGATAAAATAGCATTTATCAAGGATGGATTGAGTAAGGAATCTATGGATCATGATATCCAACAAATTCTTGATACACATCCCAGTGGATACGTTCATCGTGAACTAATGGCTTTGTGGATACAATTTAAGGATGAACGAGAACGTTATAGTCATGAAAAAATAGTCTCAAAAGATCCAGTTTGTAAGTCCGTTCTGTCAAAATTGGTATAAGGTAAATAGCAAAATAATGCAAGTTGATGAATATTGTTTTCCAATATTTAAATTTCTCGGTTGCCAATCGATAACTTCATTTTCATTGAAAAATATAATATCATCTTTCATTTTCTTTTGCAATTTTGTCAAAAAGAAAATAGTAAAATTAATGACTTATTTGCCGCTCCATTTTCAATGAAAATAGTGAAGTCATTTATCGTTTAGTAAGAAGTTTGTTTTTTAAATTTGAGATTCACAAATCAGAAAATGTATCTCTCATAAAAGTATTTTGAAAGTCTAGTGTAGAAAGATGGAGTTCTCAGAATCCTCATATAGATATCATCCAATTAAAACTATATGTATTTTAGGTGGATCCAAATTGATAGGTCATATCCAGCATATAGATATGGCATATCAATTCGTAAAAGAATTAGGAAAACACAAAATCGATATATTGTATGGTTGGAGTAATTATAGATTTTTGGGTTATCTTTTAGAGGCTGCACAAAATGGGAGAATAAGAGTAACAAGTGCCTTACACTTTCCCACAGTTAAAACCAGTAGTATAGGGGGTTCAACTCGGTTGATGCTTCAAGCACAGTCTGTACATGATAGTTTGATGTATGTGGTGAATAATAGTGATGCCTTTATTGTTCTTCCAGGTGGCTATGGCACACGCAATGAGATATTCAACATCACCTCATGGGCTGAGCGGGACTTCAATACCAAACCTATAGGTTTGTTGAATATTAATAATTTCTTCAGAGATTTGCTTGCCTTTCTGGACCAAGGAGTAGATCACAAGTTTATATCTCAGCCATCACGGGATATAGTAATATGTGCCGACATTGTTGCTGATCTACTTATAAAGTTTCAGGCATATATTTCAGTTAAGAATTTGGAAGTCAAAGCTCATCAGCCACAGAGTATTGGCGCCGAACGAAAAAGAAGTTTAAATCCTTTAGATCTTTCATTATAAACCCTGATGTCAGGTGGTGGCAGAGTTACAGAGTTTTATACTCACGAGACGCACTCGTTCTCTTTTTATGGGTTTCATATGTATTTTCTTTTTCGCGTTTCATATTGTCGAGTGTTTACTGCCTTTCAGCTAGTTTCGATATATTTACTGCGGCTACTTTTGTGCTTCTTCCAGAGCAATAATATGATCATTTTTGCCTTTATGCAAATATATTATTCTCATGAATATGTGATATATGTTTCTCCATAAATATTGTCATATCAATATGATTTCAATGATCCCCATGTGATATAATTAACATGGGACTTATTGAGCAATTATTTTCCAGTGACAGCTCTTCATATCAGTTGTCAGATGATCCCACCATGCATGGGATTTTCTTTAATTAATCGGTGATAGCATCTAGTATCACTTGTTCAATTTTCTCCGTTCGTGTTTAATTATCATGGAGATCGGATATTATTTCCATCAACTGCTTCTTCTTCGAGAGCATGATTTGAATCATTGATCAACTACTTCTTCAGAGTAGGATTTATTTTTATCAACTACTTCTTCGGGAGCAGGATCTATGAACCATTATTGTGGTATAACCAACCACGATGGTGACATATAATATATAAATTTTATATGTAAAACCATCCATCTTGTGACAATTGAACTCATCACATGGGAGGTATTGTAATTACAGAAAATAAAATTCGATAAATGTGTGGTTTCAAACCACCACTTTGAGATAAATAAGAGATAGAAATTAAACTGCAAAAATAATTAACTGCTTCTACCAAAGCAGGATCTCCAATCAATTCCTCCAAATATAGTCATCGTCAAGGTATAGGTCAAAATATCGAATGTTGTTAATAGCAAGTGTAAGAGTATATATAAATCTTTGCGATTTTCGGAGTTGGATATTAATTCGTACATTTTAATAAATTTAATAATGATATATATAAAAAGAGTTAACACTCATATCAATATTGGTGTCAAATTAAAGGTCTCGTTAAACCGATCACAATAGTATCAACAAAAATTAATTCTCAAATCATATGAATTTTATATCTAAGAGAAACTAGATTCATAATTTAACATATTATCAGAATATTTTATTTTTTTATTATTTTATTAATTTTCTTGTACTGACTTCAAACATTATGATTTGTTTTTTCTTTGTTTTCTTTTGTGGACGAGTGGACTGTCCTTTTTTTTTTGTTTGTTCTTTTATATTTATTTAATATTCTTTGCTTTGCTTGACTTACATTTCTTCTCTGTTGCTGTTCTTTCTTCCCAACTTTCTCCCTTTTTTTAATCTTTCTTCTTGAATAACACATACGCACTACCTCAGACATCACACCACCGTGCGATGATGGATAGCCACGGAAGTCGGGTTTCCCATTTCGGGTTCGATTTCGATGGCTTGGGGGTTGAGGAGCTGGTCACTTCCTCCTCCTTCAAAAACCTTGAAATCTGGGGAAGCTGATGGGCCGCGAAGGGCCAGGCTGTAAGTACGGGGAAGACCCAGGTGTGAGAGAGATCTTCTTCGGCATGGGTGGCGGCTGGGGCTGCGCGGTGGCGTGGAGCCGCACCAGGCAGGGGCGCAACTACATAGGGGCGGGAGGGGGCGCCCGACCCCCCGAATTTTTTTTTGCGATGTAGGGGTATATAGTTTTCGTGTAGAAAAATTTCGGTATATTCGGTTTCGACCCCCCAAAATTTCGGTATTACCCGAAAAATAGCGTTAGGAAAAAAAAATTTTAGATCCCGACCCCCACTGAAAATTTTCTAACTTCGCCACTGGCACCAGGGGTTCTACCATCGTCGTATCGTCTGACATGGCCGCTTTCACCCACTCTTCTCCAGCATCACTCGATGGTTGATTTGTTATATTTTTATTCGGAATTTGTTCAGAGGGGAGAAAGAGAAATAAAACTTTGTTTGGTGGAATTCTATATTTTGTGGTCTTCACCAGATTTGAGTAGCAACAAAAAATAAGAGAATCAAATTGTGTGTGTTTGTATCTACTTGTAATAATTCAATTTCTGAAACAGAGGGTCATCTATAAGATGCAACTGTAGAGCATACACTTGTGATATATTACTCAAATGGTTAGAGTCGTGCTGATAACGTGTTATAAACTAGAGAGAATTTAGAGAGAGAATAGAGAATGATTCTCATGTATGTTTTTCATTAATAACTGAAGTCCTATTTATAGGAAAACTTCAGATGACACAATCGTAATTACATAATTACATCAGGGACAAAATAATCATTCACACTATATAAAAATAAAGGGGTAATTGAAACGTCACAGTATATTATAACAAAACTATTATAATTCAATATTTATATAATATTACACCAAAATTAATGTAATACCAAATCTAGTACAATTATGTATTAGAGATATCTTCTTTCCTTACATAGTCATTTATCATAAGCAAAGATGTTTCAATACTTTATTGAAAAGATGTTCTGCAGCCATTTTGACCAAAACACAATAGTCATATCTCCATATATATACTTGAGAGCAATTTTCTAAATTAGTGGCAGAAAAAGATTTTTCGATATTGAGATGATTGTCGTGATAACGAGATTTGCAATTTTCTCATCGAGATTGTTGTCTCTAGGAGATCTGTAATCTCAAACACCGTGAATTTGCAATTTTTGAAAGACGCAAATCTTGACATAGATATTGTAATTTCGGCATTCAAATAAATTGAAAAAAAAAAAGATCACTTTTAAAAATAGACTGAGAAACAAATTTATCGAGGACTAAGGCTAGATTTAGGTTGCTTATAAAAACTTCTATGTGCCATTATGCAGTAATCTAACCAATGGCAATAATCAAAACAATTTAACATATACTCATAAAGTCAGAAAAACAAACAAAGGTAATTGCACCTTGCAACCACACATGATTGAGCACCATGCGACAGGACCATGTCCCTCGCAACAAGACTTTGTGCAGCGCTTTTGATAGTCGGTGTCAAGTGAGTTGACTCAGCTTGTGAGCTAATCGAGACGGATTGAATAAAATTTTTATTCAAATTTGTTTAAAAAAACTCGTTATCTAAATAAAACTCGATAATTATGTTAAATTAAAAATATATTCTATTTTTAATTTATTATATCTTAATTTTTTATGCTATAATTAGTAAGACATATATCCAACCTCTAGTTAGAATTAGTTTTTATAATAAAGAATGAAACTCGATACACATATCATATTTATTGAGAATAAAACATTTATTTTATAAATAAAGTTATATTTTATTAAATGTAAATCTAAATTTAGAAATATTTTTGCTCGATTAGGTTTGAATAAATTCACGAACCACGAAGTGTTAATAAATTCGAGTTCGGCTCATTAATAAAAGAGTCAAGTTTAAGCTTGTCAATACTCGATTCAGCTAGATTCAATCATATAATAACCTTTAATCTCATCAATTATTACTCGATTAAAAATTCTGGGAATGGATCAACTCACAGGAAAAAAAATAGATTTAGCCTATATTTAGAAACAAATTCCTAACAGCTTAGCCTTTTAGATGGGATTGAAATTTATGGAAATATAAGCGCTTGGGTCGCAACTGTGATTAAGAGACTGCAAACCTAAAAAAAATCGAGGCTAAAAAAAATTGAATAAGGATTCACCAAAAAATTAAATTACAAAAAAAAAAAACATCTCACAACATTTTAAACTACAAAGTATTGAAAAATGACCCGTCTTGCATTTTTAGATGTAGATGTTGTAATCAAACTTGCACAATCCACTTTCTTATAATTTTTTATTGAAATTATAGTCAAATCAATTAGTCTCTCTTGTTATATAATAGATCGAAGGTAAATCTTGACTAAATTCAACTTCATGAAACTTCTTTCCACGTAAGCAATTGTAGCGATATACTTAGCAAAATTCTTAAGCAATCCAAATATTTGAGATCATCCTCAAATCTTGATATAGATCATCCTCATTGCAATTAGATCCGCTCATCACAAACGAACTTGTCATAGCACAAGATCATGACGGGTTCAGGATCATGAAATTATTTCTTATTAGCTAGATAAGAAGTGTCATAGCACAAGATGTACTTCTAAGTTCTTAAGTAACTGTCCCATACAATTTTTTCCTCATACTTCAATTAATTTGTAGTTTAATAACACCTCTTTAGTATATATTTGCCTAGAGACTATAACTTACAAACTATTTTTTCTTAGTCACAATTAGAACTTACATGTATAAAATTGTGCATTTTTATGTGCATAGTTCGTACAATAAATGGAGGCCTCCCCAAAAATGAAATTTTAGACGGTCGTCCAATCCTCTATCAACTTCGTCCAGGTTCCACAATACAACGAGTACTAATCGAGACCCCTCAAATAATTTGAGATCCAGACATCAAGACAAGCGACCATCCTTCACCCACTGCTTATATTGTATCAAGCCCGATTCATCGGCTAATTAAACACGGTATTACAAACACCGTGCGATTTGAAAAACCACAAATAAATAATGAAGATTATTTCTAATTTAATTTAAAGGATGATGTAGCCTTTGACTCATTGGTAACTCGATTGAACCTCAAGAGTATTTCCATAATCATTTTTCTAATGATTCAAATACCATTAGGATGGTGGCAATGGCAGCGGTATGGCCAGCGGTTTGGGCTATACCGGCGGTAAACACCGCCGCCACATGGGCGGTATGGCCCGACGGTTTGCTTGAGCGGCAATTGATGCCTCAACGGCATGGAGCAATTTTGGAACGTTGGAGCATTAAATGATTCGATCGTTGGGGTTTAAAACAAAGAAAAAAAAAAAATTTGCCGTGAATAATGTGTGTGTGCAGGTGTGTGTAGAGGTAGAGAAGAAAGCAATTTTTTTTCCTTCTTGGAATGTGTCACATGCAGGTGTGTGGTCCTCCCGGTGCAAAAACCAATATCAATGTTTTCAAAAATAATGTAATTTTTTTTTTACAAAGAGACGTTGGGCATACAATTCAACGGATCCAAAAGCAAAAAAAAAGATCCGTTCAACGGATCCAAAAGCAAAAAAAAAAAAAAATTCCTATATATACTAAACTAAACACAAACAAATTCACATACAAATCCTAAACATTTCTTTAACATATATTTTCACATACACATATATTATCAAACACATATCATGGATCCTAGCAAATCAAAAAGTGTTTCATCGTCACAAAAAAGTCGTGAACATGGCAATCGTGGTCGTGTTCGTCCGCAAGCTCAACCCCCGAACTACCCACAATATCCTCAATCCGGCTATTATCCTCAACCTCCACCACCACCACCGATGCATCAACAATACCATCAATCCGGCTATTATTCTCAACATCCACCACCACCACCGATGAATCCAACCCAATATAACATAACAATGACGAGTGAGTTCAACCTGTTTATGGACTACCGTGAAGGTCCTTCGCGTCGTGAACCAAGTGTGGAACGCGAACTACCTATACATGATGAAGACGATGATGATGTTGAGGTTGTACCCGAAACGCAACCACAAACTCAAATTGGTATATATTTTTTTTTATACGTTATTTTGTTTTTATATACTTTTTATATACTTTTTAAATTTTTTTTTTATACGTTATTTTTTTTATATGTTAAATAAAAAATTTATACGTTTTATTTTTTTTAGATGACGATGTTCAAGTCGTTAAAGAGAAAACTAGAGCGGATAAAAAGCCTTGGACGTCGATTGAAGAGGTTGCTTTGGCTAAAGCGTGGATTCATATCTCGACATGTAGAAAAGTCGGGAATGAACAAGGTCGAGATAAGTTTTGGGAAAGAATTTTGGAACATTTCAAGGCCACCATACAAGGAAGTAAGCGAACTCGTCATAGCTTGAACACAAAGTGGAAAAATATAAATCAAGCAATGGGTGTTTTCAACGGGCTATACATCCAACAAGTAAATTTTAAACTATATAGTTTTATTAATTTATATACTTGTGTTTATTTATATACTTTTATTAATTTATATACTTGTGTTAATTTGTAGACTCGCATTCGTAAGAGTGGGTGTGACGATGTCAACGTCATGCAAAATGCCATGGCCGATTATGATCGGAAAACTAATGGCCATTCATTTACTCATATTGATGCGTGGAATGTTGTTAAGGGAGAACCGAAATGGTGTGAACAACCATGTTTTGAAAATTTATTTTCGACATCTCATTCCGACACACGAAGAAAGTCGTCGGAATCTGGCTTCTATGAGTCCGGAAGCAATGACAGTGTTCTTCCGGATCTAAATGACGACACAACTCCAGTTTCAAAAAGAAAATGGAAAAGCCCCGCTAGCGAGTCGTCGTCAAAGAATAGTGTTGCTGAGTTTATTGAGAACTATACGTCAAAGAAAGCACTAGCTTTGGATGAGGCGATGGAAGAAAAGCGTGAAAAGGATGCATTGGCCAAAAAGTTGATGGCCCAACAACTCGAAAATGCTAACGAAAAGGCTATGATTCGGGCATACAAATTCTATAACGAGCCGCACGAACACATAGCCAATCCGGTTATGCGAGATTTCGCTATTGCAAAAAAACGTGCGTACGCGGAGAAATATGGATGGCCCACGGATTTTTAGATATAATTATGTATTTGTTTTTTAAGAATAATGTAATTTTCTTTGAATTATGTTTTTTTAGGTATTATGTAATTTTCTTTTAGTTATTAATGAAATATTAATGTTTTTATTAAATTGTTTAATATAATTTATGAAAAAAAAAAGTTGGGAGGTATGAAAAAGGCATGGTTGCCACTAAAAAGGTGTTGGGATGTATGAAAAAAGTATGGATGAGGTGGAATGATATTATTGGTGGATTTGAGAGGTATGGATGATTTCAGGAGCATGACTGCCACCATCCTTAGGGATGGTTTGGTGTATTGAAATTAGTTTCAAGCTCATTGGCGCAAAAATAACGGAAATTCACATGCACGTGCGCCCGTGTATATATAAAGGTGGATTCTGGTGAGAATAAGTTTTTGCTAAGAAATAAGAATACATTCATACCATTGATTTAACTTGTTTTAGTGATTCAGATTAAATGCATGGAATGAGCTTATAGACAAGAAAAGAAGTGTGAGTTTAGGAAATGGACCACAAAAATTAGGGGCAGAATGACATAACAGTTCAGGAGTTCGATTTTATCTGTCAACACTTTTTCAATTAAACCTCTCATACAAAAGTTGTCAAGTATGATTTAATTAGTTGATATAGTTTACAGACTATTGCGTTCGGTCTGAAAATTTATCAAGTAAGCACTTGGAAAATAACAATTGCGAATTTCCAGGTCATAAAAAGAAAAAGGAAATGACATAAGAGGTCATTACCAAGTTAGTTAATACTCTCTCAATCTCGCTTAAAGCTTTACACTTTTTTTCTTTAAATTTTATATTTTTTACTTTTACACAATCAAGTCAAACAAACACATTTTACTTTTTAGTCTCCTCCACATACTCACGATCAATATCTTTTACTTTTTAATATACACCATACATGTATCATCATACTTACACCATCATGACTTAAAATATACTAAA
This sequence comes from Orobanche coerulescens, assembly GCA_033398695.1. Lineage (NCBI taxonomy): Eukaryota > Viridiplantae > Streptophyta > Magnoliopsida > Lamiales > Orobanchaceae > Orobanche > Orobanche coerulescens. The sequence continues at coordinate 138,443,359 of CM065814.1, read as the reverse complement.
TATACAACTTCTCAAGTTTTGAATGCGAGAACAGAAGAAGTATCAATTATAAAGTTGGTATATCCCACAACATAATGTACGGTACAAATTACACACTAATTGTAAGTACTAACATAATCACACTGTTATATAGCATAATCACAAATTATATACAATATAATTACAATAAAAGTATGAACGGTAATATATTTCCAATTAACACGTAACATAACCACCACTGATGTACCATACAATAACCATATATGATGTTGCAGTATAATTTTCGCTATTATAATCTTAACTTGGCGATTTGGAGGAAAGTGGGTCCCAATTCATAAGCATGATCGACATGTTGAGCATTTACGGGGCCCATGTGTTGAATCAGACTTTTGTTTTTTGGGAACAAATTTATTGAAATTTTTTCTACAAAAAATGATAAGATAACACTCTGTATCAAAAAATTACGGAATGTGTATAGGGTGTGGTCGGAATTGCTCTATCAATTCTCTTTCTTTACTCAACAAAAAATTGGACATGTTAAAAAAGCTCTTTACTTTACCTACATCTTTGACCCCCTCCCCACCACTTCCTCTCACACACACTTTTTATTTCTTCCACTCTCTCGCACACACTTTTTATTTCTTCCACTCTCTCTCACATCCATACACACAAAACACAAGAGGATTATACTTCTCAAAGCTTTGTTTTGTTCCCACTCTTTTTTGTTTTCTCTCTCTTCTTTTTCTGCGTAATCCAACTCCGCACCATTTTTGGGAGGCCAAAGAGGAAGTGGAGGTCTCTCTCTCTCTCTAGAGTCAAGTAGTCTTCTTGTTAGATTCTTTTCTCCAATTGCTTAAGAAATAAAAACTGTGAACTCTTAAAGTTCTGATATATGTGATTTCAGGTTGCCTGTTTTTTTTTTTTTTTTTTTTTGTGTGTGTATTTTTGGTGGGCTTCTTCTTGATTTACTTTTGAGCTGTTCCAGTGATTTGCTTGGTGGGCTGTTTTCTCACCATTCCCTCAATTCTTATTTTATTTTTCTAGAATCATTTGTGAGTTCTGTGGGGTTCAATGGTAGGGTTTTATACAGAAAATTGGTGGGTCATTGCTCAAGATCTGTTTGCTTTCATGGGCCCATTTCATTCTCCTTTTCTTTTCTTTTTCTATCCTGAGATTATCTTTTTTTTTTGCTTATTATATTAATCTGCATCCATATATTTTTTTCTTTTACTTTCCAGAGAATATATGTTTCTGAATTACCTTTTTTTTTCATGATTTTATTTTACCTCCAGTAATGATTTTTGTTGGATATGTGTGATCTCTTTGGTTGTTGTGAGGATATTCTTCTCCATCATTTTTTCAATTTTTGTTTTTGAGTTGATTTTCTTCGATCTTCTGTGTGCTCTGCCTCAGTACTAACCTGCCTATGTGGATACATTTGCAGATTACGACGATTCATTATCGGTATTGAAGGAGCGGATTTTATTTTCCGTACTCTTTGGCCGATTAATGATCTTGTTTCTGTCTGATTTACGGTTTTTAGTAGTCATCCCCGATGGACTCGCGCACAAAGGGTTCCTCGGAAAGGCATAACGAAACTCATGGAGGGAAAATACCAGAGGGGAGTTCTTCGGGTGCCACGAAGGAATTACCAGGAAATGTCGGAAATGGTGCTTTTAAGAAATCTACATTAGAAACCACATCAGAAGCGGAAACGCGCAGCCATCTCCAAAAGGGACTGGTTCGTTCTTCGGCCGGTAAATCGAATTCGAGCTTAAATTCGGGCAATCCAAAGGAAAAGTCGGCTTTCAACCTCATGCCGGATAACGGAAATTTCAATGACAGGTCATCAAGTGCGAAGACTAGCGAAAGGCTCGAGTTTGTAGAGAGTGGGAAAACCAGCTTATGTAGGGGGAGCACGAGCACCGACATAAGCGAGGAAAGCACGTGCAGCAGTCTGAGTAGTGGCGCTAACAAACCCCACAAGGCGAACGATGTGAGATGGGAAGCCATCCGTGCCGTCCGTTCAAAGGATGGGGTCCTAGATCTGAGACACTTCAGGTTGCTGAAGAAGTTGGGTTGCGGCGATATCGGGAGCGTCTACCTGTCGGAATTATGTGGCTCCAAGTGTTGTTTCGCAATGAAAGTCATGGACAAAGCCTCGTTGGCGAGTCGAAAGAAGCTGATTCGTGCGCAGACGGAAAGGGAGATACTGCAGTCCCTGGATCATCCTTTTCTGCCGACTCTCTACACTCATTTCGAGACGGAGAAATTTTCGTGTCTGGTAATGGAGTTCTGTCCCGGGGGAGACTTGCATACGCTAAGGCAGAGGCAACCCGGAAAGCATTTTTCCGAACAAGCCGTGAGGTATATGATACCTGTTGATGGGTACAAGGACCATGTCCGCAACTGATGATGGTCTTATGGTACCAGAAGGTACCAGACTTGCCATGAACTACTACCTAAACTTAGAGTACCAGATTCAAATCCTGAGGAGGGCCAAAAAAACCTAAGATCAGACTCATCGTAAAATCATGAGTTGCAGACGTGGTTCTCGTACCGTGGCAATAATACCCATGTTCTTATATTCCTAAAGTTATTTGTTATACATTATTGTTTGTGCTCAAATATTTAAGTTCAATCAGTGGTGGGTGGGTGGGGGGGACTTCTTTTTCCTACTACATCTCGTCGCACCACCTTTTACCCGAGCGTGTCCTCGTCTGGAGTACTTTCATATCTAAATTCACTTGGATTCTTCCTCTCTTTTTTTTGTGTTCCTTGTCTGCAGGTTTTATGTAGCAGAGGTCCTCCTCGCTTTAGAATACCTCCACATGCTCGGAGTTGTCTACCGTGACCTCAAGCCCGAAAACGTCCTCGTCCGTGAAGACGGCCACATAATGCTCTCCGATTTCGACCTTTCCCTTCGCTGCACAGTCAGCCCAACCCTAATTAAATCATCCTCCCTCGACACCGAACCCATACGGAAAAACACCGTCTACTGCGTGCAGCCTGCTTGCGTCGATCCATCCTGTATCCAACCTTCCTGCATGGGACCGACCACATGTTTTCGGCCCCGCCTCTTCTCGAGCAAGTCCAGAAAAGATCGAAAATCTAGAAGCGAAATCGGCAACCAGGTCACCCCGCTGCCGGAGCTCATGGCTGAGCCGACGGACGCCCGGTCCATGTCGTTCGTCGGGACCCACGAGTACTTGGCCCCCGAGATTGTCAAGGGCGAGGGTCACGGGAGCGCGGTTGACTGGTGGACATTCGGGATTTTTCTCTACGAGTTGTTGTTCGGCAAGACTCCGTTTAAAGGGTCGGGCAACCGAGCGACCCTGTTTAACGTCGTGGGCCAGCCTCTCCGTTTTCCGGAGTCGCCGGTGGTTGGGTTCGCCGCTAGAGATCTCATAAGAGGGTTGTTGGTGAAGGAGCCGCAGAACAGGTTGGCGTACAAACGGGGGGCGACGGAGATCAAGCAGCACCCATTTTTCGAAGGGGTGAATTGGGCGTTGATCAGGTGTGCGAGTCCGCCTGACGTACCTAAACAGGTCGAGTTGGAGAGGGTTTCTGGTCCGGTGGCGGCCCCGGGGGCTGTTGTGAAAGTCCCGCCGGGGGCTGTTGCTGCTAAGGAAAATGGGGATAATTATTTGGAATTTGATTTCTTTTAGTGTAAGACTAAGAAAAGGAAGGACTGTTGTAATATCCCTGCTTATTTATTAATCTGTTTAATGTTGTATGTTGGTACGCTTATTAGTATTTTTGGATTTATTTGTGTTGAAATTACATTTTGGACAGATTTTTTTTGTTTGGAAAAAGATGATATTATTATTTATTTTTATGATTGAAAAATAGGATAAATTTTGGCATATATTGGTTTCCAATAATATTATGAGTTAAACTTCCATCAAAGACCCTAATCATTTCATTTTTCTAGCTTAACCTAGCAGAAAATGCGACTTGAAATTTCGAAACGTTTTAAAATACGAAATTTAATTTTGTATATATATTCTTTTCGACATGTTATGAATTTTTTTTTAAAATTCTCAAAACGTTTTCGACTTTCTCAAGTCCGAAACATAAAGCAAAACCAGAATTTTGATCCATAATTACAAAAACTTGATCATGATATACCTACGGTTACGGATGACAATGGGAGGAAGTCGGAGTGGGTACTTGAGGATCTAGATCTTCTACACGATGACAATGGGAGGAAGTTGGGGTGGGTACTTGAGGTTCTAGATCTTCTACACGAGGCAGGTCGGTCTGCATAGGGAATTATTTTAAATCTATATTTTATGAATTTTTATTTAATATTTTATTTTTATAGAATATATTCTTTAAAAAAACTTGTCATTATTAACATAAATGTATAAGAATATAAATAAATGTCTAAAAAATATATTAATATATGTAGTGCATATATAAAAATATTTATTAAACATATTTAAAAAGAGAAATTGAATGGAGCGGGTACCCCCATGCAGACAAATGATATCCAGACCCATTGTCCTAAATCGCGAGTGATCCATAGATACGGATCGGGTCAGATCAGAGCGGAGCAGGACAGTGCGGATTTGCCATCTATACTTACTGTAGCCATTCTGACATATGGATTTATTTTTATTCAAAATTGAATAAAAATAGATAGAAATGCGGTGAGCGTGGATCGAACACGCGACCTTCAGATCTTCAGTCTGACGCTCTCCCAACTGAGCTATCCCCGCAGATGCTTATAATGTAAAATGTATTATTACACAACATAAATAGGAGCTGCAGATCAGGAACCTTCAAGCTTGAACTGGAGACGGGATAAAGGCTCGCCGGAGCTGGAAATCTCCCCAAATCAGACTTACAATCCGACCAGCTCTGAGGACGCGCCAAACATGACGGCAACGATACACGTAGACCAAGTGCTCTTTTCCCCTACAGGTATTTTCCCATTGGGTTTTCACTTTATAGATTTTTTTTACCGAGGCTTGGGCCAAGGGCCTGACTAATGGGCTTCATCGTCACCGGTAACACCTCTCTTCCATGTTCTGTTATTAGATTTATAATATTCCATGTTCATTTGAGTTTATATTGGCACTAGGTTTTCATATTTTGATTGGTGATGCTTTCCCGGTTCTTATTGATTTTTTTTCCTGCAATTTTTATTTATATGGGTTCCAAACCATGCTCAATGATTTTAGCATTGAAGAATAGCTTTTATTTCTCATTGCTTCTACTTCAGGAATTTCACTAGCTTTCTGCATCATGCACTCCAATATTGCTCGAATTAACCTCGTGAGTTCACACCCCGAGGTTTACGATCCATGTGATGATTCATTTGCGCTGGTCGATGCGTTGCTGGCCGATAGAGCTAATTTATTAGGCCGTCGTCCATCGATTTGTTTGGTAATAGGCTCTGGTAGTGGGTATGTTATTACTTCACTTGCTCTCTTGCTTGGGAAAGAGGGCTACGGTTCGTATTACATTGCAACAGACATAAATCCCCATGCTATGAGAGTGACACATGATATTGCATTGGGGCTGGAGAAGCGCTTGACGAGATGTGTGGATGTGATGGCGGTTAACCCGCCTTATGTGCCAACTCCGGAGGAGGAGGTTGGCTGTCGTGGTATTGCCTCTTCTTGGGCCGGAGGAGAGAATGGACGGAGTGTTATTGATAGGATATTGCCAGTTGCAGCAGACATTCTTTTGTCTCGTAAGTGCTGGTTATACATGGTCACTCTTACTGCAAATAACCCTGTAGAATTGTGTCTTCGGATGAGGAAGAAAGGTTATGCTTCTCGGATCGTTTTGCAGAGATCAACGGAAGAGGAGAGCCTCCGTATCATCAAGTTCTGGCGGGATCTGGATACTTTGTTCGAGGCTAATGAGTGTCCGACTGTTGAGAAAAAGGAAAATGGACTCCCCACAGAATTGCCACATTTCACTCCACTTTCTTTTCGGAAACGCAATATGAACTAGTATAACGAGAAGGAGGAATCATCATCATCTTGATGGTAATGGTTTAATTTTAGATGATTAATTAAAACTATAATCGCAACATAGTTGGGATTAACGTGCAGTTGATGACGACGGTGATGACTTGTACTTTCCGGTACTTGCTCAAGCAATAGACATCATGGATAGTCGAAGAAGCACATTTATAGCTCCGTTTTCTTTCTTTCCATGGGCCGTCTTTAGAAGAACTTCTATCAAATTCTGCCGTAAGTAATGCTTGATGCAATTATTGGAGATTTAGTGGATATTTGTTTATGTTCTTTGAATTCTTAAGCACTTATTATTGGGTGCCGAAAGTAGCTTCAAGGTTGAAAAAAAGAATGTGGAAAGTATTTCTGCAATTTGGTGCCAATATTTGGCCTCATTGACTTGAGAGTGATTTATTATATTCGAGAATGTTGAAGATGCTTGTATTACCTTAAGCTCTTAATTTTGAAGTAAATAATTAGACTAGTAAGAATAATATGTGATGCTAATGTAACACCCCCAAGATATTCGAGGTATATTACAGTGCCGTGAATCCCTATAGGGGACCCACCAGGCTAAACAACCATCAAACTCATCGACTCATGGAAACAACAAAATAACACCTCGTCATTAGGACGCAAAGCAACATAATCCGCCCGGTTCAACCGGTCAAACACAACACAATCATCCGACACAAACACAATAGACAACGATACAATCCGGACAAACAAGAAATCTTAAGTACTCGAGTACTCCTATTAGTTTACAAACCCACAAACGGTAACAAGATAGAAGACAATAAGACACCACTCGTGCACAATCATCACGCACGACCATCATCCGCATACTGGTCCAGCGCCCGTTCGTCTCGATGAACCTGACCTGAAATTCATAAAACGAATTTCCCGAAAACGGGTCCCCCAGTGGGTTAGCAATTACGCCAGTACAAGTAACCAAATGAACAACTTACACCTTAAACATATAGTCAATACATGCAAACAAGAATAACATAATACCAAAACTCTCATTTCCAGAAATGCCATAATCAAAACACATTTGTAAAATGCACCACAATTAACCGTCGATCCACGTCTCTGTGGACCCCTACCGAGACCCCGCCCTTAGTGGTTACATGCAAGCTCGTCGATCCACGTCTCTGTGGACCCCTACCGGGACCCCGTCGGATCCAACCCGTAGTGAGCATACACACACACACACACACACACCGTTCTCATGCAATACTACTATGTCAAGATTTGTAAGTTCATAAGGGTACTTGCCTCGATTTATAGACGGTGACACAAACGGGAAGGAAGAGTCAAACAAAACCGCGATGAATTGTCGAAACCGAACCTAACGATTCAAAGAACACATTCAAAACCACTTCTAAACAATTACGGAAATGGAATACTCCCGAAAACCCGCCTACGATTCATGTATATTCTAATAAAAATGACAACGAGGGCGGACCACAACCAAACCCTCTCAATTTCGCAAAACCACGAAAATATACCATGAATCCGTAGGAAAACTAATGATATCAACAAGATTAATCATATTCATCATGAATTAACCAACAAAACGGAACGAATCGGATGAAAATCCCAAAACCCCCAAATTATCCAAAAGTAGGGTTCTAAGAGATTTACCTTGGATTAGGATGAAAGATTCGTGTTGATGTTCATATAATTCACCAAGAACTCAAAGAAGATGATGGTTGAGATGATTAGAGGAAGAAATCGCCAAGAAAATCGCACGGAATCGCCGACGCCGCGGAGGAGGGGGGGAGGGGGGAAGAAATGAGAATAATACGTTCATCTGGGTCAACTCCCTGGTTTATGTATCCAGGGAGTGTTAGCGCGCGCTAATCCTCAGAAATTAGCGTGTGCTAACGGGACAAAACCCGATCCGTGGTTAACGTCCCGGCAAGATAGACATCGGGCAGCGTTAGCGCTACCCAAACGTAGCGCGTGCGCTAATAACCTCTCGCAGCGCGCGCTATCGGCCATAGCGTGCGCTACTCGGACATCACCGAGTCCGAAGTTAATCGCCCAAGACTCACTGACCCGTTAGCGCGCTATCTGCCAAACATAGCGTGCGCTACAAGCGTCTCGGTAGCGCGCGCTATCGGCCATAGCGTGCGCTACCTGGGCACCTGACCTAGTCCAGTAGCAAACTGTCCAGTACTTGACATATTCGCTAGCGCGCACTACCAAAACAAAGTAGCGTGCGCTACAGAAGGGTGCTTAGCGCGCGCTATACCGTAATATTTGCGCGCGTTAGGCACATGATGGAAACGGTCCTCAATACGGAAACATGGCCGAAACATCAAACGGAACCACAAAATACGCGTAATAACATACAATGAATTTACGGCAACCCCATACGGCGGTTCCGAGCAACAATTACGAGAATTAGGTCAACAAACGACGAACGAACCGAGAAACGTAGAACTGGATGACAAGGAGTCCTGAAACAAATATTTCTCAAAAACTAATACGGTTACACGAGTGTCGTTAAAAACGAGAAATACACCGAATAGTGAAAATACCGGGAAAAGAAAAATGCGGGTGTTACAGTCTACCCCTCTAAAAATAAGTTTTGTCCCGAAACTTAAGAAATAAACAACTTGGGGTACTTAGCACGCATGCTATCCTCGATCTCCCAAGTTGCTTCTTCGACACCATGTCTCGACCACTGCACTTTGACCAAAGGAATGGTCTTATGCCTCAGTCGCTTCTCACGGTGCTCTAAAATCCTCAAGGGACGCTCCTCGAAAGTAATGTCCTCGGCAATGTCGATCTCACCATAATCAATGACGTGACTAGGATCTGGGACATATTTCCTCAGCTGGGAAACATGAAAAACGCTATGAACGTGACTCAAGGCCGGGGGTAACACCAAACGGTATGCCAACACCGACTCGTTCGAGAATCTCGAAGGGTCCAATAAATCTCGGACTCAACTTCCCCTTTTTCCCGAAACGGAAAACTCCTCTCGTCGGCGACACCTTTAGCAAAACGTGGTCTCCCACCTCGAATTCCAAAGGTCGACGACGGATATCGGCATATGACTTCTGTCGACTCTGGGCAGTCAACATCCGTTCCCGAATTAATTCTATCTTCCGCCTCGTCTCTAAAGCGATATCCGGCTCGGTCCCGACTAAATCGGACTCCTCATTCCAACAAATCGGTGATCGACAACGCCGCGCATAAAGTGCCTCATACAGTGCCATCCGAATCGACGCGTGCCAACTATTGTTGTACGTGAATTCGATCAATGGCAAATGCTCCTTCCAGTCACTGCTCCAATCGAGAGCACAAGCATGCAACATATCCTCGAACGTCTGGATAGTGCGTTGGTATCGTCGGCGAGGATGAAAAGAGGTACTCAAACGCAAACGAGTGCCCAACGCCTTATGCACCGCCTGCCAAAAGTGCGATACAAAACGGCCATCACGATCCGAAACAATAGACTTCGGAGTACCATGAAGCCTCACAATCTGCGCGATAAACACACGAGCCAACTTCTTCGGTCCCCAAGTGTCCTTGATGCCCCGAAAATGTGCCGACTTGGTCAGACGATCGACAATCACCCAGACCATGTTCATGCCCGACCTCGATCTCGGCAAACTCGTAATGAAATCCATCGATATATCCTTCCATTTCCATTCTGGAACGGGAAGTGACTGCAATAACCCGGTCGGTTGCTGATGCTCAAGTTAAACATCTCGCTACGAACTGTGCGACCCCCTCCTTCATATTATTCCACCAGAAATTCCTTCTCAGGTCATTGTACATCTTACTCGAACCAGGATGAACGGAGTAAGGTGTATCATGGGCCTCACGCAAAATACTCTGTCTTAACTCTGAGTCGTTCGGTACACAGAGCCGACTCTGGAATCTCAAAACACCATTCTCGTGAATCACAAACCCAGGAGACTTTCCCTTAAGAACGTTCTCTCGGATTTGAGTAATCATCGGATCCTCTAACTGCTTCACCTTAATTTCATCGATCAAAGGCGACGAAATTTCTAAAGCACAAAGTTGCCCGACAGCTCCGGGCAACAAAACCTCAACATCAAACTCGATCAAAACCCGCCGAAGCTCAGACTGAGACGTAAGGATCTCAAGCGTCCGCAACGCAACCGGTTTCCGAATCAAGGCGTCGGCCACGACGTTCGCCTTGCCCGGATGATAAAGGATTTCGAGGTCATAATCCTTAATCAACTCTAACCACCTCCTCTGCCTCATATTCAACTCCCGCTGAGTAAATATGTATTTCAAACTTTTATGATCGGTAAAAATCTGACATGAAAAGATAGTGATGCCAAATCTTGAGCGCAAAAACAACTACCGCTAACTCCAAATCGTGTGTAGGGTAGTTGAGTTCGTACGGCCTCAACTGTCTCGACGCATATGCAATGGTCTTGCTGTGCTGCATCAGTACGCACCCAAGACCCTGACCCGAAGCATCACTATAAACAGCAAAACCCTCGTTGCCACACGACAACGCTAAAATCGGGGCTGAAGTCAAACGCCTCTTCAGCTCCTCAAAACTCGACTGCCTCTCGTCATTCCAGATGAACTTCTCTGACTTCTGGATCAATTGTGTAAGTGGCCGAGCCAGTTTCGAGAAACCCTCGACGAACCTATGGTAGTAGCCGGCCAAACCCAAAAAGCTACGGACCTCCTTCATATTCTTAGGCGGTGCCCAATCTAACACTGCCTCGATCTTCTGCGGATCTACACGGACTCCCTCGGCTGAAATTACGTGACCCAGAAACATCACTTCTTTCAGCCAGAACTCACATTTCGAGAACTTCGCATGGAGTTGCTCGGTCCTCAAAATGTCTAACACTACTCGCAGGTGATGCGCGTGATCCTACTCGTTCCTCGAATAGATAAGGATATCGTCAATGAAGATGACGACACACTTATCTAAATACTCGATAAAGACCTTGTTCATCAACTGCATGAACACTGTCGGTGCGTTGGTTAACCCGGAGGGCATAACTACAAACTCATAATGTCCGTATCTCGTCCGAAAAGCTGTTTTCGGCACATCGGACTCCCTCACCCGGAGCTGATAGTACCCCGATCTCAAATCAATCTTCGAGAATACCGCAGCTCCCTGCAACTGATCGAACAAGTCATCAATCCTCGGCAAAGGATACTTGTTCTTGATGGTCACCTTATTTAGTTCGCGATAGTCGATACACAAACGCAGTGAACCATCCTTCTTCCGCACAAACAGGACCGATGCGCCCCAATGCGACGCGCTCGATCGAATATACCCTGACTCAAGAAGCTCACTCAGCTGCTTTTTCAACTCGGCCATCTCTGAAGGTGCCATGCGATACGGCGCCTTCGAAATCGGGGCCCCGCCCGGCTCTAACTCTATAGCAAACTCGACCTCACGATCTGGTGGCAATCCCGGTAATTTGTCAGGAAATACATCAGGAAACTCACTAACGACTGGAATCGATGAAAACTCGACTCCACCATCCTCCGTTTTCAAGGCATATCACCAATAACTAGTACACCCCTTTCGCAGGAGCCTCATCGCCTTTAAGGCGTTAATAACAAAATTCTGGTTTCCTCTCTTTCGCCCCGCGAAAGAGTGCTCGGTGCCATCCTCAGCCAACATAGTGATGATTCTCGTGCGGTAGTTCATGATTGAGCCATGCCGCTCGAGCCAATCATCCCCGAGAATCAAATCCTCACCCTCAATATTAACGACAATGAGATTAGAGAGCCAAGCTCTCTCACAAATAAACACAGAGCAGTCTCGGACCTCTCGATCGCCAACGATCCTATCACTGCTTGGAAGTTTAACGATGAAAGACTCGCAAGGCGACAAACAGTCGAGACTCAGACGGCGCACACACTCCAGCGATATGAACGAATGTGTAGCACCAGAATCGAAAAGCACACTGACAGGATGAGAATGGATGTGAACGGTACCTGTCGCCACAGTAGCTGTTGGGTCATCGACTCTCCTCATCTCATAGATGCGCGGGTGGGCGGAGCCGACACTGGAAGCTCCCCCCTTAGCGGACTGACCCTGACCTCTCCCTCGACTAGCACTCGGTGGAGATTGAGAAGCAAACGATCCTTGATTCACACTTAGTTTCCTAGGCACTGGAATGGAAGCCCGAGCACCAAGGATTCTCTCCCTCTCGGCACAGAAAGCGGCCTTGTGGCCCGGCTGGCCACACTGATTACACGTCAGCAAAGGGCTCAAACAAGTACGACTGACATGGCCTGTACGGCCATAATTAAAACACTTCACATCACGGAAATGAGCACTGGTAGTTCCACGGGGATCCCCAGCGGAACGAGCTGGACCACTACCGGCGGGAAAATTAGCAGATTGGGAATTCTGCTGACCCCCACTTTTGTGGCCCGAGAAATTCTCGGTGGATTTCTGCTTCTTGCTCTCGCGGGCCGCCTCACTAGCCGTCAGAGACATATCATAAGCAAGGGCCCTACTCTGATAATCCTTCAAGGTAGTGCAGACGAGACCAGACATGTAATCGCGAATCGACAATTTCATCCGCCTAGAGAAGTGAAAAATTTTGTCGTTCTCCTCAACAACTTGGGTCTTCACGTAGCTCAACTCCTTGTTGAAATCGGCAATAGCTTGAGAGACAGGAACATCCCGCGGTTGAGCATCATAAAAGGCATGAACTCGAGCCTGTCTAACTGGCCACGGGCAATATTCGGTCTCCATTAGGTCCTTGAATTCCGCCCACGAAGCAACGTGGTCTTTAGGCCCCACGGCCTCCCACCAGTCAGTAGCGTCCCCAGTGAGAAAATATTGGGAAATAGGGACCTTACGGTCCTCGAGACAGTTAGTGGCGACAAAGAATTTGGATATCTCCTTGATCCACCCTTCCCAGCCAATCGGGTCAGAGGCTCCCGTGAACTGAGGAGGATGCATCTTGATGACATCCTGGAGCCAATGGTCACCTCCGTCCCGAGCAGCAGGGGTCGGATTCTGAACCGCCTGGGCTATCGCCGCCATTTGGTTCACCATCTGTTGCATAACAGCCGCAACACCAAGGTCAGCGCCATCTTGAGAAGAAGCATGACTATGCTGGTCACCGGTGCTGCCGGCTCCCGAAGAATGCGACGTGGCCGACCCACCGGCTGCCCCACGTCCCCGGCCGCGTCCACGACCACGACCACGACCTCTTCCAGCATCCATACTGGAGTTAAATAAGTAGCAAAATCCATATGATGGTAAGTACAAGAAGAAAAACAATCACAAATTGAGAATCAAAGGTGCGATACAAGGAAACAAGGAACAAAGGAAGGAAAAACTTACGGACACCGGAAGTACCGGAACCATGGCAGCGTGATGATGATTATGTGCAAAACGACACACAACAAGACCCAATAACCAACAAGCCTAGGTATCTATAAACCTAGATCTCTGATACCATTTCTGTAACACCTCCAAGATATTCGAGGTATATTACAGTGCCGTGAATCCCTATATGGGACCCACCAGGCTAAACAACCATCAAACTCATCGACTCATGGAAACAACAAAATAACACCTCGTCATTAGGACGCAAATCAACATAATCCGCCCGGTTCAACCGGTCAAACACAACACAATCATCCGACACAAACACAATAGACAACGATACAATCCGGACAAACAAGAAATCTTAAGTACTCGAGTACTCCTATTAGTTTACAAACCCACAAACGGTAACAAGATAGAAGACAATAAGACACCACTCGTGCACAATCATCACGCACGACCATCATCCGCATACTGGTCCAGCGCCCGTTCGTCTCGATGAACCTGACCTGAAATTCATAAAACGAATTTCCCGAAAACGGGTCCCCCAGTGGGTTAGCAATTACGCCAGTACAAGTAACCAAATGAACAACTTACACCTTAAACATATAGTCAATACATGCAAACAAGAATAACATAATACCAAAACTCTCATTTCCAGAAATGCCATAATCAAAACACATTTGTAAAATGCACCACAATTAACCGTCGATCCACGTCTCTGTGGACCCCTACCGAGACCCCGTCGGATCTAACCCTTAGTGGTTAAATGCAAGCTCGTCGATCCACGTCTCTGTGGACCCATACCGGGACCCCGTCGGATCCAACCCGTAGTGAGCTTACACACACACACACCCCGTTCTCATGCAATACTACTATGTCAAGATTTGTAAGTTCATAAGGGTACTTGCCTCGATTTATAGACGGTGACACAAACGGGAAGGAAGAGTCAAACACAACCGCGATGAATCGTCGAAACCGAACCTAACGATTCGAAGAATACATTCAAAACCACTTCTAAACAATTACGGAAATGGAATACTCCCGAAAACCCGCCTACGATTCATGTATATTCGAATAAAAATGACAACGAGGGCGGACCACAACCAAACCCTCTCAATTTCGCAAAACCACGAAAATATACCATGAATCCGTAGGAAAACTAATGATATCAACAAGATTAATCATATTCATCATGAATTAACCAACAAAACGGAACGAATCGGACGAAAATCCCAAAACCCCCAAATTATCCAAAAGTAGGGTTCTAAGAGATTTACCTTGGATTAGGATGAAAGATTCGTGTTGATGTTGATATAATTCACCAAGAACTCAAAGAAGATGATGGTTGAGATGATTAAAGGAAGAAATCGCCAAGAAAATCGCCCGGAATCGCCGACGCCGCGGAGGGGGGGGGGGGGGGGAGAAATGAGAATAATACGTTCATCTGGGTCAACTCCCTGGTTTATGTATCCAGGGAGTGTTAGCGCGCGCTAATCCTCAGAAATTAGCGTGCGCTAACGGGACAAAACCCCAGTCCAGAAGTTAACGTCCCAGTGCAGTAACCAGATTACTGGGCCGTTAGCATGCGCTACCCAAAACGTAGCATGCGCTAATAACCTCTCAGTAGCGCGGGCTATCGGCCATAGCGTGCGCTACCTGGACATCAGCCGAGTCCAGAAGTTAACTGCCCAGTACTCACCTAACCCTGTTAGCACGCGCTATCTGCCAAACATAGCGTGCGCTACAAGCATCTCGGTAGCGCGCGCTATCGGCCATAGCGTGCGCTACCTGGGCACCTGACCTAGTCCAGTAGCAAACTGTCCAGTACTGGACATATTCGCTAGCGCGCACTACCAAAAAAAAGTAGCGTGCGCTACTGAAGGGTGCTTAGCGCGCGCTATACCGTAATATTTGCGCGCGTTAGGCACATGATGGAAACGGTCCTCAATACTGAAACATGGCCGAAATATCAAACGGAACCACAAAATACGCGTAATAACATACAATGAATTTACGGCAACCCCATACGGCGGTTCCGAGCAACAATTACGAGAATTAGGTCAACAAACGACGAACGAACCGAGAAACGTAGAACTGGATGACAAGGAGTCCTGAAACAAATATTTCTCAAAAACTAATACGGTTACACGAGTGTCGTTAAAAACGAGAAATACACCGAAAAGTGAAAATACCGGGAAAAGAAAAATGCGGGTGTTACAGCTAGGTTCTATCTTCAACTGATGTTGCAAGAGCAACCGCTACAGTAAAACCTCGATAAAAGGATACTCTTAGAGAAATATTCATTTAGTGAGGTCATTTACGTATCGATAAATGGATATATTATTCGTTTATCGATAAATGAATTTTTATTCATTTTGATAGTATTTTGACATTCTTATTTTTTTTTGTATGAGTAATTATTTTACATCAAGTGTACAAATACATATATAAACTAAGTACATGCACCATGTACTAATAAGAACAATTAGAAGAGAATTGCAAATTGTTTCCGACATTGCAAGGTACAGTCTAAAGAAATTGATGTTCCCGAAAAGAAGTTGATCAATTAAGAAGACATTCGAGGATTAACGAATGTCATTTCTAATTTACACTACAGAAATGTGATGGACGTCGAACATCTTTTGAACTATTCTAACGAGAATGATGCAGTTATGGAATTGCCTACAGACGACGAAATTATCAAGTTCATACCAAATGATGAAAATGATCCAGAACCAGGTGATAGTGGTGTCAGACCAAATGTGGCATCAAAAGAAGCATTTCAAGCAGTAATCATACTATGAAACTGCTTGCTACAGCACGAGCAGAATATTTCAGAAGTTTTGTTTGCGCTCGAAAAAATCAAGGATTGGATGCATTTTGATGGAAAGAAAAAACAAACAACTTTAAACGCTTTTTTTGTTAAGAAATGACTTCTTGTATGGACATTCGTGATTGGAAGAAATATTTTTATTTTTTTAACATATATATATATATATATTTAATGATTATTAATTTACATATAAGTGGGGTTTATAAGGATTCAAAAAAAAAAAAAATTGGTAATGCATTTAGCAAGGTTATTCATTTAGCCTCTTTGCGCAAGATCGGCGAAAATTATTCATTTGACGAGGTTATTCCTTTATCCAATATTCATTTATCGAGATTTTACTGTATGATGATTATGCGTGTTAGCTTTTAAAATTGATATCAAAGCGATATTTACTCTATTACATGTTATTTATTGTTGTCAATTGAGAGCGCTACTTTCTCACTAGGACATATGACATATATCCCTGTTATTGTTTTCAAATTGTTGAAGCATAAATTGTACTTGGATATGGTCGAAGCCTCTGTATATCGAAGTGAAGAATGATTCTTTTTCTAATTAGGAAGGTTAGTCATTCGCTGGTATTTATTGAGAATAATTAGCTACGGTGATTGTCTGAAGGTTTGAGATTGGTTCAGTAATGCAGTTTTTAACAGTGTTGGTGCTCAAGTCTCTGTGGCCTCCTTGTAATCTTTTTTACAGTGCCAGTTCTTGGCGGATCAAATTGATGGCGTCTTTGTTCAACCCGACAATGTCGAAAGCTGTTGAGCGAACGGAGGGTAAGAAGAGTCATGCCAAAACCGAATGGTTTTGCTCGGTTGCGGTTTTAAACACTCAAGAAACCAAAAATTTCGGTTCATTTTTGGTTGTATGCGAAAACCAAATCGAACCGACTCGTGCTCACTCCAAGTATTAAATTCAAAATGAGTTTTATGTATTTATTATTTTTTAAATGTAAACTTGAAGTTTAATTTGTAATCATTTATTGTATGTACATGTAGGGGTGATCCCTACAATTGATGATGATGACGTCAGGCACGTCAGTCAGGTTATCGGGCACTAGCAACCTGTCAACACAATACACGTAAGAGCCCTCAGAGAGCACTGGTGGGGTGTCAGCCGAAGAGCCTCCGACGCTCAAGTCAGTAAGCAATTTTATATTGAATAAAGTTGAAATAAACGAATTAAATATAATAAACAATAGAACAGTTGATGATGTTGGTGGTATTGGACGGTCAGGTACGTCCGATGAGTGATGGAGGTAAGACGGTGGTTGAGAGCGTCGGAGATCGGTGATATTAGACGGTCAGGTACGTCTGGCTAGTGAAGGAGATAAGGCGGTGGTTCAGAGCGCAGGAGGATGACAAAGAATTATTAGAGAGAGTAAGTTCAGTAGAGAACGGCTTAGAATTCAATGCCTCGATTGGGTCAGTTGTCTTGTCATTATATAGGACAGCTTGGGGTCCTTATTCCCTTATTCGTCCGTCACGTTGATTCGCTTGTCTGTCACATGTCCGTTGATTCGCTTGTCTATCACATGCCCGTTGATTCGCTTTGTTTGTCACATGTCCGTTGTTGACCTTCTTGGCCCTCAACTCTATTCGTTCGTTCCTTTAGCATGCTTGTTTGACTTTTGACTGGCTCAAAAAGTCATTTTATCTGACCATTCGAATACGCATGGCTGACGTGGCGAATCCCTAGATTCGGGTTGGTTTGCGGATCTTTCCAAGCCAGGGGCCCAATGTAACATCCCGAGATAGTCGGAATAATTACAGCGCCGTAAACCCTTTAAATAAGGATTTACAAGGCTAATCAAAAGAATGTGAATGTAATCCAACAATACCACCCAAATTCAAGTTACAAACCGGTTCCAACTGATCCAAAGAGTTAATTAATACAACCATATCGAAATGATATGGTTGGAAGCGGCTGAAATGAGAATGTTATGCTGGTCGTGTGGTCGCACAATGTTAGATAGAATCTCGAACGGGTTCTTCAGGAACGCGCTAGATAGAATCTTCAAGGAAATATCCTAAGTTCAATCCATTTCATGTCCCAAAACGTATGATTCCATTTTGTGAAGACATAAGAACTTTGATAATCTCCATATACTGGACACAATCGGTTTGAAGCTTTATGAATATGCTAGGAGTTCAAATACTAAAAGGTTCAATGGATTATACGATGAAGAAGTACCGAAACATTGAAAATATCCTTCTAACACATGATGTTCGACTACTTACGAATTTAACTGACTAGATAATCCCAAATCAAGATCAAAACATCCTTCAGAATACTGCTAATATTGGTGAAGAATCACCTACCTCAAAGTAGCGAAGAACACGAAGGAACTTGAAGAAATCCAACACCGAGGGCTTGAACACCAATCTCCAATGATCTACAATCTTCAAACTCGTGCTAGGAGGATGATATGAGAGGTTGAGGATGGAGGAAATAACTCTCTAAGCTCAAAAATTCGGATTTGGGAAGTGAAAAGATCTGAAACAATGAAAAAGTGTGTTGTCCTATATATAGAAAAGGGTTATTAGCGCGCTAGTCCATATACATAGCGTGCGCTAACGGTCATCTGGCTTACCGACTTCACCGTACTCGCATTTAGCGTGCGCTATCCTCATATCATTAGCGTGCGCATCAAGGCTGACTTGGCTTTTCCCGAAAGCCGTCCAGGTTCATCCCGACATGATCCGACCAAGATCCGCGGCTGATCTCACCTACCACCCTGTCTTAATCATGATGACTACGCATAGCGTGCGTTAAGGTGCATAAGTAGCGTGTGCTACGAATCCAATTTAGCGTACGCTACGCTAAGTCGATAGCGTGCGCTACATGTGCAAAATCACCACTTAGAACACATTCATGCAATCATGCGCTCAACAACATCGGATCATGAAATACGGAGAATAATACTCAGATTAAAATGTAACAAATACAATATCACAAGGTTCAATTACACATCAGAAATCTCGGGTATTACATCCTTTCTCCCTAAAAAGAAGTTTTGTCCCGAAACTTAAGATGAAAACTACTCCGGATATCTAGTCTTCATATTGTCCTCCGTTTCCCAAGTGGCCTCTTCAACTCCGTGTCGTGACCATTGTACTTTAACCAAGGGTATTGGTTTATTCCTCAATTGTTTGATCCGACTCTCAAGTATCTTGATTGGTCTCTCTTCGAATGTGCCGTCATTAGCTATCTCGATCTCATCGAACTCAATGATATGACTGGGATCTGGTACATACTTCCGTAATTGGGATACGTGAAACACATTGTGAACGTGACTCAGTGATGGCGGTAAGGCCAACCTGTATGCTAAATCCCCAACTCTCTCGAGGATCTCAAATGGTCCGATATATCTCGGACTAAGCTTACCTTTTCTTCCAAAACGGAAAATTTCTCGTGTAGGAGACACTTTCAATAGTACGTGGTCCCCAATGTCGAACTCTAGAGGGCGACGACGCATGTCTGCATAAGACTTCTGTCGACTCTGGGCAGTCAACAGTCTTTCCCAAATCAAAACTATCTTCTCTTGAGTCTGAACTATCAATTCCGGTTCCTTTAGCATGCTTGTTTGACTTTTGACAAAAGTCATTTTATCTGACCATTCGAATACGTGTGGCTGACGTGGCGAACCCCTGGATCCGGGTTGGTTTGCGGATCTTTCCAAGCCAGGGGCCCAACGAATTTTATCTTAGACAAAGTGTCTAGTCTATTGGGTTTGTTGGGCTGGTTGGAAAGACTTTGTTGGGCTTGGGCTGGATTGACAAAATTTGTCCACTACAGTTTGTCCCCCACTCTTTAATTAGAATTTTTCTAATTGGAGAGTTAATGAGGTCAAGTAATCGAGATTATCAGTGTTTGCGTTCGAGTCAATGTTTGGGTCCAATATGCCCGTTCGTTGGAGTTTGTTTGTTTAAACATATGCGGCATTGTCCATGGCGAATTTTCGCTTATTAGACAATAAATCGAAAAAAGAAAAAAGGTGGAAAAGTTGTTCTTGACAAGTGGCTACTAATAAATCTCTACGAGTAGGCTTTGTCATCTGATCACTCAAATAAAACCGTTCAGATCGACTGATTCATTTTTTGAATCTTAGGAGAAAGTGGACCAACAGTTATATATAAAATTGCATTCGATATATACCATAATTAGCGACCTGGACGAGTGGCGCGGACAACCGCTGCTCGCTTCATCAACCCGCGTTCGAGTCCTTGCTTCAGCAAAATGTTTTTGATCCAATTTGGCTCTGTGATTGACTTGGATGACCTGCGGACTTGGATGACGCGCACGAGTGGCGCGGACAACCGCTGCTCGCTTCATCAACCCGCGTTCGAGTCCTTACTTCAGCGAAATGTTTTTGCTGATTTTGGCACAAGACACAACCCGCGGGTCTGATTGTGGCGGGCCGAATCCGGGCGACCCGTTCTGTCCGAATGACCCGCGGATCCAGTTGGTTGAAGCAAAAGCAGCTCTTGTCCGATTGATCTGAAAGTGACCCGTAGTCAGGCTGTCCGATCGACCCGCTCTAAGCCAAGTAGTCCAATGGCAACCAGTCACGATCCGCGTCCGATTGAAGGTAGCCGTGGCCCACGTCCGATTGACTCGCCATGTCCGAATGGATCCAGCTCGCGTCCGATTGAAGGTAGCCGTGACCCACGTCCGACTGTTCCATCCGATTGGATCTAGCTCGCGAGCGATCCGTCTGGCTGATTGGTCATGCATCCAGTCAATTGACCTGGAAGCGACTCAATTTGGATCTGTGATTGACCTACGGACTTGGATGACGCGCATGAGTCTGATTGGTCTGTCTACTTGAATACATGTGGCCAATCTAGTCTGTCTGGTTGATTGTTCGACGACCCATTTAATTGGTGTCGGGTGGATAGGTCTGTCCAATCCATCCATTCGTTCAGAATCGGACCGTGTCCGTTATATTAGAGTTCGATTGTTTGATTTGATCAGTCTGATCCGATCAATTAAGTCCGGGTGCTTGTCTGTCTTAGATTATCTATCCAGACAACGCGCGCTCAAAATATCTTGGCACGTGATTGAAATGAGATAAGATAGATCCAGCACGCATTTTATAATGACCTGTACGTGTTTCGAGAAGGACTCTCCTATAAGAGTTTGATGAAGCATGTGTTAATTTCTCACTTTGATACTTCATTCTATACTTTGAGGGTTGCGAGCTTGGAAGCAAGGAGGGTTTAGAAGAAAAAAGGGCAAGGTGCAAGGTCTTTGTCAGGTCAGTTCTTCGAGTGTTCTTCATATTGTTTGAATGTTCTTCAACGAATTTGAATGTTCTTCATATGTTCTTCACATTCTTGATTGCTCTTCATATTGTTTGATCATTTCGAAGTTTCATGATTTGCCAAATTATGTTTGTGTTTGATTACTCTTAATCAAATAGGAGGTTGGTTTCCTTTGTTTAACCCAGTAGGGGCTTTATAGTGTAGGAGACCGATGGTCTCGTATGGCTTCTTTCACGTAGGTAGTATAGCCTTGTTATGTCTGGTCGACCCATAAGATGTGTTTCTGTTGTCTTCTTGTTGACTTGTTTTGTATGTTGGGTTTGTTGATTTCGTTTAATTGTGATGATTCTAACTAATGATATGTCTGGATGGTCATCCAAGTAGTTTTGTCAACTTCTTTTGACTGACACCATCCGCCCCTCCCTCTTATTTTATCATTAGGTAACCTGTCAGTAGGTCATCTAGTTATAATGTCTTTCTTCGACCGAACTCAGTTTAGCGGGTCGACTAGTAAGAGGCTCGAGGAGTCCGATGATAGAGACATTTGCGGTGAGGTGTTAACCGGCGTAGCGTGTTGTGATTTGAAAGGTTGGAAGGATAGTCAGGGTAGTTATACCTATACCTCCAGTATTGGAGTAGACTGCGTTGGGCCGGTTAGAGATAGCCAACCTAAAAAATTACTCTTGGGGAGGAACCCAAAGTCTGAGATCACCTTAGAGCATCTCAAGAGTTTTCGCCAGAGCTACGCCATCCCAAGACATGTCTGTCTGGTTGCTCCCTCTTACCTAGAGAGGGCTGATTGGATTTATCCAGGTTGGTTGGTGATGTACGAGCTTCCATTTATGCTAGGTGCTCGGTTTTCGCTTCCCCGACTGGTGCTAGAAGCTTGTAAGTTCCACATTATTGCGCTAAGTCAGTTGATGCCGAATGTCTGGAGTGTTTTGATGGCCATCCAGGCATTCACTGAGGCGAGGGAAGTTAGCTTTTCTTAGGAGGACGTCCTGATTTCCTACAGCCTTAAGGCGCATAAGAGCGACTACGGTCGATACCAGTTTTTGAGTTGTTCAAAGACGCCTTTGATTCTTGGCCTCAAGGATTGTGATAAGAGGTGGAAGGAACGTTACTTTCTTGTTCCTTTTGATGTGTTGGGAGTGCCGACTGATCACGACATTCCGCAAGCATGGTCTGTTGCCCGTGAGTGCCTGATTTTGACGAGTTAGAATATTTAGTCTCATTTATATGCTTCTAATTTGTCTGATTGATTCATTCCTTTATCCCTTGTGGAGAGTGCTTAAAGAGAAGGAATCCTATACTTTCCAAGGCTACTCAGGAGAAGATTGCCTGGTTCTTTAGATTCTATGAAGAGGATCGTGATTATCGCAACATTCTATCTGCGCAGAGTGTTTCGACCAGTTCTTTTCTTACAGGTATTGTCGCTATACATGTTTGTGTAGTTATTTTAGTTGATTTGGATATATCTTGGCTAACATGTTCTGATTGTCTTATTGATAGGCGAAAACATGTCTGACGTTTTTCTACCCCCACTAGCCGGCAAGAATGCCATGGAACTATATCGCCAGCGCCGCACGAAAAAGATGGCTGCTGGCACAAGTGATGAAGGCCCCAAAGAGATTGAAGAGGTTATTGCTCTTCCTACTCCTCCGGCTCGCGTGCTGGAGAAAAAGCGTGATGGTGCATTTGACCTGACAGACTTGTCCGATTCTTTCACTTTATCATTTCCTTCTTCTGCTGCTGCTCATTCTGAATTTGCTCCTTATGTCGACGAAGACAATGATCAGCTAGTTTAAAAGACCATGGGGGATGATTCCTTTGGTGTTGCTAGTTTAGAAGGTGTCTTCATGGTAAGTGTGTCTATTAGTTACCACATCTTCACCAAAAAATTATTGTGCAACTAATGTCTTGACTTGATCTTCGTATATTGTAGGTTCTTCAAAAGACTATTTTCGCGAAAAAGAGGATTAAAGAGTTGGGTGAGCAGGTTGTTGGGCTCCGATCCGAGAAAAGCCAACTGCGAAATGAACTAAGGGAAGTCAAGTCCCTTCATGAGAAAGCCGGATGGGATATTGCTGATTTGAAGGCCAAGTTGTTTGCTCGGGATCAGGATGCCCGGTGTGCCGCTACCGACTACGCCGCTCTTGAAAAAAAGGCAAAAATGTTAGAAGATCGGATGACCGACATGTGTCTTGAAGTGGAAGTCAGAATCCGAGGCATGTTAGTTGAGGAGTATGAGGGTTGTCCCGCGAGAACATGGGATGTCTCGAGATACAAAGCTGAATATGAAGAGTTCAAGCAAATGCAGGCCGAGGACGCTGAGCAGGCGGGTCAGGATGGAGACTTCGTCCCTCCTCCTGAAGATTGATCTTTGCGCCATTATTATTTGTTGTTTGTTGTTCTTATTCATGACTGTGGTTTTATTTTTCATGTAGTTTTTGTCTTGTCATAGCTCAAGTCTAAGTCTGTTTGTAGGGCTTTAGACTTTGATTGATATCTATGATTGAAGCTTTTTATCTTCTTCCGATTGTCTTGGTTGTCTTATACTTCATGTATGATGAGTTATCGATGGGTTGGCCCGCTTATTTGCTTGGTTTTCAACTTGTATAAACATCTTCCGCCTATTTTTAGGGGCGTTGCTTTGATGGGCTGTGCTCCGTAGAGCTGCCTACATACCCTATTTCAGGGATCAAGCCTAGATGTAGTTCTGAGAAGGACCTGCGTAGAAGTGTTAGACATAATATGGTTGTAGTGCTGGTCTCGTAAGACCGAAAATATATTTGAAATCATGAAAAAGTTTTAAGCGTAATACAGTTTCAGATGGTTGGCATTCCAGCTATTGCTTATGTCTCGTCCGTCTGGTGTCTGTAGCTTGTAAGCTCCACCTCCGACCACCTTGGTGATCAAGTACGCTCCTTCCCAGGTTGGTGCCAACTTGCCGGATCCAGCTTCCTTCATATTCTGAAAAACTCGTCTGAGCACCCAGTCTCCTGGTTTAAACGTACGAGTGCGCATATTTTTGTTGTAATATTTTGCGACACTTTGTTGGTAGGCTGCCATCCTGATTCTTGCATTATCTCTCTTTTCATTAAGTGTGTCGAGTTCGTGGCACATATCCCTCCAATTTTGATCGTCTGTTGTGAGTTCGTGCCTTGCAGTAGGTACTTCGCTTTCTATTGGAATGACAGCTTCTATCCCGTAAGCCAGGGAGAATGGGGTTTCTCCTGTCGATGTCCTGGCTGTAGTTCGATATGACCAAAGGACTCCGGGAAGTTCATCTTCCCATTTTCCCTTGGCTTTTGCTAGTCTCCTCTTTAAAGTGTTGATTATCGTCTTGTTAGATGACTCTGCCTGTCCATTGGCTTGCGGGTACCTTGGAGTTGAGAAGCTTAATTTGATGTTCCAGAATTGGCAAAAGTCCTGGAATGCAGTGCTTATGAATTGCGAGCCGTTGTCTGTCACGATTTCTTTAGGTACTCCGTATCGACATGTGGTGGAATGATGAGGTAAAACAGACGATAAAAACTAAACGTGAATGCTGCAAGGCATTAGGAAAATGCCCGAGTGAGGAGAACTACGTTCTTCCATATGAAGCCTTTCACTTCCCTGTCTCGGACTTGATGGAATGATTCTGCTTCAATTCATTTGCTGAAGTAGTCAGTTATTGCCAGCATGTGCACCTTTTGTCCAGGTGCTGTAGGTAACTTGCCTACTATATCCATTCCCCATTTCATGAATGGCCATGGTGACGTGATCGCGGTCATTTTTTCTAGATGAAAATGCGACACCTGGGCAAAGCGTTGGCACTTGTCACATTTTCTCGCATAATCTGCCGAATCAGTCCTCATTGTAGGCCAGTAGTACCCACTTGTCAGAGCTTTGTGAGCCAAACTTCTTCCACCTGAGTGGTTTCCACATTCCCACTCGTGTAGCTCCGCCAGGATGTATTTTGCTTCTGCAGGGTTAATACATCTCAAGTATGGACCAGAATAAGAACGCTTGTAAAGTTTACCTCGGATGATGGAGAATCGGGCTGATTGAGCTTTGACTCGACGTGCTTCGTTCCTATCATCAGGGAGTATATCTTGCTCTAGATATTCCATCAGTGGGGTCATCCAGGTCCGATTGCTTGATATGCTTGAAACTTGTTCTTCTGCGTCTTTCCAAATTGCCGGCCATTGCAGGTAGATAATAGAGATTGTTTTTGGATCCGTCGTCTGGGTTGATGACCCCAAGTTAGCTAGTGCGTCCGCATGGCTGTTCTCTCCTCTCGGTATTTACCTGATAGAGAACTCCTCAAAATGTGCCTGTAGTTCTTTGGTTTTCTGGAGGTAGGCGATCATCTTGTTGTCCCGAGCTTGGTAGTTACCTTGCATCTGGTTGACTACTAGATGTAACACCCCCAATCTGCTCAGGGATATTACACGCCATAGAACCTTTCCTCAAGGATCTACCAGGCTGGTAACAACATATAACAACTCAACCATGCCTTTAAGGCTAAAATGACTCAGTAGACCGATTCGGTCTTTCAATAAATACATACAACTCAAATACAACTCATGCCCACGCAGGGGTCAAAACACAACCATACCCGTACAACGGGAAAAATATAGCAGTGGAAAATAAAGTACAACCGAACCAATAAACAATGTACGATTCCTCATGTGATTAGTATCGATCATCTTTCATCATCCTTCGTGCCGACCCTGTGTTATGCTCCAAAACCTGAATGCAAAAATAGACATCCACCCCCCGAATACTCGGGGGTTAGCAAAACTCCACTGTTTTGCTAGTGCAAGTACAAGTGCAAAAATACGAGTCATACAATTCACATTCTACGAACGATAATAATCTGGAATCCTCAAAGATTCAAATACAACAAGATGAACACTTCCCGAGGCGAGAGTTTGAGTAAAGACTTCCCAAAATTTCAAGATCAATATATCAAGGGAAATAATTTATAAAATGATTTGAAATACCATCGGGAGTTTTAATAGAAAATAATTTAGGATTATCAAATCCTACTTTTCAAAACCCAAAAGACGAAAGGGATCACCGCCCCAAATGTTTACTTTCCGTAAATTGACCTTTACCAAACCGTTGGGATTTTAGCCCCAAATCTGTAAAATGACCTTTACAAAACCATTGGGATTTTAGCCCCAAATCTCATCAACTCACAGTACACGAGAACGACAACAAGGTTCGTCTTCCAACATCAAAATCCATAATTAAAGGATTCAACACAAACAACAAAATACTCTAGTGCCATCCTAGCCAAGTAAGCCAAACGAACAACTTACCTCTTACACACTTAGTCGATGCATGAAATCATGAAAACCATTCGAAAATACTCATTTCCGGAAATGCCATAATCAAATCACATTTGCAAAAATGCACCACAATTAACCGCGGATCCACCCCTCCGTGGACCCCTACCGAGACCCCGTCGGATCTAACCCATAGTGGTTAAAAGCAAGCTCGCGGATCCACCCCTCCGTGGACCCCTACCGAGACCCCGTCGGATCTAACCCATAGTGAGCATACACACACACACGTTACTCATGCAATACTAATATGCTAAGAATGTAAGTTCATTAAGAATACTCACTAGAGATGGCCACTAACTCGACACCGTTATCAAACTCTTCAAAACACAATAACAAGATTAAACATGGAATACACGATTCCATAACTTTAAACAACAGGGATATCATCAAAGCCTTCAGCGTTCCAAATGATCAAATCATAATCAATTCCCAAAACACACCGTTCACAAAACACACACGCGTTTTGAAAGAGACCCTTTAACGAGGCCAAACCGAAATCTTTTGAAACTTCATTTCAAACAACCAAACAAACACACCAAGACAATCACCGATCATCATATCCACAAAATAAGAAATGTATGAGCAAGGTAGTTGCCTCGAATAAGAACAACACGGAGAATCGACCGAAGTAGGTTGGCACGAACCGACTACGAACCCACCGACTCCACCGAACGCCAACTCGCGATAATAAACTATGAAGGACAAATATAACAACAAAAATGAATTCCAAAGTACGACCCAAAGCCACTGAATTCAAAGAACGAATGACGAAAATTCAAGTGTTTCCCCCAAAACGGCCAAGAACACGATTGTCCCGACAAAATACGAAAACGGAATTCCAAGTTGAAATATGGATATACAATCCATAGAATGTGTTTAACAACATCATTTAGCCACAATCGATCCATCAAAAACGGATGAAAACCGAGATCGATAACAAATCCCCTAAAAAGTCGATTCGAAGGGAATCAAGAAATATACTTCGATTCGACGAAGAACAATGGATTAAATGATGTTAAACACAAGAATACTACCAAGATTAATCATACCCATCATGAATTAATCAACAATATGGAATGAATCGGACAAAAATGCAAAAATCCCCAAATTCAAGAATTTAGGGTTCTAGGAAGAGATTACCTTGATTCGCTGGATCAAAGGATGATAACGGATGATGAATCGATGATATAATCTCAAGAACTACATGGATTTGTTGTTAAACAACATGGCTTCAAGATTCCGAAGACCACATCCGCGGAGGAGAAAGGAAAGATTGAGAAAAATGGCCAAAAACCCGTCTGCAGGGCCTTATATAGGCTGTCTGCCGGCCGGGTTACGTACGTAACCGGCCAAGGCTTACGTACGTAACCGAGTCACTGCCCCAAAACTGCCGGCCCGTTACGTGCGTAACCGGCCTTACGACGTATCGCCGAGCACTAACGCACGTAACTCGGCCGTCTGCCTGGCCTCGGCCATGACTCGGCCGGGGCCAACTCCGACGGCCCGAACGACCTCGAAACCCGAACCTGAATACGAATCGAAGATACGGTTATGAAGTACTCACAAAGACAAATTCGAGCACTAAGAGAACACACGATTCCGACCACCCGAAGGCTCGAAATTCGGCAACGGAAAGTAATTACCCCAAACTTTGGGAAATTACAAAAATGGCTCAAAACGCCCGAAAATCATGATACGGGATCGAAACACCAAGCCGAAGCTTGCAACATGAATAATAACATTAAATGAACTTACGAGAAAGTCGAAACAATAGTTTCGGACGAGATTCGCAAGAATCGAACTCAAGTGCGGAAAAACCGCTAAAAAGCACGGAACTCAACAAAACGACACCTAAACGAACTCGGATGTCACAAAGTGCAGAATTAATCATTCTCAGAATGACGAAACGGTCATGAGCGAGTCATCAAAACGAACTTCCGCCGAAAAAAAAAGAAATTACCGGAAATCGAAATTACGGGTATTACATTCTACCCTCCTTAAAAGAAGTTTCGTCCCGAAACTTAAAACAAGTAGGGAGAAGAAATATCCCGCCAGGAAAAACTCAACGAGATACACAAGAAGCACGTAACTCATGCCCAACGGCAAAACGTTACAAGCAACGCAAAGGAATATACGTTGCGAAAACACGCTCCACGGCGACCAACACAACGTCGCCGTTAGGAATGTAATAAAACCAACAAATGACAAGCGTCATCAAACGGATAATGTAGTCAAGTCAATTATCCGAACAGTCACAAGACACACGAATGAAAATCAATACGATTGACCAACCCAACGGTTCATCAATCAAAACGCGAGCCAAACGCTGAACAAATACGGAATTCCACCGCCCAAGGGTTGGAAGATCGAAAACGAGACTAATTTCCCGAACTTAAGGGAATTACAAAGGAGCCTGAACGTTCAACAATCACAAAACGAGATCAACAAAAGCCGAGCAATCAAAGGATCGAACCACAACGATCGAGACAACAAAAATCGAACAATCATGTTCGAATCACGAAGAACAATAAGGTTCCAACAACAACTCCAAGGTTCACATCTCGACTCGAGACAATATATGATCCGGTGAAAGCAACAAGATGTGCATTCACATAAGATCCACAGGAAAGGGAATAGCGATTGAAAAGTAACAACGACAAACGAGTTATTCCGAAATAATACAACCCTCGTTCGATCAACAAAAGCAAGGGATAGGAAAAGTTCAGAAAATGTCAACAAACATAAACGAGTCGACAGAGTCGAAAATACAGAAATTCAAAATCCGATCCACGTCGAATAGAAGAGTTAATAGAACCAAATGATGTCACTTCCGAACAAGGTTCACAAGAATCGAACCGAACTCGGAAAAGTCACAGCGATAACTAGATCGACCCACAACAAGATCACAGTTCGTTCGGACGATGAAACCGAAATACAGAACAAGTTCATAAAGTATCAACGAACATGAGCGAATCGATAGACCGGAGAAAGAGAAAATACAGAAGTAAAAATAGTACGGGTATTACCCCCGACCTCATCCACGAAATTCACAAAAACAGGAGCAAAGTAACAAGACATTAAACAACCGACACATAACGGAACGATTACCGATGCACACGGCCATACCAAACCAAGCTCTAACAGCTCGCACATGCGCGACAATGCAGAAATCACCACGAGGCGACAATATTCAATACCAACATCCCACCTCTCACAGAGGGCTAACACAACAAATGTGTGGAAAACGACTCAACGCTCACACCGCCAATTCGATCATACTCGGAAGCAAACCTCATAATGAGAACGCGAACATCATACATACATACCCAGCCCTTAAACGGGAATGGATAGGTTTTAAAAACGAAAACCTCATTTTGAAAATAATTTTAGAAGAACACCGGTTCATCTTGAGTATCACCTTTCAAAAAGTACAAACGTGAAACATCGTTATCGAGACTTTAGAGAACCATTTCGCATTTGATAAAAATGAGGACACTTCCTCTTAGTGAAAAACTTTCAGAATATCCGACCCTCGGGTCTAAGTAAAAGGGTTTATAAAATATTGAAAATATCTCAAATCATTTTGGGTCCTCGAGGTGGAAGAATTTTGAAACATATTGTGGCACCTTGGATGTACCACGAGGAAATAATTCATTTTAAACGTACGTCTCGAAATTTATTTTCTAAAATACTCAAGGTTTTCAAAGATAATTCAATGGGCTAGAATGCCCAAAAATTTCAGGCAATTACACGGAACATTATAGCGCCGTGGGTCCCGCGCCGGAACCCACCAGGATAAAACCATTTACAAAAACGCCAAAAAGGCCGATGACGGTAATATTTCAAAAACTCACAAAAGCCATTTACAAAATACTAAATACCGTCATAAGAATTTTGTCAAAACAATCAAGGCCATAATGCCAAAAACTCGGTTAAGGGAATTGGTTTTCGAAATAAAACTCGGTCGGTAAAATACCGAAAGTCATTACAAAAGAACTCACGCAGCGGATAAAAGAAATACAGTTCAACATGCACAATCCAGCAACACTACTCCTCATATGAACGAAAAATTAGAGTCAAATAACCACATATCACGAAATCAAAATCCATAAGAGGATTTCGTCACTGAACAAACAATCATAAAAATAGCTCGTGTCACACGAGGCACAACACAAAGAAGGGAGACTTACAGCCACAGGTCGCACGAAGATGACGATCGCCCCACGATACTAATCACGACCAACAAACTCAGACGACGCATCGCGACACGACAAAGTCAGATAAAATCCGACGAGACAAAACTTAATAGACACCACTGACTCGACAGCCTAGGTTTCCACAACCTATGCTTCGATACCATTTATGTAACACCCCCAATCTGCTCAGGGATATTACACGCCGTAGAACCTTTCCTCAAGGATCTACCAGGCTGGTAACAACATATAACAACTCAACCATGCCTTTAAGGCTAAAATGACTCAGTAGACCGATTTGGTCTTTCAATAAATACATACAACTCAAATACAACTCATGCCCACGCAGGGGTCAAAACACAACCATACCCGTACAACGGGAAAAATATAGCAGTGGAAAATAAAGTACAACCGAACCAATAAACAATGTACGGTTCCTCATGTGATTAGTATCGATCATCTTTCATCATCCTTCGTGCCGACCCTGTGTTATGCTCCAAAACCTGAATGCAAAAATAGACATCCACCCCCCGAATACTCGGGGGTTAGCAAACTCCCTTTGTTTTGCTAGTGCAAGTACAAGTGCAAAAATACGAGTCATACAATTCACATTCCACGAACGATAATAATCCGGAATCCTCAAAGATTCAAATACAACAAGATGAACACTTCCCGAGGCGAGAGTTTGAGTAAAGACTTCCCAAAATTTCAAGATCAAAATATCAAGGGAAATAATTTATAAAATGATTTGAAATACCATCGGGAGTTTTAATAGAAAATAATTTAGGATTATCAAATCCTACTTTTCAAAACCCAAAAGACGAAAGGGATCACCGCCCCAAAGGTTTACTTTCCATAAATTGACCTTTACCAAACCGTTGGATTTTAGCCCCAAATCCGTAAAATGACCTTTACAAAACCATTGGGATTTTAGCCCCAAATCTCATCAACTCACAGTACACTAGAACGACAACAAGGTTCTTCTTCCAACATCAAAATCCATAATTAAAGGATTCAACACAAACAACAAAACACTTTAGTGCCATCCTAGCCAAGTAAGCCAAATGAACAACTTACCTCTTACACACTTAGTCGATGCATGCAATCATGAAAACCATTCGAAAGCACTCATTTCCGGAAATGCCATAATCAAATCACATTTGCAAAAATGCACCACAATTAACCGCGGATCCACCCCTCCGTGGACCCCTACCGAGACCCCGTCGGATCTAACCCATAGTGGTTAAAAGCAAGCTTGCGGATCCACCCCTCCGTGGACCCCTACCGAGACCCCGTCAGATCTAACCCATAGTGAGCATACACACACACACGTTACTCATGCAATACTAATATGCTAAGAATGTAAGTTCATTAAGAATACTCACTAGAGATGGCCACTAACTCGACACCGTTATCAAACTCTTCAAAACATAATAACAAGATTAAACATGGAATACACGATTCCATAACTTTAAACAACAGGGATATCATCAAAGCCTTCAACGTTCCAAATGATCAAATCATAATCAATTCCCAAAACACACCGTTCACAAAACACACACGCGTTTTGAAAGAGACCCTTTAACGAGGCCAAACCGAAATCTTTTGAAACTTCATTTCAAACAACCAAACAAACACACCAAGACAATCACCGATCATCATATCCACAAAATAAGAAATGTATGAGCAAGGTACTTGCCTCGAATAAGAACAACACGGAGAATCGACCGAAGTAGGTTGGTACGAACCGACTACGAACCCACCGACTCCACCGAACGCCAGCTCGCGATAATAAACTATGAAGGACAAATATAACAACGAAAATGAATTCCAAAGTACGACCCAAAGCCGCTGAATTCAAAGAACGAATGATGAAAATTCAAGTGTTTCCCCCAAAACGGCCAAGAACACGATTCGTCCCGACAAAACACGAAAACGGAATTCCAAGTTGAAATATGGATATACAATCCATAGAATGTGTTTAACAACATCATTTAGCCACAATCGATCCATCAAAAACGGATGAAAACCGAGATCGATAACAAATCCCCTAAAAAGTCGATTCGAAGAAAATCAAGAAATATACTTCGATTCGACGAAGAAAAATGGATTAAATGATGTTAAACACAAGAATACTACCAAGATTAATCATACCCATCATGAATTAATCAACAATACGGAACGAATCGGACAAAAACGCAAAAATCCCCAAATTCAAGAATTTAGGGTTCTAGGAAGAGATTACCTTGATTCGCTGGATCAAAGGATGATAACGGATGATTAATCGATGATATAACCTCAAGAACTACATGGATTTGTTGTTAAACAACATGGCTTCAAGATTCCCAAGACCACATCCGCGGAAGAGAAAGGAAAGATTGAGAAAAATGGCCAAAAACCCGTCTGCAGGGCCTTATATAGGCTGTCTGCCGGCCGGGTTACGTACGTAACCGGCCAAGGCTTACGTACGTAACCGAGTCACTGCCCCAAAACTGCCGGACCGTTACGTACGTAACCGGCCAGGGCCTTACGTACGTAACCGGCCTTACGTACGTAACTGTTGAGCACTAACGTACGTTACTCGGCCAGTGCCGGCCTCGGCCCAGACTGCCCGGCCATGACTCGGCCGGGGCCAACTCCGACGGTCCGAACGACCCCGAAACCCGAACCTGAATACGAATCGAAGATACGGTTACGAAGTACTCACAAAGACGAATTCGAGCACTAAGAGAACACACGATTCTGACCACCCGAAGGCTCGAAATTCGGCAACGGAAAGTAATTACCCCAAACTTTGGGAAATTACGAAAATGGCCCAAAATGCCCGAAAATCATGATACGGGATCGAAACACCAAGCCGAAGCTTGCAACATGAATAATAACATTAATTGAACTTACGAGAAAGTCGAAACAGTAGTTTCCGACGAGATTCGCAAGAATCGAACTCAAGTGCGGAAAAACCGCTAAAAAGCACGGAACTCAACAAAACGACACCGAAACAAACTCGGATGTCACAAAGTGCAGAATTAATCATTCTCAGAATGACGAAAAGGTCATGAGCGAGTCGTCAAAATGAACTTCCTTCGAAAAAAAAAGAAATTACCGGAAATCGAAATTACGGGTATTACACTAGATGGGAGTCACTGTAGAGATTGATTCGTTTCATCCCCATCTCTTTAGCTAAGGCAAGTCCGGCTATCATGTCCTCGTATTCTGCCTCGTTGTTGGTTGCTTTGAAGCCACATCTGACTGCCTGTTCAATCGTGTCTCCATGCGGTGAAACCAGGACAAGTCCGAGTCCACTTCCTTTCGAGTTGCTTGACCCATCCACACTTAGCTTCCAGGTTCCAGTTGTCTCTCCTTCAGTCATGCAGCACAATTCCTTTTCGGCCTGCATTTGGAGGTTAGGCGTATAATCTACAAGGAAGTCGGCCAATACCTGAGATTTTAGCGAGGTCCGTGGCCTGTAAGTGATGTCATATTCGCTCAGCTCCACTGACCATTTGGCTAGTCTTCCAGATAGCTCTGGTTTGTGCGGTATGGTTTTCAGCGGAAAGGTGGTAAGCACCACTATTGGGTGGCACTAGAAGTATGGCCTTAACTTTCTTGCAGCGTGAACGAGTGCCAATGCTAGTTTTTCCAGCTGTCCGTACCTGGTTTCTGCATCTAAAAGAGACGTACTTACATAATAAATAGGATTTTGTTTACCTTGGTCCTCTCGGACTAGGACTGCACTGACGGCTATCTCGGAGACGGCTAAGTAGACAAACAATACTTCGCTGTCCTTTGGCTTGGCCAACAGCAGGGGGATAGTCAGGTACTGTTTGAGTTGTTGCAGAGCTTCCTCGCACTCATTTGTCCATTCAAATTTTTTTGACTTCCTCAGTGTGTTGAAGAAGGGTTGGCACCGTTCTGAGGATTTTGAGATGAACCGACTGAGGGCGGCTATCCGGCAGGTAAGCTTTTGTACGTCTTTGATGCAAGTTGGAGATGTGATCCTCTGGATTGATTCAATTTGAGCTGGGTTGGCTTCGATTCCTTGTTGTGTCACAAGGTATCCAAGGAATTTTCCTGCAGTTGCACCAAAAGAACACTTAGATGGGTTTAACTTCATATTATATTCTTTAATTGCCTCAAAAGATTGTATGAGGTGGTTGATATGGTCTTCGGCATGCAATGACTTGACGAGCATGTCGTCAATGTAGACTTCCATTATTTTCCCAATGAAGTTGTTGAACATTCTATTGACTAGGCGTTGGTAAGTTGCCCCTGCATTCTTAAGCCCAAAGGGCATCGCTTTGTAACAGAAAATGCCCAGGTTGGTCATGAAGGCAGTCTTTTCTTGATCGTCTGAGTGCATCAGGATCTGGCTGTAGCCAGAGTAGGCGTCCATGAAGGTGAGAAGTTCATGTCCGGCAGTCGCATCTACTAGCATATCTATGTGAGGCAATGGGAACGAGTCCTTGGGGCATGCCTTGTTTAAGTCGGTGAAGTCTATGCAGACCCGCCATTTCCCGTTCTTCTTTTTTACCACCACCACATTTGCTAGCCATTCTGGGTAACAGACCTCACGGATCAGACCGCTATCAAGAAGTTTTTGTACTTCTTCATTGATCACTTTATTTCTTTCGGGAGCGAACTTTCTCCTTTTTTGTCTTCTGGGAGGGTAATTCGGGTCGACCTGCAACATGTGAACAATAATATTTGTATTAATTCCAGTCATATCTGCATGAGACCAAGCGAAGCAATCGTAATGGTCAGTGAGAAATTGAATAAGCTTCTCTCTGAGGTCGGGGTCTAATTGCGCCCCGATCCGGACTTTGTGGTCTGGAAACTCCGTATTAATGTGGACTTCATCTAGCTCCACCATGTCAGGTTCGTCCACATGGACCGGCGAGCTCGGTCGATGGTTAGACGATCCCTCCTCCTGTAATTGCTATAAAGAAGCTTGCTTGGCTTTCATCATCATCTGGTAGCAGGCCCTCGAATCCTTCTGGTCTCCCCTTAGCTCTTTCACCCCCCACTTGGTCGGAAATTTGAGTACTTGGTGGTAGGTGGATGGGACTGCCTCCATTTCGTGTATCCATGGTCGGCCCAAGATGACGTTATAGGCAGACGGAGAATCCACCACCAGGAATCGACTGCACAGATTGACACCTTCAGCATAGACAGGCAACTCGATTTCACCGATCGTGCTTTTTTGTTCTCCACTGAAGCCGATGAGGACAGTGGCCTTTCTGATGATCTTGGATTCATTAATTGCCATTTACCTGAGAGCAGACAAAAACAAGATATTAGCAGAACTGCCATTGTCAATCAACACACGTTTGGTTAGACAATTTGCAATAAATAAGGAAATAACTAAAGCATCATGATGAGGATTTAGAAGTCTCGTTGATTCAGATGTGGTGAAGCTGATGGTTTGTACCAGCTGGATAGCTGCGTTTCTTCCGGTCTTGCTTGATTTTGTTCCCATTCGTCCGGCCTCTCTGGTATGTCCCTTGGCCGATGAGTGAGTGACTCCACTAACTTCGGAGCCACCTGTGATTACATTTACTGTCCGCTCATGGGTCGGTGGTCTAGATGGACTGATCTCTCTCTGAGTATCGCGTCTGTCCTGATTTTGCTGGTAAGTCTGCTTGCCCTTGTCAGTCAAGAGGTCTGTCAGGTATCCCTTCTTCAGTAGGTGGGATACTTCCAACTTCAGAGCAATGCAGTCGTCCGTTCGGTGCTCGTGGTCGGCATGAAACTCGCACCACTTCGAGCTGTCTCTTTGGTTGGCTGGCGATCTCATTTTTTCTGGCCATTTGACTTTGCCCCCGAGTCCTTTGAGAGTTGCCACAGCTTCGGCTGGTGAGATGGATAGGTTATATTCTGGAACCTTAGCTTTTTCATGCGGTCGTGTTTCTGGCATTTGTCTGTATTCCCTTCTCAGATATTCTTGTCGCCGAGGGGGTGGCTAAGGTTCAACTCTCCTGTCATTTGTCCTTCGTTCCATTCGAGTGTCTCTTCTCAAGCTCCTTTGCGGAGATGATTGATGATGATTGTACTGGTCTTCCTCCCATTTAATCTACGCCCATGCCTTAGTGAGGACGTCCTCCATAGTTTGACAAGGATACTTGGTGAGTTCCTTGTAAAGATCCGAATCAGGGAGGAGTCCTTTCCTGAAGGCAGTGATGGCTGTTTGGGTATTGCAGTTAGTTATGGACACTTTCTCCCTGTTGAAACGCCCGATATAGTCCTTGAGGGACTCTCCGCGTCGCTGTACTATCGCATACAGGTCCTCTGAGATCTTCTCCATCTTCCTGCTGCTAGCGTATTGTTGGACGAAAATATCTGTTAGTTGGGCAAAGCTCTAGATGGAGTAATTAGGTAGATTTGTGTACCACTGGAGGGCCGGTCCTGTCAGACTAGAATCGAACCCCTTACACATGTAAGCCTGCCGCAATTCTCTTGGAATGGCAGCGGTGAACATCCTCTGTTTATATTGCGCAATATGGTCGCTCGGGTCGGTTGTCCCATCAAACATCTGCATGGTTGGGAAGTTGAACTTGTTGGGCATCTCCACTAATGCCATCTCATCAACAAAAGGTGAGTCGGCATAACAGTTCTCTGAGCTCTTGTGTATCGGCGCAGGAACACCCGGAATTCTCTGAATGAGGGCCTCCATATCGGCCAACTTATGGGCCAGGTCTGCTTCCTTGATTGTGTAGGAAGTTGTTATAGGAGGCTGAGTTGGCTCGTAGGTGATTTCAAGATTCTCGCTTCGGGCGCAGGAAGCCCCAAGTTCGATCCTTGGTGCCCCTACCTGGCCAGATCCAGTTGTGGCGTTGTTGGCGCCGGTTGCAGTGGTGATTGCATCGCCCATCTGTCCTCCAATAGCCTTCTGTTTTGTCATAATAGGT
This sequence comes from Orobanche coerulescens, assembly GCA_033398695.1. NCBI lineage: Eukaryota > Viridiplantae > Streptophyta > Magnoliopsida > Lamiales > Orobanchaceae > Orobanche > Orobanche coerulescens. The sequence goes on along the minus strand of CM065814.1, from coordinate 138,405,550 downwards.
GGTTCGGGAGTTGTGATATGTTCACCTGCAAGGAAGGTCACACGGCATGTGTTAGATTGTGCGATAGAAATATTAGAATTCTTTACCAATGAGGTTGGGTTCGGCGTTTGTTGCTCAGATCCGCCGCCAGGAGGGGTTACGATGTCATCATCAATGTAATACCCCGATTTTTGGATATATTTTTCGTTTATATGTTGGATATCGTTGATGGATAATTGTGCTTGAGGATGTCGTGAACGTATGATAATGTTATTGAAGTGCGTATATGTATTCATTGTGCCGTATGATCATTTGGTATGTCGAGATGTTGGTCGAGGATAGCTGAATATGGCTAAGCACAGCCACGATAGCGCACGCTATGAGATATGCTTAGCGCACGCTACGAGGCACGAGTAGCGCACGCTACGTTGTGTAGTTAGCGTACGCTAATAGGTTCGCATTATGTACGTTGAGGAGGGTCCTTAACATACGTAAGACTTTCTGGGAAAGATTCGGAAGGCGGCCAACATGTAGGCCCGGGTTGATGTTTATCGGCATTTAGCGCACGCTACTAAGGATGGTTAGCGCACGCTAATATCAGATCGTCCGACAAGGAATCTTGGCTTTCGGCGAGTGGACCCGACCACTTGCGACGCGTGTCCAGATAAGATCAGCGGGTGTTTGTCATGTAGGGCTAGCGCACGCTAAACCGTATGGTTAGCGCACGCTAATTCCAGATCGGTCAGAGGAATCCCGATAATCGCGGATGCTTTCGGCATGTGGGGGCACGAGTGGTAGGTGTGTACTGTAGCAAGTCAACTTCGGATAGCGCACGCTAAGGTCAATAACTTGCGTACGCTAGGCAGGATGTTTTACGTACATTAATGCATGGGCATTACGTACGTAAGCTAGTTTACGAAGCAAGGCAGTAGCTTCTGGGCTGCGATAGCACACGCTAACAAAGTCAGTTAGCGCACGCTAAGGCTGTAGCGCATGCTAAACATGAGATGTTAGCGCATGCTAATAATGAATATTATAAAAGGGGATAGACGGGTGCTGAGAGGCATTTCGTCCATTTTTCTTCCTTCAGTCGGGAGAGAAAGAGTTGGGATGTATTTGAGGTTCCCAAACACTGTATAATGATAATATTTAACAACATTATATTGAGAGCATGAATTCAAGCCTTGTTCTTCAAGTTATTCATGATTCTTAGAATGGAGTTCAAGTGTTCTTCTTTTTGGTTCGTCTAATCCAGGTAAATTTGGTATCCCTTTTGTTTATGGTTCGTTTTTAAGGATGATTACATGTGAGGAACATGTTGGATAATCATATAACGATATTATATGAGATTCAATGGAATTTTGATAAGAGTTTTGGATGTTTCTTCATATTATAAAGATGATGGTTCGTTTAAACCGTTTTGAAATAGATTTCTGGATCATGATAATTTCACTGATCGATTTAGAGAAGTTAAATCATGATACGAGGTTGAATTCCGGATTGAATATGTTATGATCATTGTTACCAAGTTGGTTTGATTATTGATATGATTATTGTTCTAGGTTGATTAACCCATAGGTATAACCGATGTGCCGCGTTGAAGGCCGTAAATTCAGCCAGTCAGGGCTGTAGAGCTCCTAGACGAGGATGATGAGTTCGGTGGTGGTTTTGTCATATTGATATCCAGGCAAGTGTTTACTTGTTCGGTTGTAATGTTTTGATGAGTAATTCCATTTACATTTCATAAGTATTTTATGTTGTATTGCATATTGACGAATGTTCAGTGATGTTCTAAAAGGATTAGAATGCACAGTTGATGATTGTTGAGATACTTGGACAATCTTGGGAAGATTGTAGTATTCGGATATTGTTGATGTCATTTTGGATATTCTTGGTCTGTGGTATGCATTCCGGGAGGAACTCCGGATAGATGTATGTTTTATGGTAATCGTACATAGAGGATTATATACGAGAAAGTATTCAGTATTGAGGTATTATACGGTATTGTTGTGATACTGGGATTTTTATGGTATTATCGTGATATTGGGATTTTGACGAGAATCGTTGGATTACCGGAAGTGGTAAGGTTATCGTTGAGGTTATTATTCTCATGATGCATGGCATGTGAATATTTATGTTTATGTACTTGCGGTTATTTGTCGGGCATTATTGCTGACCCCGTTGTGGGACTTTTTTTTCAGGTATTGAGGACTTTGATGGTAGCGGTCGTGAGGCGAGGATTCCGGACGATACTGGCTATGGCATATTGTTGGGGAATCGTGTATTTTGTTTGTGTATATCATTATTGATGTATATGTATCTTGGACGGTATTTCTATCCGCTGTGTGAGTTCTTTCAAATGGCTTTCGGCTTTTTGCCAACTGAGTTTCATTTCGAAAACCGATTCCCTTAACCGAGTTTTTGGCCTTGATCGTTTTGACGGTAGTTGGTGTTTTCATATGATTTTGTGAGTTTTGGAAAATACTACCGTCATCAGCCCTTTTTGTCGTTCTTGTATTTGGTTTTTAGCCTGGTGGGTTCCGGCGCGGGGCCCACGGCGTGTAATACTCCCGGTTGGTTTTGGGGGTGTTACAAATATGGTATCGGAGCCCAAGGTTTTGTGATAACCGAGCATGTGTGTTATGTGGCTCTACCGGTGTGGTAGTAGCGTGATGTTTGTGATGTTTTGGAACTGTGTGATTTTTGAGTACTGTCGTAGTGATGTGTGGGTTTGGGGATTGTTAGTGTTTCCGAGACCGACGAGGCAGGGAGTGAACGCCGATGCCGTGGTCATGTGCAATGTGCGGCTCCAATCGGGAAGTGAACGCCGATGCGAGGCACGTGCAATGTGCGGCTTTCGATGTGGAGTGGAACGCCGGTGATACGTGCATGTGACAAGGAGCGGCTCATGCGCTTTAGGTGAGGAGACACAGCGTCACAGATCCCACAAAACTCGACAGTGCTCTAAACTTGTTGTGGTCTTGGTGGAGACCAATCATTTTCAAATTGTTATTATTCCTGTTTTGGCATTCTTGTTGTGTCGAGATTTTTGAAATGGTGTCATATGCTAGTATCACGGGAGATCTTCGACTTCACAGACCTGTAAGTATGTTGTTCGGATTATTCGATAATTCTTGGTTATCTTGGTGATTTTGGATTTTCTGTTGAATTGTTGTTTGTGGGAGTGACTACAAGTTTCGAGGACGAAACTTATTTTTAAGAGGGGTAGAGTGTAATACCCCGATTTTTCGGATATATTTTTCGCTTATATGTTGGATATCGTTGATAATTGTGGTTGAGGATGTCGTGAACGTATGATAATGTTATTGAAGTGTGTATATGTATTCATTGTGCCGTATGATCGTTTGGTATGTCGAGATGTTGGTTGAGGATAGCTGAATATGGCTAAGCACAGCCACGATAGCGCACGCTACGAGATATGCTTAGCGCATGCTACGAGGCACGAGTAGCGCACGCTACGTTGTGTAGTTAGCGTACGCTAATAGGTTCGCATATGTACGCTGAAGAGGGTCCTTAACGTACGTAAGACTTTCTGGGAAAGATTCGGAAGGCAGCCAACATGTAGGCCCGGGTTGATGTTTATCGGCGTTTAGCGCACGCTACTAAGGATGGTTAGCGCACGCTAATATCAGATCATCCGACAAGGAATCTTGGCTTTCGGTGAGTGGACCCGGCCACTTGCGACGCGTGTCCAGATAAGTTCAGCGGGTGTTTGTCATGTAGGGCTAGCGCACGCTAAACCGTATGGTTAGTGCACGCTAATTCCAGATCGGTCAGAGGAATCCCGATAATCGCGGATGCTTTCGGCATGTGGGGGCACGAGTGGTAGGTGTGTACTGTAGCAAGTCAACTTCGGATAGCGCACGCTAAGGTCAATGACTTGCGTGTAACACCCCCAATCCGCTCAGGGATATTACACGCCGTAGACCCTCTCCTCGAAGATCTACCAGGCTGGTAACAACATTTAACATCTCGACAATGCCTTCAAGGCTAAATGACTCAGTAGACCGATTTGGTCTTTCAATAAAAATATACAACTCAATTACAACATATACCCACGCAGGGGTCAAAATATAATAAACTCCCGTACAACGGGGAAAAGATACTGCAGCGGAAAAGAAAATACAACTAGACCAATACAACATCAACGGATCCTCGTGTGATTAGTATCGTTCATCTTTCATCATCCTTCGTGCCGACCCTGTGTTATGCTCCAAAACCTGAATGCAAAAATAGACATCCACCCCCCGAATACTCGGGGGTTAGCAAAACTCCACTGTTTTGCTACTGCAAATACAAAGTGCAAATACGAGCCATACAATTCACATTCCACGAATAACAATAACCAGGAATCCTCAAAGATCCAAACGAAACGAAAAGTACTTCTCGAGGCAAGGGTTTGAGAAAACCTTTAAAAATTGAAATACCATAAATCAATGGAAATAATTTATAAGACGGTTTAGAATGCCATCGAGAGTTTTAATAGAAAACCATTTAGGATTATCAAATCCTACTTTTCAAAACCCACAAGACAAAAGGGGTCACCGCCCCAAATCTTTACTTTCCGAAAAAATGACATTTACCAACCCGTTGGGATTTTAGCCCCAAATCTCATCAACTCACAGTACACAAGAACGACCACAAGGTTCGTCTCCCAACATCAAAATCCACAAATAAAGGATTTAAAACAAACAACAAAATACTCTTGTGCCATCCTAGCCAAGTAAGCCAAACGAACAACTTACCTCTTACACACTTAGTCGATGCATGCAATCATGAAAACCATTCAAAAGCACTCATTTCCGGAAATGCCAATATCAAATCACATTTGTAAAATGCACCACAATTAACCGTCGATCCACACCTCCGTGGACCCCTACCGAGACCCCGTCGGATCTAACCCGTAGTGGTTAAAAGCAAAGCTCGTCGATCCACACCTCCGTGGACCCCTACCGAGACCCCGTCGGATCTAACCCGTAGTGAGCATACACACACACACGTTACTCATGCAATACTAACATGCTAAGAATGTAAGTTCATTAAGAATACTCACTAGAGATGGCCATTAACTCGACACCATTATCAAACTCTTCAAAAATAAATAACAAGATTAAATACGGAATACACGATTCCATAACTTAAACAATAGGAGTATCATCATAAAATCCTTCAACGTTCAAAATAACCAAATCATAATCAATTCTCAAAACACTGTTCACAAATCACACTCGTTTTGAAAGAAAGCCTTTAACGAGGCCAAACCGAAATCCTTTGAAACTTCATTTCAAATAACCAAACAAACACATCAAGACGACCACCGATCATCATATCCATAAAACGAGAAAAGTATGGGCAAGGTACTTGCCTCGAAATCACGATCGCAATAAGACGACGGATAGGACGCGGTCGAATAGCCCCGAACCCCCGAACAATACCAAGAACGTGATAGCACCACGAGTATTACGAGAATAACACCACGCGAATCATCAATCACCAAACGGGATTCAACATCGGAATCCTCGAACACCTATAAACCTCCGGAAGGAACAATAACACATGGTTACGACGAGAATCAAGGCCAAAACAACGGAAATCCCAACAAACTATCGAAGGGAAACTCATTGGGACATTTAATCGAACATTAAATGTTCAAGACCCTTCAAGAACAAAGAAATCACCCCTCGGGTCGAACGAACCAAAGATACGAGTATCCAATCCGTAGAACAAGTTCAAAACAACGTTTATACAACAATTAATTGATTAAAAACGGATTGGAATCAAAATCAAAAAGGAAAATCCCCAAATCTACAAAAACAAGGGTTCAAGCTAAAATACCTTGATTTGGATGAATGATTCAAGTAGAGGTTGAAAATCTACAACAAGACTTGAGGTGGATGATCTCGACAAGTTTGGGAGCACTCAAATCGCCCAAAATCGCCCACAAATCGCCTTAGATGAAGGAGGAAGAAGAGAGGAGAAAAAATGAAGTTTTTCTCCTCGCAAATCTGCTAAAAACGCAGAAAAAGCCCGTGTGTCGCGGCACAGGATGAGTGTGCCGCGGCCCAGGGTCAAGAAAAACGCCCAGGAATTAGCTTAGTGCCGCGGCACAGCCTGAGTGTGCCGCGGCACACGGTACAGCCCCCTTCAACACCAAAAAGGCACACCGTGCAGTCTTCGCTATTTCGACCATAACTCCTTCGTCTGGACTCCGATTGACTCACCGTTTGAACCATTGGAAAGCTAACTTGATTCTCTATAATGTTGCAAAGATTCAGAATTTTTGGAGTTTCCAAGAATTAATGGTGACTTTACAAAGTCGAACTCCCACGTGAAAAAGTCGATTAAGAACACGGAACTCAACAAAACGACACCGAAACGAACTCGGATGACAAAAAGTGCAGAATTAATCATTCTCGGAATGACGAAACGGTCATGATAGAGTTGTCAAAATGAACTTCCTCCGGAAAAAGAAAATTACCGAAATTCGAAATTGCGGATATTACATTCTACCCTCCTTAAAAGAAGTTTCGTCCCGAAACTTAAAACAAGTAGGGGGGAGCAATATACCCGCCAGGAAAACTCGACGAGATACACAAAAATAGAAAACTCGCGCCCAACGGCGAAACGCTGCAAGAAATGCAAAGAGACATACGGCGTGAAAACACGCTCCACGACGACCAACACAACGTCGCCGTTAGGGATACAATAAAACCAACAAATGACAAGCGTCATCAAACGGATAATATAGCCAAGTCAATTATCCGAAAATCACAAAACACAACGAATGAAAGTCAGTATGATTGGCCAACCCAACGGTACATCAATCGAAACGCGAGCCAATCGCTGAACTAATACGGAATTCCACCGAGGTTGTAAGATCGAAAACGAGACTAATTTCCCAAACTTAATGTAATTAGGAATGAGCCTGGATGCTCAACGATCACGAAACGAGGACAAAAACCGAACAAACAAACGACCGAACCACAACGGTCGAGACAACAAAAAGCGAACACTCATGTTCGAATCACGAAGAACAATAAAATTCAAACAACAACTCCAAGGTTCACGTCTCGACTCGAGACAATATATGATCCGGTGAAAACAACAACATATGCATTCACATAAGATCCACATGAAAGGGAATAGAAATTGAAAAGTCACAACGACAAACGAGTTATTAGAAATGATGCCACACTCGTTCGATAAACAAAAACAAGGCGGGACAAGCTCGAAATGTCAACGAACATAAATGAGTCGACAAAGTAGAATATACGAAGTTCAAAATCCGATCCCTTCGAATAAAAGGACTAGTAGAACCAAATGATGTTACTCCCGAACAAGGTTCACAAGAATCGAACCGAACTCGAAAAAAGTCACATCGATAACCAGATCGGCCCACAACAAGATCACAGCTCGTTCGAACGATGAAACCGAAATACAGAACAAGTTCATAAAGTGTCAATGAACATGAGCGAATCGATAGACTGGAGAAAGAGAAAATACAGAAGTCAAAATAGTACGGGCATTACCTCCGACCTCGTCCACGAAATTCACAAAAACGGGAGCAAGGTAACAAGACATTAAACAACCGACACATAACGGAACGATCACCGATGCACACGACCATACCAACCCAAGCTCTAACAGCTCGCACATGCGCGACAACACAGAAATCACCACGAGGCGACAATATTCAACACCAACATCCCACCTCTCACAAGGGGCTAACACAACAAATGTGTGGAAAACGACTCAACGCTCACACCGCCAATTCGGTCATACTCAGGAGCAAACATCAATATGACAACGCGAACATCATACATATATACCCAGCCCTCAAACGGGATGGATAGGTTTTAAAAACGAAAACCTCATTTTGAAAATAATTTAGAAGAACACCGATTGATCTTGAGTATCACCTTTCAAAAAGTACAAACGTGAAACATCGTTATCGAGACTTTGGAGAACCGTCTCGCATTTGAAAAAAAAAGTGAGGACACTTTCTCTTAGTGAAAACTTTCAGAATATTCGACCCTCGGGTCTAAATAAAAGTGTTTCTAAAACATTGAAAATATCTCAAAACATTTTGGTCCTCGAGGCAGAAAATTTTTGGAATATATTGTGGCACCTGGATGTACCACAAGAAAATAACTCATTTGAAAAAAATATGTCTCGAAATTTATTTCTAAGATACTCAAGTTTTCGAAAATAATTTAATGCCAAAAAGGACGATGCCAAAAAGGCTAGAATGCCCAAAAATTTCAGGTAATCACACGGAACATCCTAGCGCTATGGGTCCCGCGTCGGAACCCTAGGCTAAAAAAAAAACCATTTACAAAAATGCCAAAAAGGCTGATGACGGTAATATTTTCCAAAACTCACAAAATCATTTGAAAACACCAACTACCGTCAAGATAATCAAGGCCAAAAACTTGGTTAAGGGAAGCGGTTATCGAAATAAAACTCGGTCGGTAAAATACCGAAAGTCATTACAAAAGAACTCACGCAGCGGATAAAAGAGATACAGTTCAACATGCACAATCCAACAACACTACTCCTCATAAGAACAAAATATTAGAGTCAAATAACCACATTCAGAACAAAACCACTGGCCCCATTCGATGCCTCTAAAGACCCTACCGCACTGGCTAGTGAACAAGTCGAACGTGTATAAGCACAAAGCTTCCACAAGAGAACTTGTAAAACGTGCAAATCGATTCGAAAATCATCAGCAACGGACAAAAACAACAATAAAAAAGACATCACAAGCGACGACACTCCTCATATAAATCAAATACGAGAGTCGATTAAATACATATCGTGAAATAAAAATCCACATAAGGATTCCATCACTTAACAAATAATCATAAAAATAGCTCGTGTCACACGAGGCACAACACAAAGAAGGGAGACTTACTTCCACAGGTCGCACGAAGATGATGATCGCCCCACGATACAAATAACGACCAACAAACTCAAACGACGCGTCGCGACACGACTCAGTCAGACTAAATCCGACGAGACAAAACTCAATAGACACCACTGACCCGACAGCCTAGGTTTCCACAACCTAAGCTCCGATACCATTTATGTAACACCCCCAATCCGCTCAGGGATATTACACGCCGTAGACCCTCTCCTCGAAGATCTACCAGGCTGGTAACAACATTTAACATCTCGACAATGCCTTCAAGGCTAAATGACTCAGTAGACCGATTTGGTCTTTCAATAAAAATATACAACTCAATTACAACATATACCCACGCAGGGGTCAAAATATAATAAACTCCCGTACAACGGGGAAAAGATACTGCAGCGGAAAAGAAAATACAACTAGACCAATACAACATCAACGGATCCTCGTGTGATTAGTATCGTTCATCTTTCATCATCCTTCGTGCCGACCCTGTGTTATGCTCCAAAACCTGAATGCAAAAATAGACATCCACCCCCCGAATACTCGGGGGTTAGCAAAACTCCACTGTTTTGCTACTGCAAATACAAAGTGCAAATACGAGCCATACAATTCACATTCCACGAATAACAATAACCAGGAATCCTCAAAGATCCAAACGAAACGAAAAGTACTTCTCGAGGCAAGGGTTTGAGAAAACCTTTAAAAATTGAAATACCATAAATCAATGGAAATAATTTATAAGACGGTTTAGAATGCCATCGAGAGTTTTAATAGAAAACCATTTAGGATTATCAAATCCTACTTTTCAAAACCCACAAGACAAAAGGGGTCACCGCCCCAAATCTTTACTTTCCGAAAAAATGACATTTACCAACCCGTTGGGATTTTAGCCCCAAATCTCATCAACTCACAGTACACAAGAACGACCACAAGGTTCGTCTCCCAACATCAAAATCCACAAATAAAGGATTTAAAACAAACAACAAAATACTCTTGTGCCATCCTAGCCAAGTAAGCCAAACGAACAACTTACCTCTTACACACTTAGTCGATGCATGTAATCATGAAAACCGTTCAAAAGCACTCATTTCCGGAAATGCCAATATCAAATCACATTTGTAAAATGCACCACAATTAACCGTCGATCCACACCTCCGTGGACCCCTACCGAGACCCCGTCGGATCTAACCCGTAGTGGTTAAAAGCAAAGCTCGTCGATCCACACCTCCGTGGACCCCTACCGAGACCCCGTCGGATCTAACCCGTAGTGAGCATACACACACACACGTTACTCATGCAATACTAACATGCTAAGAATGTAAGTTCATTAAGAATACTCACTAGAGATGGCCATTAACTCGACACCATTATCAAACTCTTCAAAAATAAATAACAAGATTAAATACGGAATACACGATTCCATAACTTAAACAATAGGAGTATCATCATAAAATCCTTCAACGTTCAAAATAACCAAATCATAATCAATTCTCAAAACACCATTCACAAATCACACTCGTTTTGAAAGAAAGCCTTTAACGAGGCTAAACCGAAATCCTTTGAAACTTCATTTCAAATAACCAAACAAACACATCAAGACGACCACCGATCATCATATCCATAAAACGAGAAAAGTATGGGCAAGGTACTTGCCTCGAAATCACAATCGCAATAAGACGACGGATAGGACGCGGTCGAATAGCCCCGAACCCCCGAACAATACCAAGAACGTGATAGCACCACGAGTATTACGAGAATAACACCACGCGAATCATCAATCACCAAACGGGATTCAACATCGGAATCCTCGAACACCTATAAACCTCCGGAAAGAACAATAACACATGGTTACGACGAGAATCAAGGCCAAAACAACGGAAATCCCAACAAACTATCGAAGGGAAACTCATTGGGACATTTAATCGAACATTAAATGTTCAAGACCCTTCAAGAACAAAGAAATCACCCCTCGGGTCGAACGAACCAAAGATACAAGTATCCAATCCGTAGAACAAGTTCAAAACAACGTTTATACAACAATTAATTGATTAAAAACGGATTGGAATCGAAATCAAAAAGGAAAATCCCCAAATCTACAAAAACAAGGGTTCAAGCTAAAATACCTTGATTTGGATGAATGATTCAAGTAGAGGTTGAAAATCTACAACAAGACTTGAGGTGGATGATCTCGACAAGTTTGGGAGCACTCAAATCGCCCAAAATCGCCCACAAATCGCCTTAGATGAAGGAGGAAGAAGAGAGGAGAAAAAATGAAGTTTTTCTCCTCGCAAATCTGCTAAAAACGCAGAAAAAGCCCGTGTGCCGCGGCACAGGATGAGTGTGCCGCGGCCCAGGGTCAAGAAAAACGCCTAGGAATTAGCTTAGTGCCGCGGCACACGGTACAACCCCCTTCAACACCAAAAAGGCACACCGTGCAGTCTTCGCTATTTCGACCATAACTCCTTCGTCTGGACTCCGATTGACTCACCGTTTGAACCATTGGAAAGCTAACTTGATTCTATATAATGTTGCAAAGATTCAGAATTTTTGGAGTTTCCAAGAATTAATGGTGACTTTACAAAGTCGAACTCCCACGTGAAAAAGTCGATTAAGAACACGGAACTCAACAAAACGACACCGAAACGAACTCGGATGATAAAAAGTGCAGAATTAATCATTCTCGGAATGACGAAACGGTCATGATAGAGTTGTCAAAACGAACTTCCTCCGGAAAAAGAAAATTACCGAAATTCGAAATTGCGGATATTACATTGCGTACGCTAGGCAGGATGCTTTACGTATGTTAATGCATGGGCATTACGTACGTAAGCTAGTTTACGAAGCAAGGCAGTAGCTTCTGGGCTGCGATAGCACACGCTAACAAAGTCAGTTAGCGCACGCTAAGGCTGTAGCGCACGCTAAACATGAGATGTTAGCGCATGCTAATAATGAATATTATAAAAGGGGACAGACGGGTGCTGAGAGGCATTTCGTCCATTTTTCTTCCTTCAGTCGGGAGAGAGAGAGAGTTGGGATGTATTTGAGGTTCCCAAACACTGTATAATGATAATCTTTAACAACATTATATTGAGAGCATGAATTCAAGCCTTGTTCTTCAAGTTATTCATGATTCTTAGAATGGAGTTCAAGTGTTCTTCTTTTTGGTTCATCTAATCCAGGTAAATTTGGTATCCCTTTTGTTTATGGTTCGTTTTTAAGGATGATTACATGTGAGGAACATGTTGGATAATCATATAACGATATTATATGAGATTCAATGGAATTTTGATAAGAGTTTCGGATGTTTCTTCATATTATAAAGATGATGGTTCGTTTAAACCGTTTTGAGATAGATTTCTGGATCATACTAATTTCACTGATCGATTTAGAGAAGTTAAATCATGATACGAGGTTGAATTCCGGCTTGAATATGTTATGATCATTGTTACCAAGTTGGTTTGATTATTGATATGATTATTGTTCTAGGTTGATTAACCCATAGGTATAACCGATGTGCCGCGTTGAAGGCCGTAAATTCAGTCCAGTCAGGGCTGTAGAGCTCGTAGACGAGGACGATGATTTCGGTGGTGGTTTTGTCATATTGATATCCAGGCAAGTGTTTACTTGTTTGGTTGTAATGTTTTGATGAGTAATTCCATTTACATTTCATAAGTATTTTATGTTGTATTGCATATTGACGAATGTTCAGTGATGTTCTAAAAGGATTAGAATGCACAGTTGATGATTTTTGAGATACTTGGACAATCTTGGGAAGATTGTAGTATTCGGATATTGTTGATATCATTTTGGATATTCTTGGTCTGTGGTATGCATTCCGGAAGGAAGTCTGGATAGAGGTATGTTTTATGGTAATCGTACATAGAGGATTATGTACGAGAAAGTATTCAGTATTGAGGTATTATACGGTATTGTTGTGATACTGGGATTTTTATGGTATTATCGTGATATTGGGATTTTGACGAGAATCGTTGGATTACCGGAAGTGGTAAGGTTATCGTTGAGGTTATTATTCTCATGATGCATGGCATGTGAATATTTATGTTTATGTACTTGCGATTATTTGTCGGGCATTATTGCTGACCCCGTTGTGGGACTTGTTTTTCAGGTATTGAGGATTTTGATGGTAGCGGTCGTGAGGCGAGGATTCCGGACGATACTGGCTATGGCATATTGTTGGGGAATCGTGTATTTTGTTTGTGTATATCATTATTGATGTATATGTATCTTGGACGGTATTTCTATCCGCTATGTGAGTTCTTTCAAATGGCTTTCGGCTTTTTGCCAACTGAGTTTCATTTCGAAAACCGATTCCCTTAACCGAGTTTTTGGCCCTGATCATTTTGACGGTAGTTGGTGTTTTCATATGATTTTGTGAGTTTTGGAAAATACTACCGCCATCGGCCCTTTTTGTCGTTCTTGTATTTGGTTTTTAGCCTGGTGGGTTCCGGCGCGGGGCCCACGACGTGTAATACTCCCGGTTGGTTTTGGGGGTGTTACAATCAAGACATATCATTGGGTTGACTGGAACCCTGAAGCGAGAGGTCGAGTCGGTCTGCCTTTTGGATGCCGCTGCCTCGAGGCGGAAAAGTAGATGAGCATTTTCCTTCTCCAGCTTTAGCCTATTCGCTCGCTCTTGGTTTATCTGCTCGGTCAGAGCAGCGATCTGGGTACTGAGATCCAACTGGGCTGTCGGGTCGGACAAAATCATCGAAGCGGATCCGTCAGACATGGCTGGTAGTAAAGACTCTATAGTATGATTGTTGATTAACTCGATTGCTAGGGCCCCACGGTGGGCGCCAAATTATAGGGGTGATTCCTACAATTGATGATGATGACGCCAGGCACGTCAGTCAGGTTGATTGTATCGGGCACTAGCAACCTGTCAACACAAAACACGTAAGAGCCCTCAGAGAGCACTGATTATGCATAATTGATCTAAAAATTCATATACAAAATATTCCTTTTACGGGCATAATCATACTGATTTGTGATTAAATATACATATTTTACAGATATGTCCAAACATGAGCTAAAAATGGTCATGTTACAGATTTACTGACATGAAACGTCAAAAAGGACGAAATACAAGATCAAAATCAACGACGGGAATTTTTCAAGGCAAAACGACCATACAACACGGCGCAAAAAGGACCGTGTTATATAGGCCGTTTCACATACGGCGCAACAAGGGCCGTGTCTTGAGCCGTTTCACACACGGCCGGCATTTAGCGCCGTGTCCTCGCGCGTATTCCGAAAGAGACAGAGTCACCACAAAACGGCGCACAACACGGGGCAAACTCGGCCATTTTTCATAGCCGTTTTCAGGCTGATATTTGTGGAATTTTCCAAATTTAGCATCTTGTGAGCTCAACAACTATGTAAGAAGTCAATGATCTGAAAATCAAGACATGCAAGGAAGATCAAGTGTGAATCAAACACCAAAGACTTATCAAAGATGCCACAAATTAAATAATCAATTGTATTCTTGAAAATCACCTATAAAAGGACATCTTCATCCATTGCAAAATCATCTCCTCCTCTTGCAAAGAAACACTCCTTTCTTTTAGCAAGATATTTTCCTTAGAACTCTCAATTTTAGTTTGTATTTCATTTTTGGTTTGAAGTTTTTCTTTCATTTAGTTTGTAATTGAAAAGTGCTTGATCAATAAGCACTTAGTATTTTACTTAGTGTTTTACTTTCAATTTTTGTAAGCTTGTAACCTTTGAACAAGTTTGAAGTTATATTTTGAAGTATGTTTCTTGCACTTTGATACATCATATTCAAGTAAGTTTTATTTATTGTCATTAAGTTCTAGTAATTAAAAGTTTCTATATATATTATAGGGTTCTATCTTTTATAATACCAAACCATAAAAGTAACAAGTTATATATCCTCATTCATAAGAGTATAAGTTTTTGATACCAAAAGACATTAATACCCTTAAATCTATCACTAAAAGGTAAAAAAGGAAAGTCAACATCAACACCTTTTTGGAGGACATTTTAGTCTTTTTAAACAAAATGGTATCAATAACTTACACTCTTATGAATGAGGATATATAACTTATCAATTTTATGGTTTGGTATTAAAAAATTGATTCTCACTATATTATATATATCAATTATTTCTATTATAATTTTAGTTTGTATAAACCAATGAGTAGCTAATCTTTCTTCCTAGGGGAATGGGGATTTCTATTAGGTTATATATTGAGTATTTGATTGATTTACACTATTTTGATTAGAAAGGACTAATTGGTTTAAATAGAGATTGATCATATCCTATTTCTACTAATGAAACCTCCTTGATTGATTGTTGAGTGAATTGAAAACATATCTTTTCAATCTATCAAGTGTTAATCTTGTTATCAACATCTTAAGATTGCGAAAGTGGTTAAGACACCTTTGAATACGAAAGTCATGAGGTGAAAAGTTGATTACTCGATGAACAATCGTTTATCCTAAAAATAGTCAAGTTAAAGAAATGAAAGGACTAATTGGTTTAAATAGATATTGATCATATCCTATTTCTACGAGTGAAACCTCCTTGATTGATTGTTAAGTGTATTGGAAACACATCTTTTCAATCTATCAAGTGTTAATCTTGTTATCAACATCTTAAAAAAGCGAAAGTGATTAAGACATCTTTGAATACGAAAGTTATGAGGTGAAAAGTTGATTACTCGATAAACATTCGTTTTTCTTTTATATCCGTGTAAATCAATTCCTATACTTAATTAAAAACCTAATTTAATGAACCCGTAATCCCCTAGATTTTATAAATTCCCAACTCATTTTAATTCTATTCATTTTCACTAGTTATAAACAGTTTAGTATAAAAATAGTCTCATTAAAAATAGTAGTATTAAAAATAGTATTAATATAAATAGTCTAGTATAAATAGTCTTAATATAAATAGTCTAGTATAAATAGTCTTAATATAAATAGTCTAGTATAAATAGTCTTAATATAAATAGTCTAGTATAAATAGTCTTAATAAAAATAGTTTAAATTAAAAATAGTGCATTTTAATTTAGTTAATTTAAAAACCAAAAAATATATTTTAGAATATTTTAATATTTATTTCTTGCAATCTATACAAAATATTATACGAAGCCCTGTTGAACAATCCTCGAGAGAAAAGACCTTGGTAGAACTTACCACAACTACTTCTATCTCGTATATATTTACGAGCGACTCAAAAACTCCTATTTATAGGATAAGTTTTTGACCGATAAAATTTTGGCGCCGTTGCCGGGGATTGTTTTAGGCCAAATATAATTTTTTTGTATACTTTTGTTTATATCTTGTTATTTTATCTTTCTTTATTTCTGCATCTTTTATTCTTAAATAGGTCAAGTGGCGGATAACGGTACTCCGTGACTATCAAAGTCGGATTTTTCAGTTTCCCACAACAACTAATATTTGTTAATATTTTCTCTTTTTATTTATTTTTTTTATCATGGAAGAAACTTTGAGTAGTATTGAAAAGAGATTTCCTTTTCTTAGCAAAAAAGTCATTTTAAAAATTTACAAAACAAGACTTGAAAGGATGGAGTTGCTTATAAATAAAAGCATACCTTTTGACATTAGATTCATTATTGAAGCCAAAGTGAGAATAGCAGGTGAATTCACAGAAACACCTACTAGATTTTTACCAGGGCTTGGAAAAAGTTCATATGCAAAGAAACGACAAGCAAAGATAATAGCCGTTTGCTATAAATGTGCTAGATGGAACTCTAATTCAAAATGTCGTTCTTTATGAATTTCATCTACAAATAGAGAAGATAAAATTCAGTTCATTAAGGATGGTCTGGATAAAGAGAATTTAGATAACATCGAAATTTCTCTTGACACGCATCCTAGTGGACTCATACATTACAGAATTCGATGTTTGTGGAATAAATTCAAACCAGAATATGAACAACGTCTTGGGAATCTGACGTTAAAAGATCCTGTTTGTCAATTTGTAAGAAAATTGGATGGGAAGCTTCTCCCCGACTCATAGAAGGCGTTTAAGCCGTTTCTGAACGTAAAATCAGAGGAAGATGTGAGCCACAATCACAACTACTGTACATATACGTGAGTATCTTTTATTTTTGTCGTATGGTGAGATTTTCTGAATAAAAAAGGTGATACGCAATAAATGCATTCATTATTCTATTGAGTAGTTGAAGCGCAATTAACGCAATCACAGATTTGTTAAATATTTTTCCCTTATTTTTCTTCTATAAATAAACATTGTACTTGTTTCTTTTATTCATCCATCAAACTTGTACTTTTCTCTTTTCCTCTCAAATAAGTTTCTTTTCAAAAATGGAATCATCATCTTCCACAAAAAGATTTAACTCAGTCTGTATTTTTGGTGGAGCTAGTTATGGAACAGATGTAATATCCGCAATTTTCGATTTTCGGTAAATTTCTTTTTTTTCGGTCGGAGTCCGTTTTGACGACTCGCTCATGACCGTTTCGTCATTCTGAGAATGATTAATTCTACACTTTTTGACATCCGAGTTCGTTTCGGTGTCGTTTCGTTGAGTTCTGTGCTTTTTAGCGACTTTTCCGCACTTGAGTTCGATTCTTGCGAATCTCGCTCAAGCTATTGTTTGAGTTTCCGTAAGTCCGTTTAACTTTGTTAGACGTGTTGTGAACTTCGGTTTGGTTATTCGATCACGTATCGTGATTTCCGGGCGTTTTGGGCCATTTTGTAATTTCTTGAAAGTTACGGGTATCCGTATCTGTAATTGTTGTCTCGACCCATTTCTTGGTCGCGTATGACTAATTATGGTATTACGTTTTCATTTCGAGTCGTTTATGTTGTCCGCGAACTTTTCGTCGTGTTCGTTCCGTGCGTTTTCGATGTCGAATTCGTCGAGCCACAGCAGTTGCGGGAGGCCGGACGGTGGCGGGGCTGGCCGGACGATTGCGGCACCGGCCGGGCAGGTGCGCGAGAACCGGCGTAGCGCACGCCTTCTGGCCGGAAGGCTGCGCGCTAACCGGCAGTGTAGCGCCGCCGCCGGGTGGCCTAGCGTCTGTGCTCGGGCACAAGCGATGGGGTTTCGAGGTTACGGACTCGGTCGAGATCGGCGAGTAGCGCACGCTACGCCGAGCGTAGCGCGCTAGTCGAGCATAGCGCATCTTTGTCGGCCCGGCTAGCGTCGTTACTGGCCGGCGATTCGATCCGGTGGCTACTGGACAGGTCGGCTAGCGCGCGCAGGCTTCCGGCCGTAGCACACGCTAGCGGGATTCGGGTCGACAGGTTTGGCCTGCAGGGTTGGTCGGTGATGCCGGGTCGTGTGGGCCCTGGCCGAGGGTACTCGGCCGATACCGGCCGATAGCGCACGCTAGTCCGGGAAGGCTAGCGCACGCTAGTCTGGCCCAGTATAAATATGGCTGAGCAGTCACATTTCACTTCGTTTTTCACTTCCTTCCTTCTCCGTCCGCGAATGGCGATCCATGGGTGACGAAGCCATGTTGTTTAACAACAAATCCATGAAGTCCTTGAGTTCATAACATCAATCGATCGTCCGTTATCAACCTTTGATCCAGCGAATCAAGGTAATCTTCCTTAGAACCCTAATTTCGTGAATTTGGGGATTTTTGCATTTTTGTCCGATTCGTTCCGTGTTGTTGATTAATTCATGATGGGTATGATTAATCTTGATAGTATTCTTGTGTTTAACATCATTTAATCCATTGTTCTTCGTCGAATCGAAGTATAATTCTTGATTTCCTTCGAATTGACTTTTTGGTGGATTTGTCCCCGATCTCGTTTTTCATCCATTTTCGATGGATCGATTATGGTTAAATGATGTTGTTAAACATATTCTATGGATTGTATATCCATATTTCAACTTGGAATTCCGTTTTCGGGTTTTGACGGAACGAATCGTGTTCTTGGCCGTTTTGGGGGAAATCCGTGAACTTTCGTCATTCGTTCTTTGAATTCAACGGCTTTGAGTCGTGTTATGGAATTCATTTCATTGTTATTATTTGTCCTTCGTAGTTTATAAACGTGAGTTGGCGTTCGGTGGAGTCGGCGGGTTCGTAGTCGGTTCGGGCCAACCTACTTGGCCGATTCTCCGCGTTGTTCTTATTCGAGGCAAGTACCTTGCCCATACTTTTCTCGTTTTATGGATATGATGATCGGTGGTCGTCTTGATGTGTTTGTTTGATTATTTGAAATGAAGTTTCAAAGGATTTCGGTTTGGCCTCGTTAAAGGCTTTCTTTCAAAACGAGTGTGATTTGTGAACGGTGTTTTGAGAATTGATTATGATTTGGTTATTTTGAACGTTGAAGGATTTTATGATGATACTCCTATTGTTTAAGTTATGGAATCGTGTATTCCGTATTTAATCTTGTTATTGTATTTTTGAAGAGTTTGGTAATGGTGTCGAGTTAATGGCCATCTCTAGTGAGTATTCTTAATGAACTTACATTCTTAGCATATTAGTATTGCATGAGTAACGTGTGTGTGTGTATGCTCACTACGGGTTAGATCCGACGGGGTCTCGGTAGGGCTCCACGAAGCTGTGGAACCGCGAGCTTGCTTTTAACCACTGTGGGTTAGATCCGACGGGGTCTCGGCAGGGATCCACGAATGGTCAGGTCCGCGGTTAATTGTGGTGCATTTTACAAATGTGATTCGATATTGGCATTTCCGGAAATGAGTGCTTTTGAACGGTTTTTCATTTGCATGCATTGACTAAGTGTGTAAGAGGTAAGTTGTTCGTTTGGCTTACTTGGCTAGGATGGCACTAGAGTATTTTGTTGTTTGTTTTAAATCCTTTATTTGTGGATTTTGATGTTGGGAGACGAACCTTGTTGTCGTTCTTGTGTACTGTGAGTTGATGAGATTTGGGGCTAAAATCCCAATGGTTTTGTAAAAGTCGTTTTACGGATATGGGGCTAAAATCCCAACGGTTTGGTAAAGGTTATTTTACGGAAGGTAACCTTTAGGGCGGTGATCCCTTTTATCTTTTGGATTTTGAAAAGTAGGATTTGATAATCCTAAATTGTCTTCTATTAAAACGCCCGATGGCATTCTAAACCGTTTTATAAATTACTTCCATTGATTTATGATATTTCGATTTTGAAATGTTTTCTCAAACCCTTGCCTCGGGAAGTACTTTTAATTTCGTTTGGATCTTTGAGGATCCTCGGTTATTGTTATTCGTGGAATGTGAATTGTATGGCTCGTATTTGCACTTTGTTCTTGCACTAGCAAAACAGTGGAGTTTTGCTAACCCCCGAGTATTCGGGGGGTGGATGTCTGTTTTTGCATTCAGGTTTTGGAGCATAACACAGGGTCGGCACGAAGGATGATGAAAGATGATCGATACTAATCACGTGAGGAACCGTACATCGTATGTTGGTTCAGTTGTACTTTATTTTCCGCTGCTATATTGTTCCCGTTGTACGGGTGTGGTTGTATTTTGTCCCCTGCGTGGGCATGAGTTGTATTTGAGTTGTATGTATTTGTGGAAAGACCAAATCGGTCTACTGAGTCATTTTAGCCTTGAAGGCATTGTCGAGATGTTAAATGTTGTTACCAGCCTGGTAGATCCTCGAGGAGAGGGTCTACGGCGTGTAATATCCCTGAGTGGATTGAGGGTGTTACATAAATGGTATCGGAGCTTAGGTTGAGGAAACCTAGGCTGTCGGGTCAAGTCGTGTTGTTTGAGTCTTGTTTCGTCGGATTTTATCTGACTGAGTCGTGTCGCGACGCGTCGTTTGAGTTTGTTGGTCGTGATTAGTATCGTGGGGCGATCATCATCTTCGTGCGACCTGTGGAAGTAAGTCTCCCTTCTTTGTGTTGTGCCTCGTGTGACACGAGCTATTTTTTTATGATTATTTGTTAAGTGGTGGAATTCTTATGTGAATTTTGATTTCACGATATGTATTTAGTCGACTTTCGTATTTGATTTATACGAGGAGTGTTGTCGCTTGTGATGTCTTTTTATTGTTGTTTTTCTCCGTTGTTGATGATTTTCGAATCGATTTGCACGTTTTACAAGTCTCTTGTGGAAGCTTTGCGCTTATACGCGTTCGACTTGTTCACTAGCCAGTGCGGGAGGGTATTTTATCAGTGGTTTTGTTCTGAATGTGGTATTTTATCGTTTATTTCCATTTAAAGACATATATTGTCTTGATTTTAAACTTTTGATGCGTGTGCTAGGAGTTGTTTTAGTGAACGTCGGTATGTGTGAGTTTTGGGCATTCTGGCCTATTGGATTTTTGAAAACCTTGAGTATCTTAGAAAAACAAATTTCGAGACATACTTTTCAAATGAGTTATTTTCTTGTGGTACATCCTAGGTGCCACAATATATTTCAAAAATTTTCTACTTCGAGGACCAAAATGCTTTGAGATATTTTCAATGTTTTAGAAACACTTTTATTTAGACCCGAGGGTCGAATATTTTGAAAGTTTTCACTAAGAGAAAGTGTCCTCATTTTTATCAAATGCGAAATGGTTTTCGATAACGACGTTTCACGTTTGTACTTTTTGAAAGGTGATACTCAAGATCAATCGGTATTCTTCAAATTATTTTCAAAACGAGGTTTTCGTTTTTAAAACCTATCCATTCCCGTTTGAGGGCTGGGTATGTATGTGTGATGTTCGCGTTGTCATTTTGATACTTTCTCCCGAGTATGACCGAATTGGCGGTGTGAGCGTTGAGTTGCTTTCCACCCATTTGTTGTGTTAGCCCCCTGTGAGAGGCGGGGTGTTGGTGTTGAATATTATCGCCTCGTAGTGATCCCTGCGTTGTCGCGCATGTGCGAGCTGTTAGAGCTTGGTTTGGTATGACCGTGTGCATCGGTGATGGTTCCGTTATGCATCGATTGTTTAATGTCTTGTTATCTTGCTCCCGTTTTTGTGAATTTCGTGGACGAGGTCGGAGGTAATGCCCGTACTATTTTAACTTCTGTATTTTCTCTTTCTCCAGTCTATCGATTCGCTCATGTTCGTTGGCACTTTATGAACTTGTTCTGTATTTCGATTTCATCGTCCGAACGAGCTGTGATCTTGTTGTGGGTCGATCTGGTTATCGATGTTATTTTTTCGAGTTCGGTTCGATTCTTGTGAACCTTGTTCGGAAGTAACACCATTTGGTTCTACTAGTTCTTTTATTCGAAGTGGATCGGATTTGGAACTCTTATGTTTTCGACTCTGTCGACTCATTTATGTTTGTTGACATTTCTGAGATTGTCCGCCCCTTGTTTTTGTTTATCGAACGAGTGTGGTATCGTTTCGGAATAACTCGTTCGTCGTTGTGACTTTTCAATCGCTATTCCCTTTCTTGTGGATCTTCGGCAATGCATGTCTTGTAGTTCTCACCAGATCATCCTGGGAGTTGTTGTTTGAACTTTATTGTTCTTTGTGATTCGAACATGATTCTTCGATTTTTGTTGTCTCGATCGTTGTGGTTTGATCGTTTGATTGTTCGGTTTTTATTGATCTCGTTCCGTGATTGGTGAACATTCGGGCTCCTTCGTAATTCCCTTCAGTTCGGGAAATTAGTCTCGTTTTCGATCTTCAAACCCTTAGGCGATGGGATTCCGTGTTTGTTCAGCGGTTGACTCGCGTTTTGATTGATGTACCGTTGGGTTGGTCAATCATATTGGTTTTCGTTCGTTGTGTTTTGTGATTGTCGGATAATTGACTTGGATATATTATCCGTTTGATGACGCTTGTCACTTGTTGGTTTTATTATATCCCTAACGGCGACGTTGTGTTGGTCGCCGTGGAGCGTGTTTTCACGCCGTATATTCCTTTGCGTTGTTTGTGACATTTCGCCGTTGGGCGTTAGTTACGCATTCTTGTGTGTCTCGTTGAGTTTTTCCTGGCGGAATATTTCTTCTCCCTACTTGTTTTAAGTTTCGGGACGAAACTTCTTTTAAGGAGGGTAGAATGTAATATCCGCAATTTTCGATTTTCGGTAAATTCTTTTTTTTCGGTCGGAGTCCGTTTTGACGACTCGCTCATAACCGTTTCGTCATTCTGAGAATGATTAATTCTACACTTTTTGACATCCGAGTTCGTTTCGGTGTCGTTTCGTTGAGTTCTGTGCTTTTTAGCGACTTTTCCGCACTTGAGTTCGATTCTTGCGAATCTCGCTCAAAGCTGCTTCGAGTTTCCCGTAAGTCCGTTTAACTTTGTTAGACGTGTTGTGAACTTCGGTTTGGTTATTCGATCACGTATCGTGATTTCCGGGCGTTTTGGGCCATTTTGTAATTTCTTGAAAGTTACGGGTATCCGTATCTGTAATTGTTGTCTCGACCCGTTTCTTGGTCGCGTATGACTAATTATGGTATTACGTTTTCATTTCGAGTCGTGTATGTTGTCCGCGAACTTTTCGTCATGTTCGTTCCGTGCGTTTTCAGAAATCGGGTCGTCGAGCCCTGACGGTTGCGGGACTGGCCGGACGATTGCGGGCACCGGCCGGACGGGTGCGGCAGGAACCGGCGTAGCGCACGCTACGGCCGGAAGGCTGCGCGCGCTAACCGGCAGGTGCAGCGCCGCCGAGTGGCCTAGCGACGCTATCGGGCACGGGCGATGGGGTTTCGAGGTTCTCGACTCGGCCAGATCGGCAGTAGCGCACGCTACGCCGGCGTAGCGCGCTAGTCGGCAGCATAGCGCATCTTTGTCGGCCGGCTAGCGTACGTTACTGGCCGGCGATTCGATCCGGTGGCTACTGGACAGGTCGGCTAGCGCGCGCAGGCTTCCGGCCTTAGCGCACGCTAGCGGGAGTCGGGTCGACAGGTTTGGTCGGCAGGGTTGGTCGGTGATGCCGGGTCGTGTGGGCCCTGGCCGAGGGTACTCGGCCGATACCGGCCGATAGCGCACGCTAGTCCGGGAAGGCTAGCGCACGCTAGTCTGGCCCAGTATAAATATGGCTGAGCAGTCACATTTCACTTCGTTTTTCACTTCCTTCCTTCTCCGTCCGCGAATGGCGATTCATGGGTGACGAAGCCATGTTGTTTAACAACAAATCCATGAAGTCCTTGAGTTCATAACATCAATCGATCGTCCGTTATCAACCTTTGATCCAGCGAATCAAGGTAATCTTCCTTAGAACCCTAATTTCGTGAATTTGGGGATTTTTGCATTTTTGTCCGATTCGTTCCGTGTTGTTGATTAATTCATGATGGGTATGATTAATCTTGATAGTATTCTTGTGTTTAACATCATTTAATCCATTGTTCTTCGTCGAATCGAAGTATAATTCTTGATTTCCTTCGAATTGACTTTTTGGGGGATTTGTCCCCGATCTCGTTTTTCATCCATTTTCGATGGATCGATTATGGTTAAATGATGTTGTTAAACATATTCTATGGATTGTATATCCATATTTCAACTTGGAATTCCGTTTTCGGGTTTTGACGGAACGAATCGTGTTCTTGGCCGTTTTGGGGGAAATCCGTGAACTTTCGTCATTCGTTCTTTGAATTCAACGGCTTTGAGTCGTGTTATGGAATTCATTTCATTGTTATTATTTGTCCTTCGTAGTTTATAAACGTGAGTTGGCGTTCGGTGGAGTCGGCGGGTTTGTAGTCGGTTCGGGCCAACCTACTTCGGTCGATTCTCCGCGTTGTTCTTATTCGAGGCAAGTACCTTGCCCATACTTTTCTCGTTTTATGGATATGATGATCGGTGGTCGTCTTGATGTGTTTGTTTGATTATTTGAAATGAAGTTTCAAAGGATTTCGGTTTGGCCTCGTTAAAGGCTTTCTTTCAAAACGAGTGTGATTTGTGAACGGTGTTTTGAGAATTGATTATGATTTGGTTATTTTGAACGTTGAAGGATTTTATGATGATACTCCTATTGTTTAAGTTATGGAATCGTGTATTCCGTATTTAATCTTGTTATTGTATTTTTGAAGAGTTTGGTAATGGTGTCGAGTTAATGGCCATCTCTAGTGAGTATTCTTAATGAACTTACATTCTTAGCATATTAGTATTGCATGAGTAACGTGTGTGTGTGTATGCTCACTACGGGTTAGATCCGACGGGGTCTCGGTAGGGCTCCACGAAGCTGTGGAACCGCGAGCTTGCTTTTAACCACTGTGGGTTAGATCCGACGGGGTCTCGGCAGGGATCCACGAAGCTGTGGGTCCGCGGTTAATTGTGGTGCATTTTACAAATGTGATTCGATATTGGCATTTCCGGAAATGAGTGCTTTTGAACGGTTTCTCATTTGGATGCATTGACTAAGTGTGTAAGAGGTAAGTTGTTCGTTTGGCTTACTTGGCTAGGATGGCACTAGAGTATTTTGTTGTTTGTTTTAAATCCTTTATTTGTGGATTTTGATGTTGGGAGACGAACCTTGTTGTCGTTCTTGTGTACTGTGAGTTGATGAGATTTGGGGCTAAAATCCCAATGGTTTTGTAAAAGTCGTTTTACGGATATGGGGCTAAAATCCCAACGGTTTGGTAAATGTTATTTTACGGAAGGTAACCTTTAGGGCGGTGATCCCTTTTATCTTTTGGATTTTGAAAAGTAGGATTTGATAATCCTAAATTGTCTTCTATTAAAACGCCCGATGGCATTCTAAACCGTTTTATAAATTACTTCCATTGATTTATGATATTTCGATTTTGAAATGTTTTCTCAAACCCTTGCCTCGGGAAGTACTTTTAATTTCGTTTGGATCTTTGAGGATCCTCTGTTATTGTTATTCGTGGAATGTGAATTGTATGGCTCGTATTTGCACTTTGTTCTTGCACTAGCAAAACAGTGGAGTTTTGCTAACCCCCGAGTATTCGGGGGGTGGATGTCTGTATTGCATTCAGGTTTTGGAGCATAACACGAGTCGGCACGAAGGATGATGAAAGATGATCGATACTAATCACGTGAGGAACCGTACATCGTATGTTGGTTCATTGTACTTTATTTTCATTTGCTATATTGTTCCGTTATGCAGGTGTGGTTGTATTTTGTCCCCTGCGTGGGCATGAGTTGTATTTGAGTTGTATGTATTTGTGGAAAGACCAAATCGGTCTACTGAGTCATTTTAGCCTTGAAGGCATTGTCGAGATGTTAAATGTTGTTACCAGCCTGGTAGATCCTCGAGGAGAGGGTCTACGGCGTGTAATATCCCTGAGTGGATTGGGGGTGTTACAACAGAGGCATGCTTTACTGAAGCAGCCCACAAATTGGGTCGTACCCTAGGGGAAAAATGCATTCATGTAGTTTACGGAGGAGGAAGTCTAGGATTAATGGGACGCGCTGCTGCTTCTGCCTATATGGAAGGAGTAAAAGTGTTGGGAATAATTCCAAAACCTCTGGCTGAAAGTAAAATCACCGGGGCAACTATTAGAGATGAGTTTAGAGCTGTAAATATGCAAGATCGCATAACTCACATGATGAATAATTCTGACGCCTTTATCACCCTTCCCGTTGGTTTTGGTACTCTTGAGGAACTTTTTCATGTGGTTACTAGAGCCTACCTAAATGTTCATATAAAACCAATAGGTCTGCTTAATGTCAATGGTTTCTTTGATGGTTTACTCTCTTTCATCGACTACTCTGCTGAAAAAGGTTTTATTTTCGAGCGTGCTAAACGAATCATAGTCGTTGCAACACCACCAGAAGAGCTAATCAAAAAACTCATTGAATTTATTCCTCAACCCGATCCAGCTCTAGCTAATATTGTCTGAATGGAAGATCTCACCGTGAGAAAACGAAAAGTGGATTCATTCCTCTCCCTTCGATACCCCATATCAGACCTCTTGTTATTTTTACTTTCTGTCGTGTATAAAAATCGTGCTAAATGATGACAGCTTAATGAGTTTTTTTATCTCTTGACGCGCATCTATTCGCGATTTATGTATTGTTATTTTTATTGCCGTAATTTTTTTTTTAATAAAAGCCTTGATGGCAGCGTAAGGCGACTCTTCGGACTTTTCTGAAGCGCATCTTAAAAATTGTGTTATACCTCCGGGTATATTTTTTTTGTTGTTGTTGTTTGCCTCGTATATCTTTTCATGCAGATCCAAAAAGGCTCAAGCATCAATTTTCATAACAGGGAGTATTTTTTTTCTCTTGCTTTTTATTATTATTATTTTTAAAACCGAGGACAGTTTCTTTTTCAAGTTTGGGGGTGATGTGTTTTGACTCTTTTGGTGTGTTTGGTATTTTGGTGTGTTTAGCTTTGATTATTGTGGTGTGTTTTGATTATTTTTTGTTATTTGGCTTTAATTTTTTTACTATATATATATATATATATTGTTTATTTGTGAGATTTCTAGATCTGGCCATAACATCAATAAGTTAGCTATATACAAGTTTCAAAAATTGTTTTAACCGGTAAAAAAAAATTGTATATTCGAGAATTTTTGGGCCTTAATCTATCTTTCCAAACCTTGTAATTATCATTTAAAATCGAGTCATTCGTTACCTTGAGAAAAGAAGAATAAGTCTGTTGATGAAAAATAGAATTGAAATTTACTTAATTTGAGGAGTTTTTGATTTTTCATGCTTATCTAATAAACGATTTTTCTGCAAAAATTCTATATCAACTAAAAAGGACTAAAAAAAAGATGGAGAATGTGTTGGTAAAAAGAGCTACACGTTAGCAAATAACGGTATAAAAGCTATTACCTAAAAAAAGAGATGGAGAATGTGTTGGTGAAAAGAGCTACACGTTAGCAAATAACGGTGTGAAAGCTCTTACCTAAAAATAGAGATGGAGAATGTGTTGGTGAAAAGAGCTACACGTTAGCAAATAACGGTGTGAAAGCTATCACCTAAAAGAAAAAGATAGAAAATGTGTTGGTGAAAAGAGCTACATGTTAGCAAATAACGGTGTGAAAGTTATCACCTACTAGTTCGAGTTATTAAGTCTATAAAAGGGATGTAGAATATGAGAAGATTTGACTTAATTAGTGGCTGATTTTCAATACACTCAATTTCGTGAACAATCACAATATTTGATGACGCCGCTGAAATTCTTCTTCATATTGAGTCGAAAAATAAATGAGTGATCGAGAGCAACCTTTAAAGGGACTCGTGTGTGTCATGAGTGGGAAATAAATAATCAATCTTTTGAAAGGTAACCTTGCATTTTGGAATTACAAAAAAAATAAAACCGTGTTTTAACTTCAAAATTATTTGTAGATTTATTTTGGATCTTGA
The DNA here is from genome assembly GCA_033398695.1 of Orobanche coerulescens. Lineage (NCBI taxonomy): Eukaryota > Viridiplantae > Streptophyta > Magnoliopsida > Lamiales > Orobanchaceae > Orobanche > Orobanche coerulescens. Next base: position 138,377,471 of record CM065814.1, on the reverse strand, counting down.
TTCATTTATATCTACTGTATAGAGCTGGTTGTTGTGTAGATGGCATTTTGATCTCTTTTTCTCTTTATATATATATATATATAAGTATTGTTCTTAATTTGTATATATATTAATTTAATTTTTGTCTTATATTTTTCCCCATATTTTATTTTGAGTATAAATAATAAAGAGTCTTGCTCGGGACTACCAAGAATTCAAGTGTGGGGTATTTGATTAGTGCATAATTGATCTAAAAATTCATATACAAAATATTCTTTTTACGGGCATAATCGTACTGATTTGTGATTAAATATACATATTTTACAGATATGTCCAAACATGAGCTAAAATGGTCATTTTACAGATTACTGACATGAAACGTCAAAAAGGACGGAAAACAAGATCAAAATCAACGCCGGGAATTTTTCAAGGCAAAACGACCATACAACACGGCGCAAAAAGGACCGTGTTATATAGGCCGTTTCACATACGGCGCAACAAGGGCCGTGTCTTGGGCCGTTTCACACACGGCCGGCATTTAGCGTCGTGTCCTCGCGCGTATTCCGGACGAGACCGAGTCACCACAAAACGGCGCACAACACGGGGCAAACTCGGCCGTTTTTCATAGCCGTTTTTAGTCTGATATTTGTGGAATTTTCCAAATTTAGCATCTTGTGAGCTCAACAACTATGTAAGAAGTCAATGATCTGAAAATCAAGACATGCAAGGAAGATCAAGTGTGAATCAAACACCAAAGACTTATCAAAGATGCCACAAATTAAATAATCAATTGTATTCTTGAAAATCACCTATAAAAGGACATCTTCATCCATTGCAAAATCATCTCCTCTTCTTGCAAAGAAACACTCCTTTCTTTTAGCAAGATATTTTCCTTAGAACTCTCAATTTTAGTTTGTATTTCATTTTTGGTTTGAAGTTTTTCTTTCATTTAGTTTGTAATTGAAAAGTGCTTAATCAATAAGCACTTAGTATTTTACTTAGTGTTTTACTTTCAATTTTTGTAAGCTTGTAACCTTTGAACAAGTTTGAAGTTATATTTTGAAGTATGTTTCTTGCACTTTGATACATCATATTCAAGTAAGTTTTATCTATTGTCATTAAGTTCTAGTAATTAAAAGTTTCTATATATATATATTATATATATCAATTATTTCTATTATAATTTTAGTTTGTATAAACCAATGAGTAGCTAATCTTTCTTTCTAGGGGAAGGAAGGATTTCTAATAGGTTATATATTGAGTATTTGATTGATTTACACTATTTTGATTAGAAAGGACTAATTGGTTTAAATAGAGATTGATCATATCCTATTTCTACTAATGAAACCTCCTTGATTGATTGTTGAGTGAATTGGAAACATATCTTTTCAATCTATCAAGTGTTAATCTTGTTATCAACATCTTAAGATTGCCAAAGTGGTTAAGACACCTTTGAATACGAAAGTCATGAGGTGAAAAGTTGATTACTCGATGAACAATCGTTTATCCTAAAAATAGTCAAGTTAAAGAAATGAAAGTACTAATTGGTTTAAATAGAGATTGATCATATCCTATTTCTACTAGTGAAACCTCCTTGATTGATTGTTAAGTGTATTGGAAACACATCTTTTCAATCTATCAAGTGTTAATCTTGTTATCAACATCTTAAAAAAGCGAAAGTGATTAAGACGTCTTTGAATACGAAAGTTATGAGGTGAAAAGTTGATTACTCGATAAACATTCGTTTTTCTTTTATATCCGTGTAAATCAATTCCTATACTTAATTAAAAACCTAATTTAATGAACCCGTAATCCCCTAGATTTTATAAATTCCCAACTCATTTTAATTCTATTCATTTTCACTAGTTATAAATAGTTTAGTATAAAAATAGTCTCATTAAAAATAGTAGTATTAAAAATAGTAGTATTAAAAATAGTAGTATTAAAAATAGTCTTAATATAAATAGTCTAGTATAAATAGTCTTAATATAAATAGTCTAGTATAAATAGTCTTAATATAAATAGTCTAGCATAAATAGTCTTAATATAAATAGTCTTAATAAAATAGTTTAAATTAAAAATAGTGCATTTTAATTTAGTTAGTTTAAATACCAAAAAATATATTTTAGAATATTATAGTATTTATTTCTTGCAATCTATACAAAATATTATACGAAGCCCTGTTGAACAATCCTCGAGAGAAAAGACCTTGGTAGAACTTACCACAACTACTTGTATCTCGTATATGTTTGCGAGCAACTCAAAAACTCCTATTTATAGGATAAGTTTTTGACCGATCAAATTTTGGCGCCGTTGCCGGGGATTGTTTTAGGCCAAATATAATTTTTTGTATACTTTTGTTTATATCTTGTTATTTTATCTTTCTTTATTTCTGCATCTTTTATTCTTCTGTCCGGTCAAGTGGCGAATAACGGTACTCCGTGACTATCAAAGTTGGATTTTTCAGTTTTCCACAACAACTAATATTTGTTAATATTTTCTCTTTTTATTTATTTTTTTTATCATGGAAGAAACTTTGAGTAGTATTGAAAAGAGATTTCCCTTTCTTAGCAAAAAAGTCATTTTAAAAATTTACATAACAAGACTTGAAAGGATGAGGTTGCTTATGAATAAAAGCATACCTTTTGACATTAGATTCATTATTGAAGCCAAAGTGAGAATAGCAGGTGAATTCACAGAAACACCTACTAGATTTTTACCAGGGCTTGGAAAAAGTTCATATGCAAAGAAACGACGAGCAAAGATAATAGCCGTTTCCTATAAATGTGCTAGATGGAATTGTAATTCAAAATGTCGTTCTTTAGGAATTCCATCTACAAATAGAGAAGATAAAATTCAGTTCATTAAGGATGGTCTGAATAAAAAGAATTTAGATAACATCGAAATTTCTCTTGACACGCATCCTAGTGGACTCGTACATTACGGAATTCGATGTTTGTGGAATAAATTCAAACCAGAATATGAACAACGTCTTGGGAATCTGACGTTAAAATACCCTGTTTGCCAATTTATAAGAAAATTGGATGGGAAGCTTCTCCCCGACTCATAGAAGGCGTTTAAGCCGTTTCTGAACGTAAAATCAGAGGAAGATGTGAGCCACAATCACAACTACTGTACATACACATGAGTATCTTTTACTTTTGAGTAGTTGAAGCGCAATTAACGCAATCACAGATTTGTTAAATATTTTTACCTTATTTTTCTTCTATAAATAAACATTGTACTTGTTTCTTTTATTCATCCATCAAACTTGTATTTTTCTCTTTTCCTCTCAAATAGGTTTCTTTTCAAAAATGGAATCATCATCTTCCACAAAAAGATTTAACTCAGTCTGTATTTTTGGTGGAGCTAGTTATGGAATAGAGGCAGGCTTTACTGAAGCAGCCCACAAATTGGGTCGTACCCTAGGGGAAAAATGCATTCATGTAGTTTACGGAGGAGGAAGTTGTAACACCCCCAGGATATCTGAGGTATATTACAGCGCCGTGAATCCCCATATGGACCCACCAGGCTGATCAAGCATCATACTCATCGACTCACAGAAGCAACAGAAAAATATCTCGTCATAAAGACGCCCAACAAAATAATCCACCCGGTTCAACCGGTCTAACATAACACCATAATCCGACACAAACATAATAAACAACAATACAATCCCGACGAGTAAAAGTTCTTAAGTACTCGAGTACTTCTACTAGTTAGGGTTCTAGAGATATTACCTTTGGAGATTCAAGTACTAAGATCCGTAGAACACGCGTTAGATTGATAATCCGGGCCTCACAACCGGAGGAGAATGATGAAAATCAACCCCCAAATGAAGAATGCTTGAGAAGTTCTCCCCCCTCTCTCACTCTCTCTCTCGCGCAGGTGAAGAATGAAGAAGAAAATGAGCTGTTTACGCTCAAAAGCACAATTATAGAGGGTTGACCGCATTGTGTGCCGCGGCACAGGCCAAAAAATTACTCCCAGGGTTCGGCAGTGTGCCGCGGCACGGCCTGCGTGTGCCGCGGCACCCGGTACAGTCGGGTTTTGGTCGCAGATGTCATACGAGTGTGCCGCGGCACCGGACGGGTGTGCCGCCGCACTGACTTGGCACTGTACCGCGGCACCGGATGGGTGTGCCGCGGCACACAAGATGCTTTGCTCGACCAACAACTGGAGAAATGTGTGTGCCGCGGCGCACACACCTTGTGCCGCGGCTCACACCCCCTTTTGGTCCCAAAAAAATAAAAATGATCCGGAAAGAGAATAAAATCGATAGGAATCAACATCGGGGAAACAATAACACGAGATGAACCCATGGCAACCCCAAAACGGCGGTTCCGCACAACAATAACGAGAATCAGATTGATAGATGACAGAAAAAATACACTGAAAGATACACGAGGGTTACTACAGTCGAAGAAAATACACCGGAAATAAAAATACCAGGGAAAGAAAAATGCGGATATTACATTCTACCCCTCTAAAAATAAGTTTCGTCCCGAAACTTAAGAAACAAACAACTCAGGATACCTAGCACGCATGCTATCCTCGGTTTCCCAAGTTGCCTCCTCGACACCGTGTCTCGACCACTGCACTTTGACCAAAGGGATGGTCTTATGCCTCAGTCGTTTCTCACGATGCTCCAAAATCTTCAAAGGACGCTCCTCAAAAGTAATATCTTCAGCGATATCAACCTCGCCATAATCGATGACGTGACTAGGATCCGGGACATATTTCCTCAGCTGGGAAACATGAAAAACGCTATGAACATGACTCAAGGCCGGAGGTAACGCCAAACGGTATGCCAACCCACCGACTCGCTCGAGGATCTCAAAGGGGCCGATAAATCTCGGACTCAACTTCCCTTTCTTCCCGAAACGAAAAACTCCTTTCGTCGGCGACACCTTTAGCAAAACGTGGTCTCCCACCTCAAATTCCAAAGGTCGACGACGGACGTCGGCATACGACTTCTGTCGACTCTGGGTAGTCAACATCCGTTCCCGAATTAATTCTATCTTCCGCCTCGTCTCTAAAACGACATCCGGATCGGTCCCGACCAAATCGGACGCCTCATTCCAACAAATCAGTGAGCGACATCGCCGCCCATAAAGCGCCTCATACGGTGCCATCTGAATCGACGCGTGCCAACTGTTGTTGTACGTGAATTCGATCAATGGCAAATGTTCCTCCCAGTCACTACTCCAATCGAGAGCACAGGCACGCAACAAATCCTCGAACGTCTGGATAGTGCGTTCCGACTGTCCATCTGACTGGGGATGAAAAGAGGTACTCAAATGCAAACAGGTACCCAACGCCTTATGCACCGCCTGCCAGAAGTGCGATACAAAACGGCCATCACGATCTGAAACAATAGACTTCGGAGTACCGTAAAGCCTCACAATCTGCGCGATAAACACACGAGCTAACTTCTCCGGACCCCAAGTGTCCTTGATGCCCAGAAAATGTGCCGACTTGGTCAGACGATCAACAATCACCCGTACCATATTCATGCCCGACCTCGTTCTCGGCAAACTCGTAATGAAATCCATCGATATATCTTCCCATTTCCATTTCGGAACGGGAAGTGACTGCAAAAGCCCAGCCGGTCGCTGATGCTCGATTTTGACTTGCTGGCAAGTCAAACACCTTGCTACAAACTGCGCGACTTCCTCATTCATATCATTCCACCATAAATTCCTTCTCAGGTCCTTGTACATCTTACTCGAACCAGGATGAACGGAATAAGGTGTAGCATGGGCCTCGCGCAAAATACTCTGTCTCAACTATGAGTCGTTCGGCACACAAAGCCGACCCCGAAATCTCAAAACACCATCTTCGTGAATCACAAACCCAGGAGACTTTCCTTTAAGAACGTTCTCTCGGATTTGAGTAATCATCGGATCCTCTAACTGCTTCAGCTTAATCTCATCGATCAAAGACGACGAAATTTCCAAAGCACAAAATTGCCCGACAGATCCCGGCAACAAAACCTCAACATCTAACTCGATCAAAGCCCGCCGAAGCTCAGACTGAGACGTAAGGACCTCAAGCGTTCGCAATGCAATCGGTTTCCGACTCAAGGCGTCGGCCACGACGTTCGCCTTGCCCGGATGATAAAGGATTTCGAGGTCATAATCCTTAATCAGCTCTAACCACCTCCTCTGCCTCATATTCAACTCCCGCTGAGTAAATATGTATTTCAGACTTTTATGATCGGTAAAAATCTGACATGCAGAGCCGAAAAGATAGTGACGCCAAATCTTGAGCGCTAAAACGACTGCCGCTAACTCCAAATCATGAGTAGGGTAGTTAAGCTCATACGGCCTCAACTGTCTCGACGCAAAGGCAATGGTCTTGCCGTGCTGCATTAATACGCACCCAAGACCCTGACCCGAAGCATCGCTATAAATGGCGAATCCCTCGTTGCCACATGGCAACGCCAAAACCGGAGATGAAGTCAAACGCTTTTTCAGCTCCTCAAAATTGGACTGCCTCTCGTCATTCCAGACGAACTTCTCGGATTTCTGGAGTAACTGTGTAAGTGGCCGAGCTAGTTTTGAGAAACCCTCGACGAACCTACGGTAGTAGCCAGCCAAACCCAAGAAACTACGGACCTCCTTGACACTTGTGGGCGGCGCCACCCAACACCGCCTCAATCTTCTGCGGATCCACTCGAACTCCCTACTTGAAATCACGTGACCCAAAACATCACTTCCTTCACGAACTCACATTTCGAGAACTTCGCATAGAGTTGCTCGGCCCTCAAAATGTCTAACACTATCCGCAAATGATGGGCATGCTCTTCCTCGTTCCTCGAATAAATAAGAATATCGTCAATGAAGACGACGACACACTTATCCAAATACTCGATAAAGACTTTGTTCATCAACTGCATGAACACCGCCGGCGCATTAGTTAACCCGAAAAGCATAACTACAAACTCATAATGTCCGTATCTCGTCCGAAAAGCTGTCTTCGGCACATCGGACTCTCTCACCCGGAGCTGATAGTACCCCGATTTCAAATCAATCTTCGAGAATACCGCAGCTCCCTGCAACTGGTCGAACAAGTTGTCAATTCTCGGCAAAGGATACTTGTTTTTGATGGTCACCTTGTTTAGTTCGCGATAGTCGATACACAAACGTAGTGAACCATCCTTCTTTCGCACAAACAGGACCGGTGCGCCCCAAGGCGAGGCGCTCGGTCGAACATACCCCGACTCAAGAAGCTCACTCAACTGCTTCTTCAACTCGGACATCTCTGAAGGTGCCATGCGATAGGGCGCCTTCGAAATAGGAGCCGCACCCGGCTCTAACTCTATAGCGAACTCGACCTCACGATCCGGTGGCAATCCCGGTAACTCGTCAGGAAATACATCAGAAAACTCATTAACGATTGAAATCGACGAAATCTCGACTCCACCACACTCCGCCTTCAAGGCGTAGCACCAATAGCCGGTACACCCCTTTCGCAGGAGTCTCATCGCCTTCAGGGCGTTAATAACGAATTTCTGGTTCCCCCTCTTTCGCCCGGCGAAAGAGTGCTCGGTGCCATCATTGGCTAACATGGTGATGATCCTCGTGCGGTAGTTCATGATTGCACCATGACGCTCGAGCCAATCATCCCTGAGAATTAAGTCCTCACCCTCAATACCCACAACAATAAGATTAGAGGGCCAAGCCTTCTCACAAATAAACACAGAACAGTCTCAAACCTCCTGATCACCAACGATCCTATCGCCGCTAGGAAGCTTAACGATGATGGGCTCGCAGGGCGTCAAACAGTCGAGACTCAAACGGCGCACACAATCCAGAGATATGAACGAATGCGTAGCACCAGAATCGAAAAGCACACTGACAGGATGAGAAAGAATATGAACGGTACCTGTCGCTACGGTAGCCGCTGGATCATCGGATCTCCGCATCTCATAGACACGCGGGTGGGCTGAGCCGACGCTGGAAGGTCCCCCCTTGGAGGGCTGACCCCGACCTCTCCCCCGACTAGCACTCGGCGGAGATTGAGGAGCAAGCGATCCCTGATTCACACTTGGTTCCCTAGGCGCTGGAATGGAAACCCGGGCACCAAAGATTTTCTCCCTCTCAGCACAGAAAGCAGCCTTGTGACCCGGCTGGCCACACTGATTACATGTCAGCAAAGGACTCGGACAATTACGACTGATGTGGCCTGGCTGGCCACAGTTGAAACACTTCACTTCTCGAGAAGGGGCACTGGCTGCCCTATGGGGAAACCCAGTAGATCGAGCTGGGCCACCACCAGCAGAAAAGTTAGCAGACTGGAATTTCTGCTGACCCCCACCTTTGTGGCCCGAAAAATTCCCGGCAGACTTCTGCTTCTTGCTCTCGCGGGCCGCCTCACTCGCCGTCACAGACATATCGTAAGCAAGGGCCCTACTCTGGTAATCCTTCAAGGTAGTACAGACGAGCCCCGACATATAGTCCCGAATCGACAATTTCATCCGTCTGGAAAAATGGAAAATTTTGTCGCTCTCCTCGACAACTTGGGTCTTCACATAACCCAACTCCTTATTAAAATCGGCAATAGCCTGAGATACGGGAATATCCCGTGATTGAGCATCATAGAAGGCATGTACTCGGGCCTGTCTGACCGGCCACGGGCAATATTCGGTCTCCATCAATTCCTGAAATTCGGCCCACGAAGCCACATGGTCTTTGGGCCCAACGGCCTCCCACCAATCCGTAGCGTCCCCTGTGAGAAAGTATTGAGCAATAGGAACTTTACGGTCCTCGGGACAGTTAGTGGCAACGAAGACCTTAGATATCTCCTTGATCCACCCTTCCCAGTCGATCGGGTCTGAAGCTCCCGAACCCTGAGGAGGATGCATCTTGATGACATCCTGAAGCCAACGATCCGCTCCGCCTCGATTAGCATGGGCCGGATCCGGGTTCTGAACCGCCTGAGCTATCGCCGCCATTTGATTCACCAATTGCTGCATAACAGCCGCAATACCAAGGTCGGCGTGCTCCTGAGAAGAAGCATGACTGTGACGGTCGCCGGTACTGCCGGCTCCCGAAGACTGTGATGTGGCCGCCCCACCGGCTGCCCCACGTCCCCGGCCGCGTCCACGACCACGACCGCGACCACGACCACGACCTCTTCCAGCATCCATACTGGAGTTAAATAAGTAGCAAAAGCCATACGATGGTAAGTACAATAAAAGAACGATCGCAAATCGAGAACTAGAGGTACGATACAAGAGTATAAGGAACAGAGGGAAAGAAAACTTACGGGCACTAGTAGTATCGGAATCATGGCAGCGTGATGATGATGTGCAAGACAAAATACAACAAGACCCAATAAACCGACAAGCCTAGGTATCCATAAACCTAGTGCTCTGATACCATTTTCTGTAACACCCCCAGGATATCCGAGGTATATTATAGTGCCGTGAATCCCCATATGGGACCCACCAGGCTGATCAAGCATCATACTCATCGACTCACAGAAGCAACAGAAAAATATCTCGTCATAAAGACGCCCAACAAAATAATCCACCCGGTTCAACCGGTCTAACATAACACCATAATCCGACACAAACATAATAAACAACAATACAATCCCGACGAGTAAAAGTTCTTAAGTACTCGAGTACTTCTACTAGTTTAAAGACCACAAAGATAAAAAGATAGAAAGCAATAAGACACCACTCGTGCACAATCATCACGCACGGCCATCATCCGCATACTGGTCCAGCACCCGTTCGTCTCGATGAACCTGACCTGAAATTCATAAAACGAATTTCCCCAAAACGGGTCCCCAGAGGGGTTAGCAATTACGCTAGTACAAGTAACCCAATGAACGACTTACAACTTACACATATAGTAATGCATGCAATTCAAGAAAACATAGTTCCAAATCACTCATTTCCGGAAATGCCATAATCAAGTCACATTTGTAAAAATGCACCACAATTAACCGTGGATCCACCCCTCCGTGGACCCCTATCGAGACCCCGTCGGATCTAACCCATAGTGGTTAAAAGCAAGCTCGCAGATCCACCCCTCCGTGGACCCCTACCGAGACCCCGTCGGGTCTAACCCATAGTGAGCATACACACACACACACACAATTCTCATGCAATACTAATACATTAAGATTGTAAGTTCATAAGGGTACTTGCCTCGGTTAATAGACGGTGATACGAACGGAAAGGAAGAATCGAACACGACCGCGAGGAACCGGCGGAAATGAACCTAACGATTCGAATAACACAATCACAACCAACTCTAGACGATTACGGAAATGGAATACACCCGGAAACCCGCCTACGATTTATGTATATTCGTACCAAAAATAAAAACGAGGGCGGACCACAACCAAACCCTCTCGATTCCGTAAAAATCCACAAAATATCCATGAATTCGTAGGAAAGCTAAAGATACTAACAATATTAATCGTATTCATCATAAATCCACCAACAAAACGGAACGAATCGGAAGAAAAACCCAAAACCCCCAAATTAATCGAAAATAGGGTTCTAGAGATATTACCTTTGGAGATTCAAGTACTAAGATCCGTAGAACACGCGTTAGATTGATAATCCGGGCCTCACAACCGGAGGAGAATGATGAAAATCAACCCCCAAATGAAGAATGCTTGAGAAGTTCTCCCCCCTCTCTCACTCTCTCTCTCTCGCGCAGGTGAAGAATGAAGAAGAAAATGAGTTGTTTACGCTCAAAAGCACAATTATAGAGGGTTGACCGCATTGTGTGCCGCGGCACAGGCCAAAAAATTACTCCCACGGTTCGGCAGTGTGCCGCGGCACGGCCTGCGTGTGCCGCGGCACCCGGTACAGTCGGGTTTTGGTCGCAGATGTCATACGAGTGTGCCGCGGCACTGACTTGGCGCTGTGCCGCGGCACCGGATGGGTGTGCCGCGGCACACAGTACAGTTTGCTCGACCAACAACTAGAGAAATGTGTGTGCCGCGGCGCACACACCTTGTGCCGCGGCTCACACCCCCTTTTGGTCCCAAAAAGATAAAAATGATCCAGAAAGAGAATAAAAGCGATAGGAATCAACATCGGGGAAACAATAACACGAGATGAACCCATGGCAACCCCAAAACGGCGGTTCCACGCAACAATAACGAGAATCAGATTGATAGATGACAGAAAAAATACACTGAAAGATACACGAGGGTTACTACAGTCGAAGAAAATACACCGGAAATAAAAATACCAGGGAAAGAAAAATGCGGATATTACAGAAGTCTAGGATTAATGGGACGCGCTGCTGCTTCTGCCTATATGGAAGGAGTAAAAGTGTTGGGAATAATTCCAAAACCTTTGGCTGAAAGTAAAATCAACGGGGCAACTATTGGAGATGAGTTTAGAGCTGTAAATATGCAAGATCGCATAACTCACATGATGAATAATTCTGACGCCTTTATCACCCTTCCTGGTGGTTTTGGTACTCTTGAGGAACTTTTTCATGTGGTTACCAGAGCCCAGCTAAATGTTCATATAAAACCAATAGGTCTGCTTAATGTCATTGGTTTCTTTGATGGTTTACCATCTTTCATCGACTACTCTGCTGAAAAAGGTTTTATTTCCGAGCGTGCTAAACGAATCATAGTCGTTGCAACAACACCAGAAGAGCTAATCAAAAAACTCATTGAATTTGTTCCTCAACCAGATCCAGCTCTAGCTAATATTGTCTGAATGGAAGATCTCACCGTGAGAAAACGAAAAGTAGATTCATTCCTCTCCCTTTGATACCCCATATCAGACCTCTTGTTATTTTTACTTTCTGTCGTGTGTAAAAATTGTGCTAAATGATGGCAGCTTAATGAGTTTCTTTTTGATCTCTTGACGCGCATCTATTCGCGATTTATGTATTGTTATTTTTATTGCCGTATTTTTTTTTAATAAAAGCATTGATGGCAGCGTAAGGCGACTCTTCGGACTTTTCTGAAGCGCATCTTAAAAATTGTGTTATACTTCCGGGTATATTTTATTATTTTTTTTTGTTGTTTGCCTCGTATATCTTTTCATACAGATCCAAAAAGGCTCAAGCATCAATTTTCATAACATGGAGTATTTTTTTTCTCTTGCTTTTTATTATTATTTTTTTTAAAAGCGAGGACAGTTTCTTTTTCAAGTTTGGGGTGGTGTGTTTTGACTCTTTTGGTGTGTTTGGTATTTTGGTGTGTTTAGCTTTGATTATTGTGGTGTGTTTTGATTATTTTTTGTTATTTGGCTTTAATTTTTTTAATGTATATTTATATATATATATATATATATTTTGTTTATTTGTGAGATTTCTAGATCTGGCCATAACATCAATAAGTTAGCTATATACAAGTTTCAAAAATCGTTTTAACCGGTAAAAAAAATTGTATATTCCAGAATTTTTGGGCCTTAATCTATCTTTCCAAACCTTGTAATTATCATTTAAAATCGAGTCGTTCGTTACCTTGAGAAAAGAAGAATAAGTCAGTTGATGAAAAATAGAACTGAAATTTACTTAATTTGAGGAGTTTTTGATTTTTCATGCTTATCTAATAAACGATTTTTCTGCAAAAATTCTATATCACCTAAAAAGGACTAAAAAAAAGATGGAGAATATGTTGGTAAAAAGAGCTACACGTTAGTAAATAACGGTGTTAAAGCTATTACCTAAAAAAAGAGATGTAGAATGTGTTGGTGAAAAGAGCTACACGTTAGCAATTAACAGTGTGAAAGCTATTACCGAAAAATAGAGATGGAGAATGTGTTGGTGAAAAGAGCTACACGTTAGCAAATAACGGTGTGAAAGCTATCACCTAAAAGAAAAAGATAGAAAATATATTGGTGAAAAGAGTTACACGTTAGCAAATAACGGTGTGAAAGCTATCACCTACTAGTTCGAGTTATTAAGTCTATAAAAGGGATGTAGAATATGAGCAGATTTGACTTAATTAGTGGCTGATTTTCAATACACTCAATTTCGTGAACAATCACAATATTTGATGACGCCGATGAAATTCTTCTTCATATTGAGTCGAAAAATAAATGAGTGATCGAGAGCAACCTTTAAAGGGACTCGTGTGTGTCATTCATGAGTGGGAAAGAAATAATCAATCCTTTGAAGGGTAACCTTGCATTTTGGAATTACAAAAAAAATAAAACCGTGTTTTAACTTCAAAATTATTTGTAGATTTATTTTGGATCTTGATTCATTTCTATCTACTGTATAGAGCTGGTTGTTGTGTAGATGGCATTTTGATCTCTTTTTCTCTTTATATATATATATATATATAAGTATTGTTCTTAATTTGTATATATATTATTTTAATTTGTGTCTTATATTTTTTCCCATATTTTATTTTGAGTATGAATAATAAAGAGTCTTACTCGGGACTAGCAAGAATTCAAGTGTGGGGTATTTGATTAGTGCATAATTGATCTAAAAATTCATATACAAAATATTCCTTTTACGGGCATAATCGTACTGATTTGTGATTAAATATACATATTTTACAGATATGTCCAAACATGAGCTAAAAATGGTTATTTTACAGATTACTGACATGAAACGTCAAAAAGGACGGAAAACAAGATCAAAATCAACGCCGGGAATTTTTTAAGGCAAAACGACCATACAGCACGGCGCAAAAAGGATCGTGTTATATAGGCCGTTTCACATACGGCGCAACAAGGGTCGTGTCTTGGGCCGTTTCACACACGGCCGGCATTTAGCGCCGTGTCCTCGTGCGTATTCCGGAAGAGACCGAGTCACCATAAAACGGCGCACAACGCGGGGCAAACTCGGCCATTTTTCATAGCCGTTTTCAGGCTGATATTTGTGGAATTTTCCACATTTAGCATCTTGTAAGCTCAACAACTATGTAAGAAGTCGATCTGAAAATCAAGACATGCAAGTGTAATATCCGTATTTTTCTTTCCCTTGTATTTTTCTTTTTCGGCGTATTTCCCGATAGTAGTGACCCTTGTGTATCTTTCAGTGTATCTTTCCTAATATCTATGGATTTTATTCCCATTATTGTCTTGCGGAACCGCCGTTTCGGGGTTGCCGTGGATCCATTCTACGTTATGATGCCTGTTGAGATGTTTCGTTCACATTCCGGTGTTTTTGGACCGTTCATATTTCGTACCTAGCGCACGCTACTCTTTATGCATAGCGCACGCTAGGGGTCCCTTAGTAGCGCACGCTACGTTTGTTTAAATGGCGCGCTAGCGAGTAGCCCTGGGAGTGGCAGTGCTGTTTTTCCAGCCTTCTGGACTAGCGTATTAGCGTACGCTACATATGCTAGCGCATGCTAATGTCGAGAGGCTAGCGCACGCTGATGATGCCCGGTAGCGTGCGCTAGCGTGAGTGTCCAGTACTGGACAGTTTACTACTGAACCCGGTCAGGTGCCAGTTAGCGCACGCTACGCTTGTATGGTAGCGCACGCGAACGGATCAGTTAGCGCACGCTACGCTTGTATGGTAGCGCACGCTAACGTATCAGGTGGGTTCTGGGCAGTTGCCACTGGACTCGACTGATGTCCAGGTAGCGCACGCTATTGGTCGATAGCGCGCGCTACCGAGAGGTTATTAGCGCACGCTACGTTTCGAGTAGCACACGCTAACGGCCAAAAGTCCGCTACCGGATCGACGCTAACTAGTTTGGCCTGTAGTTTTTCCCCGTTAGCACACGCTAACCTTAAGGATTAGCGCACGCTAACACTCCCTGGCTATATAAACCAGGGAGTTGACCGAGATAAACACAATTTCTCATTTCTCTCCTTCTTCCGCGGCCGAGCGACTCCAGAGGCGATTTGAGACGATTTTCTTCTTCCAATCACTTCAGAGATTCTTTTGCTTGAATTCTTGGTGTAGATTAACATCATCCACTTGTGTTTCTCATCCTAAATCCAAGGTAATCTCTTAGAACCCTACTTTTGGATAAATTGGGGGTTTTGGGATTTTCTTCCGATCCGTTTCGTTTTGTTGATGGATTCATGATGAATATGATTAATCTTGTTGGTATTCTTAGTTTCCCTACGGATTCATGGTATATTTCGTGATTTTTACGGAATCGAGAGGGTTTGGTTGTGGTCCGCCCTCGTTGTCGTTTATATACGAATATACATGAATCGTAGGCGGGTTTTCGGGTGTATTCTAATTCCGTATTCATTTAGAAATGGTTGTGATTGTATTCTTCGAATCGTTACGTTCGGTTTCATTGGTTCCTAGCGTTCGTCGGTGACCTTCCTTTCCGTTCTTCGCGTCGTCATTAATTCAAGGCAAGTATTCTTTTGGAAACCTTTATGCTTAACATGAAATGGTAATGTATATTGTGTGTGCTTTGCTCACCCTGGGAGGGTCCGACGGGGCCTCGGGGGAATCTATGACTTCACTCTGGATTCATGAGTTTGTTTCGCTAGCCAGCTCGGGAGGGTCCTTAGAGGCCTCGGGTGGGATTCGTGGCTTCGTCCCGGTCCTAGGCGATGCCTGTGCGTGATTTGTTTTATGAAATGGCCAGCTCGGGAGGGTCCTTAGAGGCCTCGGGTGGGATTCGTGGCTTCGTCCCGGTCCTAGGCAAATTGTTTGACTGTTTGTTTCCGTAAAAGACATGTCTGGTTTTGGCTTTTGAAAATGATATTGGTGCATGTACTATGAAATGTGTAAGCGATTGGTTTGCCTTGATTACTTGTACTAGCGTAATTGCTAACCCCTTTGGGGACCCGTTTTGGGGAAATTCTTGTTATGGATTTCAGGTCATAATTATCCGGACAAGCGAGCACCGGGACAGTACGAGGATGTTAGCCAGGGTCGTTGACATGTGCATTTGGGTCGTCTTATTTCCTTTGTCTAATTCGATGTGGTTGTTTCCTATATTTTCTAAACTTATAGATTGTACTCGCGAGTACTTAGGCTTTTCCTTTCTGGTTGTGTTTGGACTCCGTTGGAGTTACCATGTTTGTCGGTTGATGTTTATTATGCCGGTTGTACCGGGCGTGTTGTTTTATGTTCTTGTTAATAATTGTCTCCTTGATAACCGAGATAGTCGAGAGGTGTTCTCTTGTGTTAGCCTGGTGGAGTCCATGTAGGGGTCCACGGCGCTGTAATACACCTCGAATATCTTGGGGGTGTTACAAAAATGGTATCAGAGCTCTAGGTTTATGGATACCTAGGCTTGTTGGTTATTTGGGTCTAGTCGTGTTTTGTTTTGCACATTGTCACGCCGCTGCCAGCATCCCGGTACTTCCAGTGCTTGTAAGTTTTCTTATTCGGCTCTTTTGTTTCTTGCATTGTATTTCTACTTTTGAATCGTAATTGCTTTTTCCCCTTACTCATCATCGATATACTTCTGTTATCTCTCAACATCAGTATGGATGCCGGAGGAAACCGTGGTCGTGGTCGTGGCCGTGGTCGTGGGCGCGGCCGAGGACGTGGGGCAGCCGGTGGGGCGGCCACGTCGCATTCTTCGGGAGCCGGCGATCGGTGACCGTCACAGTCATGCTTCTTCTCAGGAGCGCGCCGATCTTGGTATTGCGGCTGTTATGCAGCAAATGGTTAACCAGATGGCGGCTATAGCTCAAGTGGTCCAGAACCCCGATCAGGCCCACGCTAATCGGGGCGGAGCGGATCGCTGGCTTCAGGATGTCATCAAGATGCATCCTCCTCAGTTCTCGGGAGCTTCGGACCCGATCGGCTGGGAAGAGTGGATCAAGGAGATATCCAAAGTCTTCACTGCCACCAACTGTCCCGAGGACCGTAAGGTCCCTATTGCTCAATACTTTCTCACGGGAGATGCTACAGATTGGTGGGAGGCCGTTAGTCCCAAAGATCATGTTGCTTCGTGGGCCGAGTTTCAGGAGTTGATGGAAACCGAGTATTGTCCGTGGCCGGTCAGACAGGCTCGAGTGCATGCTTTCTACGATGCTCAACCTCGGGATATTCCCGTATCCCAAGCTATTGCTGATTTCAACAAGGAGTTGGGTTATGTGAAGACCCATGTTGTCGCTGAGAGCGACAAAATTTTCCATTTTTCCAGGAGAATGAAACTGTCCATTCGGGACTATATGTCTGGACTTGTCTGTACTACCCTGAAGGATTATCAGAGTCGAGCTCTTGCCTACGACATGTCGGTGACAGCCAGTGCGGCGGTTCGGGAGAGTAAGAAGCAGAAATCCGCCGGAAATTTTTCGGGTCACAGAGGTGGAGGCCAGCAGAAGTCTCAGTCTGTGAATATTCCTGGAGGTAATTCGGCTCGTTTTTCTGGGGGCTATCGGGGTACTGCCGGTGCCTCCGTTCGGGATGCCAAATGCTTTAACTGCGGCGAGCCGGGCCATCGGAACCGGGAGTGTCCTCGTTCGCCTCTAACTTGTCACACTTGTGGTCAGTCGGGCCACAAGGCCTTCTTTTGTGAGCGGGTAAGAAAGCTTCCTGGTGCTCAGGCTTCTTTTCCAGCACCTTTGGAGCCAAGTGTGAATCAGGGTTCTTTTGCTCCGCCGCCACCTCCGAGTGCCGGTCGAGGTAGGGGTCGGGGTCAGCCCGCTAGAGGAGGAGCTTCCAGTGTCGGCTCTGCCCAGCCGCGTATCTACGAGATGAGGAGGGCCGATGACCCAGCAGCTACTGTGGCGACAGGTACCGTTCATATCCATTCTCATCCTGTCAGTGTGCTTTTCGATTCTGGTGCTACACATTCGTTCATATCGCTGGGGTGTGTGCGCCGTTTGAGTCTCTACTATTTGTCGCCTTGCGAGTCTTTCATCGTTAAACTTCCTAGCGGTGACAGGATCGTTGGCGATCGAGAGGTCCGAGACTGTTCTGTGTTTATTTGTGAGAGAGCCTGGCTCTCTAATCTTATCGTTGTTGATATTGAGGGTGAGGATCTAATTCTCGGGGATGATTGGCTCGAGCGGCATGGCGCAATCATGAACTACCACACGAGAATCATCACTATGTTAGCCGAGGATGGCACCGAGCACTCGTTCGCGGGGCGAAAGAGGGGAAACCAGAAGTTCGTTATTAATGCCTTGAAGGCGATGAGTCTCCTGCGAAAGGGGTGTACTGGTTATTGGTGCTATGCCTTAAAGACGGACAGTGGTGGAGTCGAGCTTCCGTCGATTCCAGTCGTTAATGAGTTTCCTGATGTTTTTCCTGACGAGTTACCGGGGTTGCCACCGGATCGTGAGGTCGAGTTTGCTATAGAGTTAGAGCCGGGTGCGGCTCCTGTTTCGAAGGCGCCGTATCGCATGGCACCTTCAGAGATGTCAAAGTTGAAGAAGCAGTTGAGTGAGCTTCTTGAGTCGGGGTATGTTCGACCGAGCGCCTCGCCTTGGGGCGCACCGGTCCTGTTTGTACGGAAGAAGGATGGTTCACTACGTTTGTGTATCGACTATCGCGAACTAAACAAGGTAACCATCAAGAACAAGTATCCTTTGCCGAGGATTGATGACTTGTTCGATCAGTTACAGGGAGCTGTGGTATTCTCGAAGATTGATTTGAAATCGGGGTACTATCAGCTTCGGGTGAGAGAGTCCGACGTGCCGAAAACAGCTTTTCGGACGAGATATGGACATTATGAATTCGTAGTTATGCCTTTCGGGTTAACTAATGCACCGGCGGTGTTCATGCAGTTGATGAACAAAGTCTTTATCGAGTATTTGGATAAGTGTGTCGTCGTCTTCATTGATGATATTCTTATCTATTCGAGGAATGAGGAAGAGCATGCCCATCATTTGCGGATAGTGTTAGACATTTTGAGGACCGAGCAACTCTATGCGAAGTTCTCGAAATGTGAGTTCTGGCTGAAGGAAGTGATGTTTTTGGGTCACGTGATTTCACCAAGGGGTTCGTGTGGATCCGCAGAAAATTGAGGCAGATTGGATTGGGCATCGCCACAAATGTGAAGGAGGTCCGTAGTTTCTTGGGTTTGGTGGCTACTACCGTAGGTTCGCCGAGGGTTTCTCAAAACTAGCTCGGCCACTTACTCGCTTGCTCCATAAATCCGAGAAGTTCGTCTGACCGATGAGAGGCGATCGAGTTTCGAGGAGTGAAGAAGCGTTTGACTTCAGCCCGATCCCGGCGTTGCCATGTGGCAACGAGGATTCGCCGTTTATAGCGATGCTTGGGTCGTGGTCTTGGGTGCGTATTAATGCGGCACGGCAAGACCATTGCCTATGCGTCGAGACGCTTAAGGCCGTATGAACTTAACTACCCTACTCACGATTTGGAGTTAGCGGCGGTAGTCTTTGCACTCAAGATTTGGCGTCACTATCTTTTCGGCTCTACATGTCGATTTTTACCGGTCATAAAAGTCGAAATACATATTTACTCGAGAGGAGTTGAATATGAGGCAGAGGAGGTGGTTAGAGCCGATTAAGGATTATGACCTTGAAATTCTTTATCATCCGGCAAGGCGAACGTCGTGGCGACGCCTTGAGTCGGAAACCGATTGGTGCGTTGCGAACACTTGAGGTCCTTACGCCTCGATCCCGAGCTTCGGCGGGCTTTGATCGGGTTAGATGTTGAGGTTTTGTTGCTCGGAGTGTCGGGCAACTTTGTGCTTTAGAGATTTCGCTGTCCTTGATCGATGAAATTAAGTCAAGCAATTAGAGGACCCGATGATTACTCGAATCCGAGAGAACGCCCTTAAAGGAAAGTCTCCTGGATTTGTGATTCACGAAGATGGTGTTTTGAGATTCCGTAGTCGGCTTTGTGTGCCGAACGATCCAGAGTTACGACAGTATTTTGCATGAGGCCCATTCCACACCTATTCCGTTCATCTGGTTCGAGTAAGATGTACAAGGACACGAGGAGGAACTTCCGTGGAATGATATGAAGGAGGAGGTCGCACTTTGTAGCGAGATGTTTGACTTGCCAAGCAGTCAAAATCGAGCATCGGCACCGATCAAGGTTATTGCAGTCACTTCGCTCCGAATGGAAATGGGAAGACTTATCGATGGATTTCGTTACGAGTTTGCCGAGATCGAAGTCGGGCATGAACATGGTATGGGTGATTGTTGATCGTCGACCAAGTCGGCACATTTTCCGGGCATCAAGGACACTTGGGGCCGGAGAAGTTAGCTCGTGTGTTTATCGCGCAGATTGTGAGGCTTCACGGTACTCAAGTCTATTGTTTCGGATCGTGATGGCCGTTTCGTATCGCACTTTTGGCAGGCGGTGCATAAGGCGTTAGGTACCCGTTTGCATTTGAGTACCTCTTTTCATCCCGATCGGATGGGCCGGTCGGACGCACCATCCAGACATTCGAGGACATGTTGCGTGCTTGTGCCCTCGATTGGAGTAGCGACTGGGAGGAGCATTTGCCATTGATCGAATTCACGTACAACAATAGTTGGCACGCGTCGATTCGGATGGCACCGTATGAGGCACTTTATGGGCGGCGATGTCGATCGCCGATTTGTTGGAATGAGGCGTCCGATTTGGTCGGGACCGAACCGGATGTCGTTTTAGAGACGAGACGGAAGATAGAATTAATTCGAGAACGGATGTTGACTGCCCAGAGTCGACAGAAGTCATATGCCGATGTTCGTCGTCGACCTTTAGAATTCGAGGTGGGGGACCACGTTTTGCTGAAGGTGTCGCCGACGAGGGGAATTTTCCGTTTCGGGAAAAAAGGGAAGTTGAGTCCGAGATTTGTTGGACCCTTCGAGATTCTCGAGCGAGTCGGTGGGTTGGCATACCGGTTGGCGTTGCCCCCGGCCCTGAGTCATGTTCATAGCGTTTTTCATGTTTCCCAGCTGAGGAAATACGTCCCGGACCCTAGTCACATCATCGATTATGATGAGATTGACGTCGCCGAGGATATTACTTTTGAGGAGCGCCCTTTGAAGATTTTGGAACATCGGGAGAAACGACTGAGGCATAAGACCATCCCTTTGGTCAAGGTGCAGTGGTCGAGACACGGTGTCGAGGAGGCAACGTGGGAGACCGAGGATAGCATGCGTGCTAGGTACCCTGAGTTGTTTGTTTCTTAAGTTTCGGGACGAAACTTGTTTTTAGAGGGGTAGAATGTAATATCCGCATTTTTCTTTCCCTTGTATTTTTCTTTTTCGGCGTATTTCCCGATAGTAGTGACCCTCTTTCAGTGTATCTTTCCTAATATCTATGGATTTTATTCCCATTATTGTCTTGCGGAACCGCCGTTTCGGGGTTGCCGTGGATCCATTCTACGTTATGATGCCTGTTGAGATGTTTCATTCACATTCCGGTGTTTTTGGACCGTTCATATTTCGTACCTAGCGCACGCTACTCTTTATGCATAGCGCACGCTAGGGGTCCCTTAGTAGCGCACGCTACGTTTGTTTCGTAGCGCGCGCTAGCGAGTAGCCCTGGGAGTGGCAGTGCTGTTTTTCCAGCCTTCTGGACTAGCGTATTAGCGTACGCTACATATGCTATCACACGCTAATGTCGAGAGGCTAGCGCACGGTGATGATGCCCGGTAGCGTGCGCTAGCGTGAGTGTCCAGTACTGGACAGTTTACTACTGAACCCGGTCAGGTGCCAGTTAGCGCACGCTACGCTTGTATGGTAGCGCACGCGAACGGATCAGTTAGCGCACGCTACGCTTGTATGGTAGCGCATGCTAACGTATCAGGTGGGTTCTGGGCAGTTGCCACTGGACTCGACTGATGTCCAGGTAGCGCACGCTATTGGTCGATAGCGCGCGCTACCGAGAGGTTATTAGCGCACGCTACGTTTCGAGTAGCGCACGCTAACGGCCAAAAGTCTGGCTACTGGACTGGACGCTAACTAGTTTGGTCTGTAGTTTTTCCCCGTTAGCGCACGCTAACCTTAAGGATTAGCGCACGCTAACACTCCCTGGCTATATAAACCAGGGAGTTGACCGAGATAAACACAATTTCTCATTTCTCTCCTTCTTCCGCGGCCGAGCGACTCCAGAGGCGATTTGAGGCGATTTTCTTCTTCCAATCACTTCAGAGATTCTTTTGCTTGAATTCTTGGTGTAGATTAACATCATCCACTTGTGTTTCTCATCCTAAATCCAAGGTAATCTCTTAGAACCCTACTTTTGGATAAATTGGGGGTTTTGGGATTTTCTTCCGATCCGTTTCGTTTTGTTGATGGATTCATGATGAATATGATTAATCTTGTTGGTATTCTTAGTTTCCCTACGGATTCATGGTATATTTCGTGATTTTTACGGAATCGAGAGGGTTTGGTTGTGGTCCGCCCTCGTTGTCGTTTATATACGAATATACATGAATCGTAGGCGGGTTTTCGGGTGTATTCCAATTCCGTATTCATTTAGAAATGGTTGTGATTGTATTCTTCGAATCGTTAGGTTCGGTTTCATTGGTTCCTAGCGTTCGTCGGTGACCTTCCTTTCCGTTCTTCGCGTCGTCATTAATTCAAGGCAAGTATTCTTTTGGAAACCTTTATGCTTAACATGAAATGGTAATGTATATTGTGTGTGCTTTGCTCACCCTGGGAGGGTCCGACGGGGCCTCGGGGGAATCTATGACTTCACTGGATTCATGAGTTTGTTTCGCTAGCCACTCGGGAGGGTCCTTAGAGGCCTCGGGTGGGATTCGTGGCTTCGTCCGGTCTGGCGATGCCTGTGCGTGATTTGTTTTATGAAATGGCCAGCTCGGGAGGGTCCTTAGAGGCCTCGGGTGGGATTCGTGCCTTCGTCCCGGTCCTAGGCAAATTGTTTGACTGTTTGTTTCCGGAAAAGACATGTCTGGTTTTGGCTTTTGAAAATGATATTGGTGCATGTACTATGAAATGTGTAAGCGATTGGTTTGCCTTGATTACTTGTACTAGCGTAATTGCTAACCCCTTTGGGGACCCGTTTTGGGGAAATTCTTGTTATGGATTTCAGGTCATAATTATCCGGACGAGCGAGCACCGGGACAGTACGAGGATGTTGGCTAGGGTCGTTGACATGTGCATTTGGGTCGTCTTATTTCCTTTGTCTAATTCGATATGGTTGTTTCCTATATTTTCTAAACTTATAGATTGTACTCGCGAGTACTTAGGCTTTTCCTTTCTGGTTGTGTTTGGACTCCGTTGGAGTTACCATGTTTGTCGGTTGATGTTTATTATGCCGGTTGTACCGGGCGTGTTGTTTTATGTTCTTGTTGTTAATAATTGTCTCCTTGATAACTGAGACGGTTAGTCGAGAGGTGTTCTCTTGTGTTAGCCTGGTGGATTCCATGTAGGGGTCCACGGCGCTGTAATACACCTCGAATATCTTGGGGGTGTTACAGCAAGGAAGATCAAGTGTGAATCTGTAACACCCCTGATATATTCAGGAATATTACAGCGCCGTAAATCCTTTACATCAGGATTTACAAGGCTAAAGAGTTGAAAAGGCATTAACAGGTACCAACGAATGAAAATAACGAAATTAAGATACAATGATTCGACCAAATACTGAAAATACAAATGTTCAACAGAAATTATTAATACATCACCAAATTCAAATTCATCAAAAACGACTACGTACTCGAGTACTTATTGAAATAACTAACAAACAACAGACAAGTAAACCCGGACAGAACATCACTCTGCACCCCCATCGTCATGCAGCTCCAGTGGTTGTTTCCCCGCTCTCCTGGATCCTGAACATAAACAAAATATTCACCCCCGAAGGGGTTAGCACAACGATGCTAGTACAAGTACCACAACATATTATTCAACATCTCACATAGAATAATAATACGTAATTGACAAAAATACCAACGAGTCTTCTCCTACGAGAAACTCAATAAGTAACATACACAGCTGATAATCACAACATGATATCATAACATACACATGGTAATTCCGACGATCCAGCGTTCACTGCCTAGAACCCACGATGATCCCGTCAGACCAACCCGTGGTGGAAAAACCCGTCCAATGATCCAGCGCACGCTAGCATAGATCCCCCGATTGTAACACCCCCGATATATTCAGGAATATTACAGCGCCGTAAATCCTTTACATAAGAATTTACATGGCTGATTAAAAGAAAAGACAATAACAGATACCGCTTTATGAAATTGCTGAAGTATAAATACAACCGTCTGGTTCAAAACCGAAATACAAATATCCAATGAAGAGTTATTATTATTACATCACTAAAATCCAAACATTATAAACGGACGACGTACTCGAGTACTTATTGAAATAACCAACAAAACAACAGACAGTAAACCCGGCCGGAACATCACTCTGCACCCTCGTCGTCATGCATCTCCAGTGGTTGTTTCCCCGCTCTCCTGGATCCTGAACATACACAAATGTTCACCCTCGATGGGGTTAGCACAACGATGCTAGTACAAGTACAATAATCATACAACAGTGATATAATCAACAATTATATCATAACAAGTTTCTCCAACGAGAATATCCACAACACATATCATATCATAACAGTTTCAACATACTGATGGTATTCCAACGATCCAGCGCACACAACTATAGATTCCCATGACGATCCCGTCGGACCAACACATGGTGGAACTACCTGTCCAACGATCCAGCGCACACAGCTATAGATTCCCATGATGATTCCCGTCGGATCAACGCATGGTGGACATATATTCACAACATATTTACACGATACAATCACATCATAATTGTCATAATATAAACAATTCTAATTAGAGTACTTGCCTCGATTAGAAGACAGAACAATACTTCCACGAAAACGAGACACTCGAAGGTCGCCCCTCTCGATCAATCACGTAGCAAAGTTCGAACCTTAAATAAGAGAAATAACATGGAATTCATCTTAGGTCGAACGAACATCTAACCATCCAAATTACGGTTGAAAGTCCACAAAAACGAAAACT
This sequence comes from Orobanche coerulescens, assembly GCA_033398695.1. Lineage (NCBI taxonomy): Eukaryota > Viridiplantae > Streptophyta > Magnoliopsida > Lamiales > Orobanchaceae > Orobanche > Orobanche coerulescens. The sequence goes on along the minus strand of CM065814.1, from coordinate 138,352,682 downwards.
GTCTGACTTACATAACGTACGTTACATGTCCTCTGTAACGTACGTTAGACTTACTCGTTACCATACATAAACTATGAAGTCTAGCGTACGTTAACCATATACTGACAGTTCCTCTCTGATCAGTCGACTTGACTCGCCTGATAGTGTAACGTACGTTACGTACCAGACGTAGCGTACGTTAACAACATAATATAACGTACGTTAATTGCCAATCTTAACGTACGTTAAGCATGTATGTCAGTTTCTCACTGGGCAGCTGACTGCCTCGATTAGTGACGGAGTATTACGAAATCCTTAGTGAGTAACCTAAGATACCTTCAAATATATATCATACTCATGAATGATCTACGGATTAATATCTTCAATTCCAAGGATACGAATATCATCGTAATACTATTCTCAATCTTGATTGTAATACCCATGCAAGATTCGGTTGGTCTAAGGTTGATATATCAGGTCTAATATCGTCATTAAATCCAGGCTAATATTGAAAGTGAACTACTTATTCCATCTATGCAAGTAAGATTACAACTATGATGATTCTTTCCAAAATCCATTTAGTAAAAGTGGGAATCGGCACCAAGTCTACGATCAAAATGATGATAACATTTGATACGGTTTACAAGCCACTATTCTCATCTTTATCACAACAAGGTTCAACTCCAGTGTTCTAAACCATAATAATTCGATCATCATAGTTTAAATATGATACTAGGTCGCATATATCGTCAAAGTGATCTACTATTCTTGGTAGTGTGATCATATCGTCTTTAACAACATAACTTCAAAGTTGGAAGCAGTATAACATACCTTTAAGGGGAAGAAAATACTGAGACTATAAGTAAAATCCAACTCCGGTTGCTCCAACGCCGACTCGTGATGATTTCTACTCCAAAGTCCAATATAAGTTGTCTTCAATGATCAAGTAGTGTCATACAATCTCAATGATTCAGTAACAAATGATCTAAAGGTGTTAAAAGGGGTTGTAAATCTTCTGGGGACGAATATGGTGAAGTTTAGGGGCAAAAGGACGAGCTGAAATGAAATGGGGTGCTGCTCCTTTTATAACTTTCTGAGTGTTACGTACGCTAGGACTTCTTCATAACGTACGTTATCGTTCACAATAGTTCACTATCTTGTTTCTGGACTTCATTACGTACGCTACACTAATCGTGTTACGTACGTAACCCATATAATTTACGTACGCTACCTAATGTCCATAACGTACGTTAAAGTCCGTTGACTTAAAAAGTGTCCAGGTTCATGCCGTGCGAATCTGGCGGGTATCTTGGTCGAGCCCACCACCATGTACCCCATGTGCTAGCCGGCCTACCCAATAATTGACTGCATTACATACGCTACACTTCCTCCGTAGCGTACGTTAACATCAACAGATTGTAATATCCGTATTTTTTCTTTCCCTTGTATTTTCGTTTTTGGTGTATTTCTCGATCGTAGTGACCCTCGTGTACTTTTCAGCGTGTCCTTCCTGTCAAACTGTTGAACTGTATTCTCGTTATTGTTGTGCGGAACCGCCGTTTCGGGGTTGCCGTGGATCCATTTCGTGTTGTTGGTTCCCAAATATTGATTCCTATCGTTTTATTCTCTTTCCGGATCATTTTTATCATTTTGGAACCCAATAGGGGGTGTGGGCCGCAGCACAAGATGTGCGTGCCGCGGCACACAAATTCCTTCAGTTGTTGGTCGAACAAAGCATCTTGTGTGCCGCGGCACACCCATCCGTGCCGCGGCACGGTGCGAGCGATCTGGCGCACTGTCCGTGCCGCGGCACACTCGTGTGTCTTCTGCGACCAAAACCCAATCAGCGGGTGCCGCGGCTGCAGGCATCTTGCGGCACCGCCGAAACACAGGAGTAAATTTTTGGCCTGTGCCGCGGCACACAAAGCGGTCAACTGTGTAATCTCGTCCTTATTAGACGAGATCGGCCGTCTTCTCCTTCATTTCACCTGCGCGAGAGAGAGAGAGACCTAGGAGGGGAGAACTTCTCAAGCATTCTTCATCCGGGGGTCGATTTTCATCATTTCCCTTCGGTTGTGAGGCTCGGATAATCAATCTAACGCGTGTTCTACGGATCTTAGTACTTGAATCTTCAAAGGTAATATTTCTAGAACCCTATTTTCGATTAATTTGGGGGTTTTGGGGTTTTACTTCCGATTCGTTCCGTTTTGTTGATGGATTCATGATGAATACGATTAATATTGTTAGTATCTTTAGTTTTCCTACGGATTCATGGATATTTTGCGGTTTTAACGGAATCGAGAGGGTTTGGTTGTGGTCCGCCCTCGTTGTTATTTTGGTACGAATATACATGAATCGTAGGCGGGTTTCCGGGTGTATTCCATTTCCGTAATCGTCTAGAGTTGGTTGTGATTGTGTTATTCGAATCGTTAGGTCCATTTCCGCCGGTTCCTTGCGGTCGTGTTCAACTCTTCCGTTCCATTCGTGTCATCGTCTATTTAATCGAGGCAAGTATCCTTATGAACTTACAATCTTGACATAGTAGTATTGTATGAGAAATGGTGTGTGTGTGTGTGTATGCTCACTACGGGTTAGATCCGACGGGGTCTCGGTAGGTGTCCACAAGAGACGTGGATCGACGAGCTTGCTTTTAACCACTACGGGTTAGATCCGACGGGGTCTCGGTAGGGGTCCACAGAGACGTGGATCGACGGTTAATTGTGGTGAAATTTTACAAATGTGATTTGATATTGGCATTTCCGGAAATGAGTGTTTTGGAACTATGTCTTCTTGAATTGCATGCATTACTATATGTATAAGATGTAAGTCGTTCATCTGGTTACTTGTACTAGCGTAATTGCTAACCCCTCTGGGGACCCGTTTTGGGGAAATTCGTTTTATGAATTTCAGGTCAGGTTCATCGGGACGAGCGGGCGCTGGACCAGTACACGGATGATGGCCATGCGTGATGATTGTGCATAAGTGACGTCTTAATATCTTTTTGTCTTTTCATCTTTTGTGGCTTTTGAACTAATAGTTGTACTCGAGTACTTAAGAGTTCTTGTTCGTCCGGATTGTATTGTTGCCTATATGTTTGTATTGATTGATGATGTTATGTTTGACCGGTTGAACCGGGTGGATTATTCTGTTTTGCGTCTTTATGACATGGTGTTGTTTTGTCGTTTATGTGAGTCGATGAGTATGATGCTGTTCAGCCTGGTGGGTCCCATATAGGGATTCACGGCGCTGTAATATACCTCGAATATCTCGAGGGTGTTACAGAAAATGGTATCAGAGATCTAGGTTTATGGATACCTAGGCTTGTCGGTTTATTGGGTCTTGTGGTGTTTTGTTTTGCACATCATCGTCACGCTGCCATGATTCCGGTACTACCAGTGTCCGTAAGTTTTCCTTCCTCTGTTCATTATTTCCTTGTATCGTACCTTTGATTCTCGACTTGTGATTGTTCTTTTCTCGTACTTACCCTCGTATGGCTTTTGCTACTTATTTAACTCCAGTATGGATGCTGGAAGAGGTCGTGGTCGTGGTCGTGGACGCGGCCGGGGACGTGGGGCAGCCGGTGGGGCGGCCACGTCGCAGTCTTCGGGAGCCGGCAGTACCGGCGACCACCACAGTCATGCTTCTTCTCAGGAGCGTGCCGATCTTGGTATTGCGGCCGTTATGCAGCAAATGGTGAACTAAATGGCGGCGATAGCTCAGGCGGTTCAGAACCCGGATCAGGCCCACGCTAATCGGGGCGGAGCGGATCGTTGGCTCCAAGATGTTATCAAGATGCATCCTCCTCAGTTCTCGGGAGCTTCAGACCCGATTGGCTGGGAAGGGTGGATCAAGGAGATATCTATGGTCTTCGTTGCCACTAACTGTCCTGAGGAACGTAGAGTCCCTATTGCTCAATATTTTCTCACTGGGGACGCTACGGACTGGTGGGAGGCCGTTGGGCCCAAAGACCATGCTGCTTCGTGGGCCGAGTTTCAAGAGTTGATGGAGACTGAATATTGCCCGTGGCCAGTCAGACAGGCTCGGGTACATGCTTTTTATGATGCTCAACCGCGGGATATCCCCGTATCTCAAGCTATTGCTGATTTTAACAAGGAGTTGGGTTATGTGAAGACCCAAGTTGTCGAGGAGAGCGACAAAATTTTCCATTTCTCCAAACGGATGAAGTTGTCGATTCGGGACTATATGTCGGGGCTCGTATGCACTACCTTGAAAGATTACCAGAGCAGGGCCCTTGCTTATGATATGTCTGTGACGGCGAGTGAGGCGGCCCGCGAGAGTAAGGAGCAGAAGTCCGCCGGGAACTTTTCGGGCCACAAGAGTGGGGGTCAGCAGAGATCCCAATCTGCTAACTTCCCCACCGGCGGTGGTCCAGCTCGTTCCGCTGGGGATCCTCGTGGAACTACCAGTGCTCCTTTCCGTGATGTGAAGTGTTTCAATTGTGGTCGTACAGGCCACGTCAGTCGTACTTGTTTGAGCCCTTTGCTGACGTGTAATCAGTGTGTCAGTAGGGCCACAAGGTGCTTCAGGCCGAGAGGGAGAGAATTCTTGGTGCCCGGGCTTCCATTCCAGCGCCTAGGGAACCAAGCGTGAATCAGGGATCGTTTGCTCCTCAGTCTCCGCCGAGTGCTAGTCGGGGGAGAGGTCGGGGTCAGCCCTCTAAGGGGGGAGCTTCCAGTGTCGGCTCCGCCCATCCGCGGGTTTATGAGATGCGGAAGGCCGATGACCCAGCGGCTACCGTGGCGACAGGTACCGTTTATATTCTTTCTCATCCTGTCAGTGTGCTTTTCGATTCCGGTGCTACGCATTCGTTCATATCTTTGGATTGTGTGCGCCGTTTGAGTCTCGACTGTTTGATGCCTTGTGAACCCTTCATCGTTACGCTTCCTAGCGGTGATAGGATCGTTGGTGATCAGGAGGTTCGAGACTGTTCTGTACTTATTTGTGAGAGGACTTGGCCCTCTAATCTAATTGTTGTGAGTATCGAGGGTGAGGATTTGATTCTTGGTGATGATTGGCTCGAGCGGCATGGTGCGATCATGAACTACCGCACGAGAATCATCACTATGTTAGCCGAGGACGGCACCGAGCACTCTTTCGCGGGGCGAAAGAGGGGAAACCAGAAATTCGTTATTAACGCCTTGAAGGCGATGAGACTCCTGCGAAAGGGGTGTACTGGCTATTGGTGCTACGCCTTGAAGGCGGAGGATGGTGGAGTCGAGCTTTCGTCGATTCCAGTCGTTAATGAGTTTCCGGATGTATTTCCTGACGAGTTACCGGGATTGCCACCGGACCGTGAGGTTGAGTTTGCCATAGAGTTAGAGCGAGGCGCGGCTCCGATTTCGAAGGCGCCGTATCGCATGGCACCTTCAGAGATGGCAGAGTTGAAGAAGCAGTTGAGTGAGCTTCTTGAGTCGGGGTATGTTCGACCGAGTGCCTCGCCTTGGCGCGGCCAGTCTGTTTGTGCGGAAGAAGGATGGCTCACTACGTTTGTGTATCGACTATCGCGAACTAAACAAGGTGACCATCAAGAACAAGTATCCTTTGCCGAGAATTGATGACTTGTTCGATCGGTTGCGAGGCTGCGGTATTCTCGAAAATTGATTTGAAATCGGGGTACTATCGGCTCCGGGTGAGAGAGTCCGATGTGCAGCAACTTTTCGGACGAGGTACGGACATTATGAGTTCGTAGTTATGCCTTTCGGGTTAACGAATGCGCCGGCGGTGTTCATGCAGTTGATGAACAAAGTTTTTATCGAGTATCTGGATAAGTGTGTCGTCGTCTTCATAGACGATATTCTTATTTACTCTAGGAATGAGGAAGAGCATGCCCATCATTTGCGGATAGTGTTAGACATTTTGAGGGCCGAGCAACTCTATGCGAAGTTCTCGAAATGTGAGTTCTTTGAAGGAAGTGATGTTTTGGGTCACGCGATTTGGTAGAAGGGGTTCGTGTAGATCCGCGAGAAGATCGAGGCGGTATTGGATTGGGCACCGCCCAAAACGTGAGAGAGCTCAGAAGTTTCTTGGGTTTGGTGGCTACTACCGTAGGTTCGCCGAGGTTTCTCGAAAGCGGCTCGACCACTTACACAGATTGCTCCGTAATCCGAGAAGTTAAATGCGGAATGACGAGAGGCAGTTGAGTTTTGAGGAACTGAAGAAGCGTTTGACTTCAGCCCCGGTTTTGGCGTTGCCATGTGGAAACGAGGGTTTTGCCGTTTATAGCGATGCTTCAGGTCAGGGTCTTGGGTGCGTATTAATGCAGCACGGCAAGACCATTGCCTTTGCGTCGAGACAGTTGAGGCCGTATGAGCTGAACTACCCTACTCATAATTTGGAGTTAGCGGGAGTCGTTTTTGCGCTCAAGATTTGGCGTCACTATCTTTTCGGCTCTGCATGTCAGATTTTTACCGATCATAAAAGTCTGAAATACATATTTACCCAGCGAGAGTTGAATATGAGGCAGAGGAGGTGGTTAGAGTTGATTAAGGATTATGACCTCGAAATCCTTTATCATCCGGGCAAGGCGAACGTCGTGGCTGACGCCTTGAGTCGGAAACCGGTGGCGTTGCGAATGCTTGAGATCCTTACGTCTCAGTCTGAGCTTCGAAGGGCTTTGATCGAGTCAGATGTTGAAGTCTTATTGCCTGGAGCCGTCGGGCAACTATGTGCTTTAGAGATTTCGTCATCTTTGATCGATGAAATTAAGCTGAAGCAGTTAGAGGATCCGATGATTACTCAAATCCGAGAGAACGCGTTCTTAAGGGAAAGTCTCACGGGTTTGTGATTCACGAGGATGGTATTTTGAGATTCAGTCGGCTTTGTGTGCGAACGACTCAGAGATGAGACAGCGTATTTTGCGGGAGGCCCATGCTACACCTTACTCCGTTCATCCCGGTTCGAGTAAGATGTACAAAGACTTGAGAAGGAACTTGGTGGAATGACATGAAGGAGGAGGTCGCGCGGTTTGTAGCAAGGTGTTTGACTTGCCGCAAGTCAAAATCGAGCATCGGCCATTTGGGCTTTGCGATCACTTCCGTTCGGAATGGAAATGGGAAGATATATCGATGGATTTCATTACGAGTTTGCCGAGATCGAGATCGGGCATGAATATGGTTTGGGTGATTGTTGATCGTCTGACCAAGTCGGCACATTTTCGGGCATCAAGGACACTTGGGGCCGGAGAAGTTGGCTCGTGTGTTTATCGCGCAGATTGTGAGACTTCACGGTACTCAAGTCTATTGTTTCGGATCGTGATGGACGTTTCGTATCGCACTCCGCAGGCGGTGCATAAGGCGTTGGGTACCATGCATTTGAGTACCTCTTTTCATCCCGATCGGATGGATCGAACGCACTATCCAGACGCTCGAGGACTTGTTGCGTGCTGTGCTCTCGATTGGAGTAGTAGTAGGAGGAACATTTGCCGTGATCGAATTCACGTACAACAACGGTTGGCGCGTCGGTCGGATGGCACCGTATGAGGCACTTTATGGGCGGCGATGTCGATCACCGATTTGTTGGAATGAGACGTTCGATTTGGTCGGGACCGAGCCGGATGTCGTTTTAGAGACGAGGCGGAAGATAGAAGTAATTCGAGAACGGATGTTGATCGCCGAGTCGGCGAAGTCGTATGCCGACGTCCGTCGCCGACCTTTGGAATTCGAGGTGGGAGACCACGTTTTGCTAAAGGTGTCGCCGACGAAGGGACTTTTTCGTTTCGGGAAGAAAGGGAAGTTGAGTCCGAGATTTATCGGCCCCTTTGAGATCCTCGAGCGAGTCGGTGGGTTGGCATGTTCATAGCGTTTTTCATATTTCCCAGCTGAGGAAATATGTCCCGGATCCTAGTCACGTCATCGATTATGGTGAGATTGATGTCGCCGAGGATGTTACTTTTGTAGAGCGTCCTTTGAAGATTTTGGAGCATCGTGAGAAACGATTGAGGCATAAGACCATACCTTTGGTCAAGGTGCAGTGGTCGAGAGACGGTGTCGAGGAGGCAACTTGGGAAACCGAGGATAGCATGCGTGCTAGGTACCCGGAGTTGTTTGTTTCTTAAGTTTCGGGACGAAACTTATTTTTAGAGGGGTAGAATGTAATATCCGTATTTTTTCTTTCCCTTGTATTTTCGTTTTTGGTGTATTTCTCGATCGTAGTGACCCTCGTGTACTTTTCAGCGTGTCCTTCCTGTCAAACTGTTGAACTGTATTCTCGTTATTGTTGTGCGGAACCGCCGTTTGGGTTGCCGTGGATCCATTTCGTGTTGTTGGTTCCCAAATATTGATTCCTATCGTTTTATTCTCTTTAGGATCATTTTTATCATTTTGGAACCCAATAGGGGTGTTGGCGCAAGACAAGATGTGCGTGCGCGGCACACAAATTCCTTCGATTGTTGGTCGAACAAATCATGCGTGTGCCGCGGCACACCCATCCGTGCCGCGGCACGGTGCCGAGCAGTGCCGCGGCGCACTGTCGTGCCGCGGCACACTCGTGTGTCTTCGTGACCAAAACCTAATCGTGCCGGGTGCCGCGGCTGCGCGGTATCTTGCGCGGCACCGCCGAAACACAGGAGTAAATTTTTGGCACGTGCGCGGCACACAAAGCGATCATGTGCAATCTCGTCCTTATTAGACGAGATCGGCCGTCTTCTCCTTCATTTCACTGCGCGAGAGAGAGACCTAGGAGGAGAACTTCTCAAGCATTCTTCATCCGGGGGTCGATTTTCATCATTTTCCTTTGGTTGTGAGGCTCGGATAATCAATCTAACGCGTGTTCTACGGATCTTAGTACTTGAATCTTCAAAGGTAATATTTCTAGAACCCTATTTTCGATTAATTTGGGGGTTTTGGGTTTTACTTCTGATTCGTTCCGTTTTGTTGATGGATTCATGATGAATACGATTAATATTGTTAGTATCTTTAGTTTTCCTACGGATTCATGGATATTTTGCAGTTTTTACGGAATCGAGAGGGTTTGGTTGTGGTCCGCCCTCGTTGTTATTTTGGTACGAATATACATGAATCGTAGGCGGGTTTCCGGGTGTATTCCATTTCCGTAATCGTCTAGAGTTGATTGTGATTGTGTTATTCGAATCGTTAGGTCCATTTCTGCCGGTTCCTTGCGGTCGTGTTCAACTCTTCCGTTCCGTTCGTGTCATCGTCTATTTAATCGAGGCAAGTATCCTTATGAACTTACAATCTTGACATAGTAGTATTGTATGAGAAATGGTGTGTGTGTGTGTATGCTCACTACGGGTTAGATCCGACGGGGTCTCGGTAGGGGTCCACAAGAGACGTGGATCGACGAGCTTGCTTTTAACCACTACGGGTTAGATCTGACGGGGTCTCGGTAGGGGTCCACAGAGACATGGATCGACGGTTAATTGTGGTGAAATTTTACAAATGTGATTTGATATTGGCATTTCCGGAAATGAGTGTTTTGGAACTATGTCTTCTTGAATTGCATGCATTACTATATGTGTAAGATCTAAGTCGTTCATCTGGTTACTTGTACTAGCGTAATTGTTAACCCCTCTGGGGACCCGTTTTGGGGAAATTCGTTTTATGAATTTCAGGTCAGGTTCATCGGGACGAGCGGGCGCTGGACCAGTACACGGATGATGGCCATGCGTGATGATTGTGCATAAGTGACGTCTTAATGTCTTTTTGTCTTTTCATCTTTTGTGGCTTTTGAACTAATAGTTGTACTCGAGTACTTAAGAGTTCTTGTTCGTCCGGATTGTATTGTTGCCTATATGTTTGTATTGATTGATGATGTTATGTTTGACCGGTTGAACCGGGTGGATTATTCTGTTTTGCGTCTTTATGACATGGTGTTGTTTTGTCGTTTATGTGAGTCGATGAGTATGATGCTGTTCAGCCTGGTGGGTCCCATATAGGGATTCACGGCGCTGTAATATACCTCGAATATCTCGAGGGTGTTACACAGGTTACGTACGTTAAGTTACATTCTTAACGTACGTTACCACGTATATGCATGGAGAAAAATTTATATGTTGCTACACCCATGTATAAAGATACAAATACGATAATGATCATACTCCATTATCAATATCATCATTCCCAAAATAATACAGGGTTCAATGTACAGATGAAATACTTCCATAAAAATTAGGATATTACACCGATGATCCCGTCGGACCAACACGAGGTGGACATACCACAACGACATACATGCACGACAATATGTATAACATCAATACATAAAACAAATAAGGTACTTGCCTCGATTCGAAGACAAGAACAAAACTTCAACGAAAACGAAACACTCGAAGGTCACCCCTTCAATCAATCACGTTGCTAAGCTTGAACCTTAACAAAATAAGTAATATAGATTTCATTTATAGTCGTACGAACATCTAACAATCCAAATCACGGTCGGAAGTTCATAAAATGTAACCTAATCAGTCGAGTCAAAAGTCACCTCGCTGATCAGCCGAGTCAAAAGTCAACATCGCTGATCAGCCGAGTCAAAAGTCAACCTCGCTGATCAGCCGAGTCAAAGTCAACCTCTCTGATCAGCCGAGTCCCGTCGAGACGATCGTTTTAAAAAAAAATTCATCCGAATCCGAGTTCGTATGAAGAAGTTATGACCGTTCGAAGGACAATTAAATAGACGGATCATATTGTGCCACGTGTCAACACTCGATTGAACCGGAAATTCAACCTCGCTGATCAGCCGAGTCAACCTAGCTGATCAGCCGAGTCAACCTCGCTGATCAGCCGAGTCAGAAGTCAACCTCGCCGATCAGCCGACTTGACTCGCCTAGTTGATGACAGTAGGGTACTGGGTAGAAAACTGAACATACGAAATTCTCAAGTGAAGTTGGGTGATCCAAGATTGATGTGTTAGATTCCAATATCATCATTATATCCAGAAAACATCTAACAAATCCAACTTATATGGAAGGATATAACCTCTGATGATTTATTCATAAGTATAAACATCCCAATTTCTAAAACATGATGATGCTTGGATGATTTTATCAGTGGAACTCAATATCTTGACAGCATACTTCTATCATATCCTTGATAACACGAATCCAAGTAGGAATTAGTATTAACATACCTTAAGATGAAGAAAACACCGAGGCAATAAGTAGAATCCAACTCCGGTTGCTTGCTTGCCAGATCAAGATGTTTCTCCACTTCAATGATCAATCACCAATGACACCCAATCTTCAAAGTTCACAAAAGGGGTGGTCTAAATGTGTTTAAGAGTTAGGGAAAACCCTCTGGACTTTCAGGGAATTAAGAACAGGTGAAGGAAGATGAAAACCAAATGAAATGAGGTGCTGTCCTTTATAAAATGTTTCTGGACCCCTGTGCTCAATAATTTCCTACGCTAGATTCCAAAGCTGTCCAGGCTTAATAATTAAAAGCATCAGGACCATGTCTTTGGCCTCCACCCAACTCCATAATTGATTACTTTACTTATAATATGCAGACATACTCAATAATTTGTATTATTGAGTATTTGTATGAGACAAGTAATATGCTGTCATACTCATGCACTAAAATACATAAACGGTAAATACCATATTCCACTTATTGATATCACAATTCCAACTAATACAGGGTTCAAATACAGGTGAAATTCTCGGTAATTAATCCGGATATTACAGAATCAAACACCAAAGACTTATCAAAGATGCCACAAATTAAATAATCAATTGTATTCTTGAAAATCACCTATAAAAGGACATCTTCATCCATTGCAAAATCATCTCCTCTTCTTGCAAAGAAACACTCCTTTCTTTTAGCAAGATATTTTCCTTAGAACTCTCAATTTTAGTTTGTATTTCATTTTTGGTTTAAAGTTTTTCTTTCATTTAGTTTGTAATTGAAAAGTGCTTGATCAATAAGCACTTAGTATTTTACTTAGTGTTTTACTTTCAATTTTTGTAAGCATGTAACCTTTGAACAAGTTTGAAGTTATATTTTGAAGTATGTTTCTTGCACTTTGATACATCATATTCAAGTAAGTTTTATCTATTGTCATTAAGTTCTAGTAATTAAAAGTTTCTATATATATTATATATATATCAATTATTTCTATTATAATTTTAGTTTGTATAAACCAATGAGTAGCTAATCTTTCTTCCTAGGGGAAGGGGGATTTCTATTAGGTTATATATTGAGTATTTGATTGATTTACACTATTTTGATTAGAAAGGACTAATTGGTTTAAATAGAGATTGATCATATCCTATTTCTACTAATGAAACCTCCTTGATTGATTGTTGAGTGAGTTGGAAACGTATCTTTTCAATCTATCAAGTGTTAATCTTGTTATCAACATCTTAAGATTGCGAAAGTGGTTAAGACACCTTTGAATACGAAAGTCATGAGGTGAAAAATTGATTACTCGATGAACAATCGTTTATCCTAAAAATAGTCAAGTTATAGAAATAAAAGGACTAATTGGTTTAAATAGAGATTGATCATATCCTATTTCTACTAGTGAAACCTCCTTGATTGATTGTTAAGTGTATTGGAAACACATCTTTTCAATCTATCAAGTGTTAATCTTGTTATCAACATCTTAAAAAAGCAAAAGTGATTAAGACATCTTTGAATACGAAAGTTATGAGGTGAAAAGTTGATTACTCGATAAACATTCGTTTTTCTTTTATATCCGTGTAAATCAATTCTTATACTTAATTAAAAACCTAATTTAATGAACCCGTAATCCCCTAGATTTTATAAATTCCCAACTCATTTTAATTCTATTCATTTTCACTAGTTAAAAATAGTCTAGTTATAAATAGTTTAGTATAAAAATAGTCTCATTAAAAATAGTAGTATTAAAAATAGTCTTAATATAAATAGTCTAGTATAAATAGTCTTAATATAAATAGTCTAGTATAAATAGTCTTAATATAAATAGTCTAGTATAAATAGTCTTAATAAAAATAGTTTAAATTAAAAATAGTGCATTTTAATTTAGTTAATTTAAAAACCTAAAAATATATTTTAGAATATTTTAGTATTTATTTCTTGCAATCTATACAAAATATTATACGAAGCCCTGTTGAACAATCCTCGAGAGAAAAGACCTTGGTAGAACTTACCACAACTACTTCTACCTCGTATATATTTGCGAGCGACTCAAAAACTCCTACTTATAGGATAAGTTTTTGACCGATCAAGCACCGGTGGGGTGTCAGCCGAAGAGCCTCTGACGCTCAAGTCAGTAAGCAATTTTATATTGAATAAAGTTGAAATAAACAAATTAAATATAATAAACAATAGAGCAGTTGATGATGTTGGTGGTATTGGACAGTCAGGTACGTCCGATGAGTGATGGAGGTAAGGCAGTGGTTGAGAGCCACGGAGATCGGTGATATTAGACGGTCAGGTACGTCTGGCTAGTGAAGGAGATAAGGCGGTGGTTCAGAGCGCAGGAAGATGACAAAGAATTATTAGAGAGTAAGTTCAGTAGAGAACGACTTAGAATTCAATGCCTCGATTGGGTCGGTTGTCTTGTCATTATATAGGATAGCTTGGGGTCCTTATTCCCTTATTCGTCCGTCACGTTGATTCGCTTGTCTGTCACATGTCCGTTGATTCACTTGTCTGTCACATGCCCGTTGATTCGCTTTGTTTGTCACATGTCCGTTGTTGACCTTCTTGGCCCTCAACTCTATTCGTTCGTTCCTTTATCATGCTTGTTTGACTTTTGACTGGCTCAAAAAGTCATTTTATCTGACCATTCGAATGCGCATGGCTGACGTGGCGAACCCCTAGATTCGGGTTGGTTTGCAGATCTTTCCAAGCCAGGGGCCCAATGTAACACCCCGAGATATTCGGAATAATTACAGCGCCGTAAACCCTTTAAATAAGGATTTACAAGGCTAATTAAAAGAATGTGAATGTAATCCAACAATACCACCCAAATTCAAGTTACAAACCGGTTCCAACTGATCCAAAGAGTTAATTAATACAACCATATCGAAATGATATGGTTGGAAGCGGCTGAAATGAGAATGTTATGTTGGTCGTGTGGTCGCACAATGTTAGATAGAATCTCAAACGGGGTCTTCAGGAACGCGCTAGAAGTGGCGCCCATTTCAGCGAAAGTTAGGGAAGGGAGATTGAGATAGTTTGGCCATGTCCGCAGGAGGCAGGCATCTGCTCCGGTGAGGAGGGTCGAGAGTTTAGTAGTTGTTGGGGAGAGGAGGAGAGGCAGACCAAGGAGGACGTGGGAGGAGCAACTGAGATTAGATTTGAAGGCCTTAAACCTTTCCGAGACTATGACTGTTGATAGGCGCGCTTGGAGGCGCCAGATCAGAGTTGTGGATTCTTTAGTTGGGAGTGGTGCTGTAGTTGAGAGCCTCAGGGTTGGGTTGTCTCAGTTAACTTTGACCTAGAGCATTGCATTTTTACATTTATTGTATATTTTATCCTATTGCCTTTTGCGTGTGGTGTATTTTTGACAGGGAGCTGTGCGCGGAGTCAACCTCTCTTCTGTTTGAGCAGCGTTCATCGGGAGTGATGTAGCCAAATTCCTCTTAGGTAAGTCCCATATGGATTAAGTCATGGGCTCAGGTATGGTTTTGAGCTTTTTTTTCGTATCATATGCTTCCCTTTGTATTTTTCACTCAATATGTTGTTGTGCACTAAGCTGAGGGTCTTCACGGAAACAGCCTCCCTACCGTAATAGGTAGGGGCATGGTCTGCGTACATCTTACCCTCCCCAGACCCTGCTCTGAGCGGGATATACGGGGTATGTTTGGTTTGGTTTATATCGAAATGATATTAATAAGACACGCGTACTCGAGTACTGAAAATGAACCAAGAATACAATCAAAAGAAACAACAAACATCACTGAACCCCTTCGTCGTCACATCGGTACTGTGGCTGTTTCCCCGCTCCTCGGCTACCTGAACATCAAAACAAATGTCCACCCCCGAAGGGGTTAGCAAAACGATGCTAGTACAAGTATCATATTAAACAAATCGAATATGCATCAACAATACATAACAAGATACACCACACGGACTTCCGCTACCGGAATCTGACAATGCGAATCCACAATATTCCATTAACACAGCATGGGTATTCCAATGATCCAACGCCCTCAGCATAGATCCCAAGATGATCCCGTCGGACCAACACGAGGTGGAAAAACCCGTCCAATGATCCATCGCCCTCAGCCTAGATCCCAAGATGATCCCGTCGGACCAACACGAGGTGGACATCCGATCCAGCGCCCTCAGCGTAGATCGTACACCATACATAAACACAACTCATGCACACATATATGCAAAATCGCTATGTCCATCAACATGAACATACAAACACCAGATAACGAATATCATGACAATTCAACGAAATAAATCCCATGTTCAACAACATGAATAATGTATGCTCAAAATACCAACATTAACAAATTACGATACTTGCCTCAAAGATGGCAAGAACTAATCACTCCGATGATCTCAACACACTCGAAGGCCACCTCCTTCGATCAACGTAGCAAGCTCGAACCTTAACAAAAGAATAATATAGAATTCATCTCAAGTCGTACGAATGTCTAACAATCCGATCTACGGCCGAAAGCTCAAAAAAATGTAATCTTCCTGAACTACTTAGCGTGCGCTACGTACTCTACGTAACGTGCGCTAAGCACTAGATAGCGTCGTAAGCAGCGAAGTCTAGCGTCGCTAACTATGTCTTCGATCCTCTCTCGATCACCGGTGACCCGCCTGATGATATAACGTACGTTACGTACCAAACATAGCGTACGTTACTCATTCCCGATAGCGCACGTTAATATGCCTGTCTTAGCGTGCGCTGACCGTGCATGGCAGTTTACTACTGGGCAGTAGACTTAATCTAATGGTGATGAAACTCATGAAATCTTCAGTGCTAATACATGTCATCTCCGTGCATATCATGCTCATACAGTTTGCGAAAGATCTTTTACGGATTAAATGACTACGAGATACAAGGATACTTATAATCATCGCAACACCATAATTCATCTTGATCTTCAAGGAAATATCCTAAGTTCAATCCATTTCATGTCCCAAAACGTATGATTCCATTTTGTGAAGACATAAGAACTTTGATAATCTCCATATACTGGACACAATCGGTTTGAAGCTTTATGAATATGCTAGGAGTTCAAATACTAAAAGGTTCAATGGATTATACGATGAAGAAGTACCGAAACATTGAAAATATCCTTCTAACACATGATGTTCGACTACTTACGAATTTAACTGACTAGATAATCCCAAATCAAGATCAAAACATCCTTCAGAATACTGCTAATATTGGTGAAGAATCACCTACCTCAAAGTAGCGAAGAACACGAAGGAACTTGAAGAAATCCAACACCGAGGGCTTGAACACCAATCTCCAATGATCTACAATCTTCAAACTCGTGCTAGGAGGATGATATGAGAGGTTGAGGATGGAGGAAATAACTCTCTAAGCTCAAAAATTCGGATTTGGGAAGTGAAAAGATCTGAAACAATGAAAAAGTGTGTTGTCCTATATATAGAAAAGGGTTATTAGCGCGCGCTAGTCCATATACATAGCGTGCGCTAACGGTCATACGAAGCTTACTGACTTCACTGTACTCGGCATTTAGCGTGCGCTATCCTCATATCATTAGCGTGCGCTACCGCGTTGACTTGGCTTTTCCCGAAAGCCGTCTAGGTTCATCCCGACATGATCCGACCAAGATCCGCGGCTGATCTCACCTACCACCCTGTCTTAATCATGATGACTACGTATAGCGTGCGTTAAGGTGCATAAGTAGCGTGCGCTACGAATCCAATTTAGCGTACGCTACGCTAAGTCGATAGCATGCGCTACATGTGCAAAATCACCACTTAGAACACATTCATGCAATCATGCGCTCAACAACACCGGATCATGAAATACGGACAATAATACTCAGATTAAAATGCAACAAATACAATATCACAAGGTTCAATTACACATCATAAATCTCGGGTATTACATCCTTTCTCCCTAAAAAGAAGTTTCATCCCGAAACTTAAGATGAAAACAACTCCGGATATCTAGTCTTCATATTGTCCTCCGTTTCCCAAGTGGCCTCTTCAACTCTGTGTCGTGACCATTGTACTTTAACCAAGGGTATTGGTTTATTCCTCAATTGTTTGATCCGACTCTCAAGTATCTTGATTGGTCTCTCTTCGAATGTGCCGTCATTAGCTATCTCGATCTCATCGAACTCAATGATATGACTGGGATCTGGTACATACTTCCGTAATTGGGATACGTGAAACACATTGTGAACGTGACTCAGTGATGGCGGTAAGGCCAACCTGTATGCTAAATCCCCAACTCTCTCGAGGATCTCAAATGGTCCGATATATCTCGGACTAAGCTTACCTTTTCTTCCAAAACGGAAAATTTCTCGTGTAGGAGACACCTTCAATAGTACGTGGTCCCCAATGTCGAACTCTAGAGGGAGACGACGCATGTCTGCATAAGACTTCTGTCGACTCTGGGCAGTCAACGGTCTTTCACAAATCAATGCTATCTTCTCTTGAGTATGAACTATCAATTCCGGTTCCATCCCGATCAAGTCGGAAGAATCATCCCAGCACAGGGGTGATCGGCATCTCCTCCCATACAAAGCTTCAAATGGTGCCATCTTAATAGAAGCATGCTAACTATTTTTGTAGGTGAATTCAATCAACGGCAAATGAACTTCCCAATCAGTTGACCAATCCAAGGCACAAGCTCTAAGCATGTCTTCTACTGTTTATATCGTCCTTTCGAACTGGCCGTCAGTTTGAGGATGATAAGTCGTGCTAAAGTTCAGCTCGGTCCCCAAAGCCCTGTGAACTGCCTTCCAGAAGTGCGACACGAAGCGACCATCTCGATCTGAAATAATGTTCTTCGGTGTCCCATGCAATCTGACTATCTCTGTAATAAATACTCGTGCCAATTTCTCGGGTCCCCATGTGTCCTTAATTCCTAGGAAATGAGCCGACTTGGTTAGTCGATCAACTATAACCCAAATCATGTTCATTCCCGTATTGGTCCTTGGCATATTAGTGATGAAATCCATCGAGATATCCTCCCACTTCCACTCAGGGATCGGAAGCGGCTTTAACATTCCGGCAGGTCGCTGATGTTCAATCTTAACCTGCTGACACGTCAAACACTTCGAAACGTACTCTGCTACATCCTTCTTCATATTTCCCCACCAAAAGTTTTGTTTTAGATCCTTATACATCTTACTGCTGCCCGGGTGAATAGAATAGGGCGTTGTAACACCCCGAGATATTCAGAGTATATTACAGCACCGTGGACCCCTACATGGGACCCACCAGGCTACAATCAAGAAAACTCCACTCGACTAACCATCTCGGTTAGTGAGGACACACATTTAAATGATATGACATAAAAAGATACGCCCGGGGCAACCGGCGAAATAAGCATCAACCGACAATGTAACAATTTTAAAGTAATACAATACGGAGTTTGAAATAAAAAGCCCAAGTACTCGCGAGTACAATCTATAAGTTCATAATTGTGAGAACAACCAAATCGAAATGGACAAAAGAAATAAAAAGACCCAAATGCACATGTCAACGACCCTGGACAACGTCCTCGTACTGTCCCGGTGCCCGCTCGTCCGGATAATCATAACCTGAAATCCATAACAAGAATTTCCCCAAAACGGGTCCCCAAAGGGGTTAGCAATTACGCTAGTACAAGTAATCAAGGCAAACCAATCACTTACACATTTCATAGTACATGCACCAATATCATTTCAAAAACCAAAACTAGACATGTCTTTTCTGGAAACAAACAGTCACGATTAATTTGCCTAGGACCGGGACGAAGCCACGAATCCCACTCGAGGCCTCTAAAGACCCTCCCGAGCTGGCCACATTCATAAAACAAATCAAGCACCACATGTCACCTAGGACCGGGACGAAGCTACGAATCCCACTCGAGGCCTCTAAGGACCCTCCCGAGCTGGCTAGCGAAACAAACTCATGAATCCAGGACGAACCCATAGATTCCCTCGAGGCCCCGTCGGACCCTCCCGAGGTGAGTAAAGCACACACAATATACATTATCATTTCACGTTAAGCATAAAGGTTTCCAAGAGTACTTGCCTTGAATAAAAGACGGTGCAACGAACGGAAGGAAAAACACCGACGACCATTAGGAGCCGATAATCACGAACCTAACGATACGAAGAACACAATCACTACCAATTCTAACTGAATACGGAATTGGAAAACACCCGAAAAGCCGCCTACGATTTATGTGTATTCGTATCAAACAACGACGAGGGCGGATCGCAACCAAACCCTCTCGATTATGCAAATATCACGAAATACACCATGAGTTCGTAGGAGAACAAGAACAATGACGAGATTAATCATAATCATCAAGGATTAATCAACAACACGAAGCAAAACGAACATTACACCCGAAATCCCCCAAATCCCCCAAGGTAGGTTATAAGAGATTCTACCTTGATTCGAAGATAAACGATGGATGATTAGTGATAGGTGGATGATATGATACTTGAATATGCCCTTACTATGGAGTTTGGATCAAAATCGGACGAACCCTAGCCTCAGTCGTCGCTCCCGTCGCGAAAAGAAAAGAGAAATGTGAGAAATGAGGAAAAACTGGGCCGCTGTCAGTTTATATACTGGCAGGTGTTACGGCCGTAACACACCCCACATACGGCCGTAACATAGGAACATTACGGCCGTAACCTGACTCTCTTACGGCCGTAACTGGCCTCTGGAGAGAACTGGGCAAATTTGACGAAAGACACATACGGCCGTATCAAGAACACCATTACGGCCGTATCGATACTTACGGCCGTAACTCGAACATGATACGCCCGTAACTCGGAACTGGACCAGGAGGTAAGAAACGAAGCCTTGTTACGGCCGTATGAAGGAAGCTTACGGCCGTAACTCTCGATTATTACGGCCGTAACATATACGGCTTACGGCCGTAACATGGCCTGTGACAGCAGACCATAGTGTGAAACACTGCTCGACGAGGAGACGATCAAAAAGAGAAAAATAACAAGGTGCATCCACGACCAACGGATACACTCACCACGGATTTAAGTCAGAAACCAAAACGTTACGATGAAGCGTGATTCCGAATGCCCGAAGGTTCAGGAACAACAAAGATAACAAGAATACCCTAAACTTAGGAAAATTACGAAACGGCCCAAACGTTCAAAAACCGCGATACGACGTTGGATTAACAAACCGAAACTCACAACATGAACAACTCAACTATACGAACTCGTGAAACCAAAGGAATTACAAAAGCGAACGAGTTCTACGAGAATCGAACGTCCATGCCATAATACATGACATAAAACGGAATAATATCAAAACATCACCAAGATCATCCCCGATGGAGAAACTCCAAGAATAACATAGATTCAAAATGTCGACATGGTTACAAGCGAGCTATAACAAAAATGAAAATACACTAAAACAGGAATATCAGAAAAGAAGAAAAAATGTGGATATTACATTCTACCCCTCTAGAAATAAGTTTCGTCCCGAAACTTAAGAAACAAACAACTCGGGGTATCTAGCACGCATGCTATCCTCAGTTTCCCAAGTTGCCTCCTCGACACCATGTCTCGACCACTGTACCATGACCAAAGGGATGGTCTTATGCCTTAGTCATTTATCACGGTGCTCCAAAATCTTCAAGGGACGCTCCTCGAAGGTAAAGTCCTCGGCAATATCGATCTCACTATAGTCGATGATATGACTAGGATCCGGGACATATTTCCTTAGCTGGGAAACATGGAAAACGCTATGCACGCGACTCAAGGCCGAAGGTAATGCCAAACGGTATGCTAACTCACCGACTCTCTCGAGAATCTCGAAGGGTCCAATAAATCTCGGACTCAGCTTCCCCTTCTTCCCAAAATGGAAAAATCCTCTTGTCGGCGACACCTTCAGCAAAACGTGGTCTCCCACCTCGAATTCTAAAGGTCGACGACGGACATCGGCATATGACTTCTGTCGACTCTGGGCAGTCAACATCCGTTCCCGAATTAAGTCTATCTTCCGCCTCGTCTCTAAAACGACATCCAGCTCGGTCCCGACCAAATCGGACGCCTCATTCCAACAAATCGGTGATCGACATCACCGCCCATAAAGTGCCTCATACGGTGCCATCCGAATCGACGCGTGCCAACTGTTGTTGTACGTGAATTCGATCAATGGCAAATGCTCCTCCCAGTCATTGCTCCAATCGAGAGCACAAGCACGCAACATATCCTCAAATGTCTGGATAGTGCGCTCCGACTGCCCATCTGACTGGGGGTGAAAAGAGGTACTCAGACGCAAACGAGTACCCAACGCCTTATGCACCGCCTGCCAAAAGTGTGATACAAAACGGCCATCACGATCCGAAACAATAGACTTCAGAGTACCGTCAAGCCTCACAATCTGCGCGATAAATATACGAGCCAACTTCTCCAGGCCCCAAGTGTCCTTGATGCCCAGAAAATGTGCCGACTTGGTCAGACGATCAACAATCACCCAAACCATATTCATGCCCGATCTCGATCTCGGCAAACTCGTAATGAAATCCATCGATATATCTTCCCATTTCCATTTCGGAGCGAAGTGGCGCAATAACTCAAATGGCCGATGCTCGATTTTGACCTGCTGACAAGTCAAACATTTTGCTACAAACTGCGCGACCTCCTCCTTCATATTATTCCACCAGAAATTCCTCCTCAGGTCCTTGTACATCTTACTCGAACCAGGATGAACGGAGTAAGGTGTAGCATGGGCCTCGCGCAGAATACTCTGTCTCAACTCTAAGTCATTCGGTACACAAAGCCGACTCTGAAATCTCAAAACACCATCCTCGTGAATCACAAAGCCAGGAGACTTTTCCTTAAGAATGTTCTCTCGGATTTGAGTAATCATCGGATCCTCCAACTGCTTCAGCTTAATTTCATCGATCAAAGACGACGAAATCTCTAAAACACAAAGTTGCCCGACAGTTCCAGGCAACAAAACCTCAACATCTAACTCGATCAAAACTTGTCGAAGCTCAGACTGAGATGTAAGGACCTCAAGCGTTCGCAACGCAATCGGTTTCCGACTCAAGGCATCGGCCACGACGTTCGCCTTGCCCGGATGATAAAGGATTTCGAGGTCATAATCCTTAATCAGCTCTAGCCACCTCCTCTGCCTCATATTCAACTCCCGCTGAGTAAATATGTATTTCAGACTTTTATGATCGGTAAAAATCTGACATGCAGAGCCGAAAAGGTAGTGACACCAAATCTTGAGCGCAAAAACAACTGCCGCTAACTCCAAATCATGAGTAGGGTAGTTAAGCTCATACGGCCTCAACTGTCTCGACGCATAGGCAATGGTCTTGCCATGCTGCATCAATACGCACCCAAGATCCTGACCCGAAGCATCACTATAAATGGCAAAACCCTCGTTGCCACATGGCAATGCCAAAACCGGGGCTGAGGTCAAACGCCTCTTCAGTTCCTCAAAAATCGATTGTCTCTCGTCATTCCAGACGAACTTCTCGGATTTCTGAAGCAATTGTGTAAGTGGCCGAGCTAGTTTCGAGAAACCCTCGACGAACCTACGGTAGTAGCCGGCCAGGCCCAAGAAACTACGGATCTCTTTCACATTCTTGGGCGGTGCCCAATCCAACACTACCTCAGTCTTCTGCGGATCCACTCGAACTCCCTCGGCTGAAATCACGTGACCCAAAAACATCACTTCCTTCAGCCAGAACTCACATTTCGAGAACTTCGCATAGAGTTGCTCGGCCCTCAAAATGTCTAACACTATCCGCAAATGATTGGCATGCTCTTCCTCATTCCTCGAATAGATAAGAATATCGTCAATGAAGACGATGACACACTTATCCAGATACTCGATAAAGACTTTGTTCATCAACTGCATGAACACCGCATGATAGTTAACCCGAAGGCATAACTACAAACTCATAATATCCGTATCTCGTCAGAAAAATGTTTTGGCACATGGACTCCTCACCGGAGTGATAGTACCCCGATCTCAAATCAATCTTTGAGAATACCGCCGCTCCCTGCAACTGATCGAACAAGTCATCAATCCTCGGCAAAGGATACTTGTTCTTGATGGTCACCTTGTTCAGTTCGCGATAGTCGATACACAAACGCAGTGAACCATCCTTCTTACGCACAAACAGGACCGGTGCGCCCCAAGGCGAGGCGCTCGGTCGAACATACCCCGACTCAAGAAGTTCACTCAACTGTTTCTTCAACTCGGCCATCTCTGAAGGTGCCATGCGATACGGCGCCTTCGAAATTGGAGCCGCGCCCGGCTCTAACTCTATAGCAAACTCGACCTCACGATCCGGTGGCAATCCCGGTAACTCGTCAGGAAATACATCAGGAAACTCACTAACGACTGGAATCGACGAAAGCTCGACTCCACCATTCTCCGCCTTCAAGGCGTAGCACCAATAAACAGTACACCCCTTTCGCAGGAGTTTCATCGCCTTCAAGGCGTTAATAACAAACTTCTGGTTTCTCTTTCGCCCCGTGAAAGAGTGTTCAGTGCCGTCCTCGGCTAACATGGTAATGATCCTCGTGTGGTAGTTCATGATTGCACCATTCCGCTCGAGCCAATCATCCCCGAGAATCAAATCCTCACCCTCGATACCCACAACAATAAGATTAGAGGACCAGACCCTCTCACAAATAAACACAGAACAGTCCCAGACCTCTCGATCACCGACAATTCTATCACCGCTAGGAAGTTTAATGATGAAAGGATCGCAAGGTGACAAGCAGTCGAGACTCAAACGGCGTACACACTCTAGAGAAATGAATGAATGTGTAGCACCCGAATCAAAAAGCACACCGACAGGATGAGAATAGATATGAACGGTACCTGTCGCCACAGTAGGCGCTGGATCATCGGCCCTCCTCATCTCGTATATACGCGGCTGGGCAGAGCCGACACTGGAAGCTCCTCCTCTAGCGGGCTAACCCCGACCCCTACCTCGGCCGGCACTCGGCGGTGGCGGAGGAGCGAATGAGCCCTGGTTCACACTCGGCTCCATAGGTGCTGGGTGAGAAGAACGGGCGCCGCGAAACTGTCTGAGCTTCTCGCAAAAAGAAGCCTTGTGGCCCGACTGACCACAAGTATGACAAGTCAAAGGTGGATGAGGACAATCCCGGTTCACGTGGCCTGGCTTGCCACAGTTAAAGCATCTGGGGTCCCGTACGAAGGTTCCGGCGGTACTTCGGAAACTCCCAGAGAAACGTGCCGAACCACCCGTAGAAATGTTTACAGGTTGAGATTTCTGCTGGCCTCCACTCTTGGGATCAGAAAAATTTCCGGCCGACCTCTGCTTCTTGCTCTCACGAGCCACATCACTAGCCGTCACGGACATATCATAAGCAAGAGCTCGACTCTGATAATCCTTCAAAGTAGTGCAAACGAGTCCAGACATATAGTCCCAAATGGATAGCTTCATCCTCCTGGAAAAATGAAAAATTTTGTCGCTCTCTTCGACAACTTGGGTCTTCACATAGCCCAATTCCTTGTTAAAATCGGCAATGGCTTGAGATACGGGGATATCCCGTGGTTGAGCATCATAGAAAGCATGTACCCGAGCCTGTCTGACCGGCCACGGGCAATATTCGGTCTCCATCAATTCCTGAAATTCGGCCCACGAAGCAACATGATCTTTGGGCCCCACGGCTTCCCACCAATCCATAGCGTCCCCAGTGAGAAAGTACTGGGCAATAGGGACCTTGCGGTCCTCGGGACAGTTGGTGGCAACGAAGACTTTAGATATCTCCTTGATCCACCCTTCCCAGCCGATCGGGTCCGAAGCTCCCGAAAACTGAGGAGGATGCATCTTGATGACATCCTGAAGCCAGCGATCCGCTCCACCCCGATTAGCATGGGCCTGATCGGGGTTCTGGACCACCTGAGCTATAGCCGCCATTTGGTTAACCATTTGCTGCATAACGGCCGCAATACCAAGGTCGGCGCACTCCTGAGAAGAAGCATGACTGTGACGGTCACCGGTACTGCCGGCTCCCGAAGAATGCGACGTGGCCGCCCCACCGGCTGCCCCACGTCCTCGGCCACGACCACGACCACGGTTTCCTCCGGCATCCATACTGGTGTTAAGAGATAACAGAAGTATTTTGATGATGAGTAAGGGAGGAAAAAGCAACTACGATTCGAAAAGCGGAAATACTATGCAAGAAAACAAAGGACCGAATAAGAAAACTTACGAGCACTGGAAGTACCGAGATGCTGGCAGCGGTGTGACAATGTGCAAAACAAAACACGACTAGACCCAAATAACCAACAAGCCTAGGTATCCATAAACCTGGCTCTGATACCTTTTTCTGTAACACCCCGAGATATTCAGAGTATATTACAGCGCCGTGGACCCCTACATAGGACCCACCAGGCTACAATCAAGAAAACTCCACTCGACTAACCATCTCGGTTAGTGAGGACACACATTTAAATGATATGACATAAAAAGATACACCCGGAGCAACCGGCGAAATAAGCATCAACCGACAATGTAACAATTATAAAGTAATACAATACGGAGTTTGAAATGAAAAGCCTAAGTACTCGCGAGTACAATCTATAAGTTTATAATTGTGAGAACAACCAAATCGAAATGGACAAAAGAAATAAAAAGACCCAAATGCACATGTCAACGACCCTGGCCAACGTCCTCGTACTGTCCCGGTGCCCGCTCGTCCGGATAATCATAACCTGAAATCCATAACAAGAATTTTCCCAAAACGGGTCCCCAAAGGGGTTAGCAATTACGCTAGTACAAGTAATCAAGGCAAACCAATCGCTTACACATTTTATAGTACATGCACCAATATCATTTCAAAAACCAAAACTAGACATGTCTTTTCCGGAAACAAACAGTCACGATTAATTTGCCTAGGACCGGG
Source organism: Orobanche coerulescens (assembly GCA_033398695.1). Lineage (NCBI taxonomy): Eukaryota > Viridiplantae > Streptophyta > Magnoliopsida > Lamiales > Orobanchaceae > Orobanche > Orobanche coerulescens. Next base: position 138,326,692 of record CM065814.1, on the reverse strand, counting down.
ACGAAGCCACGAATCCCACTCGAGGCCTCTAAGGACCCTCCCGAGCTGTCCACATTCATAAAACAAATCAAGCACCACACGTCACCTAGGACCGGGATGAAGCCACGAATCCCACTCGAGGCCTCTAAGGACCCTCCCGAGCTGGCTAGCGAAACAAACTCATGAATCCAGGACGAAGCCATAGATTCCCTCGAGGCCCCGTCGGACCCTCCCGAGGTGAGTAAATCACACACACTATACATTACCATTTCACGTTAAGCATAAAGGTTTCCAAGAGTACTTGCCTTGAATAAAAGACGGTGCAACAAACGGAAGGAAAAACACCGACGACCGTTAGGAGACGATAATCACGAACCTAACGATACGAAGAACACAATCACTACCAATTCTAACTGAATACGGAATTGGAAAACACCCGAAAACCCGCCTACGATTTATGTGTATTCGTATCAAACAACGACGAGGGCGGATCGCAACCAAACCCTCTCGATTATGCAAATATCACGAAATACACCATGAGTTCGTAGGAGAACAAGAACAATGACGAGATTAATCATAATCATCAAGGATTAATCAACAACACGAAGCAAAACGAACATTACACCCGAAATCCCCCAAATCCCCCAAGGTAGGTTATAAGAGATTTTACCTTGATTCGAAGATGAACGATGGATGATTAGTGATAGGTGGATGATATGATACTTGAATATGCCCTTACTATGGAGTTTGGATCAAAATCGGACGAACCCTAGCCTCAGTCGTCGCTCCCATCGCGAAAAGAAAAGAGAAATGTGAGAAATGAGGAAAAACTGGGCCGCTGTCAGTTTATATACTGGCAGGTGTTACGGCCGTAACACACCCCACATACGGCCGTAACATAGGAACATTACGGCCGTAACCTGACTCTCTTACGGCCGTAGCTGGCCTCTGGAGAGAACTGGGCAAATTTGACGAAAGACACATACGGCCGTATCAAGAACACCATTACGGCCGTATCGATACTTACGGCCGTAACTCGAACATGATACGCCCGTAACTCGGAACTGGACCAGGAGGTAAGAAACGAAGCCTTGTTACGGCCGTATGAAGGAAGCTTACGGCCGTAACTCTCGATTATTACGGCCATAACATATATGGCTTACGGCCGTAACATGGCCTGTGACAGCAGGCCATAGTCTGAAACACTGCTCGACGAAGAGACGATCGAAAAGAGAAAAATAACAAGGTGTATCCACGACCAACGGATACACTCACCACGGATTTAAGTCATAAACCAAAACGTTACGATGAAGCGTGATTCCGAATGCCCGAAGGTTCAGGAACAACAAAGATAACAAGAATACCCTAAACTTAGGAAAATTACGAAACGGCCCAAATGTTCAAAAACCGCGATACGACGTCGGATTAACAAACCGAAACTCACAACACGAACAACTCAACTATACGAACTCGTGAAACCAAAGGAATTACAAAAGCGAATGAGTTCTACGAGAATCGAACGTCCATGCCATAATACATGACATAAAACGGAATAATATCAAAACATCACCAAGATCATCCCCGATGGAGAAACTCCAAGAATAACATAGATTCAAAATGTCGACATGGTTACAAGCGAGCTATAAAAAAAATGAAAATACACTAAAACAGGAATATCAGAAAAGAAGAAAAAATGCGGATATTACAGGCGCGCTGTGAGCTTCCTATAGAATTGTCCGTCTCAAATCATCATCATCGGGAACGCAAAGTCGACTCTTAAATCTCAGAACTCCATCATCTTGTATCACGAATCCTAGGGCCTTTCCTTTCTTTACTTCGTCATATTACTGAAGGATCAGAGAATCGTTCAACTGCTTAGATTTGATTTCCTCGACTAGTGACGAAGTCAGTTCCATCACATATAGTTGCCCTTGGATTCCTGGTGACCATACTTCAATCCCTTCGCGGATCAGTTCTCGTTGAATACTGGTTTGGGACGTAAGTGCTTCCAACACTCGAAGAGAAACAGGTTTACGGCTCAATGCATCGGCTACTACGTTTGCTTTACCCGGATGATAGAGAATTTCCAAGTCGTAATCCTTGATCAATTCCAGCCACCTTCTCTGCCTCATGTTTAATTCTTTCTGACTGAAAATGTACTTGAGGATTTTATGATCTGTAAAGATCTGACAATGAGTGCCGTATAAATAATGTCGCCAAATTTTCAAGGCAAAGACCAAGCTGCTAACTCCAGATCATGAGTCGGGTAATTAACTTCGTACAGTTTCAACTGCCGAGAAGCATAGGCAATCACCTTATCCTTTTGCATCAACACACATCCCAGACCCTGATTTGAAGCGTCGTTGTATACCATGAATCCATGAGTTCCATCTGGTAATGCTAATATATGTGCTGTCGTCAGTCTCTTCTTAAGTTCATCAAAACTATCCTGGCATTTCTCATCCCACGTGAACTTTTGAGAGTGAGTGGACGAGCAAATTTGGACAATCCCTTTACAAAACGGCGATAATACCCAGCAAGTCCTAAGAAGCTTTGGACTTCTTTCACGTTATTAGGAGCTTCCCATTCCAAGATTGCTTCGACTTTCTTCGGGTCCACCTGAACTCCGTCAGCTGATATCACATGCCCAAGGAAAGTTACTTCCCTAAGCCAGAACTCGCATTTGGAAAGCTTCGCATAAAGTTGTTCCTTCCTCAAGGTGCTCAAAACCACACGCAAATGCTCGGCATGCTCCTCTGTGTCTTTCGAATAGATCAAGATGTCATCGATGAAAATGACCGCAAACTTATCTAGGTATTCTAAGAATACCCGATTCATCAATTGCATAAATACCGCAGGAGCATTGGTAAGTCCGAATGGCATCACCACGAATTCATAGTGTCCGTACCGGGATCTGAAAGCAGATTTCGATATATCCAATTCCTTAATTCTCAACTGATGATATCCTGATCGCAAGTCAATCTTCGAGAATACCCTTGCCCCTTTCAGTTGATCGAACAAGTCGTCGATCCGAGGTATAGGATACTTGTTCTTGATCATCACATTGGTTAGCTCCCTGTAATCAATACATAATCGGAGGAATCCATCTTTCTTTTGGACAAAGAGAATGGGTGCTCCCCAAGGAGAAACGCTAGGTTGAATGTAACCCTTCTGCAATAATTCCTCCCATTGCTTCTTTATTTCATACATCTCGGTTGGCGCCATGTGGTGCTCTGGAAATAGGAGCGGCTCCAGGCTCTAATTCGATAGTGAACTCCACTTCTCTCTGCGGAGGTAACCCAGGTAGTTCGTCAATGAATACATCCGAGAATTCATTCACAACTGGAATAGACGAGAGCTCTACTCCTTCTTCTTTCCTTATGGCATAGCACCAAAGTCCATGACATCCCTGCTTCAGTAATTTCACAACTTTCATCGCTTTGATCAATTTTCCCGAGCTTCCCGGTCTCCACCCTCTGAATAAGTGTTCAGATCCGTCATCAGCAATGATAGAAATGACTCTCTTTCGGTAATTCAGAATAGCTCCATAACGGTTGAGCCAATCGTCTCTGAGAATTAGATCGTCACCATGGATGTCAACTACAATAAGATTCGATGGCCAATCTCTCCCTCCTATAGACACTGAAAGGTCTCTAGTTTCTAGGGTTCCCACAATTCTCTCTCCGCTCGGCAAACCCACAACATAAGGTTCACAATCAAATAAACACGAGATTTTCAAATGGTTAACACAGTTTAACGATATGAAAGAATGTGTAGCTCCTGAATCGAATAAGACACTAACTGGTTGCAAAAGGATCTGAATCGTACCTGATGCAACAGCAGTGTTCTGATCGTCAGATTTCCTCATCTCGTATAGGCGCGGAGGAACGGACCCAGCACTGGATGTCTCTCTCTTCCCAACATTCTGCTGCTGAAATCCACTCTGCTGCGTCTGGTTCACACTTATCTCCTTCGGAACTGGCGCTGGAGTGCGAGTACCAAATGATCTAGTCGCAACTCCACAGAAAGCCGCACGGTGCCTTTCTTGCCCACAATCGAAACAAGTCACAGAAGATGCGGGGCAATCACGTCGAATATGCCCTGCTCGCCCACAATTATAGCATTTCTTTGATGCGTCCGAAACTGCTGATGTTGTATGGAACTTCTTTCCACCTCTAGAAGGATGTGGAGGTTTCCTAGATGAATAACATGAAGACTGGCCCTTGCGGGGCCCACCACTCTTGTTTTCCGAGAAGTTGCCGGATACTTTCTGCTTCTTTGCTTCCATCAATTTCTCCACCGCCGCCTCTTTCATGTCGTAGGCCAGCGCTTTGTCTTGATACTGTCGCAACGTAGTACACTCGAATCCGGACATGTACTGTTGAATCTCCAGCTTCATCCGCATATCGAAATGAAAAATCTTTTCTGCCTCCGTTCTGACCAAGTGTCGCACACAAGTCAGCTGATGATTAAAAGTTTTGATTAAGTCTGTCACAGATGCTTCCAAACTCTATGGTGAGAAAAACTCTCGGATTTTTGCCTCTCTAACTGGACGAGGACAATACTGTGCTTCCATCATTAGTTTGAATTCCATCCAGTCAGCATTATGATTCTCGGGTCGAATAGCTTCCCACCAGTCAAAAGCCTCCCCAGTCAGAAAATACTGGGCAATAGGAACTTTCCGGTCCTCGGGACAGTTAATACCTGCAAATATCTTTTCTAACTCCTTTAGCCAATGATCCCAAGTAAGTGCCTCAGCAGATCCGTCAAATTTTGGCGGGTGCAATTTGACCACCTCAGCAAGCCATCTGTCTCCCCGGTTATCCTCGTGGTGCTGCTGTCCCATCGCCGTCTGTATGCAGTTAACTACTTGAGCGAACTGGTTTATCTGAGCCACCACCTGTTGAAGCACTCCCGGCATGTTAGGATTCGCGTCGTCATTCGCTGATCCCTGCTGCCCTCCAAAATGGGAATCGGTTCGACTAGCCGATAATTCTGGGATTGTTGCGGAATCCTCCTGTCTCATGTTACCACGTCCGCGTCCACGACCGCGTCCGCGTCCACGTCCTCCTCTCAACATACTGTAAACACAATTTCTCAATATCCAGGACAAAATTTTCAAACATAAAGCCCATCAATACTCACAAAACAGAAATTAAGTAAAACGGTAGTATAAGATATTAGGAGACTTACAACCACGGTCCATATGACGACTTTGGCTGAACAGTGATGTTACGAACGACCCGTAAATCAGTAACGTAAACAGACCCAACTAAAACCCGACTGCCAAGATATCCATGAATCTTAGCTCTGATACCATATTCTGTAACACCCGAGATATTCGGAACAATTACAGCGCCGTAAACCCTTTAAGTAAGGATTTACAAGGCTAATTAAAAAAATGTGAATGTAATCCAACAATACCACCGAAATTCAAGTTACAAACCGATTCCAACTGATCCAAAGAGTTAATTAATACAACCATATTGAAATGATATTAATAAGACACGCGTACTCGAGTACTGAAAATGAACTAAGAAGACAATCAAAAGAAACAACAAACATCACTGAACCCCTTCGTCGTCACATCGGTACTGTGGCTGTTTCCCCGCTCCTCGGCTACCTGAACATCAAAACAAATGTCCACCCCCGAAGGGGTTAGCAAAACAATGCTAGTACAAGTATCATATTAAACAAATCGAATATGCATCAACAATACATAACAAGATACACCACACGGACTTCCGCTACCGGAATCCGAGAATGCGAATCCACAAGATTCCATTAACACAGCATGGGTATTCCAATGATCCAGCGCCCTCAGCATAGATCCCAAGATGATCCCGTCGGACCAACACGAGGTGGAAAAACCCGTCCAATGATCCAGAGCCCTCAGCCTAGATCCCAAGATGATCCCGTCGGACCAACACGAGGTGGACATCCGATCCAGCGCCCTCAGCATAGATCGTACAATATACATAAACACAACTCATGCACACATATATGCAAAATCGCTATGTCCATCAACATGAACATACAAACACCAGATAACGAATATCATGACAATTCAACGAAATAAATCCCATGTTCAACAACATGAATAATCCACATATATGCTCAAAATACCAACATTAACAAATTATGATACTTGCCTCAAAGATGGCAAGAACTAATCACTCCGATGATCTCAACACACTCGAAGGCCGCCTCCTTCGATCAACGTAGCAAGCTCGAACCTTAACAAAAGAATAATATATAATTCATCTCAAGTCGTACGAATGTCTAACAATCCGGTCTACGGCCGAAAGCTCAAAAAAATATAATCTGCCTAAACTACTTAGCGTGCGTTACGTACTCTACATAACGTGCGCTAAGCCTGCCCGTTAGCGTATGTAAACGATGAAGTCTAGCGTACGCTAACTATGTACTGACAGTCCTCTCTGATCAGCCGACTGACCCGCCTGATGACATAACGTACGTTACGTACCAAACGTAGCGTACGTTACTCATTCCCGATAGCGTACGTTAATATGCCTGTCTTAGCGTGCGCTAACCGTGCATGGCAGTTTACTACTGGGCAGTAGACTTAATCTAATGGTGATGAAACTCATGAAATCTTCAGTGCTAATACATGTCATCTCCGTGCATATCATGCTCATACAGTTTGCGAAAGATCTTTTACGGATTAAACGACTACGAGATACAAGGATACTTATAATCATCACAACACCATAATTCATCTTGATCTTCAAATAAATATCCTAAGTTCAATCCATTTCATGTCCCAAAATGTATGATTCCATTTTGTAAAGACATAAGAACTTTGATAATCTCCATATACTGGACACAATCGTTTGAAGCTTTATGAATATGCTAGGAGTTCAAACACTAAAAGGTTCAATGGATTATACAATGAAGAAGTACTGAAACATCGAAAATATCCTTCTAACACATGATGTTCGACTACTTACGAATTTAACTGAGTAGATAATCCCAAATCAAGCTCAAAACATCCTTCAGAATACTACTAATATTGGTGAATAATCACCTACCTCAACGTAGCGAAGAACACGAAGGAACTTGAAGAAATCCAACACCGAGGGCTTGAACACCAATCTCCAATGATCTACAATCTTCAAACTCGTGCTAGGAGGATGATTTGAGAGGTTGAGGATGGAGGAAATAACTCTCTAAGCTCAAAAATTCGGATTTGGGAAGTGAAAAGATCTGAAACAATGAAAAAGTGTGCTGTCCTATATATAGAAAAGGGTTATTAGCGCGCGCTAGTCCATATACATAGCGTGCGCTAACGGTCATACGAAGCTTACTGACTTCACTGTACTCAGCATTTAGCGTGCGCTATCCTCATATCATTAGCGTGCGCTACCGCGTTGACTTGGCTTTTCCCGAAAGCCGTCCAGGTTCATCCCGACATGATCCGACCAAGATCCGCGGGTGATCTCACCTACCACCCTGTCTTAATCATGCTGACTACGTATAGCGTGCGTTAAGGTGCATAAGTAGCGTGCGCTACGAATCCAATTTAGCGTACGCTACGCTAAGTCGATAGCGTGCGCTACATGTGCAAAATCACCACTTATAACACATTCATGCAATCATGCGCTCAACAACACCGGATCATGAAATACGGAGAATAATACTCAGATTAAAATGCAACAAATACAATATCACAAGGTTCAATTACACATCAGAAATCTCGGGTATTACACCCAACGAATTTTATCTTAGACAAAGTGTCTAGTCTATTGGGTTTGTTGGGCTGGTTGGAAAGACTTTGTTGGGTTTGGGCTGGATTGACAAAATTTGTCCACTACAGTACATACTAATGTTCACTTCGAAATGTTAGAGTTCCTATCGAGACGGATAACTAGTTAGGCAATTACTGGAATAGTTTATATTTAATTATTTATATTATTTAAAGAGAAATGATAGGGCAACACCCTGAACCACACCCCACCGTGCTTTATGTGTGTTGTACCACGTACATTACTATTAATTTTATTATAATAATATTAATAATATTTTATCTGTAAAGCATGCAGTACAACACCCATAAAGCACGAGGTGTGTATGGAGGTGTGGTTCAGTGTGTTGCCCTATCACTCTTCATTATTTAAATTCAAAGGGGTTCACATGATTAGTAGATAGTACTATATAAGTTTGGAATGAAACGAATAGTAAAACTACGTTTTAATTGAGTTTGAACGGGTACAAATATATGATCTAAACATATAGTTTGATGTTGATGTAACTTATATTGGAGTACTTAGACATTTCATAAATTTGAATGAGTTTGAGTAATTAACGGGTATTATTATACAGAAGTGTGACCGGGATGAATAGTAAAATTATGTTTAAATCGGATATGGGACGGTACGCTTAAATAAATTTTATATGTGTCCGTATCATTGCTTCGGGCAATATTACACGAGTTTGAAACTGAAATGAATATTAAAGCCATCCTTTAATTGGATTCGGTACACCTATGAGTATCTAGATTTTACACGGCTTTAGGTGGATGAACCCTATTTTATTATTTTGGTTAATCATCATGCTCCTGCGTGGTGCATGACTCTCGGTATTTATTTTTATATTTCTAGTTATAAATTACAACGTAAAGTAAATTTTCATCGAAACTCGACAAGATACACATAAATAATTATGTAGTAGAATGTCTAGTAGATCAAAACATCTATTACCCAAGTATTTAATTTTTCATTTAACTAGTGTAAAACTCGTGAATAAATTTTATGGTATAAAATATATTTTTTAATAATAAAATTTAATTTGTACAATAAAATTTTATATCATTTTTATTAAATTTTTAATGAAATGACATTAAATAATTAGCGTGTTGAGAGCCTAATCACGTAGTGGATGTTGAAGTAACGATCTTCATAATGTGATGATTTGTCATTTTTAGCACAAATCAAATTAAATGCACTTGTTTTTAGTGAGTATCATCTCATGAGAATAATCAATAAATATGGTAATGAGATCTTATTACGAACCACATAAACTTAATTTTAATCTATAGAAGTCAGGTAAAATATAAATGATGTGTTGAATAATTGTATGGAAAAACAAATCATGTAGTAAGTATTTATAAGACTAAAATAAGTATACTACTTCCATTAATTAAATAATAAATATTAATTAATGTATGTTAGTAATAATTAAAATAGTAATTATCCGTAAAATCTAAAATAAATCATATTTAATATATATATATATATATATATATTGTCAATCTTATATTAAAGGTAAAATAGAGAATAATCAATAAATAAGAATTACAAAAGTCAAAATTTAAAATTAAAATCAGTAAAAGTATAATAATAATTTTTTTATAGGAATTATTATTTTTACATTACAATTTCATTATATATGGAAATAATAAATACTATTAATTAGCACATGGTTTGATATTAATTAATCAGATGATGATATATTATCTTATTTAATTTTAATAATATATGATTGTTTTATTAATTATGTTATATGTTGATTCTTAATTCACCGTGAATTACATATTAGATAGTAAATTTTTTATATTATCTAATATTGAACATATATTAAGTAATGTGTATTAACTAATTTAATTCGAGCATGATCATTTTCTAGCACTTCAAAACGTTAAAATTGTGGTATTGAGGATTATATATTTTCATACAATGTTTAATATTATTTTCTTATATATCTCATTCAATTTACTATTGTTCTTTATTTGAATTTATTAAAAATAAATATGTTTTTTAGTAATAATTTATTTGAAGATTTTGAAAAGGTAGGTAAATTATTGACATGCCATGTAGATAAAAAACCTATTTTAATATATAAAGATATGTTGATCTTATATACAAAATTAGAATAGAGAATTATCAACAAATAATAACTACAAAGACCAATTTTTTGAAAAGAAAAATTCGAGTACAATTAATCAAAAATTATTATTTTCATACTACAATTTCATAATATATGGAAATAATTAAAAATATTGATTAGCAACATGTTTTGATATAAAATAATCATATGTTAATCTATTATCTCATTTAATTTTGTTAATACATGATGATTTTACTAATTATCTTATTTTGTTGATTCTTAATTTACGTGAATTACATATTGCACACCAACAATTTTATCTCATATTAATTTTTATTTAACATATAATTAATTGACGTGCATTAAATAATTTCTACATTAAAATTATGATATCAAGAATTACGTATTTCCATAAAAATATTATTTCTATATAAATTATAGACGTACTATATGGACAAAAGACTCTCGGAAATCTCCAAATCAATGATCTGATTTCCAGATCAATGATCTTATGAATGTGTGTTTAGGTAAAAACATCCCATCCAAATATCAGAATTAATTACTCCCTCCATTAATTTGTGTGTGCATTTTTGTGTGTGTAGCAGCTTTGTATTAAGAATATAGGGTTGTTGCGTACTTCATATTTATCTAATGAATACCTCATATATGGAGCCGATAGACGTAGAGAAGCTATTTTTGAACCGATATAAAATACCGTCTCTTTATCGCTCACTGTATTTATATGCAACCGTTATTCATTCATATAACATAAGTATATGTCGAACTTGTGAGTTTGACATATACTTACTTTGATGACTTGCTCTAAATAAAGTTTAATACGGCATCATTATTGTAAATATTGAATCTGCAGAACAGTAGATACTTTTTGTGCTTGTCACTGTGTCTTCCTAGAACAAAACACTTGAGTCTTTCACAAAGCACTTATAAAAAAGTATGTTATGACCGACAATTATTTCGAAAAATATGATCTAAGCGTCATACTTTTCCTTATAATAAGTATATTTGCGTTTCATTATTGTTCGACTGAAATAAGTTAACTTATACATAGCTTATATCATTCTTTTTGCTTATTTAAAAGGTCTAATTTAGTACACCATAAAACTAATATATAAACTATTTTATTGAAACACTACTCAAAACAACAATCGAATAAATTAATTTATTAGTCTAACAACTAACTTATCAATTAAACTCGTCAATAAAAATTAATAATTATACGAACTAAATTTAAACTCCGTCGTTCAATAAATGTCGCACATATTTACGAATTCCATGAATTACAAGTTCCTAAAGTCACCTCTTTTCCCAACTTTAATCAATTCATTAAGACCAAGATAAGCTAGTTAAAATTATAAAAATATGTTTTAAAAATAATACTTTCCTACTTTACCCCTACATATAAATATAAAGATAAAATATTTATGGAGAGAGAGAAAGAGTAAATGTATGTGTTATAATATGAACCATCATATTTTTTTTCTTTCTTTGAAGATAAAATATAGGGTGTTTTTATAAAAGCGTTTCATGAATTGTTGGTGGATTATTTATTACCCAATATCAATATTATATAATACTTATCCCCCTTAATATAATGTGGAATGAGGATTTAATTGTAACTTTTAATTGTAAATATATGAAGAGACTATTTTAATTATAACTTTTAATGTAAATAAACTAATTTAAATACAAAAGTTATGATAAACATCACAATGCAAATGCACCTTCTAATACACAAGGTGATTAAAATGATCTTTTAAATGATAGTATAAATTACAAGATGGTTAAATTTTAGCTATGAAATCTTAGATATAATCGGTGCATCGCACGGGTTGAATAAACCAAAAACAACCCCGGAGCAACATACGGGTTAGTAAAGTCTCATTTCATATAACTAATTACATAGATTAAAATAAAAGGACAATAACAATAAAAAAACATATAAACTTCTCTAAAAGGCATTTAAATTCCGTCATCTGCTCATTCAACCGTCTGCCCCAACATTACGTACAAAACACGTAGATATTCAACCAAAAACCGTGCATCGCACGAGTTGGATAATGCCTCATGAATAATAATGCGTATCCCATCAACCTTTATTACCAGTGTTTTTTAATTATTTTGTTGGTAAAATTCAGTTAATTTAATGAAAATTAAGTTGTATGTTACAAAAAATATCTAAAATAATATGATGTATAATTTAATAACTATAACTAAAAGTACTACCAGCTTAAAAAAGATTACATTAACTACATTATAAAAGGATTGAATATAAAATACTAAAACACGAGACTTGATTCAACCCGTGCGATGCACGGTCTTTGATTGCAGACGCTTGAATGAGTATTGGTTGCAGACGCTTGGACTTGAATGAGCATATGACAGTATTTAGATGCCTAATAGAGAATTTGTATTGTTTTTATTTTAGATGATTTAATTGTGATGTTATCATAACTTTTATATTTAAATTAGTTTATTTACATTAAAAGTTACAATTAAAATAGTCTTTTCACATGTAGTCTTTTAATATGAATAATGACTCATCCGTAACGCTTTTTCCGTGTAGAATTCTTTTAGTCTATGTAATTAGTTATATATAATGTATTGTATTTATTTTAAATGTTCATAGTGTAATGTTTTATCAACCCGTGTGTTGCACTCATTGCATCTAAATATTCATAGTGTAATGGTCGGTACTAATTAGGTTTCCAGTACTTAAAATAGTTTATTCACATTAAAAGAGTACATGTAAAAAGACTTTTTCTAAGACGTTACATTTAAAAGAGTCTCTTCACATGTAATCTTTAAATACTAACAGATTTTGTTTTAACATTCTACAATTTTATGCAATCTTGAAACTACGATATGATTTCATTTTTAATTCGCAACGATTACCAACTTACCATCCCCCGAAGCAAAAAGTAAAAGTGAATAATACAAAAGGAATGGACATGAAGAGTCTCCATTATATTGTAGGAGACTATTAGTAGCATCATCATGAGATAAAGAGAAAACGTGCGTATTGATTATGTAAATCATTAATATGAGGTCAATTTCCAATGAAGAATGCCACCTATAAAGCAACATACCCATGCAGCCATGCTGTATCTATAATATTTTTCAGCTTCTTTATTCAATGTATACCAATATCGTACCTATGTGTCTGCATACATACGTGATACGTGATACATGTTTATGTATGCATTGATGAATGTATGTATGTGTCAAATTTACCAACTGCTGGAGGTCCGACTCAGAATTCACATAAGCTTCCCATTATTACATGCATATATTCATTCATTAGCTTTTCATGAGTTGTACACTTTAAAACAATCATTTTATTTCAATCCATTTTGTTTCATTTCTTTTAGCAAACACCAACCGATTGATTATTGACATCAATTCATTGTGTTTTGAGATTGTTTTGCTACGGTTGGATCCATTCCAACAGATTAAAACCCAAAACCAATGGGGTAAAAAAAATCGGGTAAGATGGGATCCAATCCATTCCAAGATATACATCTAATTTTTTATCACTATCCTAAAAACATCTGCCTCCCATCCATCTTTTTCTCTGGTTTTGCAGATCAACCACCAAACACGAACACAGCTTCACACACAAACTACCGTCGTTGTAACTCCTTACCCGAAATAATCAAACACAACATCAAACCCTTTAATGTTTCTGCTCAAAATCATTCGATTTAGTTTCTGTGTTTTTTAATGAACAAAGAAAAGAAAGTAACATCAAATCACAGATCTCCATATTCGAAAGAATACCACAGCAAGTCTTTAACTCCATACAAACATCAAACCCTTTAATGTCAGAAGCACACACAAATATCTTTAAAGAATGTCACAGCAAGTCTTTAACTCCATATTCGAAAAGGTAGGCCAAGATTAAAAAATAGTGACAACCTCTTATCTACATATAAATAGAAAACGTAACAAGAGGCTTATATGGCAAACGGCAAAACTGGTGGGGTTTTTTGCTATGTTGTTTTCTCGTCTTTGGATGGTTTATATAGTGCTTCAAGCATTAATACTTCAGTAACACTTCATATTCATCAATTATGAGAGCATGGTTCCAGGAACCCTTTTGTGTTCACTCCATCATTACACGATTGTTTGTATTCCTTGGAGTTTAATATGTAGATGATTATTCATTGCGTAATGTTTGTGTAAATTATTCGTTTAGCCCACGCGTTGCCGCGGGAGCTTCATTTTTTCTGAATTGAGTTCGGCTTTGGTGTGCTAATTGTACTTGGTGCAGCACTGCCCTTGTGGTATCAAAAGTTTTGGATGGAAAAATAGCAGCTTAAACCTAATAGTGCAAGCATTCCTTTGTTTGTAGCTTCTGCTTCTATTGTCACCTTCAAATAAGAAAACGTAATATTAGATAACTTCCCTGTTTATACTATTTGGTAACACATTTGATCACAATCTCCTAAATCCAAGTATGGCAAAGAAAGGCTAAATGAATGACAAAACTATTGTCTATACACATAAAAGACCTTCTGATGAAGATGCCCTACTCGTTTTTTGTCGAGCATTGGAGCTTTTATGTTAAGGTGGCCATGAAAAGGAAGATGGGCCAGTAATATTCTCAACATCAATATTGAGAAGTTGGCTAGTAGAAGTATCTAAACCCATATCAGATTCTAGCGTAAACCTATATTTGCTAACCAAAATTCTATTCCTCTTTCGAGATTGTGCATGTGGTTGAACAAAAGTCTTTAGTTAAGGAAATAATTTCATAGCAAATGCAAAAAAAACATATATCATAAAATGCAAAGGCGAACAGCAACGTCGTACTTTAACAGTAGAAGCACAATGAATAACACCCATTAGTAAGAGAAAAAAGTATGTATTCATGAGTTGCGGCAAAGGACAAAGAGTACGTACCTCAGTTAGGGAGCTGCTACCCCTAAGCATCTAGCAGTAATTCTTCAGGAGCCTGAAACAGATATTGGTAGTGACCTATAACAGAGTCATACACAAATCGAAATATTAGACAAAAGAAAGTTTCTACATTTTAAAGTCAACCAAGCACTTCACAGCACTTTAAAACTACTAATCTGATGTATGTAAACAGTTTAAGGTGATCTTTTGGGATTGCCTATTCAACACAAAAGACTAAATCGTCGCCATACTCAGGTTCAAAGACATAAAACAGGTATGTTCTACACGATAACAAAAAATCCAACGCATGGAAAAAACCGAACTAACCTGGCATTTTTGTTGTGTACTGTAACCTGATTCAACCTGTATTAGGCTAACTTACTATCTATAATTTAACTTATCAACATCATTCTTAAGAAGCTTAATACTAATTACACATGATATATAAAACTTTCAACGCCAATTGCCCAATTCTAAAACCTAACTTGGCTGCCAATAACCCTCAATAATGTTATATTCCTCTATAATGCACATATACATATATTATGTTTGTGTATATGGGAAATCAGGTTGTATATTCTTTATGACGAAATTCTATTGAGATTTCTTTAATATGTTGTTCCTTAAGTTTCCAAACACATCCTATGTAAGTAAATTAACATAGTTTAACAACTATTGAATATTGAAATGGAATTACCGCAACTGAGTTATTATATTACCTGTGATAATGGAGTTCTTTGCAAGCCTTGAAATAGGTGACTATATTCAAAAGCACTTTATTCATCTTGTAACTTGGTAACACTGGAACAACCATAAAGACAACTCAGATACAGATCATCATATAATCCATATATAGTGCAAGGGTCGGGTAGGGTGAATTAAATGCGAAATCCATATTGTTAGCAAGAACAATAATATTACGGATAAGTACATACTTTAACCATTTTCAATGGACCCTTTGTGTTCTCTTCATTTTTGAAATGTTCACGGACAACTGCAAAGTAGGAATTTAAGCTGCAAATGAGAAAGAAGCATATTGAAGTTTGGACAAAAAAACTCACTTTCCACCATCCTTTTCCTCTTTCGTTTCAACCTTGAACTCACTAACCAAGGGAATAAAATGTATTCGATGTATTCAAGGCATTGGTTCACTTTGACGATATTGCAATGCTATACTTGTTAGAGAATCAAATATCATCAAACTAACAAATAAAAGCTATAATACCTTTGTTGTATCGCAAGGTTCCCTTATTTATATTCTCGGACACGGAATCTTCATTTAGTCCTCGCTATAAAAAGGTAACTGTATGACAGTTTCAACATCCAGGTTAGATAAAAGGTTTCACATAAAACTCCTTATAAAACAATAATCATTAAACAACCTTAAACATAAACGAAAACAAAGCCCTAGAATTAAAATTAAAATGGGGTGCGCCGAAGTCTTTAGATGGTGCTTTTGCTGCTCATAAAAAGTTTAATACATAAGTGCATTGCAACACATATTACATAAATGGTCGGTCTGGTTTGGCAAAGATTACGGACTTGGTCTCTTATACTAAAATGCATCAAAATTATTAATGTTTCAAAAAGCAATGGCAAGTGACTTTGTCTCGTTTCTGATCCTCTTCACGACACTGCACTTTCACCTGGTGGTTTATGTTTAGGAGCTCAAACACCATTTTCTTGTCTTTGTTCCCTGCAATCCCAGCAAGTTTGGTAACTTCAGAGACATTTCATCAAACACTTGGTGAGCAAAAAATTATTTCATGAATTGATTATGAATCCAAATTATAATTTCACCACAAATCAAACATAAAAGCAATTCAATCAATAAATATATCATGGAATAAAAACCAATTGTTAAATTACCTGATTTTTGAGGCTTTAAATCAAGCTAGTTTCCCACATACTATAGATGCCTGCAATGAAAAAAGTAATTCACATAAATCAAAGCCCAAAATCTTACAATAATAAAATAAACAAGTTCAAATGCAAAACAAAAATTGGAAGAAGCAACGAAGATGCAGAATAAAGAAGTACATCACTGGGAATTGGTTCGAGAATTCGTGGAAGATGTTGAATAAAGGAGTATATCAATAGTCTTGTAAATCATTAAAGGATGCTTAGGATATAATTGATAAGGGGATGAATCTTTTGGTTTTCTTATAATGCTTACCGTTTGGTTTGCATTCTTTGTATTCCTGAAGTTAAAATTGGAGTCATTAAGACTCCATATTAAATTTAATCTGCACAACCCCCTTACACATTAAATTAAGAGGGATAAGTTTTAAGTTTTATATATAGTAGATAAAAAAATACGTAAGACCCAACAAAACATGATGTAATTAATGTAAAATTGTAATTATTAATTTTTGCATTCTTCTTTTTCTAATTTAGTTGCATTTACGTATTATTATGAAATGTTAATAATTCCATTATTTATTAGTAAATATTATAGTATCAAATAAATTTTTGTTTGTTT
This sequence comes from Orobanche coerulescens, assembly GCA_033398695.1. NCBI lineage: Eukaryota > Viridiplantae > Streptophyta > Magnoliopsida > Lamiales > Orobanchaceae > Orobanche > Orobanche coerulescens. The sequence continues at coordinate 138,309,465 of CM065814.1, read as the reverse complement.
ATTAATCTAAAAATAATAATAATAATCAAGCTTTTGATTAATAAAAGGTTAATTGCACCTAAATTCACAACGTTTAATCACTTTCCTAAATTGTACATGGATTTAAAATTATATTTAAAAAATACATCACCTTTTAATTTTTGATAATTTTACTACTGTTCCCATATTCCCCCAAATTGTATCCCGTGTGGCACCTGGACTTGCCACGCTGGACTTGCCGGCCGGCCTAACAACTACTGTTGTTACCCAAAATATTATCCGGAGATGATATTGCTGGAATGGTCGAGTAACAAACAAATGCGAGAACACTTCCGTGGGAAAATAAATAACACAAGATTTGTCGGGATTGTTAATCCCGGGCTTGAATGCTCTCGCGAGATGTTATTAATATAGATACTTTGGAGTATAAATATTAATGTTAGAATCTATTACAATGAGTGTAAAGACTTCTAGTTATCTTAGCTGTAGAGCGTGAAGATTGCCGGAAGAACCAGATATGAAGCTATGTGTGTTCTTGCCTTAGACGTTCTATATGTGTGAATGAATATCAGTGTGTATGTGTATGTATTCGTCATATGAGTTTTTGTTCTCTCTGTACGTTTTTTTTTGCTGTCTTCTCGATGATCCCAGGCCACTGTAGGAGGCCTGCTATTTATAGGAGACAAGGTTGATGGGTCCTCTCCGGCGATCGCGGGCGACCGTCGTATTCTATATTAGAATAATGTGGGCGATCGTCCTATCACGTGGGGCTGTTTCCTTAAAGTCTGAGGCTGCTGCTGGCAGCCAGCTGTGCGAGCCAATGGGAAGCCTGCACGCGTCCTGAGTCGCTGTTTGGGGAGGACCCACCTTGTACCTTTCGGCGGGCTTGTCGGTAGGTGAAAGGCTGGTGACAGGCTGGGGTCAAAGGCCTTATCTTGCGGCGCCTTTTATGGATCTGCACGTGGGTCCACGTCTGAGATTCGGTCTTCGAAGACTTTGACGGGTGTCGGGTTCACATGCAGTATGGGACGATCGTCCACGGTCAGGTATCATCGGCGATCGCCAGATACCTAGAGATGATCGCTTTGGACGCCGATCACTAGGTTCTTATCCAGTATCCGTCTTCTTTGACTGGCTTCTGACCATCGTGCCGATTGCCATCGAGGCGTATAAATCGCCGCACAACAATTGCCCCCCCAACTCGCTCCGATGTTGAAAACAAGGGGTGAGGTGGCACTGTTGGCGATCGCATTTTTCAGACGATTGGCTAGTCTGCTTATGATAAGGAAAATCGTCGCCTGGACGATCTGATTTCGAACCCGGACGATCTCCTTATGCGCTGGAAATAGCGGGAAATGGAGGCAGGCTCTTGAAACGTTGCAGGGACACGCGTCGCGCTATCGTTGGGGGAGTCCGACGGTTTTGTCAGACTTGTCGTCTGGCGTGCCCTCGAAACGACGCGTACATGGGTTTCGAGGGCTGCATTTAATGTGCCCCCCCCTCCCCCGACGGTTGCACTCCAGCCCTCGGGATTTTGCCTATTTGCACAAAGGTCCCTGCACTCACCTATAAAAGGGCTAGGGCCATTATACTTCCACTCTTTATGTGCCCCTGCTTTTCAGTCGAGATTTTGCTGAATTTTTTCGAAGAATCTGGTGCCGACCGACTTTCCTTTTAGGTAAGAACACAAATTTTCTCTTCCTCTTTACCTTTAAGATCATGTCTGGAGGAGGATCTAAAACTTTCGAGGCCGGTAGCTCCTCTGCCGTCGCGGCTTCACCTGACCAGGAGGAAACCCCCGTGGGTCTTCATATGGAAACGGTCGTCGAGGCCATTCGTGCGGGAATTGCACCCGCGGAGATTGAAGAGCTTTTCAATGAAGCTGATGTGGCGAGAACGGCGGCGGCGACTGTAACACCCCCAGAATACGACCGGGAATGTCACACGCCGTAGACCCTTATCACAAGGATCTACCAGGCTAAACTCCAAAAGACTACTCAATGATTGACCGACCGGGGTCGAAATTAAATACAAAGCAGACCGACAAGGTCATTAACCAATTCAGAACTAACGACATTCATATTGCAATGACAATAATAAACTTGAACACCAAAAAGAATGACAACTCAGTTTAATAAATGAAAACTACACCCATGCAAGGGTGAATACTCGAACGACAGAGAAATACCGACTTAATGAAACAAAAGAAAAGACTCGACTGTGTGATTAGTATCATTGTCCTCCATCTCCTTCCAAGCCAATCCCGTGATCGCTCCCGAGCCGCCAAAACTCGAGCGCATATGCACTCCACCCCGAAAATCCCTGGGGTTAGCAACCGGAATTTTGCTAGTGCAAGTACATAATATACAAGATATACGAATAATAACAACACAAATCTCAACAAATGTGAAGCCGTAACACAAATGACACATTCCCATAGTCCACACAGACAAGCATTACATACACAAAGTGAAAGATAATCACATAGTCATATTCTCTCGTACGGAACATAACATCAATGAAACTTTAAACGAGCCCAAGGAGTCGAAAAATCCCTTTTTATAAAAGGAAAAGTATTTTGATAAAAAGTTTGAAAACATTATTATTGACTCGTGCCATCATGGGGTTTTGAAAATCAAATGGGAATACTTTTAGAAAATACTTCAAAACTCTCGGATCCTCGACCCAACATGTGGAAAACAATTTGCAAGAAAACCATTACAACGTTATTCGGGTCCTCGACCCAACGTAATAATCATCACAAGACAATCAAAGGCACACCTCTCATTCGACAATTCTGCTCAAGACTTTGATTAATTAACCCTGAGATTTCACAAACATCCTTGGTTAATTAACCCCGCTACCAACGTTTTAAAAACAATTTGAAACAAGCTTTCAAAAACACGAATCACACTATATCGAGACCAAGATTTAAAAAGAGTTGAAAGAACTTTGAAATATGAGGATTGTTCAGAACGGGTCTTAGCTATCACTCGAATATCCATTACCAATAAGCTCGCCAGCGCCTCGCACACTGTGCACCGGCGTTCACTCCACTATGTTGGCCGCCCCTTGAACATGTCACCGCGCCGCGATCACTCCTAACAGAGCGCCTTGCACGCGCATTAGGTAACACCGTGTTCACCAAACATATGGAGCCGCACATTGCGCATACCCGACCGGAGTACACACCCCGCCTCGAGGTTCCTGATACGACGTCTCTCACAACAAGTATTCACATTATTACAAACATCCAAGACACAATCAATCATTTCAACAATTATCAAATCAATACACCAATTCACACAATTTATCCGCTACCATAACCACACAATAAACAATAACACGCACGTTATCAATCAAGACCCAACACAATAAGCCTTCGGCACAACCAACCAACGCTACACATATATCCTTGTATTGCGACTCAACCGAATATATATAGATATATATATATATATATATACATATAACCTTACTATATTATATGAATAACTATAGTTCATCCATCAATCCAAGTTGAGTACGTCAACTAGTGTTAGCATTCACCACTCGTCGTTCACCGACATAGGCATATATATCAATATACGTATATACATACATATATTTAACATATAAATATATATAAATATATATATATACACACATATACATATATACACACACACATATATATATATATATATATCCGTATAAATTCATGCACTTCGACAACGATGATTTCACGCAGTTACAATTCGTATATCAAGGTACTTGCCTTGGTAATCTCTCGCGGATACTCCGAAAGTACGGTCGGTTGGCAAAATCCGGAACTCCAACGAAAACAACGATCGGAAGGGCTCAACACCAGATTTTTGTAGGGAAATCGTCCCTAATATCCTATCATCGAATAAACAATCAATCATACGAGGAAAAACATCACAAAACGACCAAATTCCTCTCTGCGGCATTTCCCCGGACACTTTGAAGGCGTCAAACGGAAGTTCATATAATCGACGAATCGGAAATGATAAAACCGTGGAAAGATGATGAAAATGATAGAATACAACTTAATATACAATTATCCATCGAATTTAAGTTCATAAGGCTCAAACGGACGAAATCTACCAAGATCCCCAAATTTCCCAAAGTTTGGATTTTAGGAAAAACTAACCTTGATTCGGCCGATCAAGGATGTTATGGATTGATCGATCAATGATATGGACTCGTGGATCTTCGTGATTTGTTGTTCAATAACATGTCTCCTATCTCTCAAATGATCCACCATGGACATGAAGGAAGGGAAGTGAAAATGGGTGAAAATAGGGTCGCTTTGGCCATATATATATCGGGTAACCGACTAGCGTGCGCTAGGTTGTCCGGAAGCGTGGCGCTATCGGCCGCTCGGTCTGTAATCTTCGCCGGGTCCGATAGCGGCGCAAGACATCGGCAGCTGCGGCGCAATCGCCCGCCCAGACCATCGACTAACTCGTCCGGCCAGAAGCGTGGCGCGGCCGAGCTTGAGCGGCGCTAGCTCGCTGAAAGTTAGCGCGCATTGTCCTGTCAGAAGGCGTGCGCTACTCGCCGTCCGCCGAAGTCTGCACTTACCGCTTTGAGTGCTCGGGCCGATTAGCGTGCGTTACCTCCCGGAAGTGGCGTGCGCTACTCCCGCGGTTAGCGCGCGCACTGTCTGGCCAGAAGCGCACGCTAGGCCGGTCCTCGCAGAATCGTCTGGCAGTTGCTCAAAGATCCGTGCCGGTTCTCCCGCAACCGTCCGGCTGGCCGCCCGCCATTGCCGTGTTCCGACGACTCGATTCCTAAAACGCACGGAACGAACACGACGAAACGCCGCGACAACAACATCGATCCGAAATGAAATTAACATACAACAAATCACCACCTATGGCCATAAACACAAAATCGATTGTCGAGAAAAATAATACCAACGCTCGGAAACCGAGAAATTTCCGGTTTAAGAAAAAGAAAAATTCGAATAAATCAGAATGAAAATCTCGGATATTACATTCTACCCCCCTTAAAATAAGTTTCGTCCCGAAACTTAAAATAGAGAGCGGCGGAACAATCAAGGAAATAACTACTTGCTCAGCCCCAAATCATCACGAGCAAAGCGCGAGTGCAAGGTTACGGAAATACGTTGAACTGACCTAGCAAGTACAAGGCAGTTTAAAATGGTCGAAAGGTTCACAGATGAATTGCCAACAACGAAAGTCATCCCATGCCGAAAATACTAAGAAGAGTATGGGTAATACATTCCCCCATACTAAGAGGACATTATGATCCCGAAACTTAGAACAACAAGAGTTGGAAACGTAAAGTAATGAAACGAAATACGATCGAAGTCACGATTGTTGAAAAAAAAACATAGCGTAAAATCTTCATCCTGCCAGGCTAGCCTCTCCGTAAGGAGACATAGGGTTTTGGGGCACTCCTGGCCGTCGCTCTACTTGCCGAAAGGGCATCTTTCCTTGCCAATTCGGAAACTCTCTCGCAGTGTTTCTCCCGATGACCTTCACACCCGCACCGGTAACAAGTCAAGAGTGGAGAGGGACAATTTGCACGATCATGTCCCTGACGATTGCAGTTGAAGCACCTTCTCTTCTTACCGAGAGTCACCGATGCTGGCTTGGGATTCCCAGTGCTCACCCCCGACCGCGAAGACGATACGTTCGAACGACATGGGGGTTTGGGAGCCTTAAACTCTTCACCGCCCAAAAATTTTCCCGATGTCCTCGGTCTCTTTGCTTCGCTCGTGGGCTCGATCACCGAGGATATTTCATAGATATCGTTTGATCTTGATACTTCTTCACCGTAGCATGAATAGTTGTCGACGAACCACCTTGTCGCTTTCCACTTCCGTCATCACACTTACGTCCGCCAAGGCTCGACATACTAATACGTATAGTACTGCTCACGTTATCAAATAATCGCTGCACAAGATACCACAATTATCAACACAAGGTTTAGTTAACATCTATAGAATAACGTAAAGCGTTAAGTTTTATGAAGTCAATTTCGAGTCCTTCGACGAGGACGATCATTATATGTATGCACTTAATGACAACAAATTTTTGGAAAAGAGGGCTAGTCACGTTGCGCCCAAGACTCATAAATACCGTCTTTTATTTCTAAGAGGAAGTTTATATAACGACTCTAAAAATTATTTTCGAATAATGTAAAAAAATTCAAAATTGAATTGTAACTAATTTGAAATATTTCAAAAGTGTTAGATTCCCAAATACCACAATTTTGAAAATCTTTCCTCTTCTACCAAAATGTTTATTCGAAAGAATTTTCCACCGAGATACGTGACCATTTAACATGACAACATTAAATCATGGCTTTTCACAATGTTAGAAAATTTCAAAGCACCACTTTAAAATATTCGTGATACTACAGCGTCGTGGGCCGTGCGGAACCCACTGTGCAAAAAAATCATTTTAAAAAAAATGTTCAAATTGCCAAAAAGGCCAATGTTGGTAATATTCTCAAATACTCACTAAAGTCATTTATAAAATATCAAATACCGTCATAAGAATACTATCAAAACGTGCAAGACCAAAATATCAAAACTCGGCTTGCAAGATACCAAAAGCTATTTCAAAATACTCACGCAGCGGATAAAATTAACACTCATAAATTTATTCTAATAAAGTGCAGAAACAGATAAATATGCTCGACTTCCAAAGCATATTACATAACCATTTTTGCTCGGACCGCATACGCATGTTATATCCTAAAACAATAATATCACCAACAAGTTCCAATCCCTAGTTCACATTAAACACATTAGCCCAATATAATCAAATACGTATATAAGGGGACTTACGATCGGGAGGCTTACCATCACAGATTGCCGGAAGATGATGTCGGAACCACGATACTAATCACAACTCTGATGCGCGCGACTTACACAAGACATGGACTTGACCCAACGGCCTAGGTTTTTCGCAAACCTGGCTCTGATACCATATATGTAACACCCTGCACGACCGAATGTCACACGCCGTAGACCCTTATCACAAGGATCTACCAGGCTAAACTCCAAAAGACTACTCAATGATTGACCGACCGGGGTCGAAATTAAATACAAAGCAGACCGACAAGGTCATTAACCAATTCAGAACTAACGACATTCATATTGCAATGACAATAATAAACTTGAACACCAAAAAGAATGACAACTCAGTTTAATAAATGAAAACTACACCTATGCAAGGGTGAATACTCGAACGACAGAGAAATACCGACCACAATGAAACAAAAGAAAAGACTCTGACTCTGGTGTGATTAGTATCATTGTCCTCCATCTCCTTCCAAGCAAATCCTGTGACTGCTCCCGAGCTGTCAAAACCTGAGCGCATAACAGGCACCCACCCCCCGAAAACTCGGGGGTTAGCAAACTGGAATTTTACTAGTGCAAGTACATAACATACAAGATATACGAATAATAACAACACAAATCTCAACAGTCGTGAAGCCGTAACACAAATGACACATTCCCATAGTCCACACAGAATAGCATTACATACACAAAGTGAAAGATAATCACATAGTCATATTCTCTGTACGGAACATAACACCAATGAAACTTTAAACGAGCCCAAGGAGTCAGAAAAATCCCTTTTTATAAAAGGAAAAGTATTTTGATAAGAAAGTTTGAAAACATTATTATCGACTGTGCCATCATGGGGTTTTGAAAATCAAATGGGAATACTTTTAGAAAATACTTCAAAACTCTCGGATCCTCGACCCAACATGTGGAAAACAATTTGCAAGAAAACCATTACAACGTTATTCGGGTCCTCGACCCAATGCATGTAATAATCATCACAAGATAATCAAAGGCACACCTCTCATTCGACAATTCTGCTCAAGACCCTTGATTAATTAACCCTGAGATTTCACAAACATCCTTGGTTAATTAACCCGCTACCAACGTTTTAAAAACAATTTGAAACAAGCTTTCAAAAACACGAATCAGTCTATATCGAGACCAAGATTTAAAAAGAGTTGAAAGAACTTTGAAATATGAGGATTGTTCGTAACGGGTCTTAGCTATCACTCGAATATCCGTTACCAATAAGCCTCGCCAGCGCCTCCTTGCACACTGTGCACCGGCGTTCACTCCACTATGTTGGCCGCCTTGAACATGTCACCGCGCCGGCGATCACTCCTAACAGAGCGCCTTGCACGCGCATTAGGTAACACCGGTGTTCACTAAACATATGGAGCCGCACATTGCAACAGTACACCGTGCCGAGTACACACCCCGCCCTCAGAGGTTCCCGGATACGACGTCTCTCACAACAAGTATTCACATTATTACAAACATCCAGTACACAATCAATCATTTCAACAATTATCAAATCAATACACCAATTCACACAATTTATCCGCCAGTTCATAACCACACAATAAACAATAACACGCACGTTATCAATCAAGACCCAACACAATAAGCCTTCGGCACAACCAACCAACGCTACACATATATCCTTGTATTGCGACTCAACCGAATATATATAGATATATATATATATATATATATATATATATATACATATAACCTTACTATATTATATGAATAACTATAGTTCATCCATCAATCCAAGTTGAGTACGTCAACTAGTGTTAGCATTCACCACTCGTCGTTCACCGACATAGGCATATATATCAATATACGTATATACATACATATATTTAACATATAAATATATATAAATATATATATACACACATATACATATATACACACACACATATATATATATATATATCCGTATAAATTCATACACTTCGACAACGATGATTTCACGCAGTTACAATTCGTATATCAATGTACTTGCCTTGGTAATCTCTCGCGGATACTCCGAAAGTACGGTCGGTTGGCAAAATCCGGAACTCCAACGAAAACAACGATCGGAAGGGCTCAACACCAGATTTTTGTAGGGAAATCGTCCCTAATATCCTATCATCGAATAAACAATCAATCATACGAGGAAAAACATCACAAAACGACCAAATTCCTCTCTGCGGCATTTCCCCGGACACTTTGAAGGCGTCAAACGGAAGTTCATATAATCGATTTAATCGGAAATGGTAAAACCGTGGAAAGATGATGAAAATGATAGAATACAACTTAATATACAATTATCCATCAAGAATTTAAGTTCATAAGGCTCAAACGGACGAAATCTACCAAGATCCCCAAATTTCCCAAAGTTCGATTTTAGGAAAACTAACCTTGATTCGGTCGATCAAGGATGTTATGGATTGATCGATCAATGATATGGACTCGGGATCTTCGTGGATTTGTTGTTCAATAACATGTCTCCTATCTCTCAAATGATCCACCATGACATGAAGGAAGGGAAGTGAAAAATGGGTGAAAACAGTGGTCGCTCGGCCATATATATATCGGGTAACCGACTAGCGTGGCGCTAGGTTGTCCGGTAGCGTGGCGCTATCGCCGCCCTCGGTCCGAATCTTGGCCGGGTCCGAGAAGCGTGCGCAAGACATCGGCAGAAGGCGCAATCGCCCATCCAGACCTCATCGACTAACTCGTCCGGCCAGTAAGGCGCTGGCGCCGAGCCAGAAGCGTGCGCTAGCTCGCTGAGTTAGCGCAAGGCATTGTCCGGTCAGAAGGCGTGCGCTTACTCCGCCGGTCCGGCCAAGTCCGCACTTACCGCCTTGAGTGCCGGGCCGATTAGCGTGCGTTACCTCCGGAAGTGGCGTGCGCTACTCGCGGTTAGCGCAGCACTGTCCGGCCAGAAGGCACGCTAGCCGGTCCCTCGCCAGAATCGTCCGGCAGCGCTCAAGATCCGTGCTTGCCTTCCCGCAACCGTCTGCCGCCATTGCCGTGGTCCCGACGACTCGATTCCTAAAAACGCACGGAACGAACACGACGAAACGCTCGCGGACAACAACATCGATCCGAAATGAAATTAACATACAACAAATCACCACCTATGGCCATAAACACAAAATCGATTGTCGAGAAAAATAATACCAACGCTCGGAAACCGAGAAATTTCCGGTTTAAGAAAAAGAAAAATTCGAATAAATCAGAATGAAAATCTCGGATATTACAGCGACGAGGTAGAGGGATCCGCCGGTGGATGAGGATGACACGGTGAGGCTACACTGGGAGCAACACAGCGTTTTCGGCCGGGCCTTTTTGTACTTCGCCGGTCTCATGGAGGGGATTGCCGGACCGTGTCCCGAGTTTGATTTCGAGGCATATTCCGCCGCTCACCCCTATGAACCAGTGAGGCGGACGGCGTTTCGGGCCGCTGACCCTTCTCGATGGACTCTTGGTCAGATTCGGAGCTCGGGGACCAAGAAAGACTTGCGTCGCTGGAGGGCAAAATTCCATATTCCCTCTGACGTCTCGCTGCACGTGCCCTCAGAGAACGAACGTGCCGATCAACCTCCCGAGGGTCTGGTCGCCGTTAATGAGATGATTATGGAGGCCGGCCTGCGGTTCCCCTTGCCGTTCGCCGTGTCATATTTGTTGATCGCCTAGAATTTGGCGCCGCTCCAGCTGACGCCGAATGCCTGGCTACAGATCATCAGCACTTTGACAATTTTTGGCGGTCACCGGTTGTTCCGTCTCCCTTCTGCGATGGAAATGAACTATCTCTTCAAACTGACTGCGTAGAAGGGGTCGGTCGGCGGTTATCACATTCAAGGTTGAATGGGAAGAGTGGTCCTTGGGGTGCCAAACAAGACTCGTGGCGACCTGGAAAAATGCTGCTAGGTCGGTAGAGCGTGGAGGTCGGCGTCGAGTGATAGGCCGGAGGAAGAGTTGGAGATCCCCATTTTCGGGAGAGGAATCCGAGTAAGGGTTTTAACTCTCCCTTTGATCGGATACGTATTGGACTGATCTAATTTTGTTTCCTTTTTTGCAGGCTCTCTTGTCCCAGCGATTGCCGACCTTCCTTTCGATTTTCTGATCGTCTGGGAGAGAATTCGAAGTCTGCCGGACTCCTTCATTGACGTTCGCTCAGTCAACCAAGAACTTCATCGGTTGAGAGCTCGATTGTTTCGCTACCCTCGCCATCTGAAGGTTCCAGGTATGAAGTCTCACTTCCTTTCTTCTATATGACGATCGTCTGATTTGAAGTAGATGTCTAACTTTGTTTGAACTTCTTCTTTGACAGAGATCCATTTCCCTCGTTACGCCAAACCACCGCAAGAGATCACAATGTCGAACCCCGGTCTGTTGGGTCGTCTTCATCAGGGAAAGAAGACGAGTCGTGCCCCTGCGACGACGTCCCATCCCGTCCCCGTGGTGAGGCCTGCTACGGTGCCGGTCGTCGAGCCGGAAGTTCGGGAGGAAGAACAACTCCAGCGCAACCGCAAGAGGCGGAGGCCGGAGGAGTCCCTTCCGACTGCTGAGACGGACGTATCTATCTTGGAGCCGCCGGTTTCCGCGATGCCTATCTCTGCTGTTCCGATGGCGGAGGGGTCTAGCCCCAGGCCCTCGACCAGCTTCCTGAAAACTGCGGCGGTCGCCGAAGCCGAAACTCCTCGGGGCAAGCCTTTTTTTGGCCGCGACCACGAGTTGGTCAACAGGTAAGACCGGTTTGATCTTTCTGAGTTAGGCTATTTGTGTAAGGCATATACTAACTCCTTTGTTTCTATTTGTTTGTGTTGCAGGGTCCGTCTTGCTGACCCGGATGTCTCGCTGATGGTGTTGGATTTCTTGGCGAGCAAGTCTCCGCGCCAGTCCCTCGAGGTTCCTTCTTATGTCTCCTGGGCCATCAACTCTCTTCCTAAGGCCTGAACGACCGATCTCGATGCGACCGCTCGTCGGTGGTCTGGAGATTCCATGCAGGCGACGCTCGCCCTGACTCTCCATGCGGCGACGATGGCAGCCCAAGCCGCTAAGGATTATGAGGGGCGAACCTCTAATGCTCGCCTTCATCAAGATCTCGAGATCGCTCGAATCCAGAATGCCGAGTTTGCTAACTGGATCCAGGCCATGGAGAAGGAATATTTGGAGACAGCCAAGCGAGCCAAGCAGGACCTTGACCGGATGAAGCAGGCGCTTGATCGGTCCCAAGGGGTGGCGGATCGATACCGCGATCAGATGACGGAGGCTCGTCGGATGCACGCGGCCTCGCAGGAGGAGGTGACTGGCTTGAAGGCGATAGTAGATCGGCTCAACGGTGAGCTGGAGAAAGCAAAGGGAGAACTGGACGCCAAGGTGGTCGAGCCTGCGGATGCTGAGAAGACGACTTCGGATTTGAAAGGGCAGATAAAGGCAATCGAGACCGATCCCTACCTCAGTGTGGCATACGTCGGCGAGTTCGCCTACTATATGGCCTATGTTGACGCTATCCGTGCCGCCAAGAAGGTAGGGATCGTGGTCGGCCCTATGATGGAGACCTTCAAGGCCTACGTACTCGAGCATCCTTTAAATCTGGAATTTTCCCTGCCGATCCTCGACCTCACCGACTTGGGGATCGACTTGAGCTGGTATCCTTTTCCGGATAAGCTTATTTATCCTGAAGTCGATGAGGGAGCGCGTACCGATCCGCCCGCTGGGGGCGAGGGCCAGTTGGGGTCGGCCTAATTGATTTTTGTTTTCCTTCGCTTTTAATTTTCTGTTTTTCTCTTCTATTGCCTTCGGGCTTGTATTGTGCGAACTTCTTGATTTGAATAAAATATTCCTTTTTCGCATCTGATTCTTTATAAGAACGATCGCCTTTGAATGTTTGCATGCGAATTTATACAAGTGTGTATAATTGCTTCTGATGTTGAATGTTTGAATGTTGAATGGATCCGAATGTTTGATAGTACGATCGACTGTTTGAATGTTGAATGGATCCGAATGTATTGACATACTTGGAAATTCTTACTTGTAAATTTCTTGAGCAAAACCGATCGTCATGTGTGTATCTGTGTGAAGCCGATCGTGTGTGGTTCCTTCCTCCCGATCTCATTTCAGGAATAGCTCCACTTTGCCCCTTGTTTTTGTTTACTTAGTGTAAGTAAGGGGGCGAAAATAGTATGTTGGACGAGCTATCTTGAGTTTTGCCGATTCTTTGAGGAACGACTTTGTGCACGGTCGCTAAGTTCGATGGACCGACCTCCGTAACCGTGTCTTTATGTGCGAGGCACATTCCATCCGTGTGTATGTCCCGAGACTCACTTTATTGTTAGGGTCCTCCGTTAGGCTGCGCCTGCCTTGTGTTTAAACGAAAGGCGAACGGTCTTGGTCTGGATAAGTCCTTGCACGGGGCGTTCGTCGGTTTATTCGACTCCACGTCCGCGGCTTGTTTGCACTTTTCTACCTCGGGTCGTCATGTTAGATGGCGACCCTCGACGGTATACGTTGTGACGAGGTAGGGACGTGTCGCCTTGTCCGGGTTCATCATGTTAGATGATGTACTTTGAGGGCGTGCGAGCGTGTCCACATATTTATTTGGAGGGTTCTTCGGCTACGCCCACCTCGTATTTAAACGAAGGGCGAGCGATCGTAGCCCAGTGGAACCTTGCATGGACGAAGTTATCGGTTCCATCGACCTCCAGGCCCATGGCTGCACTTTTTCTACATCGGATCGCCATGTTGAATGACAACCCTCGACGGTATACGTTGTGCTCGGATGGGCGATCGCTTGTATAGGTCTGTCAAGTTTAGACGATGACCTCTTGTAATGCGAGCGAGTTGTCCCCTTTTTAGTTGCTCGTTTTCGTCGAGGCGAATCATATAGATGGGATTGGAAAATCCCATTATACTCTTTGTACATTGTGTAACTGAAACTGAATACAAAGTTCTCACTGATAGTATTTCTTCAAATGTACAGCGTTCCAGGGATATTGGTCCGGAATGCCATCATGGTGTTCAAGTTCGTAGGCTCCCCTAGTTAGCCACTTAGATATCCTGAAGGGGCCTTCCCAATTTGGGCCAAAAACTCTTGTGTAAGTCTGGACCTTTTTGAGGACTAGGTCTCCCACTTGGAACTGTCTTTCCTTGACCTTCGAATTGAAGAAATTCTCGGATCTCCTTTCGTGGATTGTGTTCCTCACTTCCGAGGTCAGTCGCCGTTCTTCGAGCATGTCCAAGTCAATCTGCGGGGCCACATCATTGTTCGTCGTCATCTCTTGTTCAGTTCGGTGGCTGAGGACGGCGATCTCCGAAGGGATCACCGCTTATGTTCCGAAGGCGAGGGCAAACGGGGTCTCACTGGTTGAGTTTCTGGTTGTCGTTCGATAGGACCACAAAACATCCGGGAGCTCGCTCGCCCATCGTCCTTGCTTGGATTCGAGTCGTGATTTGATTGTGTGTTTGAGGATCTTGTTTACAGCCTCAACCTGACCGTTCGTCTGATGGTGGTAAGGGGCTGAGAACAACTTTTTGATTCCCCATTTCTCGCAGAATTGCATGACTTCTAAACCGTCAAACCGCTTCCCGTTGTCGGAGATTATAGCCTGGGGTAGCCCGAATCGGCATATGATGTTCTTCCATATGAACTTAATTACTTGTTCTTGGCCGATCTTGTTGAGTGGCTCGGCCTCAGCCCATTTTGTGAAGTAATCGACCCCTACAATGGCAAATTTACAGCCCCCTAGCGCCGCCGGCAAGGGACCTACAAGGTCGATGCCCCATTGGGCGAATGGCCACGGGTTGTACATTGAAGTGAGCTGCTCGGGGGAGAGCTTGATGTTTGGGCCCATCACTTGACACCTATGACACGATTTGGCATAGGCGATCGCATCTTTCTGAAGCGAAGGCCAGCAAAAACCTTGCCTGGTTGTTTTGTGGATGAGAGCTCGGCCTCCAGCATGATTTCCACAGATCCCATCATGGATCTCGGCTAAAACGAGCTGGCCTTCCTCCGGCGTAATGCACTTGAGGAGGGGAAGGCTGAAAGCTCGCTTGTAAAGCCGGTCGTCCAGTAGGGTGTATCTGGTTGCACGGAGCTAAAGTTGGCGAGCTTTGATACGGTCATCGGGGACCGTTCCGTCCTTTAAGTATTTAATGAAAGGTGTCATCCAGTTCTCCTCAGCGACGGTGACCGTGGTAATCAGGTTTCTGTCGATCGCCGGCTTTGCTGATTTCGTGATTTGGATGTTAGAGAAATCTGCTGCCCCATCTGATGATGCCAGTTTGGATAGGGCGTCGGCTTGGGAATTGTGCTCTCTTGGGACTTGTTCGATTAGCACTTTCTCAAATTTCGTGCACATTTGGGCGACCAATTCTTGGTATTTGACCATCTGCTCGCCGCGCGCCTCATATTCTCCCTTGACTTGGTTCACGACCAAGAGGGAGTCCATGAAGATGTGGAGACGGCGAACATCCAGGGCGAGGGCCAGGTCGAGCCCGCCTACCAAGGCTTCGTACTCGGCTTCATTGTTGGTCGCCCGAAACCCAAAACGCACAACATTTTTGAAACTTTGGCCGTCGGGGCTGATGAGGACAATCCCTGCCCCTGCTCGCAAGTTGGTTGCCGAGCCATCCACGTACAGCTTCCAAGCGGGACGACCGACCAGGGTCGGACTGTGAGGGAATGCTAATTCCACCACGAAGACCGCCAGAGCCTAGCCTTTGATCGCCGTGCGAGGAGCGTACGTGATACCGTATTGGGCGATCTCCAGCGACCATTTGAGGAGTCGCCCTGGTGTCAGGCCGGTGCAGAACTTGCCTTAAGGGGAGAGTTGTCAGAACCTCCACTTGATGTTCGAAGAAGTAGGCTTTTAGCTTGCGGGCACTCATGACCAGAGCGTAGGCGATCTTCTCCAGAGGCGTGTATCGCATTTCCACGTCATGGAGCGCTTGGCTAACGAAGTAGATTGGCAAGTGGGCTTGCCCCTCTGCTCGCACTAAAAAGCACTAAGCGCGACCTCCGACGCTGCTAGGTAAAGGAATAGCTTTTCGCCGGGGACCGGCTTTGCCAAGATCTGGGGGTTGGATAGATACTCCTTAATTTTAGCGAACGCAATTTGACTCTCCTTCGTCCATGCGAACTTCTTGTTCTTTATGGTCGCGAAGAAAGGCTTGCTTTTATCCCAGAGCCGAGATATGAAACGGTTGAGGGCGGCTAGACAACCTGTGAGTCGTTGCACCTACTTGACATTTCGACGCTCCTGCATGTCGAGGATCGCCTGGATCTTGGTGGGGTTTGCCTCGATCCCTCTTTGGCTCACGATGTGCCCCAGGAACTTCCCTGAGCTTACCCCGAAGTTGCATTTCTTGGGGTTTAGCTTCATATTGAACTTCTCGAGGATGGCGAACGTCTCGGCAAGGTCATTGAGGTGATTTTCCTTCTTGAGGCTTTTGACCACGATGTCGTCAATGTAGACCACCATGGTCTTGCCGATCTGATTGGCGAACATCCCGTTGACTAGTCGCTGGTAGGTCGCCCCTGCATTCTTCAAGCCGAATGGCATTCGGACCCAAAAGTATATGTCTTTTTCCATGTGGAACGATGTGTGATTTATGTCTTTCTTCGCCATTGGGATTTGATGGTATCCGGCGAAGGCATCCATGAACGACATCATTTCGCAACCTGCTGTACTATCGACCAAGTGATCAATATGAGGCATCGGAAAGTGGTCTTTTGGACATGCCGCGTTGAGGTCGATGAAGTCGATGCATAACCTCCAGGACTGTTCGGCTTTTTGACGAGCACCGCATTTGCGACCCACTGTGGTTCATCTGTATCTACTCCGATTAGTTTGTTATCGAGTAGCTTTTTGACTTCTATGTCGAGCGTTGCGTACTTCTCAGGACCGAATTTCCTACGTTTATGGTGAACAGGCTTCCTTGCCGGGTCAATCTTTAGATAGTGGCAGGCGTGTTCTGGACTTATGCCAACCATATCTTGATGCGACCAGGCAAAGACTCCGATGTTCTTACGTAGTAAATTGATCAGATCCTCCTTTAATTCGAGGTCGACGCTTGTGTCGATCTGTACTTCCCGCTCCGGGCGAGCCGGATCTATCGTTATGCTCTCCAACTCTTCAATGGGGACGATCGCCTCTCGTTTGGAACAATTTTCAGAATCGATCCTTGGATCGATGTCGAGGCTTGGTTCGAAATCGATCCTTGGCTCGATGTCGTCCGTTAATCGATGTGAGGTGGCGCCCTCTGAGTCGGGTTGGCACGATGTGCTTGGCTCGTCGATCTCCATGGGTTGATTTTCGATCGTTTCAATGTTACACACAGCATGGGAAGTATTGAAAGAAGTCACGACACGGGAGTAATTCAAACATCTCTTAGCCATTAATTGGTCTCCTTTTACAGTACCGACCGTTCCATCGGCAGTGGGGAATTTGATACAATAAAAGAAAGAGGAGGCGACCGCCTCGAAGGTTTCTAGAAATGGACGACCTAGGAACCCATTATAGATGTTGGGCCTATCTATGATTACAAAGTTTAGGTTCCTAGTAATCCTAACCTTGGGATCGTAGTAACATGTTAGCTCGACAGAGAGCTTGATCCTTCCATAGGCTTGGACTGTGCTGTTGCCGAACCCTTGGAGCACGGTGTCGAATGGCTTGATGAACTTGGTTAGGTTGCCGAGCTGGTCAAGAGCAGATTTGAATATGATATTGCAAAAGCTCCCATTGTCAACCAGCACGCGATCGACCATTTTCCCAAGGATACATGCAGAGATCACCAATGCATCCTCTTTGGGGCACTGCACCCCCTCTCTATCCTTGTTGGAGAAGGTGATGAGCGCGTCTTTAGAGATGGTCGGCTCCGGTGGGACCACGACATGGACCCCAGCGAACGCCCTCAGCTCGGCCTTCCTCTTTCTGTTCGATAAAGTGGAAACCGGGGAAAGGCCACCGAGGTTTCCACCTCCCGCCTGAAGCATATTGATCCGGCCGCCAGGGTTGATCGGAGGGATCGATTCATCAGAGTACTCTGGATAGTTCTGCTCGATCCTTGTGACCGGATTGGGAGGGATCACATCGCTTTGTCGGCGCTCGCGCCCTCCGGCCCTCTCTGATCAGGGCTCTGGCTTGGTGACCAAGTTATCTAATTTGCCTTCCTCAAACAGTCGCCAGAGTTGTCTGAGGAGGTCGCGGCACTGGCTGGTGTTGTGGCCGGGACTTTTATGGTAGGCACAAAATTTGTTGCGGTCTAGATGACCGTTGTCCCTTATCGGCTTTGGTTTGTTGAGCCATTCGCGCCCCTTGATGGCGTTAAAGATATGGGTCGGAGACAGATTGAGGTTGCGGAGGAGGTGAATCTCCACATCCTCGAAGGCTTTGAATTCACTAGGCGGCTTTGCGACCGCCTTTCTGGGCTTGGCGACCGTCTTCTTCTGGACGTGGGCTGGAGCCTTCCCTTCTCCGTCAGATCCCTCGCCTAAGCAGAGGGTGAGCATCCTCTGCCTGGCCAAAAAATCAGCGGCCCTAATGCGGAAGATCGCGTATGTCGGGGGGATGTCCTTTGTAAGGTGCCTGAACATGGGCGAATGGCCATAGAATCCTCCCAGGACTGAGTATAGAGCGAGCTCATCCCTAATGGGCTCGCCGGTGAGGACGATTTTGTCCACCCGATCGATGTAATCTTCATCGGGCTCGTCCTTCCCCTGCCTGATTTTCATCATGCGGTGGGAACCTTCTGGCCGAGCAACTTTGGCGGCGAAGTACGACGTGAAGTCGTTCGCCAGCTTCTCGAAACAGTTGATCGAATGAGGTGGCAGTGAGATGTACCACCTATGGGCGAGGTCGCCCAATGTGAACGGGAACATTCGGCACTTCGTCGCGTCCGATGCCCCACATCCGGTCATATAAATCCGGAACTTGCTCAGATGGGTCTCAGGATCCGATCTCCCCTCATATAGAGGTGTTTGAGGGGGAGCGATCTTCGGTTGGACTGGGGCGAGCTCGATATGGATCGCGAGTGGCTCACTCGGTCCAGCGATCGACCTCCTGGCGCCTGCCCCAGTTTCCAGGAGCGCCTTCATTTCGTCGAGTTGGCGCTGCATGGCGGCCATCGCCGTAGCCTGACTGCTTGCTGATTGGCTCCCGGAGCGTGAGCCGAGGCAATCATGTACTGATCCCCTGGCCCCATGATAGATGATGAGTTCTCCGCCACCGGGCTTAGTCCTTGGACGAGCGGGGGCCCGCTGGCCGGCTCGTCTGCTGGGAGTCGGGTATGCCGAGCTCCTGGTGACGGATTCTGATTCCGATGCCTCCCGGCTGAGGCCTGAATGCCCGGGTCGCCACGAGGGATCACTCCTTAGGCGGCTGAAAACGGAGTCGTCCCGCCTTACGAGAGCCTTTTCCTGCGGCTCGGGGCTTTCTGTCGATTTCTCAACATATATCCCTTTGAGCTTCCGCTTGCCTGCTTGGCGGATGGCTGACGGAGTAATGGTGGGAGAATCGCATGCCCTCCGTCGCTCCCTGAGGATGGCAATAGCCTCCTCAATCTGTTCCGCGGTCTGGAACTGATCGAGTGAGAGGCTGGGACCATCCCTCGGGGGTGGGAGTGAGAGTATAGCGTCGCCGCGGTCACCTTTCGCCGTAGGCTGGGATTCGGTCTGGGCCGGAATGAGATGTCCGGCAGATCGCAAGGTAACTCTTTTGGAGGTCGTGGCAGATGTCATGTCTCTGAAGGCTTTTCTTTGAAGAACAGTGAGTGTTTCTTCAAGTATATGTCTGGAGAACAGTGAGTGTTCTTCGAGACGGTCGGAATAAAAATGAAGGTTATAAGACCCCTTCTTCTAGCGCCAATTGTTGTTACCCAAAATATTATTCGGAGATGATATTGCTGGAATGGTCGAGTAACAAACAAATGCGAGAACACTTCCGTGGGAAAATAAATAACACAAGATTTGCCGGGGTTGTTAATCTCGGGCTTGAATGCTCTTGCGAGATGTTATTAATATAGATACTTTGGAGTACAAATATTAATGTTAGAATCTATTACAATGAGTGTAAAAACTTCTAGTTATCTTAGCTGTAGAGCGTGAAGATTTCCGGAAGAACCAGATATGAAGCTTTGTGTGTTCTTGCTTTAGACGTTCTATATGTGTGAATGAATATCACTGTGTATATGTATGTATTCGTCAGATGAGTTTTTGTTCTCTCTGTAAGTTTTTTTCGCTGTCTTCTCGATGATCCCAGGCCACTGTAGGAGGCCTGCTATTTATAGGAGACAAGGTTGATGGTCCTCTCCGGCGATCGCGGGCGACCGCCGTATTCTATATTAGAATAATGTGGGCGATCGTCCTATCACGTGGGGCTGTTTCCTTAAAGTCCGAGGCTGCTGCTGGCAGCCAGCTGTGCGAGCTAATGGGAAGCCTGCACGCGTCCTGAGTCGCTGTTTGGGGAGGACCCACCTTGTACCTTTCGGCGGGCTTGTCGGTAGGTGAAAGGCTGGTAACAGACTTGTAACACCCCCAGATTTAACCGGAAATATTACAGCGTCGTGGGGCCCGAGATGGAACCCACAAGGCTAAAAGAAATTTTCACAAACATTTACAAATGCCCGAGAGGCCAACGACGGTACTATCTTTAAAATTCACAAAGACTTATAAAATTCCATTTATCAAAAACCGTCGTAAAAACTCGTTTGAAATCGCAAGGCCAAACGGCCGACACTCAAAAGTTTAGAAAACGATTTCCAAAGTAACCTCAGTTACCAGATACCAAAAGAGCGTCTCAAAATACTCACGCAGCGGAAAAAGGCCAGCCAAAAAGATACTCTAGCAGCGGAATACAAGAACCAATCAAGAAACTCAATGCACACAACATGTCCTAGCCAAGATCCTCCGGAAGCTCATCTCTTCACGACCGCTACAAGCTCGATACTCCGAGAACCTAAAAGAAATCCCACGACGGGTCACCATAATATCCAACAATGATAACCGTCACATCACATTAATAATAACATACCAATGAGAATACAACATAAGAATACGACCAACGTAATCTTACCGCCATGACTTTACTTACTCAAGTAATTCTCATCAGAATAACCATTAAACTCGAACATAATATTTGTATTGTACCTCAAACAATACTCAAGATCATCAAACTATCATAACCAACTCACGATACGGAAATCTACCATTTCTGACCAATACGATCCATCGAATAAAATCATCAAATCCCAAGACGATAACCGATCGTCCATCAAAGACAAGACCAAGGAAAATATGGAACATACCTCGAGATATGATGTGCCACGATAATCATTTCTGTCTAATACGATATCGACAATGCAATGCGGACAAGGTCCTAACACAAGACCTACAAATGCATACTCATATGACAACGTCAATATGCTCAAAAACAATAACAACTATGTATACTCAATGGAAATCCCATGATCCAGCGCCCTCAGCATAGATCCCAAGATGATCCTACAAGATCAACACGAGGTGGATAACCAACAATATACATATGCACAACAATAACACAATCTTGGGTAATCCAACGATCCAGCGCCCTCGGCATAGATCCCAAGATGATCCGTCGGACCAACACGAGGTGGAAAAACCCGTCCAATGATCCGGCGCCCTCAAGATAGATCCCAAGATGATCCCGTCGGACCAACACGAGGTGGACATCCGATCCGGCGCCCTCAAGATAGATCGCGCGATCCCATCGGATCAACACAACATAAACAACACAATATGCATACACATATGCAAAACAATATGTTCATCATCATGAACAACGCAACATGAACGACAATATGACAAATCAATTAAGACGACCTCATGTTCGACAACATGAATGATAATACGCATGATCAAATCGCTAACTCTAACTGAATCGATATAAGATACTTGCCCGAGTCCTTCGGGAGAAATCTCGATGTCCAATCATCACCGACGATTATCCTCAATGCTCGGCGATCCAAACGAACAATGAACTATAGATACTCATATCCTCGTCTTTACCATAATGTAACCTTGATACTCGAACATACCAATAACTGAGATAATCATATACATTATGATTTATCTCCCAGAATCGAAAGAACGATATGCGATCCGAATACCCAGAGTTCACAATAATAATCATCGCTATTTATAAACGAAATGAAACTGAAACCATTCATTAAATATTATAACTGAGCAAGTAATAACTTGCCTCGATACCGATACCACGAAGCTGTTGCCGAACACATCGCCTTTGTCTACGAGCTCCTCAAATTTCGATCAAAAGCAATACGATGGACATACTCGAACACGACCGCAATATCCGGTTATAATCACCGATCAATAATCTCAACCTATCGAAGAAATCAAATAACACATATCCGATAACAATTAACAACCGATAAAACCAACCAATCGAACTCAACGGTTCAACACAACCTCGAATAAACATAGTCAGAACCAACCAAGTCAAACCATCACGAATTCCTAATCAAAACACAAAAATATCGCATCGTCGCCTACTTAGCGCACGTTAATCACCTAACGTAGCGACGCTAAGTTGCTCCGTTAGCGCTGCCACGCAAAGAAACGTGGCGTGCGCTAATGCCGCAGCATGGCATGCATTTCAAGCATCGTCTAACACTTCCATCATGACAATGATCAACTCATCTCGAGATTAAGGATTTCATAACAATCATGACATATAATTTAATAGTTCTTCAAGAACACGAATTATCCAAATTCACATTCATGATCCATAAAATGATAAAATCCGATGTGTTCTAACATCTAAAAATCCTTATTCATCATGTTCTTCGACATATAATTCATATAACTTCAAGAATCACAGTAGCATCACCATAATCGTTACCATACGAAGTAACCAACGACAAGACATCAAAAATCCGAATTGAAGAAGGGAATTACATCAACATATATCTTGAATTCCATCCAAAACCATACGAAACATATCAATACTCATATAGTGATAACAACACTAACTTAGTACGGTAATCCAACTCGTTGTCATGCTCATCAACTTGTTTATATGATAATGATCAACTCAAGAACATCATATACAATCCAAAACGAAATCTCAAAGTGAAGAGTAATTACCTTTTTTGAAGGAAAGGATTGATTTCCAAGAATCACCAATGATTTCAAGAACAAAGCTTCACTCCATAATTTCCATCTTTAATCTTGTTAAAGAGGATCATCCATCAGTGTTTAGGAACTCCAAATGTTCTCCCAAGGTTGTCTCTATCGGGTGAAAGGAAAGAAATGGACGAAATGTTTCATGACACCCGTTTGTCCCTTTATATAAAATGCACCACTAGCGTGCGCTAAACCATTATGTTTAGCGTGCGCTAGCCTTAGCGTGCGCTAACTGACTTTGTTAGCGTGCGCTATCGAAGCCCAAAGGCTACTGCCTTGCTTCGTAAACTAACTTACGTACGTAATGCCTATGCATTAACATACGTAAAACATCCTGCTTAGCGTACGCAAGTCATTTATCTTAGCGTGCGCTATCCGAAGTTGACTAGCTACAGTGTTCACCTACCACTCGTCCCCACATTCCGACAGCATCTGGCAAGGATAAGATTCCTTGTTGACTGATACATAGTTAGCGTGCGCTAAGCCTAATATTTTAGCGTGCGCTAATACTTCAGGACAACAACCGTTGACTTACGTAACGTGCGCCGAAGCAATGGGTCCACACGCAGATTCCTTCCGATCTGTCTGCACTAGCGTACGCTAACCTATAAACGTAGCGTGCGCTAATCCTGCACGATAGCGTGCGTTATGCATGAATATCAGCGTGCGCTAATAAGGCTATACTTAGCCATTTTCCGCAGCTTCTTGTCCAACGCCTCGACATACCAAAAGCGAACATAAGACACACCGAACACAAACATCGAATCCAATAATATCATCATACGATATACCCAATATCAAAAGTACGACAACCCGATACACAATATCTCAAATGTAATTGTCGACCAAATACGACAATTATACCGATATCGATATCTCGGTCCTTTATTTATTTTATCTCTACTGCATGCATTCCACGTACAATATAACTCGGATAAAATAATATTAAACATCAGTAGTAGAAATTCCGGATATTACATTCTACACCCCTTAAAATAAGTTTCGTCCTCGAAACTTGCAATCCGTCATAGAAAACAAACAAACATACTGTTCAACCCAAAATATCCCAAAACCATCACGACAACGATTAATCATCATCATTACCAAATATCCAAAAGAGCATACTTCCAAATACGCAGGTCGACGATCTCCGGAGATACTAGCCAGCGATCTCACTGAACAATCTCAATACGCTTACGATCACAATTCCCTGAGTCTCAACAAAATATATCATCTTTGGATGAAACAATCTGCCCGAATCAAATCCTGTCTGCCTGATTACATAATCAAGTCCCAATTCCGATAAGACGAATAATATCCGATGTATCTGTGAAACAACTGCTCAATACAACGACACGAATTCCGAAACATCAACACAAAATCCAACGCTCAGATGATCACCAAAAATGATCAACTAATAAATCAACTGAATTTATCATCAACATGATAAAAATTCCAATCTGACCAACCAGAGGTCAAAACACAATCGAGAATATCATCAACGTGATAAACTCCAATACAACCAACGAACGATCAACGACAATCGAGAATACCTTCACACGGTAAACTCCAACACTATCAACACAGAACCACAGAAACAGATATATGAAAGAATAACATTCTCAAAACGTCAAATCAATCACGCACCGTAGATCTCAATAAACATACCCAACTGGCGAACATTTCCCTCGGCATACGAACAACGAGTCGCAAATCGACGAACATACCAATTCATACAAGGAGTGGGAACGACCACTCAATATCCAAAACAACCAAAGATGGGGTCACCATCCCCATATTTACACTTACAAAGAAATCATTCAAAGATCACTATGGTAAGATTACGCTACTACCGCACCAATGGAATCACGTAGCACCTATGTCCCGGTTTTACAAAGTCCAAAGTTCCAAAATTTACATCTGTACCGATTCTACAAAACGCAGTATAATTCTCTTGACTGATCAATCCATGGATCACCCATGGATAGCCAATCTACCATACTAAACTTCGAATCTCTTTCATCGTACCATACTGATGTACCATCCAGTTCGTGAGTCACACTCATATCTTCACCATAATAGCATTATGCACTAAATGCGTATGTACCTCGATCACATTTTCAAAACCAGTTTGAAATCATATATTCTTGTCACGAAGACAATTTTCGAAAGTTCTTTCAAAAATTTCAAAACTAAAAACATAAATTTTGGTAAGATCACAAGGTCAATTTTGAAAAATTAACTCGCTCGATGGTGCCAAGTATTTGATATCATTCCTTCGAATCCACACGATTTCAAGTTTTAAAATGAAAAGTATGCAAATGCTCGACTATATCCATACTCCCGTATACCAATTCGGTTCGTCACCAATATCCACCGATATTCCATCGAAAACCACACGATCGAGTTCCAAAATCTCAATATATAAATTCGACTAAACTCCTTTTCCACACATGACTTGCAACGTCACCATTAACCCATCCTGGATCACCTTAAATATGATATGACAAAATATTGAAACAAATCCACACAGCCAAAGACTTCCCGAGAGGTTCAATTTGAACAAGTAAACCAAAGCCTCAAAAGGCGGAAATAACATAGGTAAACGATTGGTAAAGTGTTTTACAGATCTCGAGAGTTTTAAGAAAACAGAAAAGCCTTTTGAAACATTAGGGTCTCAGCCCGTATCTCGTTCCGCATTACAAGAAGTTTAAAAAGTAGAAAACTCTTTTCGGACCCCAAGTCCTGGGTTATAAAACCATTTCAAAATCGATTGGGTCTCGACCCAAAATCATTTTCCGTAAAACATCCGTAAAATATTCATTTTGAAAAGTATCATTTTCAAATGCTCAAAAACAGTTCATATATCTCAAATGAATTAACATGCTACATGTTCTTCTCAACAATCCATAGTCCTTCTCCCGATTACACAATTCCGTTCCAAAATCTAGCTGATATACTGATTTCCAAAATCATAACTTCTCAAGATCATCCATCCTATCCCAACTCTCACCTTATATTGAAATGCATAATATCTCTGAATCTCAAAACATATCAACTTAGAACTCAAGTAAATCTCAATGAAATTCAAAATCCGAATACTTACAGATCGTGAAGCCGACGATTCCCCGTGATCTCGGCACATGTCTAGACTCAAGAAAATACTCGACATTGTAATTTCAAAACTCACGTTTTGCAAACTCAGCAACTCAAGAACACAATATATCACGTAAACACCATTTGGAAAAGTTATAACAAGCCCAAGACGATCTTGGCAAATCCGATAACGCACAAGCCCGAGTGAACAACAAAGACTCACGGCTCTAATATTTGTCAATCGACAACTCGAATGACGCAACAAAAACACGACCAACTCGACCCAAATGCCTAGGTTTTCTCAACCTAAGCTCGATACCATATTCGTAACACCCCGCATTTAACCGGAAATATTACGGCGCCGTGGGCCCCGAGATGGAACCCACAAGGCTAAAAGAAATTTTCACAAAAATTTACAAAGGCCCGAGAGGCCAACGACTTTACTATCTTTAAAATTCACAAAGACTTATAAAAATCCATTTATCAAAAACCGTCGTAAAAACTCGTTTGAAATCGCAAGGCCAAACGGCCGACACTCAAAAGTTTAGAAAACGATTTCCAAAGTAACCTCGGTTACGGATACCAAAAGAGCGTCTCAAAATACTCACGCAATGAAAAAGGCCACCAAAAAGATACTCTAGCAAATGAATACAAGAACCAATCAAGAAACTCAATGCACACAACATGTCCTAGCCAAGATCCTCAGAAGCTCATCTCTGCACGACCGCTACAAGCTCGATACTCCGAGAACCTAAAAGAAATCCCACGACGGGGTCAGCCATAATATCCAACAATGATAACCGTCACATCACATTAATAATAACATACCAATGAGAATACAACATAAGAATACGACCAACGTAATCTTACCGCCATGACTTTACTTACTCAAGTAATTCTCATCAGAATAACCATTAAACTCGAACATAATATTTGTATTGTACCTCAAACAATACTCAAGATCCTCAAACTATCATAACCAACTCACGATACGGAAATCTACCATTTCTGACCAATACGATCCATCGAATAAAATCATCAAATCCCAAGACGATAACCGATCGTCCATCAAAGACAAGACCAAGGAAAATATGGAACATACCTCGAGATATGATGTGCCACGATAATCATATCGCCTAATCCGATATCAGAACAATGCAATGCGGACAAGGTCCTAACACAAGACCTACAAATGCATACTCATATGACAACGTCAATATGCTCAAAAACAATAACAACTATGTATACTCAATGGAAATCCCATGATCCAGCGCCCTCAGCATAGATCCCAAGATGATCCTACAAGATCAACACGAGGTGGATAACCAACAATATACATATGCACAACAATAACACAATACTGGGTAATCCAACGATCCAGCGCCCTCAGCATAGATCCCAAGATGATCCCGTCGGACCAACACGAGGTGGAAAAACCCGTCCAATGATCCAGCGCCCTCGGATAGATCCCAAGATGATCTCGTCGGACCAACACGAGGTGGACATCCGATCCGGCGCCCTCGGATAGATCGCGCGATCCCATCGGATCAACACAACATAAACAACACAATATGCATACACATATGCAAAACAATATGTTCATCATCATGAACAACGCAACATGAACGACAATATGACAAATCAATTAAGACGACCTCATGTTCGACAACATGAATGATAATACGCATGATCAAATCGCTAACTCTAATCGAATCGATATAAGATACTTGCCCGAGTCCTTTGGGAGAAATCTCGATGTCCAATCATCACCGACGATTATCCTCAATGCTCGGCGATCCAAACGAACAATGAACTATAGATACTCATATCCTCGTCTTTACCATAATGTAACCTTGATACTCGAACATACCAATAATCGAGATAATCATATACATTATGATTTATCTCCAGAATCGAAAGAACGATATGCGATCCGAATACCCGAGTTCACAATAATAATCATCGTTATATGCACTATAAACGAAATGAAATCAAATCATTCATTAAATATTATAACCGAGCAAGTAATAACTTGCCTCGATACCGATACCACGAAGCCGCCGCCGAACACATCGCCTTTGTCTACGAGCTCCTCGGCCCCGATCAAAAGCAATACGATGGACATACTCGAACACGACCGCAATATCCGGTTATAATCACCGATCAATAATCTCAACCTATCAAGAAATCAAATAACACATATCCGATAACAATTAACAACCGATAAAACCAACCAATCGAACTCAACGGTTCAACACAACCTCGAATAAACATAGTCGAACCAACCAAGTCAAACCATCACGAATTCCTAATCAAAACACAAAAATATCGATCGTCGCCTACTTAGCGCACGTTAATCACCTAACGTAGCGTGCGCTAAGTTGCTCCCGTTAGCGCGCGCTAGGCAAGAACGTAGCGGCGCTAATGCCGCAGCTGGCATGCATTTCAAGCATCGTCTAACACTTCCATCATGACAATGATCAACTCATCTCGAGATTAAGGATTTCATAACAATCATGACATATAATTTAATAGTTCTTCAAGAACACGAATTATCCAAATTCACATTCATGATCCATAAAATGATAAAATCCGATGTGTTCTAACATCTAAAAATCCTTATTCATCATGTTCTTCGACATACAATTCATATAACTTCAAGAATCACGGAAGATCACCATAATCGTTACCATACGAAGTAACCAACGACAAGACATCAAAAATCCGAATTGAAGAAGGGAATTACATCAACATATATCTTGAATTCCATCCAAAACCATACGAAACATATCAATACTCATATATTGATAACAACACTAACTTAGTACGGTAATCCAACTCGTTGTCATGCTCATCAACTTGTTTATATGATAATCATCAACTCAAGAACATCATATACAATCCAAAACGAAATCTCAAAGTGAAGAGTAATTACCTTTTTGAAGGAAAGGATTGATTTCCAAGAATCACCAATGATTTCAAGAACAAAGCTTCACTCCATGATTTCCATCTTTAATCTTGTTAAAGAGGATCATCCATCGTTGTTTAGGAACTCCAAATGTTCTCCCAAGGTTGTCTCTATCGGGTGAAAGGAAAGAAATGGACGAAATGTTTCATGACACCCGTTTGTCCCTTTATATAAAATGCACCACTAGCGTGCGCTAAACCATTATGTTTAGCGTGCGCTAGCCTTAGCGTGCGCTAACTGACTTTGTTAGCGTGCGCTATCGGCCCAAAGGCTACCGCCTTGCTTCAGAACTAACTTACGACGTAATGCCTATGCATTAACGCACGTAAAACATCCCGCTTAGCGACGCAAGTCATTTATCTTAGCGTGCGCTATCCGAAGTTGACTAGCTACGTTGTTCACCTACCACTCGTCCCCACATTCCGACAAAGATCCGGCAAGGATAAGATTCCTTGTTGATCGATACATAGTTAGCGGCGCTAAGCCTAATATTTTAGCATGCGCTAATACTTCGTGACAACAACCGCTGACTTACGTAACGTGCGCCGAAAGCAAATGGGTCCACACGCAGATTCCTTTCGATTCTGCGCACTAGCGACGCTAACCTATAAACGTAGCGTCGCTAATCCCGCATTTATAGCGTGCGTTATGCATGAATATCACGTGCGCTAATAAGGCTATACTTAGCCATTTTCCGCAGCTTCTTGTCCAACGCCTCGACATACCAAAAGCGAACATAAGACACACCGAACACAAACATCGAATCCATAATATCATCATACGATATACCCAATATCAAAAGTACGACAACCTGATACACAATATCCTCAAATGTAATTGTCGACCAAATACGACAATTATACCGATACTGATATCTCAGTCCTTTATTTATTTTATCTCTACTGTACAGATTCCACGCTGTACAATATAACTCGGATAAAATAATATTAAACATCAGTAGTAGAAATTCCGGATATTACAAGACTGGGGTCAAAGGCCTTATCTTGCGGCGCCTTTTGTGGATCTGCACGTCGGTCCACGTCCGAGATTCGGTCTTCGAAGACTTTGACGGGTGTCGGGTTCACATGCAGTATGGGACGATCGTCCACGGTCAGGTATCATCGGCGATCGCCAGATACCTAGAGACGATCGCTTTGGACGCCGATCACTAGGTGCTTATCCAGCGTCCGTCTTCTTTGACTGGCTTCTGACCATCGTGCCGATTGCCATCGAGGCGTATAAATCGCCGCACAACAACTACCCTAGAGAGAAATATGTGTTAGGTCGACCGGCAAGTCCAGCGTGGCAAGTTCGGGTGCCACGCATGATACAATTTGGAGAAAATGGGAATTGGAGTAAATTTACTGAAAATTGAAAGATGATGTATTTTTGAAATATAATTTTAAATTCGTGTGCAATTTGAGAAAGTGACGAGACGTTGTGAATTTAGGTGCAACGAACCCTCAAGAGAAATAGGTGTTGGAACGATTTAAAACGACATCGTGTTGTTAGGTCGACCGACAAGTCCGGGTGCCACGTGTGATATAATTTGGGGAAAATGGGAATCGAAGTAAAATTATTAAAATTAAAAATTGATGTATTTTTTAAACATAAATTTAAATCTGCAATTAGGGAAATTGGTGAAACCCTAAATAAAATAAAGAAATTAATGGAATATATCAGACAAAAAGATATCTCTATGAGACTATGGCATCTTAATTTTTCTTGTCTTTTTAACTTTGTCTTCTTCCTTTTTCTTTAATTTAAAAACGGCCGTTGATAAAAAAGCTCGAAGAAAGGAAAGCCTACTTCTCCGTTTTCTTCCTTTTTTTTTCTCTTTTTTTCTTAGATTCCGAAGAGAAATATCAAACCAGAGGCCTATATATGTTCACAAGGGGGACACACTCCCCTTGTGTGAAGAACACCATTTGCTACACAAGCAGCAGAGTGTTTCGTTGAGTGTGTTTGAAGAAGAAGAAGAAGAAGAAGAAGAAATGGTGTTGATTACAGAAGAAATTATCAAACAGTTTGAAACCCTGATGGAGAAAGGTAAGCGCCGCAGTTTATTTAGTTATTTTAATTCTCAGTTTCGTGATCGTTGGATCTGACCTTCTGATGGATGATCTCTGATATTCATTGCGGTGCAGTTGATGATGAACCACTGAAGAAAACTTTTCAGGTTTTGCACCACTTTCGTTTGATATGTTTGCTGTTTTTTCGGGTGAATGAAATCATTGGGGGAAATACTTCTTTTCATCAAGTCAAAATTGATTTGGGGACTCTAATGTTGTAACGATTTTCTAATTTTTCAACCCTAATTGTGGTGAGATGGTTGGAAATTGGAATGGTCTGCGAACTCAAATCTGTGCTTTTTGCTGGCATTTGTCGTAAATCGATCAATTTATGTTGTTAGTTAGTCGAGTTGAGTAACTTGGTGGTACTATGGCAGTAATGAGTAGGGGGAACTTGTGTAGGACGGAGTCCGAATTTTACTGTGGTAGTAAAGAGTAGGCGAAAACTTTTTTTTTTTTTATTTTTTTGTCTAATTTTAGTTGTTTTTGTTTTTGCAGGTTATTTTAATTCTTTTTATTGTTTTTTATTTATTTTTTATGTATTTCTTTTTTGAAATTTTAATTCTAAAATTTAGTTTTAGAGGACTGTGTGAGATAATCGTTTCTAAGGACTATAAAAAATGGTCCTCGTTTGAGTTTGCAACGGAATTTGGTTTTTGTGTTTATCAGTCTGTTTAAGAAATTTCGGACGATTTCTAGTCAAAAACTATGAGGAGGAAATGGTTGGTTGGTTGAATTTTAATCCAGCTTGGGTGGAGGTTGATCGGATCTTTGGCTTTACTGCATTGCGGTTTCAGATGATCGGTCGTGTTTTAGGCCCGATCCGCAATTAGCGACTGTAGCAATTCTTGTCTTTTTATTTTATTTCATTTTATTTGTGTAAAAAGTGATTCTGATTTCCTAGAATTTCCAAAGAAAAATATCGATGAACAAAAATCTGAGGGCTTACAATCAATGGCATAGCCAACGAGGGGCCAAAGCTTCAAAACCCTTACCAAAATATTAATTTTATTTTTTGTTTAGTTTTCATGGGTAAATTTTGTTTTTTCCCCCTCAAATGGGTGAGCCTGGGCCCTGGATCCCCCCTCCCCCCGTTACTCCCGTGCGTACAATATTATTCACTTAGTTCGCTAATTTTGTCGTGATTTGCAGAATATGCATAATGGGTATCAGAGGGAGACTTTGGTGAGGTTTCTCAAAGCAAGGGATGGAAATGTTTCGAATGCACATAAAATGGTCTGTCGCATTCGACAGCTTTTTTTGAATCATTTAATTTTATTTTTCTTCTTCTTTAGGTTGTGAACTGTACCCTATATTTTTCAGCTTATCGACTGTTTGAACTGGAGGGTACAGAATGAAATTGATAACATACTGGCGGTGAGTTTTGGGATTATTTTCATTTAGAATAATATTCTGCTTCGTGTTTTGTACGCCTGCACTAGCATTGCATGCTTATATTCTGAAAGGACATGCATGTCCTTATTAGAAGTTATTATCGGTTAATAAACTTAAATCCTAGACCGATAATGTATATAAATTGAAGTGCATTGATATGATTTGGAAATTTAAAAGAGAAAAAAAAAAATAGGTAAGCATAAATATTGAAATAAATATTTATTAAAAGATGACTATTGGTGGATTTTAAACTGCGGAAGTGAGAGAATGTTCCAAACTTAGACTTTCTGGAGTTAGAACTTCAAATATAAGTACATCGAATTACTATTTTTTATTTTCTATTTAATTACCTTTTAATTTTAACTGGTTACTTCTGCAGAAGCCAATTAACCCCACTGATCTATATAGAGCAGTACGAGATTCTCAGCTTACTGGAATGTCTGGATACTCGAAAGAGGTAGAAATCTTTACTGGATGGATGTGATTTTTATTTCTTTTAAATATTTCAGTTGAATTTGTATTCCTTGCATCAAATTTGAATTGTCCTCATTCCCCGTAAGTTTCTATTGTGATAGTGTTGCTTTATCGATTTAATTTTATAGGGTCATCCTGTTATTGCTGTTGGTGTAGGGCGCAGCACATATGACAAAGCATCTGTAAGAAAAAAAAGTCCTTTTTTTAATTTAATTTTTTAAAACTTTATCAATGTAGTTTGCAATTATTTATTTTATTAAAAAAAATTTAAAAATTCTGTCATGAAATACCTAGCAAAATTGTGTCTTCTTCTCCTCAGATTCACTACTATGTTCAATCACACATCCAAATGAATGAATACAGAGATCGTGTGATATTGGTGAGTCCTAGCAATTTGGAAGTCTCAATTTTCAAAAAATATATTTATTTGCAATAGATTTTGTCTGTTAATACCTACTCTGGTTCATTTGCAAGCCTTATGCGACAAAAAAATTTGGTCGGTACATTGGCACATGCATAAAGATTCTGGACATGACTGGTCTGAAGATTTCCGCTCTGAATCAAATCAAGGTACTTTCCCTTTTAAGAAAAAGTTTATGTTTATATGTCTATAAGCTAAGATGCATTGTACTCGAAACATGTATGAAGCTTGATATGGTGATTATATTGTGAAGGGGCACACTGCTGTCGGGCTGTCTTCTAAAACTAAACCGTAAAATGAAATACCAAAAAAAAAAAACGAAAAAAAAAACTGAAAAAAAAATATTCTAAAAAACTGATAAAAATAGAAAAACTAAAAGAACTAATAAAATGAAAAAGAAATATAGACTCCACCGGACGAAATACATTCCATTGGACAGCCCGACAAGTTTTGGCCTATTGTGAAAATATTCCCTCTAACCCTTGAAGCAAATTACATGTAGCTGTTGTCTGTGATATCCACTATAGATGACCTGAACTACCCTGAGAAGACGGAGACATATTACATAGTCAACGCCCCGTACATATTTTCAGCATGTTGGAAGGTTTGGCATGTCCGCTTATGGCATTTGTTCAGTTTCTAGAAACTACGTCAACATCAACTATCTATGTAATGGCTTTTTTATCATTTGCAGGTTGTTAGACCTCTTTTGCAAGAAAGAACAAGGAAAAAAGTTCAGGTTCTTTCAGGCTCCGGGAGAGATGAATTTTTGAAGGTGGGGCTGTTATTCTGGTTCTTATTGTATAAAATTTTATTTTTTAAATAAAAATTACTCCCTCAGTACGGCTCAAGTTTGAAAAGGGTTAATCACAAAAAGGCCTTGAAGTTTGAAGTAATATCAAATATAACTAGCTAACTAAAATTACAAAAGTACCTCGGGAATTTTACTTTTTTGTCCTATTTACCACTTTCGTAAGCAAAAATCATTTCATAACAACCCTTCACATTTTATATAAATATTTTATCGCGAGCCTCTTAATTTTAACACTGATTTAAACCACTGGGGTATTTTTGTAATTTCCTTAGCTGGGTTTTTTTGTAATTACATTTAAATCTCAAAGGTACTTTTGTAATGGGAAAGCACACTTTCTAGCATTAATTATCGACCTATTTTCACTTTGGTACCTTAATTACGTGTATTTACGGATACCAACCTTAATTCCTCGATCTGTTATCTTTTGCAACCATTTCAGCCAAATTAACACTAATTCCGAGCATTTATGATGATTAACATTAAATCCACAACCTCCGACCTCATAGCTTTCCACGGCTATGAGATTGATTCGAGCTATCCGTTTCCACGTAAACCCCAATCTTATGGAAATCCCTAATTTTCCTCATAAATCTGATTTATCGATTGAATTACCATGATGGAATCAAATTAATTGTTAATTGGCTTAGAACATGGATGATATGCTATGATGCACGGATTCTTCAAAATTCACCGGTATGCAGTATCGGATACTGCATGGGTGCGGGTACGATTCGCACGGGATTCACCACGTGGCGAATCCGTGCAAAAAAAAAAATCGGACTCGCGTATCCTTGCACGGAATACGCGTATCCGGTGCGTGGGGAGGGGGAGGGGGTGATTTTTTTATTTTTTTTTTTTTGTTTTTTTTTTTTGTAATTTTTAAAAAGTAAATCAAATAAACTAAAATACAAAAAGTAAATCATTTAATAAGTAATTATTTTTACAGTTTTACCTTTAGCGGCATTCACGAACAGTATCAGAAAGCTCCGCTGCTCAAAGCCATTTTGAATTGTTTTTTGTATGACTTGTTTTATGTATTTGAATTGGTTTTATGGTGATATTTGAATTGTTGATTTTATATTTAACAAGTGTTATATATAAAATATAAAATAAACAGACGTATTCTTGCCGTATCGCACCCTAACATTTTCAAAAAACCGTATCCCCGCACCTGCCCGGAATTATAGTGGAATTATAGTTACTTATCATAAGTTGACCTATTTGCCATTCAATGACCGGAATTAGTGTTAAATCAATCGGAAAGGTTGCAAACGGTAACTAACAAAGGAATTAAGGTTTATATTGGTAAAAACATATATTTAAGGTTGCAAAGTGAAATAGGTCGTTTATTAAGGTTCAAAAGTGTAATTTTCGCTTTTGTAGTTATCCCTTTTCTAAAATAGAACATTTGTCTAGTGTACTTATGTAATTTAAAAAAGAAAAGGAATGGATTATTTCGTAATTAGGCTAAATTTCAAGGGTAATATTTGTAATTATCTCTCATATTCAACCAAAATGTGATTATCCCATTTAAACATACTTTCATTCGACTTTTCACATCTAGAGCTATACATATTTATGCAGATCATGGATTATGAATCCCTCCCACATTTTTGTAGAAAAGACGGCTCAGGTTCGTCTCGGCATTCTAGGGATGAAGGAGTTAGCGATTGTTTTTCTTTCGACCATCCTTTCCATCAGCAGCTTTATAACCATGTGAAGGAGAAGGCTGCGCTAGTTAGGTCCATTGCACCAGTCAGACATGGTTCGTTCCACGTAGACTTTCCGGAGCCCGATCCAGATCTTAAGATTATCGAATGTGAATTGCAAAGACTTGGGAATGAAAAGGGGCTTTCTCAATCCTTAAACGGTCTTAAGGTGAACGGGGACTGAATGTGGATGAGACCGGTTGAGTGTGGCATACTCATAATGTTATAGGAATTGCTTGCATTGTCTTGATGCAGGTTTTGGGGCTGAGCTGGATATTTTAAATTGACCATGTATGTTATGGGTGGAATGCTACAATTATCTTGTGGAAGTGGAACATATATATAAAGAGGGGTTGGCAGGGGCAACTGCCCCTATAATATATACAAACATAAAATTTTATGTATAAATTTGTTGAAATTTATTTTATCTGTGGTTAATTCAAAAAAAAAAGGAAAAAAGAAAGAAAAATACCTGATGGTTTGTTTTGTTACATTTTATAAAATTACATTGAAACTCTTGAAGTTTTGTTTTTGTTGCGTTTTTATCCAGACGACAGTTGAACTACATTGTCTAATATTTTACATTTATATCTTTAAGTATTTGATTCCGTTGTGTTCTTTATCCAAACGATAATTGAACTAGCGTCGTCAAGTATTTTACAATTATATCTTTCACTATTTCCAAAATACTACTGTGCCCCTAGAGGTGGCCACGGTTCCGGTTCCGGTTCGAACCGGTAACTTAGTGCTACGGTTTCGGTTCGAACCGGGAACCGGCGGTTCCGGTTCCGAACCGTCCGAACCTATTTTTTTTTTTTTTTTTTAGTTCACTTCAATTGTTTTTATAATGAAATAATCAATATAAAATAAAAGAAACAATTTTGAAAATAGGATATTCATCATGGGAAAAGAAAACAACGTACCATGGATATTCATCATGGGATTGATGTATCCGATTGAAATTATGATTCTGCTTAGTGGAAACATTATGGAAAATTGAAATTACTGAGCTAAGTCAGTTTAGGCTGTTGAGCTATAGCCCAAGAACACATCAATCTACGAACAGGGTGCCAACTATATCTAGTTGTCAAATCATGAATAATCTTTTTGAATAGTCAATTACCCGGTCTGTTTTTCCCGGTGAAGTCACAGCATTTTATATATATGATCTGTTATATGAGGGTGCTTCACATCCAGACACCGCAACAAATACTGGATATCAAAGCTTACATATGGGCGTTTTTTCAAGAAACCAGTTAGTTTTTTACTCGAAAGAACCAGGAGTCTCTTCCCAGCAAAGAGTGGATATGGCAAGAGCAGAATAATGATTGTTTGTAGAGATTAAAAATTTCAATTTTTTCAACGGTTCCCGGTTCCGGAACCGTGTGAACCGGCGGTTCCGAACGGTTCGCGGTTCCACGGTTCGGTTACGGTTCCGAACCGGGAACCGCCGGTTACATTTTCTGGAACCGGAACCGAACCGTCTGGACACGGTTTCGGTTCCGGTTCGGAACCGTCTAACACGGTTCCGGTTCCAGAACCGTCCTATACGGTCCGGTTTCACGGTTCGGTTCCCGGTTCCGGTTTTTTTGGCCACCTCTATGTGCCCCCAACTATTCAAGTTGCATTTTCCAGACAAGAGGTTAGGTTAGGACTATGTTGTAAGATTTAAAAAAATTAAGATTTAAAAAATCAATTCACTAAAAAAGCAGCATCACATTAATAAATTTCCAAAACAATTACCCATTTCTTTTTACTAGTCACTAGATGGTAAAATCCATGGTCACAAATATACATATCCCGACAAAAAAAAAAAATTAAGACTCATCCTGCAACATACTGCACAAAAAGAAATGATAATCACTCACTAAACAGGCTTCTTCTCACAAGGCGCAGCCTCAACTTAATTTTTTCTTCCTGTAAAACACACTGCTCAAACTAGGCATCAGCACTTTCTTCGTGACAGACGTCTTCGCCTTTTGCAGCTTACGTGTTTCCACTGCTACTTTCGGCTTTTCTTGAATTTTATAATCTTGAGGAGACGATTCCAACAGCTTCTCCTTCTCCACAAGAATCCGAGAAGCTGCTTCGACCGCCTTCTTCTGCTCAAGTTCGCGCCATCTTCTTAATTCTCCCTCTACCGCCTTCCTAGCCGCCTCAGCCATCTCAGCTTTCTTCAAAGCTTCTTCTGTCGCATTTCTCATATCCTCGATTTCCTTTAAAGAAGCTTCCAATCTCTTTGCAGCCTCATTTTCGCTAGCTCTCACAGCTTCCACTTGAGCCGTAGCAGCTTCAACTTTCATCCCCACCAACTTGTCTGATTCTTCAACTTTTCGACTCAGGGCTTCAAACTCGTCTCTCGATATCGTGATCCGGGCCCTGCTCCCAGAAGAAGCCGAGGCCCGCGCAGCATCGGTTCTTTCAGACAGCTTCTGTATTTTGTCGAGGGCTCTAGCTTCAGCAGCTTTAGCTTCTTCGGCTTCTTCTGCCGCAGCCTTAAGCTTCTTATCAGCTTCCTCCAGCTCGACCCTAGCAGTTTCGGCTTCCAGCTTAAGCTCCTCGGCTCGCTGTCTCATCTCTTCGGCTTCAAGCTTGGAATCTCGACTCTCTAACGCCAGCTGGTGGATCATGGCGGTCATTTCACGAGAGATACCTCGTGCTTTCGCTTCCTCGGCAATGGCTTCTTCGAGCTCGGACTTGGCTTTTCTCAGCTTTACATGGAGATTACCGGCAACCGATTCCGTTTCTAATTCTTTCTCCTTCAATCCAAGATGCTCTCTCTTTATTTCATCCAATTCTATTTTAAGTCTCTCCATTAGACATCCAAGCGAAGTTTCTTCTTCGACTACTTCATTCAGCAACACTTTAGCATCGTACAAATCTCGAGCAACAGTTTTCAGAGAATCAAGATCTTTACCCTTTTCGTTCTCCATTTCGTCACGTAAAACTTCGATTTCCGACATCTTTTCCCTCAGTCGAGCCTCCAGGCTCCCAACAAGCTCCGAATTGAAATCTTTCTTCAAAAGAAGCAACCTTTTCTCTAATTCTTCGCGTTTGGTTCTATATATCCGCTTCTGTTCATCCTTGTCGGCATAAATTAACTTCTCTTCCTCCTTTGCTCGTGTGCTTTCGAGATTGACTTCCCGAATCGAGTTTTGTACACTAGCAATTTCCTTATATAATTCGGCAACTTTTACCTTATATATATTAGTAGCATTCCCGGCTTCGTCAGCTTTTCCGTTTGCTGTGTTTCTTATTTCCACGGACGCATTATATTCCTGACGGGTTTTCCTTAGCTCCTCTTTTAGAGCATCGAGTTCGGATACTGCAGCTATATACTCGACTATTGGAAATTCAAGATCCGCATTTGAGGATTTATTAATTTCTTTAAAATTCCCATTGTTGGCTTCGGAAAACTGCTTCGCTTGGTGCTTGGCAGCTTCGGTAGCTGCGACTGACGAATCCCTCGACTCGTTGATAATTTTCAGCTTCTGAGAAAGATCCTCGACGACTCTTTTGGATATGTCGAGCTCTAAGAGTGCCTGATTTTTGGTGATCTCGGCGTTTTTCAACTGTTCCTTCAACTTATTCAACTCTTTCTCGACCAAATGAAGGTGCGTCTCTTTTGCCAGCACTCTCTGTGAGAAAGACAATTAGTATGTTGGAGACGGACCCGCATTGTTAGATAGGGTTGATGGTGATTAAACGAACTAAAGCTGTTACAAGTCTCATTACAGAAAAAAAAATATATTTTTCAAAATTACAAATAGCCCCTTGATATTAGTTTCTACTTTACAAATTGCAAAACAACCCCCGAGAATTAAGCTAATTACAATAAAAAAGAAAATTGAGGTTTGATTATCGAATACACTTTACCACTCATAAGCAAAAAATTTCAAAGCACCCCCCACATTTGTACAAATACTACATTTATACCCTTATTTTTTTGGACAGAATCAAACTTGGGGGATTTTTTTGTAATTTAAGTTCTGTGTGATTTTTGTAATTACCACAAACCTCAGGGTCCTTGTTTAATTCATCCTTACAAATTTACAATCCTCAAGGGGGTATTAGTAATATTATAAGCTAACTACAAATACAACCCCCCCCCCCCCCCTTCATATTAGTTTCTACTTCACAAATTGCAAAAACTAGCCCCGAGGATTAAGTTAATTACCAAAAAAATAGGTTCCTGAAAATAATAAAATAATAAAAAAAAATAACTTGAGGTTTGATTATGTAATACACTTTATCCACTTCACAAGCAAAAACATTTCAAACGTCCATTTTCTCTTTTTTTTGGTAATTTTAGAAGTTCTATATTTTTTCTTGGTATTACCAGAAACCTCAGAGTCGTTTTTTGTCATTCACCGTTACGAGTTCACAATTGTCAAGGGGGTATTAGACTATGAGTAGTACTTTAAGGGGGTACATTTGTATGTTTGAAAAACAGTTGGGTTTTCTTGTAAATTAACACAAACTCAGTTTTCTTGTAATCAGGGGGAGGGAACGGAAAAAAAAAGGCAAAAAAGCAAAAACAAGAATCGACATACTTCTGCAAAATGTGGTTTTGCCTTACTGACGGCCGGCTTTTCCCCGGAACCGGAGAAAGCACTTTCGCCGAATAAACTAACAGCATCTTTGACAGATGGAAATGGTGAACTCGTATCGATTTCTCCCACCTCAACCTTTGCCGACCCTTTAGTTTTTTTATTATAATCTTTGGCAACCATAATTACCTGAAAAGAACAGCCAAGAAATATAATGGTGGAAACTTTCGATAACCAAATGACTTGTCACACTGTCTGACGGATCTTGACTCGTTATACGTCCCCTAAACCTAAATCTTGAAAAAAGAAAAAGAAACCTAAAAACTAAAAGAATTACAAAAAAATAAAAATAAAAATAAAAATTTGGATTCCGTCTGACGGTGTGACACAAGTTTTTGCCAAGATTCTAATAACTGGGTAATAATAAAATTCAAAATAAATACAAAAAATGGTACCAGAGAAACAAAAACGCAATAACAGCAGAAAATAAACTAAAATAAATGGGTTTTTGAATTCATTCGAGGAATCATAATTCTGGCCATAATCTGGTTAAGAATAACCAAATATTTTATCTGAAACTTATGCTTTTGGAAGAAATATATTCAATAATGGGTCACTGGAAATTATCACCTAAGCCTGCATAAATAGAACAATCACTGAATCAAAACACACACACACACACACACAAAAAAAAAAAAAAAAGGTGAAGTAGAACATGACAAGAAAAGGGGTGAAAACTACATACCTAAATCACATGACAACAAGGGAACAAGCAGACAAAAGCACACCGCAAACCCTACAAAAGAACCAAATTCCCCAAAAAAAATAAAAGGGTTCTACCAATCAGTAAAAAAATATCGACGAACAGTAGAAAAAATTATTGATAGAACTCCAACTTTTTTTACCCAGATGTCAGAGTCTGAAGAACACACAGATAACACCAAGAAAACTCCAAGAAGCTGCAGCGCTGGAGGCGGAGTCCTCCTCCCCAAGAAAATTACTTCACACAATTTACAGTCACGAAAAAAAAAAAGAAACTCAAAACACAAGAAGAGAAAGAAAATATGGGATAAACGTAAAACACAAGAAGGGATTTCTGAAAAGAAAAGAAAAAAAGAAAAAAAAAATCTCCACCCTTTATGAGATTTTGAAAATTCTTTCCTTTTTTACGATGATTGCTCCTATGTCAAAATTATCAGAATGATTCATATACAAACCAAAGCTAATCAGTGAAGAGAGAGAGAGAGAGAGAGAGGAGTGCCAGGTCAGCGAAGTGGCACCGGCCAAACGCAGAAAGGCCTTGCGTTTTTACTTTCAAAAACTTTTGTGGTTTTGAATTGAATTAGTGCCTCGGGAAGGTCAGCTAAAAAAACAAAAACACCCCTTTTTTGGAAGTAGGACTCTTCCAGTTTCATGGACAGATTAAAATTCAAGAATTTTTTTTTTTGCAATATTTTTTTACAATTTTATAATACTCACAAACTAATTTTCGAATATTTTATCTCAACATATATTTTTAGAATATTATTTTTATAATGCTTATTAATATATAATTATGGTTGATCGATAAGAGCTGGGGGTACGGTAGCGTTTTGGCTTGCGCCAAACCTACCAGCCCAAACTCCTCAATGGTGCACCACTATGTATGTGGCGCCGTTCTAGCTCGCGCCGTTCATTCCACGCAGATTCTATTTTTTTTTTTTTGCCCGTTGCTTTTGAATTGATGAGGAAGAAAAGGGAACGTTTGGCAACGATTATGTGACCGTTTGGAGTGGATTTTGACCCAAAAAAAAAAAAAAAACTTTTTAACCCCCTAAATTACCTATAA
The DNA here is from genome assembly GCA_033398695.1 of Orobanche coerulescens. Classification (NCBI taxonomy): domain Eukaryota; kingdom Viridiplantae; phylum Streptophyta; class Magnoliopsida; order Lamiales; family Orobanchaceae; genus Orobanche; species Orobanche coerulescens. Next base: position 138,267,144 of record CM065814.1, on the reverse strand, counting down.
ATGTACTAACAAATCACACACACTTCCAACACATATTACTATCTACTTTTCTCAATCTTTTTCCAACCAAAATGAATCCCAACTCACCATGGATTAACAACATGCTCAATGACATGTCAAACCAAATGACGGACGCGTCTTCAAATCCGGGCTCGTATTCGAATCCATACAATCAATCGTCTTACTTTCCTACCTTCCCAACAAACCCATACATGAATCCCGAAGAACAAATGCTATTTAGTCAATGAAAAATGCAACAATATCAACAACTTACTCAACAACATCAACAACAAAACCAAGGCACTGCTTCACAACCAAATTCCGACCATGCATCATTCCATCTACGAGACAAACGAAGACGAAGACGAAAACGAAGATGAAGACGAGGTGATCCCGACCCGGACATCGAAGAAGACGCAAACGAAGACGAAGACGAAGACGAAGACGAAGACGAAGACGAAGACGAAGGGGAAGACGAAGAAAACCACCGAAAAGCAAGGTGGTACTCGAGCTCGTAACGTGTGGAGACAAGATGAGGAGTTGCTTTTGGCGGAGTGTTACATTCAAATATCCGAGGATCCAAAAAGAGGTGCGGGTCAATCAAAGGAAATGTTTTGGTATGGAATTCTTGACGTATACAATTTGGAAGCCGAAAAACATAAGTGGACTATTCGTACCAAGAACACGTTGACGGGAAAGTGGACTCCAATGAATAGAGAGATTACCAAGTGGAATTCGTTGGTGAATGAAACAAGCGTTATGCGTGGGGAGAATGATAAAGATTTTATGACGAGGGTGCATTGTTTGTATAAAACGGTGACGGGTTGTGACTTTAAACACATGAGCGCTTGGGACTTTTTGAAAGACAAGCACAAGTGGACAAATCCCGAATCGACATTGGCAAGGCGAAATCGTCTTCGGGTTACGGAGGAGGAACCCGAGCATTTTGGACATGACGCGTTGCCACGACCGGACGGCATGCACCGGATTTCTAAGAGTCAACGTTCGTCAAACTCGACCGCTAGTTCCGATTCAAACCCGGCAATATTTCAAGAAATGATGTAACAAGAAATTGAGTTAGAGAGAAGTCAGAGTAAGAACAGATTCGCGAGAGAGAGGAAGCCCCCATACAGTCATAGTTTGTCAAAACTATATGGATTGCATTTAGAGGTATTCGATATTTATTTTACGGCAGGGATCCTCTGCAGTGCAGCACCCTGTGCGGGTGTGTGTAATCCGACGGTTGGGATGCACAGCAGGGTGCTGTGCTGCAGAGGATCTCAATCCTTTATTTTAATAACTGTTCTAACACACCCCATCACATGCAACCCGAAACCAAAAGAAAAAAGTTTGGGGGCAGCACAAATTATGTATAAACTATAATAATGTTTATTGTTATAGTCGATGAGAAATAATATTTTAAACAGTCGAAGTAGTATTCTATATATATATATATATACATATATATATATATAGGACGCGTTCTATGCAGTACCAATATTAGATGCAGTACTTTACAGTACTACTTTATTCATGAGTTTTGTACTAATTATACATGAAATATATGCATTTCGTGCATCAAAATTCCAATGCATTAATTCTCACAAAAAATTGATGCATATAATCTAATATTTTAATGCATCGATATTTTGATGCATATATTGCATATTTTAATGCATTAAAATTTTGATGCACGAAATACATATATTTCATGCATAATTAGTACAAAACTCATGCATAAATTAGTACTGTAAAGTAATGCATTGAAATTTTGATTCACGAAATGCATATATTTCATGCATAATTAGTACAAAACTCATGCATAAATTAGTACTGTAAAGTACTGCATCTAATATTGGTACTGCATAGAACGCGCTATATAGGGCGATTTACATCTGGCTACCTTTTTAGATGGTCTAATTACAGTTTGGTCCCTATTGTTTCAGATATTACAATGAAGGACAAACTTTGCACTTTCCAGAAACTATATTTACAAAGAAGGACAAAAGTCAAATTTTCAGATGATGTCACCAGAGAGAAAGATCGATATTCCGAATTTGCCCTTTTATTTTTCCTTTTTTGTTTACCCATTTATTTTTCGCCACGTGTGGCATCTTTGGACCTCATTGTAATATATACAACACTTTTGGATTTCGGTGTAATAAATTTTCAAGTTTCTAGAAAAAATATTTTTTTCAAAAAAGAAAGTATTTTCTGGGAAAAAATATTATTTTTCGAAAAAAAAAAAATCTGGGAAAAAAAATTATCTTTTCGAAAAAAAATATTATTTTATGGAATTTTTATTTTTTCGAAATAAAATTATTTTCTGGAAAAAATATTATTTTTTCAAAAAAATTAAACTATTTTTCTGGAAAAAAAATAAAAAAAATATTTTTTCGAAAAAATTAAAAAAATATTTTCTGGAGAAAACGGTATTTTTTGGCAAAATAATATTTTTTCGAAATAAAATTATTTTCTTGAAAAAATATTATTTTTTCGAAAAAATAAAATTATTTTCTAGAAAAAAATAAAATAAAATATTTTTGTGAAAAAAAAAATATATTTTCTGGAAAAAAATTATTTTCTGAAAAAAGAATAATTTTTAAAAGAAATGTATTAGGCAAACACTTTAATAACTTATAAGCTATTTGTTTAACATGAAATGTATTTTAAAAGAAATGTTTTATTCAAGTAAATAGAGGGGCATTTTCGTCTTTTTAATAGAAGTCAACACCAATTCAGATTTTTGTCCTTATTGTAATTTATGAAACAATAGGACTAAAAGTGTAAAGAGGCCATCTAATAGGGTAGTTTATGTAATTTCCCCATATATATATATATATATATATATATATATATATATATATATAGAGAGAGAGAGAGAGAGAGAGAGAGAGAGAGAGAGAACTGCGAGAACTGCGAGAACCACCTTTTGTACTCCTAATAATGCATAATGTAAATCATGTCAATGCATACAACCCCTACTGATCATAACCCCTACTATATATATAGTAGGGGTTATCATCAGTAGGCGCTATTATAGTAGGGGTTATCATCAGTAGAGGTTATTTCCCGTAATAAAAATTGTATTTTACTATAATATCCTTTTGAATTAATAATATTTTTTAATATTTAAAAAAATCTCATTGGTTTAGAGGAGTTCTCGCAGTTCTCGCACTTAAGAGAGTTCTGAAAATAAAGCTCACATATATATATATATAAAATTAATTTTGCTCACCTTGCAAATAGGGAATGGGGCCATGAATTTATTTTTATGTGTGCACAATTCACATGACATTCACTACCGGTCCCAAACCCGAATAAAGGAGGAGAGTTGTGGTAGGTCTGTGGCAGCCAGCGGAAAATACAGTCACATTTGATGGATATGAATCATAATTTCAATATTGTTGGGGTGTTTCTTCAGAAGCGACACGCTACACTTTCCATGTCCGGGTGTAATGGAAAATTTGCGAGGGTTGCTAGGTCGTCGTCCAGAAGCGGTGCGCCATCTCTACGCCTGTGGATTGTAATATCCGCAATTTCCGATTTTTCGGTAAATTTCTTTTTCAGCCGGAGTCCGTTTTGACGACTCGCTCATGACCGTTTCGTCATTTCGAGAATGATCAATTCTGGACTTTTTGTCATCCGTGTAATACCCGTTTGTAATTCATTCATTTTCATTCAGTAATTATCAGTCTGTAATTGTCACTCAGTGTATTTTCACTCAATTATAATCATTCATCAATCATGTTCATTCACCGTGTTCACCGTTCGGAAAAACATCGAGTTGTGTATCATTATTGTTCATTGTTTCAACTTTCCTCTTATGAGTTCGACTTTGTTAGATCACCATTAATTTTTGGTAACTCCAAAAATTCTAAATATTTGCAATATTATAGAGCATCGAATTAGCTTTCCAATGGTTCAAACGGTGAGTCATGAGTCGGACGAGAGAGTTATGGTCGTTTTAGCTCACCCGCTCATTTTTTCGATTATTGGCGATCACGCCGACCGAACTCGGCCGTGTCGTCCGACACGGCCCGTGCTGCATACTCGTCCGGAAATGCGAAGTCTCGCCTCAGGGACCCGGCCGTGTCGTGCAGCACGGCCGAGTCGAACTCTTCCGGATAAGCGTAACCGATCGCCAGACGCCCGACCGTGTTCCAGGACACGGTCGAGTCATGCCGAAGTCGGCTTGTCGGACGGGTCACTATCGGAAGGCCCCTCCGCGCCGCGACCGTGTCTAGCAGACACGGCCGAGTCCCTACTGCGGCAGTGCGCGCCGCGATATGTCGGCGGACATGGTCGAGTCGTCGACGAGTCAACCCCTATAAATTCGTTTTTGAGCATTTCGGCTCATTTCTTTCCCTTTTCTTCACCTACAACCGAGAGAGAGCTTGAGGGAGGGTTTTTCCTTCACAAATCATTTGAGTGTTTGATTTTCTTCATCCTCCTTCGATCGTGTAGCTCGGATTGTGGATCTAGCACGTGTTCTTCGGATTATAGGGCTTGAATCTTCAAGAGGTAAGAACTCCTTCAACCCTAGTATGATTTTGGGGAGGGTTTGGTGGTGATCTTGTGTTTTAATTCGAATTAACCAATGTTGTTATTAGATTTTGATAGTATTCACGCGACCCATGGTTTTCTTGTTTTTGATTGGGATGAAATCCCGTTGTTATACCATTGACCGATTTCATTTCCTTATGCACTCTTGGTGTCCGATGAATTGTCCCAACGGGTAGAATTAGGATTAATTCTTACCTTTCCGCATTATTGAGACTTGTTGTATACCGTTGTTGTGTTAGGAGCGGATTTGGGAGGATTGTTCGGACCAAAACCTATTCCTTCGTTGTTTCCCTTGTTTCATCGTGTTCAAGGCAAGTATCTTGTCCATACATTATGTGTTTTGTGGATATTACGGTTGTTAATCGTCGATATGTGCTAAATAAATATTAATAACCATTTTTCAAAAGAATCGGAATATTTATCATCATGGTTTTTGTAAAGGTGACCCGTGTGTGTTGGGAATTAATGTGATTAGATGAATATGTGAGTTTGTGTGATATTAGTTGTGTCGTTCGGTGCTGTTGAAATCTTGTGCTTCCTTGTGAATCGTATCATTACTTGGTCGTGAGTATATGTTGGATGAACTGGACATTCTAGTAAGGTACCTCGACTATATATACTGTGATTGACCTTCGAGGCTTGTGGTTTGCAACTGTGATTTTGGAACGTGTGTGTGTGTTGTTCCTTCCACCCGGAGTGTCCGACGGGATGTCTGGGGGTCGATACTAAGGGGTACGGCCACGGAAGTGGACTTGGGTGCGTGTGTGGATGAACTTCCACCCGGAGTGTCCGACGGGATGTCCGGGGTCGATACTAAGGGGTACGGCCGCGGAGTGGTTTCCCACCGGAGTGTCCGACGGGATGTCCGGGGTCGATACTAAGAGTACGTACGCGGGTTACGATTGTGGTTTTTCATCTTGAGGATGACGATGTTTTCGTTAATTGTGATATTGTCCGGAGTATCACAATGCTTTGTGCTCGGGGTTGAGAGACATTGTATATCGAGTCTTGGTGCTTGGCTAGAATGGCATAGGATTAATGTGTTATGTGTAATGTGTCATTGTAAGTGAATTGAAGTGGATGATCGGGTCGTGGACCCTGTGTTTTGTGACCGGAATGGTTGGGTCGTGGACCCCGTGTTTTGTTAAACGGATTTGTATTTTGAAAAATGAACTTTGGGGTTGTGACCCTAAATGGCTTTCGAGGAATTAAGAACATTTTCAATTTTTGATGTTTTCAAAACTCCCGAGATTTGGAAATGTTTTCAAAATGCTTACTTGCTTCGCTTTCAAGACTTGAACTATTTTTAACTAAATATATCTTGAAGTCTTTCGTTATATTATCGGAATGTGTTGTGTATGGCTCGTATTTGCACTTTATACTTGCACTAGCGAAACAAAGGGAGTTTGCTAACCCCGAGTACCTGGGGTGGATATCTCAGATTGTGTCCGTGTACATGCAGGTTTTCGGGAGCAAGACACAAGATCGGCACGAGGGATGATGATAGACGAATGATACTAATCACACGAAGGCCAGTTTTGGGTTCGGTTAGTGAGTCCATTGTATTGTCTTTTCCATTGTCTTATTGTTTGTGGTGGTAATTATCTTACCCTTGTGTGGGTATGAGTCTGGATGAATTTATGTACTTTTATTTGTAAGTCGGTGTCGAAAGACCAAATCGGTCTATTGATTCGTTATTTTAATTCGTCGTATGTAATGTAATGTGTTGTGTTGATGTCTAGTGGATCCTCACGAGAGGGTCTGCGGCGTGTAATATTCCCGGTTTGATGCGGGGTGTTACATTTATGGTATCGAGCTTAGGTTGCGAAACCTAGGTCATCGGGTCGATCGTGTATTGTTGGGTCTTGTCTTGTCGATTGAGTCCGATCGATGTCGTGTCGCGACGCGTCGTTTGGAATGTCGGCCGTGATTAGTATCGGGTGCGGCCATCATCTTCGTGCGATCTGTGGATGTAAGTCTCCCTACTACAGGTTGTACCACGAGCTATACGAGCCTGTGTGATTTTGTGTTATGTAGTTAATATTTGAAGGTGCATCGTGAGTAAGTGACATATATTTGTTGATTCCGTCTTGCGCTAAAATGTAGAATGATAGTGCTGAATGTATCCTTGTATAAATCATTTTTCTTACAAGAGTATAAACCTTGGAATTTTAAGTTTTCGAATCCTTTCGGGGAGTCACGTAAAATTTTTAAAATGCCCTCGAGGAGGAAAAAGTTGATTTTCGTATGTTGACCACAAGGTGAAAGTTCAAAACTCGAATTATTGATAATTCTTTTCCACTGTACTATAAGTTTTCAAAACACGAGTTTTGAACTCAAATGAGTTCTACAAAATATACTCAAGACGTGATCCTTGCTTTTAACTTTCGATTTTGAATGACAATTGCCTTTTGATGGTTGCTCATGATGTGTTGTAATTATGTGAATCGATGGCTTTGAGATTCGAATATTGTTGTTGTTTAATTGTGACCTTCGATTCGGTGATGTCGTATATATGTTCGCAATCATGTTGCTAAAATAGAACCGTTAGCGCACGCTAAGTGTAAGGCTAACGCGCGCTAATGCAAGGCATGGGTAGCGACGCTAAATATGTGTTGTAACGAGCGTTAGTCGGGCCTGGGCAGAGGCTATGGAACCGCATTATAGCCGTTAGGTCTAACTTTGCGGCCAATCACCCGTAGTTGTATTCTCTACGTGGTGTCTAGTGATAACAACTGTTGTGCGTGAATGTGTGTTAAGACTTTTCGTATTGCTAGGTGATATTTGATTGTGTTTGATGAATTGATAAATTATGTCTGCTGCGAGTGTGTTCGAACACGCTTTTCTAAAACTTTCATAAGTTTGTGCAAGTGCGATTAGCCGGCGGCTTCGTATGAACTTTGGAAATTGTTTGAAATTTGCGAGCCGGCCTAAGATTCTCAAATAAAACCTCGACGGTATTTGAAAGAGTTGTTTTAAAGTACCTTGAACATTTTGTAAAATTTTACCGCCATTGATGTTTGTGAAGTGTTGGGAGAATTTTCGAAAATGATTTTAACATATTGTTGCATTTTCAAATAATTCGAGTGAATGATTTTCAAAATCTTTCACACCATAAAAATATTTTATTTCAAAAACAATGCGATTTTTATTTTCAAAAATATATAGTGAAAGATGAGAAATCTCACTCGATGTAAAGTTCAAACTCGGATTCGGAAATGTTAGAGTATGTAAGAATGATTTGATGATCTTGCATGGTTAACTTGTTAGTTGTTAACGGCGATGATGATACGTAGAGGCATGATGACTTCAAATGATTTCAAATGAGAGGGTTAAAGTATGTTGTTTGCAAGTTTTGATGAAACAACCCGAGGTACCAAAAGTACTTTTAAAGTTTATTTCAAATAGATATACAAATCCAAGGATTTTCAAAAGATTTCCTTTAAAAGGATACCTCGTGGATTTTCTTTTCGAGTTGTTATTGGTTACCCCATGTGATATGTCGTGCTGAGTTGGTACCTTAGTATAATATTTTGCGAAGTTGTGCAATCGTATTGAGTGGGAATCCGCTTAGTATGCCGATGGGCAGAGGACGCAGTCGTGACCACGATGCTAATGGCCATGAAGATCGGATGTGGACCAAGAGGATATGGTCGGGAAGGTTGCTATTCCAAAGACTTCGTTCGTTGTTTAGGTTTCGGACGAAACCTCTTTTAAAGGTGATATGATGTAATACCCGCATTTTTCTTTCTTTCTTTCTCTTGCTTCGGCCCAATCGTATCGACTGACCGTGTTCGTTGATGCTTCGACACAGTGTTGTTTCTCACCTTTGTCATTCGAGCGAGTTCTGATATTGTCCCAAATTGATCTATATATCGTTGTGACCTTTTCAATTTCGGAAAATTAGTCTCGTTTTCGATCTTCCAACCCTTGGGCGGTGGAATTCCGTATTTGTTCAGCGATTGGCTCGAGTTTTGATTGATGTACCGTTGGGTTGGACAATCGTATTGATTTTCGTCCGTTGTGTTTGTGTTTGTTCGGATAATTGACTTGATTGTATTATCCAGTTGATGACGCTTGTCACTTGTTGGTTTTATTATATCCCTAACGGCGGCATTGTGTTGGTCGTCGTGGAGCGTGTTTTCACGCCGTATATTCCTTTGCGTTGCTTGTAACGTTTCGCCGATGGGCGTAAGTTACGCGTTTCCTTGCGTATCTCGTTGAGTTTTCCTGGCGGGATATTGCTTCTCCCTACTTGTTTTAAGTTTCGGGACGAAACTTCTTTTAAGGAGGGTAGAATGTAATATCCGCAATTTCCAATTTTTCGGTAAATTTCTTTTTCAGCCGGAGTCCGTTTTGACGACTCGCTCATGACCGTTTCGTCATTTCGAGAATGATTAATTCTGGACTTTTTGTCATCCGTGTAATACCCGGTTGTAATTCATTCATTTTCATTCAGTAATTATCAGTCTGTAATTGTCACTCAGTGTATTTTCACTCAATTATAATCATTCATCAATCATGTTCATTCACCGTGTTCACCGTTCGGAAAAACTTCGAGTTGTGTATCATTATTGTTCATTGTTTCAACTTTCCTCTTATGAGTTCGACTTTGTTAGATCACCATTAATTTTTGGTAACTCCAAAAATTCTAAATCTTTGCAATATTATAGAGCATCGAATTAGCTTTCCAATGGTTCAAACGGTGAGTCAATCGGAGTCCGGACGAGAGAGTTATGGTCGTTTTAGCTCACCCGCTCATTTTTTCAGTTATTGGCCGATCACTGCCGACCGAACTCGGCCGTGTCGTCCGACACGGCCCGTGCCGTACTCGTCCGGAAATGCCGAAGTCTCTGCCTCAGGACCCGACCGTGTCGTCTGGCACGGCCGAGTCGAACTCTTCCGGATAAGCCAGAACCGACTGCCCAGACGCCCGACCGTGTTCCAGGACACGGTCGAGTCATGCCGAGTCGCTGTCGGACGGGTCACTATCGGAAGGCCCCTCCGCGCCGCGACCGTGTCTAGCAGGACACGGTCGAGTCCCTGCCGCTGCGCGCGCGGCCGTGTCAGCGGACACGGCCGAGTCTGTCAGACGAGTCAACCCCTATAAATTCATTTTTTGAGCATTTCAGCTTATTTCTTTCCCTTTTCTTCACCTACAACCGAGAGAGAGAGAGCTTGAGGGAGGGTTTTTCCTTCACAAATCATTTGAGTGTTTGATTTTCTTCATCCTCCTTCGATCGTGTAGCTCGGATTGTGGATCTAGCACGTGTTCTTCGGATTATAGGGCTTGAATCTTCAAGAGGTAAGAACTCCTTCAACCCTAGTATGATTTTGGGGAGGGTTTGGTGGTGATCTTGTGTTTTAATTCGAATTAACCAATGTTGTTATTAGATTTTGATAGTATTCACGCGACCCATGGTTTTCTTGTTTTTGATTGGGATGAAATCCCGTTGTTATACCATTGACCGATTTCATTTCCTTATGCACTCTTGGTGTCCAATGAATTGTCCCAACGGGTAGAATTAGGATTAATTCTTACCTTTCCGCATTATTGAGACTTGTTGTATACCGTTGTTGTGTTAGGAGCGGATTTGGGAGGATTGTTCGGACCAAAACCTATTCCTTCGTTGTTTCCCTTGTTTCATCGTGTTCAAGGCAAGTATCTTGTCCATACATTATGTGTTTTGTGGATATTACGGTTGTTAATCGTCGATATGTGCTAAATAAATATTAATAACCATTTTTCAAAAGAATCGGAATATTTATCATCATGGTTTTTGTAAAGGTGACCCGTGTGTGTTGGGAATTAATGTGCTTAGATGAATATGTGAGTTTGTGTGATATTAGTTGTGTCGTTCGGTGCTGTTGAAATCTTGTGCTTCCTTGTGAATCGTATCATTACTTGGTCGTGAGTATATGTTGGATGAACTGGCCATTCTAGTAAGGTACCTCGACTATATATACGTGATTGACCTTCGAGGCTTGTGGTTTGCAAGCGTGATTTTGGAACGTGTGTGTGTGTTGTTCCTTCCACCGAGTGTCCGACGGGATGTCCGGGGTCGATACTAAGGGGTACGGCCACGGAAGTGGACTTGGGTGCGTGTGTGGATGAACTTCCACCCGAGTGTCCGACGGGATGTCCGGGGTCGATACTAAGGGGTACGGCCGCGAAGTGGTTTCCCACCCGGAGTGTCCGACGGATGTCCGGGGTCGATACTAAGGGGTACGGCGGGTTACCCAGTGGTTTTTCATCTTGAGGATGACGATGTTTTCGTTAATTGTGATATTGTCAGGAGTATCACAATGCTTTGTGCTCGGGGTTGAGAGACATTGTATATCGAGTCTTGGTGCTTGGCTAGAATGGCATAGGATTAATGTGTTATGTGTAATGTGTCCTTGTAAGTGAATTGAAGTGGATGATCGGGTCGTGGACCCTGTGTTTTGTGACCGGAATGGTTGGGTCGTGGACCCCGTGTTTTGTTAAACGGATTTGTATTTTTAAAAAAAAAAAAGAACTTTGGGGTTGTAACCGTAAATGGCTTTCGAGGAATTATGTACATTTTCTATTTTTGATGTTTTCAAAACTCCCGAGATTTGGAAATGTTTTCAAAATGATTACTTGCTTCGTTTCGCTTTCAAGACTTGAACTATTTTTAACTAAATATATCTCGGGAAGTCTTTCGTTATATTCTCGGAATGTGTTGTGTATGGCTCGTATTTGCACTTTATACTTGCACTAGCGAAACAGTGGAGTTTGCTAACCCCGAGTAATCGGGGTGGATATCTGTATTGTGTCCGTGTACATGCAGTTTTCGGGAGCAAGACACAAGATCGGCACGAGGATGATGAAAGACGAATGATACTAATCACACGAAGGCCGCTTTTGGGTTGATTAGTCGAGTCCATTGTATTGTCTTTTATTGCCTTATTGTTTGTGGTGGTAATTATCTTACCCTTGTGTGGGTATGAGTCTGGATGAATTTATGTACTTTTATTTGTAAGTCGGTGTCGAAAGACCAAATCGGTCTATTGATTCGTTATTTTAATTCGCAAGATGTAATGTAATGTGTTGTGTTGATGTCTAGCTGGTGGATCCTCACGGAGAGGGTGCGGCGTGTAATATTCCGGTTTGATGGGGTGTTACATTTATGGTATCGAGACCTTAGGTTGCGGAAACCTAGGTGCCGGGTCGATCGTGTATTGTTGGGTCTTGTCTTGTCGATTGAGTCGATCGATGTCGTGTCGCGACGCGTCGTTTGGAATTTCGGCAGTGATTTGTATCATGGTGCAGCCATCATGTTGGTGCGATATGTGGTTGTAAGTGTCGCTTCTACTGGTTGTACCACGAGCTATTCGTGCCTGTGTGATTTTGTGTTTTGTAGTTAATATTAGAAGGTGCATCGTGAGTAAGTGACATATATTTGTTGATTCCGTCTTGCGCTAAAATGTAGAATGATATTGCTGAATGTATCCTTGTATAAATCATTTTTCTTACAAGAGTATAAACCTTGGAATTTTAAGTTTTCGAATCCTTTCGGGGAGTCACGTAAAATTTTTAAAATGCCCTCCAAGGGAGGAAAAAGTTGATTTTCGTATGTTGACCACAAGGCTGAAAGTTCTGAAAACTCGAATTATTGATAATTCTTTTCCACTGTGTACTATAAGTTTTCAAAACACGAGTTTTGAACTCAAATGAGTTCTACAAAATATACTCAAGACGTGATCCTTGCTTTTAACTTTCAGTTTTGAATGACAATTGCCTTTTGATGGTTGCTCATGATGTGTTGTAATTATGTGAATCGATGGCTTTGAGATTCGAATATTGTTGTTGTTTAATTGTGACCTTCGATTCCAGTGATGTCGTATATATGTTCGCAATCATGTTGCTAAAATAGAACCGTTAGCGCACGCTAAGTGTAAGGCTAACGCGCGCTAATGCAGCATGGGTAGCGCACGCTAAATATGTGTTGTAACGAGCGTTAGTCAGTCTGGGCAGAGGCTATGGAACCGCATTATAGCCGTTAGGTCTAACTTTTGCGGCCAATCACCTGTAGTTGTATTCTCTACGTGGTGTCTAGTGATAACAACTGTTGTGCGTGAATGTGTGTTAAGACTTTTCGTATTGCTAGGTGATATTTGATTGTGTTTGATGAATTGATAAATTATGTCTCATTGCGAGTGTGTTCGAACACGCTTTTCTAAAACTTTCATAAGTTTGTGCAAGTGCGATTAGACGGCGGCTTCGTATGAACTTTGGAAATTGTTTGAAATTTGCGAGCCGGCCTAAGATTCTCAAATAAAACCTCGACGGTATTTGAAAGAGTTGTTTTAAAGTACCTTGAACATTTTGTAAAATTTTACCGCCATTGATGTTTGTGAAGTGTTGGGAGAATTTTCGAAAATGATTTTAACATATTGTTGCATTTTCAAATAATTCGAGTGAATGATTTTCAAAATCTTTCACACCATAAAAATATTTTATTTCAAAAACCAATAAGATTTTTATTTTCAAAAATATATAGTGAAAGATGAGAAATCTCACTCGATGTAAAGTTCAAACTCGGATTCGGAAATGTTAGAGTATGTAAGAATGATTTGATGATCTTGCATGGTTAACTTGTTAGTTGTTAACGGCGATGATGATACGTAGAGGCATGATGACTTCAAATGATTTCAAATGAGAGGGTTAAAGTATGTTGTTTGCAAGTTTTGATGAAACAACCCGAGGTACCAAAAGTACTTTTAAAGTTTATTTCAAATAGATATACAAATCCAAGGATTTTCAAAAGATTTCCTTTAAAAGGATACCTCGTGGATTTTCGTTTCGCGTTGTTATTGGTTACCCCATGTGATATGTCGTCTTGAGTTGGTACCTTAGTATAATATTTTGCGAAGTTGTGCAATCGTATTGAGTGGGAATCCGCTTAGTATGCCGATGGGCGAGGACGATCGTGACCACGATGCTAATGGCCATGAAGATCGGATGTGGACCAAGAGGATATGGTGGGAAGGTTGCTATTCCAAAGACGTTCTCGTTGTTTAGGTTTCGGGACGAAACCTCTTTTAAAGGTGATATGATGTAATACCCGCATTTTTTCTTTCTTTCTCTTCTGTTTCGTCCAATCGTATCGACTCGACTGTGTTCGTTGATGCTTCTGACCTGGTGTTGTTTCTCACCTTTGTCATTCGAGCGAGTTCTGATATTGTCCCAAATTGATCTATATATCGTTGTGACCTTTTCAATTTCGGAAAATTAGTCTCGTTTTCGATCTTCCAACCCTTGGGCGGTGGAATTCCGTATTTGTTCAGCGATTGGCTCGCGTTTTGATTGATGTACCGTTGGGTTGGACAATCGTATTGATTTTCGTCCGTTGTGTTTGTGTTTGTTCGGATAATTGACTTGATTGTATTATCCAGTTGATGACGCTTGTCACTTGTTGGTTTTATTATATCCCTAACGGCGGCATTGTGTTGGTCGTCGTGGAGCGTGTTTTCACGCCGTATATTCCTTTGCGTTGCTTGTAACGTTTCGCCGATGGGCGTAAGTTACGCGTTTCCTTGCGTATCTCGTTGAGTTTTCCTGGCGGGATATTGCTTCTCCCTACTTGTTTTAAGTTTCGGGACGAAACTTCTTTTAAGGAGGGTAGAATGTAATATCCGCAATTTCCAATTTTTCGGTAAATTTCTTTTTCCGGAGTCCGCTTTTGACGACTCGCTCATGACCGCTTTCGTCATTTCGAGAATGATTAATTTCGACTTTTTGTCATCCGTAATACCCGGTTGTAATTCATTCATTTTCATTCAAGAATTATCAATATGTAATTGTCACTCGTGTATTTTCACTCAATTATAATCATTCATCAATCATGTTCATTCACCGTGTTCACCGCTCGGAAAAACTTGAGTTGTGTATCATTATTGTTCATTGTTTCAACTTTCCTCTTATGAGATCGACTTTGTTAGATCACCATTAATTTTTGTAACTCCAAAAATTCTAAATCTTGCAATATTATAGAGCATCGAATTAGCTTTCCAATGGTTCAAACGGTGAGTCAATCGGAGTCGGACGAGAGAGTTATGGTCGTTTTAGCTCACCCGCTCATTTTTTCGGCTTATTGGCCGATCACCGCCGATCAACTTCGGCCGTGTCGTCCGACACGGCCCGTGCCGTACTCATCCGGAAATGCCAAGTCTCGCCAGGACCCGACCGTGTCGTCGCACGGCCGAGTCGAACTCTTCCGGATAAGCGTAACCGATCGCCAGACGCCCGACCGTGTTCCAGACACGGCCGAGTCATGCCGAGTCGTTGTCGGACGGGTCACTATCGGAAGGCCCCTCCGCGCCGCGACCGTGTCTAGCGGGACACGGCCGAGTCCCTGCCCGGCCAGTGCGCGCGACCGTGTCAGGCGGACACGGTCGAGTCTGTCAGACGAGTCAACCCTTATAAATTCGTTTTTTGAGCATTTCAGCTCATTTCTTTCCCTTTTCTTCACCTACAACCGAGATAGAGAGCTTGAGGGAGGGTTTTTCCTTCACAAATCATTTGAGTGTTTGATTTTCTTCATCCTCCTTCGATCGTGTAGCTCGGATTGTGGATCTAGCACGTGTTCTTCGGATTATAGGGCTTGAATCTTCAACAGGTAAGAACTCCTTCAACCCTAGTATGATTTTGGGGAGGGTTTGGTGGTGATCTTGTGTTTTAATTCGAATTAACCAATGTTGTTATTAGATTTTGATAGTATTCACGCGACCCATGGTTTTCTTGTTTTTGATTGGGATGAAATCCCGTTGTTATACCATTGACCGATTTCATTTCCTTATGCACTCTTGGTGTCCGATGAATTGTCCCAACGGGTAGAATTAGGATTAATTCTTACCTTTCCGCATTATTGAGACTTGTTGTATACCGTTGTTGTGTTAGGAGCGGATTTGGGAGGATTGTTCGGACCAAAACCTATTCCTTCGTTGTTTCCCTTGTTTCATCGTGTTCAAGGCAAGTATCTTGTCCATACATTATGTGTTTTGTGGATATTACGGTTGTTAATCGTCGATATGTGCTAAATAAATATTAATAACCATTTTTCAAAAGAATCGGAATATTTATCATCATGGTTTTTGTAAAGGTGACCCGTGTGTGTTGGGAATTAATGTGCTTAGATGAATATGTGAGTTTGTGTGATATTAGTTGTGTCGTTCGGTGCTGTTGAAATCTTGTGCTTCCTTGTGAATCGTATCATTACTTGGTCGTGAGTATATGTTGGATGAATCGGCCATTCTAGTAAGGTACCTCGACTATATATCTGTGATTGACCTTCGAGGCTTGTGGTTTGCAAGCGTGATTTTGGAACGTGTGTGTGTGTTGTTCCTTCCACCGGAGTGTCCGGGATGTCCGGGGTCGATACTAAAGTGCGGCCACGGAAGTGGACTTGGGTGCGTGTGTGGATGAACTTCCACCGGAGTGTCCGACGGGATGTCCGGGGTCGATACTAAGGGTACGGCCGCGGAAGTGGTTTCCCACCGGAGTGTCCGACGGGATGTCCGGGGTCGATACTAAGGGTACGGCCGCGGGTTACGATTGTGGTTTTCATCTTGAGGATGACGATTTTTTCATTAATTGTGATATTGTCCGGAGTATCACAATGCTTTGTGCTCGGGGTTGAGAGACATTGTATATCGAGTCTTGGTGCTTGGCTAGAATGGCATAGGATTAATGTGTTATGTGTAATGTGTCCTTGTAAGTGAATTGAAGTGGATGATCGGGTCGTGGACCACTGTGTTTTGTATAGGAATGGTTGGGTCGTGGACCCGTGTTTTGTTAAACGGATTTGTATTTTGAAAAATGAACTTTGGGGCTGTGACCCTAAATGGCTTTCGAGGAATTAAGAACATTTTCAATTTTTGATGTTTTCAAAACTCCCGAGATTTGGAAATGTTTTCAAAATGCTTACTTGCTTCGTTTCTGCTTTCAAGACTTGAACTATTTTTAACTAAATATATCTCGGGAAGTCTTTCGTTATATTCTCGGAATGTGTTGTGTATGGCTCGTATTTGCACTTTATACTTGCACTAGCGAAACAGTGGAGTTTTGCTAACCCCCGATTAATCGGGGGGTGGATATCTGTATTGTGTCCAGGCACATGCAGGTTTTCGGGAGCAAGACACAAGATCGGCACGAGGGATGATGAAAGACGAATGATACTAATCACACGAAGGCCAGTTTTGGGTTCAGTTAGTCGGAGTCCATTGTATTGTCTTTTCCGCTGTCTTATTGTTTGTGGTGGTAATTATCTTACCCTTATGTGGGTATGAGTTTGGATGAATTTATGTACTTTTATTTGTAAGTCAGTGTCGAAAGACCAAATCGGCCTATTGATTCGTTATTTTAATTCGTCAGTATGTAATGTAATGTGTTGTGTTGATGTCTAGCCTGGTGGATCCTCACGGAGAGGGTCTGCGGCGTGTAATATTCCCGGTTTGATCTGGGGGTGTTACATGGATGGTGTCAGATAAGTAAGGATGCGCTACACTTCTTAGACCCAGGTGTGGTGAAAAATTTGCAAGGGTTGCTAGGTCATCGCCCGGAAGCGGTGCGCCACCTCGAAGTATGGGTGTGGTGTCAAATATGCAAGGATCATCACAATGTGGACAGAGGCGTGCAAAGAAGATAGTCCACAAGCCTAGTAAGGGTAGTAAGATGCGATTGGGAACTTGGAACATTGGCTCTTTGATGGGAAGATCAGCGGAAGTGGTGTAAGTTATGAAAAGAAGAAGGATTCACATTATGTGCCTACAAGAGACTAAGTGGGTTAGGGAAAAAGCAAAGGTCTTGGCTCTGTGGGGTTATAAACTATGGTATTCGGGAAAAGAGAGAGAAAAAAATAGAGTGGGTATCGTCATGGAAAAGGACTTCATAGACGACGTGGTAAAGGTGTTTAGAAAGAGTGATAGGATTATGAGTATTAGGTGAGGGATGAGATTTTAACTATCATAAGTGCTTACGCACCTCAAGTAGGATTAAGTGAATTGGTGAGACAAGAATTTTGGCAGTACTTAGAGGAGGTTGTCGAACGAGTCCCTATTGGGGAGAAATTGATCATTGGTGGGGACCTCAATGGTCTTGTGTGGATTAGACGAGACGGGTTCGAAAGTGTTCATGGTGGTTTTGGTTTTAGGGATCGAAATGAAGCGGGATGTGGTATATTGGATTTTGCGCAAGCTTATGACTTGAGTATCATGAACACGTGGTTCGAAAAAAGGGAATCTCACTTAGTGACATATAGAAGTGGAGGAAATGCAAGTCAAATTGACTTCTTTTTAGTGAGAAACGTGTGGAGAAAAAGGTACACGGATTGTAAGGTGAGACCCGGAGAGAGTACTGCGACTCAACATAGACTTGTTGTGCTTGATTTTTAAGGTAAGAAGTTTTATAAAAAGAGAAGTCCGCAAATGGACCCTCGAATTAGATGGTGGAAGCTTCAAGGGGAGAGTCGGCAAACTTTTGTGGATAAGGTTGTCGCTAGATGTAATAATTTCGAGTGCGCGGAGATGGATGTAGATTCAACTTGGGCTATGTTGGAACATAACATTAAGGAAGCGACAAAAGAAGTTTTTGGGGAATCTAAAGGATACAAGCCATCAGGTAAGGACTCATCGTGGTGGAATGATGAGGTAAAGCAGGCGATAAAAACTAAACGTGAATGCTACAAGGCATTAGGAAAATGCCCGAGTGAGGAGAACTTTGAGAAATATAAGGAGGCTAAAAGGGAAGCCAAGAAAGCCGTCTGTGATGCTAGGGCAAAGATTAATCAAGAATTGTATACGAAATTAGATACAAATGAAGGGGAAAGGGATATTTATAAAATTGCTCGTATTAGAGATAGGAGGACACGAGATATTGGGAGAGTTAAATGTGTGAAGGACGTGGATCATAAAGTTTTAGTCGGAGATCAGGAGATAAGAGAAAGACAGAGGGAATACTTTGATAACCTATTTAATGGACAACGTGAGGAAGATATTGGGGATGTAAGTATTACTTCAAATTTGGTTAATCGGGATTTTATGCGATGAATTCAAAAGGGTGAAGTACGGATGGAATTAAAGAAAATGGGTTCGAAAAAGGCAGAAGGGCCAGATGGTATACCTATTGAATGATGGAGGTGTTTGGGAGAGAGGGGAATCGAATGGTTGACTATACTTTTCAACAAGATTTGGAAATACAACAAGATGACACTGGCATGGAGAAAAATCACTTTAGTTCCTTTATATGAGAACAAAGACGATTTCCAAGAGTGCTCTAATTATCGGGGGATTAAGTTGATGAGGCATACCATGAAATTATGGGAACGAGTGATTGAGCAACGTCTTAGAAAGTGTGTGGAGATATCATAAAACCAATTTGGATTTATGCCCGGGAGATCGACTGTGGAAGTAATATCTCTGATGAGACGGATGATGGAACTATCGTGATAAGAAGAAAGACTTGCATATGGTTTTTATTGATTTAGAGAAGGCTTATGATAAGATACCAAGAGAGGTACTTTGGTGGGCATTAGCCAAAAAGGGTGTGTCTAAGAAATATATTGACATCATTAGAGATATGTATGAAGGAGCTAGTACAAGTGTGTCTAAGAAATATATTGACATCATTAGAGATATGTATGAAGGAGCTAGTACAAGTGTACGTACTACCGTGGGAAGGAATGAAGAATTCCTTATTATGATTGGGGTGCATCAAGGCTAGGCTCTTAGTCCTTTCCTCTTTGCCATAGTCATGGATGAATTGACAAGGTTAATTCAAGGCGATATCCCTTGGTGCATGATGTTTGCAGATGATATAGTATTGATTGATGAAACGAAGGTCGGAGTTGAAAGAAAGTTGGAACTCTGGAGAAATACGCTCGAAATTCGTGGTTTTAGGCTGAACAGAAGTAAGACTGAATATATGGAGTGTAGATTTTAGTGGAAATGGAAGTAGAGAGGCGGGTACAATCACTTTTGATGGGAATGTTATACGAGGATCGGAGTTTTTTCGTTATCTTGGGTCTATTCTTCAAAAGGATGGAGAATTAGACCGTGACGTGGCCCATATGATTAAGGCGGGATGGTTGAAATGGAAGAGCGCAACGGGGTTATTATGTGATCAAGGCGTACCTTACTGATTAAAGGGAAAATTTTACCTAACAGCAATTATGCCTGCACTTTTATATGGCACTGAATGCTGGGCTATAAAGCATAGTCATGTGCATAAGATGAATGTGGCGGAAATGCGTATTCTAAGATGGATGTGTGGCCATACGAGAAAGGATTGACTTAGAAATGATGTGATTAGGAAAGAAGTACGAGTGGCCCCTATAAAGGATAAGCTGTTGAAGAATCGGTTTCGATGGTTCGGACATGTGAGACGGGGGTCGATTGATGCACCGGTACGGAGGCTTGAAGAATGGGGAGCACATAGGCCGCTGAGGGGTAGAGGAAGACCTAAATAAACATGGATAAGAGTGATTGAGAATGATATGGGGTTTCTTGGGATTGGAGAAGTTATGGCGTTGGATAGGACGACGTGAAGGGAGAGAATTCGGGTGGTTGATTATGTTTGCGGATTTTTTTTTTTGCATAATGATTATTACTATTTTTTATTTGCTTTTTATTATATATATATATATATATATATATATATATATATTACGTAGTAAACTTTTTACCTATCACTTTTGCCTTTAAATATGACTGTTTTATTGGAGACGACTTGACATTTTCAGAGATTGATTCATGTTAGCCGACCCCAAACATTTTGGGATTAAGGCTCTGATGTTGTTGTTGTTGTGCACAATTTTTATTATGTCAACATGAATTAATGAGCATAAGAAATGCGAAATTTTAATTTATTCTTTTATCTAAGTCGACAAACGAAAAATCAATTTCAATAGAAGCATACTAGAATATGCAAACTTGAGGAGAAACTTAAGGTTTACACCATATTCGCTGCACCTTAATTCCAACTATATTGTGGTCGGTGACATGAAAATTATAGTGCCAATTACTTGTCGAAAATTAGTTAACACTACAATTCATACAAGTGACAAAGTTTTACGCCGGATGCCTTTCCTGTCGCAACCTTTATATGATAGAGAAATGAGATGAAATTCCAAAACCATCAAAGTCATAGGCTTTGCCATTTACATGAAAAATATCATGAGATAGTGATGAGTCGAGATAATTGCTATAGTCATGTCACATTACGTGATTGATATTATAAAATCATCACTTACATCATGGAACATGACTCACCATATTAGCCTCATGTTCATTATTTTAGGTTGGGGCACTCACTCTCCTCACTCTCATGTAGCGTTGCTCCTACCTTCAATTGACTATATATGAGTAGATAGAGGTAAAAGTCAAATTTAGATAGATTGTATGTTCGATCCTGGTTATTTGAACGACCAAAATTTACGTAGGAATACGGTATTTTTTCTTCGAGATTTTTCATCATTTTTTAGATTGATCTTAGAGTGACTAGCAAAGTTCACTTGCATTGCACGTGGTCATCTTTGTTGTGATTCATATATGTTTTTTTTTATATGAATGATCGCTAGGGATAATAATGTTTATTAATAAAATACTTCTTCATCGCTCGTCGAGTTTTAATCATTCTATGAGTAATATACACGAAATGGAGTCGTCTGCGGATTTGGAATATTAACCTTCTCAAGTAATTTACTTTTGCTTTGATTAGAAGAATAAATTTATAAATCGGTTTATAAGGGGTACGCTATTCCGTACCTTAAGAGATAAATTACAGTCACAATTGAAACAATCACAAATCATGATCTATAAATTACATATACAAATTTTATTGCCTAAATAACTTATAAGAGTATTTCAAAAACAAACTTGACGATCGTTCTGTTTTACAATTTTCATAAAAACATGACATATATAACTTAAATCATCTCATTCTAACTACAAGAATTTTCACCTGTGTTCACTACATTATAACTTCCCCCACGTGATCTTATTTTGATTGTGTGATTTAGTGATGTATTTGGTATGTGATTGAAAAAAATTCAAAAATCCCACACTTTTATAGATGGTGTGTAAAATGTGTATAAGAAATTACAGTGGGAGTGTAAGAGAGAACAAAGTAGTTTTTTTTTTATAAATGATTTCAAAAATTTGTGTATTTATGTAAAAAAATTTGCTACTATAAGTGTAAAATTTGAGACAGTTCATACCATAATCGGTAATTTTGCGTGTGTACAGGAGAACAAGATAATTTTTTATAAATAATTTCAAAAATTTGTGTATTTATGTAAAAATAATCATTGTCCGGGTTTTTATTCACAGTCGTACTGCTAGGCCCAAAATACCATGAAAGTTTGCTATCCCTAAATGATATAAAAAAATAATTATAATTTGCAAAATTTTGGAAAATTCACACCTTAGAAAGAACAAAGTATATTCTTTTTATAAATAATTTCAAAAATTTGTGTATTTATGTAAAAATAATCATTGACCGGGTTTTTATTCACAGTCGTACTGCTAGGCCCAAAATACCACGAAAGTTTGCTATCCCTAAATGATATAAAAAAATAATTATAATTTGCAAAATTTTGGAAAATTCACACCTTAGAAAGAACAAAGTATATTTTTTTTATAAATAATTTCAAAAATTTGTGTATTTATGTAAAAATAATCATTGTCCGGGTTTTTATTCACGGTCGTACTGCTAGGCCCAAAATGCCATGAAACGACCCACAACATTTATTGCCCAACTAGAAATAGGCGGTGGCCCAAGTTTCAAAACCGGTGAAAGGATGTACGACATCTGTCACGTCCTTATCTGACATTGTAGCTGAAGCTCCGAGCGGCCGACGAAGCGATTTTTGCTATAAAGACACGTGACGTGAACGTCTGTGAGAAATTACTGTCTTCTAGTTTGCTTCTTTATTAGTTCTAAAAGCAATTACCGGAAATTTCCCCTTTGTATTTCGCGATGGCCACCAGAAATGAGGCGGCTCCGCCGCAGGGTACGGCGATGGTAGAAGAGGAGCAGGCGGAGAAGGAACTCGACACCGACGCTTTGTCGCGGCTGTGCAGCCAGCACTGCGGCGGCGTCCCCGCATCGTACGGCGCCAACGAGAGGAAATCCACCGTGGCGTGCACCGCGCCGGCGGACCTCGACGATGGGTCCGAGGACGCTTCCTCGGTCGGAAAGTGCCAGAATATCAACCAGCAGGCCGATCATTACAAGTGTGCCGATTGAATTATGCCGGAATATTATGTGTGCGTGTGTGTGAGAGAGAGAGAGAGAGAGAGAGAGAGAGAGAGAGAGAGAGCGTAGATAGATTACATTCTGTTTATTCGTTCTTTAATTTGCTTATTTATTTAGTTTTGGTGTTGTAAATTCGATAATTTACTCTTATTGAAGATGTTGTATTTGATATTTAATCCTTCCGTCCCTTAATCTAGTCCTTAATTTATTACGACATCTTCAACAACGTATACAAATATATTAATTTATATTGTTATTTCATTAATTTCCAATTTGTGTAATGGATATATGAAATGTTTCATAATTTTTCTAATTCTTCGGAAGTTTGGAATAAACTGTTTTTGGAAAAATATATTTCTATGTAATATGATGAGATAAATGAGGTTTTTTTTTGCGTTCTTTCTATTTTTTGGGTAGACGTGTCGGTTTTATTTAGTAACATTTTATATTATTTCTGTTTGATTTTATTTACTTTTTTTTTTGGTAACTATATGTTTATTACCAAGTAAGTTAGAATAGGCAGCATTACAAAGCAAATCTCAAACACCCAACATTCAAAACTCTACACCTCAAACTATCCTCAAAGAAATGTGAGGCTAGCTAGTTTTCTACAATTGCGACTACGCACTAAAATCACTTCTTTACATTGATGAATAATCTGCTCCACATCCATGGATCGAGTGTGTTTTGGAAGAAATACTTGTATTGCATTTTAAGTCGAGGCAAAATCAAGGCACGGGAAGAGCATGATAACGGCGAAGGGTTCGAAGGATACTAGTTCGGGAGTCCAAATCTTTTGTTGTCCGATTATGCTTGAAAACCGTGTAATGTTAAATTATTGACTGATTGTATTGTTATTTGAAGTATATTCCATCTCCATATGGTTTATACTTGTATTTGGATCCTGTGTATGTTCAAGCCATTGGCTATACTATTTATAAACTCCTAATCGGAGTAATGACTATTTGTGGTTCGGTATTGTTGTGTCGAGAATTATACTCTTCAACCGGCGATCGCCTCAGAGATCGGGCGACCTAGCCATAGCCGAGCAGCCAAGGCAGAACTGCCGACCAGAGATCGGGCGACCGTGCCATAGCCGAGCAGCCAAGGCAGAACTGCCGACCGAAGGTCCCAGGAGAAGTCCCGGTGCCGAGCGATCGACAACCAAGACGATCGTCTCTCGGTACTTGGCGATCGACTCCTGGTGGCCGACTAGCAGACGATCATCTCTCGGCACTTGCCGACTGACCCTTGGTGACTGGCCGATGCCGACCCCTGGTGACTGGCCGATGCCGACCCCTGGTGACTGGCCGATGCCGACCTCTGGTAACCGACTAATGACGACCGCCTCATGCCGTTCAAAGTCGATGATCATCCAGTCGGCAATGGCTGAAGCTCAGGACAGAACCCACGTGCAGGGCCGGGACAAGATCCGCATTTCACGGATCATTGACCACAGCCTGTCAGCATCTTTCCACCGGTAAGCGGACCGCCGAAAAGGTGTCGGTAGAGGCCGCCGTGACAAAGAACCCCGACGCGGGCCGTCTTTGGCTCCTCATTGGGCATACGGTGTGGCCGCAACCTTGGACTTTAGGCAGACAACCCATGTGAC
This sequence comes from Orobanche coerulescens, assembly GCA_033398695.1. Lineage (NCBI taxonomy): Eukaryota > Viridiplantae > Streptophyta > Magnoliopsida > Lamiales > Orobanchaceae > Orobanche > Orobanche coerulescens. The sequence goes on along the minus strand of CM065814.1, from coordinate 138,242,689 downwards.
TTAAAGACGATCGCCCCATTATTATATTGGATGAAAGGCGATCGCCCGCCAGAAGACAAGGCATCTCAGCCCCTATAAATAGAAGGCTGCCTGCACTTGGACAAGGACCGGATTTTTCCTCTCTGAACTCGGCCATTCTCGCTATTTCACGCCCAATACAGAAGCTCAGCACACAACTTGGCATTCCTACTCTTGGCAACAGCTATCTCTCGGTTCCTTCTTCTCTCTCAGCCTCTCTCACACAGAAGACGATCGGCCGAGAGCAAGAACACCAAAGCTTCGCTCAAGAGCTGGATTATAGGATCTTTTTACACTCATTGTACTTAGATTCTCACATTAATACCTGTATCCACGAATATTTGTATTAATAACATCTCGCGAGAGCATTCAAGCCCGGGCCTAACAAACCCGGCAGATCTAGTGTTATTCACACCCCCTCGGAAGTGCTCCCGCAACCTTGTTTGTTGTCCGTCCATTCCAGCAGTATTTCATCTTCGGATAAATATTTCGGGCAACAACAATTGGCGCTAGAGAGAGGGCATCTAACCCTCAATTTTATTCCCGCCGTCTCGAAGAACACTCACTGTTTTCCGGGGCATATACCTGAAGAAACACTCACTGTTCTTCAGAGAAAGCTTTCAGAATCATGTCTTCCGCCTCCGCGTCGAAAAAAGCCGCTGGCCAGCCCGCCAGACGCCTCGTTCCGTCTCAGTCCGAGCCACAGTCGATGGCGGAGGGTAGCCGCCGCGGTCCGAGACGCTCGATCCCGCCCCTGGGGGACGGCCCAAGTCTCTCGCTCGATCAGTTCCGAACCGCGGAACAGATCGAGGAGGCCATGACCGTCCTACAGGAGCGACGGAGTGCTCTCGACGCGCCTCCCGCTATCACCCCCTCGGCCATCCGCCTGAGGACCAAACGGAAGTTCAAGGCGTTGCTGACCGAGCGATCGCCAGGAGGCTCCCGTTCGCAGTGAGAGGCGCTCGCCAGCCAGGGCACCTCGGTCTTCGATCGCCTCGGCAGCAACCCATCTTGGCGACCGGGGCAGTCCGGCCCCAGCCACGAGACGACGGAGCTCGAGTCCGTCACCAGGAGCTCGGCCTATCCGACTCCTAGAAGGCAATCCAGCCGTCTGGCTCCCCCTCGCCAAATAGCCGAGGTCGGCAGCAGCGGAGTCAGGAGATCGGTACACGATCGCCTCGGCTCCCGCTCCCAAAGCCGATCCACGAGCGACCGAGCCACGGCAATGGCCGCGATGCAAAGCCATCTCGACGACATGAAGACGTTCCTGGAATCCGGAGCAGGCGCCAAGAGCAAGATCGCCGAGCCGAGCGAGCCGCTCGCGGTCCACATCGAGCTCGCCCCCGTGCAGCACAAGATCGCTCCTCCGCAAACACCTTTGTACGAGGGGAGATCAGACCCCGAAACACACCTGACCAAGTTCAACATCTACATGGCCGGGTGTGGGGCATCTGACGCGACCAGGTGCCGAATGTTCCCTATGACGCTGGACGACCTTGCCCACAGGTGGTACACCTCGTTGCCGCCTCGGTCCATCGGCTCCTTTAACCAACTGGCGACCGACTTCACAGCGTAATTCGCCACCAGGGTCGCTCGGCCAGAAGGTCCCCATCGCATGATGCGAATCAAGCAAGGGGAAGAAGAGTCCGACTCGGACTACATCGACCGGGTAGACGAGATCATCCTCAACGGCGAACCCATAAGGGATGAGATCGCCCTCTACACGGTCATAGGAGGATTCCATGGTCTTTCGCCTATGTTCAGACATCTTACGAAAGACCAACCCTCGACCTACGCGATCTTCCGAGCTAAGGCCGCAGACTTTCTGGCCAGGCAAAGGTTTCTTCTTAGCCTGTGAGCAGCGCGATCGGCGCCCGAGTGACGATCTCCAGCCCGATCGCCGATATCAACTTATGAGTAACGCGGTCGGCAGCCGGACGATGATCACCAGTCTTCCAGCCCGATCGCCAGCATACAGCCATGGTCCTGGTAGTCGATGGAACCGGCTGCTTCGGCCATGCAAGGTCCCTTTGGGCCAAGATCGCCCGCCCTTCGTTTAAATACGAGGCCGGCGTAGTCCGAGGGCCCTCCAACAGTGGACACGATCGCCCGCCCTCAAAGGTTCATCATTTAACATGGTGAACCCGGACAATGCGACGAGTCACTACCCCCATCTCAACGTACACCGTCGAGGTTCGCCATCTTCATGGCGGACCGAGGTGGAAGCAGATCTAACAAGCCGCGGAAGCGGAGTTGATTAATCCGACGACGCCCCGCGCAAGGACTCCTCTAGACCAAGACCGCACGCCCTTCATTTAAATACGAGGCGAGGCGCAGCCTAACAGAGGACCCTCACAATAAAATGAGCCACGAGACAGACAATGTCGTTCGCGCACAAGACATGGTCATGGAGTCGGTCCATCGAACTCCGCGACTATGCACGGTTCCTCAGTGACGAAACAATCAAGTTTCTACGAGGGATCGGCCAATGCTGTTTTTTACAGGTACAAGACCGAAAGATAGCTAGCCAATCGACCGGATCGCCCGTCCTCATCCTACACGATCGCCAGCAAGAACCACCTCGCCCCATGTCTTCAACATCGGAGCAAGCTGGGGGGCAATTGTTGTGTCGAGAATTATACTCTTCAACCGGCGATCGCCTCAAAGATCGGGCGACCTAGCCATAGCCGAGCAGCCAAGGCAGAACTGCCGACCAGAGATAGGGCGACCGTACCATAGCCGAGCAGCCAAGGCAGAACTGCCGACCGAAGGTCCCAAGACAAGTCCCGGTGCCGAGCGATCGACAACCAAGACGATCGTCTCTCAGTACTTGGCGATCGACTCCTGGTGGCCGACTAGCAGACGATCATCTCTCGGCACTTGTCGACCGACCCTTGGTGACTGGCCGATGCCGACCCCTGGTGACTGGCCGATGCCGGCCTCTGGTGACCGACTAATGACGACCGCCTCATGCCGTTCAAAGCCGATGATCATCCAGTCGGCAATGGCTGAAGCTCAGGACAGAACCCACGTGCAGGGCCGGGACAAGATCCGCATTTCACGGATCATTGACCACAGCCTGTCAGCATCTTTCCACCAGCCGACAGGACCCGCCGAAAGGTGTCAGTAGGGCCGCCCGTGACAGCAACCCCGGACGCGTGCTGGCTCCTCATTGGGCCGCACAGCTGGCTGCCGGCTGCAGCCTTGGACTTTAGGCAGACAGCCCATGTGACTTAAAGACGATCGCCCCATTATTATATTGGATGAAAGGCGATCGCCCGCCAAAAGACAAGGCATCTCAGCCCCTATAAATAGAAGGATGCCTGCACTTGGACAAGGACCGGATTTTTCCTCTCTGAACTCGGCCATTCTCGCTATTTCACACCCAATACAGAAGCTCAGCACACAACTTGGCATTCCTACTCTTGGCAACAGCTATCTCTCGGTTCCTTCTTCTCTCTCAGCCTCTCTCACACAGAAGACGATCGGTCGAGAGCAAGAACACCAAAGCTTCGCTCAAGAGCTGGATTATATGATCTTTTTGTACTCATTGTACTTAGATTCTCACATTAATACCTGTATCCACGAATATTTGTATTAATAACATCTCGCGAGAGCATTCAAGCCCGGGCCTAACAAACTCGACAAATCTAGTGTTATTCACACCCCCTCTGAAGTGCTCCCGCAACCTTGTTTGTTGTCCGTCCATTCCAGCAGTATTTCATCTTCGGATAAATATTTCGGGCAACAACAGGTATCACAAGGTAATATATATTAAATCTGTATTTTTGGTATCGCCTGGTGGGTCCCAGTGTGGGGTCCACGGCACTGTAATAGCCGTCTTTTGGGGTGTTACAGAATGAAACCGAGGATTCGTGATTACATGTCTGGATTCGCCTGCACCACCTTAAAGAACTATCAGAGTAGAACTCTTGCTTATGATATGTCCTTGACGACCAGTGAGGCGACTCGAGAAAGTAAGAAGCAGAAATTCGTCGGTAGCTTTTCAGGTCACAAGGGCGGAGTTCAGCAGAAATCTCAGTCTGCAAATATTCCTGCAGGCGGTTCGGCTCATTTTTCTAGGGGCTTTCGAGGTACTGCCAGTGCCTCCACTCGTGATGTCAGATGTTTCGATGTTTCAATTGTGGCAAGCCGGTCCATAGGAACCGGGAGTGCCCTCGTCTGGCGTTGACTTGTCATACTTGTGGTCAGTCGGGCCACAAGGCTTATTTTTGTGAGCGTTTATGGCAGACTCTTGATGCCCAGGCTTCTTTTCTAGCGCCTAAGGAGCCGAGTGTGAACCAGGAGTCGTTTGCTCCACAGCCTCCGCAGAATATTGACCGAGGGAGAGTTCGGGTTCAGCCCGCTAGAGGGGAAGCTTCCAGTGTCGGCTCCGCTCATCCCCTGAAATTTCCTTACATTCCTCTCTTTCCACACAGCATAAAGTATCACAGTAAAAAGCATTCGATATAACATTTGAGAGACAGATTTTGATCTACATTGTGTTGCAAGATAACTCTTTTCCTCCTCCCATGCAAGTGTCCTCCTCAATATGCCACACCATCTTTTACGAGAGAAACTACATTCAAACCACAGGTGTTTTGCATTCTCATCACCACTGTTGCACATACAGCAACATTGATTCACCACCAAACCAAATTTGCTCATCCGATCACATGTACTAAGTTTTTCAAGCATCACCAACCACATAACGAAAATACATTTAGGTGGAGTTGGATTATGAGTAAGAAGTTTCTGCCATTCTGCCATCCCACCTTAATAACATCCCCTTTCAAGCACAAATAAGTTTAGTGAATGGAGAATTGAGGTCTTCGAATCAATGCCACTCCATCACTCACTTGTGCTATATATTTCCTTGCTTCAATAATCTTCCGCACAACCCACGATGCTTGCTTCAGTGTAGCCATGGCCATAATATCCTGATTTTTGATATAGTAGCCGTTAATCCAACGCACCTTTTGAGAACATCAGAAGATCATCAGCAAAGCATAGTTGGATAATATTAAACTTCTTGCATCTAGGGTGAAATTTGAATGCTTTGTTGTGTTGCAGTTCAAGTAAACTTCGATGGAGGTATTCCATGCAGAGCACAAATAAGTAGGGATAGATAGGATCTATCCATACAACAAAGCTCATTATCCGCTCAACAAACGTAGCTGGAAACCCTAGTTCAAGCATGAGATACTTCAAGTATGGCCATTCCACCGAGTCATACGCCTTTTGAATATCTATTTTCACCATGCATCGAGGTGATATAGATTTCCTTCCATAACCCTTCACAAGCTCGTGACTTGGCATAATATTGTCGAATATTGATCTACCTTTTACAAACGCATATTGAGTAGCACTAATCAAATCTCCCAACACCACTTGAATTCTGTTAGCAAGCATTTTAGAGATGATCTTGTAGAGAATAGAACAACATGCAATAGGTCTGAATCTTTCACAACACGTGCATTAGATTTCTTAGGCAGCAAAGACACCAGAGAATAGTTCAAAGCTGCAGGAATAGTAGATGAATCATGAAATTCTTTTACAGCTTCACACACATCTTGCTCAATAATACTCCATGCTCTCTTGAAAAAATACACATTAAAACCGTCAATACCAGGAGCTTTATGCGAGTGCATATTAAATAGTGCCTGCTTTATCTCCTCATCAGTAAATGGTGCACACAAATGTTGTCTCTGAGAGGAGTTCAATGTGTTGCCTCTTTGAACTATACTTCTATCTACCATTGGTAGCTCAACAGCTGCAGTACCCATCAAGTTGGCATAGAAAGTTCATATTTCCTCTTTAATTTCAGCTTGTGTACCACATCTAGAGCCATCTTCTTTTATCAGCATATGAATAGCTTGACTAGATTGTCTTGCCTTGGCATAAGTATGGAAAAATTTGGTGTTGCTGTCACCAAGTTTAATCCAATCTATTCTGGCCTTCTATCTCCATATGTTTTCCTCCACCAAACTCCATTTCTCAATATCTGCCAGCACTCGTTTTTCTTCATCTATAATATCTGCATTCAATTTGTCTGAAGATAGCAAAGTTTGAACTTCCTGCATTTCTTGTCTAAGCAGCACTAATTTAGCTTTAAGATTTATATAGTGACAAGTATTTATCTGCTTGAGAGCTCCCTTCAAGGCTTTCAACTTGTACCATATATTCAAAAGCTTATTCTTATTGCACCGAGTTTCCCACGTTTGTATGAGTTTTGGCATAAACTCAGTATGGTCTGCTATCACATTCAGAAAACGAAATGGTTTATCTCTAGTGAGTGGCACATCTTCTATATTTAGCATTAGAGGGCAGTGATCAGATACAATCCTTCCCATAATCTCAACCACCACATCACTAAACTGAGCAGACCATGCATCATTTGCAATCACTCTATCAATAAGTGAAAAGATTCGAGCAGAGCCTTCCTGATTATTGCACCATGTAAACTCCTCACCAATCATTCTCAGAGGATGAAGACCATTTTGCCTAAGACACTCTGCAAAGTCTCTATAGTCACCTTCTGTCACTGGGGCACCCTGAAATCTGTCAGTTGCAGTAAGAAGATTGTTGAAATCTCCTCCAAAGATGAGTGGAGTACTCACTGCTTGTGCTACATGTGCCATAAAACTCCATAAGTCTCTCCTCAACTCATGTGAATTCTAAGCATAAACAGCTACAAGATCAAACTTCTTTCCAGTGCTTTTATCCAATACATTACAATATATACCTTGAGCACAACTCTCAATATATGTAATGCTAACTCTAAATGGATTCCAACCAATCCATAATCTTCCATTATAAGCTTCAGAGTAATTATTAAGAAACTACCAACTGTTGTTTATTTGCTTTGAAATTTTTTCCAAAATTATTTGCCTTCACTCTAGTCTCCATTATTGCAAATACATATACTTTGTTATTATGCACAAAGAGTTTGAGCTCCTTGTGTTTGAGGGGTTTATTACAATCCCTCACTTTCCAGAATATGATTCTCATTTCTGCACCAAGGGGATATGGTCCCCGCCCTTTATCAGTTAGACGAGACTGCATGATACTAGATTGACCTTTATCATGTAGCATTTGATAGGAATTCACTGAAACAACATGAGTAGTTTTCACTTCTTTTACTCCTTGAGTGAAGGTCCGTTTTGGTACCTCCCATTCATCAACCTTCCGTTTTCCAGCAATCTTATGGACCTTCTCTCTTTCTTTTCCTGCTTGAGCTTTTGGAATCCATTTCTGTTGCACTTGCTTAGCTGGTTTTGGTTTAATATTGTCAGCACAGCTATGCCCTGCAATTTGACACTTCTTACAGAATTGAGGTATCCAGTCATATAATACTTACCGTTCTACTCGATTTCCTTTGCCATCTTCAATTTGCACTTTATACTGTATCGGCCGTGTAACATCAATAGCAATCAGCATTCTAGCAAAAGAAATACAATTCTGATTTGTGCTACATTCATCATCATACAGAGGTTTCCCCAATAAACTACCAATCCGACTCAACGCTTTCACACCCCAGCAATTTAGAGGAAGATTTGGAAGTTTTATCCACAGAGGTACAACTTTCAAAATCTCCTTCTCAAAGTTGAAATCTGGTTCCCAGGCCTTCACAATCACAGGTCTATTTGCTATAGTATGAGGCCCAGCAAATAACACAACATTTATATCCTAACCTCACAACAAAGTAACCTTCATTATGGTAGAAGATCTCAGGCGATTTCACCATACACTGCTTCTCCAAATATACACTCAAATATTTGATCGTTGGTGAATCCCCAGTTACATATAATATAATAGCATTAGCCCATTTAGCTTCGTCTATATCAGTATCCTCCTTCTCCAAACATACAATAGGAATACCTTCCTTCAAGGTAGGAGCAACATAAATCTAACTTCATACCTTTAGGAGCAGCTCTCTTGGGAATCTCAGCTTCAATGATAGACTCTGTAGGGTTTACCTCTTTAGAACTCATTTCCTCCTTCGGTAATGGTTCCAGACCTCTAATGTACTGCAAATCAGTCTCCACCGGTGTAGTCGCTTTAGATCTAGCACTAGATGTTGAAGATGTGTCCACAGATTCAATTTCAACCCTCTCCATACTTACTGTTTCATTCATTTCCTTTTGTATCGACGATGTTCGTTTGCTCGGTGGAGTCATAGGTTTCCTTCCTCGCTTCCTCTTTGCTTTCCTACTGCTTGTGAGCTTTGGCCGTCCTCTTCCTCGTTTCATCGCCGGCGGCGCAGGTTAACAGATCCAACTAACATGCGCTTTCCAAGGACATCGAATGGGTTTTGTCTTGCAACTCCCACTTATGCATTTTCATTTTTTTTTATTTACTTTTCATTTCCCAAATATATTTCTATTTTATTATTCAAACAAATGATACTTTTCCCACTTTGAAGAAAAGTGGGAGTAGTATCATATTTTAACCAATTTTTTTTTTTTGGCAATTTTAATTTTACTACTGGAGTATTATCATTATTACTATTACTTGATAAAATAAATTTTCGGTGGCTTTTAAAATTAGGCAAAGCTATATAAGATACTTATCTAGAAATTGTTAAATATAAAAATATATAGCACATAAATGGTGGAAATTTATAAGAAAAATAATTGTGAATAAGGTAGTAGAAGAGTTTATTTTTTAATAATGAAGTGCAATTAAAATCAAGAACCAATTACTAAAAGTACATATAACAAAAATTAATATATGTTGTTAATAGTACTATTTGAAATTAATTTGTTTTGATTGAAATCGATTTTTATTTAATTAATTTTATTATTATTAAATTTATTAATATAGAATTATGTTTTATCAAATTGAAGTTATTTACTGATTAAATTGATTCTTCCTGAATATTACTTGAGGGGATGATAATAGAGCCTAATTTCAAGAATTTTTACAATATCAGGCTCTATTTTACTTGATTTGTATTGACTGAAATATTGATAGACTTAGACTATAACCTCAAATTGATTAATTTATTATATGAAGTTATTGGGCCGGAATTGAATTTTAGTATTTAAAAATAAATTTTATCAATTAAAATTGATTTTTAATTATTACCGACTTTAAATGGATATCATGTTTTAAATAAAAAAGAACATAGATTTAATAGTTATAAGAGTTTAGTTTTTATAAGGAAAAAATGTACAGAAATACATGAATTTTGCTCTTTCTTTCATTTTGCGCACGACTTTTTAATTTTCCCCATAAAATCACTAGCTTTCGATTTCGTTCAATTTTTCCCTAGTCTTAAATTTCGCCCAAATTGAATCTGACATTGCGCTGATGTGGCAACCGGGCATGTGTCAACCTCTCTTCCATCCGGAAAATTAAAGAAAAAAATGCACAGAAATACATGAACTTTGCTCATTCTTTCATTTTGCGCGTAACTTTTTAATTTTTTTTCATAAAATCACCAATTTTTGATTTTGTTCAATTTTTTCCTAATTTTAAATTCTATAAACATATTTTTAGCTTTTTAACAATACTCTGCTGTTTGAATATTTACCATGCTTTTGAATCTACTGCATTAGCTGCAAATCTGAGAAGAACAAAGTACGAGACAGATTCGTTAGTGACGCAATCTGCAAACAATATGACTGGATGTGTGACTAGGCGCCTCTCGCGCGCACACACGCGCGCGCGCCGCCACCGCCGTCAGTTCGGCCGGCCGGGTCGGATCGGCTCGGCTCGGTCAAAGGGCGATTTCGACGAAATATCTCGGCGTCTCAAAGTTATCTTTTTACTGCAATTTTATTTGGTAAAATTTTATTTTACTGAAACACCTCAATTATAAATTCTGAATTTTGGTTAATTTCGATGTTGCTCATATGTTTTAGTTAATTCCGGGGAGTTCACGTAAATACCTCAAGTATAAATTCCGATGTTGCTCATATGTTTTGTTCTGGGAGGCAGACACTATACATTGCGGTGGGGGCGGATTTGCTTTAAGGAGACAGAAATTTTGGACTCAACATCGCCCATCTTCGGATTTAATTCCAATGATTATGTATACATATTTATATATATTTATATATATTTATATATATATTGTTTGCAGATTGCGTCACTAACGAATCTGTCTCCTACTTTGTTCTTTTCAAATTTGCAGCTAATGCAATATATTCAAAAGCATGGTAAATATTCTAACAACAGAGTATTGTTAAAAAGCTAAATATGTTTATAGAATTTAAAATTAGGAAAAAATTGAACAAAATCGAAAGTTGGTGATTTTATGAAAAAAAATTTAAAAAGTTACGCGCAAAATGAAAGAATGAGCAAAGTTCATATATTTCTGTGCATTTTTCCCTTTAATTTTCCGGATGGAAGAGAGGTTGGGACATGCCCGGTTGCCACATCAGCTGCCCGAAATCCTCCCGTGCTGCTACCAGGCGCCGCCAGCCTCTTCCCGTGCCGTGACCGTTTTCGTATCGGTCTCCAACTCCCGCGGCTTCTCCTCCCTCGCTTCCAAGGCGTGTCGAAGTCTGGTATCATTGTACTTTTCTGTTAAATTTCATTTTCGTCAGCTATATATCTACCTCCTACTGTGATTTGTATGCGGTTTGCTTGCTTTTAAATTGTCTTTCTCATTCTCAGCATATTTTCATTTTTGTCTTCACTACCTCATTTTATTTTTCGTAGTGTGTTTGTATTTTGTGTTGGTCGATGTCGCGCTGCTTGCGGGTTGGTAGTTGGAATTTGGGTACCTTGTCGGGTAAGCTTTTGGAGCTTGTGGATGTTTTGGGTAAGAGAAGGGTTGATGTGGCTTGTATTCAGGAGACTAGGTGGAAGGGGGCGCGTCCAGGGAGGTGAACGGTTATAAATTGTGGTATTCAGGCCTTGCTAACTCGAGTAATGGTGTGGGCATTCTTTTGTCTAAGGAGCTTAAGGACAACGTCGTGGAAGTGAAGATGTGTAATGATAGGATTATGTCCGTTAGAGTGGTGGTTGGGGAGAAGGTGGTTAACGTGGTATGTGCGTATGCCCCACATGTTGGTTTGGGTGTGCTTGTTAAGGAAGCTTTTTGGGTCTGTTTAGATGAGTTGGTCGGGTGTATTTCGGACGATCAATTTATTATTTTGGGGGGCGATTTCAATGGGCATATTGGTGAGGGGGTGGATGATTACCATAGTGCGCATGGGGTTTTGACTTCGGATTTAGGAATGCAGGAGGTTCCGCACTGTTGGAGTTTGCCACTGCGCATGAGTTGGTAATTGCTAACTCTATTTTTCAGAAGAGAGCTGAACACCTCATCACCTTCAGTAGTGGGGGGCACAACACACAAATTGACTACCTTCTTTTGTGCAGTCGTGATGCTAGGGCGTGCGTGGACTGCAAGGTGTTCCGGAGCGAGGCATGTGCTTCTCAACATCGGCTGCTAGTTATGGATTTATCCATGGGAGGTCGTGTTTTTAGCAGGGTTAGAGAAGCTAGACCTAGGATTCTCTGGAAGGATCTGAAGGGTGAGAAGGCGGTAGTATTCAAGGAGTCTCTAACCCGCGAAGGAGGTTTTTTGCGAGGGGGCGATGCTAACCTTATGTGGACCAGCATGGCCAATGCTATTAGGAAGGTGGGCAAGAAGGTGGTAGGGGTTTCTTCGGGCAGGTCTAATGGACCTCGGGAGGCATGGTGGTGGAATGAGGAGGTCCAAAAGAAGGTTAAGGCTAAACAAGCGTTATTTAAGGAGCTTTTGTCGGTTAGTGCTGGGGAGGAGAGAATCTTGAAGATTATAGCGTACAAGGTGGCGAAAAGAGAGGCTAAGAAGGCAGTGGCTAAGGCTAAATGTGAGGCTTACGAGGAGATGTACAAGCGCCTAGACACCAAAGAAGGAGCGAATGCTATCTTTAAACTAGCGAAAGCTAGGGAAAGAGGACGGCGCGACCTGGGTCCCGTCAAATTTATTAAGGATGATTTGGGCCAAGTGTTAGTGAACGATGTGCCTATTAAGGAGAGGTGGAATAGGTATTTTTTCGAACTTTTCAATGAGGCTAGGGGTAGTGACTCGATGGTGCAAGGAGTTAGTATATCTTCTGGTCGTTCGTTTAGTTCCTGTGAGAGCATCAGCAAGGAGGAAGTTAAGGGTGCCCTAATGAAAATGGGTAGAGCTAAGGCTGTAGGCCCGGATCAGATCCCTATTGAGGTGTGGATTTGTCTGGGGGAAGTCGGAGTTCAGTGGCTAGCAGAGCTGTTCAACATTCTCCTCATAGGTTCTAAGATGCCGACGGAGTGGAGGCAGAGTATTGTCGTGCCATTTTTTAAGAATAAAGGCGATGCTCAGAGTTGCAGTAACTATCGGGGTATTAATCTCCTCAGTCATACTATGAAACTTTTGGAAAGAGTGGTGGAATGCATGGTTAGAAGAGAAGTTGAGATCTCAGAGAACCAATTTGGCTTCATGCTGGGGAGGTCCACCACTGAGGCCATTCATCTCGTCAGACACCTTATGGAGAAGTTTAGAGAGCGGCGTAAGGACCTCCATATGGTGTTCATAGATGTAGAGAAGGCTTATGATAGCATTCCGCGCGATGTTATTTGGAGGAGCCTAGTAGAGAGGAGGGTGTCATTGCCGTTCGTTAGGACGATCCAAGACATGTACTCCCAAGCTAGGACGTGCGTTAGGACCCCAGTTGGTGACACCCAGTATTTACCGGTTGAGATAGGGCTACACCAGGGGTCGGCGCTAAGCCCTTTTCTCTTCGCTCTAATCCTTGACGTCATTTCGCAGGGGATTCAAGATGGCATCCTGTGGTGCATGCTTTTTGCTGACGACATTGTGTTAGTGGCGGAGTCGAGGAGGGAGGTGAACTCGAAGTTGGAGCTTTGGAGGTCTAAGTTAGAATCCCAGGCTTGCGTTTGAGCTGGTCTAAGACCGAGTATCTCTGGTGTAACTTTAGTGGTGAGGCCAACGAGGAAGATGTAGAGGTAATGATTGCGGATCATATCATACCCCGTACGGATAAGTTCAAGTATTTGGGTTCGTTCATTCAGAAGGAAGGTGAGTGTGAAGATGATGTCATTCATCGCATCAAGGCGGGGTGGCTAAGGTGGAGAGCAGCGATAGGGGTCCTGTGCGACAAGAAAGTCCCTCTAAAGTTGAAGGGTAAATTCTATAGAGCGGCAATCCGACCTGTAATATTGTATGGCTCCGAATGTTGGGCGATGAAGAAGTCGCTTGAGAGCAAGTTGGAAGTGGCTGAAATGAGAATGTTACGTTGGTCGTGTGGTCGCACAATGTTAGATAGAATCGCGAACGAGGTTTTCAGGAACGCGCTGGAAGTGGCGCCCATTTCAGCGAAAGTTAGGGAAGGGAGATTGAGATGGTTTGGCCACGTCCGCAGGAGGCAGGCATCTGCTCCGGTGAGGAGGGTCGAGAGTTTATTGGTTGTCGGAGATAGAAGGAGAGGCAGACTGAGGAGGACATGTGAGGAGCAGCTGAGATTAGATTTGAAGACCTTAAACCTTTCCGAGACCATGACTGTTGATAGGTGTTCTTGGAGGCGCCAGATCAGAGTTGTGGATTCTTTCTTAGGGAGCGGTGCTGTAGTTGAGAGCCTCAGGGTTGGGTTGTCTCAATTAGCTTTGGCCTAGAGCACTGTATTTGTTACTTTTATTGTATTTTTTATCCTATTGTCTTTGCGTGTGGTGTATTTTTGACAGGGAGATGTGCGTAGAGTCAACCTCTCTTCTGTTAGAGCAGCGTTCATCGGGAGTGAAGTAGCCAAATTCCACTTAGGTAAGTCCCATGTGGATTAAGCCATGGGCTCACGTATGGTACCGAGCTTTTTCGAATCATAGGCTTTCCTGTGTATTTGTCACTCAATATTATGTTGTGCACTAAGCTGGGGGTCTTCACGGAAACAACCTCCCTACTGTAATAAGTAGGGGCATGGTCTGCGTACATCTTACCCTACCCAGACCCTACTCTGAGCGGGATTTACTGGGTATGTTTGATTTGGTTTGGTTTTTCATCTCGTTCTAACTACAAGAATTTTCACGTGTGTTCACTACATTATAACTTCCCCCACATGATCTTATTTTGATCGTGTGATTTAGTGATGTATTTGGTACTCCCTCCATTTTTCTTTAGATGTCGTTTGACTTTTTGACACACATTTTTAGGTGCTTTGACCGTATAGTTAAAATTATTATCTTTAAATGATTTTTTTTGTGAATTAAAATTTAGATTGTATATTTTTGTGAATTAAAATTTAGATTGTATATCTTTAAATAAACTGTTGTTTGTTTGCTTTGAATTTTTTTCCAAAATTATTTGCCTTCACTCTAGTCTCCATTATTGCAAATACATCTACTTTGTTATTCTGCACAAAGAGTTTGAGCTCCTTGTGTTTGAGGGGTTTATTACAATCCCTCACTTTCCAAAATATGATTCTCATTTCTGCACCGAGGGGATATGGTCCCCGCCCTTTATCAGTTAGACGATACTGCATGATACTAGATTGACCTTCATCATGTAGCATTTAATAGGAATTCACTGAAACAACATGAGTAGTTTTCACTTCTTTTACTCCTTGAGTGAAGGTCTGTTTTGGTACCTCCCATTCATCAACCTTCCGTTTTCCAGCAATCTTATCGGCCTTCTCTCTTTCTTTTCCTGCTTGAGCTTTTGGAATCCATTTCTGTTGCAGTTGCTTAGCTGGTTTTGGTTTAATATTGTCAGCACAGCTATGCCCTGCAATTTGACACTTCTTACAGAATTGAGGTATCCAGTCATATAATACTTACCGTTCTACACGATTTCCTTTGCCATCTTCAATCTGCACTTTATACTGTATCGGCTGTGTAAAATCAATAGCAATCAGCATTCTAGCAAAAGAAATATGATTCTGATTTGTGGTACATTCATCAGCATACAGAGGTTTCCCCAATAAACTACCAATCCGACTCAACGCTTTCGCACCCCAGCAAATATTTGATCGTTGGTGAATCCCCAGTTACATATAATATAATAGCATTAGCCCATTTAGCTTCGTCTATATCAGTATCCTCCTCCTCCAAACATACAATAGGAATACCTTCCTTCAAGGTAGGAGCAACATAAATCTAACTTCATACCTTTAGGAGCAGCTCTCTTGGGAATCTCAGCTTCAATGATAGACTCTGTAGGGTTTACCTCTTTAGAACTCATTTCCTCCTTCGGTAATGGTTCCAGACCTCTAATGTACTGCAAATCAGCCTCCACCGGTGTAGTCACTTTAGATCTAGCACTAGATGTTGAAGATGTGTCCACAGATTCAATTTCAACTCTCTCTATACTTACTGTTTCATTCATTTCCTTTTGTATCGACGATGTTGGTTTGCTCGGTGGAGTCATAGGTTTCCTTCCTCGCCTCCTCTTTGCTTTCCTACTGCTTGTGAGCTTTGGCCGTCCTCTTCCTCGTTTCATCGCCGGCGGCGCAGGTTAACAGATCCCACTAACATGCGCTTTCCAAGGACATCGAATGGGTTTTGTCTTCCAACTCCCACTTATGCATTTTCATTTTTTTTATTTACTTTTCATTTCCCAAATATATTTCTATTTTATTATTCAAACAAACGATACTTTTCCCACTTTGAAGAAAAGTGGAGTAGTATCATATTTTAACCAATTTTTTTTTTTGTCAATTTTAATTTTACTACTGGAGTATTATAATTATTACTATTACTTGATAAAGTAAATTTCCGGTGGCTTTTAAAATTAGGCAAAGCTATATAAGATACTTATCTAGAAATTGTTAAATATAAAAATATATAGCACATAAATGGTGGAAAGTTATAAGAAAAATAATTGTGATTAAGGTAGTAGAAAAGTTTACTTTTTATAATGAGGTGCAATTAAAATCAAGAACCAATTACTAAAAGTACATATAACAAAAATTAATATATGTTGTTAATAGTACTATTTGAAATTAATTGTTTTGACTGAAATCATTTTTATTTTAATTTTATTATTACTAAATTTATTAATACTGAATTATTTTTTATCAAATTGAAGTTATTTTATTGATTAAATTGATTTTCCTGAATATTACTTTAAGGTTAGGATAGTAGTTTCTTAAAATCAATATATGAAAATACAACTCTGCATCTATATTTAAATAATAGCTTCATAGATTTGGACCGTCATATTAATCTTCTTGTTAAGTGATTTTTTTATTTTTTTATTTTATCTATTTAAAATCTTCTATCCTACTTTAGTTTAGTTGTGGAAATTCCACCAGTTGTAAAAATAAATAAATAATTAGAATTAATATTAAATTAAATTTGACGTCATATCAATTATTTTTTGGCCAAATAAGAAGTTTATTTTTCATGGTTACTTAATTTATAGTATTCTTAATATTTTATTGATTTTGAATATAGAAAAACTTACATATAAAGAAAATAATTAATTTTAAAATTGAAAAAGATTATATATAAACAAAATAATTATATAAGAATATAAGGAAAGTAATAATTATTAATTTAAAAATAGATATAATATCATCAACATGTCTACTTAGAATTTTGATCAAATTTATACTTGAAAATTAACTTTCAAATATTTCTATATTTATATATTATTTATTAATTTTTATTTTGTAGTTTCGGGCTTATGTAGAAATGGGAAGATGTCAGTCAATTATTGTACAATTTATATTTTATTATCATATACTTTATAAATTTAAATGGGCCTAATAGTGATTATTACTATATGGGTTTGGACGAGAATGAACATTGAAATTAGTTTTTACGTGGATGTGCAATAAATACATGTATTTAAATTCGAAATAAGTTTATTAAATTGTATGATTTTGAAAAATACAATCCGAAAGAATTGTTAATCTTTTTATCATTTTTACTATTTATTCATAATTCTTATATTTTGTAAGGATCGAGTATTTATTAAAACGGATTATTAATTATTGTAACACTTATATTTGACCCTTTAGATAGTTTATATATTTAAATGAGTTTAAATAATTAGCCGATATAAGTATACGAGTTTGGGATGGAGTTTGGATATTTAAATGCATATAAATCTTAAACAAGTTTCCCAGCAAATAACACAGCATTTATATCCTCGATCGATGGGAACCTCACAACAAAGTAACCTCACAACAAAGTAACCATACACTGCTTCTCCAAATATACACTCAAATATTTGATCGTTGGTAAATCCCCAGTTACATATAATATAATAGCATTAGCCCATTTAGCTTCGTCTACATCAGTATCGTCCTTCTCCAAACATGCAATAGGAATACCTTCCTTCAAGGTAGGAGCAACATAATCTAATTTCATACATTTAGGAGCAGTTCTCTTGGGAATCTCAGCTTCAATGATAGACTCTGTAGGGTTTACCTCTTTAGAACTCATTTCCTCCTTCGGTAATGGTTCCAGACCTCTAATGTACTGCAAATCAGCCTCCACCGGTGTAGTCGCTTTAGATCTAGCACTAGATGTTGAAGATGTGTCCACAGATTCAATTTCAACTCTCTCCATACTTACTGTTTCATTCATTTCCTTTTGTATCGACGATGTTGGTTTGCTCGGTAGAGTCATAGGTTTTCTTCCTCTTTGCTTTCCTACTGCTTGTGAGCTTTGGCCGTCCTCTTCCTCGTTTCATCGTCGGCGGCGCAGGTTAACAGATCCCACTAACAATCGCTTTCCAAGGACATCGAATGGGTTTTGTCTTCCAACTCCCACTTATGCATTTTCATTTTTTTTTATTTACTTTTCATTTCCCAAATATATTTCTATTTTATTATTCAAACAAATGATACTTTTTCCACTTTGAAGAAAAGCGGAGTACAGTAGAAACTCGATAATTTCATACTCGATTATTTAATAAATTCTCTAATATAATAGTTTTGGCCGGTCCCGACTCAGAGATAGGGTGCTAAATTAATAATTCGCTAAAATTATAAGATAATACATTTTTGATAATTTCTATAGGTCTCATATAAAATATAAATTAATAATTCCTTATATATTGTACATATTATAGGAATAATTTATGAAGGTTTCTTGAAAAATTACTCAATTGTATTTCTTTTTTGTTGGAATCAATTTCATCTTAAATCGCATTCTAATTTTCCTTATCACTATAAGAACTTCTAGTGTTGTATTCTCATATAGGCTCAGCAATAAATTATTCAATATGATGGCCGCTTTAATGTTCGCATATTTTGATTTTGTATTTATAGAAAAAATATACACTGATATATTCAACACAGGACGCATAATAAGATGAGAGATTGAAGGGTTATTTTAAATTGGACCCTTCATTTGATATGTACATGCATTGTACAATAATTAAGTGAAAATTTGAAAGTTATTTGTAAATTAAGTATTTCATTATAAATTAATAAAATATTAATTAATATATAAATTAATAATTATTAATTTATCGATTAATTAATAACTCTTTTCCTACTACTCTAAAAGTGTGAAGGGCCAGTGGAAGGAAAACGTGTTTGTTTTCTTTTCCTTCTCGATTAAAGCGGGCTTCTCTGTTTTCTTTTCCCCTCGTTCGCCTTCTCCACCTCTCTGCTTCCTTGGCTCGTCCTCCTTCTTCCACCAACATGTCTGTTTCATCTTTGTGGTTTTGTGGAGAGGAGATTGTTTGTTTGCCTTTGATTTATCGTTCGCTTCAGCAGAGGCGTCAATTAGAGGAGATTGTTTGTTTGCCTTTGATTTATCGTTCGCTTCAGCTTTTATGTGTTTCTTCCGGACCCCTATTTCTCTTTTCCTCTTGCGGTTAGGTCTGTTTGCGCTTTCGTTGTTTTTTGGGGTTACCTGTGTTTGCGAGCTGCGGGCTTTGTTTCTTTTGTGGGCTTTCGGATCTCGGACTTCCTCTGTTGAAGGTCTGTTACTTGGCTGCTGGAGGGTTTCTTTTTCACGTTTCATTATATGTAGAGATTTGTTTTTTGGGTTTCCAGTTAGCGCAGTTCGTTTTTTGGGTTTCTTGTGTGGATTATGTACACACGTTTGTGTTAGGAATATGCCCTCGAATGCCACTCAGAGGATGAGAGAGTGAGAGCAATTGTATTGTAATTATGAATATTATATTTAATAAGACAATTATTATTTCTATATTATTGTATATCACTGGCATTGTGATTTGGTATATAGAATAATAGTCCTTGCATTTGAGAGTGAACATTCTACTCCTTATGGAGATAAGGAGATAGGCACTAGAAGTGTTTAGAGCTCGAATGCTTAACTAGTTCGCAAGTCGATAAAACTTAACAGGACATTAAGTTTTAATAAGACTTGTATAACTGATGCTAGGATGTGTGCACATCTTGATAGCATAGTTATAAGTATATTGGTGGGACCAGTATACTCGAACATGACTCATACTCGATTCAGTCACACGGTATTCACTCTCGGAGAGTCGATGACGAATCGAAAGGTTGTGATAGTATATGTGGACCTTTGACTTGAGGGTTCAGTAGAAGATGTGTCTGTTGTAACACCCCAAACTAGGCGGATATTACAGTGCCGTGGACCCCCGACTGGGACCCACCAGGCGAATGAAAACGGATGAATTACACAGGGTAAAATGTAGTACCGAACCACATTACAACATCAATTACTCCGATTAGGAGTTTCATACAACACGCCCAGGATAAAATAGAATACATGTGTATTTTATGTGACGATAAAATACACAACACTGAATGAAATGAGTATTCAAACGGAATGTCTGCAGCGGAATAAATAAAGGAAACATAAATGACTGAATAAATGATCGAGCATCGGGCCCTTCTAGTATCACTGACTCGCCGTCACCGTGCTCTCCCGTGCTTTAGCCTTGCCATGACTAAAAATGATTCCCAACGGCCGGGCCACACGTAACAACAATCCTCAAGAGTTGAAAATACACAATCATGAGTTATCCGCGATTATACAATATCCTGTCGAAACATACGCAATCAAACATGCTATATGAATCAACAAATGATACGGCTCAAAGGAATGGCGCCACACTACGTCCGGATGGAATGTGTCCGCACAAGCCACCAACGAGTATCGATCGAATACCCGTGGTCTTGTACCTAATCGCCTCACGAAGCCATCAACTCGTGCACACCCAATGTGAGGCCACCAACCAACACACGACTATAATGTGCCCGACATGAAAATCCTACACATACCAATCCGCACGCCAGATGTGATCCGGAATGCCACAATATGACAAAAGTGACAACGAAAATGAATCATGACTCACCAAGATTAAATGACGGTGAAATGAATGACCGCTTAATGAAATGATTGGAACCGCTGCTCCTTATGACCGAGGTGATTTTTGACAATGACAAGTTTTGATACGTTAATACAATGATGAATGAATTACGATTATGAATGAACAACCTCAAAAGGAATGAATATCCTTTTAACCGAGTAAGAATTAACTTACACAATACCGATGAAGAATGTCCGTCCACGAACAACGCCCTAAATGAAATGCCGCTCGTCAACAACCTTGAATAGCAATAAGTACCGACAATCGCTCAATACATGTATCAAGCAAAACGATCATAATCGATCCAAACGTCGATACAACAATATTCGAACTCGAATATATCGAAACCAACTCCAAGATGAGTATTTCAAACCATCAAAACACTTTCAATGATATCAATAATCCATTAGGAATCCATAATTCATGATTACAACAACATCAATCGGAAAATCCCCAATTAATCAAGTCAACCCCAAGGGTTCTTGAAATAATTCCGAAAATAACCATTAAATCCATAGGAATATATTTATCCAAGGTAGATAATCCATATCTAACATATTCCAATGATAATCCAAGCTTACACGAAGGAATCGGAAGGAAAACCCAAAAATCCGAAATTCGAGATCCAAGAAATTAATACCTTTGATTCGGTGTTTTGGAGATGATGAAGTGATGATTAATCCAACTCAAAGACTTGAAGATGATGATTGATGATTACACCTTGAAGAACACTCTCTAAATCGCCCAAATCGCCAAGAACCGACGGGAGGAAGAGAAAAAGATGACAAATGACGAAGTCTGACTAAACTGTCCAATTTATAGCCGGTCCAGGTTAGCGTGCGCTAGCCCTTGTGCGTAGCGTGCGCTAACGAGTAATTTGGGTAGTCCAGTACCCACTGTCCGAACACGGTAGCACGCGCTACATACCTTTTTGTAGCGTGCGCTACAGCCATATCATTAGCGTGCGTTAATGCTCATAGTTAGCGTGCGCTAACGAATGATTTGATGCCCAGTACTGGAATCCAGAAACTGCCTGACCTCTGACCTGACCTCGATAGCGTGCGCTACAACCATCATTTAGCGTGCGCTATAATATCGATTGCGTACGCTAAAAACAACACATAGCGTGTGCTATGAATTAATCGAAGGCAAAGAGCCACCGGACTCAACTCGATCCGTCCTAGCGCGCTTACTCCACATATATAGCGTGCGCTACTACAACCCGTTAGCGCGCGCTACTTACCACTCGTAGCGTGCGCTACAATAACTCTCACCGCACCGGTACCTTCTCGGATCGCGGCCTGGCAACCTTAGCGTGCGCTAAAGCTGAGTGGTAGCGTGCGCTACCTATACCCAATTAGCGTACGCTAAAAGGAGTACGTAGCGTGCGCTACTCCTCACGCACAGTTCGCAACGAAAATGACAATGATGATAAACACGGCACGAAACTTCAATCAGATTAGTGATGAATGACAATTGATACACGATACAATTACTCTGAATGAGGAATACCATGACTGAATCTGAGTGACAAATGATTAATAATGAGTGAAAATTACTGAGTATCAATTACTGAATGATAAATACTGAATGATAATTACTGAATTATAACCGGGTATTACATACACCCCCCCTTAAAAGAGTTTCGTCCCCGAAACTAAGGGTCAAACAACTCGGGATAACTCTCCCGCATACTATCCTCGGTTTCCCAAGTAGCCTCTTCGACTCCGTGTCTAGACCACTGAATTTTAACCAAAGGAATCGTCTTATTCCTCAACTGTTTGATTCGCTGCTCTAAAACTCGCATAGACGCTCCTCATATGAATGATCGTCGGCGATCTCGATTTCGAATCAAGTATGTGGCTCGGGTCGGCAACATACTTCCGCAGCTGAGAGACATGAAACACATTATGAATTCGGCTCAACGCCGGAGGTAAAGCCAATCGATAAGCTAACTCGCCTACTCGATCCAAAATCTCGAACGGTCCAATGAATCTCGGACTCAACTTTCCCCTCTTCCCAAAACGGAAGATACCACGACTCGGAGATACCTTGACCAACACATGGTCACCAGCCTCGAACTCTAATGGTCGATGACGGTTATCTGCATATGATTTCTGTCGACTCTGAGCTGTCAACAAACGACTCCTGATCAAAGCTACCTTCTCACGGGCGGCTATAAGCATATCGGGCTCGGTGCCGATTGATTCTGATAAGTCGTCCCAACACAACGGAGATCGACAACGACGACCATACAAGGCCTCGTAAGATGCCATCTTGATCAAAGCATGCCAACTATTATTATACGTGAACTCGATCAATGGTAGTTGGGCTTCCCAATCGTATTTCCAATCGAGGACGCATGCTCTCAACATGTCCTCTAATGTCTGAATGGTCCTCTCGATTATGCTGCCGGATGAGGATGAAAAGCGATCGAGATTAAGCCGAGTTCCCATAGCACGATGAATCGATTTCCAAAATGCGACACAAACCGTCCGTCACGATCGGAAACGATACTTTTAGGAGTACCGTGCAGTCTGACTATCTCTTTGATGAACAGTTGAGCAAGTCTCTCGGGACCCCATGTCTCCTTGATCTCAAGGAAATGAGCTGATTTAGTTAAGCGGTCCACGATCACCCAGATCGTATTCATGCCACGACGACTCGTCGGCAAACTCATGATGAAATCCATAGAAATGTCTTCCCACTTCCATTCGGGAATAGGGAGAGGTTTGACATACTCGCCGTCGATGTTCAATCTTAACTTGTTGACAGGTTAAGCATCTCGAAACAAATTCGGCGACTTCTCGCTTCATATTACTCCACCAGTAATTTTGTTTCAAGTCCTTGTACATCTTGCTAGACCCCGGATGAACAGAATAAAGGGTAGCATGGGCTTCTTTCAAAATCGAGTTTTTCAACTCGTCATTTGCCGGTACGCACAGCCGATTCTTAAACCTCAAAAGTCCATCCTCGTGGACCACAAATCCAGGGGCTTTCCCCTGAGCCACATCCTCTCGGATGCGCAACAATGATGGGTCCGAACCCTGATTCTCTCGAATTGCCTCCTCGAGTGACGATGAAATCTCTAACATACAAAGCCGCCCGAACTCGGCTGACCGGACCTCGATCTCGGGTCTAAGGAATTCTCGCCAAGCTCCTTCGAATCGTTAACGGGCAAGCATCTGCTCCTGACGGACTTACGACTCAAGGCGTCGGCGACAACGTTCGCCTTGCCCGGTGGTAGAGGATCTCGATATCATAATCTTTGATTAATTCCAACCACTGTCTCTCGACGCATATTTAACTCCTTCGAGTAAATATATACTTTAAACTCTTATGATCGGTGAATATCCGATGTAACGCCATAAAGATAATGACGCCAAATTTTCAAAGCGAACACCACTACGCTAGCTCCAGGTCGTGGGTCGGATAATTAACCTCGTAAGGTCTCAATTGCCGTGAAGCATAGGCAATAACCTTCCCGTTCTGCATGAGTACACATCCGAGACCCTATCCGGACGCATCACTATAGACCACAAATCCTTCCGTCCCCTGCGGCAAGGAAAGTACAGGTGCTGACATTAACCGGCTCTTGAGTTCCTCAAAACTCCGTTGACACGCGTCGGACCACGTGTATTTCTTATCCTTCCGCAAAAGGTTCGTTAAGGGTTGAGCGATTCTAGAAAATCCTTCCACAAACCGCCGATAATAACCCGCTAATCCGAGAAAACTTCGGATTTCCTTAACGTTCTTCGGAGGTAGCCAATCTCGAATAGCCTCCGTCTTCTGAGGGTCGACACGAACTCCGTCTGATGAAATTACATGTCCGAGAAAAGTCACTTTGGACATCCAGAACTCACATTTGGAAAACTTCCCATAAAGTTGTTCTCGTCTCAACACGTCGAGCACTTGATGAAGGTGAAACTCGTGCTCCTCCCGGTCACGAGAATAAATCAAAATGTCATCGATGAAGACGACAACAAACTGGTCCAAAAAGTCGATGAAAACCCGATTCATTAATTCCATGAATACCGCAGGTGCATTAGTCAATCCGAACGGCATAACCACAAACTCATAATGACCATAGCGTGTTCGAAACGCCGTCCTCGCGATGTCCGACTCTCGGATCCGCAACTGATGATATCCAGACCTTAAGTCGATCTTGGAAAATACTGAAGCTCCCTGAAGTTGATCCAAAAGATCATCGATACGGGGTAAGGGATACTTATTCTTGATCGTCACCTGTTCAACTCCCGATAATCAATACATAAGCGGAATGAACCATCCTTCTTCTTGACAAACAACACCGGTGCTCCCCACGGGACGCACTTTCGGTCGGATATAACCTTTCTCGAACAACTCCTCAAGTTGGTTCTTTAATTCTGCATTTCGGTCGGGGCCATCCGTCACGGTGCCTTAGATATCGGGGACGTACTGTGCTCCAACTCAATCGTGAATTCCACATCCCTCGTGGAGGCAAACCAGTAACAAATGCGGAAAAACATCGGCATATTCCCTCACCACCGGAATATCCGTTAACATTCTTGATGACTTCTCGGTTTTGGCCATATAGCACCAATAATCGACACATCCCGATTGAGTAACCTTACTTTCATCAAATTAATGACCTTACGAGCAGTAGGGATTACCTCCTGAAACACACATTCAACCCCATAAATCGAAATGATAGTGACCATACGCTTACGGACACTAATGATGGCATCATGACGATCCATCCAATCAATACCCAAGATGATGTCGTCCCTCGGCAAATCTACCACGATTAGGTCCGCCGCCATACACGACCATGGCCCGAATCGACGATTACGAATCTCACGACATCGATAATTCGTCTACCATCGTGTAGGCGATGACATAAGGCTCACAACTAGTAGCACTACCAAGACGTAGTCTACTCAAACATGACTCGGAAATGAATGAATGCGATGCACGGTATCAAAAAGGGTACACACAGGTTGAGATAGAATATCGAGTGTACCGAGATCATTCGGGCCTCGGGATCATCGGTCTTCTTCATCTCATAAATTCGGGGCTTGCCGGCCCGTGAACCGGATGCTCTGTCTGATAGCTCTTGGCTCCGCCTTTATTAGCTCCGTCGTCTTGAACGACGCTGACCGAGTGGCCCGATTACGCACCGCTGAATTTCCTGGGGCTTGAGATGACGCCGGAGTAGGTTTAGAGTCCCTACGGCAAAACGGGCCCTATGCCCAGCAACCTGATTGTGGCACGTGACGATCGCCCGGACATTTGGTGCTGAAATGACCTTGTTCTTCACAGTTGAAACCGGTGATGGCCGAACCGGCCGCTCGTGGATCGAGATTCCGCGGGTTTAGACGCCATGGGAGGTCGTTCGAAAAAGTAGAGCCCGCACGTGGTTTCTTGAAAGTGGCGACTCCGTCGGTGATTACGGTTCTTAGACTTCTTGCGGTGATGAGGGTTGTTGCTTAGCAATTTCCTTAGCGATGGCTCGTAAGTGAGAGCTTTCTCAATGAACTCGGCAGTGGTACAGTTATGATTAAGCAATCGAAGTCTCATACGGGGTTTCACCTCTTGTGAAATACTTGATCTTGTCCGCCTCGAGTGAATGATAGACGAGGCGAACGGAAGAAGTTCTGAAATTTTTCGGCGATGGCGAGAACATCATCATCCGCCGAAAGGTCGGGAGTGAGTAATTCCGACAACTTGGCCTCCCTGAGTGGGGCCGGATAGTACCTCTCCATCATGAGAGTCTTGAACTGATCCCAAGTACATGATCCGTCTGTGGGCTTCAACGATAACCACCATGAATGAGTGCTCTTACCAAGATAGTAAGCCGCAACTGAAACTTTATGCCCTTCAGGGCAATCCACCATAGCTTATTTTTTCTCGAAATGCTCAAGCCAATGGATGATATCCGCCGGCTCAGATGAGCCCTCAAAGGTAGGTGGTCGCTGGCGAGAGATATCGCTAATTATATTGCTTACACCCCTCTCTTGCCTCTGAGGTGGCGGCGGAGGAGCCTGTTGATTTTGAGTAGTGGAGTTATGCATCGCCTCCATTAGTTGTGCCATCTGAGTCATTTGGGCCATCATGCCCTGCATAAAGGCCAGTGGGTCAACTCGAACACCCTCCGACCGAGCCGTGTCCCGGTCCGACTCACGATAGTGAATGATCGCGTCCAGGTGAATGAGTGGCAGCGTCACTGCTCGATGAGTTAACATTATTCCTGGCATTCGCACGTGTATTCGCACGAGTTCTCGGGATTCGGCCCGCTCCACGGCCTCGTCCTCCACGTCCTCTGCCAGCCCTTTCCATACTGAAGTGGAAAGTCATATGATGATTATATATCTCGCATGAGTATCACATTATGATTATATTATGAAATGATGAAAGTGAGCATACGCGCTCAAATACAGCGATTACATGAATGATTAATTGACGTGACATGATTATCTGATGAAGTTACTGAAATGATTATCTTGAATGAGTTAACAAGATTAATGATATGATCTTCCTGATCAACAACTGAATAACGAAATGAATTGAGTGATTAATGAGTTAACCTGACCGTCTTGGTCAAAATGACAATGATGATTGAGGATTGTTAACTGATGAATTATGAATAAATGATTAATGCCAGAAATTATACCATGGCATTAGAAATCTTACAGTTCTTGGTCTGATTGGCTCGGCATCTGCACAGGTCACACGTGACGCGAAAGTCCAATGATACTAGTCCGATGACGATGATTTCAAATGAGACATGACTTGGAGGGTAGTATTCAAAACCACGCTCCGATACCAACTCTGTAACACCCCAAACTAGGTGGATATTACAGTGCCGTGGACCCCCGACTGGGACCCACCAGGCGAATGAAAACTGATGAATTACACAGGGTAAAATGTAGTACCGAACCACATTACAACATCAATTACTCCGATTAGGAGTTTCATACAACACGCCCAGGATAAAATAGAATACATGTGTATTTTATGTGACGATAAAATACACAACACTGAATGAAATGAGTATTCAAACGGAATGTCTGCAGCGGAATAAATAAAGGAAACATAAATGACTGAATAAATGATCGAGCAGTGGGGCCCCCTTCTAGTATCAGGACTCCTCGCGTCACCGTGCTCTCCCGTGCTTTAGCCTTGCCATGACACAGCAGTATCCCAACGGGTTAGCTACCTGAACAACAATCCTCAAGAGTTGAAAATACACAATCATGAGTTATCCGCGATTATACAATATCTGTCGAAACATACGCAATCAAACATGCTATATGAATCAACAAATGATACGGCTCAAAGGAATGGCGCCACACTACGTCCGGGATGGAAATGTGTCCGTGCACAAGCCACCAACGAGTATCGATCGAATACCCGTGTGGTCTTGTACCTAATCGATCTCACGAAGCCATCAACTCGTGTGCATACCCAATGTGAGGCCACCAACCAACACACGACTATAATGTGCCCGACATGAAAATCCTACACATACCAACCGCACGCCCGATGTGATCCGAATGCCACAATATGACAAAAGTGACAACGAAAATGAATCATGACTCACCAAGATTAAATGACGGTGAAATGAATGACCGCTTAATGAAATGATTGGAACCGCTGCGTTCCTTATGACCGAGGTGATTTTTGACAATGACAAGTTTTGATACGGTTAATACAATGATGAATGAATTAAGATTATGAATGAACAACCTCAAAAGGAATGAATATCCTTTTAACCGAGTAAGAATTAACTTACACAATACCGATGAAGAATGTCCGTCCACGAACAACGTCCTAAATGAAATGCCAGTCGCTCGAACAACCTTGAATAGCAATAAGTACCGACAATCGCTCAATACACGTATCAAGCAAAAGCGATCATAATCGATCCAAACGTCGATACAACAATATTCGAACTCGAATATATCGAAACCAACTCCAAGATGAGTATTTCAAACCATCAAAACACTTTCAATGATATCAATAATCCATTAGGAATCCATAATTCATGATTACAACAACATCAATCGGAAAATCCCCAATTAATCAAGTCAACCCCAAGGGTTCTTGAAATAATTCGAAAATAACCATTAAATCCATAGGAATATATTTATCCAAGGTAGATAATCCATATCTAACATATTCCAATGATAATCCAAGCTTACGAAGGAATCGGAAGGAAACCCCAAAATCCGAAATTCTAGATCCAAGAAATTAATACCTTTGATTCGGTGTTTTGGAGATGATGAAGTGATGATTAATCCAACTCAAAGACTTGAAGATGATGATTGATGATTACACCTTGAAGAACACTCTCTAAATCGCCCAAATCGCCAAGAACCGATGGGAGGAAGAGAAAAGATGACAAATGACGAAGTCGACTAAACTGTCCAATTTATAGCCGGTCCAGGTTAGCGTGCGCTAGCCCTTGTGCGTAGCGTGCGCTAACGAGTAATTTGGGTAGTCCGGTACCCACTGTCCGAACACGGTAGCGCGCCACGTACCTTTTTGTAGCGTGCGCTACCCATATCATTAGCGTGCGTTAATGCTCATAGTTAGCGTGCGCTAACGAATGATTTGATGCCCGAGATCGGAATCCAGCGCACGACCTCCGACGACCTCGATAGCGTGCGCTACAACCATCATTTAGCGTGCGCTATAATATCGATGGCGACGCTAAAAACAACACATAGCGTGCGCTATGAATTAATCGATGCGATCCGGTAGCCACCGGACTCAACCCGATCCGTCCCTAGCGCGCTACTCCACATATATAGCGTGCGCTACTACAACCCGTTAGCGCGCGCTACTTACCACTCGTAGCGTGCGCTACAAATAACTCACTGCGGTCCGGTACCTTCTGGATCGCGGCCAGTGGCAACCTTAGCGTGCGCTAAAGCCGAGTGGTAGCGTGCGCTACCTATACCCAATTAGCGACGCTAAAAGGAGTACGTAGCGTGCGCTACTCCTCACGCGATTCGCAACGAAAATGACAATGATGATAAACACGGCACGAAACTTCAATCAGATTAGTGATGAATGACGATTGATACACGATACAATTACTCTGAATGATGAATACCATGACTGAATCTGAGTGACAAATGATTAATAATGAGTGAAAATTACTGAGTATCAATTACTGAATGATAAATACTGAATGATAATTACTGAATTATAACCGGGTATTACATCTGTGACGTTTAGTTTGTCATTAGAGTAGTTAGACTCATTTGCTTAATTGCTGAGTCGACCTCGAAGTGCGGACTATACGGGCAGGTAGCAGTCTTTACTGAACGCCAAGAAAGGATTCTATCTCCTGTTAGTGAGCAGGCGAATGTCCTATACGGTTAATGGCAAATAAGATCATAAGTCTTTGGCCAAAGCATTCTGATATAGTCGTATTAGATACACTATTAATCAGTCGGTTTTGATTTGCATTAACACATGTATAGAGTTTAGTCAACAGTAGGGTCTGAATTTACCGTGACCCGAAGACTTGACCGGGACATCTGATGAAGGGTCTATACCTAGATAGTATTCATGACATAATGGTTCTGGAATGATTCGTTAATTCGTTCTCAGTCGGGGTTTACAGTGCGGCCCGCTAGGCTGGCTAAGTGCTGCCCGCACTCATTGGTTCCTCACAATGCCGACTGAGACGAACCTATGGAGTCGCGCAATAGGATCATTGATGGATAAATGTGAATTAATAATCTCTCTTATAATATTAGATATTAGATATCTAAGTTTTATTTATCGGATAAATCAAATAGCGGTCTTATGAATTGTAAGTAGGTTACTCGGTGATTACTTTAATTCATAAATTATATTTCTTAGAGAAATATATATTTGTGTTTGATATAATTAATTAATTGGATTAATTAATTAGTCCAAACACATTGGAAATAAAACGGATTCGTTTGACGAACATCTGATACACGAGGGATTTGTTTTGACGAACATCCAGTATACGAGCCGAGTAAATTCGACTCGTCTTCTTGGAAATTTCCCTTAAGGCCGTCCCCCTCCCTCTTTTGTCTCTTTTAAACTTATTTTATGTCACTAGGTGACATATGTGAGGTGTATTTGATACCCTCAATCATGTGTTAAAGGAAGACTTTCATTTTTTTTATAAATAAAAGTCTTTAAAAAGGAGAGAGGATAACTTCTTCTTGTAAGAACTCAAAATCACGAATTTGAGTGAGAGAGTAAGGTTGAAAACTTCATCTTGATCTTAGAGACAAGATATAAGAAGAATACATTGAGAGAGAAAATTCCTACAAGCTTCCCTAGCCGCATTCTTGAAGAAAGGAAGCTTGTCGATTTTTCCATCAAGTTCCGGCGTGTGAAGTAGAGGCATCTTGCTTTAGGTGCTTGGAACGAAGGGCTCTTCATCATCATCATCATCATCATACGAAGGTTTTTCAGAGACATCATAGGTATGGGACTTTGATTCCTTGATCTTCGTATTTTTCTTTTCGTATATACGTTACTTGATCGATCCTCTTAGGGATTCCTTTATTCTTCATTGCGTTTATTTTACGTGGAATCCCAACGGTGGTATCGAGCGAGGTCAAATATATCGTATATACGATCATCTTTGCATTTGGAATGTTATTTGATGATGTTTATGATTTAGAATCATAATAGATATAATCGAAGAAATTTAATCGTTCGTAGTAAGTCAAGTTTCGAATATTTTATGTGAATTATAAATCTGAAAAATTTGATTTTTGTTGATTTATAAGTTCTTCATGAAGTTAAGAAACTTTTTCGTTTTAGGCGAGTCGAAAAAATGAGAAAAACGGGGTTAAACACGAATACCGCATTTAAGACGCATTGCCGGCAGCTCTTTGGGCTGCTGGCCGGCCGAGAGTGACTCGGTAGGCTATGTAGCTGGTCGGCCAGCTGCCGGGCAATGGCGAGAGTGACTCGGTCGGGCGATTCTCGGGTTTTCGGCCCGATTTTGAATCGGGCCGTGGTGGGCGATCTTTGGATTTTCCGGGACTCCATTTTTGTGTTTATATTTCGTTGTAATAATTTTCGAAATTTAAATTGGATTTAATTGGATTTAATAAAATATTTGGAGTATCTTTTTATTAAGGGAAATTATTAGACGAGAATATTGTTTTGGCCGGATTACTTTGAACGGATTAAAATGACGATTATAAATATTAATTTGATTAATATTGTAGAAATTAAATAGATTAATTTTTATATTAATTAGATTAATATATTAATTGATTATTTAATTTCATTTACCGTTACATGTTGTATGGAATGTCTTATGTGATGGTGATATAGCTCGTGGACTTAGTTGTTGATTTGTTCGATTCATATGGTTGTAAAGGCCATTTTGAGCCTATTTATTTTTACTAGAAAATATGTATTATAGGACGTATTATTCAATGATGTAATTATTCATATGGCTATGACGAAGACCGAAGACGACCGACTAAAAAACGAAGAATCAATACTGTATTTTTCCTTTCTTTATTTGGCTTGGCCCAATACTTAGGAAAAAGTCCATGAACTATATGTTGGTAGTAACTAGGTTGCTATTTATTGTTTTTCATTTTGAATGATTGACAAACCACAAACCGCGCTTATAAACGGATTAATGTGCAAAGTGTAACATATAATCGCGTTAATACTCCCACTTACAAACACTAAGTTATAAAGGTTACGAGGTTTCCTACCCTCCGCCAAACTCATGGAAAATTGAAATCTAAACCGGAATATTATTCTTCCGAGTATGTCGGGGTAATATTTTTGGGGAAAGTTGATAAATTCCTAGAGTGCATTAGATGCCTTTGGTTGTGACAAATCAAACCCCTATAAACCGTATGGGTTTCCGGGTAAGATTCAATTGTCAGACTAATAGGATTTGACGGTTTAAACTTAGATAGTTCAGCGAGCCATAGAAACCGAATGGGTTGAGGGCAAGTGAACTAGGGGTAAAAGAAGATCGAATCATCCATTAGATGGGTTGGTATTAGACACCACTTTATAAAGAATAATAGAATATAAACCGTATGGGTTGCCCTCTATTAAACTTTGTAAAGAAATCGATCACCACTATGAAGTCACCCAAGGCTTAGGATTTAACATGGGAGTGTGTAAATGCCGATAAAATAGTGGGAGCCGAGTTATGAATAAAGAAAGTCCTTAAATTCTTTACTCGGATCATAATTAAACAATCACTAACGAATCTCATATTATTCTCTGCGATTAACAAAACTCTCAATATGACAATGAACCCACTCGCTATACTACTTGAAAAGAACGTCTGATGGTCCGAACTATGTGGATGGCCGGAACTTGAGGATTGTCCTAACTATGGAAATCTTTGGGATACGTCTTGGGCGGACATCCCGGCGCCTTCGCAAGAACCCGAGCCAATCGGGAAGATGTCGATGCCCATGAGAAATGGGTAAAGGCAGCGAGAAGAGTGCGAGGGTACATGTTAGGCTCAATGACCAATGAGCTTCAACGTGCCCATGAAAAGATGACGTCTTCACGAGCCATCTTAGCGCACTGGCCGAGCTCTATGGAGAGCATAGCCGAACCGCTAGATATGAGATATCAAAGCAATTATTCGGCGCCAGGATGAAGGAAGGAGAGAAGGTTGGGGACCATGTCCTCAAGATGATCTCGATGATTGAGAGATTGGAAGCTCTTGATTTTCGGATGCATGCATCTCTCCAAATCGACCTTATCCTGCAGTCACTTCGACTCCTTTTCCCAATTTGTCATGAACTTCAATCGCAATGAGATTGCATGTAACTTAGTGGGCTAATGAACAAACCGACGACACTGATCTCGGATGAAGACAAAGGAAAGGAAGGCACTTGTGATTTCTTCTAAGACTTGGAAGTCCAAGAATAAGAAGAAAAAGAACAAGAAGCGATTAGGTCCGATAGCCAAGATCGACAAGGAAAGGGGCAAGGCCCCAATGGTTCAAAAGAGCAAAGGGGCCAAGAAAACGGATGTATGCCTCAATCATGTGAGCTAGGCCACTGGAAGAGGTATTGTCCAAAGCTTGACCGTAATGCGCCTTCAGTACGGAACTACTAGTTTTAGAAACAAATTGTTCAGAATCGTATATTCTACTTCTTGGATACTTGATTCCGGTGCGAGTTCTCACATTTGTACAATGAATCGGGATGCGAAGCAGTAGGAAGTCGGATTCAGGGGAGGTGATGGTCACCATCGGAAGTGGGCATAGTGTCGAGGCTTCTGATATCGGATCCCTTATGTTGGATTTAGAATCTGGTTTTATTCTCACTTTATAAGATGTACTTGTTTTGCCCAAGGGGCACAAGAATATTGTATCAATTAGGTCATGGACCGAAAGGGATTTCACTTCTTTATTGGAGATGGGTCCCGTCGTATTTATTTGAAATAAATTGGTTGGTATGCTACATTATTAAATGGTTTATACCATTTAAATTTAAAGAATAAGACAAGTGTGAACACTATAACTAGGAAGCGTGGTAGGGATGAAACGAACCAAGCACTTAAGTGGCATCTTAGACTTGGTCATATCGGTCGACCAAGGTTCATAAAATGGAGAAAGATGGGCTTACGGGTCCATTGGGATCGATCCCTATCCAACTTGTGAATCTTGCCTTCAAGGCAAAATGACTAAGTTACCCTTCGCAGGACTTTTGAAAGAGTCTGAAAAACTTGGATTGATCCATACCAACGTCGTGGCCCTTTTGAAGTGGCACGAGACGGCTTTCGATATTTCATTACATTCACCGATGACCATACGGTATGGATTTGTGTACTTAATGAAACATAAGTCTCAAGCTTTTGATAAATTCAAGGAATTTAAAGCCCTAGTTGAAAATCAAATAGGTAACCGTGTTAAGACTCTTCGGTCGATCGGGGTGGTGAGTACATGAGTACCGAATTTGATGAGTTCTTAAAAGAACTAGGAATAGTGTCACAATTCACTCCTCCGGCTACTCCACGGTTAAATGGTGTATCGAAAGAAGGAACCGAACCTTGTTGGACATGGTTCGCTCCATGCTTAACTATCTTGATCTACCGATTTATCCGTGGGGTTACGCGCTCCTCATTGCTTGTGCATATCTTGAACAGATGTCCTTCCAAATCCGTTCCTAAGACTCCCCATGAGATGTGGAGAGGTAGGAAACCAAGTCTTAATCACATTAGGATTTGGGGATGCCCTGCTTATGTCAAGAAGACTAAAGTAGATAAATTGGAAACTAGGTCTGTGAAAGGTCGTTTCATAGGATATCCAGGGGATTCCATGGGATATCTATTCTACATGCATGAAGATCATAGGATCATCGTTGCTATACAAGCACACTTCCTGGAAGATCAGTTTATTCAGGAAGGAGGGGCAGGTAGAAATATTTCTTTGGAAGAAATAAAAGAAACACCAAATGAGACACCTATGCAAGATATAAGAACCGAACCTTCTGGAATACAAATACAACCTCGCAAGTCTAGTAGAATTTCTCAATTACCTGAGAGGTATGGCTATCTGCATCAAGAGGAACTGGGTGTCCATGAGATGACAGAAAGTAGTCAAGAGAATGATCCTTCTACATACGACCAAGCGATGGTAGACATTGACTCTGTTGCTACCCAAAATATTATCCGGAGATAGATATTGCTGGAATGGATGGATAGCAAACAAATGCAAGAGCACTTCCGTGAGAAAGATAAATAACACAAGATTTGCCGGGGTTGTTAGTCCCGGGCTTGAATGCTCTCGCGAGATATTATTAATACTAATATTCGGGGATACAAGTACTAATGTAAGAATACAATTACAATGAGTGCAATGATTCTTGTTATCTTAGCTAGTGAGCGTGTAGATTGCCGGAAGAACCAGATTTGATGCTCTGTGAGTTCTTGTAACAAAGGAGATGAACAGTCGCGGCGGTGAGAGATCGACAGTCTCTCACGGCGAGTATTTAGCTGGATGCTTGGGCTCCTGGGCTTATGAATCTCTTGGAATCTGTCTAGTGGAGACTTGCTGCCTCTGCCGATCGTATTCTGGACAAGAGATTCGGAGAGAGAAGTCCTGAGATGGATTCTGGCGAGAAAGCAGGGAGCTTGTATGTTCTACTGTATTTCTGTTGTTGGTGAAATGAATTTCGAACTGTAGGTCAAATGAATTGGGAACCTTTTTCCAGTAGGAGGAGGTTCTCTATTTATAGGACTTGGGTATGCCGGGCGATCGCCTTTTCTGCATTATAATAATCGGGCGATCGTCCTTTAGCACATGGGCTTGTTCCCTTAAAGTCTGCAGGAGTTGCCGGCGATCAATCAGACGGTCCAATGGGGAGCTTACACGCGTCCCGATTTCTGTCACGGGCGGTCCCACCGACAACTTTCGGCGCGCTGCGGTAGGTGAGGTAGGTGACAGCCGTGGTCAAAGGTCTTGTCTGTCACAAGAAAAGATCTTGCCTGTGGCCAAGATCTTGTCGGCGCCTTTTGTGGATCTCGCACGTGGGTGCTTTCGAGATCCAATCTCGATGACTTTGACGGCGATCATCACCGCCGGACGTAGGTCGACCGTCCTTGGCCGGATACTAGAGTCGGCCGCCACCGCAAATGGCGATCGCCTTGGGAGTCGATCGCTGGGTACCTGATGGTGGTCTGATATCTTCGATTAGGCGAGCTAGCCAAAGTTTGACTGGAGTTGACTCGTTCGCTCGGCCTTATAGTCGATCGCCTGTCGGGATGAATAAATCGTGACACAACAATTGCCCCTCAGCTCGCTCATACGTTGGAAACGTGGGGTGAGGTGGCTCTATTGGCGATCGCTGAACTTTTGACGAGCGACTTTGCGTTTCACTGAACTGGCGATCGTCTTTGAGCCGATACACTTTGAGTTTGGACGACCTGGTTGGCCGCTAAACTGCGCGGGAAAAAGCAATGGGCGTGGAAAAGTCTTCGCACACGTGTCGGGCTTCTATTGGAGGATGCCAACGGTCATTAATGACTCCTACCGACGCGCCCTGAAAAGACGCGTACGCGGGTCTCGAGGGGGTCAATTAATGCGTCGTTTGAGATCCGACCCCTGAGGTTGTCCCTTATTGCAAACGAGTCCCTACCTTCTCCTATAAAAGGGCGCGGTGCTGCAGTTTCATACTCATGCGTACTTATTGGAGAAAGAAGGACTTGCTGTCGAATTTTCTGAAGATCTTAGTGCCGATCGTCGTTCGATTTCACCTTCGGGTAAGAAAAAATCCTTTTCTCCTTTTCTGTCTTTGAGAATGGCCGGCACATCATCATCACGTGGAGCGGGTACCAGTTATGCCGCCGGGACATCGACTGTCCGGGGAGAACCTTCTTCCGTCTTCCACCTGGAGACGGCGGCTGAAGCTATTTGGGCCGGAATCGACCCTGCTGAAGTCGAGGCTTTATTTAACGAAGCCGATGTTGCTAAGGAGGCGGCTGCTGAAGAAAGACGATCGCAGATTGAGAGAGATCTGGCGATTAGGGCCTACTGGGAGCAGCATAGTGCTTTCGGCCGGGCCTATAAGGCTTTTGCTGAGATAATGGAGAAGTTGGCCGGTCCTACTCCGAGATTCGATTTCCGGGGATACTCGGTCGCCTATCCCTATGTGCTTCCCAAACGGTCGCAGTACCGGGCTGCGCAGCGATCGTTGTGGTCGCTTGGCCAAATACGGAGTTCGACGACCAGGAAAGATCTGGCCGTCTGGAGGACAAGATTCCATGTTCCTTCAGATGTGGACATGTTCGCGCCGGTGGAGAATGAGCGAGCCGATCAGCCTCCGATGGGCATGGTCGCCGTGAATGAGGCGATTATGGAGGCCGGGCTGCACTTCCCTCTATCCTTTGCTGTCTCCCATTTGTTGGCCGCTTGGAATGTGGCGCCACTTCAGCTGACGCCGAACGCCTGGCTCCAAATTAACTGCACTCTCACCCTTTTCGGCGGTCACCGCCTGTACCGCCTCCCATCGCCGTTGGAGATGAACCATTTGTTCAAACTGACGGCTCATAAAGGGTTGGTCGGCGGTTACCATATTCAGGGCCGATCTGGTCGGGTGATTCACGGAGTCCCGAATAAGATGCGGGGCGATCGAGGCAAGTGGTTACGGGTCGCCGGCAAGTGGAGGGCTTCGCGAGCGACAATCCTTCGGGCGATCCGGAGATCCCACCGAGTTTCGGGAGAGGAATCCGTGGGTTTAGACTCTCCCTTCGTTCGGATGCGTTTTGGGTGATCTAATTTGATTTCGGTTTTGCGTGTTTTCACATTCCGTGGTCCGAGGAGCTGCCTTTTGACTTTCTGGTTGTCTTGGAGCGGATAAGGAGCTTGTCGGACGACGACCTTAACGCCACCCGGATCAATAAGAAGAGTCGTTGGTTGTCGGCTCGACTATTCCGCTTCCCGAGACATCTCTCGGTGCCAGGTATGAGTTTCTGCGACCTTCAATTTCTAGGCGATCGCCTTACTTGAGGAAAGTGTCATTTGTTGGTCGATTGTCTTAATCGTAGAGGTTCGCTTTCCTCGGTTTTGAAGCCCCGACGGAGATCGCTATGTCGAATCCTCGGAGTTCTAGGCCGACTCCGCCAAAAGAGGTCGCCTCGTGCCCCACTGTTGCTGCCAATAGTTCCGAGGCGAGCCTCGCGTGGAGCCGCCGTGGCCGAGGAGGGAGTTCCGGAGGAGGGGCTTCGAGCGACCGCAAGAGGCCGAGGCCGAGGAAACTCTGCCCGCCCGGCGATGAAGTGCCGATCGCCGCGCCTCCGATCACCATCGTTGCTCCGGAGAATGAGCCGCCCTCTGCGGCTTTTATGCGGGAGATGGCGATCGCGGATGCTGAGACCCCTTGAGGGAAACCGTATTTCGGTCGGGACCCCGAGAAGGCTGAGAGATTGCATTTTTGTGTTGAAAATTGCATCTGCGTAGGAGTTGTATTAATTTAGTTGTTTTGATGCAGGATCCGTCGCGCAGATCCATCTTGCCCGCCGATGGTCGTGGATTTCCTAGCGAGCCGATCTCCTCGCCATTCCTGCGACATTCCTCCATACGTTAGCAAGGCTGCTTCTGCTCTGCCGAAGGCATGGACGACCGATCTGGATGCGATCGCTCGCCGATCGGGAGTTCGATGCAGCCGTTTCGCCTTTCTCTCCATACGGCGACCATGGCCGTCCAGGCTGCTCAGGAGTTTGAGGGGCGGCCCTCCACTATTCGCCTGCAGGCGGATCTCGAGGCAGCTCGGACAGAGAACGCCGAGTTTTCTGATAGGATCGCGGCGATGGAGAAGGACTCTCTGGAGGCGGCCAAGCGGGCGAGCCATGAGCTTGAGCTGGCGAAGAAGGAAACTGAGCAATATCTTCTGGCGGTTGACCGATTTCGGGACCAGATGCTGAATGCCGTCCAGGCGCAGAAGGTTGCTGAAGAGGAGGTCGATCGCCAGAAGGTGACGATCGCTCGGTTGACCAGCGAGCTGACGGAGGCAAGGGAAAAAGTTGCTGCGAGGGAGGCTTAGCTCCAGGGGTCGCAGCAGGCGATGGCGGAGCTGAAAGGAGAGGTTGAGGCGACCAAGGCTGACCCCTTTCAAAACTTGGATTTTGTCAGCGAGTTCGCCTATTATTTGGCGTTGGCCGACTCGATCCGAGCAGCTAAGAAGGGAGGTTTGGAGGTCGGGCCTCTTGCCGAGAACTTCAAGGCGTACGCGTTGGAGCATCCTCTCCATTCAGCTTTCTCCTTGCCGATCTTGGACCTTGCGGACATCGGCATGGATTTGAGCTGGTATCCGTCTCCGGCCAATCTTGCTCATCCCGACGCTCCGGAAGATGAGGGGACCGCGCCGGATGCTGATGGCGAAGGCCAGGCAAGGGCCTGAGGCACTTCATTTTTGATGTTTTAGCTTATTTCCTTGTAGTTTTGTAGTTTTCTTTTGTAGCATTTGGGCCTTCGGGCGACCATGTACTCCGATTTTTTCAAGTAATGAAATGAACGTTTGAATTTCTGACTTATCACTTGAATGATGGTTATTTTTGAGTCTTTGTTTGACTTTGTACAAATGTGTGAGGAGAGATCGTTGTGAGGGTAGTTCCAAATCAATTGATAAACTCATAAAGATAACTTTTACAACAAATTCGATCGCTCCACCACTTGTTGAAAATGACAACCTCCGTATGTTATTGAATAGGGTCGATCGTCGTATAGGTAGTCCGCACTCTTATTGCCCCTTGTTTTTATTCACTTAGCGGAAGTAAGGGGATGAAAATAATTCGTTGAGTGAGCGGTCTTCAACTTTGTCGAATCCTCGAGGACGGTCGTTCGTCTTGAGGAACCGTGCACGATTGCGGAGTTCGATGGACCGACTCCCTGATCATGTCTTGATGCGCGAAGACATTGAGTGTCTCGTGACTCACTTTATTATGAGGGTCCTCTGTTAGGCTGCGCCTCGCCTCGTATTTAAACGAAGGGCGTGTGGTCTCGGTCTAGAGGAGTCCTTGCGCGGGGCAGCGTCGGATGATTCAACTCCACGCCCGCGGCTTGTTTAGCTCTGCTTCCACCTCGGCCCACCATGAAGATGGCGAACCTCGACGGTGTACGTTGAGACGGGGGTTGTGGCACGTCGCATTGTCCGGATTCACCATGTTAGATGATGAACCTTTGAGGGCGAGCGATCGTGCCCACTGATTAACTTTGGAGGGCCCTCAGACTACGCCGGCCTCGTATTTAAACGAAGGGCGGGCGATCTTGGCCCAAAGGGACCTTGCATGGCCTAAGCAGTCGGTTCCATCGACCACCAGGACCATGGCTGCACTCTTTCACCTTGGATCGTCATGTAGATGCCGACCTTTGACGGCGTACGTTCTGCGGGGGAGGCGATCTCGTGCCTAAGTCCATCATATTAGATGGTGAACTGTAGATGGCGATCGAGTCCTCCAGTTTCTTAAATGAGAAGGGAGATCGAGGAGACTTCCGAGGTCTCCTTCTCTTGATTGAAGCATGTAGAGATGGTCGCCGAGGTTGATCCAGGGGTCGGCTCGTATGAGCTTCCCAGCCTGTTTTCTGTTCGACTCGGACGATCGTGGCTAGAGATTGGTAGGGGCTTTGGCTAGGCCAATAAGCTGTCCAACTTGCCTTCCTCGAACAATCTCCAGAGCTGTTTGAGGAGGTCGCGGCATTGGTTGGTGCTGTGGCCGGGACTCTTGTGGTAGGCACAATATTGATTGTTGTCCAGGTGACCGTGGTCCCTTATTGCCTTTGGCTTTTTGAGCTCTTCGTGCCCCTTGATGGCATAGAAAATATGTGCCGGAGTTCGGTTGAATGTACGGAGGAGATGGGCTTCCATATCCTCGAATGCCGTGAGATCTCCGGATGATTTGGCGATCGCCTTCTTTGCTTTGGCGATCGCTATCTTCTGGACGGGAGGTGGCATTTCTTCGCCTAGGTGGAGGGTGAGTAGCCTTTGCCTGGCCAGAAAGTTGGCAGCTTTAGCGCGGAAGATCGCGTCAGTTGGGGGAATATCCTTGGAGAGATGTCTAAACATGGGAGAGTGACCGTGGAATCCCCCCATGACCGAATAGAGAGCGAGCTCGTCACTGACGGGTTCACCGGTGAGGATGATTTCGTCTACCCGGTCGATGTAATCTGCGTCGGTTTCGTCTTTCCCCTGCTTGATTTTTATCACGCGGTGGGGGCCTTCTGGTCTGGCGACCTTGCTGGCGAAGTATGACGTGAAGTCATTCGCCAGTTTCTTAAAGGAGGTGATTGATCGTGGGGGTAGTGAGACGTACCACCTATGGGCCAGCTCGCCCAATGTTAACGGGAAGATCCGGCACTTGGTTGCATCGATGCCCCACACCTACCATGTAGATTCGGAATTTACTCAGTGAGTTTCTGGTCCGATCTCCTCATACAGAGGTGTTTTGGGAGGAGCGATCGTTGGGTGTATGGGGGCAAGCTCGATGTGGACCGCGAGTGGCCTTGGGCTGGTCTTGATCTTTCGCCGGCGCTTGCCCCAGTGTCCAAGAGTGCTTTCATCTCGTCGAGCTGGCGTTGTATGGCGGCCATTGCCGTGGCCTGACTGCTAGCGGCTCGGCGCTCGGAGCGGGAGCCGAGGCGATTGAGCACTGATCCCCTGGCGATCGGGGCGGGAATCAGATGGCTGACCTGCGTTCGGCTGTGAGGTGGGTAGGCCGAACCCCTGGTGACGGATTCGGATTCCGTCTTTTCGTGGTTGGAAACAGGATGCCCCGGTCGCCAGGATGGGTCGCGCCCCAAGCGATTGAAAATGGATCCGTCCGGTCGTACGAGAGCCTTTCCTCGCGAATTGGGGCTTTCTGACGATCGCTCGTTCAATAGCCCGTTGAATTTTCGTTTTCCCATGCGGCAGATGATCGAGGGAGTTATCGCGGGCGACGCGCATGCTCTCCGTCGCTCCTCCAGGATGGCCATAACCTCCTCGATCTGTTCCTCGGTTTGGAACTGATCGAGTGAGAGGTTGGGGCCATCTCTCGGGAGCGGGATCGAGAGTCTCGTGTTGCTGCGGCTTCCCCCTGTCGTCGGCTGGGGTTCGGATTGAGCCGGGATATGGTGTCCGGCGGTTCGGAGAGCGGCTTTCTTCGATGTACCGGCGGATGTCATGATTCTGAAGGTTTTCTTTGAAGTGCAGTGAGTGTCACTTCAAGTATATGCCCCGAGAACAGTGAGTGTTCTTCGGGACGGTAGGAATAAAAATTTTGAGGGTTAGATTTACCCCTTCCTCTAGCGCCAATTGTTGAATATTATCCGGAGATAGATATTGCTGGAATGGATGGATAGCAAACAAATGCAAGAGCACTTCCGTGAGAAAGATAAATAACACAAGATTTGCCGGGGTTGTTAGTCCCGGGCTTGAATGCTCTCGCGAGATATTATTAATACTAATATTCGGGGATACAAGTACTAATGTAAGAATACAATTACAATGAGTGCAAATATTCTTGTTATCTTAGCTAGTGAGCGTGTAGATTGCCGGAAGAACCAGATTTGATGCTCTGTGAGTTCTTGTAACAAAGGATATGAACAGTCGCGGCGGTGAGAGATCGACAGTCTCTCACGGCGAGTATTTAGCTGGATTCTTGGGCTCCTAGGCTTATGAATATCTTGGAATCTGTCTAGTGGAGACTTCCTGCCTCTGCCGATCGTCTTCTGGACGAGAGATTCGGAGAGAGAAGTCCTGAGATGGATTCTGGCGAGAAAGCAGGGAGCTTGTATGTTCTACTGTATTTCTGTTGTTGGTGAAATGAATTTCGAACCGTAGGTCAAATGAATTGGGAACCTTTTTCCAGTAGGAGGAGGTTCTCTATTTATAGGACTTGGGTATGCCGGGCGATCGCCTTTTCTGCATTATAATAATCGGGCGATCGTCCTTTAGCACATGGGCTTGTTCCCTTAAAGTCTGCAGGAGTTGCTGGCAGTCAACTGTACGGTCCAATGGGGAGCTTACACGCGTCCTGAGTTGCTGTCACGGGCGGTCCCACTGACAACTTTCGGCGCGCCTGCCGGTAGGTGAGGTAGGTGACAGGCTGTGGTCAAAGGTCTTGTCTGTCAGCAAAAGATCTTGCCTGTCAGCGAAGATCTTGTCAGCGCCTTTTGTGGATCTGCACGTGGGTGCTGTTCTGAGATCCAATCCTCGATGACTTTGACGGGCAATCATCACTGCTCGGGACGTAGGTCGACCGTCCTTGGCTGGATACTAGAGTCGGTCGCCAGCTGCCAAATGGCGATCGCCTTGGGAGTCGATCGCTGGGTACCTCATGGTGGTCTGATATCTTCGATTAGGCGAGCTATCCAAAGTTTGACTGGAGTTGACTCGTTCGCTCGGCCTTATAGTCGATCGCCTGTCGGGATGAATAAATCGTGACACAACAGACTCCACCAAGTGGCAAGAAGCTATGGAAGCTGAGATAGACTCAATGCATGCTAATCAGGTCTGGACTTTAGTAGATCGTCCTAAAGGCATAGTGCCTATTGGAAACAAATGGATCTATAAGAGAAAGACTGATGGAGATGGCAAGGTTGATACCTATAAGGCCAGGCTTGTGGCAAAGGGTTATTCCCAAAGAGAAGGAATCGATTACTTCGAGACCTTCTCGCCTGTAGCTATGATTAAGTCTATTCGCATGATACTTGCTATAGCAGCCCACTTAGATTATGAAATATGGCAAATGGATGTGAAAACGGCATTCCTAAATGGATTCCTCGAGGAGGAGATTTATATGGAACAGCCTAAGGGATTCATATCTCAAACCAATATTCATAAAGTATGCAAACTTCAACGTGCCATTTATGGACTGAAGCAAGCTTCACGGAGTTGGAATCTTCGTTTTAACGAGACAGTCAAAGAGTTTGATTTTGTCCAAAATGAAGATGAGCCCTGTATTTACAAGAAGGTTAGTGGGAGCAAAATTGCATTCTTAAT
Source organism: Orobanche coerulescens (assembly GCA_033398695.1). Taxonomy (NCBI): domain Eukaryota; kingdom Viridiplantae; phylum Streptophyta; class Magnoliopsida; order Lamiales; family Orobanchaceae; genus Orobanche; species Orobanche coerulescens. Next base: position 138,198,952 of record CM065814.1, on the reverse strand, counting down.
ACTATATGTAGATGACATTCTACTTATAGGAAACGACGTAGGAATGCTCAGTTCTGTGAAAGCTTGGCTTTCTAAAGAGTTCTCAATGAAAGACTTGGGAGAAGCTACCTATATTCTGGGTATTCGTCTCTATCGGGATAGAGCGAAAAGAATGTTAGGTCTTTCCCAAGCCCTATACATAGAAAAGATCCTGAAGCGATTTAGGATGGAAGATTCTAAAAGAGGGTTTCTACCTATGCAACATGGTGCAAAACTTTCCTTAGAGATGTGTCCTCAAAGTGAGGAAGATAGAAAGGAAATGAGCAAGGTACCTTATGCTTCGGCAGTAGGTAGCCTTATGTATGCAATGATTTGCACTAGACCGGACATTGCCTATGCTGTGAGCGTAGTAAGTCGGTTTGATCCAAATCAGGCGGGAACATTGATGCTTGTAAAGAACATTCTTAAGTACCTAAGGAGGACTAAAGACTTGGTTCTTACATACGGCGGTGGAGAACTAAGAGTGATGGGTTATACAGACTCGATTTTTCGGGGACATGGATGCTCGGATGTCCACATCGGGTATATCTTTACTCGAATGGTGGGCGATTTCTTGGAGAAGTGCCAAGCAAAGTTCGATTGCTATCTCTACATGTCAAGCCGAATATCAGCACCACGGAGGTCGCTAAAGAAGCTTTTGGATAAAGAAGTTCAATGAGGAACTTCAAGTGGTTCCTAACGCAGAGAAGCCCGTGACAATCGCTTTTGTGACAACGACGAGTCATTGACAAAGCTAAGGAGCCTAGGGCACACCACAACACCAAACATATTGCGAGAAAATATCATTTTGTTAGAGAAATGGTTCGGGATAGGAATGTTACACTGCAGAGAGTAGACACAGCAAATAACGTTGTTGATCCGCTTACCAAGCCACTATCCAGAAGGTCTTAGAGAGACATCTGGAGAGTATGGGTATTAGATACCATAGTTTGTGGCATTGAGTGCTAGTGGGAGATTGTTAGGAATATGCCCTCGAATGCCACTCAGAGGATGAGAGAGTGAGAGCAATTGTATTGTCATTATGAATATTATATTTAATAAGGCAATTATTATTTCCATATTATTGTATATCACTGGCATTGTGATTTGGTATATAGAATAATAGTCCTTGCATTTGAGAGTGAACATTCTACTCCTTATGGATATAAGGAGATAGGCACTAGAAGTGTTTAGAGCTCGAATGCTTAACTAGTTCGCAAGTCGATAAAACTTAACAGGACATTAAGTTTTAATAAGACTTGTATAACTGATGCTAGGATGTGTGCACGTCTTGATAGCATAGTTATAAGTATATTGGTGGGACCAGATACTCGAACATGACTCATACTCGATCGATACCACACGGTATTCACTCTCGGAGAGTCGATGACGAATCGAAAGGTTGTGATAGTATACGTGGACCTTTGACTTGAGGGTTCGAGAAGATGTGTCCGTGACGTTTAGTTTGTCATTAGAGTAGTTAGACTCGGTTGCTTAATTGCCGAGTCGACCTCGGCGCGACTATACGGCAGTGTAGATCTTTACCGAACGCCAAGAAAGGATTCTATCTCTGTTAGTGAGCGGCGAATGTCCTATACGGTTAATGGCAAATAAGATCATAAGTCTTTGGCCAAAGCATTACGATATAGTCGTATTAGATACACTATTAATCGTCGGTTTTGATTTGCATTAACACATGTATAGAGTTTAGTCAATGAGTAGGTTTGACTTTACCGTGACCCGAAGACTTGACCGGGACATCTGATGAAGGGTCTATACGTATATAGTATTCATAACATAATGGTTCTGGAATGATTCGTTCATTCGTTCTCAGTCGGGGTTTACAGTGCGGCCCGCTAGGCTGGCTAAGTGCTGCCCGCACTCATTAGTTCCTCCTAATGCGGTGAGACGAACCTACGGAGTCGCACAATAGGATCATTGATGGATAAATGTGAATTAATAATCTCTCTTATAATATTAGATATTAGATATCTAAGTTTGATTTATCGGATAAATCAAATAGCGGTCTTATGAATTGTAAGTAGGTTACTCGGTGATTACTTTAATTCATAAATTATATTTCTTAGAGAAATATATATTTGTGTTTGATATAATTAATTAATTGGATTAATTAATTAGTCCAAACACATTGGAAATAAAACGGATTCGTTTGACGAACATCCGATACACGAGGAATTCGTTTTGACGAACATTTAGTACATGAGCCGAGTAAATTCGACCCGTCTTCTTGGAAATTTCCCTTAAGGCCGTCCCCCTCCCTCTCTTGTCTCTTTTAAACTTATTTTATGTCACTAGGTGACATATGTGAGGTGTATTTGATACTCTCAATCATGTGTTAAAGGAAGACTTTCATTTTTTTTATAAATAAAAGTCTTTAAAAAGGAGAGAGGATAACTTCTTCTTGTAAGAACTCAAAATCACGAATTTGAGTGAGAGAGTAAGGTTGAAAACTTCATCTTGATCTTAGAGACAAGATAAAAGAAGAATACATTGAGAGAGAAAATTCCTACAAGCTTCCCTAGCCGCATTCTTGAAGAAAGGAAGCTTGTCGATTTTTTCATCAAGTTCCGGCGTGTGAAGTAGAGGCATCTTGCTTTAGGTGCTTGGAACGAAGGGCTCTTCATCATCATCATCATCATACGAAGGTTTTTCAGAGACATCATAGGTATGGGACTTTGATTCCTTGATCTTCGTATTTTTCTTTTCGTATATACGTTACTTGATCGATCCTCTTAGGGATTCCGTTATTCTTCCGCTGCGTTTATTTTCTGTGGAATCCCAACAGTTTGTTAATGCACATATATTAATATTAATGTTTCAGTTACTTGTGATTAATGGTCTGCGAGGTTATTTATATCCTTCTTATTTATTGGGTTAGGGTGTTGTTTTGTGTAGTTCCAAAATGAGCCACTCTCGGGTTAGTGAGACCATACTCCATCAAATGGCCACGATTTAAGGGATTTGTACGCTAAACATAAAGGTTAGCTTGGATTTTATTTACTGTTATCTTCTATTTTGTTTTTTCAAATATACTTTTTGGTTATTTTGGTTTCCATGACTGTTACATGTGTTTGCTGATCCGGATATTTCTTATAGTTTGTAAATGTTTGTTTGTGTAGATATGCCTCAAAATTTATCTTCTGTTGTCGGCTCCTCAACATCTGCTGCAACTTCATCTGAGTCTTTATGTGAATGTTTTTCCTCTTTTGCTTTTGTCCGTGAATGTTGATCTCGGAATCTTCTACAGGATGCGGTTTGATTTTGTGAAATTTGATTTCGCTCTTTTCACGGCTTCTTCTGCGGCGAATATCGACTCCGATTTTTTCTTTCATTTCAATTTTGTTTATTTATGTGTTTTGGGTATATCTGCTATTATTTGTTTGGGGCGTTTCTTTCCGTGATTTTTCCGCCTCTACATAACCTTGGTTCTATTTCTGTTAATTTTCTATTTCTTTTTTGTGATTTTTTCCTTTCATTTCAATTTTGTGTATTTATGTGTTTTGGGTATATCTGCTATTCTTTGTTTGGGGAGTTTCTTTCTGTGATTTTTCCACCTCTACATAACAAAGGTTCTATTTCTGTTAATTTTTTCTCTTTCTTTTTTGTTTATATTGTTAAACTCTTTATCTAACTAACCTGTATAAGAAATAAACGGACACCACAGTGGAACGAAACGCAATAATATAGATGTGACAGTTGAGTGTAATAATACACGCGTACCAGAGCCTCGCATAGCATAACCTGACTCCGCTTCTATTAGTGGTGAGGTTGGCACGAATTAGTGGGGAGTTTGGGGTAGGAAACTTTTGTTGTAGGGTGAAGAATTTATTAACTGTAATATCGTACTACTCTATAAGTGTGAAAGGCTTGATGGACGAATACGTATTTGTTCCTTTTATTTCCTCGCTGAAAACGTCTTCTTCTTCCCTGGTTGTCTCTTCGACAAATCGCCTTTTTCTTCTTCGCCCCTCTCCATCCTGTCTCTTCTTTCTCAGATACGTGTTCTTCTACAAGGTATGTGTTCCTCTACATATGCTTCTGAATATTACTTTTCTTTTCTTTTTCTTTGATTTTGTTTTTTCCTCTTTTGCTTTTGTCCATGAATGTTGATCTCGGTTTCTTTTACACGATGCGGTTTGATTTTGTGAAATCTCCCTCTCTTTGTTGGAGGGTTTGATTTTGCTCTTTTCACGACTTCTTCTGCGGCTCGACTCCGATTTTTTCCTTCATTTCAATTTTGTTTATTTATATGTTTTAGGTATATCCGCTATTCTTTGTTTGAGGCGTTTCTTTCTGTGATTTTTCTGCCTATACATAACCTTGGTTCTTGATGCTTGTTTCTTTGCTCGGGCTCATTCTTACTCATTGTTGAGTGATAAATGTTTATATATTTTTGTACTAAATCCTTGCTTAATCCCTTTTTTTCGCATTCTGAGGCTCTGAGCAGCATACTTGTGTTTCTCCTTCTGTGCAATAAAACAAATGTGAAGTAGATGATAAAATAAACAAGGATATTACACTTTTAATATCAGGATACAAACTAGACATTGTACATTATATATCCAGCCCTCTAATATGCATAATATATACATATCCTTTACATCAAAGATTCGCAAATTTGAACAACTATTAAAGAAGTGATTTTAAAACTATTGCCAGAAAGCTCAAACTCAAAGGGTGAAAAAAGAAGAAAAAGGCAAAAAACAGGAAAAGAAAACCTCAAAATGGATTTCAACTTTATTTCCAGAATTATCAACTTATTTAGGAAATGATGGATTTGCATGTGATGATTTGCCAGTAATGGCTTTCTTTACTTTGGCAATTGAATGCTTCACTTTTGATCCAGCGCCTGACAGAATGTTGTGATTTCCTATGAGCAACTTTCTCGTCTGCATCTCCCATATCCACCATGATCGGAGCTTCAGAACACGACTCCGATATTTTCTATCCACTTGATTCCTGTTCGTCATATTTTCCTTCATCAGTTTTTGTGTCTTCATGATCAACCTCATCAGTTTTTTCTGCCTGCAGGTCTTCGCTGCGAGGAGTTTGCTCTTTTTCATTGGCAGATTGATGTGTTGTTTGTTCAGATTCTTGCGTAGAATTTGTTATTTCCTGGGTTGTTTGTTCTTCACGTTCACAGCTTGTTCTTTTTTTTCTTCTTAAATTTATCTTTCACCGTTCTGAAATGGATTAAAGTTAGCATTATACTTTTTTCCTTTTGTGCTTTCGGCCTAGGGGTTTGCGGGGGAACAACCTACAAGGCTCAGTCTCTCCTGATATGTGTCAGCTAACCGGCTTGTGGTATTTCTAAGTATTTTATTTTAATTTTATGAATTTTATTTATTATTACTTTCCTAATTGATTTTGGAGCATATGTGCTATGATGCAGTGATGTTAGGAATAATAGCTTGAGTGGTTCGATTCCTGATAGTATCGGGAACTGCACTGCCTTCCAGGTTTTGTATGTGCTCGAACTCAACTACTTGTACTGAAATAATATACTATAATAATCGACAAGGTTTATAGTTAAGAATGGTTTCTCGTGTATGTTAGGGATTTGTCGTACAACAAATTTACCGGTGAGATCCCGTTCAATATTGGTTTTCTCCAGGTTGCTACATTGCAAGTGTTTCTTCTGATCCTTCACTATGTAAATGTTTTTTTTTATTCTGACCATATTTCAAATAAATTATTTTTTTCATTTAAGTCCTTGCAGAATAATCGTTTTTCCGGGAAGATCCCATCTGTCGTTGGCCTAATGCGGGCACTTGCGGTGTTGTAACATTACCTTTTTTTTTATTTTGCGTTCGGAATTTGAAAAAGTTTAATTTCGATTTTCTTTTATTGCCACATTATCAGTTTTGTTTTCTTCCAGTGCTCTAAGTTACAACATGTTGAGCGGAACCATCCCGCCGATTCTTGGAAATTTTAACATACACGGAAAAACTGTAAGTAATAATCTCAATATATTCTTCTTTAGAGATGTGTTAGGCTTTACATTTAGGAGGTTTACATTTATGCTGACGGTGATGTGTATTTTTGTTTAAGATATCTTCATGGAAACAAGCTAACTGGGTCGATTCCTGCCGAGCTTTGGAATATGACGAGGCTACACTATCTGTACATAAACTTCTCTAAAACTTTAATCTTATACTTAATGTTAAGTTAGTTGCACATTTATATACTTACATATTTATTTATTTTCAAGTAACTCAATGGTAATCTGCTTACTGGCAACATCCCGTCAGAACTTGGGAAGCTCACTGATTTGTTTGACCTGTATGTTTTTCTTTTTCTTTTTAACATTTTGCTTCACATTTTTTTTGTTTTTTTTTATGTGACATTAATTTTGGATACGGAGGGTCGAAGAAGATGACCATTCGTTTGGAGGAACGTAGCAAACAACCACTTTGAGGGCCCTATTCTAGATAATCTTACCTCTTGCACAAATCTGAATAGATTGTGAGAATCTCTTTTTTTTTTTCTTAAATTATAGTAATAATACATATTTGGGATATACTAATTTTTTTTAATGTGTGTATGTTTTGGACAACAGAAATGTACATGGAAACAAATTGAATGGAAGTGTTCCTTTGGCATTTCAAAAGATAGAAAGCATGACCTATCTGTGAGTTGAATCTGATTATAAAATTATTCATATGCTTTTTAGAAAGTTTGGTTCTTACTTAGTATCTCTATCGTTTGTTTTTGGAGTTCCTTTTTTTTGGGGGGAGGGGGGGGGGGTTGGGTCGGAATATATTCTCCGATATTATTTCAAATTCTATAGGAATTTATCCTACAATGATCTCAGGGGACCGATTCCTATTGAGCTATCTAGGATTGGTAATTTGTAAGGGCTACATTATTTACCCTCTAACTAATTATTGTTATTTATTTCCTTTGTGAATATTTTTAAACGATACTGATGCTCGTTTTTTATCATGTTCAATTTCCTATAGAGACCTCTCGAATAATAGGCTCAACGGTCATCTGCCGTCCTCTCTTGGCGACTTGGAACATCTCCTCCTCAAACTGTGAGTTCTTTCATATTTGGATTTCTCGTGCATTAACATTTTCTATTTTAATTTTTCGTCTTAACTTTCATCGACCTTCCGACAGTAATTTAAGCAATAATGATTTGACTGGAATTATACCTGCCGAGTTTGGCAACTGGAGAGGCGTTATGGAGATGTAAGAAAACTTACTACATACATGATCATTAATATTATTTTTTATTGATTTAGTCATACTTTTCTTTTTTGGGCTTGTAGAGATCTTTCGAATAACCACCTCTCGGGTCCGATTCCTCCTGAACTTAGCTAGCTTCAGAACTTTTTTTTGCTGTGAGATCTAAAATATTAAACTACTTTCTTCATTTGTATAATCGACAAGTTAACTCAACCATTTTTTGCCAAAGAAACAAATAAATAAATCATGACAGGGACCTGGAAAACAACAATATATGTGGTGACGTGATGTCGCTTGCCAATTGTCTTTGTCTTACAGTACTGTAAGTTTACTGTTTGGAAAAAAAAGTTTCAAAAATTACGGGTAAAATTATTGTTGGAAAAAATCAAATCCCACATTCATCCACTAGGGATGAGCAGAAATAACCGAGAAATAACATGAAAAATAATAATAATTCACAACACAAGAATTTACGTGGAAACTCCAAAACCGGAGAAAAACCACGGCCCCCAGAGAAAGAAATTCCACTATGTGAAACAATATTACAATCACACAGACATTCTCTCTCCCGACCCCCGCACCCCACTCTCTTACAAATCTTTGACTAACTCACACATCTCTTCCAACTCTACATACTAGAGAATACAAGAAAGGAATTTAACTAGAGTCAAACCACAAAGATTAAAGTGTATTTGACTGGTGCACTTGAAACCACACCACATGGGTTCCTTAAATAACCTTAAGGTTCCCACCCATTTTGTTCCCCAAGCAATGTGGGACAAAACCCACTTCTTATATTTTGACACAAAACCAACAAACTCCACCTTGTCAAAATAAAAGAAGCTCCATTGTATTTACCGACAATCATGACTCTCAATCCAGAGAACCATCATTCTCAAACCAGAGAATCCTGCTCCATCATATGAGTAGACCACTTAGAATACACCATTCTAAGAATTTCCTCGGCACATATCGAAAAACCCGCTGAAATTTATGGTACAACTCCTAACTTTTGGCCCTCCTCGAAGTCCTTCAGCCATCGACATAACACACACATTGTATCCATGCCAAACCGATACCCGTGTGTAAATTCCACCACACCCGGCATCTTTCAATGACAAGCCAATATTCGTGCGCAAATTCATGGACCCGCTAACATAACCACATCCTCATTCATGACAACTCATATGCCAAAAGGACATACATTTTCTCATCAGAGAAAATCATCACTGTCACAATGTTAGCCCGGATTAGGAGTTATTTGCCAGATTAACTCCACCTCCACCTTGACAGTTCACCTTCATAGCCTTGTGTAACCCGGATTGTACTAACACATCCTTACCATCAAATTTCTCCACCTGCTTGAACCACCCTAGCCTGATGAACAACCGCCTCCAAATGAGACCCCCGGACACCGCTTAAGAAATCTTTTCTGATGTGGAAGGTCAGACATCGCTGCGACCACAGAGCATACTCAGAATTTCAAGAGACACAACCCGGGCTCCAATACCACTTGTTGGGAAAAATCAAATCCCACATTCTTCCACTAGGGATGAGCAGAAATAACCGAGAAATAACATGAAAAATAATAATAATCCACAACACAAGAATTTACGTGGAAACTCCAAAACCGGAAAAAAACCACGGCCCCTAGAGAAAGAAATTCCACTATGTGAAACAATATTACAATCACACAGACATTCTCTCTCCCGACCCCCGCACCCCACACTCTTACAAATCTTTGACTAACTCATACCTCTATTCCAACTCTCCATACTAGAGAATACAAGAAAGGAATTTAACTAGAGTCAAACCACAAAGATTAAAATGTATTTGACTGGTGCGCTTGAAACCACACCACATGGGTTCCTTAAATAACCTTAAGGTTCCCACCCATTTTGTTCCCCAAGCAATGTGGGACAAAACCCACTTCTTATATTTTGACACAAAACCAACAATTATAAATATCCGGAATCTAATATTATGCGATATAACAGGAATGTATCGGAAAAAAATTTAAAAAATTACCGGTAAAATTATAAATAACCGGAATCTAATATTATTATGATACAACAGGAATGTTTCATACAACAATCTTGTCGGATATATTCCCACAGAAAATAGTTTTCCAGGTTTTCACCTAATCGGTAACATTTCTGTAATTCCCATTTACTGTTGTATTCATCCACCATTAATTTTACATTAAGTCATTTTTTCGGTCAGTTTTTTAGGCAATGTAGGTCTTTGTGGCTATTGGCTCAGCTCATCCTGCCACAAACCTCATACGTCCGAGCGAGGTCTGCTGAAAAATTCCTACTCTCGAAACTCTTTTTTGTCTCTTTTCAGGTTTTGTTTCGCGGGCTGCTGCACTGGCGAGACTGTTCTTAGGTAACTATCATTGATGTTAACACATAATATGATTGGTATATGTTGGAATTCCGATTCTCTGTTATATAAAGTCGATTTTTTCCTGTTATTTGTTCTTCTTTGTTTTATGTTGATGATTGATGTTTTTTATTAACGTTTTCATTTTGGCTGAGGTTGTTTTTAGTGTCATTCAAATGTTGTATTTGTTGTATTTGTGGGTTGCCTCACCTTTCGGATTAGCGAGGTGGCAAAGAAAACTCAGATACAGCGTACATGCACAGATTATTTGTTTAGAACATTAGGATTTTGTTGAATTGGATTTATTTTTCAACCAATCCCTTGGTATGATTTGTTGCATGATGTTTTTTTAATGTTATGTTTTAGGATTTATCTATGTATTATTTTCAAAATTGCTACATTGATTTACTTCTTTCGATTGTGTTTTTGACTATCAGACATATATTTTTGGATTATCTTAAATTTTTCGGGCATATTTTTACTTTTGTAGTGGAAAATATTTGTTTATTGAGTCATTGTACTTGTACTAATTTATAGTATGCAACCTTAAATTAGATTCTGAGAGCGGCGAGTCTCTTAGAAGCAAAATTACACTTTTCAAATTTTTTAATATGACCATCTTGTACAGCTACAACTTTTCTTTTTCTGGATGTGATGCGTTCGTTAATTTCTTGTAGTATTTTCGGATAACTAAATAGTATATGTTTTCATTCTCTCATCTGCAGGCGTCGAAGAAAATATTGTGACTACCACAAGGTATTGCTCATATATGTCAATCATTATCAACCGGACAGTCCTTCCAGAATAATCTCACTCAAGTCATTAACTCATTAATTTACTTCTTTTTTTGGTGAAGAATGGACCGAAGAATTATACCTCTATAAGGGCAAAGCTCAAAGGAGGGTAGGTGATTCTAATCCCCGAGGCGTGTCACGTTTCTTGTTTATTTAGTTCTTTAGTTCTTATAATATGACTATTGAACTTCACCTGTCCGGAATTTAGGTACAGGCTTTAAAAATTATGTTAGGTCAGAACACATTTATGTCGTTAAACCTACGGATAACAGAATGAATTTAGCAAAGTCCACTCAGCCGGTGAAAATATTGTCCGTTGAAGGATTAAAGAAAGCACTAAGGTCTGTATGAACTATTCGAATTTGTTGGTGCCTTATTGGATGCCTACTTAGTCGGTACCAATCTAAATGGTCAAGATTTTAGATTATTTTCATCATTTAATTTTCTGACTTTCTAGATATGATTGCGACTTTTTTGGGCAAACTTCAATGTGTGATTCGACATCTTCACTTGAAATTCGTTTCCTCTATCTTTTTTGGGATGATTATTGATTACAAAATCTACACTTTTATGACCTAATAAAAAAATATCAAATTATCTTTCAAAAATTAGAAATACCCCCTTAACGTATTACAAACACCATATTGAATACACACGGTACTTTCTTGACAAAATATCCACTACAATTATGTAATTGGTAATGCAGGCAAATATATTGTGAGTATTTGTAGTTTTGTGAAACTTAGCTGGGGGTTTTCTGTATTTAGTCCAAACCTCAATGGATTTTCTTGTAATTTATCCTTTTCTTCTTCATATAGCTTCAAGTTATACTGTTAAGTGAAACTTCAGAAGTACATGTCTTCGTTTGCACATAGAAATGTTCACAGCTCAATACTTGATGACTTGTAGTTAAATAGACCACATGGTTCGTGTTGCAGTTCTAACTTTCAAGCAACAATCTTATGTTTATACAGCAGGGCAGAAAAAGTCACAACAAATATACATTCACAGGGATTGCGGTTTCTGAATCACGTTACAGGTACTGTGGTTGTTCATGTACTAATGGATTATCTTTTACTTTCGGGTTAATCCATTTACATGTAACTAAATTAGGTAGAATGGATCCTCAAGTGACAAATAAAAATGCTAATATCCCACATCAGCAAATGGGTAGAACAGATAACAAGTGTAATTTTTTTTTTTTCAATTTTGTGATTTCTTGCCCAAAAAATAAAATTTGTTGCGTCTGGTGGCTCGGGTTCAGACCAAGTAAAGAACCAGTTGCCAAAAAAATGAAAATGAATAATACTTTTGATAAGGATTCTTCTTTTATACCAATATTTCGGCTATAGACATGCTTTATTCTTATTTGTCTTTATCATAAATCCCATAGGTTTAGCTCTTATTCAGGCTGTATAACAGCTAATGCAGTTCAGTATATGTTTCTAAACTCAACTTATGTTATGGCAGTCATTTATGTGTGTAAAGCGAGTTGTTATCTACTGTGTGTATATACATTACGTGTGGTGTGTGCGCGAAATGTGTGACACGTGGTTGTATATATAATTGATTTATGTTTCGCGCTGTGTTTATTCCGTGTGAGTATATTGTCTTTGCATTATGTGTAGCAAAGGCGGAGGTATTGTGGTCGTGATGCATTTACTGCTATCTAATGTAATCCATTTACTGTCCATTTATATATTTTTCTGTCCATTTAGGTTTGGCTCTTACACAACCTGAATGTCCAGCTAATGCAATTCAGTCTGTGTTTCTACCCTCAAACTTGTGTTCTGCCAATCAATTATGCGTGTAAAGTGAGTTGTTATCTACTTTGTGCGTATATGCATTACGTGTATACACGAGCGCTGAATGCGAGGAGCGTGATTGTGTATGATACTTGATTTCCACGTTGTGCTGTGTTTATTCTGTGTGTGTTTGATATTGTCTTCGCATTATGTGTAGCAGAGCCAGAGATTTTTTGGTCGTACTGCATCAGCGACTATCTAATTTAATCCATTTAGAGTCCATTTAGTCTTTCATATGCCATAGATTCTGTGATCTAATTCTGTACCTTTTTTTTACACTTACATATAGCTTCTAAAGTTATACTGTTAAGTGAAACTTCAGAAGTACATGTCTTCGTTTCTGTATGATTATTTGGGTTTCCCAGCTGTGCTTGGTCGACACTTATTTGCCACACTTCATCTAATCAGAGATTCATGATTACTTTTCTGATGTCGCGAGGTCCATAAATCTTCTACCATTTATTGTCATCTAATCGTAGTCTTGATATTTTTCATAGGACCAAAGAGGCCACGTCGTTGTGTTGTGCGTCGTGCAGGTAGTACTCTTGATATGCTCTTGATATTTCGTTTCCAGTTACCTACAATTAATGTGTGTACTATGAGTCAACTATGAAACATTCGTCATATATAACTTTCCTTTCTAAATTAAAGCAAATATATGTATAGCCCCTGTCATACACTTGAGTTACCTGCTCTGTATTGTTTCTATTTTAGTTCAACTCCTGCGTTGGTTTTGCAGTCCTTGCTATCACTGATGCTGTTAGCAAATCATCTAATAGACTCAATTGCTTTTTTTTTTTTGTGGCTCATATGGACTCCCTATATGTACTTGCTGTTTTGTTTGGTGAACACACGGTTATCCACCATTGTGGTGTGGCCACCACTCTGTGTATGTCTATGTTAGTTGAAAAAATGAGATAAACGTTCGAACAACTAGCTATGAGGATTAGCTTAACTATAGACGATGTCTTTTATATTGCATTTACTTGTGAGTTGACTATATAACTGCAAATAGGTATCAGGAGTGTCGATTCGAGAAGAGTCATTTTCCAAATCGACGTTCCACAATGACCCTGATGCTCGAGGTACGACATCGATGCCTTTTGTTTAGAAGCATGATAAGTCACCTTTCAAACTTCAGGGCTACCTTAGTGGAATTTTCCTACAGCGGTGCCGAAGGAGCGCGAGCGGAAAATAGTTATCCCTAACGAATTTAACAAATTTAACTTTGTATTTCTAACAATTTCTTCACATAACTAACCACGCAAACCGACACAAAACAAAAACGCTCTACGCGCACAGCGCGTCGCAGCCCCCTAGTAATTAATAAATTTTGGTTGTCCCAACAGTATTAATTTATAGAGTTTCTACTGTAGTATCATATTTTAACCAGATTTTTTTTTTTTGGCAATTTTAATTTTTGCTTTCCTACTGCTTGTGAGCTTTGGCCGTCCTCTTCCTCGTTTCATCGTCGGCGGCGCAGGTTAACAGATCCCACTAACATGCGCTTTCCAAGACATCGAATGGGTTTTGTCTTCCAACTCCCACTTATGCATTTTCATATTTTTTATTTACTTTTCATTTCCCAAATATATTTCTATTTTATTATTCAAACAAATGATACTTTTCCCACTTTGAAGAAAAGTGGAGTATCATATTTTAACGAGTTTTTTTTTGGCAATTTTAATTTTACTACTGGAGTATTATCATTATTACTATTACTTGCAGGGCCGGCCCTATGGGTGGGCGGGCCGGGCAACGGCCTAGGGCATCAAATCTTAATGGGCATCAATTATAGGCTCAGTGATGTTATTACTAGCAAAAAAAGAATTAAAGTGTTGCCAACAAGACTTGAACTATGGACCTTTAGGATACATAAGTACTTATTTACCAATTCCCACTAATGATGCTCTTGCATGTTATTCTTTTAGTTAATTGTATTACTATTGTTGTCGATCCATTTATTTTTCTATAATTCTTTTTTTAAATATTTGTCTTGTTTTGACGACAACACTTATTTATTTGAAATAAAATAAAATTAGTCATATTCAACAATTAATATTTCTTATATATTTTTGCTTTGAAAATCTTGTGATAATATTTAAACTCTATATAAAATAATTTAGATTACTAACTAATTTCAACTCGAAACCACAAATATCTTGGTTATACTTTCTAAAATCAAGTCATGTATGAAATAATTTTAAATTACTACATAGTTTCAACTAATTTTTGTGATTTCCACAGTCATAAAATATGATTATTGGAGGTTATTATTTCTTTTTATATATTTTTAGATATAGAATCTTGTGAATCCAGTTTTGTTGTCACCCATAGTGTGCTCTGTTGCCTAAAGCTATATAGGACTGTTTAAACTACATAACACTCGCTATTTAAGTATGTTTAGATTATTAAAAATATGATACAAATATATTATTAAGTTTTTTTATGTTTTAAGATGACTTAAACATCATATATAGTTGCATACTTTTAGTCTGAGCACAACTATCATTATATACAGGTCTCTAAAGATCATTTAACTTGATATAACATTATGATACTATATAATTATAAGATATGTATTACGAAGAACACATTATCATTTAATAACAGTAACAATAATATGCTTTTTTGTTTTGTAGTTTTTAAATAAGGGGGCATTGTTTGGTCTTTTCGCCCAGGGCATGAGAAACCCTAGGTCCGGCCCTAATTACTTGATAAAGTAAATTTTCAGTGGCTTTTAAAATTAGGCAAAGCTATATAAGATACTTATCCATGTTCCGGGAAATCCTTCCCGTATTGGTGTCTTACCTAATACTAGTTGTAGGGGGATAAGAGTTATGGAAGGTTCTAGACTCTTCCATAAGTAGTAGGATCCTGTTAGATGTCTTACCTTAACTGGGAATCCTATGTATGGAAAGACTCTCTTTGTAATGCCTATATAAAGGCCCCTCTATTCATTGTTATCAATACAATTGATTTGCTGTCTTTTACTTTCTCCTCAAACACGTTATCAGCACGTAGCTCGAACGAAAAAAAAAGAAGAAAAAAATCGCCACCACCGCGACTCCACGCTCAGCGCCGCCACAGCCCAACCACATTGCCACTGCCGCCTGCCCGCCGCCGCTGCCCGCCACCGCCGCCCGGTGCCGCCAGCCACGCCGCGCCAGACCGCCGCTTGCCACTGCCACCATACCGCATGGCTGCCATATGCCAGCTGCCGCCGCCACCGCCTGGCCGCGCCGTAGCCGCCCAAAGCGCCTGCGCCGCCAACGCCCGGCGCGCCGCCGCCCCGCCAGCCCGTCGGCCATCGGCCTGAACATCACCGTCGGACCGCCGTCGACCACCGCTGACCACCGCCGCCGGCCAGCTCCAGCCCAGCCAAGTCCGACCCGGTTCTGACTCTCGGACCAAAACCCGAACATCAACTTATCTTCGGAAGCCGCCAAAATTGCGCCTCCAGTTTCACGTCGTCGCATCGAATACCAACCGGTAGATCGAAGCACACCACAAATTCAGCACGTGCCTAATTTTATAATCGAGGTAACTATCTGACTTGTCCCTATTTCAATTCTCTCCTTTTGGGAATTTTTCTTTTGGGGACACGGGTTTTGAGTTCTTTATCTCCCACGCTACTTTGCGGTGGATGAGACCGCGAGAGAAGTCGGTATCTCTGCGTGTCGAAGAAAACTGTGTGACGGTCCTGGGGGAGTCACGGAATTGTTGAAAGTCGATACTTGTGGTTGTTGCATACACCACGTATCTGAGTGCGATCTGATATCGCCGTTTTTTTGTCGACTTTACTAAACAACAATTAAGGGAAGTAAATCGAGTAACGGTTATGTTACACGCTTTTAAAAGCATCGATTGTGACCGTTTACATTGTCACTGAAAATCCAACAAGACTAACTTCCTCTTGTTTATATCTTGTAGATGGCACAAAGCTCCAATGTTCATCCGGAGTTCGACATCCTTGACCATCTTTGGTAAGGAGTACCATAGGTGGGTCTCAGACGTTCGCTTGGCGTTCGTCGGTAAGAGATTTACCACCACCATCTTTCCTTCTAACGAGCCTACCGCTCAAGAACCGAGCGAGGAAACCAAGGCTAATGCACTGATGTACTTGCGTAGACATATACATCCGTTGTTGAAAAAGTGTTATATGAATTTGCAAACCCCCAAAGAACTATGGGATACACTCGAACAACGATTTAATAATGTGCATGATCAGCGCTTCCCCGAATTGCAACTTCAGTGGGAGCAAATCCGATTTTTGGATTATGCGAATGTGGAAGCCTATAATCAAGCTATCCTCGATCTTCGCGCTGATCTTGGTTTTTGTGATGTCAAGAAGTCTGATCAAGATTTGATCGAGAAGACTCTTAACATGTTTCCCGTGGGAGCAAGTGTGATTGCTCATCAGCTGCGCGTTGCCTATGAGGAAGGGAGAATTAAAAACTTTAGTGACCTTATTTCCCACCTCGCGAAAAAAGAAAGGCACCATGAAATTATTCTCAATAGCAATGCGCGCCCAGCTGGTACGAAGCCGATTCCGGAAGTGAATCAGGATACCCACAGGAAAGCACCACGACAAAATAGAAAAGGCAACGCTACTCAGTTTTTGCAAGCACCACGGGTGCATGACTCGAGCAAGCGAGGGAAAAGACGAGGTCGTCGTTCCAATGTGTGGAAGAGGCAAGGTGGATCGGCCACGGGATCTAGTGGAACCCAACCACGTGGACCGCCTCCTGCCGCCGGGAATGGAACCACTCCAAAGGAAGGCCGGAATTACTATACTTACGGATCGAAGAAGCATACTTACCGCAATTGCAAAGCGCCAAAGAACATCCAAGCTTACTACAAGCACTATAAACAATATTTGACTCAAGAGTCGAATTACATGGAAGAAGATAATGAGAATACGGAGGTGAACCATATTGAGATCCAGACTGAGATCCCTCCCCTCACCATTGCGGACAAAGACCAACATATGGATGTTGCCGACTTTGACTAGATCATTGTATTTTGACTAGTTTTACGTTTTGGTTATGTTTTATCTTGTTTCTAGTTTTCGAGAACTACTTTGGATTTTATATGAATGTAATAAAGTTGGCCATGATGAATAAAATTCTTTTAATTGCTGTGATTGTGCAAAGACGAATTTTATTTTTCCCTTCGAAAGCATGTTTGGTTTATCACAAAATAATTGCTCAGTAAATGAATTGCTTGGTTAGATTTGATACATTGGTGGATTTCATCAAAACTTTTGATCAAGACTAGGCGCATCCTCCTTGGTATTTGTTTATGCTTTGAAAGTTCAAACGGAATCAGTGGTTTTTAAACAGCCTTAGCTGTACCGACATTCCTACTTTCTCTGCAAGTCTACCAAGTTGGAGTTACCGAACGGATCATTATCCGAGATACAAATCGAACACCAAGATGCGTTTTGAAGTATTTAAACGCTCCTATGGCCATATTACCATAGTATTGTATCAACAATAATGCCTTTGAAAAAGGCTTCAACCTTGCTCTATCACTCAACAATAGGGAAATACCAAAATAGCAACTTGAAACGAGCACTGAGATATGAGTTTAATGATCCAGAAAGTGCACTACCTATGGACAGAAAGATACGGAAGTCTAGTTTTCAGAACAACTGACCGTTCGTCCATAGCCTTCTTAACGAAGAAGTTATTGCTGTTTTAGTGAACAAAGGTCAAGCTGCGCGGAAATTATTTCCAGCGATTGTGCTAACTTTGATCCTAACCAACTTGGTCGAATTTCCCCAAACTCGAAGTTAATGAGTTTTCGCTATGTCTTTAATCACAAGACTAATCGAGTTTCATTTCTTATTGTAGATGTCTCGTGGCGAAATTGAGTACCTTGCTGATAGTGGAACAACCCACACTATTCTTCGGAATAGGCAATTATTCAAGGGTATTGTGCCATACATATCCTCAGTGACAACAATGATTGGTTCCTGCCAAGTAATTCAAGGGAGGGGACCTGCTCATTTCTTGCTACCTAATGGTACGCATATTAATGTCACAAATGCTCTCTATGCCCCAAGAGCAAACCGAACTTTGCTAAGTTTTAGGGACATCCGTGCCAATGGTTATCACATTGATACACATTGTGAGAATGGGACAAAATTTTTGTGTGTTACTCTGGCAGAATGCGGAAGACGCCGCGTTCTCGAGAAACTTATGAGTCTAAGTAGTGGTTTATACCAGACTACAATAAGGGTTATTGAATCCTATGATGTGAGTCACGAACTGTGTGATCCCGAAGCATACCAACTATGGCATGACCGACTCGGTCACCCTGGACGCAACATGATGATTCGCATTTTGAAAAACTCACATGGTCATCCGTTTTTCAAGTCCAGAAAACGATTGGAAGCACCACTCGATATCGGCATTGATGTGAGTGAGCTTGATACCGTATCACCGGGATTAAAGATCGCACGCCCTGATAAGGTTGACGGTGCATCTCTTGTAAATCCCGAGGCTTCCGTGGTAATTTCTAATGCCAACAAATCGTTTTGCAAAGCCTGTTCACTAGCAAAGTTGATACCATCTCCGTCCTTTGCTAAAGACTCAACACAAAATATTCGCTTCTTACAAAGAATTCAAGGGGACATATGTGGACCTATTCAACAGAGTGCGGACCATTCAGATATTTTATGGTTCTGGTTGATGCATCGACGCGATGGTCACACGTCGCTCTGCTATCCACAAGAAACGCTGCATTTGCTAAACTCCTAGCACAAATCATCAAGTTACGGGCTAACCACCCCGACTTCCCAATCTCGTCATTAAGATTGGACAATCTTTGGAGAGTTTACGTCAAAGTCTTTGGCGACTATTGCATGTCGATTGGGATTGAAGTTGAACATCCCGTCCCCCATGTTCATTTGCGAGCGGCCTTGCGAGCTATGATTAAGCCGTTCTGACTTATCGCCCGAGCATTGGTATTGCGCACCAACTTGTCGATTTACGCACGGGGTTATGCAATTTTGCATGCGGCTATACTTATTCGCTTTCGACCCACTGCCAATCAACCGTTTAGTGCGTACCAGTTGGTAACTGGATATGAGCCTGATATTTCACACTTACGCATTTTTGGTTGTGCAGTATATGTGCCAATTACGCCTCCACAGCGTACTAAATGGGTCCGCAAAGACGATTAGGTATATATGTTGGCTATGAATCGCCTAAAATTGTCCGCTATTTGGAACCTTTGACAGGAGATCTGTTTACTGCAAGATTTGCAGATTGTCACTTTGATTAGACAAACTTCCCGTCGTTAGGGGGAGAGAGGAATCGAACGATTCCAGTTGAACGCCAGGAAATTGTCTGGTGTGCTCCCTCCTTGCCTCATCAAGATCCCCACACAGCTCAATCCGAGCTAGAAGTGCAACGTATTCTCAGTCTTCAGAAAGTTGCGGATTCGATGCCCGACAGCTTTACTGATACTGCGAAAGTGACAAGACCTACCATTCCCGCTGCGAATGTTCCTGCAAGGTTAGAAGTCCCAGATATAGGGCAAGGTTCAGCCGCCTAAAGGAATGATGCCCCCGGCGTCAACCTTAGTGGTGGGGCCAGGCTTGGTGCTCTTATCCACCTTTCGAAGAGGGGGAGGCCAGTGGGTAGAAAGGATACCAAACCTCGAAAGAGAAGAGGAACGGAGGCACAAAATCCTCTCGTCATCGACACAGTGACTCCGTCACACGAGATTATCTCTGACTACGGATATGTCCTCGAATCAACAATGGAAAATCGACGGACGCGTCGGAAACTTTGTTGATGTCAGAAAATAAAGAAATCTCGATGCAATATACGAGTGAATACGTACTATTGGACAGGTCGTCCACGCTAGTCGATGATGCTTTTGCCTACTCCGTCGCTCAAGAAATTATTGAAGACGACGACGCTGAGCCGCTCGGTTCTTTGAGTGTCAACAACGAGCCGATTGGCCGAAATGGAAAGATGCAATGCAGGCTGAACTAGACTCAATGGCTAAACGTGAGGTATTTGGCCGTATCGAGCCAATACCCGTGGGCGTTAAACCAGTTGGACATAAGTGGGTCTTTGTTCGTAAACGCAATGATAAAGATGAGGTCATGCGTTACAAAGCGAGACTAGTTGCCCAAGGCTTCTCGCAGCGCCCTGGCATTGACTACGAGGAGACGTATTCTCCCGTTATGGACATCATCACTTTCCGCTACTTAGTCAGTTTGGTAGTGTCCGAAAAACTGAACATGCAGCTTATGGATGTGGTTACAGCGTATCTTTATGGGGATCTAGATACGGATATCTATATGAAAGTCCCCTAAGGGATTTCATTGCCCAAATCAAGTAGCTCTAAACCACGGAGCGCTTACGCTGTGAAATTGCGTCGTTCACTGTATGGGTTGAAACAATCCGGAAGGATGTGGTACAACCGCCTAAGTGAATACTTGGTTGGGAAGGGATACGAGAACAGTGACATCTGTCCATGCATTTTCGTGAAAAGAATAGATACAGGATTCGTGATTGTAGTCGTCTATGTAGATGACATGAATGTTATCGATACCATAGATGAGGTCAGTGAAACGGCCCGCTACCTTAAATCTGAATTCGAGATGAAAGATCTGGGGAGGACTCGATTCTGCTTGGGCTTAGAGCTAGAACATCGAGATGATGGCATACTCATTCATCAGTCTGCCTATGTCCACAAAATGCTCAGGCGATTTAGTATGGACAAGGCACATCCTCTTGATACCCCCATGATTGGTCGAAGTCTGGAAATGAACAAGGATCCGTTTCGTCCCAAAGAGGAGGATGAAGAGGTCCTTGGAGCAGAAACACCGTACCTTAGCGCAATCGGTGCGTTGTTGTATCTGGCTCAATGTACTCATCCAGACATCGCATTCTCTGTGAATCTGTTAGCGAGATTTAGCTCCGCTCCCACGATAAGGCATTGGAATGGAGTAAAACACATCTTTCGATACTTGAAAGGCTCCAGTGACCTTGGATTGTTCTTTCCCTACGCAAAAGAGAGCGATATTCCGAAAGGAATTGTTGAGGTTAAGACGATGCATACCGACCGTCGATCTTCCTCTGATATTGCAGCTAAGCATGGTTGCTTGACTACCAGAAGTGCTAATGCGAGCAAGCTTACCCCTTATGCAGAGAATCCTAACGACACGTTAGTTGGATTTGCTGATGCCGGTTATCTCTCTGACCCGCATAAAGGACGTTCCCAAACTGGTTATGTGTTCACCATTGGGAATACGGCAATATCTTGGCGATCTACCAAGCAAACCCTAGTTTCTACTTCCTCGAACCATGCAGAGATAATTGCATTGCACGAATCCGTAAGGGAGTGCATTTGGCTCCGGTCAGTCATAGACCATATACGAGGAACGTGTGGATTAGATCCCACTACAGCAACCCTACTTGCATCTTTGAGGATTAGATCCCACTACAGCAACCCATACTTATGGAAGGTTCTAGACTCTTCCATAAGTAGTAGGATCCTGTTAGATGTCTTACCTTAACTAGGAATCCTATGTATGGAAAGACTCTCTTTGTAATGCCTATATAAAGGCCCCTCTATTCATTGTTATCAATACAATTGATTTGCTGTCTTTTACTTTCTCCTCAAACAATCCAGAAATTGTTAAATAAAAAAATATATAGCACATAATTGTGAATATAATAGTGAACTAAAATAATTGTGATTAAGGTAGTAGAAAAGTTTACTTTTTATAATGAGGTGCAATTAAAATCAAGAACCAATTACTAAAAGTACCTATAACAAAAATTAATATATGTTGTTAATAGTACTATTTGAAATTAATTTGTTTTGATTGAAATCGATTTTTATTTAATTAATTTTATTATTATTAAATTTATTAATATAGAATTATGTTTTATCAAATTGAAGTTATTTACTGATTAAATTGATTTTTCCTGAATATTAGTTGAGGGGATGATAATAGAGCCTAATTTCAAGAATTTTTACTATATCAGGCTCTATTTTACTTGATTTGTATTGACTGAAATATTGATAGAAGCAGACTATAACCTCAAATTGATTGATTTATTATATGAAGTTAATGGGCCGGAATTGAATTTTAGTATTTAATAATAAATTTTATCAATTAAAATTGATTTTTAATTATTACCGACTTTAAATGGATATCATGTTTTAAATAAAAAGAACATAGATTTAATAGTTAGAAGAGTTTAGTTTTTATAATGAGGTGCAATTAAAATCAAGAACCAATTATTAAAAGTACATATAACAAAAATTAATATATGTTGTTAATAGTACTATTTGAAATTAATTGTTTTGATAGAAATCATTTTTATGTTAATTTTATTATTACTAAATTTATTAATACTGAATTATTTTTTATCAAATTGAAGTTATTTTATTGATTAAATTGATTTTCCTGAATATTACTTTAAGGTGAGGATAGTAGTTTCTTAAAATCAATATATGAAAATACTACTCTGCATCTATATTTAAATAATAGCTTCATAGATTTGGACCGTCATATTAATCTTCTTCTTAAGTGATTTTTTTATTGGCTAAAATGTTTATGGGGTCCCTTAATTTAATTTCAGATAACGATTTAGTCTTTTATCTTTTTTTATCCCAACTAAGTCCTTTATCTTTTCAATTTTAAGCAAAGTTAGCCTTTTTCGTTGGTCTCCATTAATTGTTGTCGAGGTGACTGTTAAGTTGCTGATTATCACCTACTTGGCTATAAACATTCCTACGTGTCAAATCCCTAACCTATGTGTCAATTTCTTAACCTACATGTATTTCCTAACCTCCATTTCCTAAACCCTTTTGACATCTCTGCTCTCTTAATTAAGTCGATTCTAGAGAAGCAGACCTCGCTTAATTTGTAGAACATCGTAATGAAAACTCTCGGAAGCAGACCTCACTTAATCTGATAAATATATTCCGGTATAAAAAAAAATAAAAAAGTAACATAAAAATAAAAACAAATTATGCAACAGGAAAGTGAAAATTTATGCAGATCCGGAGAAAATTGTTTCTGGGATTTAAAGAGCGCCATAAAATCAGGAGCCAATCAGTAAAACGCAGATAATATCCCGGTGTAGCTCCGATGCGGACAACGTCATCAACTGGTGGCACGCATCGATCGATTTTGTAAGGTTTCTTATAAACACAAGCCCTAACCCTAACTGCGACATGACCCACAAGACGAAGAACAAGAAGGATAACAACGAACAGCAACAATTTGACTTCTGCGAGGTTTGCAGATTAAACCACAATCAGGGACGCCGCCATAATTACTTCCCAAGCCACAAAACTGCACTCTCAACGCTCCTCACGCGCTTCCAGTCCAAGCTCCCCGATGTCAAATTCTTCCTCAAAACTCCGACGCCTATCTGCCCCGATGTCAATTCTCTCTCTAGAATCGACTATCCTCAAAACTCCGACGCTTATCCTCAAAACTCCGACGCGCTTCCAGTCCAAGCTCCCCGATGTCAATTCTCTGTCTAGAATCTGACTTAATTAAGAGAGCAGAGATGTCAAAAGGGTTTAGGAAATGGAGGTTAGGAAATACACGTAGGTTAGGAAATTGACACATAGGTTAAGGATTTGACACGTAGTCATGTTTATAGCCACGTAGGTGATAGTCAACAACTTAACAGCCACCTGGACAACAGTTAACGGAGACAAATGGAAAAGGCTAACTTTGCTTAAAATTGGAAAGATAAAGGATTTAGTTGGGACAAAAAAAAGATAAAGGACTAAATCATTATCTGAAATTAAGTTAAGGGACCCAGGAGCATTTTAGTCTTTTTTATTTTATCTATTAAAATCTTCTATCCTACTTTAGTTTAGTTGTGGAAATTCCACCAGTTGTAAAAATAAATAAATAATTAGAATCGTTAAAGGAATAATACCCGTTGTGTGCCTAAGTCTGTTAGTTTATGGGCTTTCCTAGATAGGATTTGGCTCAGGCCTGATTGTATGTATTTCTCCCTATTTAAAGGGAGCTCATCAATGGAATAATACAACAACACTTTTGCCCTACTTTCTTGTCTCAAGTTATTTTCCCTTCAACATGTTATCAGCACGTGTTCAACCACTGAGAGAAAAAATCCCGGCCGAAAATTCTGAAAAAAAAAAGAAGAGAAAATCGAAAAAAAAAACCTAGCCGACTCTGCACATTCCACCGCCGCCGCGCGACCTCCCCCGGACGCGACATCCCCTCCAACCAGAAACCCCCGGACGCGACATCCCCCGGACGCGACCTCCCCCGGACGCGACACCCCCGTTCTGCAAACCCTAGTCGCCCGATTTCTGGACGCTAGTCATCTTCTTCACCCAGATTCGCGAACCACCACGCCAGATCCGCAACCTCCCTCCGTCCCCTGCTCCGACTTTAGCCATCCCGACCCGCCGCGACTTGTCTCCGGTCCGCCCGTATACCGCTGTTGCTTTTCCGGCACTGACCTGGATTCCTTCCCTCCGCCTCCTGCTCGTCTCAGGTTCGTCCAGTCGCCCCCCTCCACCCGACCCGATTCTGCTCGGCCCGCCCAGAACTCGGCCCGCAACCCAGACCCAGAAGGAGGAACTCGACCCAATTGCTAATCCAACCCGTTCAGACCAGCCCGCGATCCAGACCCGGCTGTCCAGCACTTGGCCCGTGATCCAGACCCGATTCAATCCAGATTTTCTGCTCCTATTCGCGAAACAAATGTACGATTTTAGGGATCGATGGAATGGTCACCTTAGTAGCGCTATGATCAAATGTAACGATCATATGAGAGGATAGATTCAAAGGACGAAGTCTAAACTTGATGTGTCTAGATGCTGTACTCTTTTCCCTACGAGCAAGACATTTTTCCCATTGGGTTTTTGCTTGACGAGGTTTTAACGAGGCAACATGACATGCGCTTGTAGACTAGGCAGAAGGGGGAGTGTTAAAGGAATAATACCCGTTGTGTGCCTAAGTCTGTTAGTTTATGGGCTTTCCTAGATAGGATTTGGCTGAGGCCTGATTGTATGTATTTCTCCCTATTTAAAGGGAGCTCATCAATGGAATAATACAACAACACTTTTGCCCTACTTTCTTGTCTCAAGTTATTTTCCCTTCAACAAGAATTAATATTAAATTAAATTTGACGTCATATCAATTATTTTTTGGCCAAATAAGAAGTTTATTTTTCATGGTTACTTAATTTATAGTATTCTTAATATTTTATTGATTTTGAATATAGAAAAACTTACATATAAAGAAAATAATTAATTTTAAAATTGAAAAAGATTATATATAAACAAAATAATTATATAAGAATATGAGGAAAGTAATAATTATTAATTTAAAAATAGATATAATATCATCAACATGTCTACTTAGAATTTTGATCGAATCTTGAATGAGTGTGGACATATAAGTTTTAACAAATTTATACATGAAAATTAACTTTCAAATATTTCTATATTTATATATTATTTATTAATTTTTATTTTGTAGTTCCGGGCTTATGTAGAAATGGGAAGATGCCAGTCAATTATTGTACAATTTATATTTTATTATCATATACTTTATAAATTTAAATGGGCCTGATAGTGATTATTACTATATGGTTTGGACGAGAATGAACAGTGAAATTAGTTTTTACCTGGATGTGGAATAAATACATGTATTTAAATTCGAAATAAGTTTATTAAATTGTATGATTTTGAAAAATACAATCCCAAAGAATTGTTAATCTTTTTATCATTTTACTATTTATTCATAATTCTTATTTTGTAAGGATCAAGTATTTATTAAGACGGATTACTAATTATTGTAACACTTATATTTGACCCTTTACATAGTTTATATATTTAAATGAGTTTAAATAATTAGCCGATATAAGTATACGAGTTTGGGATGGAGTTTGGATATTTAAATGCATATAAATCTTAAACAAGTTTTCCGAGTGGTATAAATTTCAAATTTATAATTGTATTTTTTTTTTTTAAAATTTTTGACAATTTATATTATCTATTCATAATATTTACTTTGTCATATTTGGTGTTTGTTGAGAGAGATAACCAATTGCTATAACAAATTATATTTAGTTATATTTATGAGTTTAGCTGAGTTTGGATAATATATTGGTTCCAGACGATAATGGTAGTAAAATTATATTTTAATCTAGTTTGGGACATGTACAAATACATAATTTATAAATTGGTCCGAATGAATGAATGAACCATAACCGTCCCAGGTATAACAGAACATCATATGGATACTATTATATAAATTATAAATGGATCAGAATGATTGAATCTCTATCTTATCGATTTAATTTATAAATGGATCAGAATGATTGAATCTCTATCTTATCGATTTAATTTATCGATGCGTTCTTCTATACTAAGGGGGGAGGGAGTGGGTTCGGGTAGGGTGATCGGGTACCCCTATCCGATCGAGTACACCGCCGTCGCCTAGTCGGGTTCATGAATCGGGTATAATTTTCGGCTTGTGAAGCCGAGTGTTTCAAGGGTGAAAGTGTTTGAATTTTTTACCGTTGGGGACTAGACAATGGTATTTTTGCTTCGTTTTTTTTGCTTCCTTTTTTTTTCTTGCAGGTTACAGTTGGAGAAGACAGGTTGCAGTGGAGGACAATGATTTCCTTTCTTCCTTTTTTTTTCTTTTTTTAATATATAAGTAATTTATATATTAAACCTTATAGTATATACATGTTTACATTTTAAATCTTATAGTATATATATATTTATATTTTACTTTTTCTAATTTATTTTTATTTTTAATAACATGTATTTTTATTTTTAATGAAATGGTATATTTTGATTTTAATATTGTATGTGATTTTATGTATTAAAAATATAAATAAAAAAAATCGGGTACTAGGGTACCACACCCTCTACTTAGGATAGTGTCAGGGTAGAATTGGGTAGTTTTGAGTTGGATGGTTTTTATTGGATAGAGGTGATGTGGCACCTAGGGTATTAGGTGACCACTCCCTCCCGCCTAAATGATACTGTATAAATGATACTGTATGGTTGAATTCTAACAAAATGTAAAAGTATTTCTTAAATTTATATTCATAGATTACGACTTAATATAACTTATCATGAAACAAATTTGAGGGGCTATACTACACCCGATAATTTACCACACGATACGAAAACGACACAAAAATTTAGTGTTTGTGTTTGCATTTTGAGTACACGACACGAAAATACACGAACACGAAAGTACACGATCGAGATCTAGTGTCGGTTTTGTGTTTACCCTTTGGGTACACGATGTAACACCCTAGAGCCATCATGGAATATCACAACGCCGTGGGCCCCGCGCCGGACCACACAAGGCTAAAAGATATTTTTACAAACATTTCAAATACGCCCAATCGGCGATGACGGTAGTATCTTTTCAAAATATTCAAAGACTATATAAAAATCCATTTATCTAATACCGTCGTAAAATCTCTTTTGAAAATACAAGGCCAAAATGCCCAACTCGACAGATTCAGAGTATACGTTAAGCAACCGTTTACATGTACCGACAAAATACTTTAGAAAATCGGTTTTCCAGAATAAACACAAGTTCGTAAAATACTAAAGGGCCATTTTGAAAAGGCTCACGCGGCGGATCACGCGGCGGATAATAATTCCACAATTAAAAATACAATTGCAGCGGAATAGTAAATAGACAAAATACTCAATCCGTTAAACACACATAATAGTCAGTATCCTCAGGGAAGCTCATCTTTTCACGACCGCTACAAGCTCAATATCCAATAACCTAAAGATAAAGCTCACGACGGGGTCAACCATAATACTCAACAATGATAACGATCCTATCACATCAATAATTACATACCAATGAAAATACTAAGTAACAATACTACCAATGTAATCTTACCGTCATAATCTTACCAATTCGTGATAATCCTCATCAAAGTAATCCTTACCATATTCCACATCTCGTATTCTCAAAAACACACTGAATCGTACACAAACATTTGTACTGTATCCCAGATAATACCCAAGATTCTCAAAATATCATCATAACTCAATGATATGAAATATACCAACTCTGTCCAATCCAATCCATCGGATAATATCATCAAATCTCAACATGATAAACGATTGCAAATCAACAGACAAGTACCAAGAAGAAAATACGGAATATACCTCAAGACACGCAATGCCACGACAATTCATGTCAGTCCAATCCGAGATCGGATAATACAACATACAGACATGGTCCTACAAAAAACTTACAAATGCATACTCACATGATAACATCAATATGCCCACAACAATAACAACAATGTATACTCATGGAAATCCGATGATCCAGCGCACATAACATAGATCCCAAGATAATCCTGTTAGATCAACATGAGGTGGATAATCAACAATATACAATTGCACAACAATACATGGTAATCCAACGATTCAGCGCACACATCATAGATTCCCACGATGATACCGTCGGACCAACACGTGGTGGAAAACCCATCCAACGATCCAGCGCACACAACATAGATACCCAAGATGATCCCGTCGGACCAACACTTGGTGGACAAACAACAACAATACACAAATGAATGATAAATACACACATGCCTGGCAACAACAACACATGAATGTATCACAACATGATTGACACTAAATGACAAAAATGATTAGAGTACTTGCCGCGAGTCCTTCGGGAGCAATCTCTATGTCAAAACCATCACCAACAATTTTCTCAATATTCGACGATCCAAAAGTATCATATATTGTAGATAACTCATATCCTCGTCATTACCAAAATATATCCGCGATACTCAAGCATACCAATAATGAACATAAACTATATACCTTATGATTTAACTCAAAAATCCAGAAGACAACATACTATCCAAATATCCAGAATTCATACGTATACTCATTGCTATACGAATTATAAATGAAATGAAACCGAAATTATTCATTAAATATTATAAACTGAACAAGTAATAACTTGCCTTAAATAGCCGAGTTGGTAAAGCAGATCCTTTTAGGTGTCCGAGATCCGATTTCCATTCCTAGACAATGTATTGATATTCTGATATCAAGAACTCACTAAAGGCAATATATTACGCATTCTATTTCCGTGATCAACGACTATCCCCCAATTTTATAATATTAGTTTCTCCTTTCTAAAATATGACGATCCGAACTTCAACAATTTCATTACCAAAACTCCCGCATATTATTTTAAATATAAAAACAATATTCAATATTTTCGGCCGTATTTATGGTATAACCGTTATTTATATCAATTTGAGCGAATGAAAACTTCATATTATTTTAATACGGAAAATATTTCAAAATCATAAATTTCAAAAACTCATGATCCTCATATAGAAAAATACTAATAATCATCGTTATTAAATTTTCCAGCCTCAAACACAAATATAAGGTATTCAGCCCGTTCGATACATGCGAAAAATATAGAGTTGACTCGGTAATATATTGATAAATACAAGAGTCTTAGAAGTTGAGAAAAATCAAAATAAAAACTCATTTGTGATAACATGTATTTCAAAGACAAATTTCATGAAACGACCTTTTATCGTCTGAAAAAGGGACTCCGATTGAAAATGTAAAGACGTAAATTAATATAAGAAGAGTTTTTGTATATAGATAAGTAAGTTTTGTAAAGAAATGAAGTGCAGAAGGGCCATATTTATAGGCCACAAAACAGGTGTTCATCAACTACGCGGCATGACATAAGGCCATACGTCAGCGACCCGACGTCAGACTGTGTGTCACGCTCGAAGACTTTCGATCGAAACTCGCACGTCACGCTCGATGACTCCACACGGAAGATTCCAGCCGCCTGCCGACAACTGACGCAAGCAGTGACGCACGGTGCTCGGCAGTTGACAGTCTCCACTTATCCGACCATAACTTCTTGGTTTATGCTTGAAGGTTCTTGATAAGATTAAGATCCAAACCCAGAGGTAGGAACCCTAATCGATTCCTGTAATTCGAGAAACAAGGAACTCCAAACAAAACTCAAAGTTTTATTATTACTTGCATAAAAAATAACAGGGAATGGAGCACCATATTTATAGTGTCCTTCTTAAACAAAACTTAACTCTAAAGAAAA
The DNA here is from genome assembly GCA_033398695.1 of Orobanche coerulescens. NCBI lineage: Eukaryota > Viridiplantae > Streptophyta > Magnoliopsida > Lamiales > Orobanchaceae > Orobanche > Orobanche coerulescens. Next base: position 138,168,593 of record CM065814.1, on the reverse strand, counting down.
GACTTAATTATGGAAAGTAAATAAAATACCAAAATAAATATTGGTGTCCTTCTCAGACAAAACTTGACCCTAAAGAAAAGACTTAATTATGGAAAGTAAATAAAATACCAAAATAAAGATAACTATTAAAAATAAACTCTACTAATTATCCTCTGCTTCCCTCCTAGCCACGCCTGCAATAAACCTTGCCAAACCGACCCATTCTTTGGGTCGTATCATTACTCCCATCCCAAAAACGAACCTTGTCCTCAAGGTTGAACTCGGGAAATTGCTGATTTATCCAATCATAAGATTCGCAAGTTCCTTCATATTCTGGCCGATCTTTCCAACGGATGAGAACCTCCTGACCAACCTCTCCTTGATGCACACCCTCAATTTCTTCTGGTTGTAACAGTACCTCCATATCTTCTGTCAAAGTTGCGGGCAACTGTGGTGATGCCTCACGATTTCCAATAGCCTTTCTAAGCTGAGAGATATGAAAAACAACATGAATACGAGCCGTATCTGGCAACTTTAGACGATACGCAACAACCTCGATCCTTTCCATCACTTCAAACGGCCCAAAGTACCTTGGGGCTAACTTCTCATTTAATCTCCGAGCCACCGTCTTTTGACGATAAGGTTTAAGCTTCAAATACACCCAATCTCCAACCGAAAAGTGCACATCTCGCCTATGTTCATCAGCTCTTGTCTTCATGAGTTGTTGGGCGCGAAATAAGTACCCTCTTAATTCCTGTAGGACCTCTCTTTCTTGTAAATATTGGTCAACAGTACTGACGGGAGTTGACACGTTTCCATAATGCAACGAATGAGGTGGGTCTCGTCCATATAAAACGCGGAACGGGGTCGTCTTTGTTGAAGTGTGAAAAGACGTATTGTACCAAAGATTCGCCTGTGGTAACCAGGTGACCCACTTCCTTGCTTATCAGCTACAAAACACCGCAAATATGTTTCAACGCAGCGGTTAATCACCTCCGTCTGCCCATCCGTCTGAGGGTGGTATGCGGTGCTTCGCTTGAGAGTAGTGCCCAACATTCGGAACAATTCTTTCCAGAAAATGCTTAGAAAAACTTTGTCTCGATCCGAAACAATCGACTCCGGAACACCGTGCAATCTGACTATCTCCCGAATAAAGGTTGCTGCCACCATTGGGGCCGTATAAGGGTGTTTTAAGGGTACGAAATGCGCATATTTGCTCAACCTATCCACCACGACTAGTATCACCGTATAACCCTCCGATCGTGGTAACCCGTCAATAAAATCCATCGTCAATTCTGACCATACAGCCATGGGTAAAGCTAACGGCTGTAGTAATCCATTGGGTGCCATAGTCGAGTACTTCTGTCGCTGACATACGTCACATTCAGCCACAAATTTAGCCACGTCCCCTTTCATTCCTACCCAATAAACTTCTCGCGCCAATCGTTGATACGTTTTCTGCACGCCCGAGTGTCCCCCCATTACGTCACTATGGAATTCCCGAAACAACACCGGTATCCATGTCGACCCCTTTGGCAACACTAATTGTCCCTTAAAAAGGAGTCTCCCACCCTCGACCGTATATCCCGTCGGCGCCGACCCCCCTTCAACAACAGTATTTTTTAATGCCTGAATTTTGGTGTTGGTCTCCAATTCACTCCACAGACCTGCCCAACCAATCTTCCAAGAAGCTGTTAACATCGCTAGCTGCGCCTCGAGATTTTGACGTGAAAGCACATCTGCTACACCATTTTCTTTTCCAGGCCGGTACATAATGTCAAAATTATACCCAAGGAGTTTGCTTAACCACTTCTGATGCTCCTCGATGACTGTGCGCTGATCAAGCAAATATTTTAGGCTTCGTTGGTCCGTCTTAACCACAAATTTTCGGCCCAGAAGATATGGTCGCCACTTTTGAATTGCCATTACGATAGCCATCAGTTCACGCTCATATACTGATTTAAGGCGTGCGCGGGTGCCCAAAGTATGGCTAAAGAATGCTAAAGGTCGTCCCTCTTGCATCAAAACAGCTCCTAACGCGTAGCCCGACACATCTGTTTCAACAACAAATTCTTTAGTGAAGTCGGGCAAGGCAAGAACCGGTACCTGGGTCATGGCGATTTGTAGTTGGTGAAAAGCTTCGGTTGCTTTATCATTCCAGCTGAAATTGTCTTTTTTAAGTTGTTCCGTGAGGGGCCAAGCAATCTTCCCATAGTTCTGCACAAACTTGCGGTAGTACCCAGTTAAACCGAGAAACCCCCAAAGTTCCCTTAGTGTCTTTGGTACCGGCCACTTTAACATGGCTTCAATTTTGGAAGGGTCAGCCGACACCCCTTCTCTTGACACAATATGTCCTAAATACTCGACCTGAGGCCGCGCGAATGTACACTTTTTCCTGTTTGCATATAGTTGGTGCGTCTGCAGAACTCGTAAAGCGGTTCCCAAGTGCTCTAAGTGTTCGCGTGCCGTTCTGCTATAAATAAGGATATCGTCAAAAAATACCAGCACAAAACGTCGTAAATAGGGCTGAAATACTTGATTCATGAGATATTGGAAGGTTGTCGGGGCGTTAGTGAGACCGAACGACATTACGCGGAACTCATAATGCCCCTCGTGCGTTCTGAAATCTGTTTTCTGGATGTCGTTGGTCTTTATTCTGATTTGGTGGTAGCCGGTTTTTAAATCAAGTTTAGAGAATACGGTAGCCCCATGCAATTCGTCCAGCAATTCATCAATAATAGGTATAGGAAACTTATCTAGGACCGTAGCCTTGTTGAGTGCCCGATAATCTACGCAAAAACGCCAACTTCCATCTTTCTTTTTTACCAAGAGAACATGACTCGAGTATGGACTGGTACTGGGTTGAATGATTCCGGTGTCAAGCATCTCTCGCACCAACCTTTCGATCTCATCTTTTTGAACATGTGGGTAGCGGTATGGACGTACGCTGATGGGTGTGGTTCCTTCATGCAGTGTTATTGCGTGTTCATGGCTCCGTTGAGGTGGAAACCCGGATGGTAGATCGAACACATCCCCGAATGTTTCAATCAGCGTTTGAATTTCTGTGGGTATGAGAGGTGGGTATTGTTTGTTTTCGCTAACGTGTATGTGGAGAAGGTACCCTCCTACCTCCTGTTGTACGAGTTTACAAAGGGTTTTACTCGAAACCGCCGACCTCGACAAACTGGGATCTCCTTTTATTGTGATCTTCCTACCATCTTCCCAGAACTGCATGCGCAGTTCCTTCCAGTTAACAGTCATATCTCCCAATTTTTGCAACCAAACTATTCCTAGGATTAAATCTGATCCACCAAGGTCGAGCGAGAAAAAATCTTCCACGATTTGTAGCTCAGGCAGGTTGAGAACTACCTTCTCACATATTCCTTGACTGTGGTCCACCATTCCATTACCTAGCTTCACTCTGACGGAACCCGTTTTTGAAACTTCCATCCCCAATTTCTCCACTACTCGATTAGAGATGAAGTTGTGGATAGCCCTGTAGTCAATCAATACTGTCACCTGTGTATCTCCTATATCCCCAGTAACTTTTATAGTGCGAGGAGGTGTTAGACCACTTACCGAGTTGAGGGAGACTTCCACCGCGTCCAGGTGCGCATGATCATCACTTTCTCCCTCCGAGTCGCTTTGCTCCCCCTCCATGTCGACGATAAGTACCTGCAGGGTTTTACTGGGGCATCGATGACCCAGGCCGAACTTACCGTCACATCGGAAGCAAAGCCCTTTAGCACGCTTATCAGCGAATTCTGCCTCCATTAACCTTCTGAATTGCCCGGTGTTATTTGCGGTGGTGCTGATGTTACTAGTATTGCTGGCGCCGCCCTCCTTCCTGACTGTGGCTGTAGGGGTCCATGGGTTCCCCGTTCTAAACTGATTAGGACCACCGGTCCGTGCCTTAGGAGCCACGCTACCCTTGTTCTCGTCGATCATTACTGCTGCCCTCATTGCCCTAGCGAGGCTCTCTGGTTCCATTATTCTTACTGCGGACCTCAAATCGGGTTTCAAACCCTTGATGAACGTGCCCTCCAATACCTGTTCCAGAAGGTCGAGCATCTGAACCGCCAACTTCTCGAACTCGCATACATAGTCTCGGGCCGTACCCTCCTGGTGAATAGCCAAAAATTGCTCATATACGCTTCCCTCGTATGTCGGCTGAAAACGGACCAACAACTTCTGTTTTAGCCTCTCCCACGAACGACAAGGAGATCTTGCCTCCACCCATCGGTACCATGCCAGCGCAGGACCATCCATGCACAGCGCCGCTGCCCTCAATTTATCCTTCCCTTCGATTCCCTGAACTTCAAAGTAACGTTCAATTCGATAAATCCATCCATACGCGTCGTCACCTTCGAAAATCGGCATCTTGATCCTGCGGCATTCACGCAAGGGATATTTGTTTTTCCTGCCAAAGATGTTTTTCTTGGAGTCCAAGGATGTGTCGTCCCCCTCCTCAGAGGATTCCGTGCCATACCTGGGTTCTTTCTTCTCTTTTGGTTTCTTCTCTTCAGACGAGTCCGAGTCATACTTTGCTCCCTTCTTCTTTTTCTTAGAATCGTCAATGGCCGCCAATATCTCTTGAAATCGCATGGCCATGTCTATCCTGCTTGACTCCGCCTCCTGCTGCATCCTTGCTAAGCCTTCTTCTAGCATGACAATTCGATCAGTGTTGGTTAGTTTTCCAGCCATGGCTCAGAACCGAGTGCTCCGGTACCAATTGATAAGATTAAGATCCCAGAGGTAGGAACCCTAATCGATTCCTGTAATTCGAGAAACAGGGAACTCCAAAGAAAACTCAAAGTTTTATTATTACTTGCATAAAAAATAACAGGGAATGGAGCACCATATTTATAGTGTCCTTCTTAAACAAAACTTAACCCTAAAGAAAAGACTTAATTATGGAAAGTAAATAAAATACCAAAATAAATATTGGTGTCCTTCTCAGACAAAACTTGACCCTAAAGAAAAGACTTAATTATGGAAAGTAAATAAAATACCAAAATAAAGATAACTATTAAAAATAAACTCTACTAATTATCCTCTGCTTCCCTCCTAGCCACGCCTACGATACACCTTGCCAAACCGACCCATTCTTTGGGTCGTATCACTTCTTTTCTCTTCTTAGGTTTAGACAAAGAGTTAAGTGATTTATGCATAGGAGTTTGTGCAGTATTAACGACATATAGTCCATCATTAAAAATACCTTTGCAAATATATTCACCGCTTTTTTTCCTAATAATGGCATCATCATCAAAATAAACTGAATAACCATCGCTTTTTAATTTAGAAACCGCAATTAAATTCATTTTAAATTCTGGTACTAATAATACATTATTGAGGACTAATAATTTATCATTAATCTTCAACTGCACGACTCCCACTGCAACAACCATAAGCCTGGAATAATCGCCCCAGTTGATGGTAATCTCGCCCGCACTAAGCTGCTTAGTTACATGAAAACCATGCGAGTCAAAGCAAACATGATCAGTGGAGCCTGAATCAACTATCCACGAAGTGGAAGAACAAGCTGTCAAACATGTTTTGACTACTAGTGCACGAGACATACCTTTCTTAAGAGCAGGGCATTCCGCTTTAAAATGTCCTTTATGACCGCACTTGTAGCACTTTCCATTTGGCTTTTTGTTCGCCTCGGGGTGAGGAGCCTTGCTTTTCACCTTGAGGGTTGCCACTTGTTTTTGGCCAACCTGCTTTTTCTTCTTTCCCCATTTGGGTTTGGAAGAAGCAGCACCGGTTGCCGCAAGAATCTGATGATAACCTTGTTTGAAGAGACCTTCAGCAGATTGAAGCTCTGTAAGAAGTTCCGCCAACTATATGTCCTACAGATCATATTGTAGTTAAGGCGGAACTGCTCAAAGCTTCATGGTAAGCTGCCTAAAATAATATCGACCTGCGTTTTCGCATCGATAGTAGCCCCCAGTATGCTCAGTTTGTTCAAATGAGACATTATTTTCAGAACATGATCCCTTACTGTGGTCCCTTCAGACATTTGGGTTGTCATCAATACCCTCATTGCATTTTGTCTAGTCGCCCGGTTCTGATGACCAAATATCTCGGTGAGACATTTTATCATTTCCGCGGCAGAGCCCATCGTCTGATGCTGATGCTGCAATACATTTGTCAGTGAAGCCAAAATGTAACAGCGAGCCATCTCATCAGGCTTTTTCCATTTTCGGAATTCAGCCAACTCTTCAGGAGTGGCATCCGTTTCTGGTTCTAGAGGGCTCTCCTCAATTAAGACAAATTTATGCCCCTCATCATTCAGGACAATGTCAAGATTTCTTTTCCAATCGACAAAGTTAGTGCCATCAAGTTTATTTTCTTTGAGAATAACAGCTAGTGGATTGAAAGACATATCAGATAAAAATTAAAAACATCCATCACATAATGCATAGCAAAATATATCGAAAAAACATCAAAACACAATATATATGCTAGCAACCAACACCTCGAAAAATCCGCACATGCAAGCCACGATCGTGTGGACGTTTACACACACATTTTCCAAGTAGAGTTTTACGTCTTTAATTTTACTATCTAGTCAAATTACGTTATGACAAGTAAAATTAATAGTTGGTTCCTCTTGTCCATGTATTAATTAACATAGACTCCGATGGGGAGCTTATTAATTAATACACCTAAGTGAACACCATAATTTAACATCCTTAAAATATTATCTTTTAAATAATAGTCCTACAAATGGGGAGGTCCTATCTTAAAAAATAATATTTACCTTATGTCGTCATTTTGAAATTTAAAACTAGTGAACCTATAATTAGCACATCCGATATGGAGGAAGACCCTAATGTCAACGCGCATGCCAATTACTTCACAATTTAAATTAATTATGGAGGCCAATTTGATTTTATTTTTAAAAATAAATCAATTTAATCACTTAGTTATTTTAGCCTTAAAGTTTTTAATTTTCTCGTCCTAACATGCAGAAAACATATTACGCATACATTCATACATGCCATACATCAAAACAATAAAAACCAAAAATAAAGCATGGATAATTAAATTATCCAATTATCATGGTCTTCTTCCTTGAGTTGAACCCGAGAAAATCTTCGACTCGATCTCTCCCACTGAATCAAGCATCTCGTCGCTCCTCCCCGGCCGGGCCGTGGATTTCCAAAATTAAAATTTCACTTTTATGCAAAATTAATTACATAGAAAAAATTTAATTTTTAATCCCGACTCTCCAGCGGACGCAACGAACGGTGGTGAAACGATCGACCAAAAATCGGCCGACCCGAACAGCCAAATAACCGGACAGCCGCCATGCACTGCAAATGCTCGGCCTTTCAGCGGCTGTGCAGCCGCTTCAAAGACTCTTGCTGTTGTTTGGCCATGGCCGCCAGCAGCCGTGGGCAGTCCCAGTTCTGCTCTATTTCTTCGTGATCCCGTCTTTTTCGATTTCGATTATAATTTTATACAAAATAAAATACATCGAAATTACATCAAGATTACACGAAAAATAATACACCTAGAACTACCCGCGGATTTTCTCACGGGAAAAATCATTACATGCCTCAGAAAAACGGGCCAAACCAACAATTGCATAAATTAATAAAAATAAATAATAAACCATTCACATAAACCATGATAATTGGATCATATCACCTGCAAGAACACATCTAGCAAAATATTCCAACATCAAAATATATGAATATTTAAATTGCTATCAATTGATCACCAAAATTAATTAAAATAGCAAAAAGCCTAAAAATCTGGCTCCGATATCAATTGTTGGAAAGTAAAACGCAGCGGAAGCGCAGTTTGGTAAAGTTGGATAATCGCGTTTTACGCATCCACGAGCATAAGATCTATTTAGGCATGCTAATTAATTAATTACTAAAACTAATAAGCAATTTAAATATTATTTATTAATTAAATATGTTGATTTTTAAAATATCCTAATCTAGATCCAAAGATCATAGGATATTACCTTTTGAAGAGTATTGGTTGTTTTCGTCTTGATCACCTTGTATTTCTACCTTTAGACCTTCTAGAGTATGATCCGCCTTAACCCGGACGTTGTGTGGGCAACGAGCTACCGGATCTTGTTTGGACTTCTATGGGGAATCGGCCGAAACTTGTTCTTGTATGTGGTTACTCAATTTTTCTTTGCTTTCTAGTATTTTATGAACACTCTTAGCAAATTAATTGTGTTATCTAAATTGTAGAATCAAAGACACAAGTCTAGATCTACAATTAAACACAAGAGGAAAAATTTGATCACACAACCTCACAAGAAAGCATAAAATCGGCCAACACCCCAAAAGTCCTATATATAGGCTCTTGTACTACTACTAGGGATCTTAAGGAGGATTATGGAAGGACTCCCAATAAATTCATCTTACCTTATTAGGACTCTTCCTAATATAATGATGTAATACCCGTGTATTTTGTGAGTGTTATTTTGGATGTATTTTGTGGTATTGTGGTTATTTGGACCGTATATATTGATGATTGACCTTGGCATATTGATGGCTGATTATTGTTGGGTTCCGTGATTCTCGGATTGTGCTCGTTTTAGCCGGACTTCTTGCGAATTTAAATTTGGAAAATAGCAGTTAGCGCACGCTAAGACTGTATGTCTAGCGCACGCTAACCAGGTTCGAGTAGCGCACGCTACTCTTGTGCAATAGCGTGCGTTAGGCCCGCCGACAGAAGCTCTGGACTCGAATGAGGCGTTAGCGTACGCTATGGACGGACTAACGACGCTATTTCTATGTACTATCGCACTTTTCTTTTATGATAGCGTGCGATAGGATGTCGGTCGGTGAGCACAGAACGTTTACGGACTACGGTAATTGCAGGTAGCGCACGCTCAGTATGAAGTTAGCGTGCGCTAGTAGCAATCGATAGCAGCACACGCTAATGGATAGTTCGTGACGCTACGAGTCCGACAGAAAGTTCTCGCTTTTTTCTTCAAAGCACCGCCTCGCTCGTTAGCGCACGCTAAGCTGTAGCCGTAGCGTGCGCTAATACCTCCCAGTATATATATGGGGGGTAGGTTCTAGAAATGTCATTTTTCACCTCTTCCTCTTCTCTTCGGTGGCTGGGCATACTTAACCATAGGAGAGTGCAGATTTTTGGTCGGATTTCTTCAACCAACGATAATTTTGGGCTCCTAACACCAAGTTATCAACATCTTATCAACTTTCACCATCCAAATCAAGGTAAAACCGTTGGAACCCTAGTTCTTCATATTTTGGGGTTTTTGTCGAGATCTTTGATTCTAATCTATCCTAGCTCCGATTTGTGCTAGATGGTGATGTTGTAATCATAATCCTTCATTTTTCTCCAAGATTCACGGATTTAACCCTAAGTTACCTTTCATAGTTTGGGTTCGAGCTACGATTCCTTCGTAATATTTGAATAAATGTCCCCAAGGGTAGAACTTAGGGTGAATCTTTCCATTTCCGTGGTGTTGTGTTTTGATTCGATATTTCGATGTGTTAGGATCGAATCGTTGAAGGAAATTCGGACCGTACATTCATCCGTTCGCCGTATCTTGTGTCGTTCAAATTGAGGCAAGTACTTTGATTGTGTTTACTGTACTTCATGTGAATATGTAAAAATGGAATTTGTGCCAATTGTTGATCGAGTGTGTGTGAGCCGAGTAAAACCAGTGAGGGTCCCCAGGGTCCTAGAGGCGCGTATCCCTACGGATCACTCGGTTGGGCTATACACTGTGGAGGGCTGACGAGGTGTCTCTCGGGTGTGTATCTTCCGAGAGGTACAGGGCCGGTATAGCTCGGGAGGTTGTTTTGTGATGATGACTGTGATGTGGTATTCGAATATACGTGATGGCACTATGATTTTCTCGTGGTTTTGTTGATTATTCACTTGTTGTACATATTCTAGAATCATTGTACTTGCACCGGCTTCTTGCCGACTTTTTGGGGTGGATATACTTTGTGTATTCAGGTACAGGTCCAGTGGGAGGACTAGCACGGGACGGACACGAGCTTGGTGGGCGGCATTGATATCGTGCATTATTTTGAGTTGATGGTCATATGGTCATGGTCAAAGTTGTGTTTTGGTTTTGTACTCGCTGGTACGTCCGTGTTGTATGTCATGTCATTATTAATGGTTAATGATGTTGTTGTATTCCGTGGTGAACGGTCATATTAGTTATGATTCCTCGGGATGATATGTTGTTTGGTATTGTGATGTATGTTATGTTGAAATTGAAGTTGGTTTTGAATGTATGAACATTTATGTTTGTCGTATTTAATGTGTTTTATTTGAGTCTAAGCCCGGTAGGTCCTCCAAAAGGATCTACGGCGCTGTAATATCTCCGTAAATCATGGGGTGTTACAGAATATGGTATCGAGCCTAGGTTTATGGATACCTAGGTGTCGGTGTTTTGGGTCTATTAAATTGAGTCGGTTGTTATCTACGATATCATTGGCATGCTACCACCTCGTGTTGCCTGTGTTGGAAGACTCTTCGGATGTTGGTTGTTTCTTTCCTTCGGAAATAATTACCTTAATATTGTGCAATCTATTATTGTAATCATTTCCTTGTTGAATCATTCTTACTCTTCGATGCCGAGAGGTAGAGCTATCCGTCAACGTGGTCGTGGTAGAGGCCGTGGCAGTGGTAGTGTCGAGTCCGAGAGGTCCGTTTGGAATCGGCATCTCGCTCTGCGACTAGGTCGGACCCGATTCCTTCGGGAGGTTCGAATGGAGGCTCGGAGGCCGAGGTGCCTAACGTTCTTCAACAAGTTGTAACACAAGTGCACCAACCGGCACAAGTGGTGCAGAATATTAATCTTGGCGGGACGGTTGAGGATCGATGGCTTCAAGAAGTTATGAAGATGGACCCTCCCATTCGATGGTTCGGTGATGCGAACAATTGGGATCATTGGTTAGTTGAGTGGAGAAGATCTTTGACGGTATTGGTTGTCCTGAAGCCAAGAGAGTCCCGATTGCTCAATATCTCGATTGATGACGCTTGGACCGGTGGCGAGTGTTAAGCCCAAGGACCGTGATGTCACTTGGGAAGAATTTAAAGAATTGATGGAAGCTCGGTATTGTCCAGGCGGTTCGGCTAGCAAGAGTCGGTGAGTTCTTGAGCTCAACCCGAAGATGTTCCTATTTCGAAGCAATCAAGACATACAACAAGCAGTTAGTGTATGTCCAAGATCGAGTTAAGGATGATATAGACAAGATACTTCATTTCGATGCAAGGATGAAACCGGAGGTCCGAAAGTATATGGCGGGCCTTAGGTGTACTACTTTGAGAGAATATCAGGATAGAGCACTTGCCTATGAGATGGTGTCGGGCCTGCCTCAGCTGAGCTCGAAGAAACCAAAATTTTCTCGGTAGTTTCCGAGGCGGTGGATCGCGTAGGCCTCAATCTTCTATGCAATCTTAGCCGGTTCCTCGCTAGTGGAGGAATGCCGAGGGTTTGTTTTAATTGTGGAAATCCGGGACATGTCGGTTCTCCGCACTTCGCCCCATTGATTGTTTTAAGTGTGGGAAGCGGGGTCATCGCGCGTTATATTGTGAGTCGGTGGGCGAATAGTTTCTAAACATCCCTACTCCGGTGGCACAAGCATGGTCACCAAATCCGAGTGTCGACGCGGCGGGGCAGAGGTAAAACCGAGCATAAGGATGCATCTAGCATTGGATCAGCCCCACCCCGATTGTATGAGATGAGGCGATCGATGACGTAGGTACCGCCACTACGTGTATTGTTTATATTTCGATGCACCGGTAGATGTATTGTTTGATTCTCGAGCTACTCATTCTTTTATATCATTATCTTGTGTGAATCGTTTGGGCCTAGACGGTCTCTCTACATGTGAACCTTTTATTGTTGGGTTGCCAAGTGGGGAAAGGATAGTTGGGGATCAAGAGATCGCCAATTGTCCCGTAACCATTGGCAAGAAAGATTGGTCATCCGATTTGATTGTGATCGATATGACGGGAGAGGATTTAATCCTCGGTGATGATTAGTTAAATCGGCACGGAGCGATAGTAGATTATCGTCGGAAGATAATTTCGATAGTCGCGCCGGATGGTACGAACACGTTTTTGAAGGGCAAAAACCGGTACTTCAGGGAAGATTATTCGAGCCATGAAGGCGATGAAATTATTGCGACAAGGTTGTACGATTATTGGTGTTACGCGTTGAAGTCGGAAGTTAGCGAGGTACAATTATCCTCTGTTCGATTGTGAATGAATTTCCGACGTATTTCGGATGATTTGCAGGGATTGCCACCACATCGTGAAGTAGAGTTCGTCATCGAACTAGAGCCCAATGCGGCGCCAATATCCAAGGCACCATACAGAATGGCCCCATCGGAAATGCTAGAATTGAAGAAACAATTGGGTGAATTGTTGGATAAAGGTTATATTCGGCCTAGTGTGTCTCCATGGGGTGCACCGGTATTGTTTGTACGAAAGAAAGATGGGTCCTTACGGCTATGTATTGACTATCGTGAGTTGAATAAACTCACTATTAAGAACAAGTATCCGTTGCCAAGAATCGATGATCTATTTGATCAATTACAAGGGGCTACGGTTTTCTCCAAGATTGATTTGAGGTCAGGATATTACCAACTCCGAATTCGAGAATCGGATATTCCCAGGTCAGCATTTCGGACGAGGTATGGGCATTACGAATTCGTAGTTATGCCATTCGGTTTAACAAATGCTCCGGCGGCCTTCATGCAACTTATGAACAAAACTTTTATCGAATATCTCGATAAATTTGTAGTGGTGTTTATCGACGATATATTAATCTATTCCAAAAGTGAGACGGAGCATGCCGAACACTTGAGAATCACGTTGAGTATTTTGAGGGCCGATAAGCTTTATGATAAATTTTCTAAGTGCGAGTTCTGGCTTAAAGAAGTTTCTTTTCTGGGACACATCATCTCAGCCGATGGTATTCGTGTAGACCCTCAAAAGGTTGAAGCAGTCTTAGCTTGGGAGCCTCCACGGAATGTTAAGGAAGTTCGGAGTTTTCTAGGATTAGCGGGCTATTATCGTCGATTTGTTGAAGGATTCTCGAAAATTGCTCGACCGCTCACCCTATTATTGCAGAGGACACAGAAATTTGAGTGGAGTGATGAGTGTCAGAAGAGTTTTGATGAATTGAAAAAGCGGTTGACTACGTCTCCGATCCTATCCTTACCACAAGGAACGGAAGGTTTCGTTATTTATAGTGATGCTTCTAAACAAGGATTAGGATGTGTATTGATGCAAAATGAGAGAGTAGTGGCTTATGCGTCTCGACAATTAAAGCCATACGAGATGAATTATCCTACTCATGATCTTGAGTTAGCCGCTGTGGTGTTTGCGTTGAAAATTTGGAGGCATTACTTGTATGGTTCTTCTTGTCGAGTGTATACGGATCATAAGAGCTTGAAGTACATATTTACGCAGAAGGAACTAAATATGCGTCAGCGGCGATGGTTGGAACTGCTTAAAGATTATGATCTTGACATTCTTTACCATCCAGGTAAAGCAAACGTCGTTGCCGATGCGTTAAGCCGCAAGTCAGTCGTGTTGCAAAAGTTGGAACTACTTACCATTCAACCGAAGCTTAGACGAGAGTTGATTGATATGGAAATTGAAGTTTGGCCTCACAGAACTCAAGGACAGTTGCGTTTCCTTGAGATTACATCCTCCGTAATGGAAGATATTAAGTCCAAGCAGTTAGATGATCTCTCAATTGTGCAACTTCGGGAAGACAGTGTTAGAGGGAAAGCTCCTGGATTCTTAATCGATGAAGACGGAGTTCTTCGATTTCGAGGCAGAACTTGTGTACCTAATCGAGATGATCTCAAACAGGTAATTTTGAATGAAGCACATTCTACTCCGTACTCGATTCATCCGGGTATGAGTAAAATGTATAAGGACTTGAAGAAAAACTTTTGGTGGCCGAACATGAAGAAAGATGTAACAGAGTTCGTGATGAAATGCTTGACTTGTCGCAGTTAAAGCGGAACATCTGAGACCCGCCGGTAAATTGCAACCGCTACCAATTCCGGAATGGAAGTGGGAAGATATAGCGATGGATTTTATTGTGGGAATGCCAAAGACGCGAACTGGAGTGAATATGATTTGGGTAATTGTTGATCGGCTAACCAAATCCGCACACTTTCTGGGAATTAGAGATACTTGGGGACCGGAGAGGTTAGCTCGGTTATTCATTGCGGAGATTGTGAGACTCCATGGTACCCCAAAGAGTATAGTGTCTGATCGCGATGGGCGTTTTGTGTCGCATTTCTGGCAAGCAGTACATCGAGCACTCGGTACCAGATTGAATTTCAGCACCGCTTATCATCCCCAGACGGACGGACAGTCAGAGAGGACGATCCAAACGCTAGAAGACATGTTGAGGGCTTGCGCGTTGGATTGGAAAGAAGATTGGGAGACTCATTTACCATTGATTGAATTTGCGTACAATAATAGTTGGCATAGCTCGATTGGGATGGCCCCGTTTGAAGCATTATATGGAAGACGTTGTAGATCGCCAATCTGTTGGGACGAGCCGTACGAGTTACTTGGAGTAGAACCGGACTTGGTGGTTCAAACTCGGGAAAAAGTCGCAATTATTCGCAAAGGTTGTTGATCGCTCGAGTCGACAAAGTCATATGCCGACGTTCGCTGCCGATCGTTAGAGTTCCAGGCGGGAGACCATGTGTTGTTGAAAGTATCGCCGACTCGTGGAGTTCTTCGGTTTGGTAAGAAGGGGAAGCTTAGTCCTCGTTATATTGGCCCCTTCGAGATCCTGGACAAGGTAGGCGATGTAGCTTATCGACTAGCAGTACCTCCGACGCTTAGTCATGTTCATAATGTGTTTCATGTTTCACAACTGCGTAAGTATGTTCCCGATCCCAGCCATGTTATTGATTATCAAGAGATTGAGGTTAGTGATGATGTTACGTATGAAGAACAACCGGTAACCATACTAGAGAGACGAGTGAAACAATTGCGACGAAAAGTGATTCCGTTAGTAAAGGTCCAATGGTCTAAGCATGGAATTGAGGAGGCCACGTGGGAGACCGAGGAGAGTATGCGTGCCCGATACCCCGAACTTTTTGTATCTTAAGTTTCGGGATGAAACTTCTTTTTAGGGGGTAAGGGTGTAATACCCGTGTATTTTGTGAGTGTTATTTTGGATGTATTTTGTGGTATTGTGGTTATTTGGACCGTATATATTGATGATTGACCTTGGCATATTGATGGCTGATTATTGTTGGGTTCCGTGATTCTCGGATTGTGCTCGTTTTAGCCGGACTTCTTGCGAATTTAAATTTGGAAAATAGCAGTTAGCGCACGCTAAGACTGTATGTCTAGCGCACGCTAACCAGGTTCGAGTAGCGCACACTACTCTTGTGCAATAGCGTGCGTTAGGCCCGCTGGACAGTAAGCTTTCTGGACTCTGGAATGAGGCGTTAGCGTACGCTATGGACGGACTAACGTACGCTATTTCGATGTACTAGCGCACGTTACTTGTATGATAGCGTGCGCTAGGATGTCAGGTCAGTGAGGACAGTAACGTTTCTGGACTACAGGTAATTGCAGGTAGCGCACGCTACTGTATGAAGTTAGCGTGCGCTAGTAGCAATCGATAGCACACGCTAACAGATAGTTCAGCGTACGCTACCGGAGTCTGACAGAAAGTTCTGGACTGCTTTTTTTTCTTCAGCAGTGCACCGCCCTCAGCTCGTTAGCGCACGCTAAGCCTGTAGCCGTAGCGTGCGCTAATACCTCCCAGTATATATATGGGGGGTAGGTTCTAGAAATGTCATTTTTCACCTCTTCCTCTTCTCTTCGGCGGCTGGGCATACTTAACCATAGGAGAGTGCAGATTTTTGGTCGGATTTCTTCAACCAACGATAATTTTGGGCTCCTAACACCAAGTTATCAACATCTTATCAACTTTCACCATCCAAATCAAGGTAAAACCGTTGGAACCCTAGTTCTTCATATTTTGGGGTTTTTGTCGAGATCTTTGATTCTAATCTATCCTAGCTCCGATTTGTGCTAGATGGTGATGTTGTAATCATAATCCTTTATTTTTCTCCAAGATTCACGGATTTAACCCTAAGTTACCTTTCATAGTTTGGGTTCGAGCTACGATTCCTTCGTAATATTTGAATAAATGTCCCCAAGGGTAGAACTTAGGGTGAATCTTTCCATTTCCGTGGTGTTGTGTTTTGATTCGATATTTCGATGTGTTAGGATCGAATCGTTGAAGGAAATTCGGACCGTACATTCATCCGTTCGCCGTATCTTGTGTCGTTCAAATTGAGGCAAGTACTTTGATTGTGTTTACTGTACTTCGTGTGAATATGTAAAAATGGAATTTGTGCCAATTGTTGATCGAGTGTGTGTGAGCCGAGTAAAACCAGTGAGGGTCCCCTGGGGTCCGGTGAGGTGCGTATCCCTACGGATCACTCGGTTGGGCTATACACTGTGGAGGGCCCGACGAGGTGTCTCGGGGTGTGTATCTTGGCCGAGAGGTACAGGCCGTATAGCTCGGGAGGTTGTTTTGTGATGATGACTGTGATGTGGTATTCGGAATATCCGTGATGGCACTATGATTTTCTCGTGGTTTTTGTTGATTATTCACTTGTTGTACATATTCTAGAATCATTGTACTTGCACCGCTTCTTGCCGACTTTTGGGGTGGATATACTTTGTGTATTCGTGCAGTCCATGGGAGGACTAGCATAGACGGACACGAGCTTGGTGGGCGTGATTGATATCGTGCATTATTTTGAGTTGATGGTCATATGGTCATGGTCAAAGTTGTGTTTTGGTTTTGTACTCGCTGGAATCGTCGGTGTTGTATGTCATGTCATTATTAATGGTTAATGATGTTGTTGTATTCCCGTGGTGAACGGTCATATTGGTTATGATTCCTCGGGATGATATGTTGTTTGGTATTGTGATGTATGTTATGTTGAAATTGAAGTTGGTTTTGAATGTATGAACATTTATGTTTGTCGTATTTAATGTGTTTTATTTGAGTCTAAGCCTGGTAGGTCCTCCAAAAAGGATCTACGGCGCTGTAATATCTCCGTAAATCATGGGGGTGTTACAAATGAATCTATTAATATCAACTTAGTCCACTAAAAAAGTTGATATTGCACTTCCTACCAAAATCCAAATTACGAAATTGGGCTCCTTATTATATATTATTTCCCGTATTTAAGATATCGAAAGTCCATTAATTAATTATAAGCTATTAACAGCTTTAATTAATTAATATCTTATCCAAGAGTAGTACCACTCGAACCTTATTATTATATCGGAATTAAATCCACCTGCAGGGTTTAATATAATAATCATCATCGAGCTCCTCAAGGGGACATCATCAATTCGCACGAGTCGGGACACGATTTCTAGTAATAATAATAACTATCGTATAAATAATATTATTGCCCAAGATACGAGGCTTATTGAGTCGATCATTTTAACTCTCACCTATGGTAAATCAAAGCAATAAGTATTATAAATACACAATTAAATATTATATACTTAGAATTAAGAAATAATAATTATCCGAGATTTACGTTCTTCTTAGAATCAGTACAGAAGACACTATCTCACCTCAATCCAGTTCAACGTATGCAAATACGCTGAATGCTAATAGTCAAGACCAATTAATCTCAATCATACACCACAACCTTTTATATAATTTGTCTAATAATTATATAGGTTGTGAACTATTATATTATTTTATAAGGCACCGATAATATGATCTTCCGTGTTGTTGTGCGGCGATTAATACGTCTAGACGGTGATCGGCATAAGGCCGAGCGACCGAAGTCAGCATCAAATAATCCAAGGCAGACTTTCCAACCGAAGGTTCTAGATCAAGTACCGAGCGATCGGCATTCAGTACGATCGTCTATCGGCACCTAGCGACCGACTATAGTGGCCGACCAAGGACGACCGCCCTATGCCACGTGTAAAACCAACATCCGTCAAAGTCTACGAAGACCGAATCTAGGGATGACGACCCACGTGCAGATCCGCAAAAGGCGCAGCAGGATAAGGCCTTTTGACTCCAGCCCATCACCAGCGGTAGACGACAAGGATAGCCTCACCTACCGACAGACCCGAAGAAGGGTCCAAGGTGGGACCTCCCAAGATAGCGACATGGGACGCGTGTTATCTTCCCATTGGATCGCACAGCTGGCTGCCAGCAGCAGCAGCGGACTTTAAGGAAACCGACCTATGTGCTAAGACGATCGCCCGCTTATTATAATACAGGAAAGGCGATCGCCCGTTCGGGAGGAAGACATCCCAACTACCTGCTCTTCTATAAATAGAGGACTTCCAGCATTTGAGAAAGGGACCGATCGAGAGATAGAATCAAAAATCAGACTCGCTACAGTCAAGTTCAACACAGAACCACACAGCATCTCCTCTTTGTTATAAGAACTCACAGAGCATCAACTCTGGTTCTTTCGGCAATCAATAGCACTCAAGAGCTAGATAACTAGGGTCTTTACACTCATTGTAATTGTACTCTAACATTAATACTTGTACTCCAACGTATTTTGTATTAATAATATCTCGCGAGAGCATTCAAACCCGGGACTAACAACCCCGGTAAATCTTGTGTTATTTATATTCCCTCGGACGTGTTCTCGCATTTTGTTTGTTACTCACCCGTATCCATATCCAGCAAATCACTCCATATAATATTTTGGGTAACAACACGTGTGACACCAACACACCATATTATCTATAATATAAAACAATTAGACATTTCATTTGCATAGCCATAACGTGAATAAATATGCAAAACATGTGATTAAATGTAATTGATATTCTCATAGGTAGTTTCAGGGAAATTAGGTAATACAAGCATAAAATATACTTTGCAGTATACAATCCTAACAATCTCCCACTTATACTCAAAGCATGCTTTTAAGTATACTACTATATTACATAGTCTCTCATTTCTCCCACTTATACTCAAAGCAATGCTGCCACCGTAATCCCATTCCTTCCACATGCCTTTCAAAAACTTTTGAGGCTAGGCCTTTCGTGAAAGGGTAAGCAAGATTATCTTCCGATGCAACCCTGGCTACAACTACATCTCCTTCCTTTACGAAGTGTCGTATGATGTGGTACTTGCGGTTGATATGTTTACTTGCCTTGTGGGCTCGTGGTTCCCTCGAATTTGCAACTGCACCAGTATTATCACAATAAAGTGTAATACCCTCTGGAAAATTGGGAATCACATCTAAGTCCTGCAGGTAGTACTTGAGCCATACTGCCTCATTGGCTGCCTCAGAGGCTGCCACATACTCGGATTCCATGGTAGAGTCCGAGATGCATTTCTGATTCACACTCCTCCAACTAATGGCTCCACCTCCCAAGCTAAACACATAACCCGAAGTAGACTTGGACTTTTCTTTGTCCGATGAAAAATCTGAGTTAGTGTAACCTACCGGACACAAGTCGTCTGATTGATATACAAGCATGTACTCCCTAGTCCTTCTTAGGTACTTGAGTATGTGCTTGACAGCAATCCAATGTCCTGGTCCTGGGTTTGACTGATATCTAGCAGCCATGCCTACGGCATGACAGATATCTGGTCTAGTGCAAATCATAGCATACATGAGACTTCCCACAACAGATGCATAAGGGACCATCTTCATGTCATCTATCTCCTTTTGTGTCTTGGGACACATATCCTTAGATAGTTGAATTCCATGTCTGTAAGGTAGAAAACCTTTCTTGGAATTCTCCATGTTAAACCACTTTAGCACTGTATCGATATAGGATGCATGGGATAAGCACAACATCCTTTTTCTTCCGATCACGAAAGATCATGATTCATGTAATACCCACGATTTTTGTTCCGGTTATTTCAGATTTTTTTCGGATATTTCCCGGTTGTCGAGTGCCGGTATTATTTTCTCGACAACTGATTTTGGCGTTTATGACCGTAGGTGAAGATTTGTTATCCGTTGTTTTCATTTCAGATCGGTGATGTTGTCCCTGAGTGTTTTGTCGTGTTCGTTCCGTGCAATTTCGGAAAATCGAGTCGTCGAGTCATGGCGGCTGGGCACTGGCCGGACGGGTGCGGGCACTGGCCGGGCAGGTGCGGCAGGAACCGGCCTAGCGCACGTTACTGCCAGAACGCAGCGCACGCTACGGTCGGAAGGCTGCGCGTGCTAGTCGGCTGAGGCAGCATGGGCAGAGAGGTTCTGGACTCGGGGAGGATCGGCAGGTAGCGCATGCCACTGTCCGACACGGCGCGCGCTAATCGGCAGGCGTAGCGCACGCTACGGCCGGAAGGCTGCGCGCGCTACCGCGGTCGGACAGGAAGGTTCTGGACAGCCGGACAGGTCGGAAGGATAGGTCAACATGGGCCCCGTCCGAATATTCTCGACCATGACCGCCCGTTAGCGCATGCTAGCCCGGCAGCCTAGCGCACATTAGGCTGCACCTGTATAAATATGACCGAGCAGTCCTGTTTGCACTCATTTTTCATTTCCTCTCTTCCCTGTCCGTGGCTGGAGCCTTGGTGAGCATGAAGATATGTTGTTATACTATGAATCCACGAAGTTTGGGATCTCATATCATCGATTAATCAATCCATAACATCCTTCAATCCAGCGAATCAAGGTTAGTTTTCCTAAAATCCTAGTTTTGGGAAAATTGGGGATTTTGTTTGATTTCGTCCGTTTAATTCGTTATAACGTAGAATAGTGATGGATTGATGATTATTAAGTTGTATTATATCGAATACCTTGTTTTTCCACGGTTGGATTGCCGAGGATTCGTCGTTTTATTGAGTTTCTAATCGACACCTTGAAGGTGTTCGATAAAATGTCACAAAGGGGATTCGGGCGTTCTACGATTATACTTCCTCGTACGATCGTCAATTTATTCAAGGTATGATGTTAGGGTCAGGTTCCTTGCGAAGAACTCGAGTCGGAACCCTTCCGTTCGCTGTTTCCCGATCGGTTGCATTACCGTCGTTTCCGCCGGAGAGTTGTGGGCGTTCGAGATTTCCCGGTTGAGCCATGTTCATCAGAGTATCCGGTATCGATTATCGAGGCAAGTATCTTGACCATACATTACATGTTTTGTGGATATAATGGTTGGTAATCGACAATATTTGCTAAATGAATGTTTACAACTATTTTTCAAAAGAATCGATATATTTACAATCATGGTTTTCTTTTAAAGATGATTCTCGTATTCGGGAATTAATGTGCTTGATTGACTATGTGTGTTAGCATCGAGTATAGGATCACCCTACTTCGGGTGATGCCATTATGTGTGAATATGTTGTCGGTAAATTTAAAGTTCAACCCTTTCGTTAAGATTGTGCTTGGAGTCATACGGATGTGTGTGAATATGTGAGTTGTGTGATATTGGTTGTGTCGTTCGGTGCTGTTGAGATAAGTGTGCTTCCCTGTGGATAGTATTAATTCTGGATTGTGAGTATATTTTAGATAATTTGGCCGTTTTAGCAAAATACCTCGACTATATATATTGTGATTGACTCTTGAGGATTGTGGTTTTGGAAATGAGAATTGATGAGAGTTGTAAGGTTGTTCTCGGGTACTCTCACTCGGGGATTGACTCGACGGGGTCACACGGGGACCTGGTGGCTTAGCGGCTGGACCGGGTCGCAAGGGTTACTTCGAGTGGGCATTCTCACATGGGGATTGCTCGACGGGGCACATAGGGACTTGGTGGCTTGAGGGCCGGACCGGGTCACGAGAATTACCAGAGTGTTTGTACTGATGATTAATTGTGATATGTCTGGGGTATCACAATGCTTGGTGCTCGGGGTCGAGAGACATTATATATCGAGTCTTGGTGTTTGGCTAAAATGGCATAAGAATAATGTGTTATGTGTAATGTGTTTTTGGAAGTGAATTGAAGTGGATGATCGGGTCATGGACCCTGTGTTTGGTGATCGGAATGATCGGGTCGTGAACCCCGTGTTTTGTTAATGGATTTGCATTTTGGAAAATGAACTTTGGGGCTGTAATCCTAAGTGGCTTTCGATGAATTAAGAACTTTTCAATCACAAATGTTTTCAAAACTCCCGAGATTTGGAAGTATTTTCAAAGTGCATTCTTATTTCGTTTCTACTTTCAAGACTTGAACTATTTTTAATTAACAAAATATCTCGGGAAGTCTTTTGTTGTATTCTCGGAATGTGTTATGTATGGCTCGTATTTGCACTTTATACTTGTACTAGCAAAACAGTGGAGTTTTGCTAACCCCCGAGTATTCGGGGGGTGGATGTCTGTTTTTGCATCCAGGTACATGCAGGTTTGGGAGCAAAACACAGGATCGGTGCGAAGGATGATGGAAGACGAATGATACTAATCACATGAAGGCCAATTTTGGATGTAGTTAGTCGGAGTTCGTGTATGGTCTTTTCCGCTGTCGTACTTTTCGTTTGTGAGGGTATTTTACCCTTGCATGCGTATGATTCGAGATAGAAATGTGTATTTTTGACTTGTATGTTAGTGACGAAAGACCAAGTTGGTCTACGGATTTGGTATTTTATCATGTCGGTATGTAATTTATTGTGTGGTTTCGATGTCTAGCCTGGTGGATCCTCACAGAGAGGGTCTGCGGCATGTAATATTCCCGGTTTGATTCTGGGGGTGTTACAATTCCAAGGATTCGTCCTGCTTCTCCTAGATCCTTCATATAGAACTGCTCAGATAGCCATACACATACGTCCGACAATTCCTTCACGTTGTTTCCAATCAGAAGGATATCATCTACATACAGTACAAGAAACACCAACACGTTTCCATATCATTTCTTATATACACAACTCTCACTCGGACATTGGACGAATCTATATGACTGGAAAATTTTATCAAAACGAGTGTTCCAAAATCTAGATGCTTGCTTAAGTCCATAAATGGATTTCTTAAGTTTGCACACCAAGTGCTCTTCTCCTTCAGCAAGGAATCCCTTTGCTTGGCGCACATAGATTTCCTTGTCTAGACTCCCATTCAAGAATGCAGTCTTGACATCCATCTGCCAAATCTCCAGATCCAAATGCGCAGCTATAGCTAAAAGAATCCGGATTGACTTAAGCATGGCTACCGGCGAAAAGGTTTCATCATAATCGATACCCTCTTTCTAAGTGTAACCTTTTGCAACAAGCCTTACTTTGAAGGTTTCAACCTTCCCGTCACCTCCTTTCTTTCGCTTGTAGACCTATTTACTCCCAATGACTTGTACACCATCAGGTAGCTCTACTAGCTCCCACACTTGATTGGAATCCATAGATCCCATTTCTGATTCCATTACTGCTTGCCAGGAGTCGGCATCTTTATCTTGGATTGCCTCCTTATAGGTCCAGGGATCTGATTCATATTCTCCTGGGATCGATTCCGAAGACTTTCCCACGCCTATGAATCGTTCCGGCTGACGAACAACCCTCCCACTACGACGAGGCAAATCCTGAGTTGGTGTAAAAGTATCAGAATCGATACTTGGTGCAGTGTTAGTTGGCACTTGTACGATTGGTATAGACTGAGTCTCACCCCTGAGCTCTTCCAGAATTATCTCGCTCATGGGATTGTGACTAATCATATAATCCTCTTCCAGAAATTGGGCATTGGTGCTAACAATGACCTTCTGATCCTGGGGACTATAGAACAAGCCACCCTCCGTTCCCTTATGATATCCTACAAACACTCGCACTTCTGTACGAGATGCCAACTTACCAGCTTCCTTATTCAGCACATGTGCTGGAGTACCCCAAATCCGAACATGTCCTAGACTGGGCTTACGCCCACTCCACAATTATGTGGGTGTTTCTGGAACTGATTTCGAAGGCACCAGGTTAGAATGTACGCCGTTGTTTCTAAGGCGTATCCCCTAAACGAAATAGGTAAATCCGAATAACTCATCATTGATCTAACCATTTCTAAAAGAGTCCTATTCCTTCTCTCAGCCACACCATTTTGTTGTGGAGTTCCCGCGCAGTGAGCTGAGACGAAATCCCCTCATTCGCCAAGAAATCCAAAAACTCTCCACTAAGGTATTTGCCACCACGATCAGATCGTAGTGACTTGATAATCTTCCCATGACACTTTTCCGTTTCAGCCTTGAAGTCTCCGAACTTGTCAAAGGCTTCAGACTTACGTCGCATCAAATAGGTGTATCCATATCTCGAATAATCATCTATAAACGTGACGAAGTATTCGAAACCACCCCTAGCCTGGATATTCATTGGACCACATACATCCGTATGAACCAATTCTAACACATTCTGAGCACGGTTTCCCTTGGTTTTAAAAACTCTTTTGGTCATCTTACCTTCCAGACAGGATTCACAAATTGAAAATGACTCAACTTGGAGATCATCCAATGGGCCATCATCTACCAATCTTTGAATCATTCCAAGGTTTACATGACCTAACCGTAAATGCCACAGATATGTTTGGTTTATGCTTGAAGGTTCTTTTCTCTTTTTAGGTTTAGACAAAGAGTTAAGTGATTTATGCATAGAAGTTTGTGCAGTATTAACGACATATAGTCCATCATTAAAAATACCTTTGCAAATATATTCACCGCTTGTATTCCTAATAACGGCATCATCATCAAAAGAAACTGAATAACCATCGCTTTTTAATTTAGAAACCGAAATTAAATTCATTCTAAATTCTGGTACTAATAATACATTATTGAGGACTAATAATTTATCATTAATCTTCAACTGCACGACTCCTACTGCAACAGCCATAAGCCCGGAATAATCGCCCCAGTTGATGATAATCTCGCCCGCACTAAGCTGCTTGGTTACCTGAAAACCATGCGA
Source organism: Orobanche coerulescens (assembly GCA_033398695.1). Taxonomy (NCBI): domain Eukaryota; kingdom Viridiplantae; phylum Streptophyta; class Magnoliopsida; order Lamiales; family Orobanchaceae; genus Orobanche; species Orobanche coerulescens. The sequence goes on along the minus strand of CM065814.1, from coordinate 138,143,761 downwards.
GTCAAAGCAAACATGATCAGTGAGCCTGAATCAACTATCCACGAAGTGGAAGAACAAGTTGTCAAACATGTTTTTGACTACTAGTGCACGAGACATACCTTTCTTAAGAGCAGGTCAGTCAGCTTTAAAATGTCCTTTCTGACCGCATTTGTAGCACTTTCCCTTTGGCTTTTTGTTCGCCTCGGGGTGAGGAGCCTTGCTTTTCACCTTGAGGGTTGCCACTTGTTTTTGGCCAACCTGCTTTTTCTTCTTTCCCCATTTGGGTTTGGAAGAAGTAGCACCGGTTGCCGCAAGAATCTGATGATAACCTTGTTTAAAGAGACCTTCAGCAGATTGAAGCTCTGTAAGAAGTTCCGCCAAACTATATGTCCTACAGTTCATATTGTAGTTAAGGCGTAACTGCTCAAAGCTTCATGGTAAGCTGCCTAAGATAATATCCACCTGCGTTCCTGCATCGATAGTAGCCCCTAGTATGCTCAGTTTGTTCAAATGAGACATCATTTTGAGAACATGATCCCTTACTGTGGTCCCTTCAGACATTTGGGTTGTCATCAATACCCTCATTGCATTTTGTCTAGCCGCCCAGTTCTGATGACCAAACATCTCGGTGAGACTTTTCATCATTTCTGCGGCCGAGCCCATCGTCTGATGTTGATGCTGCAATATATTTGTCAGTGAAGCCAAAATGTAACAGCGAGCCATCTCATCAGGCTTTTTCCATTTTCGGAATTCAGCCAACTCTTCAGGAGTGGCATCCGTTTCTGGTTCTAGAGGGCTCTCCTCAATTAAGACAAATTTATGCCCCTCAACAGTCAGGACAATGTCAAGATTTCTTTTCCAATCGGCAAAGTTAGTGCCATCAAGTTTATTTTCTTTGAGAATAACAGCTAGTGGATTGAAAGACATCTCAGATAAAAATTAAAAACATCCATCACATAATGCATAGCAAAATATATTGAAAAAATATCAAAACACAATATATATGCTAGAAACCAACACCTCGAAAAATCCGCACATGCAAGCCACGATCGTGTGGACGTTTACACACACATTTTCCAAGTAGAGTTTTACGTCTTTAATTTTACTATCTAGTCAAATTACGTTATGACAAGTAAAATTAATAGTTGGTTCCTCTTGGCCATGTATTAATTAACATAGACTCCGATTGGGAGCTTATTAATTAATACACCTAAGTGAACACCATAATTTAACATCTTTAAAATATTATCTTTTAAATAATAGTCCTACAGATGGAGAGGTCCTATCAAAAAATAATATTTACCTTATATTATCATTTTGAAATTTAAAACTAGTGAACCTATAATTAGCACATCCGATATGGAGGAAGACCCTAATGTCAACGCGCATGCTAATTACTTCACAATTTAAATTAATTATGGAGGCCAATTTGATTCTATTTTAAAAAATAAATCAATTTAATTACTTAGTTATTTTAGCCTTAAGGTTTTTAATTTTCTCGTCCTAACATGCAGAAAACATATCACGCATACATTCATACATGTCGTACATCAAAACAATAAAAACAAAAAAAAAAGCATGAATAATTAAATTATCCAATTATCATGGTCTTCTTCCTTGAGTTGAACCCGAGAAAATCTTCGACTCGATCTCTCCCACTGAATCAAGCATCTCGTCGCTCCTCCCCGGCCGGGCCGTGGATTTCCAAAATTAAAATTTCACTTTTATGCAAAATTAATTACATAAAAAAATTTAATTTTAAATCCGACTCTCCAGCGGACGCAACGAACGGCGGCGAAACAGACCAGATCAAAAACCGGACGACCCGGCCCGAACCAAATAACTGCCCGGACAGCCGCCATGCAGATCGGTACCGGCTGCGGCCTTTACTGTAGGCCGCGGCAGCTGGCTTGCTCATTGCTTTCATGCGGCTGCCAATGATCCCGATTCTGCTCTATTTCTTCGTGATCCCGTCTTTTCCGAATTCAATTACAATTTTATACAAAATAAAATACATCGAAATTACATCAAGATTACACGAAAAATAATACACCTAGAACTACCCACGGATTTTCTCACGGGAAAAACCATTATATGCCTCCAAAAACGGGTCAAACCAACAATTGCATAATTAATAAAAATAAATAAATAAACCATTCACATAAACCATGATAATTGGATCATATCACCTGCAAGAACACATCTAGCAAAATATTCCAATATCAAAATATATAAATATTTAAATTGCTATCAATTAATCACCAAAATTAATTAAAATAGCATAAAGCCTAAAAATTCGGCTCCGATACCAATTGTTGGAAAGTAAAACGCAGCAGAAGCGCAGTTTGGTAAAGTTGGATAATCGCGTTTTACGCATCCACGAGCATAAGATCTATTTAGGCATGCTAATTAATTAATTACTAAGACTAATAAGCAATTTAAATATTATTTATTATTTATTAATTAAATCTGTTGATTATTAAAATATCCTAATCTAGATCCAAAGATCATAGGATATTACCTTTTGAAGAGTATTGGTTGCTTTCGTCTAGATCACCTTGTATTTCTACCTTTAGACCTTCTAGAGTATGATCCGCCTTAACCCGGACGTTGTGTGGGCAACGAGCTACCGGATCTTGTTTGGACTTCTATGGGGAAGTGGTTGCTCAATTTTTCTTTGCTTTCTAGTATTTTATGAACACTCTTAGCAAATTAATTGTGTTATCTAAATTGTAGAATCAAAGACAGAAGTCTAGATCTACAGTTAAACACAAGAGGAAAAATTTGATCACACAAACTCACAAGAAAGCATAAAATCGACCAACACCCCAAAAGTCCTATGTATAGGCTCTTGTACTACTACTAGGGATCTTAAGGAGGATTATGGAAGGACTCCCAATAAATTCATCTTACCTTATTAGGACTCTTCCTAATATAATGAATCTATTAATATCAACTTAGTCCACTAAAAAAGTTGATATTGCACTTCCTACCAAAATCCCAAATTACGAAATTGGGCTCCTTATTAAATATATTATTTCCCATATTTAAGATATCGAACGTCCATTAATTAATTATAAGTCACTGACAGCTTTAATTAATTAATATCTTATCCAAGAGTAGTACCACTCGAACCTTATTATTATATCGGAATTTAATCCATCTGCAGGGTTTAATATAATAATCATTATCGAGCTCCTCAAGGGGACATCATCAACCCGCACGAGTCGGGACACGATTTCTAGTAATAATAATAACTGTCGTATAAATAATATTATTGCCCAAGATAGGAGGCTTATTGAGTCGATCATTTTGACTCTCACATATGGTAAGTCAAAGCAATAAGTATTGTAAATACACAATTAAATATTATAAACTTAGAATTAAGAAATGATAATTATCCGAGATTTACGTTCTTCTTACAATCAGTACAGAAGACACTAACTCACCTTGTTGGCCACTTAAGTATACTGGATACAGTTTGGAAAGATAGTTTAAACAACAAACTGTATGGATTCTAAATCTGAGTGCGTAGCGGAAGTCTTGGATACAGTAGGTTGCTGTGGATACAGCAACGAAGTGTTTGGTGTATACTTAATATATCACAGTAATTTAAAACAGTAAAAGCTGAAGGTAAATAACACAGTAATTAAAGTGGTTCGAGGTAAACCCCTCTACGTCCACTGGTCCTCCACACAGGAGTAAAAAGTTTATTATAATTACTGCGTACACAACTACGTAATTATAAACAATCCTATCCTTGTATCGTTCACACAGATTGATACAAAGAATGTCACTTTCAACCGTTCACACAGATTGGTTAAAGCTTCCTTCTTGACTAGCTTCTTCACACACAGTTCCAAAGCTTCGTCCTTATTCGTCCCACAGTCGAATAACTTGTTGAGTTCACACAGAGCTCGGTTTTTACACGAGGTAAAAGGTAGGTAACTGTGTAAGAGCAGACTTTGAATATGAAGTTCTTGAGCTGATGATGGCTGTTCTTGGAGTTGAGCACTGTATATCTCTTTCGTTCTTAATTGCAGTATGCTTTGGAGATATGTTTGCTCAGATGATAACTTTGATAGCTTTGAGAGTTAGGTTACTTGGGTAACTGATCTTCAATGTCTTCATAGGATATATATAGTCTCTGAAGAAAGCATCTGTTGAGATGTATCCGTTTGAATAAGATTTCCTTCAACGGGAATATGACATGATCCGGATTTCGCGGGATTCTGAAGATCTGAAGACTTGCAGTATTTAAATACTTTATCCTTGAGTATTTAAATACTTCTTTGTTCAACGGGACTTGACTTGTGTTCCTTCTTGTCCTTTTGTGAACTGTATGGAAGATAACTGTATTTTGAGCATCGAGACAGTTTCCATACTTAGTCTTTTTACAAGTCTTCTTGCTGTACTGACGAGCTTCACTTATGCTGATTCGAGGCAGGTCTTCGATACAGGATAAAGCCTTAAAGCCTCGATACAGTTTCCTTTACTGTATTTGGCATATATGTCAAAACCTTCTTTATGACATTCGATACAGGGATTCGAGTATCTCGGCTGTTTCGATACAGGGTCTTTGTTTTCCCAATAATTTCCCCCTTTTTGACAATTTGCCAAGACTAACTTACTTAACTCTTCGAGTCTTCTTGATGATGCCAAAACCTTCTTTATGAAGCATTCTTCTTTGATGACTTCTGGCAGATTTCTTGGTCTTTCGTCAAAAGGTCTGACTTAGTGACTTAGTCTACAATAATGAACGCCGCAGCACGTTAAATCTGATTTACAACTTAAGCCTATGATTGGCGCGCAGCACAATCTTACAATGTATTCTAAGTTTACAATCAAATTTTGAACTGTTCGTAGACTAGTTCGTACAGCTTATTTTTCAATCAAGTTTATCTAACTTGAGATTCCTATCAAACAATTTTAAGTAATCATACATTAACACAGTAGATTACGATTTGTAATCTTTCAAGACAAACAAACTATTTTATTGATGTTCAAAATGATTGAGTACGGAGTTTGCTGTTTCGAATAGAAATTACAAAAAAATAAAAATAATATACATAAATTTCAGCTCTTTATCTATAATCCGCATGCCTCCATGGTCTTTTTCCGGGTTCATTTTCGGTGCCACGCCACCAGTTTTGAATAGAATCATTGCCTCGATCCTGGTATATCGCTCTTCCTTCATATGAACGATCAAAGGCAAGTATCCAATCTTCTGGATGGGTGGCCCGATCTCCTCTTCTATGTTTGGATTTCATTTCGATTTGGAGAGGGAGTTTACCTTCTTCTAGCATCTTTGTAAACTTATCCACGCTTAGCTAACGTTTATAATTTTTGAAGATGGCGGATTCACGATGAGTCGACAAAATATCTCATCGATTCGTTCTTCCTCCAAAGGCTTCACTTCGTCGGCGATTAGGTTGCGGTTGGTCGTGACGTATTTAGAAGGTCTCACGAATAAGAGTTTGCCAAGGGACATTGGGATCATGGAATTCGGTCTGGAGCACGAAATTTTAAAACTATGGGATGGAGGTGCTAGCTTGTTCAATTCGGCGGTAATCTTTCGAGCAACCTCAAATTCCCTTTCTTGTTGCGGCCTTATTCTCCTTGCGGCTTCTCGTGCCTCTTCCCCTTTTTGGCTTCATCAAGACTTTGCAGGATTTCAAGAGCGGCGTCTGTTTGGTCTCGATCTTGGTCATTCTTTCAACAAGGGAGGAAAGAGTGCGACATTTCTGAATGCATTTGTCGTGAGCACGCGATTGAGAGTCATTCTCAATCATTGCACAAGCGGTCTTGGCTTCAGCTATCCTTGTCTTTGTAGCTTCTTCCTTCAGCAGTTGCTCCTGCTTCTCTTCCATGATCTTCAAGGCTTGCTTGAAAACTTCTGGCAAAAGAATGAATGCGTCGACAACTCGAGATACTTCGTGTTGAAGAGTGGTCATTTCTTCGACGGCAGAGGTGTGCATCCAATTCAGTGCCTTTTCAACGGAAGATAGAGCGTTTACTGCATCTTGGATAAATACAGTCTGAAGGCCAAGAGATCGCAGGCGCTCTTTTCGTGCGGCGGAGATCGGAGAGTTTGGTTGGGCGAAGTCTGCAGCGCCGTTCAACCTTCTTACATTCACGGATGGACGTGAAGTAAGTTGGACATCCTCAGGTTCGGTACCGTCCTCGGATTCCATTGTTGAAGGGGCGGGAGCAGCTTCCTGTGGTTCGGCGACAGTTGGTGGAGAAGCTTCCTGTTGCGAATACTCTTCAGCAATCATGGATGCAGGAGGGACTGAATCCTCTTGTTGGCTTTCAGGAATAGCTTCTTCGGTCGCAGCAGGCTCGGGTGCCTGTTCCAAAACTTCTTGAAGTTCCTCGACTGGAGGGACTGATTCCTCTTGGTCGGGAATGTTCTCGGGCTGTGGCGAAGGGGGATTGGTTTGGGTAGAAGGCCCTTCGTCATTTCTGGGTGGAGAGGCGTCTCGAGCTTCAGCCTCTTCACGACTCATTCTCAGACCTGCTTGTAAAGCGTCGTCGTCGTCGTCTGAGTCATGATCGTCGTCATCTTTTGGATTAATGGGAGAATCCTCTGACTTCTTCTTTCCTTTCCTCCCGGCGCGATTTGTGCGGTAGGTGGCTTTCAATTAGATCCTTGCAAGAGGCGTTGTCCCATCGGCAGGGCCTCAATTTGATTGAGTCATTACTTGGAGACGAATCTCTCTTCGTGGCTCCACTCGCTCCAGGTTATGCAGTGTATCGTGCGGAGCTAGCCTATAGCCTTTCCATTGCAGGAATCTTTCGTACGCGTGTTCAATTTGAACCGAAAGAAGTGTTTGATTTATGATCGAGTCGGGGAGGGACTTGAATAACGTCTGGAGACGCTGTTTGAGGATTCTGTGCGGTATGGGATCTGTACGGAAGATGGACTCCTTGCAGGGATGGTGCCTCAAGGAAATTGGATCTGTCGGGTGTGGGATCCGCAGGAGAAGTAGCTTTTGGCTCGAATGGGCGTAGACTCGCTAAAGTCTTGAGCGTTGGCGATGTCTCTATATCCATCGTAGCCGCCAAAGGCTCGGGATCTACCGTCGATGCGGTAGGAGACACCTCTTCCACGGGGTTGGGCCCTGGGGTTCTTCATCAGTGGGTTGCGCCACGGGCGAGACATCCTTGGAGTGCTTGGCTTTGATTTTTGAGAGCCTCCTGAGTCTCTTCTTGGACTTCTCACCAGCAGAGTGTTTCTTGCTGTGAGATCGCTTTCGCTTCTTTGAAGACTCCATTTCTGGGACCTTCACGGTTTCATCTCTTGGGTTGGCAGAAATAGGCATGTGCCTGGTTCTCGGGTGGTTACAATACATGGTGCTCTGGTTATACGCAGTGGGTTTGACACCTCCTAAGTATATCCTCGAGCTATTTTTCTTTGCATCGGCGGATTGCGTCAGTCCGCACTTCGTCAGGATGTAGTTCAGCATTAAACCAAAGGATTTCTTTTGGATGGCAGGTTTGCACACCTCTTCTTGAAGACGTTTCAGAATGATTTGGCACCAATTGACCTTTTCACGGGTCAAAATAGCTACCATCATCCTGAACCTTAAGTTCGTGCACATCTCGAACGCACCGGTTCGGTTTTCAATGATCCTGGAGCAAAAGTCATGAAGATAGACAAAATGAAGAAGAAAATTTTTCTTGTGACAAGTAGTTGTCACCATATCAACCACTTTGGACCCTGTAAATAGTCCATAAAACTTAGTAATAAGCTCTTGAGACCCGAACGTCTCAAGTTGGTCCATGGTCGTGCCATCACGGCACTGTAGATTCTCTGGAGTAGATCGCGATTGATGCAGATTTCCACTCCCTGGACTGTTGCAGTGATGTCAGGAACATGACCTCCCTGGGCTAGTGACAGAAAACGGACGGCGGCGTTGAGGTAGAATTCCTCAACCAGATGGGCATCGTATTTGTCGGCGGTCTTGCTCCCGAAGCGATAGAGACCTTGTTGTTCAAGATGAGTAATGATATACTCCATCGGTTCTGAGTCGTTGGTTTCCGAGAGAATACGCTCGATGATGACAGGTTTGGAGAAGATCCGGCCATCAATGATGTTGGAGGATTTCTTCAGAACAGGGGAAGAAGATTGACTAGCCATTGATGTTTTCTTAAAACAAAGGTGGAAGAAAGCATCAATTTCGCAGATGAATATGCGAGAAAAATATGTAGTTGTTTGTTTGAGAACTCTTGTAATTGCAGAAGCGTAAAGAGTCTCTAATGGCGTATACGATCCTTTTATACTTGGGCGGCGAAATAGGGTTTTGCAGTACGAATGGTCGATTTTAAGGGATGGGAACCGGTTTTGAAATCAACGGTCAAGATGGATTGAGTGTAATCGTACGCTAATCCATTAAAAAGTTTAAAATACAATGGGTCCCACTTGACATAGGTTGATACCCTAAATGCCTAAAACGGCTTTAAAAAATAATAAAAAATTTAAAAACATCACGTTATTAGAGATTCAGTTGTCCAGATGTCGTGTAAGGCATTTAATGAACAAGACGTTTGACATAAAAACAGGGCACGTGGACAAAAATTATTTTAAAAGGAAATAATATTATATTATATACTGAATCGAAATCTTATAGCATGTGCTGTTCTCCGCGTCGATACAGCGTTCCCCCTTAAAAAGATACTAATAGGTTTTGAATTCCATACAGCAATATTTGGATTAATGCTGTATTCATGGGTCCTACAGTATTCCCCCTTAATTATTGCACACACCAGCTGTAGGATTCATATGCCTTCGTTCGCTACAGTACTGTATTGATGATTCTGAGTGTACAGATAATTAATGTTGGATACTGTATTCATGGGTCTTACAGCATTCCCCCTCAATTGTTGAGTAAAAACAGTAAATTACTTACAGGGAGTCTGGGTGTAGTATTCCCAATTCTTGTATGAGCATGTTGAATCTTGCTGTGTCGAGAGGCTTGGTGAAGATGTCGGCCAGCTGAACGTCTGTATGGACTTTTTCCAGGCGAACATCTTTGTTCACGACATGATTCCTGATAAAATGATGCTTCATGTTGATATGCTTAGTGCGCGAGTGCAGAACAGGATTGTGCGTGATTGCGATTGCACTCGTGCTATCACACATGATTGGAGTCTCTCTAGCATCGATTCCATAATCGGCTTGTTGCTGCATCCAAAGGATCTGCATACCTGACTACCAACAAAGATAGTACTGATTCAGCCGTGGAAAGAGAGTTAGCCAATTGCTTCTTCTTGAACCAAGAAACGAGTCTAGGTCCGAGAAAGTGACAAGTTCCACTTGTACTCTTCCTATCTAGCTTGCGACCTCCGAGATCCGAGTCGTTGTATCCAACTAAATCGAATTCGCCTTCCTTAGGATACCACGATCCTGCATGTTGTTCCTTTAATGTACTTGATTCGTTTAGCCGTATTGAAGGGTAATTCCTTAGGTGCAACTTGGTATCTCGCACACACTCCAACAAAGAATCGATATCGGGCTCGCTGGCCGTTAGGTACAGGAGCGAACCAATGAGCTTCTGTAGAGTGATTGGTCAAACGGATTTCCGGCTTCATCAAGACTAATTTGCACGGAAGTGCTCATCGGGGTTGGCGAGGATTTGGAAGTGTTCATTCCAAATTTGTTGAGAAGCTCCTTCCGTATTTCTCTGGTTGATGAATATACCGTAGGCAATCGCTTTACACGCAAACCTAGGAAATAACTAAGTTCCCCATCATACTCATTTCAAATTTGCTTTGCATGAGATGTGAGAACCTTTGACATAGAGCAAGGTTAGTTGAACCAAAAATAATATCATCGACATAGATTTGTACCATTAGAAGGTCATCACCTTCCCGTATTTTGAACAAGGTTTTGTCCATGCACCTTTCTCAAATCCGTTGTTGGTGAGATATTGGGACAGGGTTTCGTACTGTGCTCTAGGGGGCTTGTTTAAGTCCGTGCATACGCTTTCCTTAGCTCGTGAACTAGATCGATACCGTCGTGTTGGCAAACCCCGGTGGTTGTTCAACATAAACTTCTTCTGCAAGTTCTCCATTCAGGAAAGCACTCTTGACGTCCATTTGGTATACGATAAAACTCTTATGGGCGGCAAAGGCTAAAAATATCCTAATGGCTTCTAGTCTCGCAACATGGGCGAAGGTTTCATCATAGTCGATTCCTTCTTCCTGACAATAGCCTTGTGCTACTAGTCTGGATTTGTTCCTTATGATAAGTCCATTTCGATCCTTTTTGTTTCGAAATACCCATTTGGTTCCTATAACCGATTGGTGTGTCGGTCTGGGTACAAGATACCATACATTGTTTCTTTTGAAACCGTTAAGCTCTTCTTCCATAGATGTTATCCAATGAGAGTTGTTAAGAGCGTCTATGGTCGAAACAGGTTCGGACTGGGCTAAGAATACAGCGATAGTGCACATATTGAGTCTCCTAAGTTCGGATTGAGATTTCCATTCAGGAAATTGTGAAACTTCAGCATTAGATTCTTCTTGTGCACAAAGTACATTTCCTTGTGTACTCTGTATTCTCCTGCGAGTAGAAACACCGGCATTAATGTTTCAAATGATCAGCTCTTGCGGGTGATCTCTCAACCATCTTCGGTCGGGTTCTAGTTCAGGATCCCGTACTGTATCGAAAGTTTCTGTGGGTACAACGACTTGTACATCGTCGCCTTCATCCACATCGATTCTTACAGTGCGGGTTGATTTCTAAATCAACTACAGTTCTATGGGTGTAGGTGGATCCAAGATAGATAGATGGTGAATGTCCCGAGTGATATCATCTACTCCCGTAGGGTCATGGTGTGGTTCGTCGAACACTACATGAACCGATTCCTCGATCGTCGCCTTCCTTTTATTGAAGATTGAAAGCTTTGCGACGGAGGAGTATCCTACGAATATTCCTTCATCCGATTTTTCATCAAAGGTTCTAAGTTGGTCCTTCCCATTGTTCAATACATAACACCCGCATCCAAAATGTGAAAATACGAAACTAATGGAGTTTTGTTATTCCATACCTCATAAGTCGCTTTGTTGTGGTGCTTGTTGACGATACAATGGTTTTGAGTGTAGCATTTGTATTGGTTGCTTCACCCCGTAAACGCTGTGGCAATTTGCTTGCGGCAATCATTGTCCTTGTTGCTTCTTTCAACGTCCTATTCTTTCGCTCGGCAACACCATTTTGTTGAGGTGTACGGCGGTGAGTATTCGTTTGTATTCCATTCTCCGAATGATTGCTCTATAAAGCGGTTAGTAAATTCAGTACCTCTGTCGAACGAATGCACACTATACTCGACGCTTTTTCATTTTGCAACTTCCTCAGGAGCTCGGGCATCCTTGATGTTGTTTCCTTCTTCTTGCTAAGAAAGATCGTCCAAGCATTCCTGGAATAATCATCAACAACAACCATGCAATATTTCTTACCTCCCAAACTTACTCGGGTCTACAGGACCGTAGAGATCCATGTGTAGCATTTCCAACACTCTTTGGGTTGAAAGGTAGGATTTGCTTTTCGTGGTTGACTTGATTTGCTTGCCTTTCTCGCATGGTCCGCAGACGCCGTCCTTCTTGAATGACACATCCGGCAAACCTCTAACCATACCTGTCTTGAAAGCTTGTTGATAGTCTTGAAGTTGACGTGAGACATCCTCTTGTGCCATAGCCACTAAGATCTGCAGGTGCCTTTGGCAACAAAACATGGAATTGAGGAGCTCATAGGCTTCCATAAGAATGTACATATTACCCGATCTCGCTTCCCGTAAGCACAACTTCCTTGGTTTGGGTGTTCTTGACTCTACTGATCAATATAGAACTTCACCGAGAACTGTTTATCGCGTAATCGGCTAATACTAAGTAGATTATACTGTAAGCCTCCAACATATGCAACATCGGTGACCTTGAATTTCCCGACAAGTAGGTTTCCTTTCCCTCTTGTTCTTCCTTTAGACTTATCACCTAAGCGAACTTTTGGACCGCGACCTTCTACAAAATCAGATAGCTTGCTCCTATCTCCGGTCATGTGGCGAGAGCATCCACTATCGAAGTACCAGGTATCCTCCTCTAGAATGTCCTGTAACAAAGAAATTAGGTAGATTTAGGTCCCCTTTGATTTTTGGGTCCATATATGTTAGTTCCTTTAGGTACCCAAACTTTCTGACAAAGAATTGGTTTCTTGTAGGATGTACTGTGACAAGATTGCGATATCTACGGGGGGCATATCCGTAGTTGTTATAATCATGATAATTACTATGCATGTAAAATTCAGGGTTATTATTATTATTATTCCAGTACGAGTGCCGTCTAGGAGGTGGAGCCATTTTCTTAGGCCTAACAGCTTGTCTTCTGGGTCTCCAGTTGGATTCCCAATGCTGTTGTTGATACTGAACTGGCATCTGCTGTCTTGAGGGATAACGGGGCTCCTGTATCCAATACCTAGGCGCACTGTACTGAGGGTACTGCTGTGCGGGCCTTTGGTGGTTGGATACTGCCTTCTTTCTGAATGACTGTCGGCTTTGATGATATGCTTGTGGAGCATGCTGTAGATTACGCCTTCTGAGTGGTTGTTGGTTCCACTGTCTCGAATAGTAGAGTTGAGGGGGCGGAATTGCAGCCTTCGGTTTTCTCGGTACAGCAGGTTCCTTTATGGGACTAGGAGTATCTTCCGATTCTGGAATGTGTTCCACACTCTTGACGAACACTGTACTAGTTTTCCCTTTATTCGAACATGAGCTGTATCCTAAGCCACTTTTATCATGAGCATGTTGCCCAGTGCTTAGAATTTCTTCCATTCTTTTGGACGATTTTTCAAAAGACTTCAGAATGGTCTCAAGTTCAGTTTCTCGCTTCTCGAGAGTTGTGATTTTGGTTTGTAGTAGAACCAAATCATTTGTCTTGCTCTCATTGTGGGTTTTAACTTCATTTAGTTCATGAGCAAGTTGATGATTGCTCTCCATGAGTTTTTCAAAATCGACTTTCTTTGGTTTCACAATCAAGAGACATATTTTCATAATTTATTTTCAGCAAGTCATTTTCATCTTTCACTCTAGATTTGTTAATCAAGTCGTATATTCTCGCTTTTAGAGTCTCATGGGCCTTTTGAATGTTTTTAAACTCATTCATCATATTTTCGAAAGTATGAGATGCATTAGATGGAATAGCTGAGGTTGAACTTACCTCATCGTCGCTGTCTTCACCTTCTGGAACATCTTTGGCCATAAAGCACATGTATGCTTTATCATCGAACTCATCGTCATATGAATCACTTTCAGTGACCACCTGAAGACATTCTGCTGATTTGGATGGTGTGGGGGAGGCTTCTGATTCTCCAATCAGGGCCTTGAGCTTGTCTTTCCAAGCACGTCTTCTTTCATCTCTCTCTTGTTGCTCGACCTCAGGCAATCTTTGGACTTTGGGATGAGGACATTTGTTTGCATAATGGCCTGGTTTCCTGCAGTTATAGTACAGGTTAGCATCACCAGATGATGTTTCGGTACTTACCTTGTTGACAGGTTTGGGCCTGTAGGGAGTCTTTCCAGACTTTTTGATGAACTTTTTGAATTTATGCATTAGAAGCGCCATTTCATCTTGGGACAGGATGTCGTCGTCACTGTCAGCATTCTTGTGACCGGGCTTCGACGAGCTAGGCATGCTGTGTCGACGTTTCGATACAGTGGCGAGAGCTGTGACCTTTGAAGGAGATTCTTGACTTTCTCTCTTCACAATGTCATACTCAAAAGCTTTAAGGTCGAGAAGAGATCAAACGTGGATATTTCATTAAGATTACAGGATACACGCATAGTTGTGGTCTTAATGTCCCATCGGGCCGAGAGATCTGAAAATTTTAAGTTCTTCTCCTTTTGGATGTAAATCTTGCCCAACGCTTCAAGTTCACCAACAATACCAAGAACTGAGGTCAAGTTCCTCAAGTGTTTCCGTTGGTTTCATTTCAAAAGATTCAAATTCTTGAGTAAGTTTTGAAATCTTGTTTTCTTTTGAGAGCTCGGTTCCCTCACAAATTAACTTGAGTTTATCCTGATTTCTTTGGGTCGCTTTTGCGCCTTTTTACCTTTGAGAACGTGCCTTTGTCAAGAGTGACAAATAACGCGTTCTTAGCCACGTTGTCGAGATTGGCTCGCTTCCTTTCATCTGTTGTCCATTGCTCGCGTTCTTTCTCGAGCATTTCAGCATGGGCTTGGCCCTCAATCCTTGCGGCTGGATTGACCTTCATGATCTTGATCGGACCATCCTATATAACAAAAATCATCTCTTCGTGCATTGCTGCAAGATGAGCTTCCATTCTAATTCTCCAGTCGTCAAATTCGTTAATAGAGAACATAGGGACTTTGTTAATCATAGAAGTATCCATACTGATAATATAGGAATGAAAGAGACTGTTTTGAAAATAAGTGATTTGAATCTGATTCGGTTAAAAAGAAATACGACTGATTCTTTTTAGAATCAACCGCTCCGATACCACTTGTTGGCCACTTAAGTATACTGGATACAGTTTGGAAAGATAGTTTAAACAACAAACTGTATGGATTCTAAATCTAAGTGCGTAGCGGAAGTCTTGGATAAAGTAGGTTGCTGTGGATACAGCAACGAAGTGTTTGGTGTATACTTAATATATCACAGTAATTTAAAACAGTAAAAGCTGAAGGTAAATAACACAGTAATTAAAGTGGTTCAAGGTAAACCCCTCTACGTCCACTGGTCCTCCACACAGGAGTAAAAAGTTTATTATAATTACTGCGTACACAACTACGTAATTATAAACAAACATATCCTTGTATCGTTCACACAGATTGATACAAAGAATGTCACTTTCAACCGTTCACACAGATTGGTTAAAGCTTCCTTCTTGACTAGCTTCTTCACACACAGTTCCAAAGCTTCGTCCTTATTCGTCCCACACAGGTCAGAATAACTTGTTGAGTTCACACAGAGCTCGGTTTTTACACAGAGGTAAAAGGTAGGTAACTGGAGTAAGAACAATGACTTTGAATATGAAGTTCTTGAGCTGATGATGGCTGTTCTTGGAGTTGAGCACTGTATATCTCTTTCGTTCTTAATTGCAGTATGCTTTGGAGATATGTTTGCTCAGATGATAACTTTGATAGCTTTGAGAGTTAGGTTACTTGGGTAACTGATCTTCAATGTCTTCATAGGATATATATAGTCTAAGAAAGCATCCGTTGAGATGTATCCGTTTGAATAAGATTTCCTTCAACGGAATATGACATGATCCGGATTTCGCGGATTCTCAAGATCTCGAAGATCGCGATTTAAATACTTTATCCTTGAGTATTTAAATACTTCTTGTTCAACGGACTTGACTTGTTCCTTCTTGTCCTTTTGTGAATCGTATGGAAGATAAGCGTATTTTGAGCATCGAGACAGCTTCCATACTTGGTCTTTTTACAAGTCTTCTTGCAGATCGACGAGCTTCACTTATGCCGATTCGAGGCAGTCTTCGATCTGATAAAGCCTTAAAGCCTCGATACAGTTTCCTTTACTGTATTTGGCATATATGTCAAAACCTTCTTTATGACATTCGATACAGGGATTCGAGTATCCCGGCTGTTTCGATACAGGGTCTTTGTTTTCCCAACAACTCAATCCAGTTCAACGTATGCAAATACGCTAGCTAATGCATGCTAATAGTCAAGACCAACTAATCTCAAGCATACACTACAACCTTTTATATAATTTGTCTAATAATTATATAGGTTGTGAATTATTATATTATTTTATAAGGCATCGATAATGTGATCTTCCGTGTGACACCAACACACCACATTATTTACAATATAAAATAATTAGACATTTCAATTGCATAACCATAACGTGAATAAATATGCAAAACATGTGATTAAATGTAATTAATATTCTCATAGGTAGTTTCAGGGAAATTAGGTAATACAAGCATAAAGTATGCTTTACAGTATACAATCCTAACAGCCAATACTTAGTCCGGATAATTTCTCTAATATTCATTAAATAATTTATCTTCACACATCAACATCATTACTTTATCTACACTAAATTACTAATAAACATACACCCAAGTGGGATCCAAATTACACTCAATACATATATCTACTCAAAGTCAATAAGCATTATTAAAACCCGTGTCAGATCAAACTGTAAAGGAAGATCGTAGATGGAGGGAGCCTAATTTATAATCCCACTTGAGCACGGTATGCTGGGTTTATCAGTGTTCTGACTCATGAGTGGGCCATTGACATTTGACATTTGAAAGATGCACACTGCAACAACCAACGGGCAACAACACAGCAAAGAGCAAAACCACGCACACACAGTGAGGGGAGAGAAAGAGAGAGAGAGAGAGAGAATGGGGTCAAGAAACAATGAAGAAAAAGAAGTCCTTCCTCCTCTGTTTGAGACGACGAGAACAGCAAAAGGCAGATCTTTGTACAAACTTTTCTGTCTGGTAGTACTGTTTGGCATAGTCTTGATATGGGTATACAGATTAATACACATCCCTGGAAAAGGAGAACGAGGGAGATATGCTTGGTTGGGTATGTTGTTTGCAGAGGTTTTATTCGGTCTGTATTGGATTATAACTCAGTCGGCTCGATGGCGGCCCGTTTATCGCTATCCTTTCAAGGATAGACTCTCCGCCAGGTAATTGATTATTTATTAAATGGATGACTAAATGCATTAATTGTCCATATTTTGATGCATATAATGACTTGATATTCATTGTATGAAATCTGAACCGTAGACCGTATAAAGATTGATGGTTCAAATTTATTTTTATTTTTTATGCAATAAACTATTTTAATGTGATCCATCTTTTCTCTCTTTATATATATAGGATTGGTTCCGGTAGAAAAAGTAAATTTCGTAGGAAATATGAATGAATTTGGGCCTTTGATTGAGTTAGATTAGTGATTGAACTCAGTCGTGCTACGTGTTTGTGTTGTGTGTGCTACACGAACTGAATTATGTAAATTAAATGAGGTCGTGCTATGTGTTTATACTGTTTGTGCTACGATGCGATGGAAGATGTGCTAGACTTACTCTATTTAAAATGTGTGCTACAAAATAATGAAATATATGCTAAACTCACATATAATTATGCTACACACATATGAAAGATGGCTAGACAGACGTATTTTTTGGTGAGTAAGTTGGAAAAAATACTCATTAAAACTCAAAACTAAAAAGATTAAAATAATTTTGTTGTAGTTGAGGTGGAAGCTGGAAGTTTGATTAAGTTTTTGGTGAGTAAGTTGGAAAAATACTCACTAAAACTCAAAACTAAAAAGATTAAAATGATTGTCATATCAAATAAAACTTTATGTATACTTAAAATTTATAAAATATTCCTTAAAATTAAAATTTTTTATTATTTAAATTAATAATAGTTGGCTGGATTTTTTAAAATAATAAATAAATAAGAATATATTTTTTACAACGAGTCATACATTTGTGAAAAGTTGCAACTTAACCAAGTTACCCTCTTCTATGGGAAGGATCGAATAGTATACAAATATTTTTGAGGTACGATTTTCGTGTCGTCAACATCATCAACAGTACTTTAATTCCAACGAATATTATTACTACAAATCATAAACCTATGTGATAGGGATTATAAGAAAATGTGAAACAGTAAATCTTCAATTATTTCAGCAACCAAATTACGTCGGATTTAGAACTCCCCTTTATCCGCACAAAACAAATCGGCAAACTTAAGTTTCACGGACCGGTAAGTTTGCTATAAAAAATTTGAAGAATCAGAAAACCCGAACAGACCGGCTATATTCGGTTCGGTTCTTATATTTTTCTTTCGATTTTTCGAGAACGTTTAAGAACCAAACAATTTTTCTTGATTTTTTGATTAACCAAAACCGAGCAAAATAAACCGGTTATAAGTATAACGGATAGCCGGCCAGAACCATCTAAAAGTGACTAATGGAATCAAGAAAATGACAACCGAGAAGCAATTTTAACATGGAGTTCGAAGTTCAAAAGAAGAAAACCAGACCGGTTCATGTGTTTATTAACCGGTTATGTGAACGTATATATGGGCAGCTTATGGTGAGAAACTCCTTAGTGTAGGAAACAGGAATGTAAGAAAAGATACGTCCGTCCAGCACATCTTTCATATGTTTGTAGCACAATCAGCTGCACATACTTTAAATATGTGAATTTAGCACATATTTCATTATTTCGTAACACAGATTTTAAATAGGTTAAGTCTAGCACATCTTCCATCGCATCGTAGCACAAACAACACAAGCACGTAGCACAACGTCACTTAATTTACATATTTCAGTTCGCGTAGTCCACACAGCACAAACACGTAGCACAACTGAGTAAAAATCTCAATCGTTGATCTAACTCAATCAAATGTCCAAATTCATTCTTATTTCATACGAAATTTATCTTTCCTACCTGAACCAATCCATATATATATATATATATATATATATATATATATATATATATATTCAATGTTCTTCTATTTTTTCACCAACCTTTAAAGTGGAACGGAGAATTGGAACCGATTTCATGTGTTTATTAACTGAACCGTTGAAAAACAAAAGTTCAGAAAAACAATCGGAACTGAACCAGTCAGTTCCGGTTGATTCAGTTCGGTTTTGTGTCTCTCGATTGAAAAATTCCACCCATAGAAGCAACTGAAAAACCAAGAGAATCGCAAAGATTACTTTTGAGTATATATATATATATATATATATTATGTGAATTGGGAATATGCATGAGTTTTATACTAATTATGCATGAAATATATGCGTTTCGTGCATTAAAATATGCATCAAAATATCGATACATTAAAATATTGTATTATATGCATCAAATTTTTGTGAAAATAAATATAGGCCATCCATTTATCAAGATCTATAGATGAAATTCATTCTTATATATATATATATATATATATATATATAGACATACATGGAGTATCAATCAAGAGTGAACCATACCCTGCTTTGAGAACTAAGAACTATTATCAACCATAAATGTAGCTTATGTGGACGGATAAGATGAAAGATGGTTAATTGGATTTAAAACACGTGTGATGCTTAGTGTGTGGAAATGGTAATTTTGTCTCCAGAGATTGTCTTTCATTTTAAATATAACAACTTGTTTGTTTGTTACCCGTTTTCGATAAAAAAATATAACAAACTCATTGTCTTTTAAGATATATCAAAATATAAAATAAAAATTATTATTAGTTTCAGGAAAAGTACGTGGGACCGTGAAACTTAAGAAGCAATGTATTTATATAAAAAGCAGCAGTATAATTCGTTTATGTAGGCATTATACTGAATGGATAAAAGTAGTAAATATATCGAACTGAATGTATAAAAGTACAAGTACCTGGTTATGTTGCATGGGTGTGGGTGCGTGGGCGTGGGAGTGATACGATACGACTGCAAGGATACGATTTTTTGAAACTTTTAGGATGCGATTCAGTAAGGATACGTCTATTTATTTATATATTATTATGCACAATACCTGTAAATATATATATGTAATTTTTATCTAATTAGAAAATTGTGTGAAATTCATATACACATTTGTATTATTTTTATAGGTTTTGATGCATATTTTTACACTAATTTGACTAATTGTGCTCAATTATCGAAATAGTTCGTGTTTGCTATTTCTGTAGGCAAAATGAAAATTTTTGGAGCAAACACGCACTTGTCATTTTTAGTAAAATCGAACGGAAAAAACACAAAAAGGAAAGAAAGTAAATTGGGTTAAAAATAAAAAAATGAAAAAGGTAGTAAGAATATCCATGCATGGATCACCTGAAATCCGTAGGAAATTAGGAAAAGAAAATATAAAAATAAGAAAATAAAGAAATGAATAAAGAAACGAGGAAAGAAAATAAGAAAGTTAAAACTAAGGGAAAAAATACTTGTAAAGATTTTTAGCACCACGTCCAAGAGATGTCAAATTATCAATTCATACATTTATGTAAAGCACTCGGGAAATCGCAATATGACCCCAACACTTGATTAAATTTAAAAAAAAATCCGTCTTATCCTAACTAAAAAATAAATTAAAAATATCCGATACTCCACGTGGCGTATCGGGTGTGAATCCGACGCGAATCGCACCCGCACCCTGCAAGTATTCCATTTACCTAATACTTATTTTTGAAATATCCATGCATCATAGTTACCGGGCTTTGGCGAATATGGTCCAGAACTAGTCAACACCATAAATTCATGCAAAACAACAAAGTAACAAAATTTCAGATCGGATGTCTTTCCTGTGGCAACCTTCACGAAAAATGAGATGAAATAAAAGAATTACAAGAAAACAAAAAGAGAGGAATGTTAGGATGTATCTTTATTCATCTTTATGAGTGACAATAATAATAGACTTGCTTATTTTCAAATTATTGGACCTTTTTTTTTTTTCTGATTTAATCGAATTCATTTCTGAATTTCTGTGTTGCAAATGTGAACATGACTGTTGCAGGTACAAGAAGGACAAGTTGCCGGGAGTCGACATTTACGTATGCACGGCCGACCCCACATTAGAGCCGCCATCATTAGTGATCAACACGATCCTATCTGTCATGTCATACAATTATCCACCTGATAGGCTTGGAGTTTATCTATCAGATGATGGTTGTTCTCAGCTCACATTCTATGCTCTCCTTGAGGCATCCAAATTGTCAAAGTATTGGATACCTTTCTGCAAGAAATACAATGTCGAGCCGAGGGCGCCTGAAATCTATTTCGCTCGGAATACAGATTCAGATGAATCGGATTTCGCACAAGAATGGACTTGTATGAAGGTGCAAAAGCAAATGATCAATTTTTTTTTTTTTTTTCCAACATTTGTTTACTGAATGTTTGTCTTGATTCTTATTTTCTTATAGAATATGTATGAAGATACGAAAAGCCGAATAGGTACGGTAAGGGCAAAAGGTTGTGTTCCGGAAGAAATCAAGGCCGAACATAAAGGCTTCTCGGAATGGAGTTCTGGGATCACAAAGCAGGATCACCATTCCATTGTTCAGGTTATTTCTGCAATATAATCTCTACATTTAGAGTCCTTTATTGCAATAGAATTTGGTATTACTGTTATGTTTTCAGATTTTGATAGATGGATGGAACCCTAAATCAGTTGATGTGGATGGGAATAGATTGCCAACACTGGTGTACTTGTCCAGAGAAAAGAAACCAGGATGGGCACATAACTTCAAAGCTGGATCAATGAATGCATTGGTAATTAAAACAAAACTATAGCATTGAGCCACAAAATGTATAACTTTCAAAAAATTACAAAAAAACCACCCTTTTTCCATATATTTGCAGATAAGGGTGTCGTCAAGAATCAGCAATGCACCAATCATTCTCAATCTTGACTGTGATATGTACTCAAACGATCCGGACGCGATAAAGGACGCTTTGTGTTTCTTTTTGGACGAAAAGAAAGGGAAACAGATTTCGTATGTCCAGTACCCACAGCGCTTTAGTAATATAACAAAAAATGATGTCTATGCAAACACAGCCTGTGCGACTTTCCAAGTACGTCAAGCTGTCGTTTTTCGTGCTGTAAAAATTGAACTCACGGTCTAATTTCAGTTTAAATATCGATTTTCGTTTATAATTTTTATTTTTATTTTATATTATCTTGTGAAGATCGAGCTTGCTGGTCTAGATGGTTTTGGTGGAGCTCTGTACATTGGCACCGGATGCTTTCATAGAAGGGAAAGCCTGTCAGGAAAGTATTATGAGAATCGCGGGCTTGAACGGGACAATGTCAAAGATAACACGAAGGGTAGAACAGTCGAAGAATTGGAGGTGGCCTCAAAGGCTTTGGCGGATTGTAGCTATGAGAAGGGGACTCTGTGGGGCAAAGAGGTTTGTCTCAATCACTACAAGTCTACAGAAGCTACATTCCTTAAATTTTCAATTGTTTTCAAAGGCAAAGGATGCAAAATTAGTCATGTAATAATGAAGATGTTCCTACATTTTGCAAAAAAATCCTTTAACTATATAAAAATTTCAAAAGTGCACGGTTTGCAAAATAGTCATGTAACTGTCTGTCCCACCACTTGAAGAGGTTACTTTGGTTAAGGTACAACCTGTTAGTTTTAGTCATTTTAACGAAGGTACAAGTTCTTTTAAACCACCTCTTCTCACTTATTTTTACTATTTTTTTCTAGTCCTACAATATTGTAAATTTGTAATTTATATAACGAAAACTTTAATTTTAAGGAATATTATATAAATTTTAATTAGATACTATGATTTTATTTCGAAATTATACTCTACTATTTGGACAAAATCATATTATGAAAGTATCTTTTTCAAGTGGGACGAACGGAGTAATATTTTTCAAAATTTTGGTCCAAATTTCACCAGATTCAACTTCTTTTCGCTTTTGCTACTATAAATCACTACCTCTAAAAAGCGAAGTATTTTTTTTTGTCCACACACACTCCCTAATACTCATTGAAAGAGCGTTTTGGACATGAAAGCAACAGTGACGGCGATATTGCTAAATGTAGATGGGATTGGTGTATGGAGGTTCTGTTGAGGATATTGTCACGGGCTTAACAATTCAATGTAGAGGATGGAAACCCGTGTATTACAATCCAACCAAGAATAATGCCTTTCAGGGCATTGGCCCGACAACCTTAGACGTAGCTCTCTTTCAGTTCAAGAGATGGTGTGAAGGCATGTTTCAGATTTTCACGTCCAAGTACTGCCCCTTCGTCTATGGTCATGGCAAAATATGTTTGGGGGCTCAAATGGGATACTGTATATACCTCCTGTGGGCTCCAATTTCACTGCCTACACTGTGTTATGTTGTTGTTCCTGCTCTTTATCTGCTCCATGACGTCCCCTTGTTCCCGGAGGTACGTTGTAAGACCTTATTTCTTATCATTGCAGTTTTATCGAGTTAATCATCCTTTAACTATATTAAGGAAGTGTTTGCAAATGATTGTCGATTTTATGTCGAAAGAGCGTAGTTTTTAGGGAGTGCTGCACTAAAATATGCGGTCCTCCCTACGAGCTCTTTTCTATAGGTGTTCGCGGACACTCCCTCTCCCTTGGTCTTTTTATTCTGAATTACATCAGACATAGGCCTGGTTTGGTATTATTGTGACTTAAAGAAAATTGCTGCAGCTGTAATGTGAAAATAATCGGATGTGAATTTGAACAGATTTGTGTTTGATAAATGTTATTTTTTTAAAATGTTTTTAAGATGTAAAATATGAATTTTCAGTGTTTTTTATGACAGCAACTCTTAAAAGCAACCTTAATGTTGCTTCCAAAGATCCGTAAATTCGAAAAAAAAAGAACTTTTTTTTTATTTACCAAAAAATGTCCAATTTAAAAGTTTATCAAAAGTTTGATTATTTTTAAAGTTAAGCAATACCAAGCGAGGCCATAATCCTAGGGAAAGAAAAGTCTCCCCCATATTCTTTGAAAATTCTAACTTCTCCTTCTGATTCTGCATAATTTAATAGGAAGCTAAAAGCATGAATGCTTTTGATTTCTATTTCTACTTCGGCTTTTACACGCAAGTAAATCACTTTTATTTATTCAACTTTTAGCTTCTATTTGCAAATACTGCATGCGATTCTCGACTACATTTCGCTTGTGCTCTCACCTCAACGTAAAAGCAGAACTACTAACAAATAACAAACTCATTTGAAGCAATTTGTCCTCTAACACAGTCTCCTTTAGTAGATATCTAGCTTGTGGTTCGTCCCATTTGCATATGTTTTTGCAGCCAGAACAACTTACAGCTTAGTCGAAGACCTAACATGTGGTGGTACATTGGGAGGATGGTGGAACTTGCAAAGAATGTGGCTATTCAGACGCGTAACGGCCTATTTTTTCGCCCTCATAGACACGATATACAGGCAATTAGGCCTTTCGGAGACATCCTTCGATGTCACCGACAAAGTGATGGATGATGAAGTGCGGACGAGATACGAGAATGAAATGATCGAGTTCGGAAGCTCGTCCGTCATGTTTGTGATGATCGCAACACTTGCGTTGTTGAATCTTTTTGCCTTGGGATATGGGTTCAAGAAAGTCTGTTTCTCGGGCAGGGAGGCGTCGGGACAGTTTGTGGCGCAGATGAGTATTTGTGGGATGATAGTGATGTTGAATTTGCCGGTCTACGGAGCCCTTTTTTTCAGAAGGGATAAGGGGAGGATACCATTTTCGGTTATGGTCAAGTCGTTTGGCATTGCTTCAATGGTGTGCCTCATCCCCATTTAGTTGGCCAAAAAGGAGATTTTCTTTTAGTAAATGTTTATGTTTGGTTCTTACTTTATTGTGTGCGAATAATAATACTTGCTCAACTCGAGCGGAGTAAATATATATATTTCAATTTTGTCTTGCTCCCAACGATGTCGTTTATGCCAAAACACGAGGTTGTGCAACACGATACTTTCACGTAGACAAGGAAAAAATTCACACGTCGGATAGCTATCACCGAGTACATGGCACTAAAACGGCCCTCCTAAACAAAGCCACCCACTTGGCTCTCAAAGAGACCTAATCGAGTATATATATGGATGGCAATTTACCCACGGGTAACGGATAACCGCGAGCACCCGACTCTAATAGGTGCGGGTTTGGTGGGCATTTGGTATCCATAGATAGCTTAGTGGTATGAAATTACTATCCATTAGGTTCGCGGGTACGAATATGGATAGTTACTATTCGTACCCGTGAAACCCGTCTACTCGCGAAAAACACCCGCGAAGATACCCACGAAATACCCACAAAAATACTCATGAAATACCCACAAAATACCCGAAGAGCTCGGCGCACAACTCATTATTTCAAATATTCACACAACAAATAAGAGGAAAATAGGTCTATTTCAATTGTTGACTTCGAATAATATGCTTTTCATTAGAATTTAAACTTTGTTTTTAGTTGATGATTTTAGATATTAATTTTGTGTTTTGTGATTTGTGGATTTAAACTTTGAACTTTGAGGGTTAGATGATTTGAATTTATGAGTTTGATTTATGGATATTAATTTGTGTGAAAATTTTTATTTATATTGAATTTATTTATTTCCTCGAAGTAACTCATGAAGGAACCACCCAAGTCAAGGAGATTAAAATCAACATGCTTCTTCATGACTACGAACTCTTCTCCATGAAGGACGAGGAAACGATCACCAATATGTTGGATAGGTTCTCGGCTATAACCAATGGACTTGCATCTTTCGAAAAGCCTATATCTAGTAGCGACAAAGCTAAGAAAATTCTTCGCTCGTTGCCACGTGAATGGGATGCCACGGTTACCGCGATCATGGAGTCCAAAGATCTCAACAAGCTCGAGTTTAGTGCCCTCATCGGGTCACTCATCAATTATGAGATCGTTCGAATCGAAGGCCGAATGGACGTATCGAATCGAATCAATCAAGGCGAAAAATAAGTCCAAAAAATAGGGCCTTACTCCCCCAGTTCCAATAATAATGTCCTATTTTGATTTTTTGTGGTATAAAAACTTCAACTTTGGCTACAAATTAATCTTAAACAGTAAATATAAATTTATTAAATTAAATTATATATGAAACTTTACTTCCAAAATTTCTGTTATATAATTTAATTGAATATTTTACTTTTACTGTAAGATTAATTCGGAGTTAAAGCTGAAGTTTGTTGACCGGAAAAAATCAAAACAGTCCATTATTATTGGGACGGAGGGAGTATTATTCTCGTGTGTACAACATTTTAGATATCACACTTCATGTTTGTTAATGTGTATAATTCACAAAAAATGTATCTCAAAGTAGGGCTGAGAATTTCGGATCGGGAAATCCCGAGTCCCGGTCCCGTCCCAAGTCCCGACGGGAAACGGGACCCCGAGTCCCGAATTTTACGGGATTGGGACCGGGACCGGGACCGGGACCTGAGGTTTGGTGATTTCGGGACTCGGAAGTCTCGAGCCGATCGGGACTATCCCGAAGTCCCGATTGAAATTTTTAATTTCAATTAAGTTTTAACCCTAATCCCCTTTACCTCTAGTCCCGATTGAAATTTCTAATTTCAATTAAGTTTAACCCTAATCCCCTTTACCCCTATCCCGAAGTCCCGATTGAAATTTCTATTTTTTTTTCTTTTCTGATTTCGGGTATTTTTGTACCGATCAAGACAATCGGGACTCGGGACCGGGACCTCGGGATTTCCCGATTCTCATCCCTATCTCAAAGATAATAATCTCAGTACCGGTTGAATATTTTTTATGTTGTGTTCTAAGTTATTACTCTCGTGTGTGTAACGTTTTAGAGATCACAATTGATGTTTATTTATATGTGTGTAATTCACAAAGATGTGCAATTAAGATAATACAACAAAAGTAATAAGTATTAACTTTTTTTTTTATTTTTAAAGTCGACTAATAAAAAACTAATTTTAATAATTATTTATATATTTATTTATAACATTAAAATAACTAATCTTTTGGATACTTTTCTTTTATTTTAATTATGTACTAAAAAATTGGTTCACCGTTGCACTTTGTACAATGTAAATTGGCATGTACGAATTTCGCTCATGCACAAAATTGACTTATAAGGGAACTATGAAAAAATGAAACATGAATGATCTGTCGAAAAAAGATACCAGAACCATAAAAAGAAGATAAATGATATAATCATAAGAAAATAGGGACAAATATATCTACCACCCCCACTTCGCAAATGAACCATGGGTTGTTGAAGAATAAGAAAATACAGTAAAACCTCGATAAATAAATATTCGATAAATAAATAACCTCGTCAAATGAATAATTTTCTCCGATCCCAACTCTTTATAACATGTTCAAATTTTCTCTCGATAAATGAATAATTTCGTTAAATGAATATTTTTCTCCAGTTCCGACCATATTCATTTATCGAAGTTTTACTGTAGTAACAATTATAGTATCTCTAATTATATATAAGTTCAAAAGTCAAACTAATTGTGAGATGGCCAAACACATTCCTTTTAGATGATATCACAAAGCGTAAATTGACCCTAACTTATAACAGACTTTATATTTACCTCAAAATTAGATATTATTTTATAAATTGATCTTATTTACTATAAATTTATTTTTAATTTTTGCTCCATTTTTATTTTTCTTCTAAAATAATGTGTTTTTTATAATATTTTTGTAGTCGAAAAGAACAAAATACAATAAAATAAAAAATAATATTTTTCTGTTTTTATTTTTATTTTTATAATGTATTTTTTAAAATATTTTTGTTAACGGAAAACAAAAAAATTAAGGAAAAAGATTTTCTGTTTTTAATTTTTTTAAATAATCTATCTTGTATTTATTACCCGGAATTTTAAACAAAAAAATGAAATAAAAAAGAATATTTTTGTCTTTGTTTTATTTTTCTACTTTTTATATTTTTTTATTAACCGGAAATAAAAAAAAGGAAAAGATTAAACAAAAAAATGAACATATTTTTTCTGTTTTTATGTTTCTATTAAAATAATATGTTTTAAAAAAAATTATTAATCGGAAATAAAAAAGAATACATTTTTTTGTTTTATTTTTCTTTTAAAATAATGTGTTTTTAATTTATTTTATTAACTGGAAATAAAAATAGAAAAAATATTATTTCTTTATTTAAAAAATATTAAGAAATAAAATATTATTTCTTTATTTAGACAAAAAAAATAATAAAAGTAAATTCACAAGATTATCTCGGAAAAATATAAAATATAATAATTAAATAAAAAGGAATTTTTATATTTTATTTTTTTCAATAATAATTACATGAATGTGTTTTTATTCTTAAAAATAAAATTAAATAACCATTAATGTTGGAAGATAAAGGGCTTAAGATGAATTAGGAAAAATATGACGGATACTTTCTAAACAATAAGAAAATAAGACCATATTTGGGAGGAAACTGATTTGCTTAACGCAAAAATAGAAAAAAAGACCTGTATGTAGTTGTTGAACTAATGGGTATTCATATGCAATTAGAACATTTAAGATGGGTGCTAAATGAAATTCACCCTAAGAAAATATTATATGAGAGACAGTGAAAAGTTGGTACATGATATAATTATAAGAACATACTACACGGAAGAACCATAAGAAGATGTGTCATGGGGAAAATATAATTATGGACTACAAGAGAGATCTGAAACAATATGCTACAGGGAATAATCATAAGATGCTAGATAGGGGAACAAAGCATAAATATCATCTTCATACAATAATAGTAATATTTTTTTAGCTAATTTAAAATTTCACGTAAATTGAATTGTGTTTGAGGAGAAAGTAAAAGACTGTAAATAGAGTCAATCAATTGTATTCATAACACTGATAGAGGGGCCTTTATATATAGGCATTACAATGAGAGTCCTTCCATACATAGGATTCCTAGATAAGGTAAGACATCTAATAGGATCCTACTATCTCTAGAAGGATCTAGAACCTTCTATCTATGTATCCCCCTACAATCAGTATTAGGTAGGACACATCATGGGAATAATAATTTCCGGAACACTCCCCCTGTGTCGAGCACTAATACAACAATGGTGCAGAAGATGTTGCCTTCGTAAAACCTATTCCAAGCCAAAACAAAACCCCATGGGAAAGATAAAGGCTTGATGAGGAAAAGATCGCAACGCACCAATATAACATGTCATGTATACTCCCCCTGATGTATACATAATGACTCCCCCTGATGAGTACCTCAAATCATAGGAGTCAGATGCCAAGTTGCCCTCACAAATATACCAAGTAAAACCCAGTGGGAAAAATACCTCTTGGTCTAAGTTGAACAGAAGTACAACGCATCATTGTATGGATGTTCTCATAGGTCGCCTCGTTAAAAACCTTACCAAGTGAAAACCCAATGGTAAAAAACAAACCTTGGTTTAAGGACAAAAAGAGCGCGACACATCCAAAGTGCAGAGTCGCTAAACACTTATCAAGTTTCTAAAGTCTTGACCTTCATGCACTAAATCAGTCATAACTTCTTCAATTCAATAGGTATCAACGAAACTGTAAGAACTTATGAAAACTAGACACCCATAGCTTTTCATTCACATACAGTGTATAACCTAGATCGACCTGAGCAGATCACAAAGCTCTATCGAAGTTGACTCAACAAATTACCGGACATATCCTGTCCTACTTTGCAACAATAGTCATATGTCACTCAACATGATGGATGTGATCAAATGTTTGGTTTCCTTGGAAACTAAACACAGACCTATCCAATGGTACCAATTTCACCATTTTTCAACAAATGAGCTGCCATGTAGGTCATATAGGAGATAGACCAACACATTCTGGGCAAATTCTGGTATTGGTTTTCAAGTGTCCTTTTATCGAGATAGAGCGAGTTTCAAGCTTCTTGTAAATCACAGACATTGCGTGAGCGCATCCTAGACCATCATCACAGTGGCTTTACCGGATTATTAGGAATGAGTACATCGAGTCAAACATGAGTACATAATACCGTACTTTTCTCTTAAGACTGCATCATCACTTAAGTGAGCCAAGTCTTATTATGACTTCGACTAGTCATTGGGAATCATATAGGCATTACTTTATCGTATCTTAGGGAAACCGTCCCTTAGATTGCCTTAAACCGATTGATGAATACGAATCAAGTGTCCCCAAGATCCTTTCATTCTTAACTTTGGATTTAGCGGAATCTCTTAGTCTCACAAGAGTACATCACTATAAATCCTTAGTTTTACACTCAAAAGCTTCATATCTCTTCCAAATTAAGTATATACTTAGTATGCGTTCCCGACAATCACTTGTCGACGCGCTCCGTGATCAAGAGCCACTTGATTCGAGTCTGATCCACCACGAGATCCTTTTATCACTTAACTTAGTTCCCCACTAAGATAAGATTTAACCACAAGCTGCACGTCAGTTTTTGGGAAACTATCTAACTGAAAAGATAGTGGATGCTATAACATCCATTACGATAGCACAACTTAGTTTCGTGTCATCGTAGTCGATTCCAGTGCGTTCATGAGAAACCTCGCGCCATGAGGTGAGTTTAACTCCTTCTCTCACTCGCTTTAACAAAGTATACGGATAGATCTTATCTTTGGAGTGTCGGCACCACTTCAACAAAGGGCTATCACTTTGTTCATACTGGAGTCGCATATATTTCCATTTTTAGGCCAAGGCTACAATGTTGTAGATTTTCAACGAAGTATGGTTCGATTAAACTCACATTCCACGTCCTCATGTACCGGCTTTATTCATAGAGTACTCTTTATGGATTCACATTCATTGAGGCGTCCCCCAATGATGACTATAATCCAGAATCACATGAGACGGATGAGTTCATTTGATCATATGATCAAGTTTCATGTACCAAACTCGCATACATTCTTAGCGAGAGTATATATCGAACCAAGTGGCATCCCAATACTCGATGAGATCCATCCCGTTTGCCACAATTTATGGTGTTACCATATCACCATTTATAGGTGACAAACGTCCATGACCAGACACAATCCTTGCAGACATGTTTGCAGCATATATTTAATCTCGTCACTTTAGGGAACTTGGTGAGGCACACTAGGGACAAACTACGACAATTCCAAGTCGTTCTACTAGAACATGATCGTTCTCATCTCCCCCTAACGACGGGAAGACTGGCTCATCAAAGTGACTTACGAGACCATCTGCCAAGGTATATTTTAAGAGGACTATGAGTGAAAGCGCATGTCATATTTGTAACACCCCCAAAACCGTATGGGAATATTACACGCCGTAAACCCTTTCCGCAAGGATCTACCAGGCTAAACGTCCATAAACAACCAAATGCTTGCCCGGCCAGGGTCAAACAATATAATAATACAGACCGTTAAGGTCACTTACACATAAACACACAGACCGATGAGGTCACACAACTCTATCAACGGGGTGACTAACAACATTACCCACACGGGGTTCGAAATACAATACAACGGAAGACCGAATCAACTCTAACAATACAAATAAACTCTACCAACTCTCAACTCTTGATTAGTATCGCGGCTCGTCATCCCCTTGTGCCAATCCTGTGTTGCTCCTGAACACCTGCATGTACAGGCCTTAAAGCAGACATCCACCCCGAATACTGGGGGTTAGTAAACTCCTTTGTTTTACTAGTGCAAGTATCAAACCATACGAAATGTAACAAGCAAATTGCAACTACGAATTTAATACGGAAATCAATTATCAAAATGTTCAGAAGTTTTAGAATTTCGAACTCAAGTAAGAGATATTTGAAAAGGAACACATCATCTCGGGGATTTTTAAAGCGAGAAATTCTTTTGGATCTCGAGTCCCAATTTACAAAACCCTTTTCGTAAACAATAGGGCCTTAGCCCGATTCTCGTTCAAAGCATACTAAATAATATATCATTATGAGTCCGAGATCCATATTTAAAATGTTACCCGAACAATCACGCTACACGATCATTGTTCGTACACATCATGTACCGAACTCGGAGGCCTCGACGGACCTTACCGGACCACACACATTGTTCGTACACATCATGTACCGAACTCGGAGGCCTCAACGGACCACTACCCGGCCACACACCTTTGTTCGTACACATCATGTACCGAACTCCGGAGGCCTCAACGGACCCTACCCGGCCACGACATCGTTCGTACACATCATGTACCGAACTCCAGAGGCCTCGTCAGACCCTACCTGGATCACACACCTTGTCCGTACACGTCATGTACCGGACTCCAGAGGCCTCGTCAGACCCTACCTGGATCACACACCTTGTTCGTACACATCATGTACCGAACTCCAGAGGCCTCGTCAGACCCTACCTGGAACACACGCACATCGACACGACACAATTCATAATCATTAAATGTCAAGCCATTCCACATTACACCGAAATGTACAATCAAGTATGTAAACCAAAACAACACAAACATCATGATCATCACAACGACTCTTAACCAACATAACACACCTTCGGTACCCAATACATTGAACAAACACGTGTACAACCATCTCATATGTACATCGCAATCCTGCACAAATGGCACAACACCTAACACGTATACCAATATATCGCTATTATCACAAAGCCTTCAAATTTCGGAAAACACAACCAACTCAAACGGAACATATTTACGGAGGCAAGCAAAATCGTCATACATATCATACGTAATTAATATTCACAAGATACAAGTCGTATAATAAGATACTTACCTTAATAACCGCTACTAAACGCTCCGAAGAACACGGTTTGACCGAGAAGCTCGGACCCCGAAGAAGACAATGAACGGAAGGGTTCCGACTCGAGTTCTTCACAAGAATTCGACCTAACAACATAAATTCAATAAATCATCGATCATACGAGGAAGAATAATCGTAGAACGCCCGAAAACCCCTCTATGACATTTCTGGACACCTTCAAGGCGTCGGTCAAGAACTCGACCAAAATAACGAATCGATACGATCCGACCATGGGTTAACAAGGAAATGAGACAATACATCCTAATAATCATCAATCCATCAAAATCTTAAGTTAAATCGGATTAAGCGGGCGAAATCGAACAAAATACCCAAAATCCCCATTTATCCAAAAGGAGGGTTTCAAGAAATAATACCTTTGGAGATTCAAGTACTAAGATCCGTAGAACACGCGTTGGATTGATCGTCAGGGCTTCACTCTGGGAGAAAAATGGTGAAAATCGACCCCGGATGAAGAAAGCTTGAGAGTTCTCCCCCTTAGCTCTCTCTCTCTCTCGCGGTGAAAATGGAGAAGAAATCGGCCGATTTCGTCTAATAAAGACGAATTTGCAGATTGACCGCTTCGTGTGCGCGGCACGGCGAAGTGTGCCGCGGCACAGCCGAAAATTTACTCCCGAGGTTTCGCGTTGTGCGCGGCACGACTGCGTGTCTTGCGGCACCAGTCTGATCGGGTTTAGGTCGCGAGAAGACACTCGAGTGTGCCGCGGCACCGGACAGGTGTGCCGCGGCCTTGGCTGGCACTGTGCCGCGGCACCGGATGGGTGTGCCGCGGCTGCAGTCTGATTTGTTCGACCAACGGCGAAGGAATTTGTGTGCGCGGCACGCACATCTTGTCCGCGGCCCACACCCCTATTAGGTTCCAAAATGATAAAAATGATCCGGAAAGAGAATAAAACGATAGGAATCAATATTTGGGAACCAATAACACGAAATGGATCCACGGAAACCCAAAGCGGCGGTTCCGCACCACAATAACGAGAATACGATTCAACGATTGTGAGGAAGGACACACTGAAAGGTACACGAGGGTCACTATGACCGAGAGATATACCAAAAATGAAAATACAAGGGAAAGAAAAGTACCGGATATTACAGAGACAACAATTACAGATTCGGATACCCGTAACTTTGGGCAAATTACAAAATGGCCCAGAACGCCCGGAAATCACGATACGTGATCGAATAACCAAACCGAAGATCACAACACGTCCAACAAAGTTAAACGGACTTGCGGGAAACTCGAAACAGCAGTTTCGGACGAGATTCGCAAGAATCGAACTCAAGTGCGGAAAAGTCGCTAAAAAGCACGGAACTCAACAAAACAACACCCAAACGAACTCGGATGACAAAAGTGTAGAATTAATCATTCTCGAAATGACGAAACGGTCATGAGCGAGTCGTCAAAACGGACTTCGGCCGAAAAAAGAAATTTACCGAAAATCGAAAATTGCGGATATTACATTCTACCCTCCTTAAAAGAAGTTTCGTCCCGAAACTTAAAACAAGTAGGGAGAAGAAATATCCCTTTGGAAAAACTCAACGAGATACTCAAGAAGTGCGTAACTCATGCCCAACGGCGAAACGTTACAAGCAACGCAACGGAATATACGGCGTGAAAACACGCTCCACGACGACCAACACGACGCCCCCGGTATAGACATCATAAAATCAACAAGTGACAAGCGTCATCAAACAGATAATACAATCGAGTCGATTATCTGAACAATCATAAAACACAACGAACAAAAATCAATACGATTGACCAACCCAACGGTTCATCAATCAAAACGCGAGCCAAACGCTGAACAAATACGGAATTCCACCGCCCAAGGGTTGGAAGATCGGAACGAGACTAATTTCTCGAACTTAAGGAAATTACGAAGGAGTCTGGACGTTCAACAATCATGAATCGAGATCAACAAAAAAAAAAACGAACAATCAATGATCAACCATAACGATCGAGTCAACAAAAATCGAATAATCATGTTCGGATCACGAAGAACAATAAGGTTCAACCGACAACTCCGAAGTTCACATCTCGACTCGAGACAAAACATGATCCGGTGAAAACGACAAGATGTGCACCCACATAAGATCCACAGGAAAGGGAATAGCAATTGAAAAAAAATCACAACGACAAACGAGTTATTCCGAAACAATACCACACTCGTTCGATCAACAAAAGCAAGGGGTAGGACAAGCTCAGAAAATGTCAACGAATATAAACGAGTCAACAGAGTCGAAAATACAGAGGTTCAAAATCCAATCCACTTCGAATAAGAGAACTAATAAAACCAGATGATGTCACTTCCGAACAAGGTTCACAAGAATCGAACCGAACTCGAAAAAGTCACAGCGATAACCAGATCGACCCACAATAGGATCACACTGCTCGAACGATTTAAACCGGAATACAGAACAAGTTCAGAAAGTATCAAAGAGCACGAGCGAGTCGATAGAATTGAGAAAGAGAAAATGCAGAAGTCCAAACTCAATACTTGTATTTTATTTGACCTCTTCTAAAAGAAGTGTAGTTCCCGATACTCAAAACACGAAATCAAGGTGACAACACAACAAGCAACCGACGAAACATCTTCCATGGGCCTCTTAGAGCCGATTCGATATCTGTCTTGAATTTCGCGCCCGAAAGACTCGGAACCCAACTCGCAAAACTAGATCCTGTGACGAGAAAAATAATTGGTATGTGCATGCCCCCGGCACACCACGGTTGAAACACCTCGGCTCGGCATACCGAAAATACAACTGATAGGTACAATGGAATATAACGTCGCAAAACAACAAAACGGAGATGCCAACTTGGCACAACAAGGAATCATAACATATATCATATACAACGATTACCATCGTAAAGTAATACACACACAAACACTACAACAACGACGATATCGTTCGGCGACCTCAACGGCCCGAACGATAACCAGCACATAATTACAAACATTATGAAACAATCACATATGTACACGAACGTACAAACCCAAGCTTTAACAGCTCACACAGGTGCGATAACACGCAAGCCACCACGAAATGACAACATTAAGGATCGTCATCACACCTCCCACAAGGGCTAACAAAATATATGCGTGGCGAACGACTCGACGCTCACGCCACCAATTCAATCACAATAACGAAAGTTCAAAAACCATACACGCATTTCCGGTCCGCAAAAAAAAGAATGATAAGTTTTAAAAACGAAAACCACCTTTTGAAAACAGTTTGGAAACAACAGTTGATCTTGAGTATCATTTTACAAAAAAAAATAGTACAAACACCATTATCGAGACTTTGAAAATCATCTTGCGTTTGAACAAAAATGAGGACACCTTTCCTTTAGTGAAAAACTTTCAAAAATATTCGACCCTTGGGTCTAAACAACTGCATTTGAAAATATCTCAAAATATTTTTGGTCCTCAACCTGAAAATTTTTGAAATGTATTGCGGCATTAGAAAACACCTTGAAAACACCGCAAGAAAATAATTCGTTTTAAAAGTACGTCTCGAATTTCAATTTTCTAAGATACTCAAGGTTTTCAAAAATAATTCAATGGGCTAGCATGCCCAAAAATTTCAGGGAATTACACGGGACAATATAGCACCGAGGGTCCCGCAGAACCCACTGTGCTAAAAACCTTTATAAACTACCAAAAAGGCCGATGACGGTAATATTTCAAAACTCACAAAATCCGTTTACAAAATACTAAATTCCGTCATAAGAATTTCGCCAAAATGATCAAGGCCATAATGCCAAAAACTTCGGTTAAGGGATTTGGTTTTGAAATAAAACTCGGTCGGTAAAATACCGAAAGCCATTACAAAAGAACTCACGCAATGGATAAAAGAAATAAAATCAAACATGCACAAGACAAAGAACACTACTCCTCATATGAGCGAAAAATGGGAGTCAAATGATCACATATCACGAAATCAAAATCCATAAGAGGATTCCGTCAATTGACTCATAATCATAAAAATAGCTCGTGTCACACGAGGCACAACACAAAGAAGGGAGACTTACATCCACAGGCCGCACGGAGATGACGGTCGCCCACGATACTAATCTCATCCGACAACATATCCGACACGTCGTGACTACGCACAACTCAACTTGTCACCTGACGACTCGAACGACAAGACAACACATTACTCGACAAACCACGACTCGACTCGACCCGACAGCCTAGGTTTCCACAACCTAAGCTCTGATACCATAAATGTAACACCCCCAAAACCGTATGGGAATATTACACGCCGTAAACCCTTTCCGCAAGGATCTACCAGGCTAAACGTCCATAAACAACCAAATGCTTGCCCGGCCAGGGTCAAACAATATAATAATACAGACCGTTAAGGTCACTTACACATAAACACACAGACCGATGAGGTCACACAACTCTATCAACAGGACTGACTAACAACATTACCCACACAGGGTTCGAAATACAATACAACGGAAGACTGAATCAACTCTAACAATACAAATAAACTCTACCAACTCTCAACTCTTGATTAGTATCGCAGCTCGTCATCCCCTTGTGCCAATCCTGTGTCTGCTCCCCTGAACCTGCATGTACCTGGACGCAGAACAGACTTCCAAAACCCGAATACTCGGGTTAGTAAACTCCACCGTTTTACTAGTGCAAGTATCAAACCATACGAAATGTAACAAGCAAATTGCAACTACGAATTTAATACGGAAATCAATTATCAAAATGTTCCAGAAGTTTTAGAATTTCGAACTCAAGTAAGAGATATTTGAAAAGGAACACATCATCTCGGGATTTTTAAAGCGTAAATTCTTACGGATCTCGAGTCCCAATTTACAAAACCCTTTACGTAAACAAAAGTGCCTAAGCCCGATTCTCGAATCAAAGCATACTAAATAATATATCATTATGAGTCCGAGATCCATATTTAAAATGTTACCCGAACAATCACTGCTACACGATCATTGTTCGTACACATCATGTACCGAACTCCGGAGGCCTCAACGGACCTTACCCGGACCACACACATTGTTCGTACACATCATGTACCGAACTCCGGAGGCCTCAACGGACCCTACCCGGCCACACACACTGTTCGTACACATCATGTACCGAACTCCGGAGGCCTCAACGGACCCTACCCGGCCACGACATCGTTCGTACACATCATGTACCGAACTCCAGAGGCCTCGTCAGACCCTACCTAGATCACACACCTTGTCCGTACACGTCATGTACCGGACTCCAGAGGCCTCGTCAGACCCTACCTGGATCACACACCTTGTTCGTACACATCATGTACCGAACTCCAGAGGCCTCGTCAGACCCTACCTGGAACACACACACATCGACACGACACAATTCATAATCATTAAATGTCAAGCCATTCCACATTACACCGAAATGTACAATCAAGTATGTAAACCAAAAAAACACAAACATCATGATCATCATAACGACTCTTAACCAACATAACACACCTTCGGTACCCAATACATTGAACAAACACGTGTACAACCATCTCATATGTACATCGCAATCCTGCACAAATGGCACAACACCTAACACGTATACCAATATATCGCTATTATCACAAAGCCTTCAAATTTCGGAAAACACAACCAACTCAAACGGAACATATTTACGGAGGCAAGCAAAATCGTCATACATATCATACGTAATTAATATTCACAAGATACAAGTCGTATAATAAGATACTTACCTTAATAACCGCTACTAAACGCTCCGAAGAACACGGTTTGACCGAGAAGCTCGGACCCCGAAGAAGACAATGAACGGAAGGGTTCCGACTCGAGTTCTTCACAAGAATTCGACCCTAACAACATAAATTCAATAAATCATCGATCATACGAGGAAGAATAATCGTAGAACGCCCGAAAACCCCTCTATGACATTTTACCGGACACCTTCAAGGCGTCGGCCAAGAACTCGACCAAAATAACGAATCGATACGATCCGACCATGGGTTAACAAGGGAAATGAGACAATACATCCTAATAATCATCAATCCATCAAAATCTTAAGTTAAATCGGATTAAACGGGCGAAATCGAACAAAATACCCAAAATCCCCAATTATCCAAAAGGGAGGGTTTCAAGAAATAATACCTTTGGAGATTCAAGTACTAAGATCCGTAGAACACGCGTTGGATTGATCGTCCGGGCTTCACTACCGGAGAAAAATGGTGAAAATCGACCCCCCGGATGAAGAAAGCTTGAGAGTTCTCCCCCCCTTAGCTCTCTCTCTCTCGCGCAGTGAAAATGGAGAAGAAATCGGCCGATTTCGTCTAATAAAGACGAATTTGCCTGATTGACCGCTGTGCAGCCGGCAGCCCAAAATTTACTCCTGTGTTTCGCGTTGTGCGCGGCACGGCTGCGTGTGCCGCGCACCGTCTGATCGGGTTTAGGTCGCGAAGACACTCGAGTGTGCCGCGGCACGGACAGTGTGCCGCGCACTGCTCGGCACCTTGTGCCGCGGCACGGATGGGTGTGCCGCGGCACACAGTCTGATTTGTTCGACCAACGATGAAGGAATTTGTGTGCCGCGCACGCACATCTTGTGCCGCGCCCACACCCCTATTAGGTTCCAAAATGATAAAAATGATCCTAAAGAGAATAAAACGATAGGAATCAATATTTGGGAACCAATAACACGAAATGGATCCACGGAAACCCCAAACGGCGGTTCGCACCACAATAACGAGAATACGGTTCAACGGTTGACAGGAAGGACACCTTTGAAAGGTACACGAGGGTCACTATGACCGAGAGATATACCAAAAATGAAAATACAAGGGAAAGAAAAGTACCGGATATTACAGACAACAATTACAGATTCGGATACCGTAACTTTGGGCAAATTACAAAATGGCCCAGACGCGGAAATCACGATCGTGATCGAATAACCAAACCGAAGATCACAACACGTCCAACAAAGTTAAACGGACTTGCGGGAAACTCAAACAGTTAGCTGACGAGATTCGCAAGAATCGAACTCAAGTGCGGAAAAGTCGCTAAAAAGCACGGAACTCAACAAAACAACACCCAAACGAACTCGGATGACAAAAAGTGTAGAATTAATCATTCTCGAAATGACGAAACGGTCATGAGCGAGTCGTCAAAACGGACTTCGGCCGAAAAAAGAAATTTACCGAAAATCGAAAATTGCGGATATTACAATATTCATCACTTATAATCCATCATAATGCGTTGTGGTGACGCACTTTGGCACATGAATATGTGGACGATAAAGGTTTTTCATTGTTAACACAATCCAGTTAACAAAATGCATACTGTTACACTCGTAACTAAGCATTTGGATGATGATAGGTATAGATGAATATGACATGTTGACCTATGCTACATAACCGCATCTACTGGTCTTGAGAATCCAACAAAACCGCCACCATGCACCACCGGGATCGAACATAAAGAAACGATTGAACCGGTGATAGGCAGTTGGTTTTATCGAACCTCTAGTGCTTTCTTGAAGATTTCACTCCCTTCACCAGCCACAAACACCACAAAATTTCATGAGCATGTATAAATGTATATTTAGGACTCCAAAACTATCAACCTCGTGGTCATAAACCGATCGAAAAGACATCGAACTGGTCGTTGGAATAGCTGGTGGTATGTGAAAACTTCATTTATGTGGTTCACCTCCTTCCAAGTCTCCAAATGGTACCAAAATTTGTGAGAAGGTAACCTTGGATGTTAGGAAGTACTCGTAAAAATTTCACTTTAAGACTTGGTCTAAAAGTTGGTGAACCGACCTTTACAATGACTGGTCCGCAAGTTGGACAACCATAAAACTCAGGTTTCATCAACTTATCAATCATTGTCAAAGGAACCACATAACATATAAATGTTATCACTTGAGTACGACCATTTGTGAACACAATCATAGCATCATAAGCCACCTAGGCTAATACTTATGATCATGTATGTATAAGGACTCAGTGAAAATGGAGGACTCAGCACCATGCTTATGCGAGTCGCTACATTATTCTTTTTAGCATATGAGGGTGTCATCTCCTAACCGTGCCAAAGAATAGGCTTTAATCAATGGACATGGCTAAGACGGATCATCGGGGGAGGGGGGGTCTTTGGCGTCACACATGCTTATGAAAACAAGATGCGGATGATATAAATATCATCATCGGTCATGAGCCCTTCTCATAACTCCACCAACGTACTTTGGTGTCTTTGATCCAGCTAGCTTCTTTGTTCAAAGAAAAAATGATGTCCATGGCAATACCGTGGTATATGGATCATCAAACTGTCCAAACTCCGGACTATTAAAGCCTAAATGTGTCAATGTCCTAATACATCTTCTGGTTACAAAAACCGATGCAAGTCGGACCATATTGACTCATGAATATTTCTCCTTTTCACATATCCAATACAAGTGATGCATAAGATTTTATTCTCACAAATCACAATGAGATGATATGAGTGATACACTTTGACATATATATCATCGAGTCATAACATGGTTCAATTGTTATGGAATATATGTGACTAGAAAACGCCATTCGGCATTCAACAACTTGAGCATTGTACTACTCATTGATTGTGATGACCTAGTCATCATAGTCATAATGGATTTATAACACGAAGTCCAAAAATATTGCGTTCCTTGGAAATAGCTTAATATCTACTCAATTTCGCTTGCAAAATTTTACAAATATGAGCATAGCGAACACTCTAACAACATAGAGATTTTATACCAGATACGATCAAAATGATCTATCATATTGAGTGCATAACATGGCAATATTAGATGCCTAAGGGGCAAAATTACGACACAAGCATGGTGTAAAACTACCATGCATACGCTCGACCTTCTTATAAGGAAACTGTTTTTCAACATTTGAACGATGACATTTTAGCGTACAATGCATACCAAAAATTGCATCATCTATGGCAAATTCGGACAAAAAGAGGTTTAAAAACATGTGTCATAAGACCACTTGCAAATTCAAGATGGGAACCTTGTTCACTAAAACAGCGGTAACTCCCTTGTTAGGAAGGATATGGATGAACAGTGAGATGTTTTGGAAACTAGACTTCCGTATCAATCTATCCATAGGTTGTGAACCACACGGATCATTAAACTCAGATCACAGTGCATGTTTTAATTGGCTGCTTTAGTATTTCCCAATTTTAGTGAGAAATCAAGGTTGAGACCATATCCAATGGCATAAGTGTTGATGCAAAACTATGGCAATGACAGCCATAGGTGCGTTTATACGTAGCAGGGTGTTCGATTTCTTATCTCGACTAATGATCCTTTCGGTAACTCCAACTTGGTAGACTTACAGAGAAAGTAGGAATGTCGTGTAATATTCCTACCTTTTATTTCCCGGTTTATTTGTTATTGTTCAATTTTAGTTGTTTACCTTGGACCGTTCCGGTTTATTGGATATTATTTTTCGTTGCTTGTATTTTCTCGGACCGTTGGGTCGGCATGTCGTGTAGTGGTTTTATCGTCTTTTTCAGTTGTGGTAGCGTCGTCATGTGACCAGAGGCTGTCTGGCATGACCTGTGCAAAACGGCGCAAGACCCGCGGCATTTTGTGCCATGTCTGTGCGCCGTGTCGCACAGGTGCGCGCACTGTCTCGCAACACGGTGCTAGACCAGCGGCACTTTGTGCCGTGTCTGTGCGCCGTGTCGCACAGGGGCCGCTCACTGACTTACAATACGGCGATGAACACGGCGCTAGTTGGGTCGTTTGTTGCGCCGTGTTCCATCCAGTATATATAGGACAGACGGGTGTTTTAACCCCATTTCCTCCTTTTCCTCTCGGTTTGTCACTCCTCCTTGGCGATTTTGAGCGATCTCACTCAGATATTACATTCCATCATCTTATAACTCAGAATTGGATATTCTAGCACGAATCAACCATCTTCCTTCCACCATTTTATCGTTTAATTGAGGTATTTTGGCATTATACCTAATGTTAGGGTTCTTTACTATAATTCATTTTTCTTTCCATTTTTGCTTCGATTGATGGTGGATTATAGTTATGTGATCATGGTTTTAGTTTTTCCTAGAAGTTTTGTGGATTAATTCCGAGTTTTTCCCTTCGTTAATCAAGTTTAACCCTTATGCCTTCATAATGTTCGGTGTATTGTCCCTAAGGGTAGAACGTCGTATGATTCGTGATTTTTCAGTGGGATTGTAGTTGATTGAGTCTCTATTGTTGTTAGGATCGGGAATTGGAGATAATTAGGACTGAAGCCTTTTTCGTTCGTCGTCCACTTCGTATTTTAGGAACCAAGGCAAGTACTTTATTGCTTTATATTATGGCATGCATTTTCGGTAATGATATTGTGATGTTGAAGTGTTGTAAGGATGTTCTCGGGGTACTCTCACATGGGATTGCTCGACGGGGCACATAGAGACTTGGCCGTGTGGTCTTGCATGAGGGTTACCTTCGAGGAGAGGTATTCTCACCTGGGGATTGGCTCTACGGGGCCCACAGGGACTTGGCCGAGTGGTCTTGCGCGAGAATTACCTTGAGTGATATTTTTTATTGATGAATGATGATGGATATTCCAGAATATCATGACTATGAAATGTTTTATAAATGATTTTTGGAAATGCCTGTGTATTAAAATACTGTAATATTGTACTTGCACTAGCTGTTGTTGCTAACCCCTCATTGGGGTGGAATGTTTATGCATTTCATGTGGTATCGAGAATCAGGAGCCTACACGTGGTCCACACGGAGTTGACGGGCAGCTGAGATGTTAAAGAGCTCGAGTCAGTGTTTTGGAATGTGTCTGTTTTTATTTCATTTTTTAATAATGTACTGGAATACGATGTTGTTGGTCGGGTGATGTCCTTGGATTATATTTTAAACTGTACTAAACTTGCACATTCTGGCCGAGGCCACAGCCCCGCTTTATTTCTGTTTTCGTATTATTGAGTTATTGTGTGTGTTTGTGATGTCAGTCTGGTAGGTCCTGCCTGTGGGTCCTACGACGTGTAATTACCTGTAAGAGAATTGGCGTGTTACATTTATGGTATCAGAGCCTAGGTTCGGAAATACCTAGGCCTTTGGTTATTGGGTCTGTCAAGTCCTTAGAGTCATGTAAACTGACCGAGCTTAACATCTGGCGCTGCTGTCGAACCGTGTGACCCGTGGTAGTAAGACTTCTTGAAACTCTTCGTATATTTTATTGCTTTCGTAGTAGCATAAACCTGAATTCCTAGAATTGTGAACTGTGTTGATAATTTTCAACTCTTTTATCTTTTAGCATGATGAGAGGGCGTGGCAGACGTGGTCGCGGCAGAGGCCGTGGACGTGGCATTGTTCTTGAGTCTGATACGCGCATCTGGCTCAGCGCCCCATACGGTTCCAAACACCGACTCTTTGAATCCTGGCGGTCAGCCAGATCCTTCTGTTAATCAAGAACCGTCGGCTGAGCCTAATGTGAATGCCGGCATAACTGCTATACTTCAACACGTATCAGCACAATTAGTTCAGTTGAATGAGGCTGGGCACCGTGACCAGCCGACAGATGAGATTGTTGGGGCTACTAAGTGGCTTTAGGGAGTGATGAAAATGCAACCTCCCCGTTTCGTTGAAGCGTCTGATACATTGGGCTGGGAGGGTTGTTTGTTCCGGTTTGGCAAAATCTTCGATGCTATTGCTTTCCCAGAGGAGAGACGGGTTCCTATTGTTCAGTACTTTCTTGACAAGGAAGCCGCGGACTGGTGGGAAGCTGTTGGGCCTACGGATTGTGTGGCCACCTGGGCCGAGTTTAAAGTTGCCGTGGAAGAAGAGTATTGTCCTTGGACAGTTAAGGAGAAACGCATTGCAGATTTCTATAATTCAACTCCACAGAATGTATCTATCACTGAAGCTATCGTTTCATATAATCAGCAGCTGGGCTACGTTCGTGAGCAAGTGAAGACTGAGGCGGATAAGATCTGTTATTTTGATTTGCGGATGAAACCCAGGATTTGAGAGGGTATGGCAGGCTTTCTATGTGCTACTTTGAAAGAATACCAGGACCGTGCTTTGTCCATTGAGATGGTTATTTCTGCGTCAGGATCGGGCACCGAGAACAAGAAGCCGAAGACGACTGGTGGTTTTTCAGGAAACAAGGGCAGTGGATTTCGTAAACCTCAGGCTTCTCACTCTGGTATCGGGAAACCGGTTCATCAAGCTTATAGTGCTCCAAGTACACGACCGGACCATCCCTTTTCATCTGGCAGAGGGCTATGTTTTAATTATAATCAAGTGGGTCACAAATTCAGAGATTGTCCTGTACCTCATACGACTTGCTATTCGTGCGGACAAACCTGTCACAG
The DNA here is from genome assembly GCA_033398695.1 of Orobanche coerulescens. Taxonomy (NCBI): domain Eukaryota; kingdom Viridiplantae; phylum Streptophyta; class Magnoliopsida; order Lamiales; family Orobanchaceae; genus Orobanche; species Orobanche coerulescens. The sequence continues at coordinate 138,099,147 of CM065814.1, read as the reverse complement.
AGCTGCCTATTGTGAGGTTGCCACCAGGCTCAACAAGCAACATAATTCGGCGCCAACTCCTAGTGTGAATCCGGGGGCTACATCTGGTCAACCGCAACAAACTTTTGGACGAGTCAGAGGCCGAGGTCGGTCAGATCGTCAGACTGCATCAAGTGTGGGTTCGGTTAAGCCGAGGGTGTATCATATGAGGCGCGCGGACGATGCAGAGGCTCCGGTAGCTGCAGGTACCTCGTAGATACTTTCTCAGCCTATTTCTAAATTATTTGATTCGGGAGCTACGCATTCTTTTATTGCACTTGACTGTGTGTATTGTTTGGGTCTTGATTGTTTTATTGAGTGTGAACCGTTTGTGGTGGGTACTCCGAGTGGGGAGCATTTGGTTGGTAATTGAGAGGTTAGGAATTGCCCTGTGTACATTGGGAGTCGGGATTGGCCTTCGGACCTCATTGTTGTAGATCTGAAGGGTGAGGATGTGATTCTTGGAGATGATTGGTTGGTTCGGCATAGCGCTATTATGAACTATCAGACTCGAACCATTTCTATATTAGCTGAGGATGGTGTCGAGCATACTTTCGTGGGTCGTAAGCCGGGTAGTTCGGGAAAAATGATTTCAGCCGTCAAGGCGATGAAATTACTGAATCAAGACTGTATCGATTATTGGTGCTATGCTCTGAGTACCGATTGTAATATCCGGAATTTCTACTACTGTTTTTTAGTATTATTTTATCCGAGTTATATTGTACAACGTGGAATCTGTACAGTATGGATAAAACAATTGAAGGACTGAGACATCTGTATTGGTATAATTACTGTACTTGGTCGACAATTGCAGTTGATGATATTGTGTATCGTATGAGAATATTATTGGAAGTAGTATATGTATCCGGTATGCCGTATGTCGTATTCTGTATGTCGAGACATTGGACAAGAATAGCTGAAAATGGCTAAGTGTAGCATTATTAGTGCATGCTAATATACATGCCTATCGCACACTATCGTGCAGGCACGCTAATGGTAAAGGATAGCGCACGCTAGTACAGACCAGATCAGAAGGAATCTATGTTTGGACCTGGTCACTTTCGGCGCATGTGCCGACAAGGTCAACAGATGTTTGTTGTGAAGGGTTAGCACATGCTAATGCACATTGTTATCGCACGCTAACATCAGATCGGTCCAAAGAGAATTTTATCCTTGTCAGGGCTTTCGGCATGTGGGGACACGGGGTAGGTGCAAACTGTACCAATGAGTAGCGCACACTATGGATGAAAGTTTGCGTATGCTAAGTAGAGGCCTTTACGGACGCTATTGCATGGGCATTGCGTACGTAAATCATTGTATGCAGTTAGGCAGTAGCCTCTGGACTGCGATAGCGCACGCTAACAAAGACAGTTAGCGCACGCTAAGCTTGTAACGTACGTTAAATGAAGATGTTAGCGTACGTTAATAATGTACAGTATATATATCAGTGCAGTTGGTCATTATTCGTCATTTCCATCCATTTCTTCATGTGAACCGATAAAGAGAGCCTTGAGAAGTAATTGAGGTTCCCAAACACTGAGAGATGATGATCTTTAACAATATTAAGGTGGAGAGCATGGATTAAAGCCTTGTTCTTGAAGTTATTCATGATTCTTGGAAAGGAGTTCAATTGTTCTTCTTCTTGGTTCATCTATACAAGGTAATTTCGTATCCCTTTGAGAGTGGTTCGTTTTTAAGGATGATTATTTGTGAGGAAGCGAGTTCAATTATCTTGTGATGATGTTATATAAGATTTAATGGGATTTTGATAAGAGTTCTTGGATGTTAATTAAGATTCTCCATACTTTAAGAATTGTGTTTCGTTTAAACCCGATGAAAGATGGATTTCTGAATTATGTTGATTTCATATGAATCATGATATGAGGTTGTATTCCAGATTAAGTATGATATGATATGATGATTATGTATATGTGGTGTTGATGTTTTGGATATGAATACGGGATATTCGTATCTAGAGCTAAGATATGTGTTTTGATATAATATTCGTATAAGAACACGAATATGATTTCGTGTATGGTGATGAGATTGAATTTGGAAAAGTTATGGTTAATCTTGGAGCATAATTTCCTTTTCATTCGTATTCGTAGTCGCAAGGTGTTAGTCGATGCTTGGAATGCATGTAACTGTACAGCATTAGCGCACGCTAAGCTTACTGGCTAGCGCACGCTAAAGGGGGCGACTTAGCGCACGCTACGTTATGCGTTTAAAGTGCGCTAAGTAGGCAGACAGTGCAGTATTTTCGTGTTGTGGTTATGAATTCATTATGGTTTGAATTGGATTGATCAGACTAATGGTTAATCGAGATATTGTAGAACCGTTGGTTTGTTGATTGGATTGTTGATTGTTATCGAACTTGTTGTTTATCGAATTACTGTAATAGGTTGAGATTATTGATGGGTGATTAGAACCATGTGTTGCGCTCGTGTTCGAGAATGTTCGTAGATTACTTTGGTCGGGGCTGAGGAGTGCGTAGACGAGAACAAGAAAATTGGTAACGACTTCATCGGTATCGAGGCAAGTTATTACTTGCTCAGTTTATAATATTTAATGAATGGTTTCCGTTTCATTCGTTTATAATTTGTATAGCAATGTTTATAATCGTAATCACAAGAGATTTGGGATTATAAGTTGTATTCGAGTTTTGGGAATTAAATCATAATGTATATGATTTACAATTGTTGTTGGTATACTTGGTATCGAGGATACATTGTGGTATAGACGAAGACGTGAATTATCTACCATCCGTAACATTTTGGATCGTTGAATATTCAGAATAATGGTTCGTGATGGTTCTGACATCGAGATTGTTCTCGAAGGACTCGGGGCAAGTACTCTAATCATTTTTATCATTTTTGTCGATTATGTTGTGATACATTCGTGTATCGTTGTTGTCATGCATTTGTGCATTGTTGTTGTCGTACATTGTGTACTATTGTTTTGTGCAGTTGTGCATTGTTGTCATATGTACACCATGCGTTGGTCCGACGGGATCAACATGGGATATCTATAGTTGTGTGCGCTGGATCGTTGGACAGGTAACCACCATGCGTTGGTCCGACAGGATCATCATGGGGATCTATAGCTGTGTGCGCTGGATCGTTTGATTACCATATGTGTTATTGTTGTACATATGTATATTATGGGTTGCCAAAGTATACAATGTCATTATTGATGTGAGCATATTAATGTTGTTATATGAGTATGCATTTATAGGTCTTGTGTTAGGACCATGTCCGTATATTGTGTTGATCTGATCTTGGATTAGACTGACGTGATTTCGTCGTGGCATTTCATATCTTGAGGTATGTTCCATATTTCCTTTGGTATTTGTCTTTGATGGACAATCGATTATCGTGTTGAGATGTGATGATGTTACCTGATAGATTGGGTTGGACAGAGTTAGTATATTTCGTAACAGTGAGTTATGATAATGTTTTGAGAACCTTCAGTATTGTTGAGATACGATATTTCGGTATGAGCTTATTGTGTGTTTGAAAGGATACGAGATGTGAACTTTGGTTATTATTATCACTAGTTAGTAAAGTTATGGCGGTAAGATTACATTGGTCGTATTCTTACTTAGTATTTTCATTGGTATGTAATTATTGCTGTGATGTGATGGTTATCATTGTTGGATATTATGGCTGACCCCGTCGTGGGCTTTCTTTTTAGGTTCTTGGAATATCAAGCTTGTACCGGTCGTGGAGAGATGAACTTCCCGGTGGATACTGGCTAGGGCATGTATTTGTGTATTGAGTTTCCTGATCAGTTCTTGTATTCCGCTGCTAGAGTATTTTTATTGTTTGTTTTTTTCGCTGCGTGAGTATTTTTAAATGGCCTATTGGTATCTGGTAACTTTGGTTACTTTGGCAATCGTCTTCTAAAATATTTTGTCGGTACGTGTAAGCGATAACTTAACGTATGTTTTTTTTTAAACTGTTGAGTTCTGGCATTTCAGACCTTGTTCTTTCAAATGAGATTTTACGACGGTTTTTGTTAAACGGGTTTTAAGTCTCCGAATGTTTTGAATAGATAATACCGTCGTTAGCCTCTTGGGCAGTTGTAAATATTTGCGAAAACATCTTTTAGCCTTGTGGGTTCCATCTCGGGACCCACGTCGCTGTAATATTCCTGGATGGCTCTGGAGGTGTTACGGAATATGGTATCGGAGCTTAGGTTGAGAAAACCTAGGCAGTTGGGTCGTGTTTTTGTCGCTCATTCGAGTTGTCGATTTGACTAATACTAGAGCCCTAGATTTTTGTTGTTCACTTGGGCTTGTGTGTTATGTGATTTACCAGTGTGGTACTGGGTTGTTGTAAATTTTTCCAAATGGTGTTAATGTGTTTCTTCAGATAGAGTTGTATTGTGTTCTCGAGTTGAACTGAGTTTTCAAAATGAGTGTTTAATGTCTGTGTCGAGTATTTTCTAGAGTCGAGACATGTGCCAGTATCACGGGGAATCGTCGGCTTCACGATCTGTAAGTATTTGGATTCTTGAATTGTATTGAGATTTATTATCGTTCTAAGTTGATATGCTTTGAGATTCAGCAGAATATTATGCGTTACAGTATAAGGTGACAGAGTTGGGACAGGATTGATGATCTTGAGAAGTTATGATTTTGGAAATCAATATGTCGGTTAGATTTCGGAACAGAGTTGTGCATTTGCGAGAAATGTTGTGGATTGTTGAGAAGAACATGTAGTCATGTTAGTTCATTTTATGATATAAGAAACTGTTTTTGAGCATTTGAAAATGATACTTTTCAAAATGAATGTTTCACGGATGTTTTACCGGAAAAGGATTTTTTGGCCCAGACCCAATCGATTTTAAAATAGTTTTATAACTCAGGACTTGAGGTCCGAAAAGGGCTTTTCTACTTTTTAAACTTCTTGTAATGTGGAACGGGAATTAGTCTGAGACCTAATGTTTCAAAAAGGGCTTTTTCATGTTTTCTTAAAACTCCCGAGATTGGTAAGACACCTTACCAATCGTTTGTCTATTCTATTACTGCCTTTTGAGGTTTTGGTTTACTTGTTCAAATGAAACTTCTCGGGAAGTCTTTCGATGTGTTGATTTGTTTCAATGTTTTGTCATAGCATATTTGAGGTGATCCAGAATGGGTTAATGATTGACGTTGCGAGTCATATGTGGAAAAGGAGTTTTTAGTCGGAGTTTATATATATTGAGATTTTGGAACTCTATCATGTGGTTTTCCGATGAAATATCAGTTGATATTAGTGACGAACCTAATTAGTATACAGGAGTATGGATGTGGTCAATCATTTGCATAGTTTTCATTTTAAAACTTCGAAATCGTGTGGATTCGAAGGAAACTGTTATCGAATACTTGGCACCAGCGAGCCGATTTAATTTTTTTGAAAATTGATTTTGTGGTCTTACCAAACTTTATGTTTCGAGTTTTGAAAATTTTTGTAAGAACTTTCGAAAATTTGTCTTCTTGACGAGACTATATGATTTCAAACTGGTTTTGAAAATGTGATTGATATACATACGCATTTAGTGCATAGTGCATATCATGGTGAAGTTAGGAGTGTGACTCACGAACTGGATAATACATCAGTATGGTACAATGAAAAGAGGTTTGAACTTTAGTATGGTAGTTTGGTTATCCAGGGATGATCGGTTGGTTTATCGGATAAGAGAAATATGCTGCGGGTTGTAGATTCATGTACATGGTGTGATTTTGGAACGTCGGGTCTGGTGAAACTGGGGCGTATGTGCTATGTGACTCTATTAGTGTGGTAGTAGCGCGTTTTTACCATAGTGATTTTTGGATGATTTCTTTGTAAGTGTGGATTTGGGGATGGTGACCCCATGCTGGTTGTTTTGGATATTGAGTGGTCGTTCCCACTCCATGTATGATTGGATATGTTCGTCGGTTTGTGATTGGTTGTTCGTATGCCGAGGAATATGTTCACTAGTCGGGTATGTTTATTGAGATCCATTGTATGTGATTGGTGTGTCGTTTTGAGAACTTTATTAGTTCGTATATCGATTTCTGTGGTTGTGTTGATCGTGTTGGAGTTTACCGTGTGAGGGTATTCTTGATTATCATTGATCGTTCGTCGGTAATATTGGAGTTTATCATGTTGATGATATTCTCGGCTGTGTTTTGACATTTGGATTGGTCGTATTAGAGTTTATCATGTCGATGATATTCTTGGTTAATTTATTGGTTGATCATTGTTGGTGATCATCTGAGCGTTCAGATTTTGTGTCGATGTTTCGGGATTTGTTGCTATTGTGTTGGGCAGTTGTCTCACAAATGTATCGTGTATTATTGGTTTTTATCGGAATTGGGACTTGATTATACGATCAGGCAGACAAGGTTTGATACGGATAGATTAATTCATCCAAAGACGATATATTTTGTTGAGACTCATGGAATTGTGATGGTAAGCGTGTTGAAGCTTTACAGTGGAGTCACTTGCTAGTATCTCAGGAGATCGTCGACTCTGCGCATTTGTAAGTATGCTATTTTGCTTATTTGGTAATAATGATGATTGATCGTTGTTGTGATGGTTTCGGGATATTTGGTATAACAGTTTGTTTGTTTCTTTATGGTGGATTGCAAGTTTCGAGGACGAAACTTATTTTAAGTGGTGTAGTATGTAATATCCGGAATTTCTACTACTGTTGTTTAATATTATTTTATCCGAGTTATATTGTACAGCATGGAATCTGTATAGTATGGATAAAACAATTGAAGGACTGAGACATCTGTATTGGTATAATTATTGTACTTGGTCGATAATTGCAGTTGAGGATATTGTGTATCGCATGAGAATATTATTGGAAGTAGTATACGTATCCGGTATGCCGTATGTTCGTATTCTGTATGTCGAGACATTGGATAAGAATAGCTGAAAATGGCTAAGTGTAGCATTATTAGCGCATGCAAATATACATGCCTAGCGCACGCTATCATGCAGGCACGCTAGTGGTAAAGGATAGCGCACGCTAGTACAGACCAGATCAGAAGGAATCTATGTGTGGACCCAGTCACTTTCGGCGCATGTGCCGACAAGATCAACGGATGTTTTTTATGAAAGGTTAGCGCACGCTAATGCACATTGTTAGCGCGCGCTAACATCAGATCGGTCCAAAGGGAATCTTATCCTTGTCAGGGCTTTCGGCATGTGGGGACACGGGGGTAGGTGCAGACTGTAGCAAGTCAACTATGAGTAGCGCACGCTATGGATGAAAGTTTGCGTACGCTAAGTAGAGGCCTTTACGTACACTATTGCATGGGCATTGCATACGTAAATCATTGTATGCAGTTAGGCAGTAGCCTCTGGACTGCGATAGCGCACGCTACAAAGACAGTTAGCGCACGCTAAGCTTGTAACGTACGTTAAATGAAGATGTTAGCGTACGTTAATAATGTACAGTATATATATCAGTGCAGTTGGCTATTATTCGTCATTTCCATCCATTTCTTCATGTGAACCGATAGAGAGAGCCTTGAGAAGTAATTGAGGTTCCCAAACACTGAGAGATGATGATCTTTAACAAGATTAAGGTGGAGAGCATGGATTAAAGTCTTGTTCTTGAAGTTATTCATGATTCTTGGAAAGGAGTTCAATTATTCTTCTTCTTGGTTCATCTATACAAGGTAGTTTCCTATCCCTTTGATAGTGGTTCATTTTTAAGGATGATTACTTGTGAGGAAGCGAGTTCGATTATCTTGTGATGATGGTATATAAGATTTAATGGGATTTTGATAAGTGTGCTTGGATGTTAATTAAGATTCTCCACACTTTAAGAATTGTGTTTCGTTTAAACCCGATGAAAGATGGATTTCTGAATTATGTTGATTTCATATGAATCATGATATGAGGTTGTATTCCAGATTAAGTATGATATGATATGGTGATTGTGTATAGGAGGTGTTGGTGTTTTGGATATGAATATGGGATATTCGTATCTAGAGCTAAGATATGTGTTTTGATATAATATTCATATAAGAACACGAATATGATTTCGTGTATGGTGATGAGATTGAATTTGGAAAAGTTATTATTAATCTTGAAGCATGATTTCCTTTTCATTCGTATTCGTAGTCGCAAGGTGTTAGTCTATGCTTGGAATGCATGCAATTGTACAGCATTAGCGCACGCTAAGCTTACTGGCTATCGCACGCTAAAGGGAGCGACTTAGCGCACGCTACGTTATATGTTTAACATGCGCTAAGTAGGTAGACAATGCAATATTTTCATGTCGTGGTTATGTATTCATTATGGTTTGAATTGGATTGATCTGACTAATGGTTAATCGAGATATTGTAGAACCGTTGGTTTGTTGATTGGATTGTTGATTGTTATCGAACTTGTTGTTTATCGAATTACTGTAATAGGTTGAGATTATTGATCGGTGATTAGAACTACGCGTTTCGGCCATGTTCGAGAATGTTCGTATATTGCTTTGGTCGGGGCTGAGGAGTGCGTAGACGACGACAAGGAAATTGGTAACGGCTTCATTGGTATCGAGGCAAGTTATTACTTGCTCAGTTTATAATATTTAATGAATGGTTTCCGTTTCATCCGTTTATAATTCGTATAGCAATGTTTATAATCGTAATCACATGAGATTTGGGATTATAAGTTGTATTCGAGTTTTGGGAATTAAATCATAATGTATGTGATTTACTATTGTTGTTGGTATACTTGGTATCGAGAATACATTGTGGTATAGACGAAAATGTGAATTATCTACCATCCGTAACATTTTGGATCGTTGAATATTCAGAATAATGGTTCGTGATGGTTCAGAAATCGAGATTGCTCCCGAAGGACTCGGGGCAAGTACTCTAATCATTTTTGTCATTTGTATCGATTATGTTGTGATACATTCGTGTACCGTTGTTGTCATGCATTTGTGCATTGTTGTTGTCGTACATTGTGTACTGTTGTTTTGTGCAGTTGTGCATTGTTGTCATATGTCCACCATGTGTTGGTCCAACGGGATCAACAAGGGATATCTATAGCTGTGTGCGCTGGATCGTTGGACAGGTAATGCCACCACGCGTTGGTCCGACGGGATCATCATTGGGATCTATAGCTGTGTGCGCTGGATCGTTTGATTACCATATGTGTTATTGTTGTACATATGTATATTATGGGTTGCCATAAGTATACAATCGTTATTGATGTGAGCATATTGACGTTGTCATATGAGTATGTATTTGTGGGTCTTGCGTTACCATGTCCGTATGTTGTGTTGATCTGATCTTGGATTAGACTGACGTGATTTCGTCGTGGAATTTCATATCTTGAGGTATGTTCGGTATTTCCGTTGGTATTTGTCTTTGATGTACAATCGATTATCGTGTTGAGATGTGATGATGTTACCTGATAGATTGGGTTGGACAGAGTTAGTAGATTTCGTAACAGTGAGTTATGATAATGTTTTGAGAACCTTCAGTATTGTTGAGATACGATATTTCGGTATGAGCTTATTGTGTGTTTGAAAGGATACGAGATGTGAACTTTGGTTATTATTATCACTAGTTAGTAAAGTTATGGCGGTAAGATTACATTGGTCGTATTCTTACTTAGTATTTTCATTGGTATGTAATTATTGCCGTGATGTGATGGTTATCATTGTTGGATATTATGGCTGACCCCGTCGTGGGCTTTCTTTTTAGGTTCTTGGACTATCAAGCTTGTACCGGTCGTGGAGAGATGAACTTCCCGGTGGATACTGGCTAGGGCATGTATTTGTGTATTGAGTTTCCTGATCAGTTCTTGTATTCCGCTGCTAGAGTATTTTTATTGTTTGTTTTTTTCCGCTGCGTGAGTATTTTTAAATGGCCTATTGGTATCTGGTAACTTTGGTTACTTTGGCAATCGTCTTCTAAAATATTTTGTCGGTACGTGTAAGCGATAACTTAACGTATGTTTTTTTTTTAAACTGTTGAGTTCTGGCATTTCAGACCTTGTTCTTTCAAATGAGATTTTACGACGGTTTTTGTTAAACAAGTTTTAAGTCTTCGAATGTTTTAAATAGATAATACTGTCGTTAGTCTCTTGGGCATTTGTAGATTTTTGCAAAAACGTCTTTTAGCCTTGTGGGTTCCATCTCGGGGCCCACGACGCTGTAATATTCCTGGATGGCTCTGGGGGTGTTACACCGATGATGGTGGAATTGATCTATCATCGATTCCAGTTGTGAGCGAGTATCCTGATGTATTTCCGGATGATCTTTCGGGTTTACCCCCACCTAGAGATGTAGAGTTTTCCATTGATCTTGAGTCGAGTGCAACACCTGTTTCTCGTGCAGCGTATCGTTTGGCGCCTACTGAGATGTTAGAACTGAAAAAGCAGTTGGGCGAGCTTCTTGACAAAGGGTATATTCGATCGAGTGCGTCACCTTGGGGTGCACCAGTCCTCTTCGTTAAGAAGAAAGATGGCTCGTTCCGTCTGTGCATCGATTATCGGGAGTTGAACAAGCTGACCATCAAGAACAAGTATCCGTTGCCCCGTATTGATGACTTGTTCGACCAACTTCAGGGAGCTACTGTTTTCTCTAAGATCGACTTGCGTTCGGGATATTATCAACTTAGGATTCGGGATTCATACATTCCGAAGACTGCTTTTCGTACCCGTTATGGTCACTATGAGTTCGTGGTTATGCCGTTTGGGTTAACTACTGCTCCTGCCGTGTTTATGCAGTTGATGAATAAAGTCTTCGTTGATTATCTCGATAAATTTGTGGTCATTTTCATTGACGATATTCTTATATACTCACAGAACGAGGTAGATCACGCTAAACACCTCCATATAGTGTTGAACACCTTGAGGATAGAGAAACTTTACGCAAAGTTTTCTATGTGTGAGTTTTGGCTTAAGAGAGTAACCTTTCTTGGGCACGTAATTTCAGCTGAAGGAGTTCAGGTGGATCCTCATAAAATAGCGGCAATTATTGAATGGGAACCACCTAGGAATGAGAAGGAGACACGGAGTTTCTTGGGACTTGTCAGGTATTACCGTAGGTTTGTCGAGGGATTTTCGAAAATCGCTCGACCACTTACTCCGTTGCTCCAGAAATCCCAGAAGTTCGAATGGAGTGTGGAGAGACATAACAGTTTTTATGAGTTAAAGAGGCGGTTAACTTCGGCGCCAGTATTGTCATTACCTCAGGGTACTGGAGATTTTGTTGTCTATAGTGATGCTTAGGGTCTCGGACTGGGATGTGTTCTAATGCAGAGAGCTAGGGTTATTGCTTATGCATCTCGACAGTTGAAACCATATGAAGCAAATTACCCTACACATGATTTGGAGCTAGCTTCAGTTGTTTTCACTTTAAAAATTTGGAGGCGCTATCTCTACGGGACATCGTGTAAGATTTACATGGATCACAAGAGTCTGAAGTACATCTTCAGTCAGAAGGGATTGAACATGAGGCAGCGTAGGTGGCTGGAATTAATTAAAGACTACGACCTTGAGATTCTTTATCATCCGGGCAAGGCGAATGTTGTGGCTGATGCCTTGAGTCGTAGGCCGATGGCTTTGCAGATGTTGGAGGTACTTACGCCTCAGAACGGAATCCAACAGGATTTGATTCGTCAGAATATCGATGTTTGGGTTCAGAGAGTTCACGGTCAGCTGTGTTTGTTAGAGATCACTTTGTCTTTGATTGATGATATCAAGACGAAACAGTATGATGACCCGTTCGTAGTCCAGTTGAGGGAGGACGTAGAGAAAGGAAAAGCTCCGGGATTTGTAGTTCATGATGACGGAATGTTAAGATTTCACGGCAGGTTGTGTGTCCCGTGCGATATTGAGTTGAGACAGAAGATTTTGAGAGAAACTCACAGTATGCCTTATTCCATACATCCGGGTACAAACAAAATGTATAAAGAAGTAAGGAGTAACTACTGGTGGAGTAATTTGAAGACAGACATTAACGAGTTTGTGTCGAGGTGTTTAACCTGTCAGCAGGTTAAGATCTAGCATCAGCGACCCGCGGGGCTATTACGACCACTTCCTATCCCGGAGTGGAAATGGGAGGATATCTCCATGGATTTCATTACCAGTATGCCTAAGACTAGGACCGGAATGAACATGATTTGGGTCATTGTCGACCGACTAACCAAATCTGCCCATTTCCTGGGTATTAAGGATACTTGGGGACCGGAGAGATTGGCACAGGTATTTATTGCGGAGATCGTGAGATTGCATGGGACTCTTAAGAGTATTGTTTAAGATCGAGATGGCCGATTCGTATCACATTTATGGTAGGCTGTTCATCGGGCCTTGGGGACTGAGTTGAGACTCAGTACATCATATCACCCTCAGACAGACGGACAGTCAGAGCAGACTATACAAACACTGGAGGACATGTTGAGAGCATGTGCTTTAGATTGGAAAGATGATTCGGAGTCACATCTGCCATTATCCGAGTTCACGTACAACAACAATTGACATGCCTCGATTAAAATGGCACCATTTCAGGCCTTGTACGGAAGAAGGTGTAGATCACCTTTATGTTGGGATGACGCGTCTGATTTGATAGGTACTGAACCGGATTTGGTAGTTTAGACGAGAGAAAAAATTGCTCTGATCCGTGATAGGCTATTGACGGCTCAGAGTCGACAGAAGTCCTATGCCGACACGTGTCGCCGACCGTTGGAGTTTGAGGTTGGAAATCACATTTTATTGAAGGTGTAGCCAACTCGAGGAGTTTACCGCTTCGGTCGGAAGGGTAAACTTAGCCCGAGGTATGTTGGACCCTTTGAGATTTTTGAGCGGGTTGGGGATCTCACCTACCGGTTGGGTCTTCCGCCGTCATTAAGTCACGTGCATAATGTGGTTCACGTCTCACAGTTGAGGAAATACGTGTCGTATCCTAGCCATATTATTGATTTCGGGGAGATTGCATTGGGATCCGACGTCACCTTTGAAGAGAATCCTATTCGGATCTTGGAACGTCGGGTGAAACAACTTAGACTTAAAACTATTCCGTTGGTGCAGGTGTAATGGTCAAGACATGGGACGGAGTAAGATACATGGGAAACCGAGGACAGCATGAAGTCGAAGTATCCGGAGTTGTTCACATTTTAAGTTTCGGGACGAAACTTTTTGTTAGAGGGGAGGAATGTAATATTCGTACCGTTTATTTCCCAGTTTATTTGTTATTGTTCGATTTTGGTTGTTTACCTCGGACCGTTCCGGTTTATTGGATATTATTTTTCGTTGCTTGTATTTTCTCGGACCATTGGGTCGGCATGTCGTGTTGTGGTTTTATCGTCTTTTTCAGTTGTGGTAGTGTCGTCATGTGACCAGAGGCTGTCTGGCATGACCTGTGCAAAACGGCGCAAGACCCGCGGCATCTTGCGCCGTGTCGCACAGGTGCGCGCACTGTCTCGCAACACGGCGCAAGACCAGCGGCACTTTGCACCGTGTCGCACAGGGGCCGCTCACTGACTTACAATACAGCGATGACACGGCGCTAGTTGGGCCGTTTGTTGCGCCGTGTTCCGTCCAGTATATATAGGACATACGGGTGTTTTAACCCCATTTCCTCCTTTTCCTCTCGGTTTGTCACTCCTCATTGGCAATATTGAGCGATCTCACTCAGATATTACATTCCATCATCTTATAACTCGGAATTGGATATTCTAGCACGAATCAATCATCTTCCTTCCACCATTTCATCGTTGAATTGAGGTATTTTGGCATTATACCTAATGTTAGGGTTCTTGACTATAATTCATTTTCTTTCCATTTTTGCTTCGATTGATGGTGGATTATAGTTATATGATCATGGTTTTAGTTTTCCCTAGAAGTTTTGTGGATTAATTCTGAATTTTTCCCTTCGTTAATCAAGTTTAACCCTTATGCCTTCATAATGTTCGGTGTATTGTCCCTAAGGGTAGAACGTCGTATGATTCGTGATTTTTCAGTGGGATTGTAGTTGATTGAGTCTCTATTGTTGTTAGGATCGGGAATTGGAGATAATTAGGACTGAAGCCTTTTTCGTTCGTCGTCCACTTCGTATTTTAGGAACCAAGGCAAGTACTTTATTGCTTTATATTATGGCATGCATTTTCGGTAATGATATTGTGATGTTGAAGTGTTGTAAGGATGTTCTCGGGGGGGCACACAGAGACTTGGCCGTGTGGTCTTGCATGAGGGTTACCTTCGAGGGGAGGTATTCTCACCTGGGGATTGGCTCGACGGGGCCCACAGGGACTTGGCCGAGTGGTCTTGCGCGAGAATTACCTTGAGTGATATTTTTGATTGATGAATGATGATGGATATTCTGGAATATCATGACTATGAAATGTTTTATAAATGATTTTTGGAAATGCCTGTGTATTAAAATACTGTAATATTGTACTTGCACTAGTTGTTGTTGCTAACCCCTCGTTGGGGTGGAATGTTTATGCATTTCAGGTGGTATCGAGAATCAGGAGCCTACACGTGGTCCACACGGAGTTGACGGGCAGCCGAGATGTTAAGGAGCTCGAGTCAGTGTTTTGGAATGTGTCTGTTTTCGTTTCATTTTTTAATAATGTACTGGAATACGATGTTGTTGGTCGGGTGCTGTCCTTGGATTATATTTTAAACTGTACTGAACTTGCACATTTTGGCCGAGGCCACGGACCCACTTTATTTCTGTTTACGTTTTCGTATTATTGAGTTATTGTGTGTGTTTGTGATGTCAGCCTGGTAGGCCCTGGTGGGTCCTACGGCGTGTAATTACCCGTAAGAGAATTGGGGTGTTACATGTCGGTACAGCTAAGGCTGTTTAAAAACCACTTATTCTGTTTGAACTTTCAAAGCATAAACCACTACGCCATAGATGGCCTACGGCAAGAAGCAAAAAAAACGTTGCTGTAGACAAGAAAATCAAAACGGCAACACTTTTTTGGTGTTGCACTTTTCACCGCTGCCGTAGGTCCCTATAGCAACACTTATTTCACCTACTGCAACACCACTCCTTTTGTTGCCATAAGACTGCAAGGCATCGTTACCTATAGTCTACAGCAACATTAAACAAGTGTTGCAGCAGAGGCCAATTTTCTGTAAAATTAGGGAGCCACAGATGGGGCCCACATAGTGGGCCCTACACAGTGGGCCCCATATATGGGCCCCACATGTGGGGCCCGATGTGGGCCCCATACTTGTTAGGGAACCCTGTTGCAACACTTTTTAAGTTTCTGCAACACTTTTTAGTAAGTAACTTCAACGTTTTTTTGTCCACAACAACGTTCTTTTGTCTACAGCAACATTTTTCTTGTCTACAACAACGTTTTTTTTGTCTACTGCAACACTTTCACAAAAAAAAATTGATAGGAAATATTTGTTTATATTAATTACCAATTGTTTTAGGAGAAAGTAAAAAGACTGTAAATAGATTCAATCAATTGTATTCATAACACTGATAGAAGGGCCTTTATATAGGCATTATAATGAGAGTCCTTCCATACATATGATTCCTAGATAAGGTAAGACATCTAATAGGATCCTACTACCTCTAGAAGAATCTAGAACCTTCCATCTATATATCTACAATCAGTATTAGGTAAGACACATCATGGGAATAATAATTCCCGGAACACTCCCTCTGTGTCGAGCACTAATACAACAATGGTGCAGAATAAGTTGCCTTCGTAAAAACCTATTCCAAGCCAAAACAAAACCCTATGGGAAAAATAAAGGCTTGATGAGGAAAAGAATGCAACGCACCAACATAACATGTCGTGTATACTCCCCCTGATGTATACATAATGACTCCCCCTGATGAGTACCTCAAATCATAGGAGTCGGATGCCAAGTTGCCCTCACAACTATACCAAGGAAAAACCCAGTGGAAAAATACCTCTTGGTTTAAGTTGAACAGAAGTACAACACATCATTATATGGATGTTCTCATAGGTCGCCTCGTTAAAAACCTTACCAAGTGAAAACCCAATGGGAAAAAACAAACCTTGGTCTAAGGACAAAAAGAGCGCGACACATCCAAAGTGCAGAGTCGCTAAGGACTTATCAAGTTTTCTAAAGTCTTGACCTCCATGCACTAAATCAGTCATAACCTCTTCGATTCATTAGGCATCAATGAAACTGTAAGAACTTATGAAAACTAGACACCCATAGCTTTTCATTCACATACAGTACGTAACCTAGATCGACCTGAGCAGATCACAAAGCTCTATCGAAGTTGACTCAGCAAATTACCGGACATATCCTGTCCTACTTTGCAACAATAGTCATATGTCACTCAACATGATGAATGTGATCAAATGGTTAGTTTCCTTGGAAAGTAGACACAAACCTTTACAATGGCACCGATTTCACCATTTTTCATCAAGTGAACTGCCATGTATGTCATATGGAAGATAGACCAACACATTCTGGGCAGATTTGGGTATCAGTTTTCAAGTGTCCTTTTTATCGAGATAGAGCGAGCTTCAAGCTTCTTGTTAATCACAGACATTGCGTGAGCGCATCCTAGGCCATCATCACAGTGGCTTTACCGGATTATTACGAATGAGTACATTGAGTCAAACATGAGTACATAATACCGTACTTTTCTCTTAAGACTGCATCATCACTTAAGTGAGCCAAGTATTATGATGACTTCGACTAATCATTGGGAATCATATAGGCATTACTTTATCGTCTCTTAGGGAAACCGTCCCTTAGATTGCCTTAAACCGATTGATGAATACGCATCATCAAGTGTCCCCAAGATCCTTTCATTCTTAACTTTGGATTTAGCGGAATCTCTTAGTCTCACAAGAGTACATCACTATAAACCCTTAGTTTTACACGCAAAAGCTTCGTATCTCTTCCAAATCAAGTATATACTTAGTATGCGTTCCCGACAATCACTTGTCAACGCGCTCCGTGGTCAGGAGGCACTTGATTTGAGTCTGATCCACCACTAGATCCTTCCATCACTTAACTTAGTTCCCCACTAAGATAAGATTTAACCACAAGCTGCATGTCGGTTTTTGGGAAACTATCTAACTGAAAATATAGTGGATGCTATAACATCCATTACGATAGCACAACTAAGTTTCGTGTCATCGTAGTCGATTCCAGTGCGTTCATGAGAAACCTCGCGCCATGAGGTGAGCTTAACTCCTTCTCTCACTCGCTTTGACAAAGTATACGGATAGATCTTATCTTTGGAGTGTCAGCACCACTTCAACAAAGGGCTATCACTTTGTTTATACTAAAAATCGCATATATTTCCATTTTAGGCCAAGGCTACAACGTTGTAGATTTTCAACGAAGTATGGTTCGTAATATTATTACACAAATATAATTTTATTACACAATATTTGTTTTCTCTCCCTTACAATAATATCTCTCTATTTTTTCTCCTTTTTTCTCCTCCCAAACACTACACAATCATCCCCTATTTATACTACTTCAAAATCAATAAAATAATCATTTTTACAATTAAAAATTCCACCCCCAACAATAATACACGGCTGCCATGAGTGCTGATGTCATGGATGACATCAGCACAGAGTTGAAATTCCGGTCCAATCAGGTGTTGACACGTGGCACAATATGGTCCGTCTATTTAATTGTCCTTCGAACGGTCATAACTTCTTCATACGAACTCGGATTTGGATGATTTTTTTTAAAACGATCGTCTCGACGAGACGAATAAAGTGAGACCAGTCGTGACTATATTTGAGTTTTGTAAAAATATCGCCCTTGAACCAATTGATCTGTCTTGTACCGGTTGGTTAACCTGCAGATATAATTTAATTCCAATTAATTATCCAAAAATGACATAAAATTATAGAAAATTCTAAGAAAATGAAATAATATAAATATATGGTAAAACGAATAAATTATCACACAAAACACACAATTATATACATAAAATACTAATAAAAATATTACTAAAAATATACTAAACAAATTCCACCACACTTATCTTTTGCACGTCCTCGGGCAAATCTTATACCCGAGTTATAATACTCTTTTGCTGAAAAAATCATGACAAAACCAATATCAAGAGAGATCAAGTGATCATGACCCTAGTGAGATCGAGAAAAATAGGATGCCGCACCAAATTCTAACAACTTCATTGAGAATCGAATGCCAAAAGATTCAATACCCTCACAGTGGATATCACTCTTCACTCAAGTGTATATACGGGATATTCGAGAAGAGTTCACTCATATCAAAGCATAATGTGTCATTACCATATGCTTGGTCAAAAATCAAATCTCCACTACTTAAAAATAAACTCATGCATAAATCAAAAGGTCTTTCATTTGGTTGTAACGTGGCTTTGGGAATGGGTAGGATAAAGGGAAAATTATGAGGTTTGCTAGCCAAGATCAATTGTGAATTTAGATGCATAACAAATCCTACAAATAACAATCAACACCCCCCCTTCTGTAATGAAAACTCTCAACCCATCATCCCCAAGTTATTCTGTACATGGTATTTGAATATTCATCTGGTAAGGTCATACTCTTGTGTAAGGAAAAGTATGCAATGGATCTTCTGGAAGGATTTATGTATCACTTAAAGGATAGTTCAAGTGCTATTTTATGTATATATAGTGATGATTTTCGCACTTGACCTCCCGTTTTTTTTTTTTTTTTTTTTTTTTTTTGAAAAGAAAATTACTTAGAGAGATAATGAAAAGAATACAAGTTTGAGGGATGCAGAAAAGAAACAACTGCAATGTTTATTTATAGATGCAAAATAAAGTAAAAAGATATATCAAATCTGTGACCGCGTTAATTGCGCTTCAACTACTCAATAGAATAATGAAT
This sequence comes from Orobanche coerulescens, assembly GCA_033398695.1. NCBI lineage: Eukaryota > Viridiplantae > Streptophyta > Magnoliopsida > Lamiales > Orobanchaceae > Orobanche > Orobanche coerulescens. Next base: position 138,080,327 of record CM065814.1, on the reverse strand, counting down.
GCATTTATTGCGTATCACGTTTTTTATTCAGAAAATCTAAAAAAAACGACAAAAAATAAAGATACTCACGTGTATGTACAATAGTTGTGATTGTGGCTCACATCTTCCTCTGATTTTACGTTCAGAAACGGCTTAAACGCCTTCTATGAGTCGGGGAGAAGCTTCCCATCCAATTTTCTTACAAATTGGCAAACAGGGTCTTTTAACGTCAGATTCCCAAGACGTTGTTCATATTCTGGTTTGAATTTATTCCACAAACATCGAATCCCGTAATGTACGAGTCCACTAGGATGCGTGTCAAGAGAAATTTCGATATCATCTAAATTCTCCTTATTCAGACCATCCTTGATGAACTGAATTTTATCTTCTCTGTTTGTGGAAGGAATTCCTAAAGATCGACATCTTGAATCACAGTTCCACCTAGCACATTTGTAGCAAACGGCGATTTTCTTTGCTCGTCGTTTCTTGGCATATGAACTTTTTCCAAGCCCTGGTAAAAATCTAGTTGGTGTTTCCGTGAACTCACCCGCTATTCTCACTTTGGCTTCAATAATGAATCGAATATCAAAAGGTATGCCGTTATTCATAAGCAACCTCATTCTTTCAACTCTGGCTTGGTAAAGTTTCAAAATGACTTTTTTGCTAAGAAAGGGAAATCTTTTTTCAATTGTTTTCAAAGTTTCTTCCATAAATAAAATAAAAATATCTACAAAATCAGTTATTGTGGGAAACTGAAAATCCGACTTTACTAGCCACGGAGTACCGTTATCCGCCACTTGACCGGGCAAACACAATGGAGTATTAATCCACAATATCGGGGTCCTTAAGAAGAATCTCTTCTACCTCAAAAGATTTTAATTCCAAATATGGTTTTAACCGTTGACCATTCACTTTGAAAATATTACCATTTTTTGGATTTTCAATTTCTACAGCTCCGTGAGGATAGACCGTATGAATAATAAATGGACCAGACCACCGTGAACGTAACTTGCCTGGAAATAATAACAAACGAGAGTTAAAAAGAAGGACTTTTTGACCAGGAGAAAAAGTTTTTCTCAAAATGTGTTTATCATGAAAAAATTTCATTTTGTCCTTATATTTCCTTGCACAATCGTACGCATCATTTCTGATTTCTTCCAATTCATTTAGTTGAAGTTTCCTATGAATTCCACCATGTCTAATGAAAAATTTAATCGTTTTATGGCCCAAGATGCTCTATGTTCCAATTCAACAGCAAATGACATGGTTTTCCAAAGACAAGCCTAAATGGAGACATTAGATGGGAGTTTTAAAAGCGAGACGGTAAGCCCACAATGCATCATTCAATCGCAAAGACCAATCTTTCCTTGTAGGATTAACAGCTTTTTTCAAGAATATGTTTGATTTCTCTGTTTGAAATTTCAACTTGGCCACTTGTTTGAGGGTGATAAGGAGTAGCAACTTTATGTGTAACACCATATTTTTAAATAGATGATTAAAAAATTTATTACAAAAATGTTTTCCTCCATCACTTATAATTGCTCGTGGTGTTCCAAATCTGGAAAAAATATTTTCTTTCAAAAATTTTACCACGACTTTGTGGTCATTTTTTTTGCAAGCAATTGCTTCTACCCATTTTGAAACATAATCGACGGCCACAAGGATGTAAAGATTGCCAAAAGAAATTGGAAAAGGTCCCATAAAATCTATGCCCCAAACATCAAATATTTCAATAATTAAAATTGGGTTTAAAGGCATCATATTTCGTTTAGAAATTCGACCTAATCTTTGACATCTATCACATGTGCTGCAATATGAATGTGTATCTTTGAAAAGTGTTGGCCAATAAAAACCACATTGCAGAATTTTAACAGTTGTTTTCTTTGAACTAAAATGACCTCCACATGCATGATCATGACAAGAGGAAATGATATTTTGTTGTTCATGTTCTGGCACACATCTCCTAATAATTTGATCAGGACAATATTTGAACAAATATGGATCATCCCAAAAGAATTTTTTTACTTCGTTTAAAAATTTTGTTTTATCTTGATTATTCCAATGAGATGGCATGTTACCAGTAACAAGGTAATTGACAATGTCTGCATACCAAGGTATTTGAGAAATGACATGAGTTGTTCATCGTGGAAAGTTTCATTAATGGGAGGTTCTTTATCAAGAAATTCACGATTAGCCTAGACAAATGATCAAAGAACAACATTTTCAACACCTTTTTATCTCGAATTTCTAAGTCAAACTCTTGTATCAATAGAATCCATCGGATAAAGCGTTGTTTTGCATATTTCTGAGAAAGAAGATATTTTAATGATGCATGATCGGAGTAAATTATGACTTTTGAACCAATCAAGTAAGGTCGAAATTTGTCTAAAGCAAAACGCATCGCAAGCAATTCTTTTTCAGTTGTAGAATAATTTAATTGGGCATCATTTAGAGTTCTACTTGCATAATATATTACAGTTGGCAATTTATTTTCTCTTTGACCCAATACTACACCGACGGCATAGTCAGATGCATCGCACATTATTTCAAAAGGAAGATTCCGGTTTGGAGATTTGATGATAGGTGCAGAGCTCAACATAGATTTGAGTGTCTTAAAAGCTTTTAGACAATGATCATCAAATACGAAAGGTGTGTCTTTTGAAAGTAAATTACATAATGGCCTTGAAATTTTGCTAAAATCTTTGATGAATCGACGGTAAAAACCGGCATGGCCTAAGAATGACCGAATTTCTTTAATCGCTCGTGGGGGTGGAAGACTGGATATTAAATCAACTTTAGATTTGTCCACCTCAATTCCTTTTTCGAAATCACATGTCCTAAGACAATTCCTTTTAACCATAAAATGACATTTTTCCAGGTTTAGGACAAGATTCTTCTCCTTACACCTAACCAACACTTGGGTTAAGTGGTGTAAACATTCATCAAAGCTAGACCCGAATACGTAAAAATCATCCATAAAAATTTCCAAAAACGCTCAACCATGTCGAAAAATGCTCATCATACAGTGAAAAGTAGCAGGTGCATTACATGAACCAAATGGCATTCGTCGGTAAGCAAAAGTTCCGAAAGGATGTAAAAGTGGTTTTTCTTGATCTTCAGGAGCAATGGGAATTTGGTTATAGCCGGAATATCCATCAAGAAAACAATAATAAGCATGGCGGCTAACCTTTCTAGCATTTGATCAATAAAAGGAAGTGGAAAGTGATCTTTTCTTGTAACGAGTTCAATTTTCGTAATCAATACGACTCTCCATCCACTTTGAATTCGGTTGGAACAAGTTCATTTTCTTCATTCGTGATTACGCTTATGCGATTTCTTTGGAACCATATGAACAGGATGACCCAAGAGCTATCAGAAATAGGGTAGATGATCCCTACATCTAAGAGTTTGATTATTTCAGCTCTTACAACTTCTTTCAAATTAGGATTTAGTCTTCTTTGAAATTCTCGGGAAGTTTTCGCATTTTCTTCAAGGTGAATTCGATGCATGCATATAGAAGGATTAATACCTTTAATATCGGAGATGGTCCAGCCTATTGCTTCTTTATGTTCTTTAAGAACATTGATTAACTTATCTTCTCGTTCTTCATCTAAATCAGATGCTATGATGACAGTGTGGTTTCGATGGCCCTAAAATGCATATTTTAGAGATTCGTAATGGATTGAGCTCTATCTTTGAATCCTCAATAGTTACTTCATTATTCATTTGGCTCTCAAGTGGTTCGGTTTTAGCTTTCCATTTATCATTATCCAATAATGGTGTAGACTCTAGTAAAGAATTTACTTCATTAATTGAATTGTCGATGTCAAAATCTGAGCCAAAATGAGCAAGACAGCTTTCAAAAAGATCATCATCATCCATTTTTGGAAAGAAATAAGGACCCATACTCTCTATCATATTTACCTCACAGACATCATCAAGATCATCATGTTGTTGAGAAATGTTAAACATATTTAGTTCAACAGTCATATTTCCAAAAGAAAATTTTATGATGCCATTTCTACGGTTAATTAATGCATTTGAAGTAGCTAAAAATGGCCTTCCTAAAATAACAGGGATTTGATCTTTGGTATTCTCAACAGGTTCAGTGTCTATGACTATAAAATCAACAGGAAAGTAGAATTTATCTACTTGAATCAGAACATCCTCTACGATTCCTCGAGGTATTTTTATAGATCTATCAGCTAGTTGAAGTATCATGGATGTTGATTTTAGCTCCCCTAATCCAAGTTGTGTATAAACAGAATATGGTAATAAATTCACACTGGCTCCTAAATCAAGCAAGGCTCGTTTAATGATGTGATCTCCAATGACACAAGATATTGTAGGACTACCAGGATCTTTATACTTAACGGGAGTTTTATTTTGGATTATTGAGCTAACATGTTCACTAAAAATGCCTTTCTTGGAACATTTGTTCTTCTTTTACAGTGCAAAGATCTTTCAAGAACTTAGAATAAGCGAGCACTTGTTTAATAGCATCAAGGAATGGAATATTTATTCGAACTTGTTTAAATATTACCATTATATCTTTGTATTGCACACTATTATCTTTTGGAATAAGTCTTTCAGGAAATGGATCTTTTGGAACGTAAGGCTTTTGTTTTTAGTTATAGTCTTTTGGGTTTGAAGCGTGGTTCATTTGATTTTCTTCGGATCATATTCGGGCTTTTGTATTTCTTTTCCACTTCTAAGGGTAGTTATGGTGAACCTGCGTTAGAAGAGTTTACTTCATATTGTCCTTTAGGATTAGGGATGGACTCGACTGAAATTTTCCTTTTCTCTTCAAATAAAGTTGTTGCAAGTTGACCAATTTGTGTTTCAAGCTTAGAAATAGCTGTGAGTTTGGTATGCATGACTTCTTTGAGTTGATTGGAACATTTGTTGAGTAGATTGCATGAATTGTTGCAACGTATCTTCCAAAGATGGTTTCTTTGGCACTATAGAAGGATACCGATAAGTATTTGGAGGATATTGATTAGACGGACATTTTGTTGATTTGGCATATTCATTTGATGTCCTCCTTGATTCATTGGAGGCATATTTTGCTTCAGGAAAAATTTGGATGATTCCTCCAATTTGGATTATAAGTTGGAGCAAATGGATGTCAGAAGATTTTCCATATGAATGTAACACATTGACTTCTTCATTAAAAATTTCTTGATTTTGTGGACCGGAGGGACAAGATTGAGATGAATGAAATGATTCCGCACATGAAATGCAAAATTCATTTTTGAGTTTGACGAGGGGATGGATTGCTTCAAGACTAACGCATCCACTTTTCGTACTAAATCATCTATAGTAGATTTTATTTCAACATCTTGTTTAACCTCGTAAATTCCACCTTTTTGGGGTCGTATGCATCGATTTGGCTATATAGTCGAGTGAATTCCATTGTTGTTAATTAATTGACATATTTTCAAGTGAATTCCAAGCTTCGTCTCAAATAAGGTTAATAAATTTTCCACCATGCATTGATTGGATTAATTGGCGATTGTTTGTAGTTAAACCGTCATAAAAATATTTTACCAAACGCCATATTTCAAAACCATGATGGGGACACTTAAGGATTAAATCATTAAATCTTTCCCAACACTCGTAAAATTCTTCATTTTCTTTTGGAAAAATTCGGATATTTCTCTTCTAAGACTATCAGTTTTGGACATTGGAAAATATTTTGCGAGAAATTTATTCACTAGTTGGTCCCAACTAGTAATTGTTCTTGCTTGAAGAGAATTTAGCTAGAATTTTGCTTTATCTTTGAGAGAAAATGGAAATAATCTAAGTTTGACAGATTCATCAGAGAAATTTTGGAATCGGAAAGTAGAACAAATATCGAGAAATTCCTTGACATGCATATACGGATCTTCTCTTTCCAAACCGTGAAAAGATGGAAGAAGTTGAATTATTGATGGTTTAAGTTGAAATGAGTTGCATTAGTCGTAGGCAACACTATGCAAGAGGGAGAATTAGCACTCACCTGGAGAAAAATATTCTATTAAAGTTTTTCTTTTGCAACTTGATTATTCCGATTTTCGATTTCGTCCATTTTTGGTATCGGTTTTATTTGTTGAACTTCAATTTTAGTTAAGGACAATCTTCTTCTCGTTAATCGACCTTTATTATTTCGTTGCCAAACTTGCATTCACCGATATTACAATATTTTAACTTTGCATACAAACCAAATTATGATAGTCGATCGAACTTCCAGGATCGTTGGAGGCGTCACAACTGGCCGCACTTAAAATCCAACTTTCTTGGCATGTACAATGATGCCTTTTTGCCAAAATTCAATCGATTTTCAAAATCGGTTGTACAAGATTGATATTTAGCTTTTCTCTATTCAAATCGAATAAAGTAGTGAGTGAAAAATATCAATCCCTTGTTGAATCTTTTAAAGGATTTTATTGTTTAATTAATTTTTTTTTGAGTTTTTATATTTTTATTATTATTAATAATAATGATAATTATTATAATTATTACTAAAATTATAGGATGTAATAGATTGCAAAGGAATAAATTTACTAATTGATCTACGGAAGCAATATCTATTGATAAACTAAATTATACGACGAGAAATATTACAACTAAACTAAATGTCTAAGAATAATGTAAGTAGAAAATAACAACTAAAAACACAATCTAAATTTACCACTAGAAGATTCTATTAGAACTAAAGACAAGATATAAAAATTAAAAAAAAATTCTGATTTTTTTTTGTATTATTTTATATTTATTTTATATTTTTATATTTATTATAATTTTATTATATTTTTAGACTAATAATATTGTGCTAATATATATATATATATATCAAGATATAGTATTTATTTTTTTATAAAAATCAGATTTTTTAAAAGCTTTTATGCAAGCAGCTTTTAAAACAATTTTTATAAAAGTTTTTATAAAAGGTAAAACAGTTTTTACCTTTTAAAAAAAAGGTAATTAAAAAAATTAAAATTACAAACTTTTATTTTATGCAAACAATAGAAATAGTTTTTTTTTTTACAAATTATCGTTTCTGTTTTTTTTTTTTTTTTAAATTTTCAGGCTTTTAATTTTTTTTAGTATTTTCCCTTTTTTATTAAAATATTGTAATTTATTTTAAAAAATTCTGTTTTTATTAAAAAAAAAATTCAAAGTTCAGAAAGTTTATTTTATTATATATATTCCAGATTATTTAAATTTTTAATTCTTAATCTGATTTTTTTTTTGTAGATTTTTTTTTTTTGTAGATCTTTTATGAAAAGTAAATTTTTTAATAAAACTAGCAGATTTTACTTTTAAAAATAAAATAAAATAATTCAGATTTTTATTTATTACGGAAAATAATATTCCAGATTATTTTTAATTTATTTTTATTATTTTTATTTTTATTTTTTCGAATTTAAATTAAAAATTTTGATTTTTATAATATTAATATACCAAAATTACAAAATATTACCTTAAAATCTGAAACTTTTTGTATTTTCCAGATCTCTTTTTTTTAAAATAAAAATAAATAAGTTCTGAATTTTTAAGGTTTTTCAGATTTTTTTATATTTTTATATATTTTTGGACTTTTTAAATTTTTTTATTATTATTTTATTATTATTTTTACGAAAATGAACAGTAGATTTTATTATTATTACTTATATTTATTATTAAAAGTTTTTAAAGTTTTGATTTTTCTTTATGAATAAAATAAATTCTACAACTAATGATATTAAAAAGAGATAATAATAAAGAAAAGCAAGAAAATAAATAACTAGTAGAAGAATTCAACTAACTTGGTGACGACGGTCTTCTTGTACTTCGTTTACCACTGCAACGGCGCCAAAAACTTGTTGTTGGTTTGATTCTTTAGTCTTATACTGCAAGCGCACGATTTGTTCGATGTAGATATGCGGCAAAGGTCGATTCCACAAGGGAGGACTATACTAGTGAAGTCAAATGATTCCTATCGTTTTGAACCAAATTATATTAAATTCTAACCTAGTCCCAAATAATTTATTTTTGAATGGTTATAATAATTGCATTAAATAATGATAATTTTTAAGTAGATTTTAGATAAATTGATTTTAAATAATTTACTAGGGTTTAGAGTCCACCAATGTCTATTTATTATTTATTTTATATTTTAATTCCAAGAAATTCGGGAATAGATTAAATCAATCTCACTATTTCCTATAGATTTGACAATAAGTACAAAATTATAATTCAAATATAGATTTTCCTTCGCTTAAAAATGTAATTTCTAAGCATTATATGTATCCAATTTAATGGAAAACAAATAATCAAAGAAATTAACTAATATCAATAATCACAAAGCAAGGGGAATTTATAACTATCAAAAATACGTGATATAATTGATGAAATAATATTCCCTATTGAAGCGAAAATCATAATCGTTAAAAATATTTATTTGGAATTATTATATAAATATTAATAATAATATAGACATGGTTTCATCATAACCCCAAGAAAAGAAAATTACTCACTCATAATAACAACACAAATAAATAAATATTCCATAATATTATTACACAAATATAATTTTATTACACAATATTTTTTTCTCTCCCTTACAATAATATCTCTCTATTTTTTCTCCTTTTTCTCCTCCCAAACACTACACAATCATCCCCTATTTATACTACTTCAAAATCAATAAAATAATCATTTTTACAATTAAAAATTCCACCCCCAACAATAATACATTTGCATGAGTGCTGATGTCATGGATGACATCAAGACAGAGTTGAAATTCGGTCCAATCGGTGTTGACACACGCGCACAATATGGTCCGTCTATTTAATTGTCCTTCGAACGGCCATAACTTCTTCATACGAACTCGGATTTGGATGAATTTTTTTAAAACGATCGTCTCGACGAGACGAATAAAGTGAGACCATCGTGACTATATTTGAGTTTTGTAAAAATATCGCCTTGAACCAATTGATCTGTCTTGTCTGGTTGGTTAACTGCAGATATAATTTAATTCCAATTAATTATCCAAAAATGACATAAAATTATAGAAAATTCTAAGAAAATGAAATAATATAAATATATGGTAAAACGAATAAATTATCACACAAAACACACAATTATATACATAAAATACTAATAAAAATATTACTCAAAATATACTAAACAGTTCGATTAAGCTCACATTCCACGTCCTCATGAACCGGCTTTATTCATAGAGTACTCTTTATGGATTGGCATTCATTGAGGCGTCCCCCAATAATGACTATAATCCAGAATCACATGAGACGGATGAGTTCATTTGATCATATGATCAAGTTTCATGTACCAAGCTCGCATACATTCTTAGCGAGAGTATTTATCGAACCAAGTGGCATCCCAATACTCTATGAGATCCACGGCCTAGTAACACCATTTACCACAATTTGTAGTGTTACCATATCACCATTTATAGGTGACGAACGTCCATGAACGGACACAATCCTTGCAGGCATGTTTGCAGCATGTATTTAATCTCGTCACTTTAGGGAACTTGGTGAGGCACAGTAGGGACAAACTACGACAATTCCAAGTCGTTCTACTCGAGCATGATCGTTCGCATCTCCCCCTAACGATGGGAAGACTGGCTCATCAAAGTGACTTACGAGATCGTCTGCCAAGGTATATTTTAAGTGGACTATGAGTGAAAGCGCATGTCATATTCATCATTTATAACCCGTCATAATGCGTTGTGGTGACGCACTTTGGCACATGAACATGTGGACGATAAAGGTTTTTCATTGTTAACGCAATCCAGCTAACAAAATGCATACTGTTACACTCGTAACTAAGCATTTGAATGATGATAGGTATAGGTGAATATGACATGTTGACCGATGCTACATAACCGTAGCTACTGGTCTTGAGAATCCAACAAAACCGCCACCATGCACCATCGGGATCGAACATGAAGAAACGATTGAACCAATGATAGGCCGTTGGTTTTATCGAACCTCTAGTGCTTTCTTGAAGAGTTCACTCCCTTCACCAGCACGAAACACCTCAAAATTTCGTGAGCATGTATAAACAGGTGTTTAGGATTCCCAAACCATCAACCTTGTGGTCAAAAACCGGTCGAAATGACATCGAACTGGTCGTTGGGACGGCTGGTGGTATGTGAAAACTTCATTTAAGTGGTTCACCTCCTTACAATTCTCCAAATGGCACCAAAATTTGTGAGAAGGTAGCCTTGGATGTTAGGAAGTACTTGTTAAAATTTCACTTTAAGACTTGGTCTAAAAGTGGGTGAACCGACCTTTACAATGACTGGTCCGCAAGTTGGACAACCATAAACTCAGGTTTCATCAACTTATCAATCATTGTCAAAGGAACCACATAACATATAAATGTTATTACTTGAGTACGACCATTTGTGAATACCATCATAGCATCATAAGCCACCCAGTCTAATACTTATGATCATGTATGTATAAGGACTCGGTGAAAAGGGAGGACTCAGCACCATGCTTATGCGAGTCGTTACATTATTCTCTTTAGCATAGGAGGGTGTCATCTCCTAATCGTGCCAATGAATAGGCTTTAATCAATGAACATGGGTAAGAAGGATCATTGGGGGGTCTTTGGCGTCACACATGTTTGTGAAAACAAGACGCGGATGACATAAATATCATCATCGGTCATGAGCACTGCTCACGACTCCACCAACGTACTTTGGTGTCTTTGATCCAACTAGTTTCTTTGTTCAAAGAAAATGATGTCCATGACAATACTGTGGTATATGGATCATCAAACTGTCCAAACTCCGGACTATTAAAGCCTAAATGTGTCAATGTCCCAATACATCTTCTGGTTACCAAAACCAATGCAAGCCGGACCATATTGACTCATGAATATTTTTCTTTTCACATATCCAATACAAGTGATGCATAAGATTTTATTTCTCACAAATCATAATGAGATGCTATGAGTGATACACTTTGGCATATATATCATCGAGTCATAACATGGTTCAATTGTTACGGAACATATGTGACTAGAAAACGCCATTCGGCATTCAACAACTTGAGCATTATACCGCTCATTGATTGTGATGATCTAGTCATCATAGTCACAATAGATTTATAAACCGAAATCCAAAAATATCGTGTTCCTTGAAAATAGCTTAATACGGACTCAATTTCGCTTGCAAAATTTTACAAATATGAGCATAGCGAACACTCTAACAACATAGAAATTTTATACCAGATACGATCAAAATGATCTATCATATTGAGTGCATAACATGGCAAGGTTATGTGCCTAAGGGGCAAAATTATGAAACAAGCATGGTGTAACACTACCATGCACACGCTCGACCTTCTTATAAGGGTGCGTATTTTGGGCTTCCCCAAGAAAACTGTTTTTCAACATTTGAAAGATGATAGTTTAGCGTACAACGCATACCAAAAACTGCATCATCTATGGCAAATTCGGCCAAAAAAGAGGTTGAAAAATTTGTGTCATAAGACCACTTGCAAATTTAAGATGGGAACCAAGTTGGTTGGGACAAAAGTTAGCACAATCGCTGGAAATAAAATTCCGTGCAGCTTGACCTTTATTCACTAAAACAGCGATAACTCCCTTGTCAGGAAGGCTATGGACGAACGGTCAGATGTTATGGAAACTAGACTTCCGCATATTTCTATCCATATATTGTGCACCACACAGATCATTAAACTCAGATCACAGTGCATGTTTTAATTGGCTGCTTTAGTATTTCCCAAGTTTAGTGAGAAAACAAGGTTGGGACCATATCCAATGGCATAAGTGTTGAAGCAAAAACATGGCAATAACAGCCATAGGTGCGTCTAAACGCAGCAGGGTGTTCGATTTCTCATCTCGACTAATGATCCTTTCGGTAACTCCAACTTGGTAGACTTGCAGAGAAAGTAGGAATGTCGGTACAGCTAAGGCTGTTTAAAAACCACTTATTCCGTTTGAACTTTCAAAGCATAAACAAATACCAAGGAGGATGTGCCTAGTCATGATCAAAAGTGTAGACAAAATCCACCAAAGTGCATCAAATCAACCAAGAATTTTAATTCTCAATTTGCAAGTATACGTCATAATAGCCATGTTATATGGATGCAACGCGGTGCATCATAATTAAGCATTTTGAACCATGAGACATAATGAATATACCATAACCAACTTGTCTTGACCATCCAATAAGATCGACTAAACATAGTCAAATGTATAAGGCACATGCCTTTACAAATACTTGGAAAAGTATTCGGACCTATAGTCACACGAACTATAATCGAGGTCAAAGAATTCATGTATTTACCGCAATATGCCATTGCTTTACATGTTAAAATTCATGAGAAGTACTCTTACATTCTTTCATATATCATATTGCAAGGAGACGGTGCATGACTACACCCACATGCAATATTTTATTTTAATAGGATGAAAGATGGAGTTTTCCAAGTATGGGATTGGGTCAAGACCAACGTGGTGGTCGCTCAATTCATCGTGACAAATCCGTCACAAATCAATTTTAACCACGACATATCCGTCACAATCGATGTTTGTCCCATTTGTACGTCACAATTCCGTGACTAATCATGAACGAGTCATAACCTTACCGTTACCGACAATGTTCATTTTATTCAATTATTGGTTTAAAATCGACAAAACGGCGACATCGCACCCAAAACGTGGTGTATGCAACAACCACAAATATCGACTTTCAACAATTATCCGTGACTCCCCCAGGACCGTCACACAGTTTACTTCGACATACGAGAGTGATACCATCTCTCATAGTCTCATCCACCGCAAAGTAGCGTGGGAGATAAAGAACCCAAATACCCAATTCCCCAAAAAAAATTTCCCAAAAGAGAGGAATTGAAAAACGGGAATTTTAATAAAGTCTTACGGGTACTTGGTTCCATATTTGCTTTGATCCTTGAACGGGAGCTTCTCTCCCTATGAGCAACATATTTCCGTGGGTACTCCGTTCTATATTTACTTTGATCCTTGAACGGGATAAATATGGCTTTTCTCCATAGCGTGCACATCATCATGAGTGACGTATTTTCCTATATACACGTAAAACATAAACATGGTAAGATTCATAAGTGTACAAATCAATGAACAAATGAATCATTAATTAGAAAAAGATGGAGAGTTGATAAACGCCCGGATAGGGCTAATGGGCTCGATAATTCGGCCGAAAAAAGACTCGAGCGCGGCGATGCAGCAGCTCGGTATTGGATGAGGTCGGATCTCCAAATTTCCTCGTAAAAATCTGCTTCTGTTCGGTGGCAGATTCAGTAATCAATATTACTCAGAATCCGATCTCCACCGTTGAATATACATATATTTATGTTGGGAAGTTGCTGTCAAAATTTCACACCGATCCGACGGTTAACGAATCGGGAAACATGATTTTGGTACGACTGCGCTGTGCAGAAAATTTACGCGCGGAAATTCTCGTCTCTCGGTTTTTTTCTTTCGATTTTGATAGGTTTTGTCTCGATTGCACTAGGTTTTCAAATAGTAAATATCACATGCATAAAACCATAGGAAAATCCGGCGGTGCTTCGATCATATCGGGTCGCAGCTTTAGACAATAATTGGCTGGACAAAAACGGTCTGAAAACGGGACTGTCGGGCAGGTCGGGTCGGGTTCCTCTTTCTGGTTCTGGTCACGGTCCGGGTTCTGAACTTTTTTTTCTTCTTTTTTTGTATCGGGCCGCTTCCTGATCTGCTTTTTGTTCTTCTTCGATTTCAATGGTTGATGCGCGAAGCTTTCGGCAGTGGTAGTTGTGGTCGCGAACGGGAGTTGCACGGTTGGGGTGCGGGAGTTGATGGCCGGCGGCATGGGACGCAGAAAAGGGGGCGATCTGGTTCAGTTCGGGATCCGGCCGCGGGCTGTGGTGCCGTCTGGAAAGGGGGTTGCAGACCGGGAAGACGATGCGGACGATTGGCGCGGCATCGTGGGTTTGGAAGAAGGTGGTTGACATCGCAGGGTTGTCGCGGCAGTGGGGGTTTTGGCCGGGGAAGGGGATGACGGCAGTGGTAAAGATTTAGGGTTTCTTTCCGATTTTTTTTTTTTTTGGATTTTCAGAAAAGAATCGGGATGAGATTTTTTTTTTCTTGCTCAGTTGAAAGTCTACGTGCTGATAACGTGTTTTAGGAGAAAGTAAAAAGACTGTAAATAGAGTCAATCAATTGTATTCATAACACTGGTAGAGGGGCCTTTATATAGGCATTACAATGAGAGTCCTTCCATACATAGGATTCCTAGATAAGGTAAGACATCTAATAGGATCCTACTACCTCTAGAAGAATCTAGAACCTTCCATCTATGTATCTACAATCAGTATTAGGTAAGACACATCACGGGAATAATAATTCCCGGAACACCAATATCCATTACAATCCCGAATCCATCCATTCAAAATACAACCCATCCATCCAAAATATCTAAAAAATAGTACTTAAGGTTTACTTAAAAAAACAGTACTTAAGGTTTAATACAACGACCAAAAGCCATGAAATACGGTACTTAAAAAATAGAAAATCTAAAATGTAGCATCTCCTCCGGTAATAGGAGTGCCATTGTCGTTATTAGGCCTGGGACTTTTCGGTTCCAAGGAGAAAAATACAGGAACCGGAACCGAACCGGATAGTTTTTTTGCGGTTCGGTTTTTCCAGTTTTTTTGTCCGAACCGACTCGGAACCGAACCGCACAGGAACCGAACCGAACCAGAACCGAACCGGAACCGATTTTGTATGGTTTGGACGAAATATATTCTATTATATTTTATTTTATTAAGAATATATTATACTATATTATATTATATTAATTGTGTTTAATAAGAATATATTATATTATATTATATTCAGAGGGTCGATTTCCCAGTTCGGTGCGGTTCGGACGGTTCCTTGCGGTTCAGATCGGTTTCTCTTTAAAACAGACAGGAACCGCGAACCGAACCGAACCAAATACTAACAGTACGAATCGAACCGAAAAAAAATTTGTTGCTAGGAACCGAATCGAACCGTCGGTTCCGATGTGGTTCGGATCGGTTCTGCGGTTCCCGGTTTCAAAAGTCCCAGCCCTAGTCGTTATCACTTGATATTGTGGGACAAAGTTCCACCAAATTTATGTTCAAGCATGGGTTTACTTCGCCTAATTTCTTAAGCACCCAAGTTAGGTTCTCGTGCACCTTCTTATTCACCTGTGCATCTACTTCTTCTTGGACCTTCTTCTCCAGCTTTTCTTCCATTTCGTCAACAACTTCTTGCCTGATTTTGGCCGTCAAGTCACTGATCTGCGAGTTTGTCGTGCCAGATGTGGAGCATTCGTCAGACTTTACACATCTTCCTATAAGCCATGAAGGACCATGTGCTTTTCCATCCAATAGAAGTTCAGTAACATCTTCAGTTAGGACCAATAACCTTTTCAATTTTATCCTACAAAATAAAGCCACGACCATGTCAAATTAAATAGACTTGAATGGAAGAATACACCTGGCATGTGATCAACTAAATAATAGAACACTTACAATTATGAACTTAGTTACTTTTCCATCAGTCATGTACTCGCGACCCTCTTTTCGCTTACGAGTCTTAACAAAAAAAAAGGTGTGTTTCAAATTATACTATATTAGAGACCATCTAAAAGGTTATATGCTAATTCAAGATAAGCAAAATTGATGGCAAACCACCAAGAACAGAGACATATCACCAACAATAGAGATCGTCGGACATGCAAGTTACATATGAAAAGCACAACCTTTTCATACACCAACAATAGAGATCGTCGGACATGCAAGTTACATATGAAAAGCACAACCTTTTCATACAAGAGTAAACAAAGATCAGGGGAAAAGCACATAAAGACATCATATATATGAAATCAGGTGTGAATTGCACTACCTAAGGTAAGATCAGAACAACTTTATCTAGATTCACTTATAATCAAGCAATGTCCCTTGCAACTTCCAGCAAACAATAAAAGTTGGTTGCGAAGAATATGATCTCATTTGGTCGATATTGTCATCAGAGTAACATTAAAAGATAAATCACAAATGTGGGATTTCTGTAAATGATCAGACTCGTTCTAAAGGACTGTAAAATCTGAAAATTGATTTCTTGCCAAACACACCTAAGCAATTGGATAAAGCCACGCGATCATCGGAAGTTCTGGGAAAACTAAATGTAGTTCTAGCCTCTAGTTGACAAACAAAACCCGACCCATGTCACGCAATGGCCATGAAATGAAGAATACATATCACAAAACCAAATATATACTTGTAGCACCTTGAGTATAATAGCCAGCAGGCCTGGAAATTTCTTCGCAAGATTTTGTGCATCAATAGAATTTTATAACATCCCAACCGATCCTTTTCCCCCATAATCCCCAACTCTACAACTGCAATAACCAAATTGAGAAGAATAATAAAACAAGACATTAGAGTTACTGTTATGAATATATTGTTGGTATAAAATCGGATATTTACGCCGTTTGTGCGGAAGCGTAAATAAATTGCGGAAAATAAATCACACAAGGATTTATAGAGGTTCGGCTATTAACGAAGCCTACGTCCTCTATCGATGTATCTTTTTCTATAGGAATAAGATCAAAACCTCAACGCCTCTCTTCTATCGGTCGAGGGATTACCGTTACAAGCTCGTCTTCTATAGGTCCGAGTAAAACCGTTTTTCCTTTTCTATTGAACAAGGAATCAACCACTCTAGCTTTCTATCGGTACTAGATAAACCTCACGAAGATAGCGATTGTGATTCTAGTAATGCCGGATCCTTGATCCTAATAACACCGAATCCAATCGTATCTTTTCTTTTATCTCTCGTGTATAATGTTGAATGTATAAACACTCAAACTAACAATATAAGCTCAATATCACAACAACAGTGTAAGTATATGAATATAAGATCAATGTCTTGATTGCTTGGAGTTGTTGTATGAAATAATACCAAAGATCTGGTATTTATAGCCTTCATCCACCAAACTAGCCGTTAGTCTGTTTTGACTAATTAGCGTGCACTAGTCTTTCTATTTAGCATGCGCTATCGCGTGTAGCGTGCATGTAGCGTGCACTAGACTGTTCCCAGTTTCAGTCCAGTAGCTTCGTTTCTTCTCTTACGTACGTTGTGCCTTCTTCCTTACGTACGTTATACTCTTGCTTTAGCGTGCGTTAATAATACATTATAGCGTGCGCTAAGCAATATATCTGTTGCCTTCATTTGTCAAAGTATCCGTTTGATATGCTGACTTTGACCTGCTTTTCCCAACATTCTGATTGACTAGAATTCAAACTGATATTTAGCGTGCGCTAAATATTATTCCTTGCGTGCGCTAACATTGACTTCATTGCATACGTCATTCTGTGTTTGAATATCTTCACAATGGTAACAATCCTTCGATAGCGTGCGTTAATGACTATGTGTAGCGTGTGCTACCTCATCAGCTAACTTCACTTCAGGTAACTTCGAACTCGGCTGACATGCAGATGACTTCCTGTTAGCGTGCGCTAACTTGTGATGACTTGCGTGCACTAATACTGTCCAGATTGCAACTTTTTGCGTCTTCGTCTGCTTCGTCGTTTTGCTTCGCCTTTATGTTGTTTTGTTTTGTTTAGCAACTTAATCATCAAAACATAATTTATTAATATGTGGAATAAATATTCCAACAATCTCCCCCTTTTTAATGATTACCAAACAACTCTTGAATTGGATAAAACCTGAAAGATAAAAATATATATATGTATATTTATACGAGTCAAAGTTTTCGGCTTTGATCGTTTTCGTTAGTTTCTCCAATCCTTTCTTTTTCGACTTCTCCTTCTTCTTTTCGACTCCGTCGTTTCTCCCCCTTTTTGTATGCTTTCTTCTCCTTTTCGACTTCTTCTTTTCAACTCCGTCGTTTCTCCCCCTTTTTTATTATTCTCCTCCTTTTATTTTGCAGGTTTTTATCGTCATATCTTTCATGACGCTTTTATCCGGTTCAATCTTCTTTATCTCCCTCTTTTTGTATTCAGCAAAAAGTGCAAAAAAAAATATAGAGGATACCAAAAAAATATGCAATAAAAAAATATACTCTCCCTGAGTAAAATATCAAAAATCAATTTTTGGGGATCCAACCTATAGTTGGTTTTTGTTTGGAGACATAGACGATATTTGAAATATTCGTTCCTTTAGGAACCCAAATTTTCTTAATTTTAATCGTCCGTCGTGGGCTTTTACAGTTTGAAATATGATGCCCAAGTTTTAAACATTTTTCGCAACGGGGTATTTTGAAATTTAAGGATTCATTTTTAGAATGATGTGTGAATCCCAACCCTTCTTTATTTAATGTGTATTTTTGAACCGAAAGCATATTTTCAAATTTCTCGTTTCCGAGAGAAAATTTCTTCGTTAAATTTTTTAGCTCGGTTTGAAATTTAACAAGATCATTCTTTAAAATATTCTCGTTTTCAACGCATTTTGAATGATCGATCTCGACAAATTTTCCCTTTTCTAGAATTTTGGAATTTTCATTTTCCAAAGATTTATATTTGGTTTGAAGGATTTAATTTCTTTTAAAGCATTTTGATAATCGGTATGTAATAACTCGAATGCTTCAAAAAGTTCGTCGTAAGAGTTACTTACTTGGCTTTCGACGTCGCTGTCGTCGAATGAACTCCGGGCCATAAGTGCGAGATTATTTTGATTCATGAAATCATCATCAGGATCTTCATCACTCCATGTTGCAACTAAGACTTCCTTTTGTTTTACTCGACAGTTCGTAGCAAAGTAGCCTGGTTTACCACATAATCGACAAGTGTTGTCGAATTTCTTCGATTCGCCCTTTTGGATGTCCTGCTTCCCCCGGTTTAATAAGTGTTGGAACTTATTAATATTCTTGGCATAATATGCCGATTCTTCATCGCTTTCGTCCACCGGGATTTCTTCTTTCTTTTTCGACATTTTAGCCTTCATGGCTATCGACCTCTCCTTCGGTTTCGGTTTGGCATTCCGAGATTTTAGAACAATCTCGTAGTTGATAAGAGAACCAACGAGGGTACTAAAATCAAGATTATTTAAATCTTTAGATTCCATTATTGCCGTAACCGTACCGTCCCATTCTCGAGGTAGTGATCGGAGAATTTTCTTTACTTTCTCACTACTCGAAAGTGGTTTTCCGAAACATGCTAATCCATTAGTGATAACCGAAAATCGGTCAAGCATAATGGAGATGGATTCGTCATCCTTCATTTGGAATAATTCATAATCGCGAAGGAGCATGTTTATCTTCGTCTCTTTGACTTGAGATGTACCTTCGTGTGTTACCTCAAGCATTTTCCAGATTTCTTTGGCACTACCACACGATGATATCCAATTGTATTCTTCCGGATTTAAAGCACAGTATAATAATTGCGTGGCTTTGCAATTTTAATGGTCGTTTTTCCAATCCGCATCATCATACTCTTCAAAGGTTTTGAGAGTTCCGTTTGAGTTCGTCGGAATTTTGGGACCAAGGCATATCACCTTCTATAATTCGATATCGTAAGCTCGGATGAAAATAAACATTTTCTTCTTCCAAGTCATGAAATTCGATCCATCAAAAAATGGTGGTCGGTTGAGAGCAAGGCCTTCGACTGGAGCCATTTAAAACGCCATTTTGGATCTTCTCCTAGGATGTTAAGCCGCGTATTGGAGTAACCGCTCCGATACCAATTGCTGGTATAAAATCGGATATTTACGCCGTTTGTGCGGAAGGGTAAATAAATTGCAGAAAATAAATCACACAAGGATTTATAGAGGTTCGGCTATTAACGAAGCCTATGTCCTCTCTCGGTGTATCTTTTTCTATAGGAATAAGATCAAAACCTCTACGACTCTCTTCTATCGGTCGAGGGATTACCGTTACAAGCTCGTCTTCTATCGGTCCGAGTAAAACCATTTTTCCTTTTCTATTGGACAAGGAATCAACCACTCTAGCTTTCTATCGGTACTAGATAAACCTCACGAAGATAGCGATTTCGATTCTAATAATGCCGGATCCTTGATCCTAATAACACCGAATCCAATTGTATCTTTTCTTTTACCTCTCGTGTATAATGTTGAATGTATAAACACTCAAACTAACAATATAAGCTCAATATCACAACAACAATGTAAGTATATGAATATAAGATCAATGTCTTGATTGCTTGGAGTTGTTGTATGAAATAATACCAAAGATGTGGTATTTATAGCCTTCATCCACCAAACTAGCCGTTAGTCTGTTTTGACTAATTAGCGTGCGCTAGTCTTTCTCTTTAGCGTGCGCTATCGCGTGTAGCGTGAATGTAGCGTGCGCTAGACTGTTTCCAGTTTCAGTCCAGTAGCTTCGTTTCTTCTCTTACGTACGTTATGCCTTCTTCCTTACGTATGTTATTGTAACACCCCCAAGATATTCGAGGTATATTACAGCGCCGTAAATCCCTATATGGGGTCCACCAGGCTGAACAAACATCATACTCATCGACTCACAGAACAACAGAATAACACCTCGTCATAAAGACGCCCAACAAAATAATCCACCCGGTTCAACCGGTCAAACATAACACCATAATTCGACACAACCATAACAAACAACAATACAATCCAGACGAGTAAAAATTCTTAAGTACTCAGAGTACTTCTATTAGTTCAAACAAAACCACAAAAGATAAAAGATAGAAGACACTAAAACATCACTCGTGCACAATCATCACGCACGGCCATCATCCGCATACTGGTCCAGCGCCCGTTCGTCTTGATGAACCTGACCTGAAATTCACAAAATGAATTTCCCCAAAACGGGTCCCCAGAGGGGTTAGCAATTACGCTAGTACAAGTAACCAAATGAACAACTTACATCTTACACATATAGTAAATGCATGCAATCAAGAAAAGCATAGTTCCAAAACACTCATTTCCGGAAATGCCAATATCAAATCACATTTGTAAAATACACCACAATTAACCGTCGATCCACGTCTCTGTGGACCCCTACCGAGACCCCGTCGGATCTAACCCGTAGTGGTTAAAAGCAAGCTCGTCGATCCACGTCTCTGTGGACCCCTACCGAGACCCCGTCGGATCTAACCCGTAGTGAGCATACACACACACACCATTTCTCATACAATACTACTATGTCAAGATTGTAAGTTCATAAGGATACTTGCCTCGATTAATAGACGGTGACACGAAGGGAACGGAAGAATCAAGCACGACCGCGAGGAACCGACGAATGAACCTAACGATTCGAATAACACAATCACAACCACTCCTAAACGATTACGGAAATGGAATACACCCGAAAACCCGCCTACGATTCATGTATAATCGTACAAAAATAACAACGAGGGCGGATCACGACCAAACTCTCTCGATTTCGCAAAACCATGAAAATATACCATGAAACCGTAGGAAAACTAATTATACCAACAAGATTAATCATATTTATCATGAATCCACCAACAAAACGGAACGGATCGGAACAAAATCCCAAAACCCCCAAATCGCCCAAAAGTAGGGTTCTAAGAGATTTACCTTGGATTAGGATGAAAGATTCGTGTTGATGTTGATATAATACACCAAGAACTTAAGGAAGATATTGGATGAGATGATTGGAGGAAGAAATCGCCAAGAATCGCCCGAAATCGCCACAGCCGCGGAAAGGAGGATGAAATGGAAATAATACGCTCATCTCGGTCAACTCCCTGGTTTATATAGCCAGGGAGTGTTAGCGCGCGCTAATCCTCAAGGTTAGCGTGCACTAACGGGATAAAAATACAGGCCAAACAGTTAGCGTCGATCCAAGAGCGACTTACGGCCGTTAGCGTGCGCTACTCCAAATGTAGCGTGCGCTAATAATCTATCTCCAGAAGCGCTATCGACCAATAGCGTGCGCTACTGGCATCGGGCCGAGTCGGTGACAAACCGCCCGTAACTCACTGATCCGTTAGCGTGCGCTACCATACAAGCGTAGCGTACGCTAATCGGCACTGACCGGTTCGAGTAAATCGGCCCAAGATCGACACTCACGCTAGCGCACGCTACCGGTATCATCGGCGTGCGCTAGCCTCCCGACCTTAGCGTGGCGCTAGTCTCGCATAGCGTACGCTAATACGCCAATCCGTAAGGTGGAAAATAAGACCGCCACTCCTGGGCTTGCTCTCTAGCGCGCGCCATTTAATCGATCGTAGCGTGCGCTACTAAGGGGCCCCTAGCGCGCGCTATGCAGAAAAGATAGCGTGCGCTAGGTTACGAAATATAAACGGTTCACAACACCGGAATATGAACGAAACATCAAACGGAACACCTCAAAGCGCATCAAAACATAGAATGGATCCACGGCAACCCCAAAACAGCGGTTCCGCACAACAATAACGAGTCTCAGAACAATAGATGACGGGAAAGATACACTGTAAGGTACATGAGGGTCACTACGACCGAGAAATACACCGAAAAGGAAAATACAAGGGAAAAGAAAAATGCGGATATTACATTCTACCCCTCTAAAAACAAGTTTCGTCCCGAAACTTAAGAAACAAACAACTCAGGGTACCTAGCACGCATGCTATCCTCGGTTTCCCAAGTTGCCTCCTCGACACCGTGTCTCGACCACTGCACCTTGACCAAAGGTATGGTCTTATGCCTCAGTCGTTTCTCATGATGCTCCAAAATCTTCAAAGGACGCTCTTCGAAAGTAATATCCTCGGCGACATCAATCTCACCATAATCGATGACGTGACTAGTATCCGGGACATATTTCCTCAACTGGGAAACATGAAAAACGCTATGAACATGACTCAAGGCTGGAGGTAACGCCAAACGGTATGCCAACTCACCGACTCGCTCGAGAATCTCAAAGGGTCTAATAAATCTCGGACTCAACTTCCCCTTCTTCCCGAAATGAAAAACTCCCTTCGTCGGCGGCACCTTTAGCAAAACGTGGTCTCCCACCTCGAATTCCAAAGGTCGGCGACAGACGTCGGCATACGACTTTTGTCGACTCTGGGCAGTCAACATCCGTTCCCGAATTAATTCTATCTTTCATCTCGTCTCTAAAACGACATCCGGCTCGGTCCCGACCAAATCGGACGCCTCATTCCAACAAATCGGTGATCGACATCGCCGCCCATAAAGTGCCTCATATGGTGCCATCCGAATCGACGCGTGCCAACTGTTGTTGTACGTGAATTCGATCAATGGCAAATGCTCCTCCCAGTCACTGCTCCAATCGAGAGCACAAGCACGCAACAAATCCTCGAACGTCTGGATAGTGCGTTCCGACTGTCCATCTGACTGGGGATGAAAAGAGGTACTCAAATGCAAACGGGTACCCAACGCCTTATGCACCGCCTGCCAAAAGTGCGATACGAAACGGCCATCACGATCCGAAACAATAGACTTTGGAGTACCGTGAAGCCTCACAATCTGCGCGATAAACACACGGGCTAACTTCTCCAGGCCCCAAGTGTCCTTGATGCCCAGAAAGTGTGCCGACTTAGTCAGACGATCTACAATCACCCAGACCATATTCATGCCCGACCTCGATCTCGGCAAACTCGTAACGAAATCCATCGATATATCTTCCTATTTCCATTCGGAGCGGAAGTGATCGCAATAACTCCAGCCGATGCTCGATTTTGACCTGCTGACAAGTCAAACATCTCGCTACAAACTGTGCGACCTCTTCCTTCATATCATTCCACCAGAAATTCCTTCTCAGGTCCTTGTACATCTTACTCGAACCAGGATGAACGGAATAAGGTGTAGCATGGGCCTCACGCAAAATACTCTGTCGCAACTCTGAGTCGTTCGGCACACAAAGCCGACTCCGAAATCTCAAAGCACCATCCTCGTGAATCACAAACCCAGGAGACTTTCCTTTAAGAACGTTCTCTCGAATTTGAGTAATCATCAGATCCTCTAACTGCTTTAGCTTAATTTCATCAACCAAGGACGACGAAATCTCTAAGGCACAAAGTTGCCCGACAGCTCCAGGCAACAAAATCTCAACATCTAACTCGATCAAAGTCCGCCGGAGCTCCGACTGAGATGTAAGAATCTCAAGTGTTCGCAACGCAACCGGTTTCCGACTCAAGGCGTCGGCCACGACGTTCACCTTGCCCGGATGATAAAGGATTTCGAGGTCATAATCCTTAATCAGCTCTAACCACCTCCTCTGCCTCATATTCAACTCCCGCTGGGTAAATATGTATTTCAGACTTTTATGATCGGTAAAAATCTGACATGCAGAGCCGAAAAGATAGTGACGCCAAATCTTGAGTGCAAAAACAACTGCCGCTAACTCCAAATCATGAGTAGGGAAGTTAAGCTCATACGGCCTCAACTGTCTCGATGCATAAGCAATGGTCTTGCCGTGCTGCATCAACACGCACCCAAGACCCTGTCCCGAAGCATCGCTATAAACAGCAAAACCCTCGTTGCCACATGGCAATGCTAAAACCGGGGCTGAAGTCAAACGTCTCTTCAGTTCCTCAAAACTTGACTGCCTCTCGTCATTCCAGACGAACTTCTCGGATTTCTGGAGCAACTGCGTAAGTGGCCGAGCTAGTTTCGAGAAACCCTCGACGAACCTACGATAGTAGCCAGCCAAACCCAAGAAACTACGGAGTTCCTTCACATTCTTGGGCGGTGCCCAATCCAACACTGCTTCAATCTTCTGCGGATCCACACGAACCCCCTCGGCTGAAATCACGTGACCTAAAAACATCACTTCCTTCAGCCAGAACTCACATTTCGAGAACTTTGCATAGAGTTGCTCGGTCCTCAAAATGTCTAATACTACCCGCAAATGATGGGCATGCTCTTCCTCATTCCTCGAATAAATAAGAATATCGTCAATGAAGACGACGACACACTTATCCAAATACTCGATAAAGACTTTGTTCATCAATTACATGAACACCGCCGGCGTATTAGTTAACCCGAAAGGCATAACTACGAACTCATAATGTCCGTATCTCGTCCGAAAAGCTGTTTTCGGCACATCGGACTCTATCACCCGGAGCTGATAGTACCCCGATTTCAAATCAATTTTCGAGAACACCGCAGCTCCCTGCAACTGATCGAACAAGTCATCAATTCTCGGCAAAGGATACTTGTTCTTGATGGTCACCTTATTTAGTTCGCGATAGTCGATACACAAACGTAGCGAACCATCCTTCTTCCGCACAAACAGGACCGGTGCGCCCCATGGCGAGGCGCTCGGTCGAACATACCCCGACTCAAGAAGCTCACTCAACTGCTTCTTCAACTCGGACATCTCTGATGGTGCCATACGATACGGCGCCTTCGAAATAGGAGCCGCGCCCGGCTCTAACTCTATAGCAAACTCGACCTCACGATCCGGTGGCAATCCCGGTAACTCGTCAGGAAATACATCAGGAAAATCACTAACGATTGGAATCGATGAAATCTCGACTCCACCACTCTCCGCCTTCAAGGCGTAGCACCAAAATCCAGTACACCCCTTTCGCAGGAGTCTCATTGCCTTCAAGGCATTAATAACGAACTTCTGGTTTCCCCTCTTTCGCCCCGCGAAAGAGTGCTCGGTGCCGTCCTCGGCTAACATAGTGATGATTCTCGTGCGGTAGTTCATGATCGCACCATGCCGCTCGAGCCAATCATCCCCAAGAATCAAATCCTCACCCTCGATACCCACAACAATAAGATTAGAGGGCCAAGTCCTCTCACAAATAAGCACAGAACAGTCTCGAACCTCCTGATTGCCAACGATCCTATCACCGCTAGGAAGCTTAACGATGAAGGGTTCACAAGGCATCAAACAGTCGAGACTCAAACGGCGCACACAATCCAAAGATATGAACGAATGCGTAGCACCGGAATCGAAATGCACACTGACAGGATGAGAAAGAATATAAACGGTACCTGTCGCCAAGGTAGCCGCTGGGTCATCGGCTCTCCGCATCTCATAGACACGCGGGTGGGCTGAGCCGACACTGGAAGCTCCCCCCTTAGAGGGCTGACCCCGACCTCTCCCCCGACTAGCACTCGGCGGAGATTGAGGAGCAAACGATCCTTGATTCACACTTGGTTCCCTAGGCGCTGGAATGGAAGCCTGGGCACCAAGGATTCTCTCCCTCTCAAAGAGCTGACCTTGTGGCTACTGCCATACTGATTACACGTCGAAAGGGCTCAAACAAGTGACCGACGTGGCTGCATGCGACCACAATTGAAATACTTTACATCACGGAAAGGAGCACCGGTAGTTCCACGAGGACCCCAATGAGCAGGCTGGACCACCGCCGGCGGGGAAGTTAGCAGATTGGGATTTCTGCTGACCCCCACCCTTGTGGCCCGAAAAGTTCCCAGCGGACTTATGTTTCTTGCTCTCGCGGGCCGCCTCGCTAGCCGTCACCGACATATCATAAGCAAGGGCCCTACTCTGGTAATCTTTCAAGGTAGTACAGACGAGCCCTGACATATAGTCCCGAATCGACAACTTCATCCGTCTGGAAAAATGGAAAATTTTGTCGCTCTCCTCGACAACTTGGGTCTTCACATAACCCAATTCCTTGTTAAAATAGGCAATAGCTTGAGATACGGGGATATCCCGTGGTTGAGCATCATAGAAAGCATGTACCCGAGCCTGTCTGACCGGCCACGGGCAATATTCAGTCTCCATCAGTTCTTGGAATTCGGTCCACGAAGCAACATGGTCCTTGGGCCCAACGGCCTCCCACCAATCCGTAGCGTCCCCGGTGAGAAAGTACTGGGCAATAGGGACCTTACGGTCCTAGGGACAGTTGGTAGCAGTGAAGACTTTAGATATCTCCTTGATCCACCCTTCCCAGCCAATCGGGTCTGAAGCTCCCGAAAACTGAGGAGGACGCATCTTGATGACATCTTGAAGCCAACGGTCCGCTCCGCCCCGATTAGCATGGGCCTGATCCGGGTTCTGAACCGCCTGAGCTATCGCCGCCATTTGGTTCACCATTTGCTGCATAACGGCCGCAATACCAAGGTCGGCACGCTCTTGAGAAGAAGCATGATTATGACGGTCGCCGGTACTGCCGGCTCCCGAAGACTGCGACGTGGCCGCCCCACCGGCTGCCCCACGTCCTCGGCCGCGTCCACGACCACGACCGCGACCACGACCTCTTCCAGCATCCATACTGGAGTTAAATAAGTAGCAAAAGCCATACGATGGTAAGTACGAGAAAAGAACAACCACAAATCGAGAATCAAAAGTGCGATACAAGGGAATAAGGAACAGAGGAAGGAAAAACTTACGAACACTGGTAGTACCAGAATCATGGCAGCGTGACGATGATATGCAAACCAAAACACAACAAGACCCAATAAACCGACAAGCCTAGGTATCCATAACCTTGCTCTGATACCATTTTCTGTAACACCCCCAAGATATTCGAGGTATATTACAGCGCCGTAAATCCCTATATGGGGTCCACCAGGCTGAACAAACATCATACTCATCGACTCACAGAACAACAGAATAACACCTCGTCATAAAGACTCCCAACAAAATAATCCACCCAGTTCAACCGGTCAAACATAACACCATAATTCGACACAACCATAATAAACAACAATACAATCCAGACGAGTAAAAATTCTTAAGTACTCGAGTACTTCTATTAGTTCAAACAAAACCACAAAAGATAAAAAGATAGAAGACACTAAAACATCACTCGTGCACAATCATCACGCACGGCCATCATCCGCATACTGGTCCAGCGCCCGTTCGTCTTGATGAACCTGACCTGAAATTCATAAAACGAATTTCCCCAAAACGGGTCCCCAGAGGGGTTAGCAATTACGCTAGTACAAGTAACCAAATGAACAACTTACATCTTACACATATAGTAAATGCATGCAATCAAGAAAAGCATAGTTCCAAAACACTCATTTCCGGAAATGCCAATATCAAATCACATTTGTAAAATACACCACAATTAACCGTCGATCCACGTCTCTGTGGACCCCTACCGAGACCCCGTCGGATCTAACCCGTAGTGGTTAAAAGCAAGCTCGTCGATCCACGTCTCTGTGGACCCCTACCGAGACCCCGTCGGATCTAACCCGTAGTGAGCATACACACACACACCATTTCTCATACAATACTACTATGTCAAGATTGTAAGTTCATAAGGATACTTGCCTCGATTAATAGACGGTGACACGAACGGAACGGAAGAATCAAGCACGACCGCGAGGAACCGACGAATGAACCTAACGATTCGAATAACACAATCACAACCACTCCTAAACGATTACGGAAATGGAATACACCCGAAAACCCGCCTACGATTCATGTATAATCGTACAAAAATAACAACGAGGGCGGACCACGACCAAACCCTCTCGATTTCGCAAAACCATGAAAATATACCATGAATCCGTAGGAAAACTAATTATACCAACAAGTTTAATCATATTTATCATGAATCCACCAACAAAACGGAACGGATCGGAAGAAAATCCCAAAACCCCCAAATCACCCAAAAGTAGGGTTCTAAGAGATTTACCTTGGATTAGGATGAAAGATTCGTGTTGATGTTGATATAATACACCAAGAACTTAAGTAAGATATTGTATGAGATGATTGGAGGAAGAAATCGCCAAGAATCGCCCGAAATCGCCACAACCGCGGAAAGGAGGATGAAATGGAAATAATACGCTCATCTCGGTCAACTCCCTGGCTTATATAGCCAGGGAGTGTTAGCGCGCGCTAATCCTCAAGGTTAGCGTGCGCTAACGGGATAAAAATACAGGCCAAACAGTTAGCGTCCAGTCCAGTATCCAGACTTCTGGCCGTTAGCGTGCGCTACTCCAAATGTAGCGTGCGCTAATAATCTATCGGTAGCGCGCGCTATCGACCAATAGCGTGCGCTACCTGGGCATCAGTCGAGTCCAGTGACAAACTGTCCAGAACTCACCTGATCCGTTAGCGTGCGCTACCATACAAGCGTAGCGTATGCTAACTGGCACCTGACCGGGTTCAGTAGTAAACTGTCCAGTACTGGACACTCACGCTAGCGCACGCTACCGGGTATCATCAGCGTGCGCTAGCCTCCCAACCTTAGCGTGCGCTAGTCTGCGTAGCGTACGCTAATACGCCAATCCAGAAGGCTGGAAAATAGCACTGCCACTCCCAGGGCTTGCTCTCTAGCGCGCGCTACGAATCAGTCGTAGCGTGCGCTACTAAGGGGCCCCTAGCGCGCGCTATGCAGAAAAGATAGCGTGCGCTAGGTTACGAAATATAAACGGTTCACAACACCGGAATATGAACGAAACATCAAACGGAACACCTCAAAGCGCATCAAAACATAGAATGGATCCACGGCAACCCCGAAACAGCGGTTCCACACAACAATAATGAGTCTCAGAACAATAGATGACGGGAAAGATACACTGTAAGGTACATGAGGATCACTACGACCGAGAAATACACCGAAAAGGAAAATACAAGGGAAAAGAAAAATGCGGATATTACAGTTATACTCTTGCTTTAGCGTGCGTTAATAATACATTATAACGTGCGCTAAGCAATATATCCGTTGCCCTCATTTGTCAAAGTATCCGTTTGATATGCTGACTTTGACCTGCTTTTCCCAACGTTCTGATTGACTAGAATTCAAACTGATATTTAGCGTGCGCTAAATATTATTCCTTGCGTGCGCTAACATTGCCTTCATTGCATACGTCATTCTGTGTTTGAATATCTTCACAATGGTAACAATCCTTCGATAGCGTGCTTTAATGACTATGTGTAGCGTGCGCTACCTCATCAGCTAACTTCACTTCAGGTAATTTCGAACTCGGATGACATGCAGATGACTTCCCGTTAGCGTACGCTAACGTGTGATGACTTGCGTGCGCTAATACTGTCCAGATTGCAACTTTTTGCATCTTCGTCTGCTTCGTCGTTTTGCTTCGCTTTTATGTTGTTTTGTTTTGTTTAGCAACTTAATCATCAAAACATAATTTATTAATATGTGGAATAAATATTCCAACATATATATGCAAAACTCGGACTTTCAGTTCATACAAATACACTCCTTGATCAATTTGTGTGTGTGTGTGTGATAACAAGACATTCACAATTCAAAACATAAGCATTCTACCAATTCCCATAAATGGATTCGTCCACGACAAAACTGATCGAGTCTGCATTTTATTAATAAGACCAATCAGATATAACAAGTATCAATCCTAGTTCAAACACACTTCTCTAAAGCACAGCAATACCTATTAATTGATGAGCATAATATAGGTACTATAACTTATTTATAGTTATCTATACAAAATCAGTTAAATCAAGAAGTATTAAAAACTCACAAGGAAGAAAAAATTCATGAATGTGTGGAAAGAATAGGAAGTGCTTTGCGTATATGGATGTCTAGCTCTTTCCCTTGTTTTTCACTTAACATGCACAAATTTAGTAGGGCCCCAACTTTCTTAGTTCACTTAACATGCAAAGTCTTGTTATCACTTTATTATAGTTATCTATTCAAAATCAGTTAAATCAAGAAGTACCGAAAACTCCCAAGGAAGAAAAAAATCATGTATGTGTGGAAAGGATGGGAAGTGCTTTGGCTATATGGATATCTAGCTCTTTCCCTTATTTTTCACACAATAGGCACAGATTTAGCAGGGGCCTCAACTTTCTTAGTTCACCAGTCATTGATTGATTTAGCACCAGAAAATATAAACCTTAATATAAACTGCCTCAAGCTTGCAAATCAAAGCCCAGAATGACACCTGAACCATCACCAACAGAAACTGGATCTATTAGCAAAAGTTATCCCCAACAGGCTAACATAGATATCTATGCTAATTTCCACCTGATAATTTTGTTGGTAGAGCCTTCAATCGTCTCAATGTCAATGCTATAGAAGATACAAGACGAAAAGATGGAGAAAATAAAGTAAGATATATATACTTCTAGAAAACAAATCTATATAAACTTAGTATCATACCTAAAACTTTGCCATACCAACAAACCAATTATTCAAAATCGTGTAAACTAAATAAGCCCAATTCAAAGCCGAAGCTCAAAATAGACAACTCTAATGAATTGGAAGTTCAGAGTAAGGTTAAAGAAAAAACTTAAAAAGAAAATGTGCGAGGAAAAAATCCTAACCTCTTCGATCCATGGGGAATGTTTGAAATAGAGAGCTTGTCAATGTCACTGTACTCTAGCTTGTCAGTTGCTTGTGATATTGCCAGTGTGTTGTTTGTCCAGTTGACAGGCACAAGGATAGCCCATGCGAGCAATGTCACTGGAACAAAAATCTTTAGTCTGTAACCAAAAAGCAGAATCAGCATACAAAGTTTTATCCAAGTATATTACCAAAAACAAAACACAACATAAATGTGATATGTACTGAAAAAACTTTCATAGATGTGGAATCCAATAATCAAGATCTTCGACCCTTGTCTGGTACACTGAACAAAATTCAAGTAAATGTCAGAGTTTTAAGCCTACCCCAACAAGTAAATTCGCAAATAGATGGCCGAATCTAGCCCTGCATGATCAATAAGCTCTGCCTCGGGCATTTTCAATGCGTCCGGCACCCAATTCAGAAATCTAATATATGACCTCCAGTCCAGATTCACAAATTTCCTTACAAACGCACCTGAGTGCGTGGGACTGCTTCTCAAACCCTTGAGGTACCATTTTGGGAAATATACTCTATCATTAAACGGTTGAACCCTGAGGACGGCAAATGCTATAAGAAAAATCAGTGAACTGAGAATATCAACTCCTGCTGCAAGCCCTATATCTCCAAAGGTTGCCATCTCGTGCCTCTATTACGATAACTGAACCTCCTGCTAGAAAGAGGAAATATTATAGCACACTTCCAAACAACAAAGACACCTTCTCTACCATAAAAGGTTAAGTTCAAGTATTCACCACACAGGGCGCATAAATCTTATATCTGGCATTTTCAAAAACTCTTGAATAAATGTCAAGAGTAATATAATCAAAGATATTTTCTAAAACACACAATTATTTGACATTAGGAACAAAACCAAGCCAATGAAATTGATCAATTTGCCATAGTAATAAATGTCAAATTGACACGGATCCTTTTCGGAAAAACTTCAACTGTAAGAAATTCATGTATGTTAACCTTCACAATCAAACATCTCAGGAAAAAAATGACTGCACCTAGAAAGAATTGCGAGCTTCTGAAAATAATTTCTAAATAAAAGTCGCGAGTAATATAATCAAAGATATTTTCTAGAATACACAATTATTTGACATGAGGAACAAAATCAAGCCAATGAAATATTAATCAATTCGCTCAATTTGTCACGGCTGGTTTTTTGGAAAAAATTAACCATAAGAAATTCATGTATGTTACCTTCACAATCAAACATCTTACGAACAAACTAATTACCGCACCTAGTAAAATTGCGAGCTACTGAAAATAATTTCTAACACACAGAAAAAAAATTATATTCCTCAAAACCTCACGAAAAAACAACCACTACAACACCCGTATGCACCTAAAAGAAACAATTTCGATCGCAAATTCGGCAACAAAATAAATCAAAATACATTCAGGAACACTACAAGCACGTACTAATGAGAAGATTCATACAAAAAAAAAAACATACTGTCGAGATATTTTATGATTGCAGCCGTTACAGACTGCAAAAACCGTACAAATGAGCCGAATAAATCACAGAGAAGAAGAAGATGATGATGATGATGAAAAATGTGGGAGAATTGTGGCTGAGAGAGCGATTAGAATTGCTTTGGAGTCGAACAAAAGCCAAAGAACATTCCCAGCTATACCTTCATAAAGATAAACCTAAACTACAAGCCACCAACATATACATACACGACACATACACCTACTACAGAATTACAGCAAAACAATGGAAGAAGAGAGAGAGAGAGGAGAGTGTGAGATGTATATGATGTGTGTGAGATGCGTGTCCGTTTCGAATGAATCTGGATAAAACGGAAATATCAGCAACAGTGGCAATTTCTATGACAACGGATTTACGATGCGCGCATACACACACACACACATAAATAGTGAAGAGAGAGAGGGAGAGATAGCATCAAAAAAGAAAAGGAAATGGATGGAAACATCACCTGCTGTCGACCTTCCTCGAACCAGCTTTTGAATTGCCTCCTTTCATGACGAAACACTTCAAACAAACACTTCAGAGAGCGTCAGTCTTCCAAAGAAACACTTCAGATCGATCAAAAGCAAGGGACTAAAAGCACATGAAATAGGGACTAAAATTTTAAATTTAGTTTACCAATTAATCAGAAAAATAAAAACCCAGAACACTAAATTTCTAAGAAATTCAGCACATTTCACCTCACCAACATCATTTCATCATTAATCCCATTGATCAACACCACAACTTTCCCAGAATCGAAGAAACACACACACACACACACATGGTTCTTGAGAAAAATAGAAATTAAGCGCAAAGGAAGCGAATAAATCAATGATCCTGGGATCACAAACAAGAATCAATCTGCGAACATTCATATAAACCCCGATTCTAAAGGCTGCATCAAAGAGAAAATTTCAAAAAAGGCCGATATATCCCTATAACAAACAAAAACACAAAATTCACAAATAATGAAAAAAAAGTACATAACTGTGATTTATTGGTGCAATCTGGGGAGATGAAACAGAAGGGAATGTTTACCTCGAGGGAGGAGGGATCTTCAGGCCGAATGAGATCGATGGAGACGATGACTTTGGCGAGGGGCGGCGATTCGGCAGCGGCGGCGGCGGAGGACTGCCAGGCCTTGGAGACAACAGGCGGGCACTTCATAAACCAAATAGATAGGTCGGCTTTGGCCTTCGAGAGTGGCGTTGCCGTTGCTGTAGTCATCTCATCCTCCATGAGACGAGGGTTTACGGGTGAGAAGAATGGATAGATGAAGAACGAGACCCTACCAAATAAGAGAAATGATAAAAGCGGGAAGAAGAAAAGGGATCACGCGTTCATCTCAACAACGGAATTGTGGAAGCACGATTTCGACCAACACTGACCTTCCTAAAACACTGACCTTCACTCTTTTAGGATTAATATATATATATATATATATATATATATATATATATATATATATATATATATATATGTTGGTCACTAAGTATACTGGATACAGTTTGGAAAATAGTTTGAACAACAAACTGTATGGATTTTAAATCTGAGTGCGTAGCGGAAGTCTTGGATACAGTAGGTTGCTGTGGATACAACAACTAAATGTATGGAGTAAACTTAATTAATCACAGTAATTTAAAACAGTGAAAGCTGAAGGTAAATAACACAGTAATTAAAGTGGTTCGAGGTAAACCCCTCTACGTCTACTGTTCCTCCTAAAAAGTTTATTATAATTACTACGTACACAACTACGTAATTATAACAACACACACAATCAATATATCGTTCACACAGATTGATATAAAGATCTTAGCTTAAACCGTTCACACAGATTGGTTTTGAGCTAATGCTTTGACTTGCTTCTTCACACACAGTTCTGAAGCTTCGTCTTCTTCAATGCAAATCCTTCACACACAGTTCTGGAGAAGCACCGATTGCTCAGTCCACACAGGGCTGATCTTGAGTTTGTTCAACGTATAGAACAGATGGTGAACAACAACTTTGACTTTAAGAGCTTTCAGCTGATGAAGTGTTGTTCAGGATGATGAGCACTGTATATCTCTTTCGTTCTTGATTGCAGTAAGCTTTGGAGATATGGTTTGCTACGATGATAACTTTTGATAGCTTGAGTGTTAGGTGACTGGGTGAGTGATCTTCAATACCTTCATAAGATATATATAGTCTCTGAAGAATAAATCCGTTGAGATGTATCCGTTTGAATGAGATTTCGTTTCAACGGGATTATGACACGATCCGGATTTAGCGGGATTCTGAAGATCTGTTGACTGGCAGTATTTAAATACTTTATCTTTGAGTATTTAAATACTTCTTTTCAACGGGACTTGACTTCTGGATATTCCTTCTTTGTCCTGTTGTGAGCTGTATGGAAGATAACTGTATTTTGAGTTTCGAGACAGTTTCCATACTTTGTCTTTTACAAGACTTCTTGCTGTACTGAAGGACTTCACTATATGCTGATTCGAGGCAGGTCTTCGATACAGGATAAAGTCTCAAAGCTTCGATACAGTTTTCTTTGCTGTATTTGGCATATTTGTCAAAACCTCTTTATCAAAGACTATTCGATACAGGGATCGGATATCCCGGCTGATTCGATACTGGTTTCTTGTTTTCCCAACAATTTCCCTCTTTTTGACAATTTGCCAAGACTTACTTTATTAACTTTTCAAGTATTCTTGATGATGCCAAAACCTTCTTCATGAAGCGATCTTCTTTGATGACTTCTGGCAGATTTCTTGGTCTTTCGTCAAAGGGTCTGACTTTCAGTAACTTAGTCTACAATAATGAACTGCTCGCAGGCGAGTTCGATACAGTTTAAGGATTTTTACAACTTAAGCTTATGATTGGCGCGCAGGCACAATCTTACAATATTTTCTAAGCTTACAACTGAAATAATGAACTGTTCGTAGACTAGTTCGTACAGCTTAATTTTCAATCAAGTTATCTAACTTGAGATTGCTATCAATCAATTTAAGTAATCATACATCAACACAGTAGATTACGAGTTGTAATCTTTCAAGACAAACAAACACTTTTATTGAAATTCAAAATGAATTGAGTACAGAGTTTGCTGTTTCGAAGAGAGATTACAAAGCAAAAATAATATACAGATATTTCAGCTCCTTATCTATAATCCGCATGCCTCCAAGGCTTTTTCCCTGGGTCATTCTCGGTACCACGCCACCAGTTCTGAAGAGAATCATTGCCTCGATCCTGGTATATAGCTCTTCCTTCATAGGATCGATCAAAGGCAAGTATCCAGTCTTCTGGATGGGTGATCCGATCTCCTCTTCTGTGTTTGGATTTCATCTCGATTTGGAGAGGGAGTTTTCCGTCTTCAAGCATCTTCATAAATTTGTCTGCGGCCTCCGCTAACGTTTTATAGTTCTTGAAGATGGCGGATTCCCTGATGAGTTTGACAAAGTATCTCATCAGTTCGTTCTTCCTCCAATGCTTCACTTCGTCGGCAGTAGGATTGCGGTTGGTCGGCAGACGAATTTCAGAAGGTCTCTGAATAAGAGTTTGCCAAGGGACATTGGGATCATGAAATTCAGGTCGGGAGCCTGAAATCTTAAAACTTTGGGAGGGAGGTGCTAGCTTGTTCAACTCGGCAGTGATGCTGTTTTGAGCAGCCTCAAATTCCCTTTCTTGTTGAATCCTGATTCTCCTTGCAGCTTCTCTCGCCTCTTCCCCCTTTTTGGCATCATCAAGACTTTTTAGGATTTCTAGTGCAGCATCCTGTTTTGTCTCAATGTTAGTCATTCTCTCTACAAGGGAGGAAAGCGTCTGCGACATATCCTTAATGCATTTGTCGTGAGCGTGCAGGTGAGAGCTGTTTTCAATCATAGCACAGGCGGTCTTGGCTTCAGCTATCCTCGTTTTTGTTGCTTCTTCCTTCAGCAGTTGCTCCTGCTTATCTTCCATGATTTTCAAAGCTTGTTTGAAAACTTCTGGCAGAATAGTGAATGCCTCGACAACACGAGATACTTCATGTTGAAGAGTGGTCATTTCTTCCACGGCAGAAGTGTGCATCCAATTCAATGCTTTTTCAACGGAAGATAGAGCATTTACTGCATCCTGGATGAATACAGTTTGAAGGCCAAGTGCACGCAGGCGTTCTTTTCTTGCGGCAGAAATCGGAGAATCTGGTTGGTCAAGGTCTCTAGAGCTGTTCAACCTTCTTACATTCACGGATGGGCGTGAAGTAAGTTGGACATCCTCAGGTTCGATACCGTCCTCGGATTCCACGGTTGAAGGGGCGGGAGCAGCTTGCTCTGGTTCGGCGACAGGGGTTTGAGAAGCTTCCTGTTGCGAAGATTCTTCAGCATACATGGATACAGGAGGGACTGAATCCTCCTGTTGTCTTTCAGGAACAGCTTCTTTGGTCGCAGCAGGCTCGGGTGCCTATTCCAAAATTTCTTCTATTTCCTCGACTGGAGGGACTGATTCCTCTTCGTCGGGAATGTTCTCATGCTGTGGCGAAGGGGGATTGTCTTGAGTAGAAGGCCCTTCGTCGTCTCTGGGTTGAGAGGCGTCTCTAGTTTCAGCCTCTTCACGACTCATTCTCAGACCTGCTTGTAAAGCATCGTCATCGTCGTCTGAGTCATGATCTCCGTCATCTTTTGGATTAGAGGGAGAGTCCTCTGACTTTTTCTTTCCTTTCCTCCGAGCGTCAGATTTGTGCAGAAGATGGCTTTCAATTAGTTCCTTGCATGAGGGATTGTCCCATCGGATCAGGGCCTCAATTTTTGTTGAGTCCATTACTTCTGAGACGAATCTCTCTTCGTGGCTCCAATCGCTCCAATTGTACAGTGTATCGTACGGAGCCAGCCTGTAGCCTTTCCATTGCAAAAATCTTTCGTAGGCGTGTTCAATTTGAACCAAAAGAAGGGTCTGATTAATGATCGAGTCAGGGGAGGGACTTTGTACAGTGTCTGGAGACGCTGTGTCGAGGGATTCCTGTACAGGTATGGGATCCTGTACGGAAGTGGGACTCCTTACAGGGGATGGTGCCCTGAAGGAAGATGGATCATGTACGGGTGTGGGATCCCGCAGAGGAGAAGTAGCTTTTGGCTCCAAATGGGCAGCCGACTCGCTAAAGTCTTGATCGTTGGCAGATGTCTCAATATCCGTCCTAGCCGCCAAAGGCTCGGGATCTACTGTCGATGCAGTAGGAGACACCTCTTCCACAGGGGTTGGGCCCTGGGGTTCTTCATCAGTGGGTTGAGCCACGGGGGAGACTTCCTTGGAGGGCTTGGCAGATTTGACTTTCGAAAGCCTCCGAAGTCTCTTCTTGGGCTTCTCACCAGCAGAGTGTTTCTTGCTGTGAGATCTCTTTCGCTTCTTTGAAGATTCCACTTCTTGGAACTTCAAGGATTCATCTCTGGGATTGTCAGAAATTGGCATATGTCTGGTTCTCGGGTGGTTGCAAGACAAGGTGCTCTGGTTATACGCAGTAGGCTTGACGCCTCCTAAGTATATCCTCGAGCTGTTCTTCTTCGCATCGGCGGATTGCGTCAGTCCGCACTTCGTCAGGATATAGTTCAACATTAAACCGAAAGATTTCTTCTGGGTGGCAGGTTTGCACACCTCCTCTTGTAGGCGCTTCAGGATTATTTGGCACCAATTGACCTTTTCACAGGTCAGAATAGCCACCATCATCCTGAACCTCAAGTTGGTACACATCTCGAACGCACCGGTTCGATTTTCAATTATCCTGGAGCAAAAGTCATGAAGATACACATAAGGAAGACAAAAGTTTTTCTTGTGACATGTTGTCTGCACCATGTCAACAACTTTGGACCCTGTGAACAGTCCATAAAATTTTGTAATGAGCTCTTGAGACCCGAATGTCTCAAGTTGATCCATGGTCGGGCCATCAGCGGGTAGTTTGTAGATGCTCTGGAGCAGATCGTTGTCGATACAGATCTCAACTCCCTGGACTGTAGCAGTGATGTCAGCAACATGACCTCCTTGGGCCAATGACAGAAAACGTACGGCGGCGTTGAGGTAGAATTCCTCAACCAGATGAGCGTCGTACTTATCAGCAGTTTTGCTTCCAAGGCGATAGAGGCCTTGTTGTTGAAGACGAGTTATGATATATTCCATGGGTTCTGCGTCGTTGGTTTCTGACAGAACACGTTCGATGACAACAGGTTTTGAAAAGATCCGGCCATCAATGATGTTAGCATTTTTCTTCAGAACAGGAGAAGAAGATTGTCCAGCCATTTTGATGATTTCTTAATACAAAGGTGCAGGAAAATAATCGAAATATGCACTAAAAAGCAGAAAAATATGTAGGCTGTTTTTGCTTGAGAACTCTTAAATTTGCAGAAAGCGTAAAGAGTCTCTAATGGCAGATTCAGTCCTTTTATAGTTGGGCGGCAAAAGTAGGGTTTTGCAGAGTACGAATGGTCAGATTTTAAGGGATGGGAACCGGTTTTGAAATCAACGGTTAAGATGGACTGAGTGTAACTGGTACGCTAATCCATTGAAATGTTTAAAAATATTATCGGGTCCCACTTCTGACATAAGTTGATACCCTAAATGCCTAAAACGGCAGTTTAAAAATAATAAACAATTTAAAACATCGCGGCTTTTGAGATTCAGTTATCCAGATGTCGTGTAAGGCATTTAATGTACATGTCGTTTGACATAAAAACAGGGCACGTGGACAAAAATTATTTTGAAAGGAAATAATATTATATTATATACTGAATCAAAATCCTATAGCATGTGTTGTTTCCGCGTCGATACAGCGTTCCCCTTAAAAAGGCACATATAGGTTTCAAATTCCATACAGCAATATTTGGATTAATGTTGTATTCATGGGTCCTACAGTATTCCCCCTTAATTATTGCACACGTCAGCTGTAGGATTCATATGTCTTCGCTCGCTACAGTGCTGTACTGACGATTCTGAGTGTACAAATAATTTATGTTGGATACTGTATTCTTGGGTCTTACAGCATTCCCCCTCAATTGATGAGTAAAAACAGTAAATTACTTACAGGGAGTCTGGCTGTAGCATTCCCAATTCTTGTCTGAGCATGTTGAATCTTGCTGTGTCGAGAGGCTTGGTGAAGATGTCGGCCAGCTGAACGTCTGTATGAACTTTTTCCAGGCGAACATCCTTGTTCTCGACGTGATTCCTTATGAAGTGATGCTTCATGTTGATATGCTTAGTGCGCGAGTGCAGAACAGGATTGTGCGTGATTGCAATTGCACTCGTGCTATCACACATGATTGGAGTCTCTCTAGCATCGATTCCATAGTCTGACAGTTGTTGCTGCATCCAAAGGATCTGCATACAGCTGCTACCAAAGAAAGATAGTACTGATTCAGTGGAAAGTGAGTTAGCCAATTGCTTCTTACTGAACCAAGAAACGAGTCTAGGTCCAAGAAAGTGACAAGTTCCACTTGTACTCTTCCTATCTAGCTTGTAGCCTCCGAGATCCGAGTCGCTGTATCCAACTAAATCGAATCCGCCTTCCTTAGGATACCATAGTCCTGCATCGACTGTTCCTTTAATGTACTTCAGGATTCGTTTAGCTGTATTGAAGTGTGATTCCTTAGGTGCAACTTGGTATCTCGCACACACTCCAACAGCAAACTGGATATCGGGCCTGCTAGCCGTGAGGTACAGGAGCGAACCGATGAGCTTCCTGTAGAGTGATTGGTCAAACGGCTTTCCGGCTTCATGACACGCTTTTTGTGTAACTATCGCAAGTGCACGATATCGTATCAAGTAGTAAAGTGGACTTTTTGAGTCCGGTTTATCGATCCCACAAGGAAGTTATGTTATAATTTGAATTATACACTATTAGTCTATTTTTATAGATACTTAAGATGAGTGAAACACACAATTAAAAAGTTTGGTTTAATAATTGCAAAGAAATTGCAATAATAGTTCTAATATTATAAGGAAATAAAAAGATAGCAATAATAATAGATTGATTATCGATAAAATGAAATAGTTGGGATTACAAACTTAGTTCGTCATTAGTTATAAAAGATGTATTGGAGATCATAAGATGAATTTACTTATTATGTTGTGTAGATTCGATTTTCCTTAAAAAGACGGTTTCTCTTTCGAACTATAAACGCCCTTACATATTGAATCAATCCACTATATTTCTATGTTGATTGGCTTCAATACATAGCATTAGGATTTGTGAAAATAACTCAATGAATCATCTAAGGACTAGGGGTATATTTCTATCCCCTAGAACAACTTAGAGTGAAGATCATTTGATCTAATCAAACATTTTTTCTTTGAAACATATGAAGATCATAAATATCTTCATTAATTGGCCAAATAAATAAAGATTGTTAAAACAATGAAAATCACACACAATAATAAGTAATTCATAATATATCTTTATACAAACATAAATAACATGACTAACCTTGTTTATAATCCCAACTTAAGAAACTTAGCCCATAAAGGGTTTATTACACATATTACAAGCTTTGGTGGTCATTCTTAGTTGAATCAAGAGAAAGAATTGATCCTAACTCCCTTAGTAGATAAAGGAGATAGAAACAATAAACTCTCCGAACAACATATGTTGTACCACACTAACTAAGATCACTCAAGAACACAAGTGTGTTCTTCACACAAAAAGAAAAGTTTACAAGAAAATGGAAAATTATAAGATGAATGGTGAATGATGAAGGATCTAAGGGTCTATTTATACACCTAAAGTCATCTAATAGCTCCAAAACTACAGCATTATTACATTATATCGGATCAATGCCACCATCCCCTCAATAATACACAAAAGTATAAAAATTAGACAAATCATAGCAATGTCAAGAGTTACGGTAGTAACATTCGGGAGTTACGGCCGTAATCGAGGTGACTTACGGCCGTAACTTCCGAATGTTACGGCCGTAACGTGGCTTCGTAAATTTGCTCATTTGAAGCTTTGATAGTTACGTTTCAGCCCGAATTCCTCGGACTTTGCGTTTTGCCCTGCATCTTCTTCGGATGATAACTTTTGATATATAACTCGATTTTGAATCGGAAAGACCGCCGAATTCGCCTCTGGAAAGCCCTACAACATGAATATATCAAAATTCAATAAAGAGAATATTTATTAAACATGTTGTTTCTTGAGTAATTCAGTTATTTAATCCGATCATCATCCAATAAAATAAAATTATTAAAACTAATAAATTAAAAGCAAAAAACGAGTAGACTAGCTCAATTATGGGTGAATTTTATCGATACAAACCATGGATAAGTGTACAAAAATGACACTTATCACACCCCCAAACTTGAATTCTTGCTAGTCCCGAGCAAGACTCTTTATTATTCACACTCCAAAAATAAAAATAAAAATAAAAAAAATAAGAAAATTAATACACACATAAATTAAAACATAAAAAGAGAAAAGGAGATCAAAATGACATTAATAAACAACAACCAGCTTTATACAGTAGATAGAAATGAATCAAGATTCAAAATAAATCTACTAATATTTTTGAAGTTAAAACACGGTTTTTATTTTGTAATTCCAAAATGTAAGGTTTTCCCCCCAAACGGTTGATTATTTCTTTCCCACTCGTGATACACACGACTCCCTTTAATGGTTGCTCTCGATCACTCGTTTATTTTTCGACTCAATATGAAGAAGAATTTCATTGGCGTCATCAAATATTGTGATTTTTACAAAATTGAGTGTATTGAAATTCAGCTGCTAATTAATTCAAATCTGCTCATAAACTACATCCCTTTTAGTGATAGCTTTCACACCGTTATTTGCTAACGTGTAGCTCTTTTCACAAAATCAATGTCTATCTCATTTTTTTTTTTCGGAAAAAGGTGATGGCTGTCACACCGTTATTTTCTAACGTGTAGCTCTTTTCACCAATTTTTCGAGACGACTACGCACCAACAATGGTTAGTCCTTTATTTTTCGCAAAATTTAAGACTTCCAAAATTAGGCAGCTGTTGCTGCTCAACACTTCTCCTTTTCGTCATTTATTTTTTAGGTGATAGCTTTCACACCGTTATTTGCTAACGTGTAGCTCTTTTCACCAATGACTCCTTTTTTTTAGGGAATAGAATTTTTGCAGAAAATCATTTTTTAGTTAAGCATGAAAA
Organism: Orobanche coerulescens; assembly: GCA_033398695.1. Lineage (NCBI taxonomy): Eukaryota > Viridiplantae > Streptophyta > Magnoliopsida > Lamiales > Orobanchaceae > Orobanche > Orobanche coerulescens. The sequence goes on along the minus strand of CM065814.1, from coordinate 138,037,541 downwards.
ATCAAAAACTCCACAAATTAAGTAAATTTCAGTTTTATTTTTCATTAACCAATTGATTCTTCTTTTCTCAAGGTAACGAATGACTCGATTTTATATGATAATTACAAGGCTTGGAAAGAGAGATTAAGGCTCAAAAAAAAAAAAAAATTTGGAATATACAATTTTTTTACCGGTTAAAACGATTTTAGAAGTTTGTATATAGCTAATTTATTGGTGTTATGGCCAGATCTAAAAATCTCAGAAATCAAAATACTATAAATATATAGTATTTATATATATATATATATATATACTAAACCTAATCAATGCCAAATAATAAAAACACACCACACAATACACTAATCAAAACATACCACAATGAAAATCCAAATAAAAATCATAGTTCAAAAACCACAAAATAAACACACAAGTACGAAAACATCACCCCCAAACTTATAAGTAAAACTGTCCTCAGATTTTAAAAAAAATATAATAGCATGCGAGAAAACAGAAAACTCCCTGAAATTTTAGCTTTGTGATCCTCCGTGTGTCGTCAGGATGTTTAGAAAACGGAAAAGCTTTTCAAAGCGCTTCTCCGTTTCTAATTGTCGCCGAGTATTTCATTACGATTTCTCATAATTTCACTGGGATGTTTCTAATCCCCGAACTCTTTCAAGCAAATTTTCCTCAAAAGCCGTCAACTCATAACCGGCATCTTCCTCGGCCTCATATTCCTCTTCCTCGCTACTCTCCTCTTAGGTTCCAAACGTGCCCGTTTGCTTCTCAATTGAGTACTTGAAAAATACTACTCCGGCCATTCACCGATCCCCATGTGTTAAAATATCACCCCTGCCGAAATTTTGACTCTGGCTCCTGCAAATACCGGTGATAAGGCAGGGGTATGGCATTTTCTGCCTAGTCGGGACCATGCCGGCATAGTGACAAATAGTAGTGTAAATGTGAGTACCCAAATCCATTTTTACCCCTCGGCGGATAGCATATAAACCTCGCAGGTGGCCAATGGAAACCGTCGTCAGAGTCGAAGTCGGGTAAATACTCCCGGCTGCCCACATCCATAAATACCAAGCATCATCCATAAGGTCCGCTTGGTTGTATCGGGATTTGATCATCCCAATACTGTCATGCAACTCGCTCACTAACGCCCAGCGTAAAACTCTATCATCCGGCACCTCTTCATTAGGCAAGATATTAATGTCAACCGCGTTAGTACCATTAACCCCCAAAAACTTGTTAATGACATCCGGTGAAAAATTTATCGATTTCCCATTCACAGTACGATGATAAGTAGGTGACCCTACGCCCAATGGACTTGTTGAAAGAATTGTAAAAGTTTAGGGTCAAGGTCGGGTTACCATTTGGGAGATCGGAAACGAACTTCTCGGCCGTTGTCTAAGAATTTTTGGATGAAAGGGGTAGTGATTGTGTTTCTATCCGCATGGCCGATGAAATCATCAAGATTGAACAATCTTTCCTTAATGCATTTCGTGTTTTGCTTTCTTTGTGGCGGTGCGAACCTTGAGATGACGAGCCGACCTTTTCTTTTCCTTTTGTTGATTTCTTGGTGCCATCCACGAAATTGAACAAAATCAACTTCTTTTCATCACACGACTATAATCATCAAGCAAAACCAATAAAAACATAAAAAAATTCAAAGATTTTCGTTGTGGCATTTCGTCGGACACCTTGAGTTCATAGTTTTTTAACAAGTTTTTCTTATTCAAACTCAAATCCATAAAGCCACCACAAATCAATGAATCAAATAACGATACAAATATCAACAATACTCACAAATGAACAAGATTTAATCAACGAATCATACGGAAATAAGAATCGAAAAACAAATATGAAGAGAAAAACTACAAACTAAAACTCAAGAATATATAAATTGAAACAAGGATTGAAAGAGAACCTGATGATTATGTGTGAATGTTGATATGTTAATGAATTGTATTGATGAATTTGAGTTTTTTAGCAAGTAGGTATTGATAGGGGGAAAAAATTGCTCTCCCGGCCGCTTGTGTCTCGTCTGTTGTGTGTGAAGTGTTTAAGGACGGGTTTTTTTTTTTATACAGACTACTAGTTACGGCCGTAACATATACAAGTTACGGCCGTAAGTTGCTTTCGTTTTTCAAACAGGTTTTAAGATACGGCCGTAACACAAAGAAGTTACGGCCGTATGTGACGTTCGTTTTTTTTTTTTAAAGTGGCAGTTTTTAAAGATACGGCCGTAACGTACACTAGTTACGGCCGTAATGCGCTTTCGTAAAAATATAATTGGACAACATACGGCCGTATCTAATAACTTACCGCCGTATTTATTTATATTATTATTATATTTTTTTTTTTTTTAAAAAAAAAAACAAGATTATAATTATTATATGTTTGAGAATAATGAAAGAAAGACTCCCTGGATTTTATGAACGATCTGATCCTTGTTGTTGTTGTTGAATCCTTCCGTGTTACCCCCCAAACTTATTTGCGAAATAATAGAGATTGGGTTGCCTCCCAATAAGCGCTTTGTTTAACGTCCTTAGCTTGACTTCTCGTCAGATTAATTAGGTATTTCCAGCATTATGATTGATTTTGCTGTCGAGAATTCTCCTCCCAGATATGGCTTTAACCGTTGACCGTTTACTTTGAAACTCCCGTTGGTTGTATTATAAATCTCCACACTCCATGAGAAAACACCTCTTTGATCGTAAGGGCCTCCCATCGTGATCGTAGCTTACCGGAAACAGACGCAGTCGTGCATTAAAAAGCAGAACTTGGTCTCTTTTTTTAAAATCTCTTCTTAGAATTTTGTTGTCATGCCATCTTTTAGTTTTTTCTTTTTAGATTTTTGCATTTTCATATGAGTCTAGTCGGAATTCATCCAACTAATATTAATGCAGCAACCTTTTCTTTCCACCAATTGTTCGTCAAAGTTTAGTTTTTTTATAGCCCAAAAAGCTCGATGTTCAAGTTCTACTGGCAGGTGACAGGCTTTTCCAAAAACCAGACGAAATGGAGACATGCCTATCGGTGTCTTATAGGCTGTTCTGTAAGCCCAGAGCGCATCATCCAGCTTTTTCGACCAATCTTTTCGAGATGAGTCGACTGTCATCTCAAGTATACGTTTGATTCACGATTGGAAATTTCGACTTGTCCACTGGTTTGTGGGTGATAAGAGGTAGCGACACGGTGTTTTACTCCGAATTTGGTCAATAGAGCCTTAACCTGGTGATTGCAGAAATGAGATCCGCCATCACTGATAATAACTCTCGGAGTTCCGAAGCGAGTGAATATATTTTTCTTTAGAAAATTTACCACGACCTTAGCTTCGTTTGTTGGTAATGCAACAGCCTCCACCCATTTCGATACGTAGTCAACAGCTACAAGGATGTATTCATTAGAGAATGATGATGGAAAGGGTCCCATGAAATCAATTCCCAAACGTCGAAGATTTCAACTTCAAGGATGAAATTCATTGGCATTTCATTTCTTTTGACATGTTTCCATGTCTTTGGCACCTGGCCACACTTCGAGACAAGTGTATGTGCATCTTTGAACAGAGTGGGCCAATAGAATCCTGCTTCAAGAATTTTTGTCTTGTTTTGAACCTCCAAAATGTCCTCCATAGTGAGAGGAATGACATCTTTCTAATACCTTCTCCATTTCTTCTTCGGTATGCATCTCGGATGATTTGATCAGTCCTCGTCAACAACAGAGGATCTTCCCAGTAATAGTATTTCAACTCGGAGAAGAATTTTTTTTTTGATGATGGGAAAAATTTGGGTGAATTATTCCACTAACAAGGAAATTAACGATGTCAGCATACCATGGTGCATTTTGTTTTTCCTGGATATTAGAGATTTGGAACAGTTGTTCATCCGGAAATACTTCATTTATTTCCTTCTCTTGAGCATTGTTTTGGTCGAGTCTAGAGAGATGATCCGCCACTTGGTTTTCTGTTCCCTTTCTGTCTCTGATTTCTATGTCGAATTCTTGCATAAGTAGAACCCATCAGATTAGCCTTGACTTTGCATCTTGCTTTGTCATTAAATATTTCAAAGCTGAATGATCAGTGTAGACTATGACCTTTGATCCCAATAAGTAGGATCGAAATTTGTCAAAGGCATAAACCACTGCAAGCATCTCTTTTTCAGTTGTTGTGTAGTTCAATTTGAGCATCATTCATAGTCCCGCTAGCATAATGGATCACTTGCATCATTTTGTCCTTCTTCGCCCAAGACGGCCCCTACGGCATAATCACTTGCATCGCACATTAAAATGAAAGGAATAGTCCAACTGGAGAAATGATGATTGGAGTGATGTAAGCTTATCCTTCAAAGTTGCAAAGGCCACGTGGCATTCATTTGTGAAAAGGAATGGTGTATCTTTCTCAAGCAAAGAACAGAGAGGTTTTGCTATTTTTGAGAAATCTTTTATAAACCTCCGATAGAATCCTGCATGTCCGAGAAAACTCCTTACTCCTTTCACCGAAATTGGTGGAGGAAGTTTTGCAATCACTTGGATCTTTGCCTTATCGACTTCAATTCCATGTTGTGAGATTCTATGGCCAAGTACGATTCCTTCCTGGACCATGAAGTGACATTTCTCCCAATTTAGAACTAGATTTGTGTCTTCACATCTTTCCAAGACCATGCCTAAGTGAATTAGGCATTTATCAAATGAATCTCCGAAAACCGAGAAATCGTCCATGAAAACTTCAATGAATTTTTCAACCATGTCTGAGAATATTGACATCATGCATCTTTGAAATGTGGCTGGAGCATTGCACAATCCGAATGGGATTCTTCTGTAGGCAAATGTTCCATAAGGGCATGTGAATGTTGTTTTCTCTTGATCTTCCGGGGCTATTACGATTTGGTTGTACCTTGAATAGCCGTCGAGAAAACAGTAGTAAGAATGTCCTGCCAATCTATCTAGCATCTGATCAATAAATGGGAGTGGAAAATGATCTTTTCTTGTCGTCTTGTTTAGTTTCCTGTAATCAATGCACATTCTCCATCCTGTGATCGGTCGTGTTGGTATAAGTTCATTGTGCTCGTTCTCAATGATCGTGATTCCACTCTTTTTGGACACCATATGTACAGGGCTCACCCATGGACTATCTGAGATTGGATAAATGATTCCTGCGTCAAGTAATTTAAGAATCTCTGCCTTCACAATTTCCTTCATGTTTGGATTCAAACGTCGTTGATGCTCAATTGAAGGTTTGCGTCATCTTCCATCAAGATTTTGTGAGTGCATATAGAGGGGCTTATTCCTCTAATGTCCGCAATAGTCCATCCAATTGCTCTTTTGTGATTCCTCAATACCCTTAGTAATTTCCCTTCTTCAAGTTTGGTCAATATGTTAGATATGATGACCTAAGTGTTGAGGAAACGCCCAAGTAAGCGTATCTCAAATGTGTGGGTAGAGGTTTGAGATCAAGTGTTGGAGCTTCTTGTAAAGAAGGGAGGGGTTTAGCGGAGCTTGTCCCTAATTCTTCAAAATGTGGATGCTTTCTTAAGGTTGGTAGTGCTTCCAGATAGTTAACTGTTTCGGCCAAGTGATATTCTTCTTCCATCTTTGGTTAGAGAATTTGCTATACATGTCTCAAGAGGATCTTTAGATAGAATTTTCTCTAAAGACTTGTTCACCATGGCTTCAATTGTGTCTATTTTTAGACAATACTCATCTGTGGAGGGTTGATTCAAAGTTTTTAAGACATCGAAGATGACATGTTCGTCTTTCACTCTGAGAATTAGCTTTCCTTCATAGACGTCAATAAGAGCACGTCCGGTTGCGAGAAATGGTCGTCCCAGAATAATAGGAATATCCTGATCTTCTTCCATGTCGAGGATGGTAAAATCTGCTGGGAATATGAATTTATCAACTTTGACGAGCACATCTTCAACTATCCCACGTGGATATTTGATTGACCGATCGGCTAATTGTAGCGAAACTGTTGTTGCTTTTGCTTCTCCCAAATTCAATTTGTTGAAAATTGACAGGGGCATCAAGTTGATACTTGCCCCTAAATCACAAAGAGCTTTGCCAAAATTTACTTCACCAATTGTACACGGGATTGTGAAAGTTCCCGGATCTTTTAGCTTGGGTGGCAACTTCTTTTGTAGTATTGCGCTACATTCCTCTATTAGCATGACAGTTTCGTATTCTTCAAGCCTTCGTTTGTTTGAAAGAATATCTTTCATAAATTTGGCATAGCTTGGCATTTGTGCTAGAGCATCGGCAAAAGGAATGTTGATGTGTAGCTTTTTGAAGATTTCCAAGAATTTCCCGAATTGAGCATCGAGTTTGTGATTCTTCAACCGTTGAGGAAATGGGATAGGTGGAACATAAGTTTTTGTAGCAATTGGACCTTTTTGAGATGAAGGTCCTGTATCGATTCTTTTTGTTTATTTTTTTGTTTTTCCGGATGGTTTTCCATAGAAATTTCGCAATTGCACTCCACTTCTTGTTGTGATAGCTTGGACATTTTCCCTCGATTTACCTCGGTATTGCTAGGTAACATGCCTTGAGATCTTTCTGAAAGTATTTTGGCCATTTGGCCAACTTGTGTCTCAGATTTTTAATTGAAGCATCATTGCGTTGTTGATACTTGATTGTTGTTCATTAGCTTTGTGATTGCTTCTTCCCATCCGGGCTTCTTTTCTTGATGCGTTGGATTCAACACATTGTTGTTGTTTGCATAAGAAAAATTTGGATGATTTTTGTATCTGGATTGTATGTTGGCCCGTAAGGATTGTATGCTTGCCTTTGGAAATTCCGAGCATACGCCACTTGTTCCGGTGGTGGTGGTGACTGTTCTTGTTGCACTAAGGGACGGATATAGTCTGTTGTGAGTTGCTCCACAAATTTCACATGAAAAAGCTGAAATTTGTGGAGTTTGCACCGTCTTCACAGTTGAGGAGTTGAAAAGACATTTCCTCGACTTTCTTTGATAGAGCTTCAATTTTTGCCAACATAAGTGAATAAGAATCCACTTCAAAACACCATTTGGTTTCTTTTGGATATTTCTGTCGGCCATCTTGCACTTTGTTCACTTATAACCTCAAAAAGATTATAAGCCTCTTTCATAGTTTTGTTTCAGTGAGCCATTTGATGATGAATCGACATTGGCTCGGCATGAAGGTAAAATTCGAATAGAAGTAATTGACTTGTGCTCCCAAATTGAAACCATGGTTAGGACATTTTCGTAGCATATCCTTGTATCTCTCCCATGCTTCGTGGAATGATTCTGAATCTTGTTGACGAAATGTAGAGATTTCGTATTTGAGTTTCGCCACTTTTATTGGTGGAAAGTATTTAGTGGTGAATTTTGGACAAATTCGGCCAATTTGTTATGCTTCGTGGTGGCAAAGTATCTAGCCACTCTCTTGCTCTGTCCTTCAAAGTGTGCACGAAAAGTCTCATTTTGATCGCCTCGTCATTTACATTTGGATATTTGAAATTTCCACATATTTCCACAAAACGGTTAATATGGAGATATGGATTTTCGTCGGTTCTTCCATAGAATGAGTTGTTGTTGGAGAAGAGATTGATGACATCTGGGCGAATTTGAAAATTGTCCACTTCAAATGGTGGATAGATTACACTTGATTGAACGCTCAAAGATGGGGGGTTCATGAATTCCCCAAAAAGCATGTTGTCTTCATCTATTTCAAAGATAATAGGATATTGTTGATGTTGAATGTTTTGAACATTAGGTATTCCCCCCACCGGAGGAATTCTTTCGTTATCATTTCCTTGGGGGAGACGTGGATTTAGTTCGTCCGCCATTGATGGTGAAGAAATAATGTTTTTCTTTTGTTCTCTTCGCCTTCTTCTATATGTGGCTTCGATCTCGGGATCTAGTAAAACTAAATCGCGATTGTATGTCCTTCGCATAGACAAGGGAATCTACAACAAAGAAAAAGTTGTATTTATAACAATAGTTAATAATGTAATTTTTTCAAATATAACTTATACTTCCCAACGGCGCCAAAAACTTGACACGCTTTTTGTGTAACTATCGCAAGTGCACGATATCGTATCAAGTAGTAAAGTGGACTTTTTGAGTCGGTTTATCGATCCCACAAGGAAGTTATGTTATAATTTGAATTATACACTATTAGTCTATTTTTATAGATACTTAAGATGAGTGAAACACACAATTAAAAGTTTGGTTTAATAATTGCAAAGAAATTGCAATAATAGTTCTAATATTATAAGGAAATAAAAAGATAGCAATAATAATAGATTGATTATCGATAAAATGAAATAGTTGGGATTACAAACTTAGTTCGTCATTAGTTATAAAAGATGTATTGGAGATCATAAGATGAATTTACTTATTATGTTGTGTAGATTCGATTTTCCTTAAAAAGACGGTTTCTCTTCGAACTATAAACGCCCTTACATATTGAATCAATCCACTATATTTCTATGTTGATTGGCTTCAATACATAGCATTAGGATTTGTGAAAATAACTCAATGAATCATCTAAGGACTAGGGGTATATTTCTATCCCCTAGAACAACTTAGAGTGAAGATCATTTGATCTAATCAAATATATTTTCTTTGAAACATATGAAGATCATAAATATCTTCATTAATTGGCCAAATAAATAAAGATTGTTAAAACAATGAAAATCACACACAATAATAAGTAATTCATAATATATCTTTATACAAACATAAATAACATGACTAACCTTGTTTATAATCCCAACTTAAGAAACTTAGCCCATAAAGGGTTTATTACACATATTACAAGCTTTGGTGGTCATTCTTAGTTGAATCAAGAGAAAGAATTGATCCTAACTCCCTTAGTAGATAAAGGAGATAGAAACAATAAACTCTCGAACAACATATGTTGTACCACACTAACTAAGATCACTCAAGAACACAAGTGTGTTCTTCACACAAAAAGAAAAGTTTACAAGAAAATGGAAAATTATAAGATGAATGGTGAATGATGAAGGATCTAAGGGGTCTATTTATACACCTAAAGTCATCTAATAGCTCCAAAACTACAGCATTATTACATTATATCGGATCAATGCCAGCCATCCCCTCAATAATACACAAAAAGTATAAAAAATTAGACAAATCATAGCAATCTGTCAAGAGTTACGGCCGTAACTCCTGAATGTTACGGCCGTAACTGAGGTGACTTACGGCCGTAACTTCCTGAATGTTACGGCCGTAACGTGGCTTCGTAAATTTTCTCATTTGAAGCTTTGATAGTTACGTTTCACCCGAAATTCCTCAGACTTTGCGTTTTTGCCCCAGATCTTCTTCGGATGATAACTTTTGATATATAACTCTGATTTTGAATCCGGAAAGACTGCCGAATTCGTCTCGAAAAGCCCTACAACATGAATATATAAAAATTCAATAAAGAGAATATTTATTAAACATGTTGTTTCTTGAGTAATTCAGTTATTTAATCCGATCATCATCCAATAAAAATAAAATTATTAAAACTAATAAATTAAAAGCAAAAAACGAGTAGACTAGCTCAATTATGGGTGAATTTTATCGATACAAACCATGGATAAGTGTACAAAAATGACACTTATCACTTCATCAGCACTAATTTGCACGGAAGTGCTCATGGGGGTTGGCGAGGATTTGGAAGTGTTCATTCCAAATTTGTTGAGAAGCTCCTTGCTGTATTTCTCCTGGTTGATAAATATACCTGTAGGCAACTGCTTTACCTGCAAACCTAGGAAATAACTAAGTTCCCCCATCATACTCATTTCAAATTTGCTTTGCATGAGATGAGAGAACCTTTGACATAGAGCAAGGTTAGTTGAACCAAAAATAATATCATCCACATAGATTTGTACCATTAGAAGGTCATCACCTTCCTGTATCTTGAACAAGGTTTTGTCCACAGCACCTTTCTCAAATCCGTTGTTGGTTAGATACTGGGACAGGGTTTCGTACCAGGCTCTAGGGGCTTGTTTAAGTCCATACAGCGCTTTTCTTAGCCTGTAAACTAGATCGATACCGTCTGTGTTGGCAAACCCTGGTGGTTGTTCAACATAAACTTCTTCTGCAAGATCTCCATTCAGGAAAGCACTTTTGACGTCCATTTGGTATACGATAAAACTCTTATGGGCGGCAAAGGCTAAAAATATCCTAATGGATTCTAGTCTCGCTACAGGGGCGAAGGTTTCATCATAGTCGATTCCTTCTTCCTGACTATAGCCTTGTGATACTAGTCTGGATTTGTTCCTTATGATAAGTCCATTTCGATCCTTTTTGTTTCGAAATACCCATTTGGTTCCTATAACCGATTGATAACACTCATTTTTACACATATATTTACATCAATTTTCTGGGTTTTAAGATCCTAAAATGTGTAGAACTGTGTCGTTTATACTCGTATTATGTTTATTGGACTCGATCACGCTTGGGTACGTTTTATTGATTTTATAGGTACTTCATGGACATAAATCAAGCAAGAACGAAGTCTCCAACCCCAATACATATCAAGCAATGCGGAAACGAGAGATCGGAGTCAAAACGGTGACAAAACGAGCCGACACAAGCCCGGCCGTGTCAATCGACACGGGCCGTGTCATTATCCCGGCCGTGCCATATTGACACGGTCGGGTCTATCTACCAGCCGTTTGTGCTTATTTCGTCAAGTATGACACGCCGTGTCATTTGACACGGTCGTGTCATTTGCTCTACCGTGTCATTTGACACGGTCGAGTCACTCCGGCCGACTTTTGAGCTTTTGAGCATACTATGACACGGGCCGTGTCATTTGACACGGCCGTGTCACTTTTCTGGAAATATCTCCTTTTGACATTTTTGAGAGATTTTGGTGGAAAAGGTGGATGCTTTATCTTTATAAAAGGGATTGATGGGGTAAGAGAGGGGATATGCTGAGATATGGGAGTTTAGAGAGAGAGAATAACAAAGAATCAAAGGAGTTTCATTCCAAAAAAGAAGAAGTTTTGAAGAAATTCTTGAAGAACACTTCAAGAACAAGTGAAGGTTTCAACCGGGATCGACCAAGACACACCACGAGTTTTATCTTCTTCCTATCTTTTCTTTTTCTTGTTGTTTTTATGAGCATGAACATGATGATTATCTATCTTCCTTTCAATTCCATGTCCGGCTAAACTCTTTAGATTCCGGGCATGGGAGTACGTTGATTTACTATGATTTTGAGGGATTGATAATTATATTTACCTAGTGCGATTTCTTTATCAAATACTTGGTTTTGATTCATGTTTAGACACTTGATCAATGTTTTTACATGTTAAACTTAATTGCTCATAATTCGAGAGAAGAGGGCATTAATAGGTTTCGAGTATTTGACGTAGTAAATTACGAGATTGAGAAATCGGTGATGAACTATGATGATATCTAATCTTATGAACACTTTGGAGTTAGAGAATTTATAATAGACGGAGACGTTGTTATAGGTTGTTTAATCTACATTTTAATGCATCTCGAGAGAGACTTTAGAATATTGTTGTGATCGTCATTTTAGAAACGCACTTAGAACCTTTTGAAACCAATCCCGACTAAATTTAGTAATCAACGGAAACCTAGCCTTGGAATCTACCTTTCTAAAATCTTGCAATTCGCTTCCATTCGGATATTTTCAATCGTTTTAATTTATTGTGATTATTGTATGTTATTTCATTAATCGTCCATTTTACCTTTCGATCGTCTAGATAAAGTCGAGAACACTATAATCTAATACTCAACACAATAAAAATATTTAGTCTCTGTGGAATACGACCTTGCTCGCCGCTTTCTACATATTTTCCGTGCACTTGCGGATTGGTTAAAAAAATATAGCGAACAAGTTTTTGGCGCCGTTGCCGGGGACTAAAATAATTTTTGTGTTGATATTACGATTAGTGTTTTTAGTCTTACTTTAGACATTTTCTTATTTGTTACTTAACTCATACAATTTCTACTCAGGGAGTGCATGAACACTCGTTCATCTCGAGTACCGTTAGAAACTTTCATCCCGGAAGTAGAAGCATTTGCCCGAAGAACAAGTGCTACCTCAAGGAAACTAAGAAGGGATCTTTTTGAAGATATGGAGAGAGCAGGAGACAACGTAGAAAGGGGCAACGCAAACGAGAATGCAATAATCCAAGACAACGAGGGCAGAAGGATGGAAATTCCACCAACTAGGGTGCAATCAATTCGGGATGGATTCCACCAAACTCGACCGAAACTTTGGAGGAATCACTCATGTCCCCATCAACGCTAATAATTTTGAGTTGAAGCCGGCCTTAATTTCAATGGTTCAACAAAATCAATTTGGAGGATTTCTTTGTCGAAGATCCACATGCACATCTCACTCATTTCATGCAAATATGTGATACTATCAAGATGAACGGAGTCTCGGATGATGCTATACGCTTACGATTGTTTCCATTCTCTTTGAGGGAGAAAGCAAGAAATTGGCTTGGAACCTTAGCTCCGGAAGTATAAAGACATGGGAAGAATTGAGCGAAAAATTTTGTTCAAATTTTTCCCACCAAACAAGACGATGAAGCTAAAGGGTGAGATTACTCAATTTCATCAATTGGATTCGAACCATTATATGAAGCTTGGGAACGTTTCAAAGATCTACTAAGGCGATGCCTCGACATGGTTTCCGAAGACCAACAAATGTGTTTCTTCTACAATGGTCTTATGGAAACAAGGAATTTTATTGATGCTTCATGGAGGGGCATTGCTAGCAAGAAGTGCTGAAGAAGCGTATGGATTGATCGAAGAAATGGCTATGAATAGCTATCAATGGCCAACGGAAAGATCAAATATTAGAAGGGTGGCTGAGATATCCGATTCGGATCCCATAAAGGCATTAACCGCACAAATGACGATGCTAACAACTCAATTGGGGGCTCTAACAAAAGGAGGTGATTCGAAGGGAGTTTCTCAAGGAAGTTCAAGTTCACTACCATCCGATCCATTGGAAGAAGCACACTACATTAATAATCGGAGTTACAACAATTACCGAAATAATCCACCACCGGGCTTCTACCATCCCTCAAATCGAAATCATGAAAATTTTAGCTATGCCAATCCAAAGAATGCTTTGCAACCACCGGCCGGATTCAAGGTATCGAATGGGGAGATAATTGAAGAATCAAAACCGACGTCGAATCTCGAGAATATTCTAGCTACCTTCATGATGGAGACGAAAAGTCGATTTAGTCGAGACGAGGAGAAATTAGACAAAATCGAAGGCCATGTCACTCAACTAGCTACCACCATGGGAGCTCAAATGAAAAATCTCGAAACTCAAATTGGACAATTAGCTAAAGTGGTTGGGAGTCAACATCAACGGGGACAATTTCCAAGCAATACCGAAGTGAATCCCAAAGAGTCGTGCCAAGCAATCACCTTAAGAAGTGGAACAAATTATGAAGGGCCAAAGATGCCAAGTGAGGAAGTCAAGGAGGATCAATTCGAAATTGAAAAGGAAGAAGGGAAGCATGATACAACTAAGGGGGCTGAGAAGCTTAAAATATCTCCTAACTCTACTCCTAACGTTCCTCTACCTTTCCCTCAACGTTTCAAAAAGAAAAAGTTAGATGCACAATTCGCAAAATTTTTAGACATCTTCAAGAAAATTAATATCAATATTCCTTTTGCAGAAGCTTTGGAACAAATGCCTAACTACGCAAAGTTCTTGAAGGATGTGATGTCAAGAAAAAGAAAGATGGAAGATCATGAGACGGTTAAACTAACCGAAGAATGTAGCGCTATTATCCAACGCAAATTGCCTCAAAAGCTTAAGGATCCGGAAGCTTTACCGTCCCATGCACTATTGGAAACGTATCATTCGATAAAGCTTTGTGTGATTTAGGTGCTTGATTAACCTCATGCCGTTATCTATTTTCGAAATTAGGTGGCGGAGAAATGAAAACCACAACGGTTATGCTCCAATTAGCGGATCGATCCATAACACATCCCAAGGGGATTGTTGAAGATGTGCTTGTAAAAGTCGACAAGTTTATTTTTCCAAATGGATTTTGTTATCCTTGATATGGAAGAAGACGGAGATTTACCACTTATCCTTGACGTCCATTTCTAGCAACGGAAAGGCTCTTATTGATGTTGAAAGGGGAGAATTAACACTACGTGTTAACGCGAGCATGTTCTATTTTCTATTTTCAAAGCTATGAAATTTCATGATAATACGGAATATTGCAATGTTATTGACCATATAAGCTCGTATGGAAAGAAAAAAATCCTACACTCATTATCGTCGGATCCGTTAGAGTTCGCTCTTACGAATTCATGTTTTTCTAGTGATTCAACTTTGGAGTTTGACGATTCGACTTGTTTGATTACGTTTCGAATTGAATTCTCTACAGAAAACGCAAAGCAATACGTTCGATGATTTAGACGAAAGGAAGCATGAAGTAGTTGCAGAAATCAAGCTGACGGACGAATCAAACATGTCCAATGACATGGACAAAAATTTGGGGTCCGTTTCATCTCAATCGGATTCATCTCAACCAAGCTTGGACCTTAAAACCCTCCGGAACACCTCAAGTATGCATTTACGGATGATAACAAATCCAATCCGGTAATTGTATCCTCTTCACTTTCATCCACTCAACTAGATAAATTGCTTCGTGTATTGAGGGCACATAAGTCGGCTATAGGGTGGTCTATCTCAGATTTGAAGGGGATTAGTCCCTCCATATGCATGCATAGGATTTTGCTAGAAGAAAATTTTAAACCTAAAGTGCAAAATCAACGGAGACTTAATCCCATAATGAAAGAAGTGGTGAAAAAGGAAGTATTAAAACTTTTAGATGCCGGGATGATATATCCAATTTCCGATAGTGAGTGGGTAAGTCCTACTCAAGTGGTGTCAAAAAAGGGAGGGATGACCGTAACCAAAGACGAAAAAGATGAATTAATTGCTATGAGAGTAGTTACAGGATGGCGAGTATGTATAGACTATAGGGCTTTAAATGCGGCTACTCGCAAAGACCATTTTCCTCTTCCCTTCATTGATCAAATGCTTGATAGATTGGCGGGCATGAATTTTTCGTTTTCTTGATGGATATTCGGGATATAATCAAATCTATATAACACCTAAGATCAAGAAAAACGGCCTTTACATGTCCTTATGGAATTTATGCTTATCGTCGAATGCCGTTTGGTTTATGTAATGCTCCACCACATTTCAACGTTGTATGATGGCTATATTTCACGGTTTGATCGAAAATATAATGGAAGTTTTCATGGATGATTTTTCGGTGTTTGGAAATTCATTTGATCATTGCTTGCATAATCTTACTTTAGTTTTGCAGCGATGTGAAGACACTAATCTCGTGTTGAATTGGGAGAAATGCCACTTTATGGTACAAGAAGGAATTGTCCTAGGCCATCGAGTGTCCGCCGCGGTTTGGAGGTTGATAGAGCGAAAATTGTCGCCATTGAGAAACTTCCCCACCAAAGAATGAAAAAGCAATTAGGAGCTTCCTTGGACACGCGGGTTTTTATAGGAGATTCATAAAAGACTTTTCAAAACCACTAAACCTTTGAGTAAATTGCTAGAAAAAGACACCTCTTTCATTCTTTCTAACGAATGTTTGCAGGCCTTTGAGACTCTAAAGAAGGCATTAGTGAGTGCTCCTATCCTCGTGGTACCGGATTGGTCTCAACCTTTTGAGATCATGTGTGATGCAAGTGATTATGCGGTCGGTGCTGTGTTGGGACAACGTCGTGAAAAACTCTTTCGGGCTATTTATTATGCAAGCAAAACATTGGACGGAGCCCAACAAAATTACACAACAACGGAGAAGGAAATGCTTGCCGTAGTGTTTGCTTTTGATAAGTTCCGATCATACTTAATTGGGACAAAGACGATAGTACACACGGATCACGCAGCTATTAAATACTTGTTTGAGAAGAAAGACTCTAAACCTCGCCTAATTCGATGGATTCTTCTTTTACAAGAATTTGACGTGGAAGTCCGAGACAGAAAAGGATGTGAAAACGTGGTAGCCGACCACCTATCCCGCCTCGAGTACAAAAAGGAGGAGGAACCGGAGATCGAAGGGATTAAAGAAGAATTTCCGGACGAGCGGCTCTTTATGGTAGAAGCTAAATTTCCGTGGTTTCTCGACATTGTTAATTTTTGGTCGCAGTGTGCTACCGGATCTATCTCATTACCAAAAGAAGAAATTCCTACATGATATTAAGTTCTATATGTGGGATGATCCATTACTTTTTAAGAGATGTGCCGACATGATCGTGAGGAGATGTGTACCACAAGAGGAATGGGATGAAATTCTTCAACAATGTCATTCATCCCCAACCGGAGGACATTTCGGAGCAACACGGACAGTGCAAAAGTGTTGCAAAGCGGATTTTATTGGCCGACGCTATACAAAGATTGCTATCTCTTTATTCAACAATGCGATAGATGCCAACGAGTAGGAAACATTTCAAGACGTCATGAGATGCCCCTAACCAACGTAATTGAGGTTGAACTATTTGACGTTTGGGGTATCGACTTCATGGGTCCATTCTCATCATCATTCGGAAATAAGTACATTCTCCTAGCGGTCGAGCACGTATCTCGATGGGTCGAGGCAATTTGTTCTCCAACAAATGATGCTCAAGTAGTAATGAAATTTTTAAAGAAGAACATCTTTTGCCGATTGAACTCCAAGAGCATTAATCGGTGATCGGGATCGCATTTTGTCAACAAAATCATGGATAAACTTCTTGAAATATGGGGTCCGATCAAAAAAATCATTGGCCTATCATCCACAAGCAAATGGACAAGCCGAAGCGGCCAACAAAGAGATCAAGTTAATCTTGGAAAAGACGGTGAATACATCTCGGAAAGATTGGTCATCAAAGCTCGATGATGCACTATGGGCTTATCGTCGGCCTATAAAACTCCTTTGGGAACATCGCCCTATCAACTCATTTTTGGGAAATCATGTCACCTTACTTTGGTATTGGTGCTTTGATCGTTGTGTGCGGTGTAATGAATAAACTTAGATTTTGAGGCCACGGAAAGAAAAGATTGCTAGAGTTAAATGAATTGGAAGAATTCGGGATGAATGCTACGAAAATTCTCGAATTTACAAAGAAAGGTCTAAAAGATGGCATGATAAGATGATCATTAAACGTGAATTTATGCCGACAACAAGTACTTCTCTATAATTCAAGACGAAATTGTTCCCAGGAAAATTGAAATCAAGATGGTCGGGTCCATTCGTGATTAAGAAAGTACTTCCACTGGAATAGTCGAGCTCATGAGCAGAGACGGAGAGCTATTTAAAGTTAACGGTCAACGAGTCAAACATTACTATCATCCCTATCAAAAGGAAGCCGTATCCGAAATAACTTTAATCGAGCCATAAAAGACTTTCACGTCCTATGAAGACGTTAAACTTAGCGCTAGTTGGGAGGCAACCCAATAAATATTATTTGCATGTTATAAATTTTTTTCTTTTCGCATTTTGTTGTATAACTAACCGGTTCAAATTTTGGTGTTCAAATCGCAGAAAAACACACCGAGGACAAAGCGCATTTTCCAGATAAAGACATGGCACGGGCCGTGTCAAATGACACGGTCGGGTCGTGCAACCAGTCGAAATTTTTACTTTCTGGCGTAGTACGGCACGGGCCGTGTCATTTGACACGGTCGGGTCCGTTAGCCAGCCGATTTGAAGAATCCAAGAAGGTATGGCACGGGCCGTGTCATTTGACACGGTCGGGTCGTGCAAACAGGTCAATTTTCACTTTCTAGTATAAGACGCGGGCCGTGTCATTTGACACGGCCGGGTCAGTTGGACAGCGGCAAAAGCTTACAAACGGAGCAGGTATGACACGGGCCGTGTCATTTGACACGGGCCGTGTCGATCGAGAGGTATAAAAGGCGCTGTACGGCCAATTCACTTCATCTTCTTCCCCAAAACTTTCCTCCTCCCCAATCCATAAACCCTAGTCCCGATTATCATCAAATCCGGCAAAATCAAGCAAAAATAGTGTCAAATCTCACAAAAAAAAAACAAAGTGCTCTTCATTATCCCACAATCCTAAAGCTTCAAGGGTGAGAATCGGACGAATACATCCGGGTTGGGTCGCGATTTTTCTGAATTTTTTTTTCAATTTTCACTCCAACTTCAAGGTATGATTCACGATTTTGGAAGGTTTAATTATTCTTTACATTCACATTGTGTGAAACATGAATTATTGAGCAACTTAGGGTTCTTGAATGGATTATATTTTTGAGATTTTGAGAAATTTATAGAGTTGAAATTTTTGTTGGGGATTATCATACATGATGGATATATATGATTGATGTCATTACATGTTTGGGATTTTACTTACATTTGGGGTTGAAATTTGTGGTTGGGATATTTTGAAGAAAACACATATTGTGGGGGTACGTGTATTATCGAAAAATAGTGATTCGGAGCTTGTGTGAATAAGTGATAATTGATAATTCTCTTGTAGGAAATGGCCAGAGGACGAGGAAATGCTCAACGAGGACGAGGAAATGCCCAAGGACGAGGCGCAACTCAACGAGGAAGAGGAAGGCCCGCAATGTAAATCGAACAACCGAGAGAGAATACCTACTCAAGGGGTCTGTCGAGACGCCCGAGACGTATGGGATTGAGCTTCCGCCGAGCCGCTTAGCACGATGGGAGACATTGGGACAGAAAAAAATGCTCCCCACGCGATGGCACGATGATGAGTGTATGGCTGCGATGGGGATAAAAGAAGATGTTATGCGGCTACTCGGACGTATCAGCTGGACGACGCTAATGACTCAACATTGGCCCACTTACCGATGTCTCACACTGGAATTTCTTAGCACACTCTCCGTTAAGAGAGACCCGATTACGCATGAGCCGACCGCCTTGGAATTTCGGCTCAACAACAAAAATGAAAAATTGGGTCAGGGCGGGTGGATACTATATATGACGCTCGAAGACACGGAGAATACCGAATCAATCGGTTTGAGTGTGAGACTTCTTTGGAGGACAATGATTGAGTACCGGGAGCGGTGCACGTCCCTACATTCCCAAATCGGCGAAAGGATCATCTCTTCGTAATCCTATTCTCCGCTATTTACACAAAGTCATAGAAAGCACTATCTGTGGGCGTAAAGAAACGGGGCCGATAACGCGGCGAGAACTTTATGTCCTAGCTCATATACTCGACGGAACAAATCCCGCAACTGGAGCTATTATTATGGACCATTTCGAGGACGTTGCTACTAAACCGAGAGGGGAAATTTGGATAGGGGGTTTAATTACCCCTATCGCACTTCATCTTGACGTACCTCTACAAAACCGAACTCCCCTCCCGGGAAATATTCTTCTATCAATCCAAGTCATGAAGTTGATGAATATCTTGGACTACGATTCCCGAGTTATTTTTCTCCGAATGACGGTGATCACTTCCTACTCCCGAATACAACTCGACAACTATTTCTAGTATTCGGGACATAGGAAATTTGCAAATGTCCACGGAAGCGCACAAATTGGCCGGGAGGCGGTGGATTAATTTCCCGAGTGAAAGATATGTTGGCGTAATGTCCGTCCTAGGCGTACGGAGTTTGAGGATGAAAACGAGAGGATGAGAGAAGAAGAGAGAGAGGAGAGAATGGAGGAGGAATTCGAGTATGAAAGAGGACCTAAGAAGAAAGAGAATCGGGGAGGAAGAAGAAAGAAGGAGAGATCGGCCCAGTCGTCAAGACAAGCGAGAATCAAGAAGTGCCGTATCTCGTGAAGAATTCGAGGCTTTCCGAGAGGAGACCCGTGAAACACTAGCCGGGATGCAAGCAATTTTACAACGAATGGAAGATTGGCATGTCCAACAAGGGCATTATCCTCCGCCAACTCATTAGGACCGGTTGTAAGTATATCTTGACCCAAGGTTTTTCGTTGTTTAAATACTATACCCCCTTTTGTGTGCATAATCTTTAATTCAAGTTTGGGGGGAGAGATTGGGTCAAGAAATACTTTTGTTTTGGCTTGAATTTTTTTTGGTGTGTTTGGATTTTGTTTTGGCTTGAATATTTTTGGTGTGTTTGGATTTTGTTTTGGCTTGAATATTTTTGGTGTGTTTGGATTTTGTTTTGGCTTGAATATTTTTGGTGTGTTTGGATTTTATTTTATGTTTTGGTTTGAATTGTTTACTTTGGTGTGTTTCATTTTGGTGTGTTTTATTTCGAACTTGGTGTGTTTTGATAATGATGAACTTTGATGAAACTCGAAAGAATGAACTCTTGTCTTGGATGCCTCGGGATTTATTCTGTTATTTTGATATACAAATCGAGGATAATTTGAAGAGGAAAAATTGTACAATAATCAAAAGGGTGTGAAATTGAATAAATAGCCTAATCTCTTGGAAATATGAACAAATCTAACTTGTGAGCTTTTGAGCCTTCGTGCATCATTAAATATGCAAGTTTCATTGTCGAGTGTTCCATTCATGTTTTAAGACTCTAGAACTTGCCCTGGTATCTTATTCGAAACTACAAGAGTGCTTGCAAATTAGTGAAAATGATTTAAGGCAATTTTTATTTGACAACCTTTCAAACCTTGTGGCCAACCCGAAAATTTTATTTCCCTAGTTAGCCCGATTGAGCTTAAAGCCTATTTCTTGTTAAACCACATTATGAGCTTTCCGTTCCATTATAAACTTTTGTCCCTATACTTGAGCTACTTAGAACAAATTGGCAAAAGAATGAAAAGATATGTGGAGGCGACGGGGAAGATTGTTGGTTCGAAATGCAATGATTTGTCAAAATAAATTTGAAAGAACATTGGTGCGATTTAATGATGATGTTGTCCACCACAAAAAAAAAAAAAAAAAAAATATAGAAAAAAAAAAAAATGGTGGACACAAAAGAAACGAGATGTATGAAGCAATAAAGAGGAATAAGGTTGTGATTTTCACTTTCAAAACTACTTAGTGCCATGATATTCAAATCAAGGGGTTGGAAGAAACAAAATCCTAAAGGATTATGGAGCTTCTAATTGAGCGAAGTGATTGAGGAGATAATGTTCTAATTTGCTCAAGTCAAGTCACTTTAAGCCATATGTATCCTACCCACCAAAAGCCTACAATACAACCATTAAAGTCCTTTTTGATTCACCAAATTTGCATGCACAACTAGTGGTAGAGATGTAGACGATTGGCAAGCCTATGGGGATTCTTATTTCATTGAATGAGTTTTGAGCGTTACTTATCCCTTTATACACTTGAGAGTGAGGGAATACACTTGACCGGCGAGGTTCGTATTATTCAAATATTAGCTATGATGTTAAGGAAGCACCCCCGAGATTTGAATACTTTATAGAACTCGACTTATTTATTTCTTGAGGCGTATTGATAAATTTTCAAAATGATCCTTTGAGGTATGTTGAGGGACGAGTTCCCTTAAGAGTGGTTATTTTAAAGTGCATTGCTCGGACGATCAACGTTCAAGTTTGGGGATTTTGATAACACTCATTTTTACACATATATTTACATCAATTTTCCGGGTTTTAAGATCCTAAAATGTGTAGAAGCGTGTCGTTTATACTCGTATTATGTTTATTGGACTCGATCACGCTTGGGTACGTTTTATTGATTTTATAGGTACTTCATGGACATAAATCAAGCAAGAACGAAGTCTCCAACCCCAATACATATCAAGCAATGCGGAAACGAGAGATCGGAGTCAAAGCGGTGACAAAGCGAGCCGACACAAGCCCGCCGTGTCAATCGACACGGCCGTGTCATTATCCCCGTGCCATATTGACACGGGTCGGGTCTATCTACCAGCCGTTTGTGCTTATTTCGTCAAGTATGACACGGCCGTGTCATTTGACACGTCGTGTCATTTGCTCGGCCGTGTCATTTGACACGGTCGAGTCACTGTCCGGCCAAATTTTTGAGCTTTTGAGCATACTATGACACGGCCGTGTCATTTGACACGGCCGTGTCACTTTTCGATGGAAATATCTCCTTTTGACATTTTGAGAGATTTTGGTGGAAAAGGTGGATGCTTTATCTTTATAAAAGGGATTGATGGGGTAAGAGAGGGGATATCTTTGAGATATGGGAGTTTAGAGAGAGAGAATAACAAAGAATCAAAGGAGTTTCATTCCAAAAAAGAAGAAGTTTTGAAGAAATTCTTGAAGAACACTTCAAGAACAAGTGAAGGTTTCAACCGGGATCGACCAAGACACACCACGAGTTTTATCTTCTTCCTATCTTTTCTTTTTCTTGTTGTTTTTATGAGCATGAACATGATGATTATCTATATTCATTGCAATTCCATGTCCGGCTAAACTCTTTAGATTAGGGCATGGGAGTACGTTGATTTACTATGATTTTGAGGGATTGATAATTATATTTACCTAGTGCGATTTCTTTATCAAATACTTGGTTTTGATTCATGTTTAGACACTTGATCAATGTTTTTACATGTTAAACTTAATTGCTCATAATTCGAGAGAAGAGGGCATTAATAGGTTTCGAGTATTTGACGTAGTAAATTACGAGATTGAGAAATCGGTGATGAACTATGATGATATCTAATCTTATGAACACTTTGGAGTTAGAGAATTTATAATAGACGGAGACGTTGTTATAGGTTGTTTAATCTACATTTTAATGCATCTCGAGAGAGACTTTAGAATATTGTTGTGATCGTCATTTTAGAAACGCACTTAGAACCTTTTGAAACCAATCCCGACTAAATTTAGTAATCAACGGAAACCTAGCCTTGGAATCTACCTTTCTAAAATCTTGCAATTCGCTTCCATTCGGATATTTTCAATCGTTTTAATTTATTGTGATTATTGTATGTTATTTCATTAATCGTCCATTTTACCTTTCGATCGTCTAGATAAAGTCGAGAACACTATAATCTAATACTCAACACAATAAAAATATTTAGTCTCTGTGGAATACGACCTTGCTCGCCGCTTTCTACATATTTTCCGTGCACTTGCGGATTGGTTAAAAAAATATAGCGAACACCGATTGGTGTGTTGGTCTGGGTACAAGATACCATACATTGTTTCTTTCGAAACCGTTAAGCTCTTCTTCCATAGATGTTATCCAATGAGAATTGTTAAGAGCGTCTATGGTCGAAACAGGTTCGGACTGGGCTAAGAATACAGCGATAGTGCACATATTGAGTCTCCTAAGTTCGGATTGAGATTTCCATTCAGGAAACTGTGAACTTCAGCATTAGATTCTTCTTGTGCACAAAGTACATTTCCTTGTGTACTCTGTATTCTCCTACGAGTAGAAACACCGGCATTAATGTTTCCAATGATCAGCTCTTGCGGGTGATATCTCAACCATCTTCGGCCGGGTTCTAATTCAGGATCCCGTACTGTATTGAAGGATTCTGTGGATACAGCTTCAGCTTGTACAGCGTCGGCTTCATCCACATCGATTCTTACAGCTGCGGGGTTGATTTCTAAATCAACGACAGGTTCTATGGGTGTTGGTGGATCCAAGATAGATAGATGGTGGGTGTTCTGAGTGATATCATCTACTCCTGTAGGGTCATGGTGTGGTTCGTCGAACACTACATGAACTGATTCCTCGATCGTCAGCTTCCTTTTATTAAAGATTCTGAAAGCTTTGCTGACGGAGGAGTATCCTACGAATATTCCTTCATCTGATTTTTCATCAAAGGTTCTAAGTTGGTCCTTCCCATTGTTCAATACATAACACCTGCATCCAAAAATGTGAAAATACGAAACTAATGGAGTTTTGTTATTCCATACCTCATATCTTTGTTTTGTTGTGGTGTTTGTTGACGATACAAATGGTTTTGAGTGTAGCATCTTTGTATTGGTTGCTTCACCCCGAAACGCTGTGGCAACTTGCTTGCGGCAATCATTGTCCTTGTTGCTTCTTTCAACGTCCTATTCTTTCGCTCGGCAACACCATTTTGTTGAGGTGTACGGGCAGCTAAGTATTCGTGCTGTATTCCATTCTCCGAACAGTATTGCTCTATAAAGCGGTTAGTGAATTACGTACTGCCGGAACGAATGCACACGATACTCGATGCTTTTTCATTTTGCAACTTTCTCAGGAGCTCGGGCAGCTTTGATGTTGTTTCCTTCTTCTTGCTAAGAAAGATCGTCCAAGCATACCTAGAATAATCATCAACAACAACCATGCAATATTTCTTACCTCCCAAACTTACTGGGTCTACAGGACCGTAGAGATCCATGTGTAGCATTTCCAACACTCTTTGGGTTGAAAGGTAGGATTTGCTTTTCAGGGTTGACTTGATTTGCTTACCTTTCTGACAAGGTCCGCAGACGCTGTCCTTCTTGAATGACACATTTGGCAAACCTCTAACCATTCCCTGTCTTGAGAGCTTGTTGATCGTCTTGAAGTTGACGTGAGACATCCTCTTGTGCCATAACCAGCTAAGATCTGCAGTGCCTTTGGCAACAAAGCATGGAATTGAGGAGCTCATAGGCTTCCAGTCAGCAATATACATATTACCTGATCTGCTTCCTGTAAGCACAACTTCCTTGGTTTGGGTGTTCTTGACTCTACAACGATCTATATAGAACTTCACCGAGAACTGTTTATCACAGAACTGGCTAATACTAAGTAGATTATACTGTAAGCCTTCAACATATGCAACATCGGTGACCTTGAATTTTCCGATAAGTAGGTTTCCTTTCCCTCTTGTTCTTCCTTTAGACTTATCACCGAAGTGAACTTTTGGACCGCGACCTTCTACAAAATCAGATAGCTTGCTCCTAACTCCGGTCATGTGACGAGAGCATCCACTATCAAAGTACCAGGTATCCTCCTCTAGAATGTCCTGTAACAAAGAAATTAGGTAGATTTAGGTCCCCTTTGATTTTTGGGTCCATGTATGTTAGTTCCTTTAGGTACCCAAGTTTTCCTGGCAGCAATTGGTTTACTGTAGGACATACTTGGTACAGTGTTGCGATATCTACGGGGGGCATATCCGTAGTCATGATAATCATGATAATTATTATGCATGTAAAATTCAGGGTTATTATTATTATTCCAGTACGAGTGCCGTCTAGGAGGTGGAGCCATTTTCTTAGGCCTAACAGCTTGTCTTCTGGGTCTCCAGTTGGATTCCCAATCTTGTTGATACCGAATCGGCATCTCTTGTCTTGAGGATAACGGGGCTCTGTATCCAATACCTCGGCGTCTTTATCCGATAAATCGCCGTGCGGGCCTTTGGTGGTTGGATACGACCTTCCTTCCGAACGCCATTGGCGTTGATATGCTCGGGAGCATCTTTGAGTGCGCCTCACAGTTTGAATGGCTTATGATTCCATTTATGCAGTATAGGATTGCGGGGCGGAATTGCGGCCTTCGGTTTTCTCGTCTGACGAGTTCCTTCACGGGACTAGGGGTATCTTCCGATTCTGGAATGTGTTCCACACTCTTGACGAACACTGTACTAGTTTTCCCTTTGTTTGAACATGAGCTGTATCCTAAGCCACTTTTATCATGAGCATGTTGCTCAGTGCTCAGAATTTCTTCCATTCTTTTGGACGATTTCTCAAACGACTTCAGAATGGTCTCAAGTTCAGTTTCTCGCTTTTCGAGAGTTGTGATTTTGGCTTGTAGTAGAACCAAATCATTTGTCTTGCTCTCATTGTGGGTTTTAACCTCATTTAGTTGATGAGCAAGTTGATGATTGCTCTCCATGAGTTTTTCGAAATCGACCTTGCTGGTTTCACAATCAAGAGACATATTTTCATAATTTATTTTCAGCAAGTCATTTTCATCTTTCAGCTCTAAATTTGTTAATTGAAGCTGGATGTTCTCAGTTTTCAATGTCTCATGGGCCTTTTGAATGTTTTTAAATTCATTCATCATATTTTCGAATGTATGAGATGCATTTGACGGAATAGCTGAGGTTGAACTTACCTCATCGTCGCTGTCTTCACCTTTTGGAACATCTTTGGCCATAACGCACATATATGCTTTATCATCGAACTCATCGTCAGATGAATCACTTTCAGTGACCACCTGAAGACATTCTGCTGATTTGGATGGTGTGGGGGAGGCTTCTGATTCTCCAATCAGGGCCTTGAGCTTGTCTTTCCAAGCACGTCTTCTTTCATCTCTCTCTTGTTGCTCGACCTCAGGCAATCTTTGGACTTTGGGATGAGGACATTTATTTGCATAATGCCCTGGTTTCCTGCAGTTATAGCACAGGTTAGCATCACCAGATGATGTTTCGATTTTACCTTGTGGATGTTTGGGCTGTAGGAGTCTTTCAGCATGTTTGATGAACTTTTTGAATTTATGCATAAGTAGCGCCAATTCATCTTGAGACAGGATGTCGTCGTCACTGTCGGCATTCTTGTGGCTGGGCTTCGACGAGCTAGGCATCTTGTGTCGACGGTTCGATCTGTGGCGAGAGCTGTGACCTTTGAAGGAGATTCTTGACTTTCTCTCTTCATCAATATCATACTCAAAAGCTTTGAGGTCGAGAAGAGATCAAAAGTAGATATTTCATTAAGATTACGGATACACGCATAGTTGTGGTCTTAATGTCCCATCTGGGCCGAGAGATCTGAAAATTTTTAAGTTCTTCTCCTTTTGGGTGTAAATTTTGCCCAATGCTTCAAGTTCACCAACAATACCGGTGAATGCGAGGTCAAGTTCCTCAAGTGTTTCATTGGTTTCATTTCAAAAGATTCAAATTCCGAGTTAGTTTTGAAATCTTGTTTTCTTTTGAGAGCTCAGTTCCTCACAAATCAACTTGAGTTTATCCTGATTTCTTTGGTCGTTTTGGCACTCTTACCTTTGAGAACGTGCCTTTGTCAAGAGTGACAAATAACACGTTCTTAGCCACATTGTCGAGATTGGCTCGCTTCCTTTCATCTGTTGTCCATTGCTCGCGTTCCTTCTCGAGCATTTCAGCATGGGCTTGGCCCTCAATCCTTGCGGTCGGATTTACCTTCATGATCTTGATAGGACCATCCTGTATAACAAAAATCATCTCTTCGTGCATTGCTGCAAGATGAGCCTCCATCCTAATTCTCCAGTCGTCAAATTCGTTAATAGAGAACATAGGGACTTTGTTAATCATAGAAGTATCCATACTGATAATACAGGAATGAAAGAGACTGTTTTGAAAATAAGTGATTTGAATCTGATTCGGTTAAGAATACGACTGATTCTTTTTAGAATCAACCGCTCCGATACCACTTGTTGGTCACTAAGTATACTGGATACAGTTTGGAAAATAGTTTGAACAACAAACTGTATGGATTTTAAATCTGAGTGCGTAGCGGAAGTCTTGGATATGAGGTTGTGGATACAAAGAACTAAATGTATGGAGTATACTTAATTAATCACAGTAATTTAAAACAGTAAAAGCTGAAGGTAAATAACATAGTAATTAAAGTGGTTCGAGGTAAACCCCTCTACGTCCACTGGTCCTCCACACAGGAGTAAAAAGTTTATTATAATTACTACGTACACAACTACGTAATTATAACAACACACACAATCAATATATCGTTCACACAGATTGATATAAAGATCTTAGCTTAAACCGTTCACACAGATTGGTTTTGAGCTAATGCTTTGACTTGCTTCTTCACACACAGTTCTGAAGCTTCATCTTCTTCAATGCAAATCCTTCACACACAGTTCTGGAGAAGCACCGATTGCTCAGTCCACACAGGGCTGATCTTGAGTTTGTTCAACGTATAGAACAGATGGTGAACAACTTTGACTTTAAGAGCTTTCAGCTGATGAAGTGTTGTTCAGGATGATGAGCACTGTATATCTCTTTCGTTCTTGATTGCAGTAAGCTTTGGAGATATGGTTTGCTCTGATGATAACTTTTGATAGCTTGAGTGTTAGGTGACTGGGTGAGTGATCTTCAATACCTTCATAAGATATATATAGTCTCTGAAGAATAAATCCGTTGAGATGTATCCGTTTGAATGAGATTTCGTTTCAACGGGATTATGACACGATCCGGATTTAGCGGTATTCTGAAGATCTGTTGACTGGCAGTATTTAAATACTTTATCTTTGAGTATTTAAATACTTCTTTTCAACGGGACTTGACTTCTGGATATTCCTTCTTTGTCCTGTTGTGAGCTGTATGGAAGATAACTGTATTTTGAGTTTCGAGACAGTGTCCATACTTTCTCTTTTACAAGACTTCTTGTTGTACTGAAGGACTTCACTATATGCTGATTCGAGGTAGGTCTTCGATACAGGATAAAGTCTCAAAGCTTCGATACAGTTTCCTTTACAGTATTTGGCATATTTGTCAAAACCTCTTTATCAAAGACTATTCGATACAGGGATCGGATATCCCGGCTGATTCGATACAGGTTTCTTGTTTTCCCAACAATATATATATAAGTAGGATATATAAGTAGGAAAATGTATTATTATTTTTCAGCTAGCTAAACGAAATAAAAATGAAACAAATCAGTAAAAAAAATTAACACTAAAAAAATATCAATTTAAAATGTCCTGGATATTACACATAATTATTGGCACCTTTTATTCTATCCAGATTATTTTAAAATATTATTTTTAATTTTTAATTTTATAAATATTATAGTTTTTTTAATTTGTTCATATCAAATCTAATTAAAAAGTATTACTTCTGAATAAATGTCATACTCCACTTCAATCAAAATTAATTAGTTCTCACGTAAAAGATTATTTAATTTTAATTTTACATAAAAAATATGAAGTATTTTTTAAATAGTACATCTACGGCATACCGTGTCATAAAATGTTATAGCATGTAACACTTTGCTACTAAGGCAACACTTTGTAAACATATACAGCAACATCAAAAAAGCAATGTTGCAGCAAGTAAAATTTTTAGAGCTACTACAACATTTTTGAGCGCAACACTAACAAAATCCGTTGTCGTAGGCCATCTATGGCGTAGTGAACAAATACCAAGGAGGATGCGCCTAGTCATGATCAAAAGTGTAGACAAAATCCACCAAAGTGCATCAAATCAACCAAGAATTTTAATTCTCAATTTGCAAATATACATCATAATAGCCATGTTATATGGATGCAATGTGGTGCATCAATATTAAGCATTTTGTACCATGAGACATAATGAATATACCATAACCAACTTGTCTTGACCATCCAATAAGATCGACTAAACATAGTCTAATGTATAAGGCACATGCCTTTACTCGGAAAAGCATTCGGACCTATAGTCACACAAACTACAATCGAGGTCAACGAATTCATGTACTTAACGCAATATGCAATTGCTTTACATGTTGAAATTCATGAAAATTACTCTTACATTCTTTCATATATCATATTGCAAGGGAGACGGTGCATGACTACACCCATATGCAATATTTTATTTTAATAAGATGAAAGATGGAGTTTTTGTAACATCCCCAAGATATTCGAAGTGTATTACAGCGCCGTGGACCCCTACATGGGACCCACCAGGCTAACACAAGAAAACACCCCTCACTAACCGCCTCGGTTAGCAAGGAAATAATTGTTAACAACAAGAACATAAAACAACACGTCCGGTACAACCGGCATAATAAACCTCAATCGACAAATATAATAACTCCAACGAAGGCCAATCACAATCCGAAAGGAAAAGCCTAAGTACTCGAGAGTACAATCTATAAGTTTACAATTTGGAAAACATCCACATCAAAAGAGACAGTAGGAAATAACAAGACTCAATTGCACATGTCAACAACCTTGGTCGACATCCTCGTACCATCCCAGCGCCCGCTCGTCTGGCTGAACATAACCTGAAATCCATAACAAGAATTTCCCCGACAACGGGTCCCCAAAGGGGTTAGCAATTACGCTAGTACAAGTATTCAAGGCAAACCAATCGCTTACATATTTCATAGTACATGCACCAATATCAATTTCAAAAACCAAAACCAGACATGTCTTTTCCGGAAACAAATAGTCACAATTAATTTGCCTAGGACCGGGACGAAGCCACGAATCCCACTCGAGGCCTCTAAGGATCCTCCCGAGCTGGCCACATTCATAAAACAAATCAAGCACCACACATCACCTAGGACCGGGACGAAGCCACAAATCCCACTCGAGGCCTCTAAGGACCCTCCCGAGCTGGCTAGCGAAACAAACTCATGAATCCAGGACGAAGCCATAGATTCCCTCGAGGCCCCGTCGGACCCTCCCGAGGTGAGTAAAGCACACACAATATACATTACCATTTCACGTTAAGCATAAAGCTTTCCAAGAATTACTTGCCTTGAATTATTGACGACGCAACGAACGGAAAGAAAAGTCACCGACGAATGCTAGGAACCAATGAAACCGAACCTAACGATTCGAAGAATACAATCACAACCATTTCTAAATGAATACGGAATTGGAATACACCCGAAAACCCGCCTACGATTCATGTATATTCGTATATAAACAACAACGAGGGCGGACCACAACCAACCCTCTCGATTCCGTAAAAACCACGAAATGTACCATGAATCCGTAGGGAAACTAAGAATACCAACAAGATTAATCATATTCATCATGAATTAATCAACAAAACGGAACGAATCGGACAAAAACGCGAAAACCCCCAAATCTACCCAAAAGTAGGGTTCTAAAGATCTAACCTTGATTCGCTGGATCGAAGGATGTTATAGGATGATTGATTGATGTTATAACCTCAAGAACTTCATGGATTTGTTGTTAAACAACATGGCTTCAAGATCAGAACACGCCCAGCCGCGGAAGAGAAGGAGAAGAAGGAGAAAAATGGCCAAAAACCCGTGTGCAGGGCCATAAATAGGCTGCACAGTGTGTCGCGGCCTAGCGGGAGTGTGCCGCGGCACAGGCCCAAAATGGCTCCCAGTGGTCGGCAGTGTGCCGCGGCCCGGCCGGCGTGTGCCGTGGCACCTGTGACAAATGGTAAAAATGCCACAGTGTGCCGCTGCCCCGCGGCATGTGCCGCGGCCCACGCACGGCCTCGCCGGCGAGAGCCGCGAGCACTACCGGCCGTGACTCGGCCAAGGCCTCGGGCCTGAGTTGCCGGCCATGACTCGGCCGGGGCCAACTCCGACGGCCCGAACGACCCCGAAACCCGAACCTGAATACGAATCGATGATACGGTTACGACGTACTCGCAAAGACGAATCTAAGAGCTAAGAGAACACACAATTCCAACCACCCGAAGGCTCGGAATTCGACAACGGAAGTAATTACCCAAAACTTTGGGAAATTACGAAAATGGCCCAAAACGTCCGAAAATCACGATATGCGATCGAAACACCAAACCAAAGCTCGCAAAATGAATAATAACATTAAATGAACTTACGAGAAACTCGAAACAACAGTTTCGGACGAGATTCGCAAGAATCGAACTCAAGTGCGGAAAAGTCGCTAAAAAGCTCGGAACTCAACAAAACGATACCGAAACGAACTCGGATGACAAAAAGTGCAGAATTAATCATTCTCGAAATGACGAAACGGTCATGAACGAGTCATCAAAACGGACTCCGGCCGAAAAAAGAAATTTACTAAAAATCGAAAATTGTGGATATTACATTCTACCCTCCTTAAAAGAAGTTTCGTCCCGAAACTTAAAACAAGTAGGGAGAAGCAATATCCCGCCAGGAAAACTCAACGAGATACGCAAGGAAACGCGTAACTTACGCCCATCGGCGAAACGTTACAAGCAACGCAAAGGAATATACGGCGTGAAAACACGCTCCACGACGACCAACACAACGTCGCCGTTAGGGATATAATTAAACCAACAAGTGACAAGCGTCATCAAATGGATAATACAATCAAGTCAATTATCTGAACAATCAAAAAACACAACGAACGAAAATCAATACGATTGACCAACCCAATGGCACATCAATCAAAACACGAGCCAATCGCTGAACAAATACGGAATTCCACCGCCCAAGGGTTGGAAGATCGAAAACGAGACTAATTTCCCGAACTTAAGGGAATTAGGAAGGGGCCTGAATGATCAACAATTACGAAACGAGGAAGACAACCGAACAAACAAACGACCGAGACAACAAAAATCGAACAATCATGTCCGAAACACAAGGATAATAAAATTCAAACAACAACTCCCAGGATGATCTGGTGAGAACTACAAGACATGCATTCCCATAAGATCCACCGGAAAGGGAATAGCGATTGAAAAGTCACAACGACAAACGAGTTATTCCGAAACAATACCACACTCGTTCGATCAACAAAAGCAAGGGGCAGGACAAGCTCAGAAATGTCAACGAACATGATGAGTCGACAAAGTCGAAAACACCAGAGTTCCAAATCCGATCCACTTCGAATAAAAGAACTAATAGAACTAGATGATGTCACTTCCGAACAAGGTTCACAAGAATCGAACCAAACTCGAAAAAGTCACAACGATAACCAGATCGACCCACAACAAGATCACTGTTCGTTCGGACGATGAAACCGAAATACAGAACAATTTCATAAAGTTTCAACGAACATGAGCGAATCGATAGACTGGAGAAAGAGAAAATACATACGGGTATTACCTCTGACCTCGTCCACAAAATTCATGAAAACAGGAGCAAGGTAACAAGACATTAAACAACCGACACATAACGGAACAATTACCGATGCCCACGGCCATATCAAACCAAGCTCTAACAGCTCGCACATGCACGACAACATAGAAATCGCCACGAGGCGACAATATTCAACACCAACATCCCACCTCTCACAGAGGGCTAACACAACAAATGTGTGGAAAGCGACTCAACGCTCACGCCGCCAATTCGATCATACTCGGGAGCAATCATAATGAGAACGCGAACATCATACATACATACCCATCCCTTAAATGGGAATGGATAGGTTTTAAAAACGAAAACCTCATTTTGAAAATAATTTTAGAAGAACACCGGTTGATCTTGAGTATCACCTTTCAAAAAAAGTACAAACGTGAGACATCGTTATCGAGACTTTGGAGAACCATTTCATATTAGATAAAAATGAGGACACTTTCTCTTAGTAAAAACTTTCAGAATACTCGACCCTCGGGTCTAAATAAAAGTGTTTCTAAAACATTGAAAATATCTCAAAACATTTTGGTCCTCGAGGTAGAAGAATTTGGAAACATATTGTGGCACCTTGGATGTACCACGAGAAAATAATTCATTTTAAAAGTATGTCTCGAAATTTATTTTCTAAGATACTCAAGGTTTTTCAGAAGTACAATAGGCCAAAATGCCCAGAATTCACACGTGTCAACATTCACTTAAACACATCATAGCACACTCATTAAATCGTTCAAAATCAAGACAGTGATATACAATCCCTAGGATATGTTTAACAACATTGTTAAAACAACGATCGGTTTATCAAAACCGGATGGAAAATGACATCAAGAACAAAACTCCAAAAAGTCAACTCTAGGGATTCAAGAAAAATACCTAGATTCGGCGAAGAATAATGGATTAGATGATGTTAAAAATCATCTAGGATACTCCAAAACACCTTTGGATGGAAGAAAAAAAAATCAGCCCCGATGCGAACCCTAGTCGCTACGTCTCAATCTCATGGAGGAAGAAGAAAAATGAAGAAAATGCAACTTCTAGACTGGTATTTATACTGGACACAATTAACGTGCGCTAATCATTAAGGTTAGCGTGCGCTATCACGGCACCAAACAAAACTCCTGACCAAAAATACACTGTTAGCGTGCGCTAACCCCAAGTGTTAGCGTGCGCTAACGAGAACTTCAGACCCAGTCCAGTAGCTCCTGGACTGCCCTGAACCACCAGGTTGCGTGCGCTCTCCTCCCCTTAGCGTGCTACCAACACACTCTCGCGCGCGCTAGCCGTAAAGCGTAGCGTGCGCTAACGGCTCACAGAGACAACAACAGAACATATCAGAAAAATTACATGCCGTAAACCCTTCTCACAATGATTTACCAGGCTAAGCACGATTTCCCACGTCATTTCGAAAATGCTAAAAAGACCAATGACGGTAATATTTTCCAAAACTCACAAACTCATTTGTCAAACTGTCATAAAATGTTCAAGGCCAAAATGCCAAAATTTGATTTAGGGAATCGGTTTTACGAAATAAAACTCAGTTTGCAAAATACCGAAAGCCGTTTGAAAGAACTCACGCAGCGGATAAAATGTGGTTCGAAAATACATCAGCATCGACGACATTTCTCGTATAAACTAAATACGAGAGTCGAATAAACACATATCGTGAGATCAAAATCCACAGAGGGATTCCATCATTTAACGACTAATCATACAAATAACTCGTGTCACACGAGGCACAACACAAGGAAGGGAGTTTTACATCCATAGGTCGCACGTAAGTGACGACCGCCCCTCGATACCAATCACGACCAATGATCTCAAACGACGCGCCGCGATGCGACTAAGTCAAACAAAATCCGACGAGACAAAACTAAACATACACAACTTGACTCGACAGCCTAGGTTTTCCCAAGCTAATCTGATTTTTAAAATCGTATTCTCTAGTTATTCGAAAATAAAACCGATAAGTTAAAAATCGTTTTCAAGACCCTTTCAAACACGACAAGGGTTTAACAGCGGTAGATTTTTATAAAATGTCCTAAACACTTTTATACATGACCTTTAAATACCGACACAAGGTTTTATTTGGAAATACAAGGCTGGCTCGCCCAAATTCATGTCACTTTTCAAAAACCCACAATACGATCAAGTCTAAGAAATTTTCAAGCATGCACGCCGCATGTATTATTATTAATAAAAACACATTGGTTGTAAATAATAGTAATTAGCCAAGTACCATCAATTCCCGAACGCACGCATATATGGCATTCAAAAATCACCAGTTCAACAAGTGCAACTCGGAAATACTAATTCCAAGCATATGTCAAACTATCTCTTCAAGTTTAATAGTATAACTAATGAACACCGATTCGAACCCACGTCGAAACCATCTATGTGAGTTTCTCAACAAACTCTGCCATCGATACCTTTCCCGGAACATATCAATGTTCAAAACATTCACATCACACTGCACCCCCTCGGTGTCCAAACCATCAGTACGTTCGGCTCAACATACATTTAGTATATTGCAATTACCAAACATAGATTCCATCATACAACAAAAGACTAGAGGGTCAAGCCCTCTCACAGTATACCACGGAGCAAATCTCGGATCTTTCGATCACCAACGATCCCACCAACGCTAGGAAGTTTAGCGATGGAAGGCTCGCAAGACGACAAACGGTCAAGCCCAGAACGGCGCACATACTCTAGAGAGATAAAGGACTGCGCAATACTAAAATCAAAAGTACACGAACCGGATGGATCGAAAAACAACTCGACGATAAGTACGAGAGAGACAATCACAGTTCAAGAAGTGGAAATACAATACGAGAAAACAAGTGGAACGAGTAAGGAAAACTTACAAGCGCTGGATGTACTGAGATGTCGGCAGCGGTGTGACAATGTGCAAAACAAAACGCAAATAGACCCAAATTAACCGACAAGCCTAGGTACCCATAAACCTAGAGCTCCGATACCATTTTCTGTAACACCCCCAAGATATTCGAGGTGTATTACAGCGCCATGGACCCCTACATGGCACCCACCAGGCTAACACAAGAAAACACCCCTCACTAACCGCCTCGGTTAGCAAGGAAACAATTGTTAACAACAAGAACATAAAACAACACGTCCGGTACAACCGGCATAATAAACCTCAATCGACAAATATAATAACTCCAACGAAGGCCAATCACAATCCGAAAGGAAAAGCCTAAGTACTCGTGAGTACAATATATAAGTTTACAATTTGGAAAACATCCACATCAAAAGAGACAGTAGGAAATAACAAGACTCAATTGCACATGTCAACAACCTTGGCCGACATCCTCGTACCATCCCAGCGCCCGCTCGTCTGGCTGAACATAACCTGAAATCCATAACAAGAATTTCCCCGACAACGGGTCCCCAAAGGGGTTAGCAATTACGCTAGTACAAGTATTCAAGGCAAACCAATCGCTTACACATTTCATAGTACATGCACCAATATCAATTTCAAAAACCAAAACCAGACATGTCTTTTCCGGAAACAAACAGTCACAATTAATTTGCCTAGGACCGGGACGAAGCCACGAATCCCACTCGAGGCCTCTAAGGACCCTCCCGAGCTGGCCACATTCATAAAACAAATCAATTACCACACGTCACCTAGGACCGGGACGAAGCCACAAATCCCACTCGAGGCCTCTAAGGACCCTCCCGAGCTGGCTAGCGAAACAAACTCATGAATCCAGGACGAAGCCATAGATTCCCTCGAGGCCCCGTCGGACCCTCCCGAGGTGAGTAAAGCACACACAATATACATTACCATTTCACGTTAAGCATAAATGTTTCCAAGAATTACTTGCCTTGAATTATTGACGACGCAACGAACGGAAAGGAAAGTCACCGACGAATGCTAGGAACCAATGAAACCGAACCTAACGATTCGAAGAATACAATCACAACCATTTCTAAATGAATACGGAATTGGAATACACCCGAAAACCCGCCTATGATTCATGTATATTCGTATATAAACAACAACGAGGGCGGACCGCAACCAACCCTCTCGATTCCGTAAAAACCACGAAATATACCATGAATCCGTAGGGAAACTAAGAATACCAACAATATTAATCATATTCATCATGAATTAATCAACAAAACGGAACGAATCGGACAAAAACGCGAAAACCCCCAAATCTACCCAAAAGTAGGGTTCTAAAGATCTAACCTTGATTCGCTGGATCGAAGGATGTTATAGGATGACTGATTGATGTTATAACCTCAAGAACTTCATGGATTTGTTGTTAAACAACATGGCTTCAAGATCAGAACACGCCCAGCCGCGGAAGAGAAGGAGAAGAAGGAGAAAAATGGCCAAAAACCCGTGTGCAGGGCCATAAATAGGCTGCACAGTGTGCCGCGGCCCAGCGGGAGTGTGCCGCGGCACAGGCCCAAAATGGCTCCCAGTGGTCGGCAGTGTGTCGCGGCCCGGCCGGCGTGTGCCGCGGCACCCGGTACAATCGGTTTGGCCGAAAAATGCCACAGAGTGTGCCGCGGCCACGATGCGGCTGCTCGGCGAAGCCGCCGAGCACTACGGCCGTGACTCGGCCGCCGAGCACTACGGCCGTGACTCGGCGATCTTGGCGCCAGGCCTGAGTTGCCCGGCCATGACTCGGCCAGGGCCAACTCCGACGGCCCGAACGACCCCGAAACCCGAATCTGAATACGAATCGATGATACGGTTACGACGTAATCGCAAAGACGAATCTAAGAGCTAAGAGAACACACAATTCCGACCACCCGAAGGCTCGGAATTCGACAATGGAAGTAATTACCCAAAACTTTGGGAAATTACGAAAATGGCCCAAAACGTCCGAAAATCACGATATGCGATCGAAACACTAAACCAAAGCTCGCAACATGAATAATAACATTAAATGAACTTACGAGAAACTCGAAACAACAGTTTCGGACGAGATTCGCAAGAATCGAACTCAAGTGCGGAAAAGTCGCTAAAAAGCTCGGAACTCAACAAAACGATACCGAAACGAACTCGGATGACAAAAAGTGCAGAATTAATCATTCTCGAAATGACGAAACAATCATGAGCGAGTCGTCAAAACGGACTCCGGCCGAAAAAAGAAATTTACCGAAAATCGAAAATTGCGGATATTACAGTTTTCCAAGTATGGGATTGGGTCAAGACCAATGTGGTGGTCCCTCAATTCAACGTGACAAAATTCGTCACAAATCGATGTTTGTCGCATTTGCTCGTCACAAATTCGTGACTAATCATGAACAAGTCATAACTTTACTGTTACCGACAATATTCATTTTATTCAATTGTTGGTTTAAAATCGACAAAACGGCGATGTCAAATTGCACCCAAAACGTGGTGTATGCAACAACCACAAATATCGACTTTCAACAATTATCCGTGACCCCCTCCAGGACCGTCACACGATTTACTTCGACATATGAGAGTGATACCACCTCTCATATTCTCATCCACCGCAAAGTAGCGTGGGAGATAAAGAACCCAAATACTCAATTCCCCCAAAAAAATTCCCAAAAGAGAGGAATTGAAAAACGAAAACTTTAATAAAATATTACGGTTACTTGGTTCCATATTTGCTTTGATCCTTGAACGGGATAATAAATTTGGCTTCTCTCCATATGAGCAACATATTTCCGTGGGTACTCCGTTCTATATTTACTTTGATCCTTGAACGGGATAACAAATATGGCTTTTCTCCATAGCGTGCACATCATCATGAGCAACATATTATCCTATACGTACGTAAAACATAAACATGGTAAGATTGATAAGTGTACAAATTAATGAACAAATGAGGAAAAGATGGAGAGTTGAGAAATGCTCGGAGAGGGCTACTGGGCTCGATAATCGACCGAAAAAGGACTCGGGCGCGGCGGTGCAGCAGCTCGGTATTGGATGAGGTCGGATCTCCAAATACTATTGTAAAAATCTGCTTCTGTTCGGCGACAGATTCAGTAATCAATATTACTCAGAATCCGATCTCCACCGTTGAATATACAGATATTTGTGTTGGAAAGTTGGTATCAAAATTTCACACCGATCCGACGGTAAACGAATCGGAAAATATGATTTTGGTACGACTGCGCTGTGTAAAAAATTTACTGGCGGAAATTCTCGTCTCTCGTTTTTTTTGTGTGTGTAAAAATCTGCTTCTGTTCGCGTACAATTTCATCGAGAAATACTGTTTCGAATCAGATCTTCACGGTTAAATTTGTAGTTCTTGCTACATGGTTGAGAGGGTAAAAAAATCTGATTTGTTGTAGCTGTCGGGTCCGATCGGCAGGCTGCAACTGGGTCTGGACTGCAGTGGAATCAAATCGGACTGCAGCAGCGGGTTGGGTCGGGTCGATCAATAGCGAGCTGGGCAGCAGCGGGATGGACTCTCGAACGGGATGGAGGAATCCGATCTGGTTCACGAGTTTGGGAGACGAGCTGGCCGGAATCTGGGAACGAGTCACGTACGAGCTTGTCACGATCGGGGGACTGCGAATCCGGTCTGTGCTGAGGGAGTTGCAGCGACTGGTCGACGATTTTCTCTGGTTCTCGGTGGCACGACTGGAGGTGCGCGGTAGGGCGGCGATCTGGTTTGTAGGTGGGGATCGGAAGTCGGAGGGGTCGCGGGTCTGGAGCAGATCGGGAATCGGAGGTGGGAGCGGCTGGGATGGCGTCCGATCTGGTTTATATCGCTCGTGGCGGTGGTGTCGAGGGGCTAGGGTTTCAACAAATTACGCACTAATTTCTTGATAGAACTCGCACTCCCATCGATCAATTTAGGCCGAAAGATCAAACTTATCCTTTTTAATTATGGATAGCACCGTGGCTCAGTCGCATAAAGATAAATTTTATCCTATAATATATACCACTTATATTTTATTAATATATAGTTTTTTATTAACATATACGTCCTCCGTTTCATATTAAATATTATACATTATTATAACACTAAAATTATCTTACGTGAAAATATATTTAAAAAAAGAGCAATGCTACATATACACACATTCATACACACATTCATACACACTTAACATCTCATCCATTCATTTATTATGGGATCCACAATAAACAAATGAGCCCCACAATAAACAAATGGATGAGATGTTAGTGAATAACAGAGAATGCCAGATATAGAAGATTTCTCTTAAAAAAATAGAACAAAATTCCAACAAAATTAATTATAAAAGTTTAAATAATGTGTAAATCAAACAAACCTATCTGTATGAAGTATGAACTACTCCAGCCGAGCCGTGGGACAAAAAATGGAATTTTCCCCTCATCAGCTTCATCAATCTTCATCCTCACTTCACAGTAGTGTGTAATTTCTAGAAGCGTAGCCCTAAAAATGAGCGAACGCAGAGAATGAAAGGAAACTACATGGTTCGGGTACTCACCAGGGCCCGGACCCGAACTCAATTTACCCGTTCTCTTTGCTCCGCAGCTTCCCGACCATCGGGTGCTGACGTGACGCTGAAGAATGTGACCAAGTCGAACTTCGAGCCGGCGCTGGCCGAGCTGCGACGACACGTCAGGGAAGCCGACTTCGTGTCGATCGATTTGGAAATGACGGGGATTACCAGCGCGCCGTGGAGAGAGTCGTTCGAGTATGACCGCCTCGATGTCCAGTATTTGAAGATCAAAGATTCCGCCGAGAAATTTGCCGTCGTTCAATTCGGCGTTTGCCCATTCCGATGGGACTCGCATTACCACTCATTTGTCGCTCATCCGTAAGTGTGTGCGTGTTGTGTGTCTCATACTTAGTTTCTCTTACATTCAGCTGTATTATTTTTCTTTTTGCCTGAAATTTGGAAAGGGAATTGGAACTGATAAAAGGAAAGAATGAAATCTTTGCTTCCCGCTGCCCCAGAAGTTTTTTTCTTTATATTGCTTTATGAAATTGATGCAAGTAATGCAGGATTCGTTTCAATTGTCCTGATTGAGGGAATAGTGAATCAGCTCTATTGTGCTGTCTTTACAGGCACAACTTTTACATATTTCCTCGACAGGAATCATCAGGTGATGGCTCGTCTAACGAGTTCCTGTGCCAGACAAGCTCTTTGGAATTCTTGGCGAAGTACCAGTTTGATTTCAATACGTGCATTTATGAAGGTCATCTTTCGTTTCACCATATATTTCTTGAATCTTGTAGTTCGTCCGTAAGTCATTGGTTATTGAAGTTTTGTGGTCAAATTTATCTGACTACGAGGCCATCTTTTTGTTTTATACCTACCGCTTTCCATAATTTCAGCTCCACACTCCATTTTTCATCATCATGTTCTAACTTGGAGTGTCTTCACTGATGTTATTAGTTCTATTTGGAGGTTTTACACTCTTAAATAATCCCAGGGATATCTTATTTATCCAGAAGACAAGAGGAGGAAGCATTGACAAGGTTAGACTCTGTATACAAGGATGAGTTCCCTGAATCATCCTCTAACCTGAGAAATGATCCACAGTTGGTTAGGATGTCAGATATTCTATTTTCTGAGAGAATGAAGATTATAATCAATGAATGGCGTGCTGGATTATTAGGTGAGAGAAATAGGGGATCTGAATTCCGGGGGAATTTGAATGACACGAATCATAAATTTCAGAGTACGCTTTTTCAGATGCGTCCAGCCATTTTAGTGAATGGCATGACTTCTCGACAGCTGAGGTTGCTTAAGTTGGTATACTACTCATCCTTGTTTATTTGACCATCTTCGTATTCAGCTGCTGTCAAATAATTGCCAACACTGATTAAATTAAGAAATGCCCTTCATGGATTACCGTTAATTTTGTTAATTATTGCTGAAGCTTCTTCACTTAGTATCATCTGTTTTCTTTTCGTTATTTTATGTAAATCCTTGTTGTATTTTTCTTGTTTATACTAATGTTTTGTCTCACAAACATAGGTCACTGAGAAGCATTTCGAAGATCTTACTTATGTTCAAGGGATTGGTGAAACTTCCAGTCCAGAACCATACATAGTGTATACGGATTCCACAACAGACAGGGATTTGCTTATGGTGAGATTTAGTATAAGTCCTAAATAGAAATGTCTGTTATCTTTCCTGTATTTTATTTGACATATTTCACTTTTTTCCTTTTTTTTTCATTTGTTTTTTCCTTGTGATATACTTTTTGTTTTGGTCAAGAGTGCGCGGCAATTATCTGTTTATTACTAGCGTTCCTCTAGCTATTTCACTCTCTTGTTAATGGTCCTTCTATAAAGCCACAAAAGTTATGATCTTTGCGCATAATCGCCTGGATTATGTTAAAATGAGCTCGTTTTACCTTTGCATTGTGTAGAACGAGGTTAAAGCTTCTAAAAGGGTAGAAGCAGAAAAGAAGATTAAAGCTGCTATTGGGTTTCGGCATGTTATTGATCTGCTTTTCTCGGAGAGAAAGCTGATTGTTGGTCATAATTGTTTCCTCGGTACACACATAATTGATTATTGAGTTTATTGAGTGTCGTTTGGACATTCTTCTTGCTATTAGCTTTTTTTAATGCCTTTGCTTCTTTTTCTTTGCCAGATCTCGCGCATGTTTACAGAAAATTTGTCGGCCCTCTTCCTTCGACTGCCGAAGAATTTGTCTCGGCTCTGCAAACATATTTTCCGCACATAATCGACACTAAAGTAATGCTAAATATAGATAATGTGTTATCGTCTATCATGAGGAAAGGCAGCACGTCACTTTCCAAAGCATTCAACTTACTTTGTCAACGTATTGCTCCGTATGGCACAGGCAATGGTTCGTCAGATAAACCTCTTGTAAAAGTGGAAGTCGAAGTTGACGGTCAGAGGTTTGTTTTATCTTTGCGCTTATATTATGAAATTGACAGCTATTATTGTATGAAGTAAAACTCTTGTGGTAGTGAAATATCTCTATACCTCTGAACATGATATTTTTATTTTGGGTTAATTATGACAAGTACCTT
This sequence comes from Orobanche coerulescens, assembly GCA_033398695.1. NCBI lineage: Eukaryota > Viridiplantae > Streptophyta > Magnoliopsida > Lamiales > Orobanchaceae > Orobanche > Orobanche coerulescens. The sequence goes on along the minus strand of CM065814.1, from coordinate 137,995,002 downwards.
GAGGTTTGACTTAATTACCAAAAAAAAAAAAAAAAAAAAAACAGCAAACTTTCAGTACTATACAAATACTCTGTGAAATTTTATTTAGGCCCTTAAGTTTAACACTGGATCAAACCTCTGGGTATTTTTAAATTTTGGAAGTTAGCTGTATTTTCTTGTCACCTCCTTACATCATATTCAAACATTGATATGTTGATGCTTGTTTTAGTATATTTTTGTAGCTGAGAAGTGAAATCCTGTGTACAGGTTTTCAAATTGGAATTCGGGGTCCAAACACGAAGCTGGGTACGACGCTTTCATGACTGGATGCGTGTTTTCTCAGGCGTGCTTGCAGTTGGGAGTTGATTTCAATTCACACGATTTGCTCAACAATGAGAAGCTCCAAAATTACATCAATTATTTATATCTCAGCTGGGTGAACGGAGACCTAATCGATCTAAAAACAGGAAAAATGGCTCCGGTATATTCAGTTACCACAAACATCAGGCGCAGAAAGTTCGTTTTTTCGAATACGATCTTGTTGTGGGGCCTACCGCCGAAGCTGAGAGCAAACGATATGACAGCTATTTTCCATAAAGCTTTCGGCTCGGGCTCCATCACCTCAATCTACCATTTGGACGACACTGCGGCTTTTGTTCAGTTCAGCAAACCAGAACTGCTGTCTGAATTTCTCGAATTGAAGAATAAGTTAGAAAGAGATAAGGGCCCGATTTCGGTTTTGCATCCCCTATCGGAAATTCTGGAAGGTGGACGCATCCGTGCTGCTAGCTACGAGACGTATAAAGAGATTTGTAGTTCGCCTTTATCCGAATTGTCATTTGCGGATCAGGCTGAAGCGGTTGGGATCAACTGTAGTGGAAAGACGAATGACCAACACTAGCGTGGATGATACGTAGTCGAGACCGCCATTTTTTTCCCCAACCGACGGGATTTTAGGTTCGTTGTGTTCCCGGGAAGCGCAGGTTAAGCTAATAGAGTGAAAATCACATATTTGTTTAGTGTAAAACTTTTATTTCTTCATATAACCTTCCTGTAAGACACATCTGAAACATGGCTTTATTTCTCAACTGGAAAGCATGAACCGAGAATTAGTATATCGATGTTCGGATCATTTGTGGGCGGTTTTCTGTTGTATTTGTTTAGTGTAAAACTTTTATTTCTTCATATAACCTTCCTGTAAAACACATCTGAAACATGGCTTTATTTCTCAACTGGAAAGCATGAACCGAGAATTAGTATATATCGATGCTCGGATCATTTGTGGGCGGTTTTCTGTTGTATTTTGCCTTTAACGTTAATAAGGATTCCTCGCTTGATACGGGGGAATGTGGAGAAATGAGACGGCAACACACGAACACACTCAAACAAACTCTTCACTTTAAGCCTTAAGGAATCCACCAAAGAGATTAGAGTAACTCGTCACCTTAAGGAATCCATCGAAAGGTTAAGAGAGAATCCTTAAATTGATGCCTCCCACTTCCCCCTATATATATATATATATATATATATATATATATATATATATACTAATCTCTTACAATCCTTCACTACCCCCATTGATTATAAATCCACTCATATTGCAAAATACATGAATAACTCATAAATTCAAAACTAATAATATGAAAAGACATTGACTCTTCAATTTTCGGACTATACTGCTATCCTCTATTAAAACAGCTATAGCTCCTTCTAGAAAACTCCAAATGCTCTTTCATTTGTTGCATATGAAACTAGACTCATTGGGTTTCGAATCCATACGTGGCTCATGGGCTGGTTCGCTTCCAATCAAAGCAGGCTTAGGTTTAAAGTCGACCCATCTGCTGGAAATGTTCTGCTGAGATATGCACCATCGCTGTTTGGTTTGGAGTTTATTTTGTCTCGATAGAAGAGGCCAATTTTAAAATAAAATATTAATAGCTAATTAAAGTGTATAATCAATATTTTTAAAATAAAAATAGTAGCTTGTTGGACCCAAAAAATAAATAAAAGAACAAGTGAGAACTTATGGTTGAAAAAGATCTGTACGGTTTAACAAGGGACTAAAAATAAAAATTTGCACATTTGAAAAAAATAATATAAAGTATACAAATGCTTTCAAAAAGAAAAACAAAATAAATTATTTGATGATATGTACTCCATCCAGTTTTCTTTAGATGTCGTTTGACTTTTTGACACACATTTTTAGGTGCTTTACCGGGTAGTTAAATTTATCATTTTTTAAATTTTATTTTTTTGAATAAAAATATACAATCTAAATTTTAATTCACAAAAAAATTATTTAAAGATAATAATTTTAACTATACGGTCAAATCACCTAAAATTATGTGTAAAAAAGTCAAACGACATATAAAGAAAAATGGAGGAAGTATATTTTAGACTCCCTCCTTACAAAAAGAAAAATCGTTCGAGGTTTTTGTCGTATTAGGGAACCTAGAATTATGGCTAATTTACCCATATTGAACATATTCTGTCAATCATTATACTACCATAAATATTATTTTTATATAAGTAAGATATTATTAGTGATATAATTATAAATAGAGTAGGAGATATATTATTATGAAATGTATAACATTTTGTCCATATAAAGATAGAATATAATATGAAGAAATTGGTAACAAAAAAGAAAAACCTAAAAAGATTTATGTATTTCTATATCGAAGGAGTATTACATTTATTTTCACATCGTAACCTTTTTTAATTTCGTATTATTTATTTAAGTTATCCGGTGAATAGCAAATATATTTTATTGATCTAAATCATAATCAATCGCACAACACATAAGCAACAATATATGGAAGTACTAATAGAGAACATTAATTAATAATGTTTAAATCAAAACAAATTTCATAATCAACCAACATAATTAACATCAAATCAAAACTAAATACTACTACTATCCAACAATAATGTTAGAACATCATAGTAACAAAACAAAAACCTAAAACAAACCAAATCCAGCCCATAATCCCAAACAAAATACTACTACTAAACAATAAAAATCCCCCTACTACATGAACAAGTAGTAGACCATGACAACAATAACACCCAACAATGCAGAGTAGGAAACAACAGATAGGTTTCCGGCAGAAGTCACGCCCGGCAGCCGCCCGTCCCCTGAGTCGCCGTCCCCGCTATCTCCGCAAGGTCCCGGGGCCGGAGACGGCGAGAGCACCGGTGCCCCGATATTCGATGGATGCATCACTCGGACGATAAGGCGTTGCCCTAACTTGCAGTGACCAGGGTGCCCGCTGATGAAATAGAACAAGCCGGACCGATCGAATTTGAAGACGGTGTTCCCGTCTTCAAATTTCGAGACGGGATTCGATGTATTGCAAGTTGAGTAATCAGCAGAGTTCACCACCAGCACCGAATCCTTCTCATACTTGAAATCTGTTTAATAGTAGGAAACAATATATTATTATTATTATTATAATTATAATAATAATAATAAAATTTGAAATATTATTAAACCTTAAAATTAGCAAATCAACATAAAAAATGCATGCAGAAAATACAAGAAACGAAAACATACATAGAACTTCTTGAATTTGAAATATATATATAAAAAAGAAAACAATTCTTGAATATTATAAATATTATATTCATAGACCACTTTATTTATTTATTTTAGGAAAAAACTTACAAAGTGTATCTCCAATGTGAAATCTGTTCTTAGCGGCCCATTCGTTGTACGTTTCGGGCTCGTTTCCGGTGGGTATTTTCCATCCTCTCCCTTTATCTCCGACGTGAAACTGGAAGCCCGCCACCAGAACCGCCGCCATGGTGGCAGCAAGCACGGCGGCGCCCAGCAAACTGTTGAAGGCTTTTCTGGTAGCCGCAGCAGAAGCCATTTCGATTTTTTTTTAATTACTATATAAGAGTTGGAAGATGATGGGTAATGTATGTACGCTGATATATATATATATATATATGTATATAGTTTGTGTGGGAATGGTCTGCTGCACCAAGAGTAGGGTTTGGTGGGTGTATTTATACTGACTGATGGGCTGATTGGTGTGAGAGAGAGGAGCAGTAAGTTTTTAGGTCCACGTTGCAAAAGAATAGCACTGAAAGATAGAGGAGTGGGAGAGGAAAGAGTGGGAAGTGGGCAAGCAGCAGTTATAAGCTTATAACGTTTGAGTTCTTCTATTTTCTGGAAAATGTTTGAAACAGTCAAAACATCGAGTAATGGCAGGTAAATTTGGTCAAAAATTTTTAATTATTATTATTATTATATTATTATTATTATTATTATTATAAATAAGAAACTCATATGGTTTACAAGAAATTAGTGTTCTAGAACAACTGAGCCCACTCCTCTATCTATAATAAACTAATCCTACTAAAAATATGAAAGAAGAAGACGCTGCTCCAACGCCTCGAAATACCTAATCTTCTGATACGCTTTAAGAAGGCCACCGCATCCTTCTCAAGTTCTCCAAAAGAAGAGAATGAAAAGGGGAGAAACCCATATCCCATATCCGAGCATAGCCTTGTATTATTATTATTATTATTGAAAAAAAAAAGGCCGATGCAAAGAATTAGGTGAATCAAGAAAAAAAAACATATTGAGCAACTTCTTATAATAGACAATCATCAAAAGGGTAAAATAATTAAAAATTTTAGTGTACCATCACAAAAACCACACCAACAACAACAACAGTTCTTACCCCAAAATATTTTGTGCATTAATACGAATCAATCTTCAAAACGCTGCTCATCTCCAATAAAACAGTCCCATGACAAAACCATCTTAAGAGTACCATATAGTAGTATATAATTAGTGTACCAAGAGGAGTCCAGCAGGTTTCCTAAAATCATCTTAATTTTAGATTTATGCTAAAATTAGACTTTTGAAATAAATTAGAGGTTTGACTTTATAAATATCTAATTTTGATATTTGGTTGGGGGCTTTGAATTAGATGATTGAGCTCAATCCTCTCATATTTAAAAAGCTCGTTTTAAGAGCTTTTTCGATTAGCTCATTTAATAAATGAGTTGAAAAGATTTATACCTATATATTTATAAAATAATAATATTTTTCTTAATCATAAATCTCAAACCAAAATTTTAATTAATAGACAACTATGGTTAAATGGTGGAAATATATTCTATCCAATTTTATAGAGTTGTTCTATTACAGTAAATTATTACATATTTTATTATCACTACATAAAAAATTAACTATTAGGAAAAACTTTATATCACTGAAAAATAAAGTAAAATTTAGATTTTGATGAATTTTATTCAGATTGAATGAATTTTTTTCGATTCCACTAAAGTTTCCAATTTTAAGGAATAATTTTATTTTAATGAAATATGTAATTAGATTTATACAATAATTTTAAATTATTGTGTTATGTTACATAAATTAAAATACGAGTTTATTGAAATACTTTTTTTAAAAATAAGTGAGAATATAGAATCGTCAAAATAATGAATTGAGTGAATGTCCTTGTTGGTCATTTTATACAATTAAGTAGCTATCAACTATTAGTTATTTACCAAATACTTTTATACAACCAACTAATACGAAATGTTAGTCAAACCAGCCAATACAATCAACAAGTCAAACCAGCTAATCAATCAGTTAATAGCTAACAGCTAACCACCGATTGCCAAACAGAGCCAATATCCATGTAGTAATCAGCGATTGGCTGTTAGCTGACTCAATAACTGTTTAGACTAGCTGACTATATATTAGCTGATTTGACTATAATTTTGTATTAGATGTTTATATAAAAATATTTGGTAAATAACTAATAGATGATAGGTACTTAATTTTGTTAAATGACCTGTGGTAAATAACTTCAATAAAATCTTACGTGGATACTCGGCTCTATATTTGTTTCGATCCCTGAAGGGGATAATAAATATGGCTTCTCTCCATATTTTCGTGGGTAGTCGATTCCATATTTGCTTTGATCCTTGAACGGGATAACAGATATGGCTTCTCTCCATAGCGTGCACATCATCATGAGCAACATATTTTCATATTTGCTACTTAAAGCATAAACACATTTAGATTCATAAACATAGAAGTTAATGATAAATGAATCATTAGTTAGGAAACGAGAGAGTTGAGAAACGCACGAAAAGGGCTTTTGATAATTAGCCGAAAAAGGACTCGGGTATGCGACATGGGCCAGGACAAATATGGGTCGGACCTCGTCGGACCGAGCCAGGTCGTCCGGGCTGAAACGAGCGGGTTAGGCCGTATCCGACGAATAACACACAGATCGATTGGTCGCGAAGAATCGAATCAGGTCACGATCGGCAGCGGGGCCGGGCAGACGGGATCGGGGCTCGTTTTGCGGTGGCGATTTGGGGTAGGACTCGGAGGTGTTTCGATGGGATCGAGCCGCATGTTTAGGCAACGGTCGGCTGGACGATCGGGGCTGGACTGATCACGACGGAGCTCGATTGGATCGCGCGTGGGAGGCGGGTTTAGGGCAGCGCTGGCGATCGAGGCTGGAGCTCGGTGGTCTTGGCACAGTGGATCGCGGTGGAGCATGGCAGGGGTCGGGTAGTAGATTGCGGCGTAGCGCGGCGGGGGCCGAGCAGATAGGTCGCGGCGGAACGCGACGATCGGGCTAGTCAGCAGCAGTGGCCGGGTGGTGGCTGACGTGCGGGTCGGACGGGATGGGGGTCGTGCTCGCGGACGTGCAGATCGGTGTTGGATTAGGTCAGATTCCAATTTTTTTTTGTAAAAATCTGCTTCTATTCGCGTACAATTTCGTCTAGAAATAATGTTCCGAATTAAATCTCCACAGTTGAATTTGTAGTTATATATATCATTAACATGTTGTCAAAATTTCGGACTGATCCGACAGTTAAGGAAGCGAGAAACGCAATTTCCGCGTGGTCCTTGCACTAGAGAAAATTGACACGTGGAAATCGCAATTTTTTTTTTGGAATTTCGAAAATTTAGAGGGGAAGAAAAATTCTACTGTTAGAGCAACGTGCTGATAACGTGTTTCAGGAAAAGCAGTAAAAAAACAGTAGGAAGCAAAAGATGTAAAACATTGTATTGACAACATTGATAAAGGTATATACTTTACAATGAGACTCATTCCATACATAGAAATCCTTACAAGGAAAGACATCAAGTAGAATCTTACTACCTCTAGAAGGAGTTAGAATCCATATCATCTATGATACATATCTAATTAGTATTAGGTAAGACACATTACGTGTAATTTTATTATAAGTATCATTTTTTAATACTAAAAATCTAACAATGTAAAATATAGATGTAGGATTGTGTGACACACTTAAAACTGTGTTTGGCAATTTAACACATAAGCTAACTGGTAATTTAATATATAAGTTAATTTATATGTTACTTTGTGGCGTATAAAATAAGACTCTTCAAATAAACTAATTTATAAATTTATTTATTTTAACCAAACATACAGTCCATTTGTCTAACACAGGTTTTTGTGTAATTTAAAATTGTGTCCAAATTAATCGGTCCTATGAAGGCATGTGAGGATCCATGTATTTATGCATAAATAACCCTAATTATTTCGCTGAAAGATAGGCAATTCTGATTTTTCCATTCTTTTTAAAACTAAGTTTACCGAAATAGACTATTTAAAGACATCACCCAAAATACAATTTTACTATATATCGCCCAAAATACCTCTGCTACATATATTAAACTCTTAATTGTACCCCTTCCATCCGTCAATAAGTGTTTTATTTTGACTTTTTTCAGTCAAAATTTATAAACTTTGATCATAAATTACGATCAATATATAAAAAATTTATAGTTATATAAGTTATATTTTGAAAATACATATTAAGATAAATCTGCCAAATACTTACATGACTGTATTTTTTGTTATATATAGATCGTAATTTATGCTCAAAGTTTATAAATTTTGACAAAAAATCAAAATATGACACTTATTGACGGAAAGGGAGTACTCATTTCCCTCAATTGCTTATCAGTCTCTTTTTTTCTCTCTCCCCCATTCTCTTTTTTCTTCCTCCTATTTTCTCCAAAATTTCTCCTCCATACAATTCAGCGCGCGCACACACACATAGGGTTGTGAACAAATCTGAAGGTTCGATTCGATTCGAAGTATTCGACTCGAAAAAGTTCGGCTCGAGGCTGATTTCGGGACATCAAACATAGAGCCGAACCCTATAAAATAAGATTCGGCGGTCGGAACGAATTGTTCGGCTCGGTTCGGTGCTTTGGCAGACATAACCTCCCTATTAATTCATTTATTTTGGGAATGTAATTTTATTTTGGACTATGAACTTGTTAACTTTAGAATTATGAATTCATTTTGTGAATGTAATTTTACTTTGAATTCTGGACTTGTTAATTCTGAGACTATGTAATTTTATTCCAACAGTTCAAAAAATCGAGCCGAATCGAACTATATTCGAATGGTAATCGAGCCTAATCGAACTATACTCGAACGGTTCGAAAAATCGAGCCGAATCGAATCGAACCATATTAAAAAAATTAGCCTTCAAGCCGAATCGAACATCAAATTCTGAGGTTCGAAATTTTCGAGCTGAATCGAACCTAAGGTTCGAATAATTTCGAGCCGGACCGAACCCAGTAAAGATTCGGTACAGTTCGTCTCGTTTACAGCCCTACACACACACATCTCATGCATCTCGTCCTCCCCAAAAAAAAGATGAAAGACTCATTTCACTGCCCCATGGAGTCTCCATCGGGTCATTTCATTGCCCCACAAACGAGCAAAACCGACTGGCCGTGGTGATTTATGCCGCGGAAGAAGGGAAGCCGCGATCTGGAGAGATGAAAGAGAAGTTGTGATCTGAAAATGCGGTGTTTTGAGAAAGAGACGATGAAGAGAGGTCGTCCCTTCTGGATGCCCGATAGGATGATGATGTAGGCTGGCGGCTAGGGTTGGTGGATTGTGAATCTCTTTTGTGTGTATATGCGCGCGCGCGCACACACATATATATATAGTGGGGTTATTCTAAAAAGTCTCTTATAATAAAAAGTGTAGGAAAAATTGTGAGAGTGACATGTGTCACCTTGCCACATCATCATGCCACATCATCATGACACATCATATGACATGTGGCACCCCCACCCCCACCCTACGTGAGGGTGGGGGTGATACATGTCATATGATGTGTCATATGATGTGGAATGGGGATGACACATGTCACTTCCACAATCCTTCCTACACTTTTTATTATAAGAGACTTTTTATTTTAACTCATACCTCTCTCTCTCTCTCTCTCTATATATATATATATATATATATATATATATATATATATATATATATTTGTTAGGACCGATCTATATTTTCTTCAACTTTATTTTTCCTTGGTTTGTATATTTTGTTATTTATTTTCCTGTTTAACTCCTCATTAGTTCTACAAGGCTAACAAAACGAAAATTAAAATACTAAAAATATATGGTCGTTTTAACTTATATGTTGTGTGTTTATTTTCTAGAATTTTGTTATGTTGTATGGATTATTATTTATAAATACCATGTGATGTTTTTTGTTACCACATAACAACTTAAAATACCCATCGCAAATCTAAATTACTATTGGGTAATTTCACTAACGAATCATTCGGTGATGACTGGACGTGACTGGCAACGGTGAAAATACCAGTCGATATGTTATGATATGATAATTTGGTATACCATAGGGTAATCTAAATTACCGATGGGTAATTTCATTTACGAATCGTCCGTTGGTGATTGTACGTGACTGGTGACGGTGAAAATACACAGTGGTATGTTATCATATGGTAATTCGGTATACTGTTACCATATGGTCATCTAAATTACCAATGAGTAATTTTATTAACTGTAGTGACTCGCAGTGGTCAAAGTTGGTCAGAATATTGTCTCGTAATATAAATTATAAGATAGCGATTTATATTTTCCGACTGCCCAGATAAAAAAATCTGCCAGTGACGGTCGACCGACCAGAAAAAAATTCCGGCGATGGCTGCTGATGTGTCACGGGGTGCGGCTCACTGAGGTTCAGGCCGCCGAATTCGTGCAGCGGATCACGAATCACCCGTGCGCCTAGGAGACTTCCGAGTCTCCGTCCGGCTACCATCAACGAGGTTATATATAATACCAACCTTAGAGATATCATGCACTGGTCCATTGTGCTGCGTAAAACGCTAGGCACCCGCCTGTCCTTTTCCTTCGACCAACTAAGGGCCGATATCTCATACCCTTCAAGCTCAACCCGCAATGGCACTCGGCACTAAGGGTCACTCGCATGCCCGAAGTGCAATTTCTCGTGCTCGACACTCACTCGGGACTTCCTAGGTGCAGTACATTGGCGCCCTTGAGAGTACCTCACTCGAGACGGACAACTTTTTAGATCTTGGCTTAGATTGATGCCGTCAATATATATTTGCTCCTCACGGTGTTTGGGACTACTTCGCATACCGACATATGACCTTCAATCCGCAACGTGGTGTTGTCTCGCAACCACATGTACAAGCCAACGATCCCCCGCAGCATATCCGGAACCGATAGCTAATGCTTACGAGTAAGCTCACGAGGCGTATGATTTAAGTGAGTGCCTCGATTGCCCAATCGACATAGAGGAAGTGTTATATGGCCGACGGCATCCCTCCGGTCACACTAGAGCCTCCATGCCAACCCTAAGCCCAACGCAGACCACATAGATCCTACGCCGCCCTAACGATTTCCAACTCGCTTGGGAACTCCTCGCACACTTTGAATGCTTAGTGTTGGCTCCCTAGGCCCCCTTACCTCTAGGAAGATTGCACGCTTGGTGCCCGACAACACGAGGAAGACCGGCCGCTTGCCCACCATTGCCCATCTAAGAGCTGTCCCCCCTATAATAGGCTTAGAGAAATATTGCCTTGTGAATGCACTAGACATTGATTGGCCGAAGGAGCACATCGGGGTGTAACTCTCTCATACGACTCTAAATTCTTATCCGCTTAAACTCTTGAGTAACTTACGATAATATCTATATGTCCTCAAAGTTTCATCCCCATTAGATACAAGAGGAATGAGAAATTGCCTATGCAATATTCTGAAACTATTACAATGCCACTGCACTACAGCATCTCGATCTTTCGCATCGTTCGCTACTCAAACGGAACCGTCTAGCTATGAAACTTGGTGGAGACCTTCCCAACACTCCAAGGAACTCCCCAATCCAAGCATTCCACGAAACTCTTCTCCTAAACCCCTCTGTTCAACGACTCAAGGTCCTGCTCGTGCATGGACACACTCCGGACGCCGACCACTGTCGCACGTCCCCAACCTTATTCGTGTCGCAGTGCAACTATCCAACATAATCCTTTGCTATTCCGGGGCAATCCCAGGTACTCCGAATAATATGGAAAGCGCCCTGTGACACGATGGTTGGCCTGCAGCGACTGGTGGTCTCCGGCCGTCGGCTAGCTGTAGGCGGTTGGCCGACCGATTGTGGTCGTTCCGCCAGGGTGGTCAACCGTGAGTCTCTTTTTTAAAATACCCTCTTATATTTTTAAATTTAAAGTAAGAGTATAAATGGAATCTTTAAAGTAATATTAATTTATGTATGTTGTCTTAAGTATAAGAAGAAGAGTTAAGTTTTGAATAGTAAAACCAAAGTTGATGAATTTTGAAGAAAAAAATTATTACCTGCAGGCGGTTGGCCGACCGATGGTGGTCGTTCCGCCAGGGTGATCAACCGTGAGTCAATTTTTTAAAATACCCTCTTATATTTTTAAATTTAAAGTAAGAGTATAAATAGAATCTTTAAAGTAATATTAATTTATGTATATTGTCTTAAGTATAAGGAGGAGTTGAGTTTTGAATAGTAAAACTAAAGTTATTGAATTTTGAAGAAAAGAATTATTACCTTTATAACTTTAGATCATTCCCCATATTTATATAACATATTTTTACCTTTGTTTTATAATCTTTTCTTTTCTCAGTTCTGCTATAAACATTTTCACAAATTTCCCGTTTTTCCCACCGGCCATATTTGGATTTTTTTTTTCTCTGTCCCTCCAGGTAATGGTAATTAGGGGTGTTCATAACCGGCACCGGTTTTTCTTCAATTTACGGTACCCGGTTTTTCGGTAATGAAAATTGGCCGTGACCCGACCGAAAAGTCGGCACCCAAAAAGCGAGACTTATTTTTTCTGGGTCATAGGGTACCCGCCCAAAATTTAATACCACTATTTTTTAATTTTTATACATAATTTGTAATTTTAATATAAATTTATTTTAAAATTTATTACATAAATTAATTCCCAGTACTAAATACATTATAAATATTTTCCGTAATAAATTTCAAAACTAACTAAATATTTTCATATATATCATTTTTTTATTATATAATTATGCTTAATTCAATATTTAATTATATATATGAAAGAATATATTATTTTTATTTAAAGATTTTACAAATTTCCAAACTAGTGAGAATAAATACCATGAGTGAAAATACATTAACATGTATTCTCATATTAAATATATTTCATATTAGTTGAAAGATAAAATTTCATATAATTGCAAATTAAATAATTAAATTTATAAAAAAACTAATTATTATAAATAATCGGGTTTTCGTGCGAATTTACGCAACAAGTCGGCCCATGACCCGCCCGATTATATGACTTTTTCGGTCGGGTACTACCAAAAAAATTTAAAAATTTTAAAAATACCAGAAATATTTAGTTCGGGTCATCGGGTATTCGGGCCGGGTAGTTCGGGTCGGGTATTTTTGAACACCCCTAATGGTAATCTCTCCCTCCGTGCACACATTTCGAGGTATTTACTATTTACACATATTTTTTTGGACTTATTTTTCAGTTTGTGAGTTCATTCAGTTCAGTTCAGGTCCATTCAATTCAATTCAATTCAGTTCAGTTCAGTTCAGTTCTTCTTCTTATTATTATTATTATTATTAATAATAATAGTAATAATAATCTTAATTTTTTTTATTATCTTAATAATAATAGTAATAATAATAATCTTAATTATTATTATTGTTATTGTAACTAATAATATTTATCGTCGTTGTTGATTACTATTATTATTATTTACTATTATTATCACTGTTATTATTATTATTATTATTAGTAATCTTAATTGTTATTATTACGAATAATATTTACTATTATTATTAATAATATTTATTATTATCGTTGTTGTTGTTGTCTATTACTATTATTAGTATTTACCATTATTATCAGTGTTATTATGATTGTTATTATTATTATAATTATTATCGTTATTGTTATTAATATCATTAATATTATTATAATTTATCCTTATCAAATAGATCTCAACTTATCATTTATATTTTATTACATTATTATTTTTATTATCATTTTATTATATTATTATTTTTATGATTATTATTATTATTATTATTATTATTATTATTATTATTTACCCTTAATATATATTTCGATTCATTTCATTTCGATTCGAGTCCATTCGATTCGGTTGATTCGATTCGATTGAGTCCATTCAGTTCAATTCTTCTTCTTATTATTATTAGTAATAATAAAAATAGTAATAATAATCTTAATTATTATTATTATTATTATTATTATTATTATTACTATAACTAATAATATTTATCGTTGTTGTTTATTACTATTATTATTATTATTTACCATTATTATCACTACTATTATTATTATTAATCTTAATTGTTATTATTGTTATTATTACGAATAATATTTGCGATTATTATTAATAATATTTATTATTATCGTTGTTGTTGTTGTTGATTACTATTATTATTATTATTATTATTTACCATTATTATAATTATTATTATTATTATTATAATTATTATCGTTATTGTTATTAATATCATTAGTATTATTATAATTTACACTTATCAAATAGATCTCAGCTTATCATTTATATTTTATTATATTATTATTTTTATTATTATTTTATTATATTATTATTTTTATTATTATTATTTACCCTTAAATATATTTCAGTTCAGTTCAGGTCCATTCAGTTCAGTTTAGGAATGGCAATGGGGCGGGTTCGGGGCGGGGCAGACTATCCCCGTCCCCGAACCCAAAATCTAAAATCTGCCCCGTCCCCGCCCCGTTCCCCATCGGGGATCTTATCGGGGCGCCCCATTGGGGCTACAACTTACCCCGAACCCCACCCCGTTCCCCGTTCTCTATTTTTGCCCCGTTTTATATTTATCTATAATTATATTATATATATATATATAATTTTATATAAATATAAAAAATATATAAAAAATATATATAATATAATAGCGGGTCGGGGCGGGGCGGGGCACGGTCACCCCAGTCACTACCCCGAACCCCAAAAAATCCCCGTTAACGCCCCGATCCCCGCCTCGTAACCCGATAATGCCTGCCCCGCCCCGCTCCGTTAAGATCGGGTTTTCGGTTTCCCTTTCGGGTTCGGGTTTTCTTGCCATCCGTAGTTCAGTTCAGTTCAGTTCAGATCCATTCAATTCAGTTCAGTTCAATTCAATTCAGTTCAGTTTAGTTCAGATTCATTCAGTCCAAAAGAACAGAGTCTTAGTGTATTAGATGTCCTCCTGTGCGATTCACGGCGTAAAATATTAAATATTTTATGTGATTTAATTTCAATAGTATTATAAAATTATTATAAAATATACATGAGTCAATATAACACACATACACTATTATTTAATTTACTTCTATTTATAAACTCTTATCATGTAATCTAAGGGCACATGATAGGAAAACCATAATTTAACTAAGCACCAACATTTATTTTTTATATAGGACAACATGAGTCTTATATCTAATTTTATAAATGAGAAATCATATTATATTTATTATTATCAATTTTCATTAAAAGTATACAATCCATATTCTTACTAATATAAATTTTGTATGATCTGGAATTAATGTAATATATTTTACGATTTTATAATCAGAACAAAATGATTCTAAAAAATCAAATAATGTTAAAGTACGAAGCTACGAAAATAAACTAAAAATATATTTTTCTTCAATATTCTTATATTTTCATATGGAAATATTTTAATCATCTAGATATATCATAATTATATTTAAATTACTTTATATATATATATATATACACACATTATGTGGATGTCAAATTAAAGAGCATGAAGTAAGAATTAATTTGATATATTTTTTTCAAACTAAATTTAATACAAAAGAGTTAAAATTGTTTAAACTATTATGTTAAAAATAAAAAGAATAAAATGAATTTTTTAATTGGCAGATAGTATATAATGGAATAACCATCTAACTTCCTCTCAAATCAAAAGTCCGTTTTTTTAAAAAATTTGAAAAGAGAATTAACGTGGAGATAACACGTGTTTCTCTAAATTTCTTTGCGACTCTCTTTTAATATTAAACATAGATTTTTACGGCGCAGAAATTCTATTCTGCTAAAAATAATAAGATTGAAATTGACAGTTTGAAGTTAATGGTA
Organism: Orobanche coerulescens; assembly: GCA_033398695.1. Classification (NCBI taxonomy): domain Eukaryota; kingdom Viridiplantae; phylum Streptophyta; class Magnoliopsida; order Lamiales; family Orobanchaceae; genus Orobanche; species Orobanche coerulescens. Next base: position 137,979,554 of record CM065814.1, on the reverse strand, counting down.
ATAAAATAGTTCATAACAAAAAAATGTATTTTTTTATTTCCATAAAATATAATGAAAAATCTATATTTAAAAAAATTAAGGAAAAAGTGAAATCTATTACTTCTAAAGATAAATAGGAATGAGTGGTAATACGTTAAAGATAAAATTAGAAAATCATATGTAAAATCTATACTTCTATTAAAAGAGAGTCGTGATACATGTCACTCTCTAAGTTTTTTGATTTTTTATTTTAAAATATAGGTTATATATAGAGATGTATCCTTAAATTTCTTAAAAAAAAATTCTAGATATATATTGTGGGAGTTTTATTGTGGGAGTTTTTTAGCTTAAAATTTTAAATGTTTATAATTTTTTAAATCAAGTTTATTTTTAATAAAAATATATCAAATTAATTTTTATTTCACAATTTTTAACTAGACATCCATATGAATATAATAAATTTGATGGATTTATAATAATGACCGATTGCACAAAAAAATTATATTATAAAAACTATGAATATTTATTTTCAGTAAAATTAATTAATGCAAAACAAAAATATATTAAATCATTTATTGCTTACATAAAAATAAATTATAATATTTATTTAATTATAATAACTAAAAATAATAAAACATACACTGCACACACACACATATATTAAGACTTAATCACATATTACTTTCGTCTCTAAAATTTGTTCCTACTTTTTTTTGGTATGTCCAGAAAATTTGTTCATGTAATGGACATTAATTGACTTAACACTCCGCTAATGTGGTACTCTTTCTTAAATTATATTACAGCTCATAATACATTCACGTTAATATGATATTTATGTCGAAGATCATCAAAAATAAATTTAGAGATCGAGAAATTCATACTTAATATTAAAATAAAGTCGCAAAAGAATCTAAAGAAACATGTGTTGTTTCCATGTTAATTGTCCTTTTAAAAATCTTAATAAATAGGTTGGAGTTTATTTCATTATATTAATTTTCTCTCATTTTATTCTTTTCATTTTTAACCTAATAATTTAAAAAATTATAACTTTTTCGTATCAATTTTATTTTTACTAAAAAATATATCGAATTAATTCCAACTTCGTGCTTTTTAATTTGACATCCATATAGTATATATAAAGTAATTTAATTATAATTATGATATATTTAGATGATTAAAATATATCTATATGGAAATATAAGAATATTGAAGAAAAATATAATTTTAGTTTATTTTTATAGTTTTGTACTTTAACAATTATTTGATTTTTCAATTATTTTGTTCGTTTATAAACTATTAAAATAATTACACTAATGCCAAATCATATTAAAAATTATATTAGTGAGAATATGGGCTGTATACTTTTAATGAATATTGATAATAATAAATATAATTTAATTTGTTATTTGTAAAATTGGATATAAGACTCATATTGCCCTATATGAAAAAATAAACGCACGTGCTTAATTAAATTACAGCTTTCATATCACGCACTTAGATCACATGATAAGTTTATAATAATCATAATATTATTGAAATTCAATCACATATTATATTTTATAATAATTAGAATATTATTGAAATCCAATCATATATTATTAATATAATAAAATATTTATTATTTTACGACGTGCATCGCACAGGAGGACATCTAGTTTGTAATAATAGAAAAAAATAGAAACTCCCACTTAAATTAGAAAGGAGGAAGTATATGTGCCGAATTGTTAAATTCTATAAATAATAATGGTGAACGTGTTATGTAGATTAAATTTTAAAAGGATGGGTAGAGGAGGGTTAAAGGGGGTCACGAGACCCCTCCAATCGAAGGAAATTTCCTAGAAAATGGGGAAATTAATATACATAGTGGCTCGATCTCCGCGATCTATATAGATTTGGACCCCGAGTAAATATTCTATTATGTCATTGATGAAATATATCAATGATATTTATATAATAAAAATTAAATTCTATAATTATAATTATTTAATATAGATATAAGAGTTGAGCTCTCTTCTTGGATCAATTAATCAATCGAATCGAATCGAATCAATCAATGAATCAACTGAATCGAATCAATGCAATGTAATCGAATCGAATGGACTGAATCGAATCGAATCGAATCAAATATATATATTAAGGATAAATAATAATAATAATAATAATAAAATAATAAAAATAATAATAAAATATAAATGATAAGATGAGATCTATTTGATAAGGGTAAATTATAATAATATTAATGATATTAATAACAATAACGATAATAACTATAATAATAATAACAATAACAATAATAACACTGATAATAATGATCAATAATAATAATATTAATAAACAACAACAACGACAATAATAAATATTATTAATAATAATAGTAAATATTATTAGTAATAATAACAATAATAATATTTAAGATTAATATAATAATAATAACACGATAATAATGGTAAATAATAATAATAGTAATCAACAACAACAACGATAATAGTAAATATTATTAGTAATAATAACAATAATATTAATTAAGAATAATAATAATCGAATGAATGTCGAATCGAATCGAATGAACTGAATCAATCAATCAAAATCAAAAATAAGTCCAAAAGAATAGGTCCTTATAAGCGCAAAATTTAAAAGAATGAAAATAGACAAACATGAAAATTTAATTAAAAGGGAGGGAGTATATTATTGGAAGTATAGCTCATGTGAAGTCCCACCAACTTACCTTGTTGACTAATAATAGTGTAAGTTAGGTCCTATTTTTTTGGACTTATTTTTCGATTTTCATTCGATTCGACTTAGATCCATTCGATTCGCCTATTCATTTCAGTCCATTCATCAGCTTCTTCTTCTTCTTCTTCTTATTATTATTATTATTATTATTAATCTTAATTATTATTATTGTTATTATTACTAATAATATTACTATTATCGTTGTTGTTGTTGATTACTATTATTATTATTATTATTATTATTTACCATTATTATTATTTACCCTTAATATATGTTTGATTCGCCTGTTAGTCCATTCGGCCATTGATTCGATCAATTAATTCAGTTCAGTTCAGATTCATTCAGTCCAAAAAAACAGAGCCTTATACAACTTGTTGTTGTCCTCTCACCCCATAAAGCAAAGTGTGGGAATGTAAAAATAGTTAGTTTTTGATATTTATTCGAATACAATTAAATAATATTCTTCCCGTCCTAATTATATAGAATGTTATTTCTTCTAGATGTTTCAAATATGTAAGTTTGTTTCTATAAATATCAATACTTTATTAGTACATTTACTAATAAACCCCTATTTAATATTTTGATTTACTCTAGCATTAATTTATCATTAAATAATAAATAGCGACATATTAAGAAGGTACTTTTATAATTTTCTTGTCAATACGTTTTTTAATTCTTGTGAAAATTCCAATCTCTCTCTCTCTCTCTCTCTATATATATATATATATATATATATATATATATATATATATATATATATATATATATAACGAGTTTCATGTTTTAATGTGAGCATTAATGGCATTAGCTAAGAAACTCTATTATGCAAATTTGTGAAGCTCTCTCTATATATAAAGAATGAGTTTCATATTTTAATGTGAGCATTAATGGCATTAGCTAAGAAACTCTATTATGCAAATTTGTGAAGCTTGATGAGGCAATAATTTTTGTTAATCTAGAGCTTTATTTGAAAGCTTTTATTAACTATTAAAGTTTCATGATATTAAAGTTCTTGAATTGAAGATTTAAATTGAGTTTTGAGTTCCGTAGTAACATTAAAGATCTTGAAAAGTTGGAGAGTCTTTTTAATTTATAAGAACCCGAAGAGTTTTGTAACTAAAACATTAGTTTTCCATTACATGATCTTTGGTTTGCAAGAAAAAAAAGAGTAACGTCTAACTTTTGGTATGCAAGTAACATAAGTTTCATGACATTAAAGTTATTGAATTGAAGATTGTTGAGTTTTGAGTTTCGTAGTAACATTAAAGATCTTGAAAAGTTGGAGAGTCTTTTTAATTTATAAGAATCCGAAGAGTTTTGTAACTAAAACATTAGTTTTCCATTACATGATCTTTGGTTTGCAAGAGAAAAGAGTAACGTCTAACTTTTGGTATGCAAGTAACATTAAAGATATTGAAAAGTTGGAGAGTCTTTTTAATTTATAAGAACCCGAAGAGTTTTGTAACTAAAACATTAGTTTTCCATTACATGATCTTTGGTTTGCAAGAAAAAAAGAGTAACGTCTAACTTTTGATATGCAAAAGTTGAGTTTTAACAATAAATGAGACAATGACTTCTGATGCATATATATATAGTTCAATTTAGTGTTTTCGCCAATCATGCATTGCAAATTTTCATATGATACAACCCTCATGACTAATATAGCAAACACTATGCTTTATTATCCTAAGAAAAGCTTAACTTTCTTTCATGATCAATGGTGAGAAGGTGTCTTTGGTATCATAATAATAATGATAGATCGTAAGTGATATGTCAACATTAAAGATACATGATCAAACATCTCTGTTTTGCAACTAAGATGGATGTGATTTCAATGCATGAATCTTCTTTTATTGTTTATGTATGAAGCAATTTGTATATATATTGATGTAAATGAATAGAATTATTTTGGAAGGAAATGTGACGATATACTATTTTTTTGACGTTTGTCTTCCATTGAATTTATTAGGTTTCACTGTTATTTGTACGCAAGTTCTACAAGGTTAGATATAAACATTAGCTTCACAACTACATAAAGTTATAGACAAATCTTCATGATAATTTGTATCGGTAGTTGGTGCCAACCTTTATATATAACTATCGATTTGATTACGGAGTATGTCAATACATAATAATCATGCGTAAGTTTTTTTTAATCATGTTCATTTATTAAAATAGGCTCATTCAATTACCCGTAATGCACAAATTTCTTTATTTATTTGTTTGTTATCTTTGGTAAAGCTGAAAATGTAAATATACATTTTAGTATTGGAAAAAATTGTCATTCTAATTCAGCTTGAAAATGACAATTAAACTAAAATATATTTAAATATTTGATACAAAAAGATGTTTGGTTTATTGAACGATGAAAGATTGTATATGCTTAACGTCAATTATCTTACACAAACAAACATAATAACAAACAAACACAATAAGACTCTCCGAACCACAACAGAAAAAGAGTCATTGCGTACTGATGGAACTTTCCATCTTATCCTAAAACTATAAGATATGAAAAATAAAGTGGAAGAGTAGTAAAGTCGATTAAGGAATTTTTAAGACCATGGTTATATTTTGCCATTGAGTTTTGGTACAAATATCATCAATTCATAAGGTCACTAATCTGTGTTATAATCCTTTCAACTATTCAAATCCGAGAGTTGAGCTTCGACAAAAGTTGTGTAAGTAATCTCAATAAATAAAGGTCTTAATGTTATGATATTACTTTTTTTTCTTCTTAAAAAGGTCTAAATAATGACGTATTTTCAAAAGAGAACTGTTGTGTATTTTACATTCACGATTTGTCATCGACTGCTTTGAACCCAAAAAGTGGAAATAGCTAAGCCATGAAAAAAAAGTATCTTGGTGTGTGAGTGTTAAAAGTGAGATGCTGAGGTGGCTATTTACCTTAAGCCACGGTACCGTGTTCTGTAATATATAAATGTTGAGTTTCATCTTTAAACGTGAGTATTTATAATCACAAATTATATTTTTTAAAAAAGTGTTTAATATTTATGATAACCTCTGCTATATTATAAATCATTTGTGACTTTCACGGAGGTCTTAAAATATAAAGCATACATACTTACTTAGATCATCTACAATGCATCAAGGTTTTAAAGACTTGATGTATTTAATACATATTAACCACAAGGTTTGTGCAATGGAACTCGCCTCATTATCACGCATCTGGGAGAATTTGTTATTCAAGCAAAAATCACTTGGAGACATAACGACGCAATCGTTACAAATGAAAGACAAGACTCGAAGCTGGTATATCAATTTTGGTGTAAGAGACAAAAGAAAAAAACTTAAGTTGTGTGTAGTATAAATTTTATTTTTGAAATAGCATTTATTGCGTTATGGTGATGGAAGTCACTCATGTATTTGATGCATTTTTATTGAAATAATTCTATTTACAAAAACTTATTTAAACAAATTTCATTTATTCAGTCGAGTATTCTTGATCGAAACTAAGCATAATAACTAAATACGCATGATCCTTGCAAAACCGATGATTCTTTATAGTGAACAAAGCCGTGCATCGCACGTGCCATGATGTCTCGTCAATCTATATAATTGGGACGGAGAGAGTACATATTTAAGTAACGACATTGAAGTAATGTGAAAATATTGGAACCAGTGTTGTTAAATGCGATATGCGCACTAAAGCGTAAAGCCTCCTGGAGCATAAGCGCAACGTGCAACACGATAAGCGTGCTTTTTGAAAAAAAAAAAAAAAAGTTGGAAAAAAAATGCATAACAATAAATTTAACATATTATAAGCAAACTAAATTGTCATAAAAAGTGTTAATTATAACCAGATTCAAAGTCAACGAACAAAATGAAGTCTTGGTAACAAAATAAAGATAGAGAATCAACTACCATCTCTATATATTTAGTTCTGGTCTTCTCAGTAGTTGACAACTTGACAAAAATTAAAAATCATCATCTTCAGGCTTTTTTTTGAAGATTTTCGAAATCTTCATCCTGGTTAGAATTCTTATCCCCCTCGTCAAATTCAATTTCATCTTTCTCGTCTTCACTTTCATCGATTAAACGCCTTTTAGATGATGATTCAAAGGCATTTCCTTTTTTGTTGCCAGGGGAGGTATTTGACCTATAATAATGATGTACATATGTATGTTGGTATGCATGTTTTGTATTGTTCTTGTGTTAGTTCTATCGACCGTGTTACATTTTAGGGCTTTTTATGACCCGTTTATTTAAAAAAGACACAGTCAACAGTCCAGTCAACATGCAAGTCAACAACCCTATCAACAAAAAACTAAAAGCGCGTTTTTTTAGTGCATCTTGCATATCGCTTAAGCGCAAAAAGTGTATAGAACCGCGCGCTTTTTGAAAGTTGCATCGCATAACTGAAGGGAAGCGCTAAAACCTCGCATCACATCGCATCTCGCATATGCGCGCGCATATGCGTGCTTTTAACAACACTGATTGGAACAAATATTTTATTCGCACAATCACATAATACATATTAAAGTAACACATTTAATCAATATAAAATATTCGAACAACTGTGTTATATTCGAATATAAATATTTTATTCATATACAATCAAATAATGCATATTAAAATAACACATTTAAATTAGGGGTGTAAACAAGATGAGACAACTCGCGAGCTACTCGAGATTGACTCGGTCAAAACTCGGTCAACACTCGACTCGAGTAGGCTCGACTCGAACTCGAGCTCGACTCGACATACTAACGAATCGAGTCGAGCTACCCAATACTGGACTCGATAAGCTCATGAGATACTCGATTTTTTTTATATATAATTAGTTTTTATAATATACTTTGTAAAATATAATATAAAAAAATATTAATTGGCCAAAAAAATAAAAATTATTAATACATATTAGATTTCTATTTCAAATAAAAGAAATAACAATTTATTGGTCAAAAATTAAAATTACTAGCTAGATAATAAAAAATCGAAATTATTATTGATTAGGGGTGTTTGAAATGTTTACACAAGTTAAAAGCAAAAAGTCGGTTGTGTGTTGTTTATTTTGGCTCACAAGTGGGTAATAAATTTAAGCCAAATCCCTTGTCCCATATAGCCCATGTAATTATGATTGTGACTCAAATGAGATTTTTAAAAAAGGTTGGAAGGTTCTCCTTTAATATATTTGGCTATGAGCCTTCACCCAAGGGTACTATGCGGGAGTGTAAACGAGACGAGACAATTTGCGAGCTACTCGAGATCGAATCGGTCAAAACTCGGTCAACACTCGACTCGAGTAGGCTCGACTCGAACTCGAGCTCGACTCGACATACTAACGAGTCGAGTCGAGCTTGAATTTTAACTACTCGCGAGTTTTCGAGTCGAGTTCGAACTTGAGAAATGACTATCGAGTTCGAGCCGAGTATACCAATACTCGATCTCGACTCGCATCATTTACACCTTTAATTTAAATAATATAAAAATATTCGAACAAAACGTGTTAAAATCAAAGAAGTTTCAAAGAAACCAATCTTTGATTCTTTTGAGTCGTCTAAAAAAATCGTTCTCAGGTTTGCTTGATGGGACCCATTTCAGAGAATGCCCCCATAATACATGAGAATTGGGGTCTGCTCTTCCCCTTTTACTAGCACCCCTAGTTTGACAAAATAGCGGGAAAAAACTTTTTTTATTTTTTTTTATATTTTTATATTTTTTCTTGTCAACTAAAAAAATATATTAATTTTAATTTTGTTTTCAACTTAATACAAATAAATTTTTTACTTTTGTTGTAATCTTAATTTAATATATTTACATTTTATATAAGTATTTTAAATATAATTTTACTCTCGTACGTATTTTTTTACATATTTTCATCACTTTTCTTTTCAAACTGAATTGTCATTTTAGTTTTTTATATTAACAGAATAGTTATACTATCTATCAATTAGATTGTTATTTTAATATCTTTTATTGTGTCTTATATTTTTTATTTTAATTACTGCTTTTAATGTAGTTTTTTGTATAGATATTTCAAATCACAGATGATATGCTAGATTGAGTGATGTCGGTTGCATGAAAAATAAATTTATTATAGTTATTAATTTTAATAATGTATGAAAAAATATTATATTTTTATATTATATTTTCTTATAATGTATTTAAAAATATATTTTTTGTTTATCTTATTTTCTAACAGTATATTTTAAAATAATATATAAAATATGAAAAACCATAATAACAAAAAAAGAATATTAATATTAAATATATTAAAATTAAATAAGATAAAATTGATAAAAGACAAAAAAATAATAAAAGGTAAAACAAAGGATAAAAAAAGGAAAAAAGAAAATTAAAATGGAGGGAGGAGGAGGCGGGTGTCAGAAGCAGGGGATTAGCACCTCTCTCCATGAGAATTGCTTCCCCCTCCTCACAGCCGTCTTAACCCCACCCTTTTCTTTTTCCAATTTTGTCCTTTGTTTTAGTTTTTTTTTTGTTTTTTACATTCTTTATTTATTTGTTCTTTTTTGTTTGAATTTTTATTTTATTTTATTATTATCAAAATTAATAATTTCTATTATTTATTTACTTTTATTTATATTATTTATGATTATAATAACTACGACACAATATAATAAATAATAAATATGGAAATACGATCAATAATGATAAATAAACTATTCAATTACACTATCAGGTCATCAAATCTAACCAAGATTGTATCATTTCTCCATATGGATCAGCCCATCCTTTACAATATTCACTCACATTATTTCACCATAAAATTGGAATTGGTGGTACATGATAATCGGAGTTCAGAAAAACTTGAACAAAATGATTATCATTAACTAATACAATTGCTATATGTTGACGTTGTTGAAATGGAATTGAAGCTGACCTAAATTGAAAAAAAATATATAAATATAAATATATCTATTTAAAATAAAGTAAAATAAAAATTTAAAATATTATTATTTATACATACATATTATTCTCTCTATATACATAAGTTAAAGAAGTGAGGAGGAAAAAAAAAAAAAAAGTTATAGCTCTTTTTTGTCAAATAGTGACTTAGTAAAAGGGGATTAGCATAGCCCATACATACATACCTTGTATGCCCATCTTCCATCAAAATTGTTCATCTTCCTCATCCAACATGGCGAACAACTCGTACGCTCCACTGTTTGAAACCCATAGAGCAAAGGGAAGCTTAATATACAAGCTCTTTGCAACTTCAGTATTTGTGGGGATTATTTTCATTTGGTTTTACAGAGCAACTCAAGTAAATGAAAATGGGAGGCTTGTGTGGATCGGTATGTTCGGAGCAGAGCTGTGGTTCGGGCTTTACTGGATCCTCACTCAGGCCCATCGTTGGAACCTGGTTTATCGCCAAACGTTCAAAGACAGGCTCTCAGAGAGGTCTTTCATCTGCTCATTCATTGTATAGTTCGTCATGTGTTTGCTTAAAGTCCTGACCCACATATTAGTCGATGAACACTTTTTACTCTAAAATTGGTAGTTTTACTAGTAGAGCAGTATAGATGTGCCCATTGCCGGGTCCGGATCGGACCCGTCGGGTCGCCGGGTCAACAGGTCAGGACCCGGACCCCACCCGTACATATGAAATGTACGGGTTGGCGGGTCGACGGGTCGGTCATCTCAATTTTTTTTTGAAGTATATAAACCCGCTTAAAATGATTGCGTTTCAGACAAAGTTCTAGACACTCACAGATTAACCAAGATTATCAAAACCAATTGTGAAAATTTTATCTTTTAAGAATAAAAAGTTAAAATTTTAATAATCGCTCTAATTTATATTATCTGCACTATGTGCACAATTAAATTTTTTAAACGCAAGTAATCTTTTGTTTAAGTTCCAATTTTCATCAATCCAGTGTATAATTATTCCCATATAATCATTTTTTTGTTTAAAATCTGCCCCCAAGTATCTGCAGTTAAAGAAATTCTATGATTTATAGATCTAAAATAAGCTCGTAGTGCAAGTTTATGTTGTTTGGCTAAATATACTACTTGTCTAGTTATTGTGGTACGTGGAATTCTTTTAATAGCAGAATTATAGGCATTTTGCATCCTGTATTCCCAATCCGTACTATCCGCAAAATTAAAAGGTAAAGATTTTTGTGCACATAATTTTGCCATTTGTTCTCTAGTATTTTTTTCATTATATTTATAAAGTTGAGATTCAGACATACCTTGATTGCCGGCTGGCCCGACTCTAGTAGAAGGTTGGAAGTTAAGTTGACTTTGTGACTTTTGTTCTCCGTGGATCGAGGCATGGTTATTCTCAAAATGCCTTTTAAAATTTCCATATCCATCCCCGACTTTATACGGATACTCTTTCGAGCAGTAGTTGAAAGATACCTTCATCGAACCATCCGACATTTTAAAGTGTTTTGAAAAAAGACCGGTTTCTTTTCTACAAAAGGGGGAGGCTTCTTTCTCACTTTAGTTTTCTTGCTTCCTCTTCCTTTCAAAGTTTCTTCCTCCTCGGACGATAACTCTTCAACATAAGGAGGTTCTTCTTCAGCTTAGCTTGCCGCAGGACGCTTCGACTTTGATTTTTGCGTCGGAGTTGCTATGCCATGAAGAGTGCGCTCGAACGTTGCATATGTTTGATTTAACATAGCTTCATCGATTTCATGGTCCATTTCTTCGTCAATGTTTTGCTGTTGTTGACGATTCGGGACACGTCGAAATCCCCGGAGATCAACTTCTTCTTCACTGGTAGTTGTTGTACTACCGTAATAGATACTTTCATGTATAACATCATATTCAGGTTCTTGACTTTCATTTTCAAAACCGGGTGGAGTTTGGTTTTGGGGCTCCCGAATAAATATCCCAGATGGTTTCTTCGATTTGCTCCAAAGACCCATTCGCTCGAACTTGGACATTTTGGATTTTTTGGGAGATGTAGCAATATTCTTTCCCTTGTCAGAACTCGACATAATGATTAAATGCGAAAAAAAGAGAGAGATTAACTAGTATAACAATTAACAATGAGAGTTTGAGACATAGATTATATTGAAGGTGTGAAAAAAATGTGTTGAGTAGTGAAGTATTTATAGATAGGATTTTTTTTTAAAAAAAAAAAAAAACTGAACTAGCCGTTAGACCCGTCGGGTCTAACGGCCACATTTCAATTTCTTTTTTTTTTTTTTTTTTTTTTTCCGCCGGGCAGGCAAAACCTAGACCCGGACCCCACCCGTGTATACCACGGGTCCTGGTCGACGGGTCCGACGGGTCAGCCGGGTCCGGGTCCTGCACGGGTCGGCGGGTCGACCCGGCGGGTTGGGTCGTTTTGGGCACCTCTAGCAGTAACGGATCACATGTTCAAGCATTTCCGTGATTAAGTCATCCTTAAATGTCCTCGGTCAAAGAGTAGTGCATACACCTGTATGAGTACTACTTTACTCATCTGACCAGCCCATAAGTAATGAGTATTTCTTTTATGAGGATATGACATATGAGTACAATAGTACTCAAATAATATATGAATATATATATTTTTGGAATGCAAGTACTCATTTTATATTAGCAAAATATTACTCTATTATATTAGTATATTAATACTCATTTGGTCGAGTACATGAGTATTATTGTATTCATAACACACTTAAAGCAGAATTTAAGTATGTAGGGTTTAAGCACCGGATCTTCCCCCCGCCCCGCACCCCTAGTAGATCTGGTTTGAAGTGCCTTGGTACATACTCACTCCATGGGATTGACTATGGTGGAAACACCCTTAATGGTGAAATCTAGAAACCAATTGCATTATTAACTAATTTCATCAAGATATTCATATTATTTGTTGCATCGTTCTGTCACAAGATACGCAACAAATAATGCAATAAAAAAATACATAAATGCATATAATTCTACTCATCTACAGTCGTTATATCACCAAGATCAATGGCCTACAAAAGTTTCTAGATTTCACAAGGTAATTAGTTTTCATATGATCTATTTCCCTCACTCCATAAGAGATATCCTTTTCTTTTTTTAGAGATGAAAAATTGACCATGAATAACTTCCAATTTATATCATTGAAAATTACCAAAAAATAATATTATGAATATATTTTAAAAACGTATCTAAGAGTATAATTATTATATTTGTTGGTACAATATTTTAAAAAATAGTGAACCATCATGACATCTATTTGAATACTGATGGAGTATTTAAGATAAAAACACTACAGCATCAAACTACGTGTATTGTTGCATTTTGGATTTTTATTTTTAATTTGTTATGCTTTGTAATCTGAGTTATGTTCCACGATGTGCATGTTAAATTTTTACAGTATCACTCTTGTAATTGAACACGACTTTAGCAATTATCTCAATTCATCACTCGTCTAACGATATTTTCCATGTTGGAAAAATCTATGATAACGTCGATTTTGGAATTTCATCTCATTCCTCCTTCGTGTGATGTTTGCAGCAAGAAGGGCCTTCTGCCAAAGCTTTGCGACTTTGCTTTTTGCATGAATTTAAATTGGTAACTGATTTTAGACAATTAATTAATATTATATTCTTAACGTCACAGACCCAAGATGATATATTTTGGGATTAAGGTACAGTTGATGGTGATGGCGACCGACACTTTTTTTTTTATATATGCTACAGTGAGATTTACACTTTGTATCTTGATCACGGATTAAAATTAGTATAAACAATTGGAATTGACCACATCAAACCATCTTGAATTTACCAGAAAAAATGTGCAAACAAGACGTTGTAACATGCATTTGACAAAGTGCAAAACACATGTAGTTCAGATGACAAATTATAAAAATGTTCAGCTCCCGAATTGTGAAAGCGGCTGTAGTTCGAACGAAAATGAATTTTTAACAATTTTGGAGCAAGTAATTTATTTCAGTGTGTCTTATGAACAGGTATGAGAATGACTTGCCTGGCGTGGACATTTTTGTCTGCACGGCCGATCCTTCAATAGAGCCGCCAATGATGGTGATCAACACTGTTTTATCAGTGATGGCTTATGATTACCCTCCGGAGAAACTATCAGTGTATCTATCTGATGATGCTGGCTCGGACCTCACATTCTATGCCCTTTTGGAGGCCTCTCATTTTGCTAAGCATTGGATACCTTATTGCAAGACATATAAAGTCGAGCCTCGGTCACCAGAAGCGCATTTTCGGTTAGAGTCTGACCAGTTGGAAGCATCTCAGGCTCAGCACCTGGCCTCAGTCAAGGTATTGGATACTCTTCAACTATTTGCTATGTTTATTGCCTTGGTTTCTTTCATGTGATTGAATCATGTTTTTTTCGTATCTGCCTGTTTAGGAATTGTACCAAGGCATGGAGAACAAGATCAAACTTGCAAAGAAACTTGGAAGGATCTCAAGAACTGCAATATCGGAACACAAGGTTTTTTCGAGTTGGGATTTTCCCGTATCTCAAGTAGATCATCGGTCCATACTGCAGGTAAGTGGTGAACATGCATTTAGCTTGCTTTCCTACTTTCTGTACAATATTAGGTTAAAAAAGAGGCACACTTGTGTCAGGCCATCTTATTGTATCAGGCTGTCCGACGATGATATTTTTCAGTAGTAAAACTGATACTAAAGTATCAGAAATGATACTTCGTAAGCTGCAGATATTTCTAGAACTTATAAAATATCATATTTCATACGTAAAAATATCATTTCCAACACTGAAGTCTGATGCAAGTTTTTATCTTACGAAAAATAACCTTGAGCCTTGAGGTTTATTTTAATTACAGAGAACCTCAACTATCTTTTACGAGTACCCATATATATTTGTTTCTGTTTTACAAGTTGCACCCTTGATTGGAGGGTATTCGGTAAGAAAATGCAAACCTCAAAGGGGGTATTTTTAACTTTGAAGGATAATTGTGTTTCCTGTAATTGGACCAAATCTCAAGGGTACTTTTTGTAATTAGGTATTATTCCTAAATTTTTAAAAGCATCGTAAGTTGATCCTTGAGCTATTCCTTCAAGCATCTATTAGATGATCTTTTTGGTGTTTTCTTTTCATATCCTTTAGATACTAATAGATGGAAGAGATGCAGAAGCTAAGGATATCGAAGGATTTAGACTGCCAACTTTGGTATATTTGGCTCGGGAGAAGCGACCCCGACATTTTCACAACTTCAAAGCAGGAGCTATGAACGCATTGGTGATTTGTTTTAGCAATAACGAAAATATAAAATGCTCGAATTAAATCAAGTTTATGGACCCGATGAACTAATGGTCACAGATTATCAGACAGTAATATACTTTCCAGATGAAGTATTAATTTGATACTTTTAGACCAAAACATAATACTTTTTAAAGATTGAAAAAAATAAGAGTATGACCCTCTCATTGTGAGACGGTCTCACACGAGTTTTTTTGTGTACTTTGTGCTACTGATTTTATGCAGATAAGGGTGTCATCAGAGATCAGCAATGCGCCCGTAATTCTAAACGTAGACTGTGACATGTACTCTAATAATTCACAATCCGTCCGAGATGCTCTCTGCTTCTTCCTGGATGAAGAGAAGGGTCATGAGATTGCTTTTGTCCAATTCCCACAGAACTTTCATAACCTAACTAAGAACGAACTTTATGGAGGCTCCCTGAAAGTAATCGCTGACGTGAGTACATCATTATGCATTACATCTCTCAACACACGAAAACTTTGTTTTCCTTGTTTCCTATTAAATTTCTTTTTTTTTTTCTGGTATATATTTCAGGTTGAGTTTCACGGTTTGGATGGTTATGGAGGGCCTTTGTATATTGGAACAGGCTGCTTTCACAGACGGGACACTCTATCCGGAAGAAAGTTCACCAAGGGATCCATGTTCGAGTGGAAGGGGAGTAGTAGTGTTCCCGGGATTGGAGAAAGTGTTTCTGCATTGGAAGAAAGAATAAAAGAACTAGCAAGCTGTACATTTGAGAAAAACACTCAATGGGGCAAGGAGGTTTTTTCTCTTTCCCCGTTCGTTTACGTCTTAATTATGAAAAGTACAGTTATTTGAAAAAAAAACAGTATTATAAGCACTTGCTTTTCTACCTAAGGTTTGTATGACTCTGAGACAAGTATCCCCTATTAAGGCTGTAATTTAGATAAAAGGTACCTAAACTATATGTACTTTGTCGCTTTGGTATCCGACATTTGCTATTGACCAATTCAATACCCAACTTTGCAGATTCTTCACAGATTCAATAAATTGGTACCTATTTCAACTTGAAAATGCCCCTAAAGAAAGCCCCAGAAGTTGATCAACTTTATTAGTTTCTTCGCGAGCATTTTTGTCATTTCGGCTTGTACAAAAAAAGGCCAATTACTCTTTGGAAGATGGAAACAAATATCAAGAGTTATTTTTTTTCTTTTTTTTTTATCATTTTTATATGCAGATTGGCTTGAAGTATGGCTGCCCGGTTGAAGACGTGATCACCGGGATTTCAATCCAATGTCGAGGATGGAAATCCGTTTATTTCAATCCCGAACGGAAGGGTTTTTTAGGTGTCGGGGTGACAACTCTCCATCAAACACTAGTACAGCACAAGAGATGGTCAGAAGGAAATTTGCAGATTTTGCTGTCCAGATATAGCCCGGTATGGTATGGACTTGGCAGGATGAATCTGGGCCTCATAATGGGATATTGTGTATATGGCACATGGTCTCTCAATTGTTTTGCTACACTGTATTACTCCATCATACCTGCCCTTTATCTACTCAGAGGCGTCTCCTTGTTTCCACCGGTACGCATATGCATTAATTTACTATGCTTAAGATTTCAGGTTTCGACTAAAATTAATTTCTTTTTTCAGATCTCAACCCTTTGGTTTCTTCCATTTGCGTATGTGATTGTTGCGGAGCACGCATATAGTTTTTCCGAGTACCTATGGTGTGGAGGGCCGGCTTTAGGGTGGTGGAATGAGCAGAGAATGTGGCTCTACAAGAGAACAAGTTCTTATCTCTTTGCAGCGGCCGACACCTTATTGAAGCTGGTGGGCTGTTCTAACTCAGGGTTCATAATCTCGGCCAAGGTATCCGACGAGGAGGTGTTGCGGAGATACGAGCAGGAGAAAGTGGAGTTTGGGTCCGATACTCCAATGTTCGCTGCACTGTCGTCACTGGCTATGCTCAATCTGTTTTGTTTGTTTGGGACGGTTATGAAAGTGGCGCGGGCCGGAGGTATTGGAGTTGATGGTGGAACTTCCATCATGGGTTTGCAGATTCTTCTGTGTGGAGTATTGGTTTCGATAAATCTGCCACTCTACGATGCTGCTTTTGTTCGGAAGGATGACGGGAGGATGCCGAGCACGGTCACATTCAAGTCGATTTTGGTCGCTCTTTCATTGTGTGCTTGCTTTGCTTTCTTGTGACTTTATCCATCCATGGTTGCTGAAGAAAATGAATGTCATTAATAAATTTATGTTTGTAAAATGTAAAATGTAAACTATAAAATGAAATCAAAAGATGCAACAATCCTATTTTTCTTTTTTCTTTTTTTTTTTTGGGGAGGGGGATTTGGCTTATGTCCTATTCTCTTCATTTGATTTTTGCTGAACCGAAATAATTTTGCTAAATAAAATTGATTGTAATTGATTGCTACTGATTCAAATTCATTTTACTGATTCATATTATAGTTATTATATAAAATTTAATACAATATTATTTTTAAGAGACATGCATAAATTAATACTCCCTCCGTCCACGAAAATGTGTTCTTTTCAGGGTAAATTTTATAAATTTTGACAAAAAAATTGCGATTACTATACAAGTTTTATAGAAAATATAAGTTATATTTTAGAAATATACATCAAGACAAATCTAATCAAATATGTAAATTACTATAATTTTTTTATATATTATTTGTAGTTTATGGTCAAAGTATATAAATTTTGACTGAAAAAGTCAAAAATAGGACACATTTTCATGGACGGAGGGAGTATTATTTTAAATATTTCATTTATATCCTTACTTTAATTTTAAATTGGTCATCGGCAGATGTTTTTCTTTTTCTTTTTTCTGGGCGGTCGGAAAATATAAATCACCATCTTATAATATATTATGAACCAGTATTCTGACCAGCTTCGACCACTGCGAGTCACCATAGTTAATAAATTTATACATTGGTAATTTAGATTACCATATGGTATACCAAATTACCATATGATAACAACATACCGACTGGTATTTTCACTGTCGCCAGTCACGCCCAGTCACCACCGGACGATTCGTTAATGAAATTAACTGATAGTAATTTAGATTAGCAACGTGTATTTTAAATTACTATTTGGTAACAGCAAACATCACATGGAATTTATAAATAATATTCCATACACCATAACAAAATTTCAGAAAATAAACACACAACATATAAGTCAAATCGACCATATATTTTTGGTCTTTTACTTTTTTTGTCCTTGTGGAACTAATGAGGAGTTAAACAGAACAATAAATAACAAAAATTACAAACCAAGAAGAAACAAAGGTGAAGGAAATGTAGATCGGTCCCTAAAAAATATTTACAAAAGAGATTCACAATTCACAAACCCTAGTCGCGGTCGTACATCATCATCCTGTCGGGCATCCAGGAGCGGCGGCCTCTCTGCATCGTCCCTTTCTCAAAACACCGAGTTTGGAATCGCCTCTTCAGATCTCGGCTTCTCTTGATCTCTCCAAACTGCGGCTTTCCTTCTTCGCACCGGATCAAATCACCACCAGGGGTGTTTTCGGTTTCGTTCGGGTAAAATTTTCAAAACCCAAATTCTCCCCAAACTTTAAAATTCGGTTTCGATTTCGGTCGATTTCGGTTTTCAAAACTCAAAACCCAAACCCTCCCCAAATGTTTCGATTTCGGATTAGTTCGGTCAAATTCAGTTTTGACCCAAACATATTTAATTTATTTACTAAAGTAACAAAAAAATTAATTATATTAATAAAACTTGTTCTAAAATAATAGATAGATCTTTAAAATTGATATATTTAATCATTGTGTATATTGAAGGGAGGAGAGAAATGAGATGAACAATTCTGGAGAAAAGAGGAAGAAGAAAGAAAGAGAGAGAGGCGAGTGAGAAAAAAAAGGCGGCAAGGGGATAAGAAATGGAGAGAAATGAAGAGAGTTTAGATATTGAGGGCTTCAAGCGGCAGTATGGGAGGTCAGATCTCGGTGGAAACATGCGGTTGGATTTGGGGGTCGGCATGGTTAATCACTGTGACGATTCTCATGCGCGGTAGTTGAGGATATTTAAGAACCTTGTTCAGACACAACTCGCGATTTAACCGGTAGCGATCTTGTGTAATGTTATCTCTAATCCACAGTAAAGCCTGTAACCTCAGATCAAAAAAAAAAAAAAGAAAAAAAGTATATATAGCAAGGTATTTTGGGTGATATTTATTAAAATTATGTTTTGGATAAAGAAATTAAAAAATTTGTGTTTGGGGGTAGTCAATCCTTTTACTTTGTACTAATGAGTCATTTTCCCTATAAACATTAGTGGTACGTTTAGGGGTGAGAATTTAGGATCGGGAAATTTCGAGTTCCGGTTCCGTCCCGAGTCCCGAAGGGAAACGGAACCCCGAGTCCCGAATTTTACGGGACTGAGACCGGGACCGGTACCTTAAATTTTGGTAATTTCGGGACTCGGGAGTCCCGAAATCCCGATCGGGACTATCCGAAGTCCTGATTGAAATTTTTAATTTCAATCAATTTTTTTCCTTTTCTGATTTCGAGACATTTCGGTACATTCGGGACATTTCGAAAAATTATCTTCGAGACCGGGACTTAAATTTATCCCATTTCGAGAATCGGGACTCCCGAAGTCCCGATTGGGACCGGGACCGGGACCGAGACTACCAAATTAGTGATTTTCGGGACCAGGACATTCAGGACTCGGGACCGAGACCTCGGAACATCCCGATTCTCAGCCCCATACGTTTTTACTTTCGGTAAGTGACTGTGATAAAAAGAAAACTGCCTTGTTTTGCTTGCCGACCTAGTCAGGTAAAATGGTAAATATCTACATAATACCGGGTATATTTTGTACGGAAATTATAGTGGGAATTACATTATGGAAAATTTACATTTATCTATATTGATAATTTTTTTAGTTTTAATCGACCTATTTAGATGTTGATGTACATTTTATTTTTGAATATAACAAGTTTGTAGTCGGTCGTATTTTGATTGAAATATTAGTTTTTTACATTGTAACACATAAGTATACATTTTCAAACAGATATGAGTAATTTGTGGTTTGATA
Source organism: Orobanche coerulescens (assembly GCA_033398695.1). Classification (NCBI taxonomy): domain Eukaryota; kingdom Viridiplantae; phylum Streptophyta; class Magnoliopsida; order Lamiales; family Orobanchaceae; genus Orobanche; species Orobanche coerulescens. The sequence goes on along the minus strand of CM065814.1, from coordinate 137,959,612 downwards.
AAATATTATATGAGAATAAATTGCAAAATTATAATTTTGCAGTTCCATAAAATTAAATTACTAAAATAGGAGTAATTTGGGTATAAATATGAATAATATTTAAATAGAAAACTTATTTTGGGAAATGAGAAAAAGTGGGACCTCCCACTTAAATTGGGAAAGAGGGGATATATACTTACTAGAGGTGTTCATAATCGGGTACCCGAATTTACAGGTATCCGATTATGCGGGTAGTTGAAAATTCGACACGTGACTTGACCGAAAAAAGTCGGTGGGGTACCCGAAAAATGGATACCCGATTTTTCGAGTCGGGTCATTTTGTACCCAGCCCAGAATTTAATACCACTGATTTGATATTTTATATAAATAATTTGTAATTCTAATATAACTTTATTTTAAAATTTATTATATAAATTAATTTCACAAGTACTATATACATTGTAAATATTTTTCGTACAATAAGTAAATTTCAAACTAATTAAAAAATTTATATATATTATTTCTTTTTTATTATATAATTATACTTAATTCGATATTCAATTATATATGAGAGAATACAGTGAAATCTCTATAAAGGAATATTTTTAGTACCGCAAAAAATTATGACACAATGGGAGGTTATTCCAAAGTAGAGGTATAAGAAGATTTTTTTCATTTTTTTTCTAATTTTAATGTGCATGAACAATACATAAATATTAGAATTACTAGATACATGTATTGTATAATGTATTATGTGTAAATACATATAATTAATTTTTCTGACCTGGAATATATAGAGTCAATAACTTAAAAGTAGATACATGTAATTTTTTATTGATTTATTATTACCTTCCTATAAAAACTATATACAATATACATATTAACAATTACATCAAGTCAAACGTTTATTTCGATCAACAATGGCACCAAAAATTGAAAAGCGAGCTCAAATGAGTGAAAAAATTCATGTTGAGTTGTGCAAAACGAAAGAATTGCATCTGTGTCACAAGCAACTTTAAAGAAATATTTTAAATAAATATAATTTTATTGTAACGAAATATATATATAAATATATTATATTTATTGTGATTTATTCCTAAATAGAGGTGTATTTCTATAAAATGGGACCTAAAATAAATATGAATTATAACACATATGGAGTTTATTCCTATTTATAATTGGTCCCAAGTTGAGATCATGAAATTTTATGACAAAATAAAAGTTTATTCCTAAATAGAGTATTCCTCTCTAGAGGTTCTACTGTATATGATTTTTTATTTAACGGTTACATTCTTGAAAATTTCCACACTATTGAGAATAAATATCATTACTAAAAACATTTTAACATGAATTCTCATATTAAATATAATTCATACTATTTTGAAAAATAAAATTTCATACACTTAAAATTAAAATAGTTAAGTTTATAAAAGAAACTAACTATTACAAAAGTAATCGGGTTTTTGGGTACCCGAAATAAGCAACAAGTCGGCCTATTATCTGGCCCGATTATATGACTTTTTTCTTAAAATTTAAAAAATACACAGAATTTTTAGTCCGGGTCATTGGATAGTTGGGTTGGATACTTTGGGTCCGACAGTTTTAAACGCTCCTAATACTTACCAGCTCAAATCGTGGTTCTTGTAATTATTTTTACTTTTTTTGTAATATTTTAATAGAATATATGCGACAGTAAAATTTGCCCCTTTTCTAAAGCTAAGTCTAGCACTCAAAATATCTATGTACTTCTCTAATTTTCTGATAAATTAAATATTTTAATTGCAATGACAAATTAAATATCTTAATTGCAAGTGACATTATAACTACTCTTTTGTTTTCCCCTATTCCTTGAATCAGCAATTCAGTCGACAAAAACCACCAGCACCCTTGAATTTGTATAAACACCCTTAATCACGGTTGGGTCCATAGTACATCCCATGTAGTCCTTGATGCTCCATCTAGTGCATCAATATGCACCGTCCACGATGCATGCCAGAAATGCACTATACGTGGATGCCAGATTGACTTGCACTTTAATCACTCATGATTAGTTGCGTAACTTGACATTTAAAATAATTCAATCTTTGTTCTGGATCTTAGCTACCGCAAATTCAGAAAAGAGGAATGATAGGGCCACACCTCCTCAACCACACCCCATACACACCCGTGCTTTATGGGGTTGTACCGTATACTTTATAGATAAAATTTTATTATAATATTATTATGATTATTTTATCTGTAAAACATACGGTATAACCCCATAAAACACAGATGTGTATGAGGTATGGTTGGGGAATTGTGGCTCTCTCATTTCTCTTCGGAAAATAGTAATAATCCAGAAAAATAAAGCAAAAATGTTATGGAAGAAATAGTTGATTCCGAATATCGACACATGACAATAGCAAGTACTCTCTATGTCGTACTGTCCAATTGAAAAGTTGTATTTTAAGAAATGACGATTCCATTAGAAAAGTCATGTTTCTATTTCTATACTTTTTACATCTTATCTTATGTCCTTATTTATACGTACGCTTCAAAAAGAAATTCAACTGATAATAGGGACATAAATGGAAGATATGAAAACAAAAAACTTATTCTACGTTCATCAAAATAGACTTCTCAAGTGTGGCGGAAAATATCAAATAAATTTTTTAGATTCAACAATGCATATAGTAATAGAATGGCTTCCATACATAATAAAATCAAGCTTGTGTACATAATTAGAAATCTAATTTCTATCAAGTAGGGGTGGGCTCAAAAAATCAAAATCCCAATCCCGTCCCGGTCCCGTCCCAAAATTACCCGGGATGGGACGGGATCCAAAATTAAAAATACTAGCTGGCCCCGCCCTGGCCCCATTAGAGTAACTACGGACGGGACACGGACAAAAACTGAGGCCTGTAAGCGCCTGCTCCCCGCTAAGTTTTTAACCCTTTTAAAACCATATTTTTTTATTATTTGTAACCCTTTTTTAATTAATTTTTAATAATAAACTATTTTTAATTTTTACTATCTATTTTTTATAATTATACACAAACCTAATCAACCGATATAAAGTTAGTAACTGATATTTTTTCAAAAAAAAAAATGGATATGTTGTATTCAATGTTAATAATTGTTATTTTAAAAGTTTAATTTAGGCTATTAAATTAGTTTGTTGGATATTTTTCCAATTTAGATGTATAAAATTATAGATTTTCTTACTTTTTCTAATTTATATTTTGAACTTTTTATGCGGGACTAAACTGCCCCGCCCTGCCTGGCCCCGTCCCAACCGGGATAAGGCCTGCGCGGGATGAAATTTTGAAATCACCAATCCCGTCCCGTCCCGCTTGTTATAACACGGGACGGGACGTGGGATGACCCCAGGCCCGTCCCATCCCGTCCCATGCCCACCCCTACTATCAAGTGCAAAAAAGAATGAATAATTGAACCACTGTAATTTCAATTAAAGACGGAGAGGAGAACAAGAGTAGAGTTGGCCTGTCGGATGGTCAGTCCAACCTATTTTGATCCAACCTAGTTTTTCTGACTCAGTAGGCCGACTTGAGTTGGCCTGGCCCAAGACCAGCCCAACCAACTATGAAGGTGGGTCCAGCCAATTACAAAGGTGGATCGGTTCCAGTATGGATTTTCCAAAACAATCTCAGTGCAGTTCAGTTCACTATCCAGCCCAACCTAACCCAACCCATCCCCTGCGACCAAACACAAGGTTCAGCCCAACCCATAATCCAACCCAAGCAGTATCTAGATCAGATATTCAGTTATTCGCTCACATGTCGGTTTCGCAACAACATGATAATTAAATCGCACCACGTCAGATCGGTCAGCAACAATTACCAAATTCAGTCTACTATCCACCCCAACCTAACCCAATCCACCAAACCCATAAGCCAACCCAAGCAGTATCTAGATCAACTATTCATTTATTCGCCCATATATCGATTTCAGAACGGCGTGACAATTAAATCGCACCACGTCAGATCGGCCAGCAACAATTACCAATATATTGGGCCAAGAGGAACTAGAACAATATGCAAAAAGTATTCTTTAAATGCAATGCACAGAGAAATGATAAGACTTCTGTATTTATATATCGGAACAATAACCGAATTATTGTTGGAAATTTTGATAGGAAAAATTCTAGTAAAACCATAATTCGATATGGTGTTCAATTTGGTGATAATGAGATTAGATTGTAGATTTTAAATCTACATTTTGAGTAGATGAATTTTATGTATTTATTTGTTCATATCCAGATTTGGATGAATGATCAATTAATTACAAGGATTTCTACTTGAAATAGGGATAATATTTTATGGTTACTAGGTTGCACTCATTCGCGAATAGTCGCAATGGTTCATAAGTGGTGGTTATTTATGGATAAAAGATTACACATTTTCATGAACAGTTACAATGGTTCATGATTAATGGTGGATGAAGGATCACACCTCTTCATGAACAGACACATTGGTTTATGATTAAAGGTGGGATGAAAGGTCACACCACTTCGCGAAAAGTTACCTATGACTATAAATCCCTAAAGTTGATGATTAAAAATTCATGAATTCACTCACTAATTTTCCGACTCGTTTTCGAGCATTACGCTAATACTAGTATATTCAGGTCCATTCATCATCCTAGTCGAAGTCTAGGAGTTATACTCAGTCCCGAGAATCTATATTGTTCGACCGGAACTACGACCTGCGGTGCAGTATTTCATATCCAAAATTTGTCGTTGTATCTTGGAGACATTTGCTATAGACCGTGTGCACAAGTGCGGACAATTTTGTCTTACGGAGAGAGAATCTAATTCTTGCCTCGGCATTTACGTCATACATTTTCATTTCTATTATTTGTTCTCCTTGTATTTATATATTTCTATTATTTCCAACACCCACAAATAACAATCGTAAGACAAAATTCTGTTAGAAGATGGAGGCTACCGTTTATACAAGGAGACTGCCGAAATTCTGCAGAACCGATTTCCGTCGTTAGAGGGACGAAATGCTGCTGTTTCTCACAATGCTCGACATGGCTCGATTCCTAACGGAATACCCACCTGCTGCCCAACCGGAGGTTTCTGACGACCTCAACTTCGCCAGAATGACCGTCTGTAGTAACGATGATTTTGAATATCGTAATCAAATTCTTTATCACCTTAGTTTTCCTATCTACGTCTTGTTTACAGATTGCCACACCTCGAAGGAACTCTGGGATGCCTTGGAGGTAACATTCGATGTTGGAGGCATTGACCACTCCCACCAAGCCAATAAGGCGAAGGTCGATGGCTCAGACTTTGAAGACACAGAAGATGATCCTCGTACGATCGAGGAAGCCTTGACAGACAAGGATGCTCCCTTCTGGAGGGAAGCAATCCACAAAGAGATGAATTTCCTCATGGAAGAAATATAGGGGATCATTTGGAAGTTCCAATGGGACCTTCTTGAGAACGTTTCGGGCAGAACCCCACTAGGCTACAGATAGCGCCTAAGCAAGAAAAGGATTGAAGATAAAACGGTCTTCAAGTACAAAGCAACTCTGCAAGGAAATCACTTCAAGCCCAAGGAAAGTCTCGTATGACTTATCCAAAAACCTTGTACAAAGTAGTGCAGAAAAAATCGTAGAAGACTTGTACTGAAGGCTTGTAAATAAATAAAGCCTTTCTTGTAAATATATATAATATTATATATATATATATAATCAAATATTTAGTATTTGATGCATGTTCATTTGATATAATTAAATGAAGGAATTGCTTCGTCTACATTCAAGTAGAAAAATAATTGATATATTTAATTCGTTGGAATTAAATAAAAATAATTATCTTGATTAGTCTACAATAAAGTAGATAATCAAAAGACGAGTAAATTAATGTTCGTTTAATTATGAGAATTAAATGAAGACATTAATTATTCTAGTTAAATAGGATCCAAGAAATTGATTAGTCTACATTAAAGTAGATAATCAAAGGTGGGGAAATATGAGTTTCATTTAAAAAATAAATGAACAAAGTTAATTAGTCTACATTGAAGTTGATATTCAAATACTCATTTAATTACAAGATTAAATGAAGTAACTGATTAGTCTATTTTAAATAGATAATCAATATGGGGGAACTGATTAGTTTAGATCAAGGATTTCACTACAAATCCAAATATTTAATTTATGGAACAAATTAAATATACATGGTTTATTTCAAGGAAATAATCATGCTATTTGGTAGTGGAAAAATTGTTGGAAAACTACAAGTGTACTAGCACATCAAATGAAGAAATCGGTTTGGAATGACCATTAATATTCATCGTCATCCAAAGAACCAAGAGCATCTAGATAGATACGAATGAAATGTGGGGGTATCTTGACTAGTATATCAAAATACAATTAATAAGAAAAACTCCCCTAGGGGAAGAAAATCAATATTACTAGTACGACAAAGTTTATGTCATTTCGTATAATCATGTGTTGGAAAGTGTGACAAGGACAATAAAGAAATTTATCTTGTAAACACTTCACACTTGGAAAATTAATAAGACGACTAAAGAACGAAAAATTGTATAGTAATGATTGAAAAAGCAAATTTATCTTCGGATAATTTATTTGATCACATGTGTATATTGACTAAGAAAAGTCAAATACATTAATATGGCCATTACTTGAGATAAAATGTGTTCAAATATACAGTAAGAGAAATGGATTGAAAGTTCATAAATGACACTCAACCATGATGACTGGAGATCCCAAGAACTTGGTTCAAAGAGACAACTAAGTTATGAATGTTCAAGTTGAGCACTTGAAATTTGAAGTAGCTTCTCAAGCGCAGACTTGCAGCGTGTGGTAAAGAATAAGCCTAAAAAGCTTTTAATGATTCCTATAGTATTTAAGGTGGAGTATGACAGAATACTCTTTATAGGAGATCACTTTTATAAGTAAGAAGTGTGGACCCTTCTAAACGTTACAATACGCAAAATACTTATGAATCCAAGAATGGTCCAAGGCCAAAATGAACACAACATAAGAACAAGAGATATTAGATCTGTTATTGTGTGTGTTATAGTTTAGGTTTATACAAAAAGCTGACCGGTTCAAGACATCACGTTCATCGAGCAGCGAGTAAATCCGATAGCACTACACTAAGGAAGGTTCAAGGCTAACTACCACCTATCCTGATGCAATAACGGGTCGCCGGGACTAAGTACATGTTGCATTTGTATTAATCGTCATTCATGTGGGGGCTTGTTGGAAATTTTGATATGAAAAATCCTAGTAAACCCATAATTCGATATGGTGTTCCATTTGGTGACAATGAGATTAGATTGTAGATTTTAAATCTACATTTTGAATAGATGAATTTTATGTATTTATTTGTTCATATCCAAATTTGGATGAATGATCAATTAATTACAAAGATTTCTACTTGAAATAGAGATAACATTTTATGGTTACTAGGTTGCACCAATTCGCGAATAGTCGCAATGGTTCATAAGTGGTGGTTATTTATGGATAAAGGATTACACATTTTTATAAACAGTTACAATGGTTCATGATTAATGATGGATGAAGGATTACACATCTTCATGAACAGACACATTGCCTCATGATTAAAGGTGGGATGAAAGGTCACACCACTTCGCGAAAAGTTACCTATGACTATAAATAGGCCCCTATGTTTAATAATTAAAAATTCATGAATTCACTCACTAATTTTCCGACTCGTTTTCGATCATCACACTCATACTGGTATATTCAGGTTCATACATCATCCTAGTCGAAGTCTAGGAGTTATACTCAGTTCCGAGTATCTATATTGTTCGATCGGAACTACGACCCGCGGTGCAGCGTTTCGTATTCAAAGCTTGCCGTTGTATCTTGGGGACATTTGCTATAGACCGTGTGCACAAATGCGAAGCAATTTTATCTTACGGAGAGAGAATCTAATTCTCGCCTCGGCATTTACGTCATAGATTTTCATTTCTATTATTTATTCTCATTGTATTTATATATTTTCATTATTTACAACACCCACAGATAACAATTATATTATGATCCTCTTTGTATTTGTCCATTAAACTTGGTGGGACCCAACTATAAATCTCTCATTTAGTTTATATTTTGTTGAGGGAGTGAGCTCTCCCCCCACAGGACCGTTGGCCACTCGGTCCTGCAGCAGATAAACGAGGGATGTGCCCTAGTGGCCAGAATCTGAGCGAGAGGACCCACGATACCGACCCCCAGCACAATCCCCACATCAAGAGGAGAAAACTGCACCACACGAGAATCGAACCGCGATTGACAGACATGATATCCCACGTCATCTCAGCCTTAACCATTACGCTATGCCCCTAGGGGCCTCTCATTTAGTTTATAATGTTGGAATCTGATACACATCTCAGTACTCAAAATCCAGCAGATGTCCATAATCAGTTCAATGAAACAACATTGAACTCTACCACTAAACTGCATGACATACGTATATATACCACAGCACCCCCCCCCCCCCGCCCCCCACCCCAACACACACACAAAAAAAAAAAAAATCAAACTTCCAATCAAATAAAAGAATGGAATGTAATAGCACTAAATCCCACACAAAACCCCCATTCAACAAACCCAAATTTCCAATTAAGAATCATCTGATCCACAATCTGAAACAATCTCATCAATGCTCAAAGGCAGACCGCTCGAAAAAGTAAGGCTCGGTTTTTTCTTCGGCACCACCACCGCCTCCGCCTCATTGTTGAGTATTTGCAAAACCCTCCTCATCGAGGGCCTCTCCGCAAAATCCGGATTCGCGCAGCTCAACCCCACAAGCAACAACTTCTCCATCCCCCCCTCGTCGAATTCACCCTTCAGCCTCCCGTCCGCCGCCGACAGAATCTTCCCTTCAGAATGCAACTTCCAAACCCAATCCACCAAATTCACCATTCTCTGACCCTCCCCTTCCCTCTCTATCGGCCTCCTCCCGCAGGCCAGCTCGAGTATAACTACCCCGTAGCTGAAGACGTCCGTTTTCTCGGTTGCTTTCCCATACTGAAGATACTCGGGAGCTAGATACCCCATGGTGCCGGCCGTAAGAGTCGAAACCGGGCTTTTATCATGATCCATAAGCCTAGCCAATCCAAAATCACCTATTCTTGCGTTATAACTCCCATCCAACATTATATTACTCGTCTTTAGATCTCTGTGAATCACTTGCTGCTCGCATTCTCGGTGTAAATAGGTCAAAGCCGAAGCCAACCCCACCGCAATGTTATATCTATAAATCCACTTCAAAGGGTTCTCATTCTTTTCACTATCTTGGTACAACACATTATCCAAACTCCCATTAGGCATGAACTCGTAGACGAGCAGCAGCTCGCCCTTCTCCGCACACCAGCCTTGAAGCTGGACTAAATTTTTATGCCTCAAACCGGCTATGATCGACAGTTCCGAGAGGAACTCGGTTTTACCTTCGTGGCTGTGTCTCGATCTCTTAACAGCTGCGAGTGTTCCGGAATCCGCGAAGAACGCCTTGTACACCGTCCCGAAAGCTCCGTGCCCGAGAATCCTACTCTGATGAAACCCTTTTGTGGCGGATTTCAACTCTCTGTGAGCAAATTGTCTTGGCCCTGCCATGACCTCAGCTTTCAGATTCTCGTCATTCTCCACATCCTTCCATCTGTTCAAAATAGCATAACCGAAAGCCACAAGGACTACAAGAAAGAAAGATGGTAAGCAAATCCCAATGGCTAATACGATACTGGTGGGATGCCTGTTTCTAGAATCAGGAACGGGAAACGGCGGTTCCGATGGGACGACGACGGTGCTGTCGGATACGTTGTGAGGATGAATTCTTGGCCGTACGGGTCGAAACCCTAGAGTATGAAAATCCCAATTCTGAATATAGTGCAGCTCTGTGCTTCCTTCAGTAGAAGCTGAGAAGCCCACGAACATGAATTCCTTTAGGTAATCGGAGAGATCGATATCGACGGTCAGGTTCGGATCTTCCGGTTTCGAACTGGAATAGCTCAAGAAAACTTCCAATTTCTTCTCATCGTTGGAGTAATCAATCCAGGCCGTAATCGCATTCCCACTCTTCAGAGTAATTGCCCTCGAAATCAGATTTGCGGTCTTGATTGAATTCAAGCCGTCGATATCCAAACCCACGTGGTTATCATCTGGGTCGTTGAAATGCAAATCCAGCCTCGTGTCGAATTCAATCGCGATGAATCTGTTCTTGGTCAGATGGGATGAATTCACGAGGCCCAAGTACCCGCCTGGGCTGCCCAGTGTCTGGTTGTTCGGAGACAGGAAAAAGGTCAACCCGTCGCCGGACGACGCCGGATTGAGGTTGTCGATGGAAAAAGCGAATCTTGTGGAGAACGAGGCTGTGGTGTTTGTCTCCGGGTCGAAGAAAGAAATCGGGTCGTTGTAAATGGCTGACCCGGAGCTTGAGGCAGGTACTTTGAGCTCTCTGGTGAGACCGACGACGCCGTCGCGGAGGTAGGAGTCTCCGAGGAGTGTCAGGTTTCGGAGAGAGAAAGTTGGGAAATCAAGATTCACGTTCTGTGATGCAGCTAGCGAAGAGATGATGGGGAAGATGACGAAAACAAGAAGGTGTCTTGGATTCATGGTTGTGGAATTGTGACCGTACTGAGATTTTTTTTTTTGCGTGGGATTTTATCCTTTTTTCAAGAAAATATGGGAAGTGGGGGGGGGGGGGGGGTGGTGTTTGATCAACTGTTTATGGTGGTGGTGGTGGAGATAGAGATGGAGGTGGTGGGAAAATGGGGTTTAAACGGTTAAAGAAATGGGCGCCTGGTGGTGTGTTCTTCGAAACAGACAAAACAATTTTAGTAGGAAAAAAATAATAATAATAATAATAAGATGAAAGTGGGTTGAGATTGGTTTACAACGGTAATATAGGCGGACCAAGGTTTTGAGGGGTTTCGTCCATGAGGCTAGCACCTCCGCTACCCCCAAAATGTGACAAGTGGCTTTAGAATTTTTGGTATTTTGTATTTCTTTAAAAGTTCAATAACCCAACCTAGATTAGTTAAAATGGGATTTTCCCAACCCCACTCCGTAGACTCGCCGACATAAAAATAGAAAATCAATTTGAATATTTTCAGATTCTAAAATTTGGTGCGTCTCGTCTCCCTCCCACCATTTTCAACTTCCCCGCGGTGAAGCTATGTATCGTTCCATATTTGTGAAACCCTCCTCTCACCACATACATTTTGTGAGCTTCAGTCGCTGAGATAGAGTTGCAGCCCAAGTCCACGAAGAAGACGAAGAGTAAGTTTTTGCATCTGAAATTTTTGCATTTATTGATTGTAAATATTTGGGCATTTGTTGCGGATAAAAAATTGAATTCAACATCAAATTGATTTCCTAGCATAATAAATTAGGGGAAATCCTAATTAGTGTTATGGTTGTCCGTGTTAGCCAAATTTTTTTCACACCCAATTTATATAATTAGGGTTGTCGTTTAGTGATAGGGTTGCTATTGGGATTTGAGCTTTTAAATGTTGGTATATTTGTTGAGATATAACATGACCTTATGCCTCACCACATTTTGTTCTATTTGAAGGGAATTGGTGTTTACAGAAAGTTGAATTTGCAAATGGACTTCGATTTGAATTTGCAAGCTTGGCACGTCTTTAGTGTAACTATCGCAAGTGCACGATATCGTATCAAGTAGTAAGTGGACTTTTTGAGTCCGGTTTATCGATCCCACGAGGAAGTTAAGTTATATATTGAATTATAGACTATTTAGCTATTTGTTATAGAGATTTATATGATTGAAACACACAATTTAAGAGTTTGGTTTGACAACTGCAAAGAAAATGCAATAATAGTTCTAATATTCAAGGAAATGAAAAATTACACTAATAATAGATTAATAAAAGATATAATGAAATAGTTGGGATTACAAAATTAGTTCATCATTAGTTATAGAAGATGTATAGGAGATCATAAAATTAATTTACTTATTATGTTGTGTAGATTCGATTTTCCTTAAAAAGACGGTTTCTCTTTCGAACTATAAAACGCCCCTTATATATTGAATCAATCCACTATATTTCTATGTTGATTGGCTTCAATACATAGCATTAGGTTTTATAAAAATAACTCAAAGAATCATCTAAGGCCTAGAGGTATATTTCTATCCCCTAGAACAACTTAGAGTGAAGATCATTTGATCTAATCAAACATATTTTCTTTCGAAACATATGAAGACCATAAATATCGTCATTTATTGGCCAAATAAATAAAGATTGTTAAAACAATGAAAATCACACACAATAATAAGTAATTCATAATAGATCTTTATACAAACTTAAATAACATGACTAACCTTGTTTATAATCCCAACTTAAGTAACTTAGCCCATGAAGAGTTTAATAAACATAATACAAGCTTGAGTGGTCATTATTAGTTGAAAAAGAGAAAGAATTGATCCTAACTCCCTTAGTAGATAAAGGAGAAAGAAGCAATAAACTCCCTTAACAACATATGCTATACCACTATTACACAAATCACTCAAGAACACAAGTGTGTTCTTCACACAAAGAAAAATATCACAAAGTGGAAATATAAGATGAATGATGATGGATCTAAGGGGTCTATTTATACACCTAAAGTCATCTAATAGCTCCAAAACTCCAGCATTATTACAATAGATCGGATCAATGCCTGCCATCCCCTCAATAATACATCAAAAGTATAAAAAATTAGACAAATGATTAAAATCTGTCAAGAGTTACGGCCGTAATATTTAGGAGTTACGGCCGTAACTAGGATGGCTTACGGCCGTAACATTCAGTAGTTACGGCCGTAACATGGCTACGACTTTTTTCTTTGTGAATTACGCCCGTATGTTATGATGTTACGCCCGTATGGAGTTTCAGACTTCATTTTCAGCCCAGAAATTTCTTAGACTCTGTGTTTTTGCCCTAAATCTTCTTCGGATGATAACTTTTGATATATAACTCAGATTTTGAATCCGGAAAGACTGCCGAACTCGTCTCGGAAAGCCCTACAACATGAATACATAAAAATTCAACAAATAGAATATTTTATAAATATGTTATTTCTTGAGTAAATCAGTAATTCAATCCGATTAAGACTAGATTTACATCTTCATCTGATAAAAATAAAATTATTAAAAACTAATTAATTAAAAGCAAAAACGAGTAGACTAGCTCAATTATGGGTGAAATTTATCGATACAAACCATGGATAAGTGTATAAAACTGACACTTATCACACCCCCAAACTTGAATTCTTGCTAGTCCCGAGCAAGACTCTTTATTAATCACACTCCAAAAATAAAAATAAAAATAAGACACAAAAATAATAATACACACATAAATTAAGAAAAAAATAATCATATAAAAAGAGAAAAGGAGATCAAAATGCCATTAATACACAACAATCAGCTTTATACAATAGATAGAATGAATCAAGATTCAAAATAAATCTACTAATGATTTTGAAGTTAAAACACGGTTTTATTTTGTAATTCCAAAATGCAAGGTTTCCCCCCAAAAGGTTGATTATTTCTTTCCCACTCGTGATACACACGACTCCCTTTAATGGTTGCTCTCGATCACTCGTTTATTTTTTGACTCAATATGAAAAAGAATTTCATCGGCGTCATCAAATATTGTGATTTTTCACGAAATTGAGTGTATTGAAATTCAGCCGCTAATTAATTCAAATCTGCTCATAAACTACATCCCTTTTAGTGATAGCTTTCACACCGTTATTTGCTAACGTGTAGCTCTTTTCACCAACATAATTTCCATTTTGTGTTTTTTTTAGGTGATAGCTTTCACACCGTTATTTGCTAACGTGTAGCTCTTTTCACCAACACAATTTCCATTTTTTTAGGTGATAGCTTTCACACCGTTATTTGCAAACGTGTAGCTCTTTTCACCAACACATTTTCCATCTTGTGTGAGACGGCAGCTACGCACTGTAATATCCGGATTTATTACGGTGTATTTCATCTGTACTCAAACCCTGTATTATTCGGATTTGTAGTTTTGATTATTGGAGTATGATATTTCTTGCATTGATATCATTGTACATAAGTATAGAAGCATACAAAATTTCTCATGCAAACTCGTGATAGCGCACGCTAAGAATGTATCTTAACGCGCGCTATCGGGCTATTATTAGCGCACGCTATGCAGGTAGGAGTTGCGTGCGCTAAGAATTCAATTATTGAGCGGAACAGCTAGCACATGCGCTAGCCGGGACATGGGTCCGGATAAGATTCCCGCGGACGAGCCCGGACAATTCTGAAGTCAACCATTATTAGCGCACGCTAAGGAATGCTTAGTAGCGTGCGTTAACTTGTTAAAATGCAGAATATTATAAATGGGACAACAACTCGTTTTGGCTTACATTTTACTCGTTCCTTCTGCATTATTGAGAGGCCAGAGAGCTGAGATAACCCTCCTACATACTTAGAACACATATTGTTGGTGTTTATATATTGGTTATCACTTGGGAGTAATCATTGAAGTGGAATAGCACCTTGGAGTGGCATACAACCAACCGGAGTTGGATTCTACCTTACGGTTCAGTGATTTTCATCATATTAAGGTATGTTCAATCTATCTCCAGACTTAGAGTTGGATTTTAACGATTTGGATGATCATGTTAGCAAGATATGGATTTTCATAGATGAATCATCCAAGTATATCATGTTTGGAATATTGAGATGATTAAGCCTTAAGTACCTTGATTATGATCATCATGATTCGAATCTTATTACATTGATCAAGTAAAGGAAGCTTCTATCATTGGTAATCCGAATCTAATAGATGACTTCATAGCAATCTTGGACTTGACTTTAACATCATTATTGTTAGATAAATCTAAAGGATTGATCATGGAAAGATTTATCTAGTATAGATGGAACGTTTAACAACTTCAGCATGATAATTTTGATGGATATAAGGTGTTGATATCAAACGTTAAGCTTTTCGAATCGTCATATGAAAGATTTGTAGTCGTAATGGAATATGGTTTTAATGGTATGCATATCCTTGAATCCGAAGTTTTTGTTATCCGTAAGATCATTCATAATCGTATGAACATGATATTCATGGAGGTAACATGAAGTATCACGGAAGATTTCATTGTTTCGATCATGGCGAGAACAGTTTACTGCTCAGCAGTAAACTGCCATGCATAGATAGTGCACGCTATGCTATGAATATTAACGTGCGCTATCGAGCACGAGTTAGCGTACGCCACATTTGGTATGTAACGTACGCTAAGTCATCAGACGAGTCAGTCGACTGATCAGTGAAGTACTGACCATAAATAGTTAGCGTACGCTAGGCTTTGTTGTTTGCGTGCGCTATCGAGAAGACTTAACGCACGCTACACAGAGTACTTAGCGTGCGCTAAGCAGTTCAGGCAGATTGCATTTTATGAACTTTTGGCCATAAATCGAATTGTTAAACATTCGTACGACGTGAGATAAATCCTATATCATTTCTTTTGTTAAGGTTTGGTCTCGTCACGTGATTGATTGAGGAGGACGACCTTCGAGTGTTCATTTTCGTGGAAGTGTTGTTCTTGTCTTCAAATCGAGGCAAGTACTTTAATTGTTTTATGTATTGATGTTATACATATTATCGTGCATGTATGTCGTTGTTGTATGTCCACCTCGTGTTGGTCCGACGGGATCATCGGGGGATCTATGCTAGCATGCGCTGGATCATCGGACGGGTTTTTCCACCACGGGTTGGTCTGACGGGATCATCGTGGGTTCTAGGCAGTGAACGCTGGATCGTCGGAATTACCATGTGTATGTTATGATATCATGTTGTGATTATCAGTTGTGTATGTCATTTATGAATTTCTCGTAGGAGAAGACTCGTTGGTATTTTTCTTGTCGTTTACGTTATTCGTGAGATAAGAATAATATGTTGTGGTACTTGTACTAGCATCGTTGTGCTAACCCCTTCGGGGTGAACATTTTGTTTATGTTCAGGATACAGGAGAGCGGGAAAACAACCACTGGAGCTGCATGACCACTGCAGAGTGATGTTTCGGCCGGGTTTATTTATCTGTTGTTTATTCGTTATTTCAATAAGTACTCGAGTACGAAGTCATTTGTGATGGATTTGAATTTGGTGATGTATTATTGAGTTCCTGTTGAACAATTGTACTTTCAGTATTTGGTAAGAACTGTTGTATCTTAATTCCGTTATTTCCATTCGTTAGTACCTTTTAATGTCTGTTCAATTCTTCAGCCTTGTAATCCTTATGTAAAGGATTTACGGCGCTGTAATATTCCTGAATATATCGGGGGTGTTACACGCACCAACAATGGTAGTCCTTTATTTTTCACAAAATTTTAGGACCCCCAAAATTAGGCAGCTGTTGCTGCTCAACACTTCTCCCTTATTTTCAGCTAGACTCCTTTCACCAATGACTCATTTTTTCTTTTAGGGAATAAAATTTTTGCAGAAAATCATTTATTAGTTAAGCATGAAAAATCAAAAAATCCAAAAATTAAGTAAATTTCAGTTCTATTTTTCATCAACCGACTGATTCTTCTTTTCTCAAGGTAACGAATGACTCGATTTTAAATGATAATTACAAGGCTTGGAAAGAGAGATTAAGGCTCAAAAAAATTTGGAATATACAATTTTTTTAACCGGTTAAAATGATTTTAGAAGCTTGTATATAGCTAACTTATTGGTGTTATGGCCAGAATCTCACAAATCAAAATAAACAAAATAAAAAAAATTATATATATATATATATACACTAAAAAAATTTTAGGCGAATAACCAAAATAATCAAAACACACCAAAATACCAACACACCAAAATAATTAAAACATACCACCCCCAAACTTGAAAATAAAACTGTCCTCAGTTTTTAGAAATGAAAAACAAGTGAGAAAATAGAAAACTCCCTGAAATGAAAGTTGATGCTTGAGCTAACGCCTTATAGAAACTGCAAGAGAATAAATATACGAGGCAAACAACAAAATAAAATAAAATATACTCTTAAGTATAACACAGTTTTTAAGATGCGCTTCAAGAAAGTCCGAAGAGTCGCCTTACGCTGCCATCAATGCTTTTATAAAAAACAAACAATAAAAATTACAGAAATAAAATAACAATACATAAATCGCGAATAAATGCGCATCAAGAGTTCAAAAAGAAACTCCTTAAGCTGCCATCATTTAGCACGATTTTTACGCACAATAGAAAGTAAAAATACAAGAGGTCCGACATGGGTTATCAAAGGGAGAGGAATGAATCCACTTTTCGTTTTCTCACGGTAAAATCTTCCATCCAGACAATTTTAGCTAGAGCTGGATCTGGTTGAGGAACAAATTCATTGAGTTTTTTGATTAGTTCTTCTGGTGTTGTTGCAACGACTATGATTCGTTTAGCACGCCTAAATAAAACCCTTTTCAAAGAATAGTCGATGAAAGATAGTAAACCATCAAAGAAACCATTGACATTAAGGCACCTATTGGTTTTTGATGAACATTTAGCTGGGCTCTGGTAACCACATGAAAAAGTTCCTCAAGGGTGCCAAAACCACCGGGAAGGGTGATAAAGGCGCCAGAATTATTTATCATGTGAGTTATGCGATCTTGCATATTTACAGATCTAAACTCATCTTCAATAGTTGCCCCGGTGATTTTACTTTTAGCCAGAGGTTTTGGAATTATTCCCAACACTCTTACTCCTTCCATATAGGCAGAAGCAGCATCTCGTCCCATTAATCCTAGACTTCCTCCTCTGTAAACTACATGAATGTATTTTTCTCCTATGGTACGACCCAAGTTGTGGGCTGCTTCAGTAAAGCATGCCTCTTTTCCATAACTAGCTCCACCAAAAATGCAGACTGTGCTAAAATTTTTTGTGGAAGATGTTGACTCCATTTTTGAAAAGAAATTAATTTGAGAGAAAAAGAGAAAAGTACAAGTTTGAGGGATGAATAAAAGAAACAAGCACAATGTTTATTTATAGAAGAAAAATGAGGTAAAATTGTTTAACAAGTTTGTGATTGCATTGATTGCGCTTCAACTACTCAATATAATAATGAAAGCATTTATTGTGTATCACTTTTTTTATTCAGAAAATCTCACCATACGACAAAAATAAAAGATACTTACGTGTATGTACAGTAGTTGTGATTGTGGCTCACATCTTCCTCGGATTTTACGTTCAGAAACGGCTTAAACACCTTCTAAGAGTCAGGGAGAAGCTTCCCATCCAATTTTCTTATAAATTGGCAAACTGGGTCTTTTAACGTCAGATTCCCAAGACGTTGTTCATATTCTGGCATCAATTGCATCAATCTTTAGACAGTAATCATCTGTGGAGGGATGATTCAAAGTTTTTAGGACTTTGAAGGTGGCATGTTCGTCTTGCACTCTAAGAATTAGCTTTCCTTCATAGACGTCAATAAGAGCATGTCCGGTTGCAAGAAATGGCCGTCCCAAGATAATAGGAATATCCTGATCTTCCTCCATGTCAAGGATGATAAAATCTGCAGGAAATATATATTTATCAACCTTGATTAGCACATCTTCTATTATCCCATGTGGATATTTGATTGAACGATCGGCTAATTGCAGTGAAACTGTTGTTGCTTTTGCTTCTCCCAATTTTAGTTTGTTGAAAATTGACAGGGGCATCAAATTGATACTTACCCCTAAATCACAAAGAGCTTTGTCAATATTCACTTCACCAATTGTACATGGGATTGTAAAAGTTCCCGGATCTTTTAGCTTGGGTGGCAACTTCTTTTGTAGTATTGCGCTACATTCCTCTGTTAGCAAGACAGTTTCATATTCTTCAAGCCTTCGTTTGTTAGAAAGAATATCTTTCATAAATTTGGCATAGCTTGGCATTTGTGCTAGAGCATCGGCAAAAGGTATGTTGATGTGTGGCTTTTTGAAAATTTCCACAAATTTGCCGAATTGCGCATTGAGCTTGTGATTCTTCAACCGTTGAGGAAAAGGGATAGGTGGAACATAAGATTTGGCAGCAACTGGATCTTTTTGAGATGAAGGTCCTGATTCAGATTCTTTTTCTGTTTCTCGACTTTGTTTATTTTTTTGTTTTGTCAGATGATTTTCCACAGAAATCTCAGGCAATTGCACTCCACTTCTTGTTGTGATAGCCTGGACACTCTTCCTTGGATTTACCTCAGTATTGCTAGGTAACATGCCGTGGGATCTTTCAGAAAGTATTTTATCCATTTGGCCAACTTGTGTCTCCAGATTTTTAATTGAAACATCATTGCGTTGTTGATACTTCAGTTGTTGTTCGACTAGCTTCGTGATTGCTTCTTCCCACCCAGGCTTCTTTTCTTGATGCGTTGGAATCAACATATTGTTGTTGTTTGCATAAGAAAAATTTGGATGATTTTTGTACCCTGGATTGTATGTTAGCCCGTAAGGATTGTATGCTTGCCTTTGGAAATTCTGAGCATAGGCCACTTGTTCTGGTGTTGGGAATGACTGCTCCTGTTGCGCTAAGGGACACATAGTGCTGTTGTGAGTTGCTCCACAAATTTCACATGAAAGATCTGAAACTTGTGGAGTTTGCACCGTCTTCACATATTGAGGAGTTGAAAAAGGCATGTCTTCGACTTTATTTGATAAAGCTTCAATTTTGCCAACATAAGTGAATAAGAATCCACTTCAAAAACGCCATTTGGTTTCTTTTGGATATTTCTGTCTCGCCATCTTGCACTTTTTTCACTTATAACCTCAAAAAGATTATAAGCCTCTCTCATAGTTTTGTTTCCAAGTGAACCATTTGATGATAAATCGACATTGGCTCGGTATGTGGGTAAGAGTCCGGAATAAAAGTAATTGACTTGTGCTCCCAAATTGAAACCATGGTTAAGACATTTTCGTAGCATATCTTTGTATCTCTCCCATGCTTCGTGAAATGACTCCGAATCTTAGTTGACGAAATGTAGAGATTTCGTATTTGAGTTTCGCCACTTTTATTGGTGGAAAGTATTTAGTGGTGAATTTTTGAACAAATTCGGGCCAATTTATTATGCCTCGTGGTGGCAAAGTATCTAGCCACTCTCTTGCTCTGTCCTTCAAAGTGTGCACGAAAAGTCTCATTTTTATCGCCTCGTCATTTACATTTGGATATTTGAAATTTCCACAAATCTCCACAAAACGGTTAATATGGAGATATGGATTCTCATCGATTCTTCCATAGAATGAGTTGTTGTTGGAGAAGAGATTGATGACATCGGGGCGAATTTGAAAATTGTCCACTCCAAATGGTGGATAGATCACACTTGATTGCACGCTCAAAGATGGGGGGTTCATGAATTCCCCAAAGAGCATGTTGTCTTCATCTATTTCCGGCACAATAGGATGTTGTTGATGTTGAATGTTTTGAGCATTGGGTATTCCCCCTACCGGAGGAATTCTTTCGTTATCATTTTCTTAGAGGAGTGGTGGGTTTGGTTCGTCCGCCATTGATGGTGAAGAAATACGGCTTGTTTTTTGTTCTCTTCGCCTTCTTCTAAATGTGGCTTCAATCTCGGGATCTAGTGAAACTAAATCGCGATTGTACGTCCTTCGCATATACAAGAGAATTAACAACAAAGAAAAAGTTGTATTTATAACAATAGTTAATAATGTAATACTTCAAAATAACTCTTATACTTCCCCGGAAATGGCGCCAAAAACTTGACACGGTCTTTAGTGTAACTATCGCAAGTGCACGATATCGTATCAAGTAGTAAGTGGACTTTTTGAATCCGGTTTATTGATCTCACAAGGAAGTTAGGTTATATATTGAATTATACACTATTTAGCTATTTGTTATATAGATTTATATAATTGAAACACACAATTTAAGAGTTTGGTTTGACAATTACAAAGAAAATGCAATAATAGTTCTAATATTCAAGGAAATGAAAAATTACACTAATAATAGATTAATAAAAGATATAATGAAATAGTTGGGATTACAAACTTAGTTCATCATTAGTTATAGAAGATGTATAGGAGATCATAAAATGAATTTACTTATTATGTTGTGTAGATTCGATTTTCCTTAAAAAGACGGTTTCTCTTCCGAACTATAAAACGCCCCTTATATATTGAATCAATCCACTATATTTCTATGTTGATTGGCTTCAATACATAGCATTAGGTTTTATAAAAATAACTCAAATAATCATCTAAGGTCTAGAGGTATATTTCTATCCCCTAGAACAACTTAGAGTGAAGATCATTTGATCTAATCAAACATATTTTCTTTCGAAACATATGAAGACCATAAATATCGTCATTTATTGGCCAAATAAATAAAGATTGTTAAAACAATGAAAATCACACACAATAATAAGTAATTCATAATAGATCTTTATACAAACTTAAATAACATGACTAACGTTGTTCATAATCCCAACTTAAGTAACTTAGCTCATGAAGGGTTTAATAAACATAATACAAGCTTGAGTGGTCATTATTAGTTGAAAAGGAGAAAGAATTGATCCTAACTTCCTTAGTAGATAAAGGAGAAAGAAGCAATAAACTCCCTTAACAACATATTCTATACCACTATTACGCAAATCACTCAAGAACACAAGTGTGTTCTTTACACAAAGAAAAATATTACAGAGTGGAAATATAAGATGAATGATGATGGATCTAAGAGGTCTATTTATACACCTAAAGTCATCTAATAGCTCCAAAACTCCAGCATTATTACAATAGATCGGATCAATGCCAGTCATCCCCTCAATAATACATCAAAAGTATAAAAAATTAGACAAATGATTACAATCTGTCAAGAGTTACGACCGTAACATTTAGGAGTTACGGCCGTAACTAGGATGGCTTACGGCCGTAACATTCAGTAGTTACGGCTGTAACATGGCTACGGCTTTTTGCTTTGTGAATTACGCCCGTATGTTATGATGTTACGCCCGTATGGAGTTTCAGACTTCATTTTCAGCCCAGAAATTTCTTAGACTTTGCGTTTTTGCCCCAAATCTTCTTCGGATGATAACTTTTGATATATAACTCAGATTTTGAATCCGGAAAGACTACCAAACTCGTCTCGGAAAGCCCTACAACATGAATACATAAAAATTCAACAAAGAAAATATTTTATAAATATGTTATTTCTTGAGTAAATCAGTAATTCAATCCGATTAAGACTAGATTTACATCTTCATCCGATAAAAATAAAATTATTAAAAACTAATTAATGAAAAGCAAAAACGAGTAGACTAGCTGAATTATGGGTGAAATTTATCGATACAAACCATGGATAAGTGTATAAAACTGACACTTATCAAAGCTCCACAAAGGTTTGAGACTACTTTGGAGAATGAGTTTTTTCAATGGAATGTGGATTACGATCAACGAAGCAATGGAGAACATGAGAGAGGATCGCCTAGTGCGCTGCCTTCGAATGTTGGAAACTTGGAGCCAGATCTTCAAGAAAGAGGTAATTCAGACGGAGGGGTAAATTCTCGTCTACATAATATTGATGAAATTTTTGAATCTACTGATGACGAGGACGTTGTTGCTGGAGATATTGGTAGCATGACATTGTGGTTTGAGAAGAGATTGGCCCCCGATTCCATACTTGACACTTTGGATCAAGTTTACTTGTTATATGTCGAGTATGGGAGACATTTAGGATTTAGTGTGAAGAAAGGTGGGCAGAGGTACCAATACAAGACTACAGTGGTTAACAAGAAAGAATATCATTGCTCTTGTGAGGGTACCAGCACCTCGAAGCAAATGATTGATAGATTGCATCAATACAGGAAGCAAGACAGTCGGTGCATGTGTCCTGCTATGCTAAGGGTAGTTCTTGATAAGGAGGGAAAATGGCGCGTCTCCAAGTTAGTTAAGGATCACAATCACGAATTGGCCGATCCAGAGCATAGTTATATGCTCCGATCTTGTAGAAATATGTCCCATGCAAAGAAGTCTCTCATTGAAGCATTGCACTCGTCAGGTATTCCGATTAACCATGCGTTTCGGTTTATGGAGAATGAAGCTGGAGGCCCCGGAAATGCTGGATTTATCCGGAAAGATGTATATCACCACATGGAAAATGTGAGGAGGAAGACCAAATTTAATGATACCGATTCTAACCTACTTGTGAAGCACTTCATGGAGAAGACGAACATAGAGAAACTATTTTATTGGAATATGCAGACGGACGATGAAGGCCGTGTCATGAACTTCTTCTTTAGAGATTCTCAAAGTACCTTGGACTACGAGTTTTTTGGGGACGTTATCTCATTTGACACCACATACAAGACTAATAAATACGAATTGATTTGTGCACCTTTCGTGGGTGTGAATCATCACATGAAGAACTGCCTCTTTGGGTTGGATTTTTTATCTGACAAGACAGCCATGACATTCGAGTGGTTGTTCTCATGTTTCCTCGAATCTATGGGTGGCAAGGAGCCCGAGGTGATATTCACCGATCAGTGCCAAGCAATGATGAACGCAATTGACTCTAAATTCAAATCATCTACCCATCGGTTGTGCCAGTGGCACGTCAATCAAAACGCACCATCCTATTTCGGCAGCCGCAACGGCAATGGACAATTCAAGGAGGAGTGGTACCACTGCATGAATGGCTGCGAGAGTGTGGACGAGTTCGAGAGTACTTGGAGCAAAATGGTTGAGGCCTACGATTTGGACACTATACGATGGTTTGGCAACATGTACATTCTTCGTCGCCGCTGGTCTAGTGCTTTTAGTAGAGATGAATTTTGTGCCGGTCTCCACACCACGTCTCGCAGCGAGGGCACGAATAATGCTGCGCAGCAACCCGCTTGTCGCGACCTCCCTATACCAGCGAAACGTTGTTTCACCAATATGCGCCAAAGCCGGCATTGGGAAAGATCTAGTCGCAAAGGAAAGAAGAGGGCCAGACCCGATTCAGGTACATTCCCTAGCTCTTCTCGTTGAATATCCAGAAACAATTTACAAGTATGTACAAAATGATAAAGGCCTGCTCTCCATTTGATCTCTCTTTACAATCAGTTCCGAGGGGTAATCCGCCAACAGCGAGGATGCGGGGAGCTTCTACGTCACGCTTAGATGATGGACTCCGTCCAAATAGCCCTGCCGAGTCAAACACGAACCGAGCCACGGGATATGATTTCGTGTCTTCCTCGCCACGAGTGAGTTATTATACTATTTTTGTTCATGATCCATTTCTTTGATTTAAGTTACTCGAGAAAGATTGGGAACTTAATTTCATATTAGTAAGCATTTTTAAAAATATGATGTTTTGCGGACCTATATTCTTGTTCATTGGAAATGTTAATTTACAAGATTACAGCTTCTTAATTTAATCCATGCTATTTTTCCTATTTTGTTATCCAGGGATTCACACGAGCGACGAACGATTCGATTTTTTTCGCAACTCAGTAGCAAAATGGGGTTGCTGATCTCTTTATTTGTTTTATGTCTGGTGGCATGAGTATTAATGTTGTGGGTAGGACTCAAATTAATATGTATTGCTCCTCGTTTGAAGTTTTAAGTGTTGAAAACTTGTTTTCCTCACACTTTTTGTCTCTACATGACCCAAATTCCTTATATAATATAATGTATTAACTTATGGTGCATACTAATTCTTAAACTAATTTCAAAACTAACCGACTTATGAAAATAATAATGAACAATTTTACTACTAACCAATTAATTGTTTAAAACTTAAAAGTTGTTTGCTTACATATAACATGTCAAACCATAAAATAGTAAAATTATTAAATATTCGAATGCAATTTGACTCTATAAATTTAAATTAGAATTTTGCCATTGACAATAAAACAAATATAAAATAACTATAGTAACAGTTCTATTACTAATTAACATCACGGCAAATTTAAAAAATAGTGTCTTATTTATTGTTATTAAAAATAATGTACACCAAAAAGCAAAGGTTAAAACTTAATTCATAACTTCATTAGAATATATACAAAAAAAAAATGTTAAAGTAGAAAATATATATCATTACAATGATGTCAATATGAACAAAAACAAAGGTCAAACTTGAATAATAGCTTCGGTAAAAGTTAAAAAAGTGCAAAAAAGAAAGAAAGTTATCAATATTAGACAAAATAAAATATGGAGTCACTTTTAACTAAAAGAAAACAGAAAATAAGAAATTTACCAAGAAATATAGAAAATTAGACTAAATAGTGCTATGCTGGGTTGGACTCGCCCAAGTGGGGTTGGGAGGATCCCACTTTAACTAACCTAGGTTGGGTTATTGAGCTTTTAAAGAAATACAAATACAAAAAATTCTAAAGCCATGTGTCGCATATTGGAATAGTGGACGCACCTCATGGACGAAACCAAGGTGGTGTGGCATCGGGGGGGGGGGGGGGGGTTTCCTTTCATCAAACGACAACGTATTGGCAGTGATTTATTAGTTCGAGTAATTAATTTTTGCAGGAATTTCTACTTTCTCCTTCCTCAAATTTGTTCATGTTATTTTATTTAGACCCAAATGAATTGTCTTTGACTTATATCATTTGTGTGCAGTCTAGTTCTTTTATGTACCGGATCCAAGCCCGGATTCTAGAACCTTCCTTGGATTAATCTCGACCGTCCCTTTTGCAGGTTATATCACACCCGTCCATTTGTATGATATTAAGACCCTCCCCCATGAACCCTAATTCACTTATCTGTCTCTTTTTTCCGCCGCTCTCCCGTTTCTTTTGTCTTCTCGGTATTTTCTCTCTCTTTCTCTCCTCTGTAATCCTCGATCAGTTCCGATATGAAAGGAAATGCAACCCCTATCAATTCGATGATATGGATGGATACTATTTCCTCGGGCGATCGAGACTCTTGTTACTGGCTTTGACCCTATAAATACTTCTGTGATTTTGAGAGAAAAGGACACCAAGAAATTACGAGAGTTCTTGAGCAAAAAGCATTTTTTGAGTTTTCTAAGTGAAAAGTTTCTCATTTCTGTGTGAAATTATTCCCGAGAGATTTTGGGTGAGGAAGTTCTTATTAGGGTTCTTGGTTCTTGGGTATTGTCTGTGATTCCTTGGGACTTCCTTGAAATCGTTCGGATTTTGGTACGTTAAGGACTGGTGGTTTCCGATCCTTGTGAGCCTTGGACGTGAGTACTTGAGATTGGAGGATTGAGCCGACATCCAGTTGTTTCTCACCACCTTCATTTCTCGGTTTTTGATCTATTTTGATCTGCTCGGTTTGATTCTTGAACTTTATAATTCGATTTGTGTATTCGTGTTTAATTTAGCTGACATTCTGTGTAATTCATTTTTAGGATTATTGTGTAACCCTAGTCCCCGATACCACAGGTTCTACAATTGTAATTCCTTTTTATTCAGTTGTGTAATTTTATGTATTCCGAATAGATACCCAACAGTGGTATCGGAGCCACTAAAAGTGGTTTTCATTCGGAAGGGCGTACGGATTCCGGTCAAGGAATCCGCTCAGGTATTGCTTCTTCCACCTCCCCTGAATTACTTTCTGTACCGTGTGATTGGTGGTGTATTGCTCCTTCGTAGTAATCTGTTTACTAGTATTTTACTTGCTTCCGTCTGCTTTTATATATTATTTCTTATTTGGGTGACTGTGAACATTTTGAATAGTTGCATTCATTTTGAGACTGTGGTAGTCGTGACCTCCGAGCACACCAAACCCTCATGTCTGGACCGTAAGTGTTCCTCGGATCTTGTAGGGGCTTGGGGTTACGATTCCAGCTCACTCAAGTTTAAAATCTTGCGTGATTTATTACTTTGTGTTATCTGTGTGATCTGTGTCAGTCTGCTCAGTATTCATATTGTTGGTGTTACTGTGTGTTTTTAGTTAAAATCTTGTGTGATTTTGGAAACACTCAAATGGGGTCTCTTACTTCCTTTACTATGTCACCTTTCGATGGAAATGGAGATCTTAGAATCTGGCAATAGAAAATGAAATCAATCCTTGTCCAACAAAAATATTTTAAAGCCATTGAAGATACTTTTCCAACAAGTGAAACTTCTGAGAAACGTGAAGAATTAAGTGAGTTTGCTCATTTATCAATAATCTTGAACCTATCCGATTATGTGATTAGACGAATAGGCAAAACTGATAATACTAAACAACTTTGGGATAAGCTGGAAGAAATTTATACGGAAACCTCCCCGCCCAATAAACTGTTTCTTCTTGAAAGATATAAACTTGATTTATCTAAAGACATCGATGGGAATCTTGACATGTTTACAAAGTTAGTTCAATATATAAAACAATCTGGTGATAAAGTGCTATAATTGTGGTGAACCTGGTCATTACATACAAGACTGTACTAAACCTAAAAAGAATCAGCAGAATGATCAGGCTAATATAGCTATGGGCGATGTTTTATGGTTATTGATGAAGTGCATGTCTCTGTGAATTCTGTGCTGTCTGATCTAAGTGAAAATGAATGGTTGCTTGATTCTGGATGCACTTATCATATGACACCTTACAAACAACATTTCACTAGTTACACTAATCTTGGTGATCGTTATGTGTCTATGGCTGATAATGTTAAACGTCTAGTGGTCGGTATTGGTAATGTATGTCTAAAATTTGATTCTGGTACTCTGTTACTCTAAAAAATGTTAGAAACATTCCTGATTTATCTCATAATTTGATATCGTGTACTGTCTTGGAAGATGAGGGTCTTAGAGGTAGCTGGGGGAATGGTTGCATGAAAATCTGTAGTGGTTCTTTAATGTTATTTAAAGGCATTAGGAAATTTAACTTATATATTTGCCAAGCTGAGTCTAATGCATGTGCTAACGTGGTTTGTTCCGATAAAATTGAATTGTGGCATAATAGGTTAGGACACATGAGTATTAAGGGATTAGATATCTTGTATAAACAAGGATGTTTTGGAAAAGATAAGACCTCTAAGATGTCTTTCTGTGATTCTCGCATGTATGGCAAACAACATAAATTACAATTTCTTAAACCCCCAATTCCCCTGATCTTCTTCCTGAGAAATCTAATAAGAGTTCCAATGTACTTGAATGTGCATGAGGATGTGTGGGGTCCTGCCAGTGTTCCATCACATGGTAGGAACCGTTATTTTCCGTCTATTATTGATGATTACTCTAGGAAGGTTTTCGTATTCTTGCTTAAGCTCAAATCGACTGTGTTTGAAAAACTTCAAAATTGGAGAATTTTAATGGAAAACCAAACAGGTAAACAAATTAGAAAACTTAGGACTGATAATGGTCTTGAATCTGTAATACTCTGTTTGATTCTATGCGTACCGAAAATGGCATTCAAAGGCATAAGACAATTCCCTACACCCCTCAACAAAATGGGGTAGCTGGGTGAATGAAGCGAACCCTCCTTGAAAAGGTAAGGCCCATGCTCGCCACTTCTGAATTGTCCAAAAGTTTTCGGGGTGAGGCTCTTTTAACTGCAGCCTATCTAATTAATAGATCACCTTCTGTTCCTTTAAATGGCAATTACCCTGAGTATGTGTGGTCGGGTCATCCTATTGATTTTTCAAAGATTCGAGTGTTTGGATGTGCTGCCTATGTGCATCAAAATATTGATAAACTTGAACCTAGGGCCATAAGATGTGTTTTTCTTGGTTACCCTGATGGTGTAAAAGGTTATCGATTATGGGTAAGATCTGAACCTGTTTAAAGGTAATAACAAGTAGGGATGTAGTATCCAATGAAACAGAATTTTCTTGTCTTGATAACCCATTGCCTCCTCCCATTTTAACTGCTGAGACTTCTTCACACCCTGAGCATCTTAGTGATAATGAAGTAGCTGTTGAATCTGAAAATGTGGAAAATCCTGAAACTTCTAATGCTCAGTCTAATAATCTTAACTATTCTGAAAATGAAACTGAATCTGAATCTGTTTCAGATGATCTGTCAGATTATCAATTAACTAGAGATATGCCTAGGAGGAACATTAGAAGATCTATACATTTAGATGATTTTCACATGGTTTCTCTTGTATTTAATGTGTTTGATATGCTTGATGGTAATGAACCTAAAATGTACAACGATGTTTTAAATTCTGATAACTCTAATGAATGGTTAAATGCTATGAATGAAGAAATGACATATTTGCATGTTAACCAAACTTGGACCCTTGTTCCTAAACCTAAGAACTCTTCTTTGATCGATTGCAAGTGGTTGTTCAAGGTTAAAAATGAAGAAGATAGTGTCAGATTTAAAGCTAGGTTAGTTGCAAAAGGTTTTACTCAACATGAAGGTATTAATTATATCAAAATTTTTACCCAAGTAGTTAAATTCACCGCTGTTCGAATCATGTTAACATTAGTTGCACATCATAATTGGGAAATGAAACAATTAGATGTTAGAACAACATTCTTGCATGGTGAATTAAAAGAAACCATATTCATGAAACAATCTAAGAGTTTTATAGATAATAATCATCCTGATCATGTTTGTCTACTTAAAAAATCCTTATATGGCTTGAAGCAATCTCCTAGACAGTGGAACAAGAAATTTAATGATTGCATGCTTGCCTTGAAATTTTGTCGTAGTGCATATGATCAATGCCTTTACTTCAAAAATGATTCTGATGTTCCCACCTTCTTTCTCATTTATGTGGATGATATGTTATTGATTAGTTCTTGCATTAAATATATTGAGCATGTTTAAAATTGCCTAGATAAACAATTTGACATGAAATATCTAGAAGATGCTAAAAGAATATTAGGCGTGAATATTGTCAGGGACAGGCCCAACTGCACTCTATTTCTTAATCAGTCTTCTTATATTGGTAAAATTCTTGAGAAATTTTCTATGATTGATGATAAAACTGTTAGTATGCCCTTGGCGTCTCATTTCTTGTTATATAAAAATCAGCCTCCTAAGACTGAATCTGAGATCAGTGAAATGAAATTTGTCCCTTATGTGAATGCTATTGGGTCTGTCATGTATCTCATGGTTAGTACTAGGCCTGACATTGCATATGCTGTGAGTTGCTTGAGTAGATATATGGCTAACCCTGGTAGGCCTCATTGGGAGGCTCTAAAGTGGTTACTTCGTTATTTAAAGAATTCGTTATCTGAAGGTCTTGTTTTCTCTAAATCTGATGAAGGGTTTAAACTTAAGGGTTATGTGGACTCTATGTTAATGATAGAGACGAGTGTAAATCCATCACTTCATATGTGTTTACCTTATGTGGTTCATGCATTTCCTGGAAATCTCAACTTCAGCACATAGTCACTTTGTCCACCACTGAGGCTGAATATATGGCCACCACTGAAGCCTTTAAAGAGGCTATTTGGGTTAAAGGTTTACTTCTTGAAATTAGTGTTCTTCGTGATGATGTTGTGGTATTCTCTGACATTCAATCTAGTATTCATTTGTGTAGAAAACCAATTTTCCATGATCGTACTAAACACATTGATGTCAGGCGTCATTTCATTCGTAACATAATGGAAAAAGGTATAATTGACTTGAAGAAAATTCCGTATCAATCTAACCCTGCAGATATGGGCACCAAGTGCCTACCAGCTGAGAAAATCAGATCCTGCAAGTCGACATTAAATATCAACTCCATTGATTGAATGTAATACCCGGTTGTAAATTCATTCATTATCATTCAGTTAATTATCGCTCAGTAATTTTTCATTAATTAATAATCATTCATCATTCATATCCATTCATTGTATTCACCGTTCGGCGTAATTTGAATCGTATATCAGTTATCACTCGTCATTCAACTTTGTTTTGAGGATCGAGACGAGGATATTATCACCATCATCATATTTTTGGTTGCTGGATGTGAAGAGTAGCGTACGCTACATACTCTTTTTAGCGCACGCTAATTGAGTACTGGTAGCGCACGCTAACGTTCAGTATTAGCGCACGCTAGTGCATTTGAGGCAGACAGTCCAGAAGGAACTGGACTGAATTTGATTTGTAGTAGCGCACGCTATGAATGGGAAATAGCGCACGCTAATAGTTTTGGATAGCGCAGGCTAAGCAATCAGTGTAGCGCGCGAAGGCTCGTTCAGACAGTCCAATAAGTACTGGGCTGAAATGGAATAATTCATAGCGCATGCTACGATTGGATCATAACGTACGCTAATGGTATTAGTAGCGTACGCTAAGTTATAGGTGTAGCGCACGCTAACGCGAGCAAGGCAGAGGACAGTAGGTTCTGGACTCCAATGTTCTGGGCATCAACTATCAGGTAACGCACGCTAACATAAGGTTAACGTACGCTAATAAAGAGACGTTAGCACACGCTACCAAGTACATAGCGCACGCTAACGATGCAGGCAGTGGGTACTGGACTACCCGGTGAACCCGCTAGCGCACGCTAAGCACAGGAGCTAGCGCGCGCTAAGCTGGGTTTACTATATATTAGACAGTTCGGTCCAGATTCGTCATTTTCACATCTCACCTCCTTCCTTGGGAGTTTTAGGCAATATTGGACGATTTGAGAAGATCTTTTCGAGCCGCAACCACATATCATCATCTTCAAGCTTCTAGTTTAGATTAATCATCATTTAATCTTCTCCAACTCACCGAATCAAGGTAAACATTTCTTGAATCAATAATTTCGGGATTTGAGCATTTTCCTTCCGATCTCTTCGAGTTAGCTTGATTTTACGTTGGAACGTGTTAGATATGGATTATCTACCATGGATTCATGTATTCCTACGGATTTATTGGTGTGTTTTTCGGATTTGTTGAATATTTGGAGAATTATTCAAGAACACCCTAAGGGTTGACTTTGGATTTTTGGGGGGTTTCAATTAGATGTTATCGTAATCTCGAGTTGTGTATTCTTATTGGATTGTCGATTGTGTTGATGGTGTTTTGTTGGAGTAAATCACCCTTTTGGAAGTTGCTTTTCGATACAATTAAGATTGGTTATAAAGAATGGGAGATTGTTTACAAAGTGTTTGTCATAATGCTCCAATGAGTTTGGATGTATTGTATCGACCTCTTGATTTGGTTATGATCACAATCGATACGTGTATTAAGTGGATTGTTGGTAATTGTGTTATTCAAGGTTGTTCGAGTGACCGATCTTTCCACTTAGGATGTTTGTTCGAGGAAGGACTTATCTTCACCGGTATTTGTGTAAGTTAATTCTTACTCGGTTAAAAGGAGACTCATTCCTTTTATTGTTGTTCATTCATATTCATAATTTATTTATAGTGTATTAATCATGTTGAGACTTGTAATTATCAAACTAATCATTCAACTCACGAGGAACAACGGTTCCAATCATTTAAGTGAGCTATCATTCATTTCATTATTATTTTCATCTCGGTGATTCATTCTTGACCCTTGTAGGATTGTTATTCATTAATATTAATCATGGTCACCTTTGTTCTTGTGACCTTTTGGGTTCATATTGCGTGGCCGGGTGGTTATGTGTGGAATTTTTAGTCGGGCACACGATAGTCATTTGGTGCGGGTTCACCGAAACATTAGACTATGGACACGGTAACGTGCCTCCATGAGACTAATTAGGTACAAGCACGGGTTTGTTCGGACACCCGTCTTCTGCACTTGCACGTCCCATTACGGGCGTACAATGATGCCCCTCTTCAACTTAATTTCATAACTAAGATATATAATGATTGTGTTTCTTCAACTCTTGAGGATTGTTATTCTGTGTAACTGAACCCGTTGGGGATGTTGTTTTTAGGTCATGGCAAGGCAAAAGCACATGAAGAGAACGTTGACGGCGAGGAGTCCCAGTGATACTAGTAGGGGCCCACAGTCCTTTTCAGTCATTCATGTTTCTTTATTTTTATTTCCGCTGTAGATTTCCGTTTGAATATTCATTTTATTCAGTGTTGTATATTTTATCTTCATATAAAATATACATGTATTATGTATTTCCTGGGTGTGTTGTACTTGGAACTCCTCATCGGAGTAATTGATGATATAATGTGGTTCGGTACTACAATTATATTATTTAATTCATTAATTTTCATTTGCTTGGTGGGTCCCAGTTGGGGGTCCACGGCACTGTAATATCCGTCTAATTTGGGGTGTTACAGAGTTGGTATCGGAGCGTGGTTTTGAATACTACCTTCCGAGTCATGTTTTATTTGAAATCATCATTCACCAGACTAGTATCATTGGACTCTCGCATCACGTGTGACCTGTGCAAGCGCCAAGCCCCTCAGACCGAAAGAACTGTAAGAATTCTGACACCATGGTATAATTTCTGGCAATAAGAATCACTCATTCATCATTCATCAGTCAACAATCCTCAATCATCATTTTCATTTTTGATCATGTCGATCATGTTAACTCATTAATCACTCAGTTCATCTCATTGCTCAGTTGTTGATCTTGAGGATCGTATCATTAATCTTGTTAACTTGTTCAAGATAATCATTTCAAGAATTTCATCAGATAATCATGTCACCTCAGTTGATTTTTCATGTAATCATTGTGTTAGAGCGCGTATGCTCATTATCATGATTTTATAACGTAATCATAATGCGGTACTCATGCGAGATCTATAATTATCATGTGACTTTCCTACTTCAGTATGGATAGAGCTGTCAGAGGACGCAGGGGAAGAGGCCGCGGTGCAGGCCGAAACTCGGGAGCTCATGTGAATACATGCGCGAACGCAAGGAATAATGCTAATTCAACGAGCAGCGATGCTGCCACTCATTCACCCGGAGATAATCATTCACCGTCAAGGAGTCGTACCTGATACACAGCTCAATCAGAAGGTATTCGGGTTGATCCACTCACTTTTATGCAGGGCATGATGGCCCAGATGACTCAGATGGCACGTCTGATGGAGACGATGCAGAACTCAACTGCTCAAAATCAACAGGCTCCTCCGCCGCCACCTCAGAGGCAAGAAAGGGGTGTGGGCAGTATCATTGTCGACATCTCTCGCCAGATGCCACCTACTTTTGAGGGCTCATCTGAGTCGGCGGATATTGTTCACTGGCTTGAGCACTTTGAGAAATTATTTGCTATGGTAGAGTGTCCCGAAGGGCACAAGGTTTCAGTTGCGGCTTACTATCTGGGTAAGAGCGCTCACTCTTGGTGGCTATCTTTGAAGCCCACCGATGGGTCTTGCACTTGGGACCAATTCAAGACTCTCATGATGGAAAGGTATTATCCGGCCCCACTCAGGGAGGCCAAGTTATCAGAATTACTCATTCCCGACCCCTCAGCGGAAGATGATGTTCTCGCCATCGCCGAGAAATTTCAGGAGCTACTTCTTCCTTTTGCCTCATCTATTATCCACTCCGAGGCAGATAAGATCAAGTATTTCAGTAAGAGGTTGAAACCTCGTATGCGGATGCAGCTGCTTAACCATCATTGCACCACTCTGGCCAAATTCATCGAGAAATCTCTTACTTATGAGCTTACTGCTAAGGAAATTGCTAAGCAACAACCTTCATCTGCTAGCAAGAAATCAAAGAATCGTAATCAGTCTGAAGGCAGTCAGGTAACCTTCAAGAAGCCTCATGCGGGCCCTACTTTTTATGAGCGACCTCTTATGGCGCCAAAACCTGCGGAATCTCAGTCCTGAGTGGCCAGTTCGGCCATCACATGTTTCAACTATGGAGAACAGGGTCATTTCAGCACTAAGTATCCGAGGCAGACTATCACGTGCAACAACTGTGGGATTTCCGGGCATAAGGCCCATTTCTGCTGAAGAGACTCCAAACCTATTTCGAAGGCATCTCAGGCCCCAAAGCAGTCAGTTGTTCATAATCAGGAAACTCAGTCCACATCGTTTAAGACGACGGGAGCAAACAAAGGCGGAACCAAAAGCTATCAGACGGGAGCATCCGGTTTTGGGGCTGGCAAGCCCCGAATTTATGAGATAAAGAGGACCGACGATCCGGAGGCCCGAATAATCTCAGGTACACTCGAGATTCTATCTCAACCTATGTGTACCCTTTTTGATATTGGTGCATCGCATTCATTCATTTCCGAGTCATGCTTGAGTAGACTTCACCTGGATAGTGCTACTAGTTGTGAACCTTATATCATTGGTCTACTTGACGGTATAAGAATTATCGGAGATCGTGAGATTAAAAATTATCCGATTCAGCTTAATGGCCGAGTTTGGTTGGCAGACCTGATCGTGGTAGATTTACGTAGAGATGATGTTATTTTGGGTATTGATTGGATGGATCGTCATGATGCCGTCCTTAGTGTCCGTAAGCGTATGGTCAATATCATTTCATACGATGGATTTAAGTGTATATTTGAGGGGGGTAATCCCAACTGTTCCGGAAGAGTCATTAATATGATGAAAGCAGTGAAATTACTCAATCAGGGGTGTGTCGGTTATTGGTGCTATATGACCAAGACCGAGAAACCATCAGTGATGTTGGCGGATATTCCAGTAGTAAGAGAATATGCCGATGTTTTTCCAGATGAGTTACCTGGTTTACCTCCACAGAGAGATGTGGAATTCACGATAGAGTTGGAGCCTGGTACGTCCCCTTTATCGAAAGCACCGTATCGGATGGCCCCGACCGAAATACAAGAACTGAAGAATCAATTGGAGGAATTGACTGAGCAAGGTTATATCGAACTGAGTGTGTCCCCGTGGGGAGAACCAGTGTTATTTGTCAAGAAGAAGGACGGTTCATTTCGCTTGTGTATTGATTATCGAGAGTTGAAAAGGGTGACGATTAAGAATAAATATCCCCTACCCCTCATCGATGATCTTTTGGATCAACTCCAGGGAGCTTCAGTATTTTCCAAGATCGACTTAAGATCTGGGTATCATCAGTTGCGAACTCGAGAGTCGGATATCGCAAGGACGGCATTTCGAACATGCTATGGGCACTACGAGTTTGTAGTAATGCCGTTTGGGTTAACTAATGCACCTGTGGTATTCATAGAGTTAATGAATCGGGTTTTCATCGACTATTTGGATCAGTTCGTGGTTGTTTTCATAGACGACATTTTGATTTATTCTCGTGACCGAGAGGAGCACGAAGTTCACCGTCATCAGGTTCTCGACGTGTTGAGATGAGAGCAACTCTATGGAAAGTTTTCCAAATATGAGTTCTGGATGTCCGAGCTGATGCTTCTCGGACATGTGATTTCATCAGACGGAGTACATGTCGACCCTCAAAATACGGAGGCTATCCGAGATTGGCAACCTCCGAAGAATATTAAGGAAATCCGAAGCTTTCTCGGATTAGAAGGCTATTACCGGCGATTTGTGGAAGGATTTTCTAAAATCGCTCAACCTATGACGAACCTTTTGTGGAAGGATAAGAAGTACACCTGG
Organism: Orobanche coerulescens; assembly: GCA_033398695.1. NCBI lineage: Eukaryota > Viridiplantae > Streptophyta > Magnoliopsida > Lamiales > Orobanchaceae > Orobanche > Orobanche coerulescens. The sequence continues at coordinate 137,923,362 of CM065814.1, read as the reverse complement.
TCTGACGCGTGTCAGCAGAGCTTTGAGGAGCTCAAGAGCCGTTTAATTTCAGCTCCTATTCTTTCTTTACCACAAGGGACGTAAGGATTCGTGGTTTATAGTGACGCGTCTGGACACGATCTCGAATGTGTACTAATGCAGAACGGGAAAGTTATTGCCTATGATTCGCGACAACTGAGACCTTATGAGGTCGATTATCCGACCCACGACCTGGAGCTAGCAGCCTTGGTATTCGCGTTGAAGATTTGGCGTCATTATCTTTATGGCGTCACCTGTCAGATTTTCACCGATCATAAAAGTTTGAAGTATATATTTACTCAGAAGGAGTTAAATATGCGACAGAGACGATGGTTGGAACTAATCAAAGATTATGATATCGAGATACTATACCACCCGGGCAGGGTAAACGTTGTCGCCAACGCCTTGAGTCGTAAGTCCGTTCAGAAGCAAATGCTTGCTCGTTTGACTGCTCAGAAGGAACTTCAATAGGAATTTCTAAGACCCGATATCGAGGTCTGGTTACAGCGAGTGCAAGGGAAACTTTGCATGTTAGAGATTTCATCGCCACTTGAGGAGGCGATCAGAGTGAATCAGAGTTCAGACCCGTTTTTGTTGCGCATCCGAGATGATATGGCTCAGGGGAAAGCCCCTTGATTTGTGGTCCACGAGGATGGACATTTGCGATTTAAAAACCGGTTATGCGTACCGGCGGATGACGAGTTGAAAAATTCGATTTTGAGAGAAGCTCATGCTACCCCTTATTCCATTCATCCGGGGTCTATCAAGATGTATAAAGACTTGAAACAAAATTACTGGTGGAGTAATATGAAGCGAGAAGTCGCAGAATTTGTTTCGATATGTTTAACCTGTCAGTAAGTCAATATAGAACATCAGCTACCGGCGGGTATGCTGAAACCGCTCCCTATTCCAGAGTGGAAGTGGGAGGATATTTCACTGGACTTCATCACGAGTTTGCGGACGAGTCATCATGGCATGAATACAATTTGGGTAATTGTGGACCGCTTAACTAAGTCAGCTCATTTCCTTGATATTAAGGATACGTGGGGTCCCGAGAGACTTGCCCAGTTGTTCATCAAAGAGATAGTGAGATTGCACGACACTCCTAAGAGTATCGTTTCTAATCGTGACGGGTGATTCGTGTCACATTTATGGAAGTCAGTTCATCGTGCCATGGGAACTCAGCTTAATTTCAACACAGCTTTTCACCCTCAGTCCGACGGACAATCAGAGCGAACTATTCAGACGTTGGAGGACATGTTGAGATCATGTGTTCTCGATTGAAAAGACGATTGGGAAGCCCAAGTACCGTTGATCGAGTTCACATACAATAACAGTTGGCATGCTTCGATCAGGATGGCACCTTACGAGGCCTTATATGGTCGTCGTTGTCGATCTCTCTTATGTTGGGATGACTTATCAGAATCAATCGGCACCGAGCCCGATATGCTTATAGCTGCCCGCGAGAAGTTAGCTTTGATTAGGAGTCGTTTGTTGACCGCTCAGAGTCGACAAAAATCATATGCAGATAATCGTCGTCGACCATTAGAGTTTGAGGCAGGTGACCACATTTTGGTCAAGGTATCCCCGAGCCGAGGTATTTTCCGTTTTGGGAAAAGAGGAAAGTTGAGTCCAAGATTCATAGGACCGTTTGATATTTTAGATCGAGTAGGCAGTCTGGCTTATAGATTGGCTTTACCTCCGGCGTTGAGCCGAATTCATAATGTGTTTCACGTCTCTCAGTTGTGGAAGTATGTTGCTGATCCGAGTCACATACTTCAGTTCGATGAAATTGAGATCGCGGATGATCATTCGTATGAGTATCATCCTGTACGAGTCCTAGAGCGATGTATCAAACTGTTGAGGAACAAGACGATTCCTTTGGTTAAGATTCAGTGGTCAAGACACGGAGTCGAAGAGGCTACATGGGAAACCGAGGATAGTATGCGGGAGAGTTATCCCGAACTGTTTGACCCTTAGTTTTGGGAACGAAACTCTTTTTAAGGGGGGAGTATGTAATACTCGGTTGTAAATTCATTCATTATCATTCAGTTAATTGTCACTCAATAATTTTTATTCATTAATAATCATTCATCATTCATATTCATTCATTGTATTCACCGTTCGGCGTAATTTGAATCGTATATCAGTTATCACTCGTCATTCAACTTTGTTTTGAGGATCGAGACGAGGATATTATCACCATCATCATATTTTTGGTTTGTTAGATTGGTACCACCACTAGAAGGGGGGTTGAATAGTGCGGATAAGAGTATTGTACTCTTTTTGTGCGGAAGCAAAAATATCGGAGTAAATAAAATGCGGAAAAGAAAGAACACAAGAAATTGTTCGAGAGGTTCGGCTATTAACGAAGCCTACGCCTCCTACCTAGTTTTATTGACTAGGACTTTTCTTAGAACTTAGAATTGCACTTTCTAGTTTAGTGCCAACTTCTTACAATTTCTTGATTTCCGGGCTCAAGAACAACCTCACTAAAAACTCTCTTGTTTTTCCGGGTACAAGATAACCTTTACAAAAACGAATGCGAGTAGGAACTCGACTTTACACGATTTATCTCTCTTTGATACAAGAATGAAGATTGGAAATTATAGAACAAATCTTCTTGTATCACAATATGGAATAAGTATAACTCTCAAAATATATGCTTAGAATTGCTTGAGTATGCTTTGAAGCTCAGAATACTTGTGTGTCTTCCATCTCCTTGAAGTGAGCTATTTATAGCCTTCTTGAGCTCATTTTCCTGTTAGAGCAGTTTTACTGCTTACGTACGTTAGCCGATGTTGGTTACGTACGTTACGAACGTTACGTACGTTATGTGCTTTGCTTAGCGGCCGTAACGATCAATGAAGAACTGGTTCAGTGAGATCTGATAATATACGTTACGTACGTTATACATTGTATGGTTACGTACGTAATCTTCAAGTCAGAGATCCGTTGATTGTGACGACTTGTTGTAACGGCTAATGACTTTTCCAACGGTCAGAATATTTCAAACGTCACGTACGTTATCTAGAGCTGGTTACGTACGTTACCTGTACAGAAAAACTTATGAAAACAATGAGTGTTACGTATGTTATGATAGGCGAGTTACGTACGTTAATTGAACTGAAATTTTTGCAAACAACTATGAATGTTACGTACGTTAAGATGGTTTGTTTTATGTACGTTAATTTAAGGAAAAATATGTTTTAAGTAAATTTTGGTTTTAATAACACATCATCAAAATGATCTAAAAATATTGTTCCAACAATCTCCCCCTTTTTGATGATGACAAAATTTAAGTATGGGAGTTTTTGAAAACATGATTTTAAGGAAGATTTAAAAAATTTTATAATCTTTTCCCTTGAATAAGGCTCCCCCTGAAAACGAGCACGGGTTATTTCAAAAAATGATTTCGAAGATGATTTCAAAAAGGAATACATATTTTTCTCCCCCTTTTTGTCATTAACAAAAAGTTGAGAGATCCTGCAAAAAATCAACAATACGCAATATAATCAATAAAATCCAAAGCAATGAATAACCAAATAATGGATAAAAACAAGGATAGTTAATGCAGACGAAACATATCCAAAATAAAACACTAATAGAGTTTACGCATGAGAATGAAATGTTTGGTCTTTAATAAAAAGGGAAACATCATCATAAGAAGGATAGCCCGACTAGTCAAGGTCCGCATGCGGAGGTGTCGGCGGTATCCCAAAGTGCGTGCAGATGCTTTTGACCATGATTTTGATTTCGCTCATATCTTTCTCGAGCCTATCCATCCGAGTAGCCATCTGAGATGAAGACGATTCCGGACGAGGTCGGGAGGAACCAAGCTGAGATGAAGGACGAGGTCTAGTATGCTCGATCCCCCTAGAAGTGATCCTCTCCTCCCGTCTTGGAAGAGCACCCCAATCTACAAGCCGATCGTCATCCTTGATGTACGCAAAGTATATACACCCACGATTTCTCGTGCGTAGATACTTCATCGTTCGTAGAGTCCCCTCGGTGATGAGGCTCCCCCTAGGAATCGAAACCCCATGAACCCCATACAAATCAACTCCTACATTCTCAAATATTTTTGTTAAGATCGACCCAAACAGCATTCCAGATTTTCTTTGGCGATCAACTTTCGCGTAACTCTTTTTGTGGAAAATTTGACCTTTTTCCACGAACCATTTAAGCACTATAAACGCGAAGTTGACTTGATGATCTTTCAACACGTGGTAAATGATTTCCATATCGATATTTACCAAACGAAGTTGAGCGTTCACTTTTGGCATTAAACATCGGGTAATGACATCATGAAGCAAGCGGATGTTTATCCCAAAGTCATTGTTCTCAAAACGCCCCGAATGAACATCTGGAACGGCTTTGTCCGACAAAAAATCACGGACCTTAGATTCATAAACTCCATAGCTTTCATCGTCAGAGAAGTTGTCAATAACTTCATCTGGAGCGGCAAACTCTCCTTTACAACGAAAACCCTCATTGGGGAGACCAAAAAGTTCCGAGAGTTTTGCGGCATCAAAAGATATAGGTTTGCCGCGGACAAGAGAGTTAACCACAGCGAATCCATCGGAATCATACGTGACAAAAAAATTTGCATAAAACTCTTTCACACAATCCATATATATCGGACGAGCAAGGCTAACAAAACGATTTATTCCAAGCATATCGAAGAATTCTTCGATAGCAACACCAACAGAATTCAGGGATTCGAAATCAAAATGGTGACTCGGAGTTACCTCTTCGTCGATAAGGATTTCATTGAAAATTTTCATAGCCTGAGCATTCCGAAAGGTTGGTTCGCCGGAAGCCGTGGAAGATTGTTGGGAGGTTTCTCCTCTTTGCTTCTTTCCGGTTCTGGATGCCATCTAGAGTGAATTGGCCGGAAAACTGAAGATTGATGGATGAAAATGATGTTTCGGTCGATTTTGTAGGGAGTTCTTCGCCGTCGATTTTTTAGGGATTGGGGTGAAATGAAAGAAGACGGTCGAAATGAGTTTATAAGTGTTAGGGTCAAAGCCAGATTACGTACGTTATATCCTCTCTGTAACGTACATAGCGTGAAAACCTGAATTCTCTGGACTAAATCCTGCGATCTGTTACGTACGTAACATACAATCCTGTAACGTACGTAAGGTCCTATTACGTACGTAATGGACCGCCCTTAACGTCCGTAAGCAGGACCAAATGAACAGTCTTTTCCCTTTCGATGATGTCCCGATTTAAATGACCATTTAATGTGACTATGATGAGTATGCAACATTTAAAAATGATCAATATGTCCCATTCCTAAATTTATGCGAATAAAGTTAAAAGCCTCTTCGGGTAATGGTTTTGTAAAAATATCCGCCAATTGTTCATTAGTACCAACAAATTGGAGACGAACATTCCCGTTTTGGACATGGTCACGAATAAAATGGTGACAAATTTCTATGTGTTTAGTCCTACTATGCAAAATGGGGTTTTTGCTTAAATTAATGGCACTTGTGTTGTCACAAAAAATAGGAGTATTTTTAAGTTCGATGCCATAATCAAGTAATTGATTTTTGATCCAAAGGACTTGTGCACATGCACTTCCCGCAGCCACATATTCAGCTTCAGCTGTGGAAGTAGCGACACTAGTCTGTTTCTTACTCCCCCATGAAAGTAAATATGAACTCATAAAATGACAAGTTCCGGTGGTGCTTTTTCTATCAATTTTACATCCACCGAAGTCGGCATCACTATATGCAAAAAGTTGAAAATCAATGCTAGAGGGATACCACAAGCCTAAGCCAACAATATATTTTAAATATCGAAAAATCCTTTTGCAAGCAAAGAGATGAGATTCTTTAGGATTTACTTGAAAACGAGCACATAGACAAGTAGCAAATATTATATCAGGTCTAGATGCAGTTAAGTAAAGTAAAGAGCCGATCATACCTCGATACTGTTTTTGGTCAACAGATTTACCTTTTTCATCTTTGTCGAGTTTAAGAGTGGAAGACATAGGAGTAGATATTTCTTTGCAATCTTCCATCTTAAATTTCTTTAGGAGCTCATTGACGTACTTGGATTGATGAATGAATATTCCGTCATTGAGTTGCCTAATTTGGAGTCCGAGAAAGTTTTTCAACTCTCCCATCATACTCATTTAGAACTCTCCCTTCATAAGATTTGAAAATTCTTTGGACAGAGATTCGATAGTTGCACCAAAAATAATATCGTCTACATAAATTTGACAAATTAGCATATCATCACCTAAAATCTTAATGAATAAGGTATTATCAACATTACCTCTTTTATAACCATTTGAGATAAGAAAAGAGCTTAAACGATCATACCATGCTCTCGGAGCTTGTTTTAATCCATAGAGAGCTTTATGGAGCTTGTATACATGATCCGGATGATCATAATCTTCAAAACCCGGCGGTTGCTTGACATACACTTCCTCCTGGATGATTCCATTTATGAACGCACTTTTTACATCCATTTGATGGAGTTTGATTTTCTTGAATGCGGCAAAGGCACAGAGAAGACGAATAGCTTCAAGACGAGCAACAGGAGCAAATGTTTCTTCATAGTCCAACCCTTCTTCTTGATTGTAGCCTTGGGCAACCAACCTCGATTTATTTTTAATAGGGAGACCATCATCATCGGTTTTGATTTTATGAACCCATTTGGTACCAATGATTGATTTGTCTACCGGTGCCGGAACTAATTCCCAAACATTATTTCTTTCGAATTGGTTTAGTTCTTATTGCATAGCAATAGCCCAATTCTCATCATTTATGGCCTCATCGATATTCTTTGGTTCTGTAAGAGAAATAAATGCAATATTGTTAATACAATCATTTATATTCCTCCTAGTTCGTACACCTTCATCGATTTTTCCGAGAATTTGTTCCATCGGATGGTCTTTCACATTTGCCCAATCTTTAGGAAGGTTGAAAGAATTTTCCTCCTGCTTGTCCGAGCTTACGTCGAGTTTCTCCAACTCCTTTGATACTTCGGATACTTCATTAGCTGGAACCATACCTGCATCATCATCAAAAACAACCTTTCTCGGGGGTAAAACTGTTTCATCGAATTTTACATGAATGGACTCTTCTACCGAGCCTCTTCTACAATTAAACACACGATATGCTTTACTGTTAGTAGAATAACCAAGAAATATTCCAATATCTGATTTAGAATCGAATTTACCCAAATTATCCTTATCATTATTATGGATAAACACTTTACAACCGAATGGATGAAAATAAGATAAATTGGGCTTTTTACCTTTAGAAATCTCATAGGGAGTCATCATTTTGTTTCTCCTGAGATGGACACGATTTATAACATAACAAGCGGTGTTAACGGCTTCGACCCAAAAATATTTAGGAAGACCATACTCATTGAGCATTGTCCGACTCATTTCTTGTAGAGAGCGATTCTTCCTCTCGACAACTCCATTTTGTTGAGGTGTCCGAGGTGCCGAAAAGTTGTGTCCAATACCATATTTATCGCACCAATCTTCAAAGAGATTAGAATCAAATTCTCCACCATGATCGGTTCGAATGGCGATAACTGGTAAATCTTTTTCCTTCTGGGTAACCTTACACCACTTAACAAACTCGTTAAAAGCATCATATTTATTGGCTAAGAATTTTACCCAAGTAAATCTCGAAAAATCATCGACAAGAACTAAAGTATTGTAACACCCCCAGAATACGACCGGGAATGTCACACGCCGTAGACCCTTATCACAAGGATCTACCAGGCTAAACTCCAAAAGACTACTCAATGATTGACCGACCGGGGTCAAAATTAAATGCAAAGCAGACCGACAAGGTCATTAACCAATTCAGAAAATAACGACATTCACATTACAATAACAATAATAAACTTGAACACCGAAAAGAATGACAACTCAATTTAATAAATGAAAACTGCACCCATGCAAGGGTGAATACTCGAACGACAGAGAAATACCGACCAACTGAAACAAAGGAAAAGACTCTGACTCTGGCGTGATTAGTATCATTGTCCTCCATCTCCTTCCAAGCCAATCCTGTGACTGCTCCCGAGCTGCCAAAACTTGAGCGCATAACAGGCACCCACCCCCCGAAAACTCGGGGGTTAGCAAACTGGAATTTTGCTAGTGCAAGTACATAATGTTCAAGATATACGAATAATAACAACACAAAACTCAACAGCCGCGAAGCCTTAACACAAACCATACATTCCCATAGTCAACACAGTATAGCACTCGCATACACAAGGTGAGAAATAATCACATAGTCATATTCTCTTTATGGAACATAACACCAATTAAACTTTAAACGAGCCCAAGGAGTCAAAAGATTTAGTTGAAAATCCATTTTAATAAAGGGGAAAGTATTTTGATAAGATAGTTTGAAAACATTATTAATGACTCGGGCCGTCTTGGGGTTTATAAAATTGAATGGGAATACTTTAAGAAATTAGTTTCAAAAGCTCTCGGGTCCTTGACCCAACATAAGGAAAACAATTACACGAAAACCATGTCAATGTTACTTGGGATCCTTGACCCAATTTATAGAACACTGTCACAAACGAAATCATTACAACATCTCACAAGGTTCTCAACACAATCCAAATAACATCATCACGAGAACCAACATCTCAACATTTCACAGGGTCCTCGACCCAATACACAGAATAGCACCACAATACAATCAACGGCACAATCTCTCATTTGACATATCCTGCTCAAGACCCCCGATTAATTAACCCTCGGAGATTTCGTCAAACCTCCTTGGTTAATTAACCCTGATACCAACGCTTTAAAAACAGGTTGAAACAAACTTTCAAAAACACGAATCGCGGTCTATATCAAGACAAACATTTAAAAGTGAGTTGAAAGAATTTGAGATAAGAACATCGTTCGGTAACGGGGTCTTAGCTATCACTCAAATACCCGCAACCAATAAGCCTGCCAGGCGCCTCCCTTGCGCACCTGTGTACCGGCGTTCACTCCACTATGTTGGCCGCCCCTTGAACATGTCACCGCGCCGCGATCACTCCCGACAGAGCCGCCTTGCACGCGCATTAGGTAACACCGGTGTTCACCAAACATATGGAGCCGCACATTGCAGCATACACCAGGCCGGAGTGCACGCCCCGCCCTCAGAGGTTCCCGGATACGACGTTTCTCACAACAAGTATTCACATTATTACAAACATCAAGTACACAATCAATCAATTCAACAATTATCAAATCACTACACCAATTCACACAATTTATCCGACAGTCCATAACCACACAATAAACAATAACACGTACATTATCAATCAAGATCCAACACAATAAGCCTTCGGCACAACCAACCAACGCTACACATATATCCTTGTATTGCGACTCAACCGAATATATATATATAGATATATAGATGTATATATGTATATATACATATAACCTTACTATATTATATGAATAACTATAGTTCATCCATCAATCCAAGTTGAATACGCCAACTAGTGTTAGCATTCACCACTCGTCGTTCACCGACATAGGCATATATATCAATATACGTATATACATACATATATTTAACATATAAATATATATAAATCTATATATATATATATATACACACATATATATATATACACATATATATATATATATACATATCCGTATAAATTCATACACTTCGACAACGATGATTTCACGCAGTTACAATTCGTATATCAAGGTACTTGCCTCAAATCCAAAGCACGCGCTTAGAAAAAGCTTGACCGGCAACCCTCGAATCTTCCAACTAGGTCGAAATCACAAGAACAATATAATTACTACGAAGTCAATCACAAGAGGGATGGAAAACATACGAAATTCCCAACAAGAATTCGTAGAAACAAAAGATCGAACACTTGGGGTTCAATATTTCCCCAAGAACAACAAGAACATAATCCGGACCCGAATACGGTAAGAAATACGAATCAAATCATAGGAAGAGAATCGATATAATCGATTGATGATATACAACAACAAGAATCAAGAAGAACAACCCGAAACTCGAAGATTCCAGAAATATAGAGGAAGGGTTTACAAGATGTTTACCTCGAATCGATGGTGAAGAACACGGATTAAGGATGTTAAACAACACCAAGAACTCAAGCAAGATGTAAACTTGGAGTTACAAGACCCCCAAATCACCTTCCAATCACCTACGAGTCGCCCAGCCATGGAAAGACGAAGTGTAGGTGAAGAAATGACGAATTCGGTCAACTTCTGGGTATATAAACCCAAGCCGTGTTACGTACGTTAGCCATGGCGCACTAACGACGTTAGCTTGTTAACGCACGTAAGACTCCCATGCTTACGCACGTAACGAAAATCGCAGAATTCTCTGTACTATTTTACAAAGGCCGTTACGCACGTATCGAGACATGCATTACGACGTAAGGTGCCTATTTGGGGAGTACAGGCACTAGCACAAGAAAGGAACCGAAAAAATCAATATGCAATGGTGAACAACTCCCGATGGTACGAACGTAAAGGATTCGAGGCGACGAACTTAAGTGTTGAAGGAAAACCTATTCCCGACTACCCGAAGGTTCGGAATACGATAACAGAAGTGATCACCCCCAAACTTTGAGAAATTACGAAACGGCCCAAAACGTCCGTAAATCACAATATGACATCAAGCAACCGAATCAAAACTCACAACACGTATAAAAAATCTCAACGGACTTATAGAAAACATGAAACCGTAGTTTCGAACCATTATCACATGAAATGAATCAAATAGCGGGAAAAGTCGCTCAAGACACGGATTCGAGTAAAACAGCCCCGGAACAACTCGAATGACCAAACACGCAGAACGAAACATTATCAAAATGTCAAAACGCTCGCAAGTGAGCTTCTGGAAACCAGAAAGATGCCAGAAACGAAAAAGTACCGAAAGAGAAAATCACGGGTATTACAAGTATAAAGTTTACCTGTTAGACTGGCATGTCGAGATGGACCAATTAGATCCATATGAATTAATTCAAGAATGCGACTAGTAGAAATTTCCATTTTTGGTTTAAACGAGCCTCTTGCATGTTTACCTTTAATACAGGCCTCACAGATGTGGTCTTTTCTAAAATTTAATTTTGGTAGACCACGAACAATATCATTTTTGGCCAATTTTGAAAGAAGTGGTAAAGAGGCATGTCCCAATTTTCGGTGCCAAATAATGGCATTTTCATCGTACGAAAGTAGACATTTTTCGTTGAAGGAAGATTCATCTTGGAGATCAACAATGTAAATATTTCCATAACGCAATCCAATAAAAATGATTTGGTCTTTTCTCATTGCCGTGCAATGCGTAATTTCAAAAATTAATTTAAGACTGGTGTCACAAAGTTGGGAAACACTTAGAAGATTATGGCAAAGTCCATCAACAAATAGAACATTTTCAATAGTGGGTAAAGGTTTCTTACCAATTTTACGTGTCCCTTTTATTTGGCCCTTTTTATTATCGCCAAAGGTAACACAGCCACGATCTTCCTTTTTCAGCTCCGTGAAAAGATGTTCATTTCCACTCATGTGATTTGAACATCCACTATCAACATACCATTTATTTGATAATGTTGTCTTCCTTGCTTGTACCTACAAAAATAATTTTCTTCCGTTTTATAGGTACCCAGGCTAATTTGGGTCCTGAGGAGTTAGATATAAAAACTTGATTTTTAACAACGGTCCCTTTTGGTATCCAAATTTGCTTGACCCTTATTGTACGTCTAGAATTACGACAGTAAGTTTCGGTATGTCCAGGTTTTAAACATTTTGGACATGAAGGAATTCCCGTTTTTAAAGTGTCCGAATCTTTTGTGGTGATTTCTAAGGACTTTTTCATTGGAAATAAATTATACCCAAGTCCTTGTTTTGAAAGAGAAATTTTTTTACCAAATAATAGTTGCTCAAATTTGTCATTACCACATGAGACTTTTCTAACATAGAGTTTTAACTCTTTCTGAGTTTTGTGCAATTCATCTCTCAGAATTTTCTCGGTTTCCAAACAATTCGTATGATCAATCGAAACTTCCTTGTTTTTCGATAATTTAACATTTTCATTTTCAAGGAGTTTTATTTTCTTTTTCAATTCTTTATTACTATTGCAGGCCTTTTCGTATTCATTATTTAGGGATTCAAAAGCATCAAGTAGTTCTTCATGAGAATCACTAACCTCGACTTCATCGTCAATGTCTTCGAATGCGCGGGCCATTAAAGCAAGATTGGTTTGGACTTGTGGTTCATCATCCTCGTCATCATCACTCCATGTGGCGACATAAACTTCCTTCGTTTTGAATTTTTCATGAGGTGGTTTTGATGAACTTATGGGAGCAGTGGCACAACAATCTTTCGCAAAATGGCCTGGAACGCCGCACCTTCGACAAGTGTTGTCGAACTTTTTGTTTTGAGGGAAGTGAGTCTTTTTGGATTCATCCCTTGATTCTTGCTTGATGTCTCTCCGGCGCCTTTGTAGAAGATTTTTGAATTTCTTTATTTTTTTGGCATAAAAGGCGGTTTCTTCGTCCTCTTCTTCGATAGGTTCATCCTCTAGATCGCTTTCTTCTTTGGCTTTGAAGGCGATTGTCCTTTCTCTCTCTTTGGGTTTTGGTTTCTAACTTAGAGATTTAATGACAATCTCATAATTAATGAGAGATCCGATGAGAGCGCTGAATTCTATGGTGTTGAGGTCTTTCGACTCCATGATAGCCGTAACAGTAGCATCCCATTCTCTTGGTAGAGACCGAAGGAATTTCTTGGCTTTATCACTACTTGATATCGGTTTCCCAAATGAATCTAGCCTATTAGTGATTGCCGAGAAACGTTCAAGCATGGTGGTAATGCTTTCTTCTTCTTTCATGGTGAAGAGTTCATAATCGTGAAGAAGCATATTGATTTTGGTTTCCTTAACTTGACTCGTACCTTCATGGGTGATCTCTAACATTTTCCAGATTTCTTTCGCCGTCTCGCAAGAAGAGATTCTATTTTGATCTTCTGGATTGAGAGCACAATAAAGCAATTGAGTGGCTTTACTATTGAAGTGATCGTTCTTCCAGTCGGCGTCGGCGTACTCTTCAAAACTTTTGAGAGAGCCATCCGTGTTCTTAGGAATGGTAGGTCCAAGGGCAATGACCTTCCATATTTCAATGTCGTGAGCTCGGATGAATATGGACACCTTCTTCTTCCTTGTCATAAAGTTTGAACCATCGAAGAAGTGATGGCAATTGAGAGTGTTGCCTTCAACGGAGGAGTGGATAAAGGCCATTTCTGGATCTTTTCTCTAGCGGGTGTTAATCCGGTGATAAAGAGACTGCTCCGATACCAATTGTTAGATTAGTACCGCCACTAGAAGGGGGCTGAATAGTGCGGATAAGAGTATTGTACTCTTTTTGTGCGGAAGCAAAAATATCGGAGTAAATAAAATGCGGAAAAGAAAGAAAACAAGAAATTGTTCGAGAGGTTCGGCTATTAACGAAGCCTACGTCCCCTACCTAGTTTTATCGACTAAGACTTTTCTTAGAACTTAGAATTGCACTTTCTAGTTTAGTGCCAACTTCTTACAATTTCTTGATTTCCGGGCTCAAGAACAACCTCACTAAAAACTCTCTTGTTTTTCCGGGTACAAGATAACCTTTACAAAAACGAATGCGAGTAGGAACTCGACTTTACACGATATATCTCTCTTTGATAAAAGAATGAAGATTGGAAATTATAGAACAAATCTTCTTGTATCACAATATGGAATAAGTATAACTCTCAAAATATATACTTAGAATTGCTTGAGTATGCTTGGAAGCTCAGAATACTTGTGTGTCTTCCATCTCCTTGAAGTGAGCTATTTATAGCCTTCTTGAGCTCATTTTCCCGTTGGAGCAGTTTTACTGCTTACGTACGTTAGCCGATGTTGGTTACGTATGTTACGAACGTTACGTACGTTATGTGCTTTGCTTAGCGGACGTAACGATCAGTGAAGAACTGGTTCAGTGAGATCTGATAATATACGTTACGTACGTTATACATTGTATGGTTACGTACGTAATCTTCAAGTCAGAGATCCGTTGATTGTGACGACTTGTTGTAACGGCTAATGACTTTTCCAACGGTCAGAATATTTCAAACGTTACGTATGTTATCTAGAGCTGGTTACGTACGTTACCTGTACAGAAAAACTTATGAAAACAATGAGTGTTACGTATGTTATGATAGGCGAGTTACGTACGTTAATTGAACTGAAATTTTTGCAAACAACTATGAATGTTACGTACGTTAAGATGGTTTGTTTTACGTACGTTAACTTAAGGAAAAATATGTTTTAAGTAAATTTTGGTTTTAATAACACATCATCAAAATGATCTAAAAAATATTGTTCCAACATGGTTGATGCATGTGAAGAGTAGCATACGCTACATACTCTTTTTAGCGTACGCTAATTGAGTGCTGGTAGCGCACGCTAACGTTCAGCATTAACGCACGCTAGTGCATTTGAGGCCGACAGTCCAGAAGGCACTCGACTAAATTTGAGTTATAGTAGCGCAAGCTATGAATGGGAAATAGCGCACGCTAGTAGTTTTGGATAACGAACGCTAAGCAATCAGTGTAGCGCGCGCTAAGGCTCGTTCAGACAGTCCAGTAGGTACTGGGCTGAAATGGAATAATTCATAGCGCACGCTACGAGTGGATCATAATGTACGCTAATGGTATTAGTAGCGTACGCTAAGTTATAGGTGTAGTGCACGCTAACGCGAGCAAGGCAGAGGACAGTAGGTTCTGCACTCCAATGTTCTGGGCATCAACTATCAGGTAACGCACGCTAACATAAGGTTAACATACGCTAATAAAGAGATGTTAGCGCACGCTACCAAGTACGTAGCGCACACTAACGATGCAGGCAGTGGGTACTGTACTACCCGGTGAACCCGCTAGCGCACGCTAAGCACAGGAGCTAGCACACGCTAAGCTGGGTTTACTATATATTGGACAGTCCAGATTCGTCATTTTCTCATCTCACCTCCTTCCTTGGGCATTTTAGGCGATTTTGGACGATTTGAGAAGATCTTTTCGAGCCACAACCACCTATCATCATCTTCAAGCTTCTAGTTCGGATTAATCATCATTTAATCTTCTCCAACTCACCAAATCAAGGTAAACATTTCTTGAATCTAGAATTTTGGGATTTGAGTGTTTTCCTTCCGATCTCTTCGAGTTAGCTTGCTTTTATGTTGGAATATGTTAGATATGGATTATCTATCATGGATGCATATATTCCTATGGATTTATTGGTGTATTTTTCGGATTTGTTGAATATTTGGAGAATTATTCAAGAACACCCTAAGGGTTGACTTTGGATTTTTGGGGGGTTTCAATTAGATGTTATCGTAATCTCGAGTTGTGTATTCTTATTGGATTGTCGATTGTGTTGATGGTGTTTTGTTGGAGTAAATAATCCTTTTGGAAGTTGGTTTTCGATACAATTAAGATTGGTTATAAAGAATGGGAGATTGTTTACAAAGTGTTTGTCATAATGCTCCAATGAGTTTGGATGTGTTGTATCGACCTCTTGATTTGGTTATGATCACAATTGATACGTGTATTAAGCGGATTGTTGGTAATTGTGTTATTCAAGGTTTTTCTAGCGACCGATCTTTCCACTTAGGACGTTTGTTCGAGGAAGGACTTTTCTTCATCGGTATTTGTGTAAGTTAATTCTTACTCGGTTAAAAGGATACTCATTCCTTTCGTTGTTGTTCATTCATATTCATAATTCATTCATAGTGTATTAATCATGTTGAGACTTGTAATTATCAAACTAATCATTCAATTCACGAGGAACGACGGTTCCAATCACTTCAGTGAGCTATCATTCATTTCATTATTATTTCATCTCGGTGAGTCATTCTTGACCCTTATCGGATTGTTATTCATTAATATTCATCATGGTCACATTTGTTCTTGTGACCTTCTGGATTCATATTGCGTGTCAGGGTGGTTATGTGTGGAATTTTTAGTTGGGCACACGATAGTCATGTGGTGCGGGTTCATCGACACATTAGACTGTACACACGGTAACGTGCCTTCGTGAGACTAATTAGATACAAGTGCGGGTGTGTCCGGACACCCGTCTTGTGCACTTGCACGTCCCATTACAGACGTACTATGATGCTCCTCTTCAGCTTAATTTCATAACTAAGATATATAATGATTGTGTTTATTAAACTCTTGAGGATTGTTGTTCTGTGTAACTGACCCCGTTGGGGATGTTGTTTTTAGGTCATGGCAAGGCAAAAGCAGGGGAAGAGAACGTTGACAGTGAGGAGTCCCAGTGATACTAGTAGGGGGGCCCCAGTCCTTTTCAGTCATTCATGTTTCTTCATTTTTATTTCCGCTGCATATTTCCGTTTGAATATCATTTTATTTAGTATTGTATATTTTATCTTCATATAAAATATACATGTATTCTGTATTTCCTGAGTGTGTTGTACTTAAAACTCCTCATCGGAGTAATTGATTATATAATGTGGTTTGGTACTATAATGATATTATTTAATCATTAATTTTCATTCGCCTGGTGGATCCTAGTTGGGGGTCCACGACACTGCAATATCCATCTAATTTGGGGTGTTACACTGAAGACCTTCCAGTTTTCAGTTTCTTTTTGCTGTCTTAGTTTTCTTTGTGTCAACTAGTTTCTTTGTTAGTGATTGATTTACATCATTATATTTTACTAACTTTGCGTGAAGTGCAGATGGTGTGACGTTCGGCGATGATGATCTCCTTCTCGATTGTGTACCCCGATGGCTCATTTAGTCCGGGTGGAGAAATGTTATTTTATTTAGGCCCAAATGAATTTGACTGGGGCCAATAATAATATATCATTTGTGTGCAGCCCAGTTCTTTTATGTACCAGATCCAGGCCCGAATTCTGGAACCTCTCTTGGATTAATCTCGGTCGTCCCTTTTGCAGGTTATATCACACCCGTCCATTTGTGCGATATTAAGACCCTCCCCTGGTGAACCCTAATTCACTTCTATGCCTCTTTTTTCTGCTGCTCTCCCATTTCTTTCGTCTTCTTCGGTATTTTCTCTCTCTTTCTCTCCTCTGTAATCCTCGATCAGTTCCGATATGAAAGGAAATGAAACCCCTATCAATTCAATGATAAGACCCCTATCAATTCAATGATAAGGATGGATGCTATTTCCTCGGGCGACCGAGACTCTTGTTACTGGATTTGGCCCTATAAATACTTCTGTGATTTTGAGAGAAAATGACACCGAGAAATTACGAGAGTTCTTGAGCAAAAAGCAATTTTTGAGTTTTCTAAGTGAAAAGTTTCTCGTTTCTCTGTGAAATTGTTCCCGAGAGGTTTTGGGTGAGGAAGTTCTTATTAGGGTTCTTGGTTCTTGGGTATTGCGTGTGATTCCTTGGGACTTCCTTGAAATCGTTCGGATTTTGGTACGTTAAGGACTGGCGGTTGCCGATCCTTGTGAGCCTTGGACGTGGGTACTTGAGATTGGAGGAGTGAGCCGACATCCGGTTGTTTCTCACCACCTTCATTTCTCGGTTTTAGATCTCTTTTGATCTGCTCGGTTTGATTCCTGAACTTTATTTTTCGATTTGTGTGTTCGTGTTTAATTTAGCTCATTTTTCATTTCGTGTAATTCATTTTTAGGATTATTGTGTAACCTTAATCCCCGATACCATAGGTTCAACAATTGTAATTTATTTTATATTCAATTGTGTAATTTTATGTATTAGATACCCAACGGTTCATATATTTTTTCGGTATGTTTCCAAAATTTATATTATATCATTTACAGACACCGACTAATTTAACACGAGTTCGGCTTATCTCCTTGGGAATTGTAAAATATTGTAATTATTCTAATTAAAAAAACTGTAATAATAATTAGAACCAAAAAAATAGGAAAATTTTGACAATATTAATTATGGAATCCTTAAATCGTGGACACAATCAATATCCCAAAAGATTAGTTGTCATCCACATTAATTTCTTTTTCGTTCATTTCTTCATGTCTTCATTACTTTCTTCGTTAGAACATTTGAATTGTTCTCAAACTCCTGCAAAAAAATGGAATAAATTCAATCCAAATGACGATAATAAGTTCTGCAGATGAGTTGGAATTGTAGAAAATATCACCAATCTAATACATACTTGTTGAAATACTTTTATACCTAAGTGACGCTTATTATCGTCATCATTATACAATAACAATCTGGTGACAAACAACTCTGAATATTGCCATCTAAATGATATCATGTGGAAACAAATATACTGCAACTGAATAAATTCAAAATTAATAACTTTCTCCACATGCACAGTATGAAAATATTTGGACAAAATATTACCACTTGCAAACATAATAGTGGAAACTTTTGAAAAAAATGTCACTAGAAAATTCATATATATGGAAATACTGACATGAAGAAAATGAGAAAAACTATTGTCACCATTGTATAAGAACATTCTATGATGACAAATAACTCTAAGGGGGTGGCAATGGGATACGGTATGGGCACGGCATAGTTGACGCCGAGCGACAACACCGCTGCCACTGTTACGGCATGTCTGCGGCATGGGCTCTCTCGGCAATCTTTGTCGTTGAGGCATGGGAAAGAATATGACCGTTGAAATGTGATCGTTGGGGTTTTTGGGACCATTTGGCATTTAAACAACAAAAAAAAATTCCCTTTATAAATCACCTACAATTCACACTTTATTTACCATGTTTTCACACAAACAATTCACATTTATTTTACCATGTCTTCATCCTCCTCTTCTTCATCCGAGGATGAGTTAATTTTTTCCGCAGACTCTTCCGAACTATTGTTATCTGGTAGTACCCTATCAACCTATTTAGCCATGTACGATTCAATTGAAGACACGGCAAACACTACTGAAACCCGAGAGTCTGTCACCCATTTTCGTGAAAAAGCTTTACGAACTCTAATGAATGACTATTTCGTCGAACGACCAAAGTTTCCCGCCCATGTTTTTCGTGACCGTTTTCGTATGAATAAAAGCTTGTTTTTAATAATTGTTGGTGATGTTGAAGCGAATTTCGAATGGTTTCAAGAGGGCCAAGACGCGAGGGGAAAAAAAAGTTTCACGGCGTTACAAAAATGCACATCGGCCATTCGGCAACTCGCAGCGGGTGAACCTCCGGATAGATTTGATGACTATTTAAACATGGCACGAAGAACGTCAGATTAACCTTCTCATTTTTATTTATTTAGTTCGGTTTTTTTTTATAAAGTTTTCGTTATTTTTTTTATTTACTATTTAATATTTTGTAGGAGAATGCCTTGATCATTTTTGCCATGCGATAATTGAATTATATAGTCGAGAGTTCTTACGTAGGCCGACAACCTATGACGTTGCACGCTTATTCGAGGCACATAAAGAAAAACATCACATTCTTGGAATGATTGATAGCATTGATTGTACACATTTTGTTTGGCGAAATTGTCCTAGACATTTGAAAGGCCAATATAAAAGAGGTGATCACCAATACCCGACTATTATGCTTGAAGTCGTCGCTTCAAATGATTTGTGGATTTGGCATTCGTTTTTTGGTCTTCCCGGTGCAAACAACGATATCAATGTTTTGAATCAATCTCCATTGTATCTTACTGAGCGAAATGGAACGGCGCCAAACAGTTCATTTTCTGTAAATGGATGGCTTTACAAACGTGGATATTATCTTACCGATGGAATCTATCCTACGTATTCAACGTTTGTTAAAGCATATAAGTATTCTACTGACCCGAAGGAAAAGAGATTCAAGAAGCTACAAGAGTCTGCAAGAAAGGATGTCGAACGAGCTTTTGGTCGTCTTAAGGGAAAATGGATGATTCTCAGTCGTCCTCTGCGGGCTATGTCGGTCGAAAAGATTCGACAACTCGTTTACACGTGTATTATATTTCACAATATGATTTTAAAAGACGACCAGATGGCAATATCACCGGTTTATATAATGGATCAGCCGGTCATGCCAGTTTATGACGAGAGTGTACTACCGAAGTTACTCGACGAAGATATCCATTACCGTCTCCGATATGATCTTACGGAGCACGTAGCGGCTCAAGACTTACCATACCTCGATGACTAGTGATTTCCTTTTTTTTTTCTAATAAGTTTTATGTAATTTTCTTTTAATTATTAATGAAATATTATATTTTTATTAAATTACTTAATATAATTATGAATATAAAAAATAAAAAAAATAAAATTAGGTGGGGCATGGAATCATGGTTGCCACTAAAAAAATATGATGAGGCATGAGAGAGGCATGAATGAGGTGGAATGATATTATTGGTGGGTGGTGAGGCATGGGGGAGCCATGGGATCATGATTGCCACCCCCTAAATGTTACTATCTACGGGATAACATGTGGAAATAAATATAATGCAACTGAATATATCCAAAAATAATATGTGTCACCACATGCATACAGATGTATAGAAATATTTGAAGAAAACTATCACCAGAAGAATACATATGTGTGGAATTACTTACATAATAAAAATGAGAAAAACTATTGTCATCATTGTATACTAATACTTTGGTGACA
The DNA here is from genome assembly GCA_033398695.1 of Orobanche coerulescens. NCBI lineage: Eukaryota > Viridiplantae > Streptophyta > Magnoliopsida > Lamiales > Orobanchaceae > Orobanche > Orobanche coerulescens. The sequence continues at coordinate 137,902,739 of CM065814.1, read as the reverse complement.
AATAACTGTAAGTGTTGCCATTTATGGAATAATATGTGGAAATAAATATAATACAAACTATATAAATCCGAAAAATAATACTCCTTAGACATTACTCCGAAGAAGCAAAGCCGGATTCACTTAACACTGCATTAATGTGAGACTCATTTTCTTACTCACATTACACGTCACAATATACTTAACAACTTTTTTTTATATTAAAATATGTGCTGGAGATTCTCAGACATAAATTTCGGGACAGAGGAATAAGATCGATATGGAGATTCTGTTCCGTGTGGCACATCGGGGCGGGTCACTATTTCCAATTTCTAAGTTTTATTTTAGTTTTTATTTTCCTATTTTTAGGATTTTTTAGTTATTTCTCAATTTTTAGGGTTTATTTTCAAAAATAAGTTCATTTTTTCAATTAATTTTGATTTTTGGGAGTTTTCTATTTTCTCATATTTTTCTAATTATTAATTATTTTAAAATTTAATTTAAGGAAACCCATCTTACAAATTAAGATCGCAAGACCGTCTCACATGATACATGCATGCTCATTGAATGGGAGGAAAGTATTTCACCAACTTAATCATTATTATTTTCTTGTATTTATATTTCTCAATTATCGTCGTGTAATAAACTAAAATTAATGATATTTTTAACCTCATTTCTTTAAAAAAAAAAATCGTCATACACAGAATTATTTTGATGTTCCATTACCCCGTATACTTAACAGTGCGCATTATTTTGTTCCATATAATAGAGATTTTAATACAGTTACTTGTAATACATAATTTTTGATTGTTGGTACAATTTTTAATACAATAATTTGATAGTATATGCTGGAATAATATATTTTCGCAAGAAATTAAAAATAATACTTCTTCCTTATCAATTTTAGTTGGAGGCTTTTTCTTTTTCAGAATATTATTAGTATACCACCCGTATAAAATACGGGAACATAAAAGAAAATTCACATAGAAACGCATAATAACAACCATTCATCATAACTTTTATAGCACTTTTTGTAAATTATATTAGTTGTTCTATTACGATTACACCATTCATGTCACAATAAAAAATTGAAGTATTTCGTGCTCTTCACTTTGATACAGCTACATAAAACTGACCACGATTGAATACGAGTCTTGGCAGATGCATGCCAACATGAGAGAGTGCATAACCATGAAAATACATAATTAGTGTAAATTATCGTCTTTAAAATTTAAATGTCAATCTACTATCTCATGAATTTAATATCTTTGTAGAATAAATACTTTACTCCTAAATGTGTAGTATACTATAATAAATATTATAGAAGCAATTGTACCAAAATCTTACAAATATGCATAATCCAACATATTAGAAAATAAAATAAACAAAACTACACTCTCTCACATAATCAATTATTGTTGCAATAGCACAATAATTCCCTTCTTTTCTCACACGAATTTCCTATTTTCTGAGTGATTGATAATTAAAAAGAATTAAAATACTTATCGAGAAATATTTTTAAAAAGATTTATAGTCAGTTAAATATTACACTTTGGTCCCATGAGAAACTTTTTAAAAATAGATTTGGTTTCACGTTATTTTTTGGTCTATTTTTTGCCATAATGGTCCAAATCGTTAAGTATTTGACGGTTTATGTTAAATGACCAAGCATGAGGTAATTTAATCCTTATACAGTAAAACCTCGATAAATGAATATGGTCGGGACTGGAGAAAAATATTCATTTAGCGAAATTATTCATTTATCGTGAGCAATTCTGAACATGTTATAAAGAGTCGGGACCGGAGAAAATTATTTATTTGACGAGGTTATTCGTTTATCAAATATTCATTTATCGAGGTTTTACTGTATTAGAAAATAAAATTACATAAATTATTTGGATATAATTAAATACAAAAAAATCCAAAACTTTCAAAAATATATATTTGGGCATTGACGATAGCCGCGTCGATCAGATCCATCTTGCTTTGTGTCGATTTGTAGCACTCGCAAGTCTTCGGCTATCTTTTGAGAATTGTATAAATCAACTCTCGCATTTGACTCTCGTTCGATAATATCTATCTTTGCCTTGCGGTCTAACTCGTATTGTTGTTGCATCATTTCTTGAAATATTGCCGGGAGCGGTCGAGTTTGACGAATGTTGACTCTTAACAATTCGGTAGCACCCGTCTGACCGTGGCAACGCGTCTGGTCCAAAATGCTCGGGTTGCTCGTCCGTAACCCGAAGACGATTACGTCTTGCCAATGTCGATTCGGGATTTTTCCACTTGTGCTTGTCTTTCAAAAAGCCCCAAGCGCTCAAATGTCTAAAGTCATAACCCATTGATTTTTTTAAACAATATGTGCACCCTCGTCATAAAATCTTTATCGTTCTCCCCACTCATAACATCCGTTTCATTCACTACTGAATTAAACTTGTTGACATCTTTATTCATTGGAGTCCACTTTCCCGTCAACATGTTCTTGGTACGAATAGTCTTCCGCATTGTATGTGTCGAGAACTTTATACCAAAACATATCCCTTTGTTGATCCGCACCCGTTTTTGGATCCTCGGATATTTGAATGAAAGACTCCGCCAAAAGCAACTCCTCGCCTTCGCTCTAAAAATTTTGAGATCGGGTCGGGACCGCCTCTTTGTTTTCGTTGGTTTTCTTGGTTTTCTTCCCCTTACTCTTCGTCTTCATTTTTTTCGACGTCGGGGTCGGGACCGCCTCTTCTTCGTCTTCGTCTTTGTTGATTTCAAAAGTAAATAAATTAACAAATCTTTTAAAACTAAAAAAAATAAAAATCACTTAAAAATCACTTAAAATGATCAATTTTTATTTTCTGAAATTTTCTTTGTACAAAGATGAATCACGGATTAGTATGTTATTATTATTATTAAATATAATTGCTTATGTATTTAAAAATATCTCTTTAAAAATTCATAAAATCAATAATTATATAATTTAGTAAATATGCATTTTTTATTTATTTGTTATTTTGTATTCATTAAATAAGATTTAAAACTAAGACAGAGTAACTGATTTATTCCGTAGTTTCTTTGAATTATTTATAAATAATAATAAAAATCATTGTCTCTACACTTTCAATAATATTCTTAATAAGATTATTTCGATTTATTTAATTGATTAGGACTTCAAGTACTTTTTTAGTTATATATATTCAATACTTCTTTACAATAGCATAATAATCAAATAGTGTTGCAATAGCACAATAATTCCCTTCTTTTCTCACACGAATTTCCTATTTTTTGAGTGGCTAAAAATTAAAAATAATTAAAATACTTATCGAGATACATTTTAAAAGGATTTATAGTCAATTTTATTCTCTATAACCCTTTTTATATAGAGATCATTCTATTGATATATATGTTGTTATCCAAAAAGAACTGCTTGCATATTTTATTTTGGTGAGTTACAAAATCAAATTGTAACAGTGAATTAACACGGGCTTTAGCTTAAAGCCGGGCCGATGAGTTAACTAAACACGCCTACCAAACGCATGTTTCGGCAGGTTAATTTATCCTAACCTGTCGAAACATGGCTACCAAACGGGCCATAAAGGTATAAAAATTCCCCCCAAACACCGAAAAATGTAGAAAAAGAACGAACCAAGATTATCTCAATCTTTCTCGATTTTCAAGTATAAAAAATCGAACTGAGACCGAACTGAAGTTTCGATGTTTTGTTTGGGTATAAAAAAAAAAGGACTGAACAATCCCATCCCAAATCTACCAAAGACGAAACAAGTCGAAAATAATATTTCATGACAAAATGAAGTCCAAATATCGTCCTGGGGCGAGACGGCCGAAAATATCATCTTGTGACAAAATAGATCGAGAATTCGCCCTGAGCCGGAATGGGTCAAAAATAACATCTCGTAAAAAATTAATCAAAATAATGTCAAGGGTCGAAAATGATGTCCTGGGACAAAACGGGTCAAAAATAATACAATGGGGCGAATCTGGTCGAAAAAAATATCCCATGACAAAACAAGTTGAAATGACGTCCTGGTGCGGAACGACAGAAAATAACATTGTGTGACGAAACGAATTGAAAATGACGAGTGGGGGCTATTGCAGACCGAAAATAACCTCCCATAGTTGAAAATAGCGTCTCAGGTCAAAACATGTTGAAAATAATGTCTTGGGCCGAAAACAATCGAAAATAAATTCTGTGATAAAGTCGGTCGAAAATAATGTCTCAGGGTAAAATGGATCAAAAATGACGAAATCCATTGAAAATATCGTCCCAGGGTGAAATGGATAAAAATTGACGTCCCGAGACGGAATGGTAAAACGGATTGAAAATTGATATTCTATGGTAAAACATATCGAAAATAATGTCCTGAGGAAAAAATAGTAGAAAATGACATCCCATGGTGAAACAAGAGGAAAATATCGCCTCAATGTGAAACATGAAAATGAGCCAAAAGTACATTGTGTGACGGCAAAGGTCGAAATAGTACTAATGTGGTGATTGTTATGAGGTAAAATGATTTATTTAAATATGTATAATTTGATATAAAGATGAATAATAGTTAAATGGATTTTTGTCTGGGAATCGAAAAAAAGTAAAATCTCCCATTTTAAATGTGTGAGTAATATGTCAACAGTAAAATTAGAAAATCAGATTCCAAATTTGTAATTTTTAATAACTGAAAAATATTGAAACTTTCCACTTAGATTGGGAATGAGTGAGTAATAGTTTTAAAAATTTCTAAACTACTGATGAAAAAAAAAAAAAAAACATGCTACAGATGAACATGTCGAGGACGCTACTCTCTAGGGAAATTCCATCCGCCGGGGAGGAATTTTCAATCATGTCGAAAAAAATATCCCATGACCCCCCTCCTCCCGGCGGATGGAAGTTCCTTTATAAAATAAGGGAAGCTATATATATAATTGTCCGATCTCCGTAATTTTTATAGTTCCGGACCCTCCCGAGTAAATGCTCTGCTTCCGGCACTGTAGGAGAGGGAGTGCATGTTCATGATGATTACCCTATAGGGAGTGCACACGCCGTCCCAGCACATCCATAGTGCAAGAGTCTTCTGGAGGAAATGAATCTTCCAGCCACAACAAGAAGCAGCAGAAGTGCAATGTTGGCACCACCGGGAAGAGATGGTATACCTAATGGGGGGAACTTCCGTGAGAAGATGAATGATCGTCTTCTTGATATTGTCGGAAAAATCGGGTACTAGTTCACAATTTCGACAAAGCGTCAACGGCTTTTCGATTCTGACTTCACTTCGTATCCTTAGCGATGAGGATGTGAAAACCGTCGCAAGGTAGCTTGCTAACAACACCAATGACCTTAATCCTATTTCACATTGCCGATACCAATGATACCAGAGCAGGCTGAAATCATAATTATATTGTCGTTTGATCACGTCGACTTATAAGGACCATAATAGATTATGGATTATACTACTGGCATGAATGGGTTGATATTCTTATGTAGGGTCGAACCTTCCATTAGGCGGAAGAGTCCGTCGACTCGGGCCCAAAGAAATTGTAATTCTTAGGGGGACGAATTTTTTACCTATTTATATGAACTTTTTATATAAACAATTATCATGGTAAGCATGTAATGAAGTTTGGTCCGGCTCTGTTCTTATATATGAATCTGCTGATACTTGTTTTCGTAGCACTATTTCGGTGCTTAAATGATATTTGAAGATGATGTGTGCCGTGGAATGAAAATGGGGATACTTTGATAATCTGATCGAAATTGAGGGTAAAAGAATAATTTTATAAATTATCCAGCTTTACCAAGCAAGGTAAAAGTTTATCCCAAACCCAAAGTAAATGCATCTTAAAAGGCGAGAAAGAGAGCCATCCAAACAAAAATAAAATAAAATCACAGCTGTAAAAACACAAACCAGAGACCCAAAATTGCAGCACCAAATCTTCCACCGTCAAATCTAGCTGCGCCGTTATCATCCGCATCCTGATCCGCCACATCGTCCGGAGCATCCGCCGGAGAGTCCGATGGGGAATCCTGCACCGCCGGAGGAGACTTGTGCTTCGAGGACTTAGGGGGCTCTGCGTCAGCATCAGGAGCCGGCGCAGGCGCCTGGGTCGGAGCCAAAGCTGATTTGAACAATTCCTTCGGCATCAAAACCTTGTCTAATTCGTAAATCGCCAACTGCGGCTTATCAATCAAAGTACTAACAATCTTCGCCGTCACGATCGTCGTCTTAATCGTCACGTCGTTTGCGTCATTCTGAATCGTGAAGTTGTAATTGGCGCCGTCGGTGGCTAAGGAGTTCATTACTCCGTTGCCTGATCTCAAACCGGAGAGCGATTGATAAATCGGCATCCCGTGGTATTCAAGCAGCGATTCTTTACCTGCTGTGCTCAGATTCTTGTATTTCGGCAAAAACCTTTTCATCGCATCGTCGCCGGGACAAAAGATAGTCAGTCCGCTCTCAACATTGTCATCGAACGTTTGTTGAGCCGGATTTGCCATGAGCGTCTCTGCGAAGACCTTGCAGCCGTGAGCGGACATGAGATCCGTGAGATTCATCTGACTAGGACCAGGCGCCGGCGCCTCCGCTTCGGCGGACTTCAAAATGGCTGAGATCTGGATGACGGAGATGTTGTACGGTATAACTTTGACCGTCTTGACAAACCACGCGGTAGCGACGCTACTGTCCGCGGGCGAGAAGCCGACCTTCCCACCCTTGAGAAGGGTGATGTTGACGAAGCCGGTGGATCCTGGTGCGGATCCGGTGGCCTGGAACATCGTGGCGGCGGATGCTATACCCTTGGGGATCTGGTGGAGCTTTGGCGCGTCGTAGTAGTCGAGTAGCACGTGGAGCGACAGCACGTTCCTCATGGCGCCGATGTCGAGGTTCTTCGAGAGTAGATCCTTCATTCCGTCGTTGTCCACGGCGCATACGGTTATCGTAGATCGTCCATTGATATCCGGCGCCAGTTTTGTCACTGTTAAGTAGTGGTTGAAGGTTGATAATTCGGGGTGCTCTGCGAGGATGCGTGTAATGTTGTGGGCGTCGGTGGCGGAGGGGAGGATGAAAAGGAAAAGAGATAAGGCCACCGAAGCGGCGGCGACGGCCCGGCAGAGCTGCATTGTTTTTAAAGAAGCTGAACGGACTAAGTTTTGGTTACTTGACTCTGTGTGTGTATAGATGGAGTGAAGACAAATAAAATTATAGGGAGCGAGACTTTATAGGGAAAGAAATCTGAGTTGGTAATTTTTTTTTTATATCGAGATTCCAAACTTACATCGAACTAGAAATTTGAATTGGTAATTTTGGGTTTACTATCGCTGATTGGAATTTGGAGTAAGCTCGAGGGTATGAGTATTTCTCAAATATAATTTCTTCTTATTTCAAGAGGATAATTTTGAAATAACAAATTTAATATTTAATTAAAATTTATATGATATAATTTAAATTAAAGTTCTTCATTAAATAATTATAATAATAATTTGTTAAAAAATAAATTTAAAACGAATTGTATATTCATCAATGACTAAAATGAAAAATCTATACCTTAATCAAGTTCTCTTTTTCAAGTTGAGATATAAAATACTAGTATAAAAAACTATAATTCCGTCAAAAATTCTTGGATTGGTGTCATCACTTATCAGTTCTTATTAGGGTTAATCACGCATGCAATGATAATGGTCCTGTTTCACAATCAACGGTTAGTTGTTAACTGATGATCAGTTATTTTGACTAGATGATTCTATTAAGTGATTTGACTAACATTTTGTATTAGTTATTTGTATCAAAGTATTTGGTAAATAACTAATAGCTAATAGCTACTTAATTGTGTAAAATGATCAATAAGAACGTTCTTCCAATTCATTATTTTGATGATTTCTATATTCCCACTTATTTAAAAAAATTATTTCAATAAACTCATACTTTTAATTTATATAACATAAGATAAATTTAATACTGTTGTATAAATATAATTACATATTTCATTAGAATAAAATACTTTTTTAGAATTTGGAATTTTAGTGGAATAGAAAAATATTAAGTCAATTTGAACAAAATATAATTGGACTAGAAAAATCTAAATTTTACTTTATTTTTCAGTGACAATTTTTTTCCTAATAACTAATATTTTATGTAGAGATAATAAAATACTTAATAATTTACTGTAATAGTACAACTCTATAAAATTGAGATAGAAATGTGTTCCCACCATTCAATCATATTCGCGTTATATTAGTTTATTAGTTAAAATTTTGGTTTCAAATTTCTGATTAAGGAAAATATTGTAATTTTATAAATATGTAGGGATAAATAAATCTTTTCAACTCATTTATTGAATAAGTAATTAAAAAAGCTCCTCGAATGAGCTTTTTAAAAATTAAAGAATTGAGTCAGATCATCTAATTCGAAAAGCTCCCTACCGAACATCATAATTAGAGATTTGTAATTTCAAACCTCTAATTTATTTCAAAGTTCAAACCTCCAATTTTGGCTCAAAATACTGTTTTATCAAACAGGGTCAATGACTCCCTTTTAATTCGATTATTTTTAATATATATATATATATATATATATATATATTAGATAGTATTTACAGTGTAATTATTACGTGTTCATCTTAACCCAACCAGTCTCGGGTGGAAACCAAACATCTGGATTTATGAACCGATTTTTACCGAACTTATATCCAAAGTTTCAAGAAAAATGGAAGTTGAAGACCATGCGCCTAAGAAGTCGCGCAAGCGGGAGGAGGGACCTCCACACAAATGGCTAGACGGCGGCTTTAGAGAGGCTACGAGTCCCTCACAGAATAGTCAAGAGAGATCATATAGGGCATCACTAATGAACGAGGTCAATGAATCTGAGCAAACGGAGGAGGATACCGGAGTTGTTATAGAGGAGGAAGATGTCATTAGAGGAGAGGTTAATGGTATTCCTTCAATTCGATTCTCGGACCGAGTTCAATCACAATTGAGAGATAGGTTGATAAACTCGGTGGTTATCAACTACTTGGGCGTAGTATTGGATTCACCCAGAGCGGACAATATCATGCTACGGCAGAGGGGTCCCGGAATGTGATAATTTGGTATCGGAGCCACTCTGCCGTGTCCTGCGAGTGTGCCGACAAGGACGTCGGGTCCTTTGAGGAGGGGCGGATTGTGATATCCCACACCGACTAGCAGAGAGCGGGCGAAGTGTCTTATATATGCATGCCGAACTCCAAATATCATGAGGCCTTTTGGGAGCCCAGTGGCTTCGGGGTGATGAGAACTCCGAAGTTAAGCGTCCTGGTGCGAGAGCAGTCCCAGGATGGGTGACCTCCTGGGAAGCTGCTCGTTGGGTTCCCAGAAACAAAACAGTGAGGACCAGCTCAGAGGAGAGTGCCCAGAGCGGACAATATCATGCTACGGCGGAAGAGTCCCGAGATGTGACATATTATACTGCTAGATTCGCATTAAAGTATATCTTTATAACTAGTTCAATACCCATTTAATACACGTGAAAAAAATTTAAACATAAATGCACAATACTAGGTCTATAAGGGTGGTATTTCGGAACCGAAAATCGAAAACCGAACCAAAAAAACCCAAAAAAAACCGAAAAACCGAAACCGAAGAAGACCGAACCGAAAAACAAGAAAACAGAACCGAACCGAACTAATTTGGTTCGGTTCTCGATTCGGGATCGGGCGGAATCGAACCGGACCGAAATGGACCGAAGTCAAATTTCAACATACTAAAATGACATTATTTTTGTGATTTTGGTGTGTTTCGAATTTTAGTATAACTCGTTTTCCTTATGTAAGACCCTAATGGGTCCAAGGAGGATCGATAATATGCTCATGTAAATTGTGATTCAATTAATTTAGGTTGAGAGACTGAGCTACTGTGATTTACGATTGTTATATATTTTGAGATATTTGGAAATTGCTATGCAACTCTAGCTTTTATCTTGAACATATATATAACTCTTGTCGGCTTGTTGTTATATATAACTTATTCTATTGCATATAATATTTGAATTTATATTGTGAAGAACCGAAAAAACATCAAAGCAAACCGAAACCGAACCGAATATTTATAAAACCGAACTTAACCGAACCGAACTTCAAAAAGAACCGAACCAAACCGAAACCGAATATTTGGTTCGATTCTCGATTTCGATCAAAAACCGAACCGAATGGAACCGAGTCCACCCTAGTCTATACTATGCCTTTGCGGTCCCTAGAGTTCTAGACAAACAGAACAAAATCTATTAAAATTTACCAACATAGGTTAATCAAAAACTAAAAACTATTTCAAAATTCCAAATAACAAGTAAGAAATCTAACTTAACATCCAAGATAATGCACGATTAGGTTCTTTTCAAAAGTTCAGTTGAATTAAAATCTCAAAGCAAACACACACATGACATTTTAAGGAAAATATACCAAATAGAAAAATCACGTGTCTACATCAATTCTTTAGATCTTTTAATATTAAAAATTAGGAATTGGACTCGAGTTATTTAATGAACGATTAAGTTCTTTTCAAAAGTTCATTTGAATTGTCATATTCGATCCGATTCGAGTCGGTTCCATGAATTCTACGGGTTAAAGTTCATGGCCTACATAATACGAACTCGTCCACTATAAAAGTTACAACACTTCTTTGTAAATTAAATTATGTACTTTTTATGGTTACACCATTATGGTCCCAACAAAAAAAATTCAAGTATTTCATATTCTCCGCTCTTGATAAGACTACACAAATCTGATTGTAACTGGATACGAATTTTGGCATTTACACTACTACATGGGATCAAAACAAAGATTCGAAAAATTAGATGAAAATAAATACATAAAAATTCAAAGGTGACATATACAAGAAATAGACCCTTGTGCATGTAAAAAAACCACTGGATACCGATCGCCGATCGGAGAAGACTGTTGGAAGCGGTGTGTGATTGGTGCATAATTGATCTAAAATTTCATATACAAAATATTCCTTTTCCGGGCATAATCATACTGATTTGTGATTAAAAATATATGTTTTAAAGATATGTCAAAACATGAGCTAAAAATGATCATTTTACAGATTACTGACATGAAACGTCAAAAAGGACCGAAAAAAGATCAAATCCAACGCCGGAAATTTTTCAAGGACAACACGACCATACAACACGGCGCAAACAGGGCCATTTCTGTCGGCCGTTTCACATACGGCGCAACAAGGGTCGTTTTCTTTAGGCCGTGTCTTGGGCCGTTTCACACATGGCCGACATTTTTGCGCCGTGTCCTCGCGCGTGTTCTGGAAGAGACCGAATCACCACAACACGGCGCAAACAGGGCCGTTTTCCAGCGCCGTTTTCAGGCAGATCCTTTGTTGAATTTTCCACCTTTGGCCTCTTATGAGCTCAACCACCATATATTTTATTTAGGGTCAAAGATCTGAAAAATCAAGACATGCATGATGGATGAAGTGTGAATCCAATAAACAAAAACAAAATCAAGATACTACAACACATCTTTTGAATTAAATAATCCATAGAATTCTTGAAAATCACCTATAAAAGAACACCTTCATCCATTGCAAAAATCACTCCTCTTCTTGCTAAGAAATACCCTTTTCTTTAGCAAGATATCTCTTCCTAGAAAAAACTTTTTAGTTTTTATCCATTTTATTTTTGATAGTTTGAAGTTGTTCTTCTATTTTGTAATTGAAAAGTGCTTGATCAATAAGTACTTAGTATCTTACTTCATAGTTTGTAACTTTTGTAAGTTGTATTTTGGAGATCATTTCTTGCACTTTGATACATCGTATTCAAGTAAGTTTTCATCTATTGTCATTAAATTCTAAGTTATTACAAGTTTTTATACATTATGTATATTAATCAATTCTATTTTAATTATAGTACGTATAAACCGATGAGTAGCTAATCTTTCTTCCTAAGAGAAGGGGGATTTCTATTAGGTTATATATAAAGTATTTGTTCGATTTACACTATCTCGATTAAAAGGGAGTACTTGGTTTAAATAGTGATTGATCATATCCTATTTCTACTAATAAAATCTTCTTGATTGATTGTTAAGTGAATTGAAAACATATCTTTTCAATCGTCAAGTGTTTATCTTGTAAACAACGTCTTAAGGTTACGAAAGTAATAAGAAACCTTTGAATGCGAAAGTTATAAGGTGAAAAAGTTGATTACTCGATAAACACTCGTTTTTCTTTTATATCCGTGTAAATCAATTCATCTACTTTATTAAAAATCTAATTTAATGAACCCATAATCCCCTAGTTTTTATCAAATCAAGTTATAACTCATTTTAAGTTCGATTCATTCTCACTAGTATAAAAAATAGTCTTAATAAAAAAATAGTCTCATTAAAAATAGTCTTAATAAAAAATAGTCTTAATATAAATAGTCTAGTATAAAAATAGTCTTAATATAAATAGTCTAATATAAAAAGTCTTAATATAAATAGTTTAGTATAAAAATAATCTTAATAAAAATAGTTTAGATTAAAAATAGTGCATTTTAAGTTAGTAAACTTAAAACCCAAAAATATATTTTAGAATATTTTAATATTTATTTCTTGCAATCTATACAAAATATTATACGGAGCCCTGTTAGGCAATCCTCGAGAGAAAAGACCTTGGTAGAGTTTACCACAACTACTTTTACCTCGTATATATATTTGCGAGCGACTCAAAAACTCCTATTTTTATGATAAGTTTTTGTCGATCAAATTTTGGCGCCGTTGCTGGGGATTGTTTTAGGCCAAATATAATTTTTTGTATAGTTTTGTTTATATCTTATGATTTTATCTTTCTTTATTTTGCATATTTTATTCTTCTTGTTCTTAATTTTTTCACATAAGGTGCGCTTAACTGTTTTCTAGTCTATGCAGGGTTGTAGGTCCCTTGTAAGAACTTTGGTATCATACAACGAAAACGCTCATCCCGATTATCAAGTTGGAGATAGCCTGGAAGATATTAGCAGTGAAGGAGAATTTTGACCGAAGAAAGTACTGAAACTTCCAATCAAGAAGAAAAGTCAAACGAAGAACCTATGGCAGACTAACAAACTCTGAAAGATTTTGCTAGACCGGTGATCGGTACAACAACGTCATGCATACAACTTGGCCAAACAGCACGAAATTATGAATTGAAATCCATTCATTTCAACCAACTCCCATCTTTTTATGGATGCCAAACGAGGATCCTTTAAGTTTTATTCGAGATTTTTACTCGCTTGTCAATACTTTTCCATTACAAGAATTGACCGAGGATCAAGTAAAAATGAGGTGTTTTCCTTACACTTTAAAGGATCGAGCAAAAACATGGATTATGACGTTGCCACCAAATTCATTGGCTACTTGGGATAATGTGTGCAATAAATTTATGTCTAAATTTTATCCACGTCATAAAACGGCGGATCTATGGACCAAAATTGCGGCTTTTACGCAATCGGAGGGTGAATAATTTTTTGAAGCATGGGATCGTTTCAAAACTCTTTTACTAGCATGCCCCCATCATCATTATCCTTTACATTATTTGAGTCAAACTTTTTATGATGGGCTAACTCATAATTGCCAATTCTCTGTTGATAATGCAGCTGGGGGAGATATAGGAACATTAGCGGCGCAAGCCGCTTTTGATTTATTTGAAAAACTTGCTATATCCTCCCAGAAAAAGAGTGCACGAGGCAGGAGAGTCAGAGATAATGAAATAAATTCCACCAGGGATCTAACTGCGCAAATTGCCGAGCTAACCAAACAAGTCCAACGACTTGCAACTCAAGGAATTTCTCCACCACCTACAGTCATGCCGACTCAAGAAGTATTTTTTGCCGGTGGGGAGTATAGTCATGCATCCAACATCAATCCCCCGACGAACCCTGAAGAGGTAAATGCTTTAAATAATTTTTACCAATGCCCCAGAAATGACGCTTTTTCTGAAACCTATAATCCCGGTTGGCGAAATCACCCTAACTACTCTTGGGGTGGAAATTGTAATACTCGAGATTTCTGTTATGTATTTAGAACTTGTGACATTGTAATTGTTGCACTTTGATCTGAGTATTATTCTCCGTATTTCATAATCCGATGTTGTTGAGCGTATGATTTCATGAATGTGATGTAAATTGTGATTCTACGCATGTAGCGCACGCTATCGACTATGTGTAGCGTACGCTAAGTGGTTTCCATAGCGCACTCTGTGCATGACCTTAGCGCGCGCTATACGTAGTCAGCATGATTGAGACGTGTGGTAGGTGAGATCAGGTCGGGGATCCTTGTCGGATTGTGTCGGGATGAACCTGGACGGCTTTCGGGAAAAAGCCAAGTCAACGCGCTAGCGCACGCTACTTGCATGAGGATAGCGCACGCTATAGGCTGAGTACAGTGAAGTCAGTAAGCTTCGTATGGCCGTTAGCGCACACTATGGATAGGGGCTAGCGCGCGCTAATAACCATTTCCTATATATAGGACATCATACTTTTTCATCTTTCAGATATTTCCACTTTCCCAAATCCGAATTTTTGAGCTCATAGAGTTACTTCCTCCCTCCTCAAACCTCTCATATCATCCTCCTAGCTCGAGTTTGAAGATTGTAGATCATTGAGGATTGGTGTTCAAGCTATCGGTGTTGGATTTTCTTCAAGTTCCTTCGTGTCCTTCGCTACTTTGAGGTAGGTGATTCTTCGCCAATATTAGTAGTATTCTGAAGGACATTTGATCATGCTTATCTTAGTCAGTTAATTCGTTAATAGTCGAATCATCACATGTTAGAAGGATATTTTGACGTTTCGGCACTTATTCTTCGTATAAACCTTTGAACCTTTTTAGTATATGGACTCCTAAGCATTTTCAAACCGATTTGTGATCAGTATATGGAGATTTTCAAGTTCTTATGCCTTTATATAAAGGGATCATACGTTCTGGGACAAATAACGGATTGAACTTAGGATATCCCTTGAAGATCTAAGATGAATTATGGTGTTGTGATGATTATACGTATCTTTGTATCTCATAGTCATTTAGTACGTATAGAACTTTCACAAACCTTATTAGCATGATATGCTCGGGGATGACTTGTATTATCACCATAGAATTCATGAGTTCATCACCATTAGAACAAGTTTTCTGCCAGTAGTAATCTGCCATGCACGGTTAGCGCACGCTAACATACGTAAGTTAACGTGCGCTATCGGGAATAAGTTAATGCACACTACGTTTGGTACGTGACGTACGCTATGTTATCAGTCGAGTCAGTCGGCTGATCAGAGAGAACTGTCAGTCCACGGCTAGCGTACGCTAGACTTAGACGATAGCGTACGCTAACAGGCAGGCTTAGTGCACGCTACGTAGAGTACGTAGCGTACGCTAAGTGGTTCAGGCATATTGCATATTCTGAGCTTTTGGCCGTAGACCGAATTGTTAGGCAATCGTTCGACTTGAGATGATTTGTATATCATTTCTTTTGTTAAGGTTCGAGCTTGTTACGTTGATCGAAGGAGGTGGACTTCGAGTGTGTTGAGATCATTGAAGTGTTTCGTTCTTGCCATCTTCGAGGCAAGTATCGTAATGTGTTAAAATTAGTATTTTGAGCATGTTTGTGGTTTATTCATGTTGTTGAACATGGAATTTATTTTGTTGAATTGTCATGATATTAGTTATCTAGTGTTTGTATGTTCATGTTGATGGACATAATGATTTGGCATATATGTATGCATGAGTTGTGTTTGTGTACGTTGTACGATCTATGCTGAGGGCGCTGGATCGGATGTCCACATCGTGTTGGTCCGATGGGATCATCTTGGGATCTAGGCTGAGGGCGCTGGATCATTGGACGGGTTATTTCCACCTCGTGTTGGTCCGACGGGATCATCTTGGGATCTATGCTGAGGGCGCTGGATCATTGGAATGCCCTTGCTGTGTTAATGGAATCTTGTGGATTCGCATTGTCGGATTCCGGTAGCGGAAGTCCGTGTGGTGTATCTTGTTATGTATTGTTGATGCATATTCGAATTGTTTAATATGATACTTGTACTAGCATCGTTTTGCTAACCCCTTCGGGGGTGGACATTTGTTTTGATGTTCAGGTAGCCGAGGAGCGGGGAAACAGCCACAGTACTGATGTGACGACGAAGGGGTTCAGTGATGTTTGTCGTTGCTTTTGATTGTCTTCTTGATTCATTTTCAGTACTCGAGTACGAATGTCTTATTAATATCTTTTCGATATGGTTGTATTAATTACTCGTTGAACCAGTTGAATCGGTTTTGTAAACTTGATTTTCCGTGGTATTGATGTCTTATATTTATATTTCTTTTATTAGCCTTGTAAATCCTTTCTAAAAGGGTTTACGGCGCTGTAATTATTCCGAATATCTCGGGGTGTTACAGAATATGGTATCGGAGCTAAGATTCATGGATATCTTGGCAGTCGGGTTTTAAGTTGGGTCTGTTTACGTTATTGATTTACGAGTCGTTCGTAACATCACTGTTCAGCCAAAAGTCGTCATGTGGACCGTGGTTGTAAGTCTCCTAATCTCTTGTACTACCGTTTTACTTAATTCTGTTTTGTGAGTATTGACGGGCTTTATTTTTTGAAAACTTTGTCCTGGATGTTGAGAAATTGTGTTTACAGTATGTTGAGAGGAGGACGTGGATGCGGACGCAGTCGTGGACGCGGACGGGGTAACATGAGACAGGAGGATTCCGCAACTACCCCAGAATTATCAGCTAGTCGAACCGATTCCCATTCTGGAGGGCAGCAAGGATCAGCGAATGACGACGCAAATCCTAACATGCCGGAGTGTTTCAACAGGTGGTGGCGCAGATAAACCAGTTCGCCCAGGTAGTTGACCGCATGCAAACGGCGATGGGATAGCAGCACCACGAGGATAACCGGGGAGACAGATGGCTTGCTGAGGTGGTCAAATTGCACCCGCCAAAATTTGACGGATCTGCTGAGGCACTTACTTGGGATCATTGGCTTAAGGAGTTAGAGAAGATATTCGCGGGTCTTAACTGTCCCAAGGACCGGAAGGTTCCCATTGCCCAGTATTTTCTGACTGGGGAGGCCTTTGATTGGTGGGAAGCTATTCGACCCGAGAATCATAATGCGGATTGGACGGAATTCAAACTAATGATGGAAGCACAGTATTTTCCTCGTCCAGTTAGAGAGGCAAGGATCCGAGAGTTTTTCTCACCACAGAGTTCGGAAGCATCTGTGACAGATGTAATCAAAACTTTTAATCATCAGCTTACTTGTGTGCGACACTTGGTCAGAACGGAGGCAGAAAAGATTTTTCATTTCGATATGCGGATGAAGCCGGAGATTCAGCAGTACATGTCCGGATTCGAGTGCACTACATTGCGACAGTATCAAGACAAAGCGCTGGCCTACGACATGAAAGAGGCGGCGGTGGAAAAATCGGTGGAGGCAAAGAAGCAGAAAGTGACCGGCAACTTCTCAGAAAACAAGAGTGGTGGGCCCCGCAAGGGCCAGTCTTCCTTTTTTACGGCTAGGAAACCTCCACATCCTTCTAGAGGTGGAAAGAAGTTCCGGACAACATCAGCAATTTCAGATGCATCAAAGAAATGCTACAATTGTGGTCGAGCAGGGCATATTCGACGTGATTGCCCCGCATCTTCTGTGACTTGTTACGATTGTGGACAAGAAGGGCACCGTGCGGCCTTCTGTGGAGTTGCTACTAGATCTTTTGGTACTCGCACTCCAACGCCAGTTCCGAAGGAGATAAGTGTGAACCAGACGCAACAGAGTGGATTTCAGCAGCAGAACGTTGGGAAGAGAGAGACATCCAGTGCTGGGTCCGTTCCTCCGCGCCTGTACGAGATGAGGAAATCTGACGATCAGAACACTGCTGTTGCATCAGGTACAATTCAGATCCTTTTGCAACTAGTTAGTGTTTTATTCGATTCCGGAGCCACACATTCTTTCATATAATTGAACTGTGTAAATCGTTTAAAAATCTCGTGCTTATTTGATTGTGAACCATATGTTGTGGGTTTGCCGAGTGGAGAGAAAATTGTGGGAACCCTAGAGGCTAGAGATTTTCCAGTGTCTATAGGAGGGAGAGATTGGCCATCGAATCTTATTGTAGTTGACATATACGGTGACGATTTAATTCTCGGAGACGATTGGGTCAACCGTCATGGAGCTATTCTGAATTATCGAGAGAGAGTCATTTCTATCATTGCTGATGACGGATCTGAACACTTATTCCGAGGATGGAGACCGGGAAGCTCGGGAAAATTGATTAAAGCAATGAAAGCCGTGAAATTACTGAAGCAAGGATGTCATGGACTTTGGTGCTATGCCATGAGGAAATAGGAAGGAGTAGAGCTCTCGTCTATTTCCATTGTGAATGAGTTCTCAGATGTATTTCCTGACGAACTACCCGGGTTACCTCCGCAGAGAGAAGTGGAATTCACTATCGAATTAGAGCCCGGAGCAGCTCCTATTTCCAGAGCACCATACCGCATGGCGCCAACCGAGATGTATGAACTCAAGAAGCAACTGGAGGAATTGTTACAGAAGGGCTATATTCAACCTAGCGTTTCTCCTTGGGGAGCGCCCGTTCTCTTTGTCCGGAAGAAAGACGGATCCCTCCGACTGTGTATTGATTACATGGAGCTCAACAAGATGACGATCAAGAATAAGTATCCTATACCTCGGATCGACGGCTTATTTGATCAACTGCAAGGGGCAAGGGTATTCTCGAAGATTGACTTACGATCAGGATACCATCAGTTGAGAATTAAGGAATCGGATATACCGAAATCTGCTTTCAGATCCCGGTACGGGCATTATGAATTTGTAGTGATGCCATTTGGACTTACCAATGCTCCTGCGGTATTCATGCAATTGATGAATCGGGTATTCTTGGAATACTTGGATAAATTTGTGGTCGTCTTCATTGATGACATCTTGATATATTCGAAGGACGCAGAGGAGCATGCCGAACATTTACGTGTGGTTTTGAGCACCTTGAGGAAGGAACAGCTGTATGCAAAGCTTTCAAAATGCGAGTTCTGGCTTAGGGAAGTAACTTTCCTTGGGCATGTGATATCAGCTGACGGAGTTCATGTGGACCCGAAGAAAGTCGAAGCAATCTTGGAATGGGAGGTTCCTAATAACGTGAAAGAAGTCTGGAGTGTCCTAGGACTTGCTGGATATTATCGCCGCTTTGTAGAGGGATTTTCCAAAATTTCTCGTCCGCTCACTCAGTTGTTACAGAAAACTCAAAAGTTTAAGTGGGATGAGAAATTCCAGGCTGGTTTTGATGAACTTAAGAAGAGACTGACGACAGCACCTATATTAGCGTTACGGATGGGCCGATGGATTCATGGTGTACAGCGACGCTTCAAATCAGGGTCTAGGATGTGTGTTGATGCAAAGAGATAAGGTGATTGCCTATGCTTCTCGGCAGCTGAAACCATACGAGGTTAATTACCCGACTAATGATCTGGAGCTAGCAGCTGTAGTCTTTGCATTGAAAATTTGGCGACATTATTTGTACGACACTCATTGTCAGATCTTTACAGATCATAAGAGCCTCAAGTACATTTTCAGTCAGAAAGAATTAAACATGAGGCAGAGGAGGTGGCTGGAATTGATCAAGGATTACGACTTGGAGATTCTCTATCATCCGGGGAAAGCAAACGTAGTAGCCGATGCATTGAGCCGTAAACCTATTTCTCTTCGAGTGTTGGAAGCACTTACGTCCCAAACCAGCATTCAACGGGAACTGATCCGCGAAGGGATTGAAGTATGGGCGCCAGGAATCCAAGGGCAACTATATGTGATGGAACTGACTTCATCACTAGTCGAGGAGATCAAATCTAAGCAGTTGAACGATTCTCTGATCCTTCGGTTATGTGACGAAGTAAAGAAAGGAAAAGCCCCAGGATTCGTAATACAAGATGATGGAGTTCTAAGATTTCAGAGTCGACTTTGCGTTCCCGATGATGATGAATTGAGACGGACTATTCTGAAGGAAGCTCACAACGCACCCTATTCTATTCACCCGGGCAGCAGTAAGATGTATAAGGATTTAAAACAAAATTTCTGGTGGGGGAAAATGAAGAAGGACGTAGCTAAGTACGTTTCGAAGTGTTTGACTTGTCAGCAGGTTAAGATTGAACATCAGCGACCTGCCGGAATGTTAAAGCCGCTTCCGATCCCTGAGTGGAAATGGGAGGATATCTCGATGGATTTCATCACCAGTATGCCAAGGACTAGCGCGGGAATGAACATGATTTGGGTTATAGTTGATCGACTAACCAAGTCGGCTCATTTCCTAGGAATTAAAGATACATGGGGACCCGAGAGATTGGCGCGAGTATTTATTGCGGAAATAGTCAGATTGCATGGGACGCCGAAGACCATTATTTCGGATCGAGATGCTCGCTTCGTGTCACATTTCTGGAAGGCAGTTCACAGGGCCTTGGGGACTGAGCTCAACTTTAGCACATCTTATCATCCCCAAACGGACGGTCAGTCCAAAAGGACTATACAAACAGTAGAAGACATGCTTAGAGCTTGTGCCTTAGATTGGTCGATTGATTGGGAAGTTCATTTGCCGTTGATTGAATTCACTTACAATAATAGTTGGCATGCTTCTATTAAGATGGCACCATTTGAAGCTTTGTACGGGAGAAGATTCCGATCACCCCTATGTTGGGATGATTCTTTGGATTTAATCGGGACGGAACCGGAATTGATAATTCAGACTCAAGAGAAGATAGCTTTGATTCGAGAAAGACTGTTGACTGCCCAGAGTCGACAAAAGTCTTATGCAGATGTACGTCGTCGCCCTCTAGAGTTCGACGTTGGGGAACATGTATTATTAAAGGTGTCTCCTACACGAGGGATTTTCCGTTTTGGGAAAAGGGTAAGCTAAGTCCGAGATATATCGGACCATTCGAGATCCTCAAGAGAGTTGGAGATTTAGCATACAGGTTGGCCTTACCGCCATCGCTGAGTCACGTTCACAATGTGTTTCACATATCCCAATTGCGGAAGTATGTACCAGATCCCAGTCATATCATTGAGTTCGATGAAATCGAGATAGCTAATGACGGCACCTTCGAGGAGAGACCAATCAAGATACTTGAGAGTCGGATCAAACAGTTGAGGAATAAACCAATACACTTGGTTAAAGTACAATGGTCGCGACACGGAGTTGAAGAGGCCACTTTGGAAACGGAGGACAGTATGAAGACTAGATATCCGGAGTTGTTTTCATCTTAAGTTTCGGGACGAAACTTCTTTTTAGGGAGGAAGGATGTAATACCCGAGATTTCTGTTATGTATTTAGAACTTGTGACATTGTAAATGTTGCACTTTGATCTGAGTATTATTCTCCGTATTTCATAATCCGATGTTGTTGAGCGTATGATTTCATGAATGTGATGTAAATTGTGATTCTGCGCATGTAGCGCACGCTATCGACTATGTGTAGCGTACTCTAAGTGGTTTCCATAGCGCACGCTGTGCATGACCTTAGCGCGCGCTATACGTAGTCAGCATGATTGAGACGTGTGGTAGGTGAGATCAGGCCGGGGATCCTTGTCGGATTGTGTCGGGATGAACCTGGACGGCTTTCGGGAAAAAGCCAAGTCAACGCGCTAGCGCACGCTACTCGCATGAGGATAGCGCACGCTATAGGCTGAGTACAGTGAAGTCAGTAAGCTTCGTATGGCCGTTAGCGCACACTATGGATAGGGGCTAGCGCGCGCTAATAACCATTTCCTATATATAGGACATCATACTTTTTCATCTTTCAGATATTTCCACTTTCCCAAATCCGAATTTTTGAGCTCATAGAGTTACTTCCTCCCTCCTCAAACCTCTCATATCATCCTCCTAGCTCGAGTTTGAAGATTGTAGATCATTGAGGATTGGTGTTCAAGCTCTCGGTGTTGGATTTTCTTCAAGTTCCTTCGTGTCCTTCGCTACTTTGAGGTAGGTGATTCTTCGCCAATATTAGTAGTATTCTGAAGGATGTTTGATCATGCTTATCTTAGTCAGTTAATTCGTTAATAGTCGAATCATCACGTGTTAGAAGGATATTTTGACGTTTTGGCACTTATTCTTCGTATAAACCTTTGAACCTTTTTAGTATATGGACTCCTAAACATTTTCAAACCGATTTGTGATCAGTATATGGAGATTTTCAAGTTCTTATGCGTTTATATAAAGGGATCATACATTCTGGGACATATAACGGATTGAACTTAGGATATCCCTTGAAGATCTAAGATGAATTATGGTGTTGTGATGATTATACGTATCTTTGTATCTCATAGTCATTTAGTACGTATAGAACTTTCACAAACCTTATTAGCATGATATGCTCGGGGATGACTTGTATTATCACCATAGAATTCATGAGTTCATCACCATTAGAACAAGTTTTCTGCCAGTAGTAATTTGCCATGCACGGTTAGCGCACGCTAACATACGTAAGTTAACGTGCGCTATCGGGAATAAGTTAACGCACACTACGTTTGGTACGTGACGTACGCTATGTTATCAGTCGAGTCAGTCGGCAGATCAGAGAGAACTGTCAGTCCACGGCTAGCGTACGCTAGACTTAGACGATAGCGTACGCTAACAGGCAGTCTTAGCGCACGCTACGTAGAGTACGTAGCATACGCTAAGTGGTTCAGGCAGATTGCATATTCTGAGCTTTTGGCCGTAGACCGAATTGTTAGGCAATCGTTCGACTTGAGATGATTTGTATATCATTTCTTTTGTTAAGGTTCGAGCTTGATACGTTGATTGAAGGAGGTGGCCTTCGAGTGTGTTGAGATCATTGAAGTGTTTCGTTCTTGCCATCTTCGAGGCAAGTATCGTAATGTGTTAAAATTGGTATTTTGAGCATGTTTGTGGTTTATTCATGTTGTTGAACATGGAATTTATTTTGTTGAATTGTCATGATATTAGTTATCTAGTGTTTGTATGTTCATGTTGATGGACATAATGATTTGGCATATATGTATGCATGAGTTGTGTTTGTGTACGTTGTACGATCTATGCTGAGGGCGCTGGATCGGATGTCCACCTCGTGTTGGTCCGACGGGATCATATTGGGATCTAGGCTGAGGGCGCTGGATCATTGGACGGGTTATTTCCACCTCGTGTTGGTCCGACGGGATCATCTTGGGATCTATGCTGAGGGCGCTGGATCATTGGAATGCCCTTGCTGTGTTAATGGAATCTTGTGGATTCGCATTGTCGGATTCCGGTAGCGGAAGTCCGTGTAGTGTATCTTGTTATGTATTGTTGATGCATATTCGATTTGTTTAATATAATACTTGTACTAGCATCGTTTTGCTAACCCCTTCGGGGGTGGACATTTGTTTTGATGTTCAGGTAGCCGAGGAGCGGGGAAACAGCCACAGTACCGATGTGACGACGAAGGGGTTCAGTGATGTTTGTCGTTGCTTTTGATTGTCTTCTTGATTCATTTTCAGTACTTGAGTACGAATGTCTTATTAATATCTTTTCGATATGGTTGTATTAATTACTCGTTGAACCAGTTGAATCGGTTTTGTAAACTTGATTTTCCGTGGTATTGATGTCTTATATTTATATTTCTTTTATTAGCATTGTAAATCCTTTCTAAAAGGGTTTACGGCGCTGTAATTATTCTGAATATCTCGGGGTGTTACAGAAATCATCACCAACAACCACCTCCTCAACATCAAAATTTGCAACAACCATATCAAAGACCAAACCAATTCCAAGGGTCATCCTCAAACCAACTGGGAAAACCCTCATTAGAAGAAATACTTCAGTCATTCATCCAAAACTCGGATCGAAGATTTGAAGCAATGGAAGCATCAGTAAAATGAGTCAAAACTCAAGTTGGGCAAGTAGCAAATCAACTGCAAAATAACCAGAAAGGGAGGTTACCAAGTCGACCCGAACAAGCTAAAGCTATCACCATGCTGAGAACTGGTATGATTTATAACAATCGAGTTGATTCCCTTTCTAATGATGATATTTCAATTATTGTAGGAAATGAGGACGAACACAAGGAATCAAATGAAAATTCTAAAGAAGAAGTCCTCGCCCCAACACTCCACAAAGCTACAAATCCATACCAACCCCCAATACCTTTTCCAAGCCGACAAAAAAATGAAAAACTTGATAAGTAATTTCTCAAATTTTTTGATATGCTGTCCAAAGTAAATGTAAACCTTCCTTTATTGGAAGTAATAAAAAGTGTCCCAGCATACAGAAAATTTTTCAAAGAATTACTTAAGGATAAAAAGAAGTTTGGATATAGAGAAAAAATCATTGTCTCGGAGGTTATGTCTGCATTGCTCCAACAACGATTACCTCCCAAGCAAAGTGATTCAGGTACTTCATAATAAATATCGCTATGGGAAACGGTAAGAAAACCACTGGTATGCTTGATCTCGGAGCAGGTATAAATTTAATGCCATTATATATTTTTGAGAAACTTGATCTTGGTGAACTTAGCCCAACTAAGATATATTTATAATTAGCCGATAGATCACTTTGTTATCCTATTGGAATTATCGAAGATATTTTGGTAGACATAGAGGGGCTTATTATTCCAGCAGATTTTGTTGTCTTAGAAATGGGACCATGTCTAGAAAATGGAAAAGATCATTCAATTTTATTGGGAAGACCTTTCATGGCTACCGCTGAAACAATAATTGATGTTAAAAGAGGGAAATTAACTATGAGTGTGTTAAATGAAACCGTGACATTTTCTCTGTTTGATTCACCCCCTCTTCCCACTACGCCATAAGTGCTCATATGCAATGCTTTTTGTAAAGCGTTGCAACCATAGCGTTGCAATAGCTCTCGCACTTGTGGTCTTCTGCAACACTAGTCAAAAAGTATTGCATTAGACATGAATGTAGTGTTGCTTGAGAATAATGCTGTTGCAACGTGCAACAACAATTAAAAGTGTTGCATTTAACTTAATAATAATAAAATTATTAAAATTAAATATATTATTAAAAAATACACAAGAACTTTTAAATTTTGATCTATTTCATACTTCAAAATGAGATAAATAATTTATTATAGATTTTAACATTTATTATGAATATATTATGTAAATAAATATATATTTTTTAATTTAAATTTTAATTTAAAACTTTATAATTAAAATTATATTAATTAACTAAACAAATAATTATATAGATATAAATATATATTTTTATATAATAATACATGTAACTTATAGTTTTTCCCCCTTAACAGATCTAGAACTTCCCTCTCCTTCAACAAAAAAAAAAAGAATAAAAAACAAAACTTCCCTCCTAAACAAATTTTTTTCCTAGTACACTTCCGTGTCCCGTTTACCCCCCTTTACTCACTCACCCCCAAACCCACCCCACTGTCCCGTTTCAGACTCTTAACACTTCCAGACACTAAACACTTCAATTAGGGCTTCGATTTTCCCCTTCCAGCTCTGATTTTTTTATACTGACTGACAGCAGAGCAGCCGCCGAACAACACAGTACTCTCCGCTGCTCGATCCGAAACCCTAGCCATGTCGCTGGTCACAAATGAGGAGTTCCAGCACATTCTGCGTGTGCAGAACACAAACGTGGACGAAAAACAGAAGACCATATTCGCTCTGACCTCTATCAAGGGTATTGGCCGGCGTTTCGCCAACATAGTCTGTAAGAAAGCCGACATTGACATGAACAAGAGGGCTGGTGAACTCTCTGCTGCTTAAATCGACAGCTTGATGGTAATTGTGGCAAATTCTCACCAGTTCAAAATCCCTGACTGGTTTCTGAACAGAAAGAAGGATTACAAGGATGGCAAGTATGCTCAAGTGACATCCAATGCTCTCGACATGAAGCTCAGGGATGATCTTGAGCAATTGAAGAAAATCAGGAATCACTGTGGTCTGCGTCACTATTAGGGCCTTCGAGTGCGTGGACAGCACACCAAGACTACAGGTCGTAGGGGAAAGACTGTTGGTGTCTCCAAGAAGCGTTGATCCTTTTTTTTTATTACGTTTTCATAATTTTATTTGGTTTCAGGGCTGAGTTCTGTTATCCTTTTTATTTTGAATTTTTTGAAGTTTTGGACTCCATTACAAATTTTATCATGGTTCTTTTAGACAAAAAAAAGCTCTGATTTGCCCCTTCCAGCTCCGACTTGCACCTTCGATTAGGGTTTGTATTGGTAATTGATGAACACTCACTTTGATTAGGCTTTGATTTGTAGCTTCAGTTCGTATTTGTTAAACACCCACTTCGATTAGGGCTTTGATTTGTAGCTTCGAGCCTCGAATTAGTAATTGGTGAACAACCACTTCGATTAAGGTACTTATTTTGTATTTGCTTTTGTTTCTTGTTTTCAGATATATTTCATGGTATTTTTACATTGCATGGTATTTGATTGAGATATATTACATGGTATCTGTTTTGATTTACATTTACATGGTAGTAAATTTTCTGATCAGATTGAGCCATTGAGGGAAGGTGTATGATACTTCTTGGTGTCGCCTGTTGTAGTAAGTAATTCCATATACTTTACCTCCTAAGTTAGTGGTTATTCCTCACACAATAGTAATATGTAATTGGGTGTAAACCATATATAATCTTGACAGTTTTTTATTGTGGTTTATCTCTATATGCTATGTCAACTGTTTTATGCTTGGTCATGCTTTTTTTTCTTATTTATTTTTATCATTATCTTTGTCTCACTCCCCATCTTAGTTTTCATTGTGAGTATACATTGACCAGACATGCAGTTATAATTAACTATTTGTTGGTGTGAATTTTGTAATGCTAGCCACCAATACGTGGGTGTTACCAAGTGTTAGAGGTGATGGGCCAGAACCAAGAGAAGGGCATAATGCAGCACTTATCGGTAAAAGGCTGTTCATATTTGGTGGATGTGGCAAATCTGCGAATAGCGAGAACTACTATGATGATCTTTACATATTAGATACCGGTATGCAGTTTGTACTCTGCCTCCTAAAGTCACCTTTAGTTTTTGATAAGTGAATATTTATCGCCAAGGACATTGTACTATGGTTTTGTTGGCAGTTAAAGCTTTTGCTAACATTGATTTGAAATTGCTTATGAATCTGTTATTAGAGATGAAATCCTTGACTTTAAATCCATCAACCCGAATGAAGCCATAAAGACTTGGCGTGAAATAAAACGTAAATTTGAAAAAGAAATGTGTTGAGGCACTGTCTTCCTTTATATGCAGAGACATTCTCATGGCAACATGTATGTAATACCCCCCAAATCGACCGAGAATATTACAGCGTCGTGGGCCCCATACCGGAACCCACCAGGCTAAAACCAATTTAAAAAATGACGTTAAACGCCCAAAAGGCCGATGACAGTAGTATTTTCCAAAACTCACAACATCATTTGACAAACCGTCATAAAACGATCAAGGCCAAATTGCCAAAAACTCGATAGTTCAAAATGTACGTTAAGCCGCCACTTAAACGTACCAAAAGATAATTTTAGGAAAAAGAGTTTGACGAAATAACTCAAGTCGCAAGATGCCAAAAGGCCCTTTGAAAGTACACACACACGCAGCGGATAAAAACACAGTTCAAAGAATACCGAAAGCCATTTTAAAATATACACACGCAGCGGATAAAAATGTAATTAAATACATTTGCAGCGGAATTATAAAAGTCAGAATAGAATACACAAATCCCAATGAACGTGCCATAGCCAGTATCACCGGAAAGCTCATCCCTTCACGACCGCTACTATCTCGAACTCCGAGTACCTAAAAGATAAAGCCCACGACGGGGTCAGTGATAAGTGGTAATTTTACCACATTTTTCTAGGATTTTATACTAGGTTTTTATCTCGTTTCGTGATTAATGTGCTCGTATTTGGCTTATTTATGATTAGTCGAGCCGTATTATGCGTTTGGGTTGGTTTTAGTGTGTTTGCAGGTTTTTAGAGCCAAAAGGACCCAAAACGAGACAAAGGACCGAGAGTCGAGTCAAACGGACGGAAGAAACGGATTTTTGCAAAAGTCAGACCACCTATCGGGCCAGCCTATCGGCCGATAGGTGCGTCCGACAGGTGTTCCGAGCCCTATCGAGTGAAGTCGACCGACGAACCAACTATCGGGCCAGCCTATCGGCCGATAGGTGCGTCCGATAGGCTGCTCTGCGGGTTCTCGAATTTTGACGGATTGTGACTCTTTTGGATAGATTTTGTTTCCTAGATTAGTTCCAATCGGGAATTTAACTCCCATAGGCTATATAGACCTCCTTCTAGACCTAGTTTGAGGATCTTGATCATCTTTATCACTTTTTTATCATCTTTTATCATCCTTTATCATTTTTTGCACACTTTGACATTTTTGGGCAAGATTTATTCCTTGGAGACGAGAACTTTTTGGGAAAGCAGCAATTATTATTGTTTTTCTACTTTTTCGGAGATTGAAGACTCAGAGTTCATCCGGAAGGGTTGTAATCTCTCTTTTCATATTAATAATATGCATTCTCCATCTATTTCTTGTTTAATTTCAATTATGTCTGGCTAAATCCATTGATTGATTCTAGGGTTAGTAATTTTAATTGATGTTCACATGATGTTCCTTTGATTACCTTTTTACCTTTTATCCTAAGCTTGTGATCAAGATGTGTTAAATCTCATGCTAGATTAAAGGGCCCTTAATCGATGCATGTTAGCTAATTAATTTTGCCCGGAAGGATTAATTAATTAGTGGAAATACTTGATGCACAATATGATTTGTTCTTAAGACCTAAGTGGAGTAAGATAAATCATAGATAAATAAGTTGACGCTTTTTAAGTGATTTAAATTCTTTGAGCCTTGCCAGGGAAAAGGGTTTAAATTAACTATCTTTCTAGGTTGCCTTGATCGGAATTCTAGATCGGCCGAGTGATTATTTCTAGGATTGAATTAAAATTTGGGGAAAAGGAATCAAGTGAATGGATTGTGTGAACTCAATTAGATGATACTACCCTAGGATCAATTAGTTTTCAACTTGTGATTTTATCTTGCTAATTTGCTTTATTTGCTTGATTTAGATAATTCATCTTTTATTTAATTTTTATTTTTCGATTTTTAAATTTAGATAATTAGAAACAAACCAAATTTTCGGATTCCTAAATAGCAGTCAAATTTTGAGTAGAGTTACTTCCTTTATTTTCGACATATCAATTCCCTTGGGTTCGACACCTTGGAAATACTTCGAGGTTTTACAAATTTTAAAATTGATCGGATTTGAAAACCATACTACGCGAATTTTCTAGCGATCAATTTTTGGCGCCGTTGCCGGGGAATTGATAGAAAACTTAAAGGGATAATTCGAAAAAGAAGAGATTGTTACTTTAGGTTGTATACTATTATTATTAATATTCGATCTCGTTTCCTCACATCTTGTTTTCTCTTCCTTGTAGGCGGTGCATGATCACAAGATCCCAAGGAAAGGACTTATTTCCTTTGGATCCGGAAATCGAGAAGTCTTTGAGGAGGAAGAAGCAAGAAGCGAGAACCGAGACTATTTCTATACCTATCGTTGATACCATGGCCGGCATTGTGGACCCACCACGAGAACTCGCTCGTCCCGAGAAAATCCCTTTGAATGCCCGCTTTCGACCTAAGCTGGACGATTATCAAGCAGGAGGTTGGGGAAAGATTGATGCCAACAACTTCGAGCTTAAGCCGTCCCTCATCGCTACGGTGAAGTCTCAAACATACGGAGGAGGAGTTAATGAAGATCCAAACGCTCATCTTGAGTCGTTTTTGGACATATGTGCCACCATCAAGCAAAATGGAGTGCCTTCGGATGTCATTAAGCTCAGCCTATTCCGGTTCTCCTTAGAAGACGATGCGCTAGATTGGTACAAGAGCCTAGATCGGAAGGAAATTGGTACTTGGAGAGAGATGACTCAGCTGTTCTTAGCACAGTTCTATCCTCCCTCGAAGGTGCAAAAACAAATCAACGATATCTTGCAATTCGAGCAATATGAGGATGAATACTTATACGAGGCATGGATCCGATTTAAGAAGCTACTTCGCAAATGCCCACAGCATGGAATTGACAAGGAGGAAATCTACATTCGGTTTTATCGGGGTTTGACGAGGAAGGCTAGAAGAGAGTTGGACTATTCCTCGAAAGGGGGATTTCTTGCTAACGATTATGAAGAGGCCAAGAATCTCATCGAGCTAGCGGTCAACAATGATTACGAGGAGGTGACCGATAGGAAGATGACGAAGAAAGGTCCCATCCGTGACGAGGATGCCTACGGTGATTTGAAGGCGAAATTTGAAAGACAACAAAAAGAGCTTGAGATGCTAAGAAAGAAGACTTTGGGAGTCAATGCGGTTTTGAAGAGCTAAACGAGCCTATTGCAATTGAGGAGGATGTAAATTACGTGCAAGGAGGAAACTTCGGCAAGGGGGAAATAGGGGAACTATTATCCGAACAATCGAAACCACCCTAATTTCTCCTATGCCAACCCGAACAATGCTCTTCAGCCACCACCGGATTTAACGTGAAAACGGGGTTATTCAAGAGCCGATTGCTAAGACACCGATGGAAGAGATGTTGGAGCGGTTAGAGGCGAGTCAAAAAGATTTTATTTATAAAGCATAAGAGGTTCGGGGCTCTCGAGCATAGTGTGACATCTATTGGAAACTCAGTGATAGCCTTGACAAAGCAGATGTCGATGGTGGAGACCCAAATGGGTCAAATGGCGAACGCCCAAGCCGGAATTCATAAGCCGGGCCATTTTCCGAGCAGTACCGAGACCAACCCGAAGACGCAACAATGCAACGCAATCGAGATTCGGAGTGGGACAAGGTACAGTAATCATGGGGCTGAAGTTGAGAAATCTGGAAACGAGGATGTACTAGAAACGGGAGCCGAGAACGAGAAGGCAGATGAAACACAGCAGGCCTCTCTGCCAAGACTATCGGCCGATAGGCCCACCCGATACCCAGACAGAATTCCAGCAATTGAGCCTATCGACCCCCCTATCGGTCGAAAGGCTCCTTTAGGTTCGAATGTGAAGGATTTTGAGGTAAAAACTCCATTTCCACAGCGATTGGCCAAGTCGAGATATGATGAAAAGCTTCAACGGTTTATCGACATGTTTCAAAAGGTGAATATCAACATTCCACTTCTAGACGCTTTGAGAGACATGCCGGGGTACGTTAAATTCTTGAAAGACGCTGTGGCAAGCAAGAGGAAGTTGGCGAAGTTTGAAACAATAAATTTGACAGAGGAGTGTAGCGCTATCATTCAAAACAAGCTCCCGCTCAAGCAGAAGGATCCGGGACGTTTTACTTTTACATGCATGATTGGCGACCAAACATTCCTTAATGTGTTGTGTGATCTCGGGGCAAGCATCAATCTTATGCCTCTATCCATCTTTAAGAGGTTGAAGATTGGAGAGATGAATCCGACTACTATTTCTCTACTCATGGCGGACCGGTCGATCTCTTATCCGAGGGGAGTTGTGGAGGATGTGTTCGTAAGAGTCCAACACTTAGTCTTCCCGGCCGATTTCGTAGTTCTTGATATGCCCGAGGACGAGAATCAACCATTGATCTTTGGGAGACCGTTTCTAGCGAC
This sequence comes from Orobanche coerulescens, assembly GCA_033398695.1. Classification (NCBI taxonomy): domain Eukaryota; kingdom Viridiplantae; phylum Streptophyta; class Magnoliopsida; order Lamiales; family Orobanchaceae; genus Orobanche; species Orobanche coerulescens. Next base: position 137,871,156 of record CM065814.1, on the reverse strand, counting down.
GGGGAGAGCACTTATCGACGTCCAAGAGGGTGATCTTACCTTCCGGGTTAATGATCAAAATCTGAAAATTTCCATCTATGACGCGATGAAGAAGCCCGAGGATGCGCCCGAGGAATGTTATAAAATTGAGTCTATTATGCCGCCCCCGACCGACTTGTTGGAGCATTGCATTTCACAATCCATTTACTCACATTCCGATGTTGAAGAAATTTACGAGGATTTGCCAAAGTATGTTCGAATGTTGGAGGCGAACGAGTTTCGATCTAATGAGAGGGACGTATGCTATCTTGATGTCAACAAACCCGTTCAAGGGGGAGTTGTCGCTGAAGACCCGGAATGAATGAGGTATCGTCTAGCTAAAGACGTTAAACGTAGCACTTGTTGGGAGGTAACCCAACGTATGTATATTAGTTCGTTTTATTCGTTTGTTTTCGATTTTTCGTTTGCGTGATTTTTGTAGTTTCTAGTTTCGTAGTAGCTTTGTTAGTTTTGTTTAGTTCTAATCCATGCACGCCGAGTTTTGGATACTTGCAGGTCTTTAATCGCCATATCCAAGCGAAAACGGGACCAAGTTTGCGAAATAGAAAAAGTTGAAATTTTTTTTTTTGAGACAGGCGAGCCTATCGGGCGAGCCTATCGGCCGATAGGCCCGGCCGATAGGCTGAGGAAAATTAAAAAAAAATTAAATGTTACAAGCAGTGATCGATAGGCGGACCCTATCGACCGATAGGTCCCGCTCGATAATCAGGTACGTAAGTTTCTGGAGTGCCTATCAGCCCAGCCTATCGGCCGATAGGCCAGCCCGATAGGACATACCCGGTCCAGTATCCGCTCCGACCCGGTTGAGTAATAACCCCTTTTAAACACCTTAACCACCCGTTTTTCTCACACACACACACATATCGGCCGATAAAAACACAAAGGGGCGATTTTCTCTATTGTTCTTCCTTACAGATTCGATCAAGGTACTTAATTTCGACACTTAATCCTCTTGTTTTTCAATTCTATACATGTTTTGAAGCACTTTGACGGATTCTTTTTGGAGTTTTGTTGAATTTCGAATTGGGGATCCTCTTTTTGGGGGCTTTTGTTAGACTTTGATGTTCTTTGAATTTTATGCCCGATTGTTGATAGAATCTTGATGGAAACATGTTATCTATGCTTGATTGTTCATGGGTACTTCGAATTGGGGGAATAATTGATGAAATTGAACGAATTTTGAAAAAAAAAACCCCCCCAAATTGGAAGAACCCTAATTTCGAATTTGTTGAAATTGGGTAAATTTGTTGAATTGAATTGTTCATTGGGATTGATATGAGTTGAATTGTTGATGATGATTCGAATTTTGAATGAATTAGATTGGATTGGAGAGAATTTGTCCTAATATGATCGTAGTGTGTTGTTTTGTTATTGTGGGTTGTGATTTTGATCCTTTGAATATGAAATGGGGGAGTCGAAGTTTGGGGGAGGTTGTGTGATTTGTTGATCGTAGTATATGGCTGTCGGGTCTATGATTTTGATGTTTATTGGACATTATAGGGCTCTTAGTTGATATTGTGGGATTATTGGATTATGTCGACACTCGTTGAATGTTTGCATTATGAGTTGCTTATTGGATATTGATTGGATGGTTGTTTTGTAGGAACTTTGAAATGGCTGGAAATCAAAGCAAGAAGTCGAAGCCGTATAAGGCCGGAAAGTCTAAGGCAACCACAGAGAAGGAAAGGGAGCTCTCGGCCGACAAACCCGCCATTTCCGCCGCAGTGATCAGGTACTCCGTTAACAAAGCCACTCCTTTCTCTTTTCAAACTTATTCCTCCTTTGGGATGCGAAATAAGTTTTTGGGGGGGGGGGGGGGGTGAAGTGCGGCTTTGTTAATTTCGGCATGTGTGAGTACCTTGTATGCCTTGTATCACTATTTGCTTGTGTTGGTGCCCGTTGTTTTTATTTGTGCTTCTCATATTAGTGTTGCGTGGATTTGGCTTTTGTTGCTTAGTTTTTAGATTTTTATGTACATTTTCGTTTGGTGTGTTTGCTAGTTTCTATTTTTTTAGGTCGTAGTAGTTTTTTTTTTAGATTTCATGTTTGCTTTTATTTGCTTTTCGTTGTTGGCTTTGATGCCTTGCTTGTCTTAGTTTTTCTTTATTCGTGAATTTTTCGTGCTTCTATTTGTGTGATACCGATGTTACGACACTGTTTTCTCTACGGAAAAGCGGTCGAGTTTTAGTCGAGTTGTAGTCGATTATTTCGGTTTGCATAGTATTCATTTAGGTCCAAAATTTTTCGTGATTGTAGAGGTCTTGGCGAGATAAGAGACGATACATACTTGTTTTAAAATCACCGTCAATACGTTTGGTTACATCTTAGGATAGTGAGTCGTCTTGTTTCTTTAGTCGTGTTGGCACTTAGATTGAGTTTAGAGTCGGTCAGTTTTCCCAAAAGTCGAGATAAGGTTGTTCTATGAAGGGAAGTCTAGTAGCAGGGGCATTCGCGTGACCCGTTGTTTACCCTCGCGTAAAACGACGACTCTGATTAGACTAGTGATTTAGATATTTCACATGTGCCAATGATAGGAAACCTAGTAACCGGGGTATTCGCGTGACCATTGTTTACTCTCGCGCAAAACGGCGACCTTGATTCGGACATGCGGAAATTATATATTCGAGTTGTTTCTCCATTGTAGACGGGAACTTAGTAACTAGAAGCATCCATGTGCCCCATGAGTGTCTTTTACGTCAAACGGTTTCCTAATACATGAGAATGGAAGTTCCACCTAGGATTACCCGATGAAACATCCGAGATCCTAACCTAGTGGTCAACTCGAATCAAATTCTTGAACATATATATAAGGGAATCTTGTCAGAGGTTTGTTTGTTATGAAACTCGTGAAAATTGTGCCACTAGGCGTATGTAGCAGGACGAACTAGCTTGTTTATTTTAGCCTTTCATATTGTGGTCGATTTGACTCACGTTTTGTTAATCTTTGGTGGATTTTCTTCATGAGCGAATGATTAGGGTGAACTTGACTACTTTGCGGAATCATTATTCGAGTGCGGCTCGCTTTTACGACACTCGGATTATTTAGAGAATTACAGGATAGTATTGATTAGGTTGAACACTATGAGTACTTGCGATGATTCACGACATTTTTTTCTTTTCTTTTTGTTGTTGGGACGAACAATGCTCAAGTTTGGGGGTTTGATAAGTGGTAATTTTACCACATTTTTCTAGGATTTTATACTAGGTTTTTATCTCGTTTCGTGATTAATGTGCTCGTATTTGGCTTATTTATGATTAGTCGAGCCGTATTACGCGTTTGGGTTGGTTTTAGTGTGTTTGCGGGTTTTAGAGCCAAAAGGACCCAAAAGCGAGACAAAGGACCGAGAGTCGAGTCAAACGGACGGAAGAAGCGGATTTTGCAAAAGTCGGACCACCTATCGGGCCGGCTATCGGCCGATAGGTGCGTCCGACAGTGTTCGAGCCCTATCGAGTGAAGTCGACCGGCGAACCAACTATCGGGCGACTATCGGCCGATAGGTGCGTCGATAGTATTGCTCTGCAGGTTCTCGAATTTTGACGGATTGTGACTCTTTTGGATAGATTTTGTTTCCTAGATTAGTTCCAATCGGGAATTTAACTCCCATAGGCTATATAGACCTCCTTCTAGACCTAGTTTGAGGATCTTGATCATCTTTATCACTTTTTTATCATCTTTTATCATCCTTTATCATTTTTTGCACACTTTGACATTTTTGGGCAAGATTTATTCCTTGGAGACGAGAACTTTTTGGGAAAGCAGCAATTATTATTGTTTTACTACTTTTTCGGAGATTGAAGACTCAGAGTTCATCCGGAAGGGTTGTAATCTCTCTTTTCATATTAATAATATGCATTCTCCATCTATTTCTTGTTTAATTTCAATTATGTCTGGCTAAATCCATTGATTGATTCTAGGGTTAGTAATTTTAATTGATGTTCACATGATGTTCCTTTGATTACCTTTTTACCTTTCATCCTAGGCTTGTGATCAAGATGTGTTAAATCTCATGCTAGATTAAAGGGCCCTTAATCGATGCATGTTAGCTAATTAATTTTGCCCGGAAGGATTAATTAATTAGTGGAAATACTTGATGCACAATATGATTTGTTCTTAAGACCTAAGTGGAGTAAGATAAATCATAGATAAATAAGTTGACGCTTTTTAAGTGATTTAAATTCTTTGAGCCTTGCCAGGGAAAAGGGTTTAAATTAACTATATTTCTAGGTTGCCTTGATCGGAATTCTAGATCGGCCGAGTGATTATTTCTAGGATTGAATTAAAATTTGGGGAAAAGGAATCAAGTGAATGGATTGTGTGAACTCAATTAGATGATACTACCCTAGGATCAATTAGTTTTCAACTTGTGATTTTATCTTGCTAATTTGCTTTATTTGCTTGATTTAGATAATTCATCTTTTATTTAATTTTTATTTTTCGATTTTTAAAGTTAGATAATTAGAAACAAACCAAATTTTCGGATTCCTAAATAGCAGTCAAATTTTCAGTAGAGTTACTTCCTTTATTTTCGACATATCAATTCCCTTGGGTTCGACACCTTGGAAATACTTCGAGGTTTTACAAATTTTAAAATTGATCGGATTTGAAAACCATACTACGCGAATTTTCTAGCGATCAGTCAGTCATAATACTCAACAAAGATTACGATCACATCACAAAAACAATTACATATCAATGTAATATACAGAGTAAGAACATTTCCCACGTAACCTTACCGAAGTAACCCTACCAACCTGTCACAATCCATAGCAGATCGATTCTTACCATAATCCACACCTCGTGTCCTTAAATGATGAATGAATTCAAAAGTATCCACCTGTACCGTATCCGAAATGATACCAAAATTCCCAAACTTAAACTTATTTCGAATATAGAATAATCTGACCAAACTCGATTTTGCCGGTTGGGTCGCACAATCGGCTCCCAATCCTAATAAAACCGATATCACACTTCACATCTGTAAATCAACTATCCTGAGACAATGACTGGTCCTGGATATCAATACAAAGCATAGATGCTCACAACATGCTCAACAATGCATATGACAATAGCACATAAACTCCCAAGGCAGCAGCCGAGAATCACGGAAGTATCTACTCAGGAATACTCCGGACAATATCACATAAACTCCCAAGGCAGCAGCCAAAGGTCACGGAAGTATCTACTCAGGAATACTTCGGACAATATCACATAAACTCCCAAGGCAGCAGCCAAGGGTCATGGAAGTATCTACTCAGGAATACTCCGGACAATATCACATAACATAAAAAACAATGGTACACACTCACCATATGAGATATCAACACACACATGCAATAATGCAACAGGGTGATTATTATTATAATCTAACAATATTAATTTACCTCAGGTCGGAGGCGCTAACCTTCCCACGGCCAACATCCCTGAATGAATTCACGGTTGTTCGAATAATCCAAAATGAAATACAGTCCGTTACTAATACCAAATCACCATCTCGAGTTCAACATCGGCAGGATAACTAGCCTTGATATCTAACTTATCATATAATAGACCAATCATAATTCACGTTCCCATTTCCACTAGACATCCTTAAAATCATATACATTACGATTTATCTCAGTCCAATCATAATATACGTACAATCATTCCGACAATCCATATTCCACGATACCATTGCTATATGAATCATAAATGAATGAAAACGAAATCATTTATTAACATTATGAACTGAGCAATCATAACTTGCCTTGATACCGATACGATGAAGTTGTTACTAGTCCCGTCGTCTTCATCCACAAGCTCCGTAGCCCCGACTCACCCGCAGCACAACGGTTAACACCAACGACCACTAAACGCAACCTAATGCAATAATCAATTAATGATACGTTCAATAACAATCAACAACCGAAATGACCAACCAATCACACTCGACAGTTCAACGGTATCTTGATCATATGAAACCAAACCATGTCAACTCTTAACAATACGAATACAAGCCGAAATTCGATATTCAATAGCCCTAACAATGTCTTCAACATATAGTTCATATAACCGCAAGAATCGTAACAACAAGACCATAATCATATTCATACGAATCCTTCTTCAACGATAACATCAAATCCGAATTCAATGAGGGGATTATCCAACATACCTCTAGAAGATGAGAAAGTAATCACTTGTTTTGAATAACACGGTGCGAAGAAATCGACGAAAGGAAAGGGTACCGATTCAACCTCCTTCAAAAGTTCATTCCTAAATCACAATAATATCAATTCAATCACCATTCATACGAAAACGTATAGAATTTCTCAAGTTCTACTCATTGAGGCATTTCATCGAACACTTTGAAGGCATAATCCAATTTAATCGTTTAACGAAGAAATACTCGAATTTGTTCCACAAAACTTCAAGAGTATTGAATGATTACGAGTATACAATCAAGTTCTATCAATAATCTGAATCAAAACGAATCAAATCAGACAAAACACCAAGAAACCTCAAGAACATCCAAAAACCAAAAGTTCATGTGTTCTTACCTTTGATCCGTGTGGAAGATGATGTTAATCCATGAATCAAACTTCCAAAACATGTTGTTCTTACTCAAATCAATCCATATATGGTAAAAAATCTCGGAAGGAACGAAGAAAAATGAAAAATGCCCAAGATGACTCGGTCCAGGCCTTATATAGGCGGGACCTGTCGGTACCTTACGGCCGTAACCGGCCGTGGCTTACGTACGTAACCGTCCGTGGCCTACCCTCCTGTCCATTTTGGCCGACACCCTTACGTACGTAACCGGTAGCTGCTTACGTATGGAACGGGCCCTTATGGCCGTAACCGGCCTCAACCTTACGTACGTTATCGGCCAGTCCTTACCCCCAGCGAGTTACTGTCGACCGTGATCAACCATCCCTGCGAGTCACTGCCGACCATGCTCGGCCACTGTAGGTCCTCTCGGCCATGACTCGGTCAGCCGCCCCGTAACATACGTAACACTTATTCCGTTGCGTACGTAATACGTACGTTGACTTGCTACAGTAATATACTCGTATTACGTACGTAATACACCCTGTATAACATACGTAACTCCATCCATTGACTCACCTGTCCACATCCGCGCTGAAATCCGCCGACACCGGGCCCAACTGTCCGCGTAACGTACGTAAAACGTAGAATTTAGCGTACGTAAGTCCTTGACGCTAACGTACGTAATGGCCTTCGATACTTGGTCAAAATCCAACTGTTCCGGTCCGTCTCGACATACCGGATACGAACATACGGCACACTAGATACACATATACTCAACCCAAAAATATCCTCATACGGTACGTCTGATGCACGATATCCTCAATCACAACTATCGACCTGTAATATCCGTACTTTCTATTTTTAGAAATTTCTATTATTAGTGTATGGTCGTTTCGGACGACTCGCTTGTTACTGTTTTGAAATTCTGAACCTATTTTGTTCTTAGAATTTTTCTGTTTGGACGAGTTTCGAGGATGTTTTTACGTAATTTTATCTTGAATTATATCTTGTCGCATGTACGTTCGATTCTCGTAAAACTCGTTCGTTTTCGTTGTTTCTTGGTTTGTATAAGTTCGTATGGTTGAGTTAGTCATGTTGAGACTTACGGTTTGTTAATCCGTCGTCATATCGTGATTTTCGGGCACTTGGGCCATTTTTGTAATTTCCTATATGTTTGGGAATTTCACTTTCTTTGTCGCATTATGGACTCTCCGGTGGTCGTAGTTGTATTTTCTTTCAACACTTAGCTCCGTTGTCTCGAATATTCCGTGTTTATGTTTCTGGATTCTTGTAACACCCCCAATCCACTCAGGGATATTACACGCCGTAGACCCTCTCCTCGAGGATCTACTAGGCTGATAACTAAAATCAAACACCTAAACATCGCCTTTAAGGCTAAAATGACTCAGTAGACCGACTTGGTCTTTCAATAATTACATACAACTCAAATACAACTCATGCCCACGCAGGGGTCAAAACACAACCACACCCGTACAACGGGAAAAATATAGCAGCGGAAAATAAAGTACAACTGAACCAATACACGATGTACGGTTCCTCATGTGATTAGTATCGATCATCTTTCATCATCCTTCGTTCCGACCCTGTGTTATGATCCAAAACCTGAATGCAACAACAGACATCCACCCCCCGAATACTCGGGGGTTAGCAAAACTCCACTGTTTTGCTAGTGCAAGAACAAAGTGCAAATACGAGCCATACAATTCACATTCCACGAACGATAATAATTCAGAATCCTCAAAGGTTAAAATAGAACAAGATGAACACTTCCCGAGGCGAGAGTTTGAGTAAAGACTTCCCAAAATTTCAAGATCAAAATATCAAGGGAAACAATTTATAAAATGATTTGAAATACCATCGGGAGTTTTAATAGAAAACGATTTAGGATTATCATATCCTACTTTTCAAAAACCCAAAAGACAAAAAGGGGTCACCGCCCCAAAGGTTTACTTTCCGAAAAATGACCTTTACCAAACCGTTGGGATTTTAGCCTCAAATACGTAAAATGACTTTTACAAAACCATTGGGATTTTAGCCCCAAATCTCATCAACTGACAGTACACGAGAACGACAACAAGGTTCGTCTTCCAACGTCAAAATCCATAATTAAAGGATTTAACACAAACAACAAAATACTCTAGAGCCATCCTAGCCAAGTAGGCCAAACGAACAACTTACCTCTTACACACTTAGTCAATGCATGCAATCATGAAAACCGTTCAAAAGCACTCATTTCCGGAAATGCCATAATCAAATCACATTTGAAAAATGCACCACAATTAACCGTCGATCCACGTCTCTGTGGACCCCTACTGAGACCCCGTCGGTGTAACAGCCCAATTCACAAATGGGACATTACACGCCGTAGAACCCTCGTGAGGTCTACCAGGCTAACCCACGACACATGAACCACAATGATAACCCAAAAGATGCATCCAAAAAAATAAATAAGGCCGTGGCCTCGGCCAAAACATTTTAACGGAGTATATGAGACATAAGTTAAATACCAAATCGTTGCCCACGCAGGGGACTTAAACCATGTTTAGGAATAAACAATCTATCTCCAGTACTCAACACATGAAATGACAAAATAGAAAAATGCAGACTCGAGCCACATCATCATGCCAACCCATCCTTCGCATGCGCATCCCGTGCCAGCTCCTCAGCTCGACCAGTACCTGAAATGCATAAGACGCATTTCCCCCATTTAAGGGGTTAGCATTCGAATAGCTAGTGCAAGTACATAATTACACAACGTTATATACATACACGATTCAACGCAAATAAATCGTTAGAAAAATCATTTTTGAAAGTCAAATTCCGGAATATCACATTAACACCAAAACAATATATTAACAAGTTTTCCACATCACAATTATCCACGCTTGGTGACTCGCGACCGTACCCATTAGTATCGGTCCCCAGAGGTCCCGTCGGACCGTCCCCAGGTGAGAAACCACTTCCGCGGCCGTACCCATTAGTATCGGCCCCAGAGGTCCGTCGAACCGTCCCGGTGGAAGAACATCAACACACGCTTTTGATCCATTTCCATGGCCGTACCCATTAGTATCGGCCCCAGAGGTCCCGTCGAACCGTCCCCTGGTGGAAGAACATCAACACACGCACCCAGTCCATTTCCATGGCCGTACCCATTAGTATCGGCCCCGAGGCCACACGCCATCCCGGTGGAAGAGAAACAATCACATTCGTTCAATAACACCATTTACATCATTCGCATCAAAATCATATGCACGTAACGGAATGTAATACATGTACTTGCCTTGGATGACACGACGCGAAGAAAACGGCGAAAGGAAAGGTTCCGATCCGAACAATCTTCCCAAACTCGTCCCTAACACAAAATGATATACAACCAATCTCAACAATACGAATACGAAGAAATTCGTCCTAGTTCTACCCGTTGGCACAATTCATCGAACATCAAGAGGGCATAGGGAATTGAAATCGGTCAACGATGTAATAACGGGATTTCATCCCATCCGATAACAAGGAAACTAAGAATCACGAGTATACTATCGAAATCTAACAACAACATCGGTAAAATCGGATTAAAAGACAAGATCACCACCAAACCCTCCCCAAATTCATACTAGGGTTCTAGGAGATTTTACCTTGATTCGAAGCCGAACAATAGATGATTTGGTGTTGTGGTGATGATATGATGCTAAGTTATACTTTCCAACCGGTGCTTGGATGAAAATCTGACGAACCCTTGCCTTGGAAGTCGCCCCGACGCGAAGAAGAGAAGAGGAATGAGAAAATGACGAAAAAAATAACTCCTGCCAGTTTATAAACCGACTGGTGTTACGGCCGTAACACCTCATTCATACGGCCGTAACTAGTGGATATTACGGCCGTAATTACATGCATTTACGGCCGTAACGAGTTCTACGGATAGGTCTGGGCAAAACCGACGAAGCGCACTTACGGCCGTATGATCTAAGAGATACGGCCGTAACATTTCTTACGGCCGTAATCGTTACATTATACGCCCGTAAGTGGCTACTGGAGTCTCATGCAGGAAGAAAAACGAAACTGGCTTACGGCCGTACGGTGAAGGACTTACGGCCGTATCTCTAGAACATTACGGCCGTAACATAAGGGTTTACGGCCGTAACCTCTGAGACATGAGTTGTGAGAAAATAAAGCTCAACGACAACCGGATAGAATAGATACTTAACGAGTATACGAAGATTTCCTACTGATGGGATGATTACCATAATCAACACGTGGCTCCGACTGTCCGATGGTCAGGATAAACGAATAACAACCACAATGCTCAAATAAATCAGAATTTATAAAAATGACCCAAACATCCGGAATTCACGATACGACGTCGGATTAACAAACCGAAAGTTCCAACACGACCAACTCAACCATACAAACTCCTGAAAATAGGAAAATGGCGAAATCGAACGAGTTTAGCGACAATCGGATACACATGCGACAAAATATAACTCAATATGAAATTACGTAAAAACATCATCGAGACTCGTCTAAATGGAGAAACTCCAAGAACAAAATAGATTCGGAATTCCAAAACAGTGCCAAGCGAGTTGTCCGAAACAAATATACACCAAAAATAGAAATTACTAAAAATAGAAAATGCGGATATTACATTATCCCCCCCTAAAAATAAGTTTCGTCCCGAAACTTACAACACGAATAATTCGGGGTATCTCGACCTCATACTCTCCTCCATTTCCCACGTGGCTTCCTCGGATCCATGCCGCGACCACTGCACTTTAACCAAAGGAATGGTTTTGTGCCTGAGTTGCTTCACCCGACGTTCTAAGATCTGAATCGGCCTCTCCTCGAAGGTAATGTCGGGCCCCAACTCGATCTCTCCAAAATCAATAATATGGCTAGGGTCAGTGCGTACTTCCTAAGTGGGAAACATGAAATACGTTATGAACGTGACTCAAGGGCGGCAAACCCAACCGATAGGCAAGCTCTCCCACTCTCTCTAAAATTTCAAACGGCCCAATAAACCTCGGACTAAGTTTACCCTTAGGCTAGCGGTAAACTCCGTGTCGGCGACACCTTAAGCAAAACATGATCTCCCACCTCAAACTCCAACGGCCGGCGACGCGTGTCGGCATAAGACTTCTGCCGACTACGGGCCGTTAACAATCTATCACGAATCGAGTAATCTTCTCTCTCGTTTCAACTACCATATCGGGCTCGGTACCAATCAGCTCGGACGCATCGTCCCAACACAACGCGATCTGCACCTCCTCCCATACAACGCCTCAAATGGCGCCATTTTGATCGGCGTGCCAACTATTGTTGTACGTGAACTCGATCAACGGCAAGTGCGACTCCCAATCATCCTTCCATTCTAGGGCACGGGCTCTCAACATATCCTCTAACGTCTGGATCGTCCGCTCATCGCTGTCGATCCGAGGGTGATAAGATGTACTGAGTCTCAACTCAGTACCCAAAGCTCGATGAACAGCCTGCCAAAAATGTGATACGAACCGGCCATCACGATCCGAAACAATACTCTTAGGAGTCCCATGCAATCTCACGACCTCTGCAATAAATACTCGCGCCAGTCTCTCCGGGCCCCAAGTGTCCTTAGTACCCAGAAAGTGAGCTGATTTGGTCAGTCGATCGACAATAACCCAAATCATGTTCATTCCATTCCGAGTCCTAGGCATATTAGTAATGAAATCCATAGAAATATCCTCCCATTTCCACTCCGGGATAGGAAGTGGTCGCAAAAACCCTGCGGGTCGCTGATGCTCGATCTTAACCTGCTGACAGGTCAAACACTTCGACACAAACTCGCTAACGTCTGTCCTCAAATTACTCCACCAGTAGTTGCTCCTCACATCCTTGTACATTTTATTCGTACCAGGATGTATGGAGTAAGGTGTGGCATGAGCTTCACTCAAGATCTTCTGTCTCAGCTCAATATCATTCGGTACACATAGTCTGCCGCGAAATCTCAGAACTCCATCATCCTGAACCACAAATCCAGGGGCTTTCCCACGCCTCACATCCTCCCTCAACTGGACCAAACACGGATCATCATACTGTTTCGCCTTGATATCATCGATCAGGGCGAAGTGATCTCTAATGCACGTAATCGCCTGAATCCTCGAACCCAAACCTCAATATTCGACAAATAAGATCCCATTGGATACTACTCTGTGGTGTAAGTACCTCTAACATCCGTAATGCGTTATCGGCTTACGGCTCAACGCATCGGCCACTACGTTAGCCTTACCGGATGGTAAAGTATCTCGAGGTCGTAATCTTTAATTAGCTCCAACCACCTACGCTGTCTCATATTTAACTCTTTCTGACTGAAGATATACTTCAAACTCTTGTGATCTGTAAAAATCTTACACGACGACCCATAGAGATAATGTCTCCAGATCTTCAAGGCGAAAACGACCGCAGCTAACTCCAAATCGTGTGTGGTGTAATTCACCTCATAAGGTTTCAACTGGCGGGACGCATACGCAATCACTCTGTCTCTCTGCATCAAAACACATCCTAGACCAAGGCCCGAAGCATCACTGTACACTACGAAATCCTCGTTCCCCTGAGGCAACGCTAACACGGGTGCGGTAGTCAAACGTCTCTTTAACTCGTCAAAGCTGTCTGCCTGCAGTCCACTCGAACTTCGAGTTTTACGGAGCAACCGAGTGAGTGGTCTAGCTATCTTAGAAAATCCCTCCACGAATCTACGGTAATAGCCGGCAAGACCAGAAAACTCCTCACCTCCTTCACATTCTTAGGCGGCTCCCAAGCCATCACCGCCTCTATCTTCGCGGATCTACCCTAACTCCATCTGCTGAAATAACATGGCCTAGGAAAGTCACTTCCTCAAGCCAAAACTCACACTTAGAGAACTTCGCGTACAAGCTGCTCAGCCCTCAAAGTGTCTAAAACAATCCGGAGATGTAAGGCGTGCTCCTCGACTCGTGAATAGATAAGGATATCGTCGATAAAAGCGACTACGAATTTGTCCGGATACTCAATAAAAACTTTGTTCATCAACCGCATGAACAACTGCTGGGGCATTAGTTAGCGAAAGGCATAACCACAAACTCGTAATGGCCGTATCTCGTCCGAAAGGCGACTTTCGAATATCGACGTCCCGAATCCTCAATCGGTAGTAGCCCGATCGCAAATCAATCTTGAAAAAGACTGTCGCCCCTGAAGCCGATCAAACAAATCGTCAATCCCGGGCAAAGGGTATTTATTTTTGATGGTTAGCTTGTTTAATTCTCGATAGTCGATGCATAAACGAGCGATCCATCCTTCTTCTTAACAAAAATCAGGGCGCACCCCAAGGCGATGCGCTCGGTCGAATATACCCCTTATCTAACAACTCTCCCAATCGATTCTTCAACTCTAGCATCTCTGACGGTGCCATACGGTACGGTGCTCGAGAAATAGGGGCCGCATTCGGCTCAAGGTCAATAGGAAACTCCACCTCTCGTTGTGGTGGTAATCCCGGCAAGTCATCCGGAAATACATCGGAATACTCGCTAACGACTGGAATCGACGGTATGTCAACCCCACCATCTTCCGCTGCGAGCGAAACACCGAGCCAACACAACCTTGGTTCAAAGTTTCATCGCCTTCAAGGCGCTAATCACACTCCCGATCTACCGGAAACTACGGTAAGCGAGTATGCTCGGTGCCGTCCTCGGCAACTATCGTGATGGTACGAGTCCGATAGTTCATGATAGCACCATGACGATCCAACCAATCGTCCCGAGGATCAAATCCTCACCCTTAAGGTCTATAACAATGAGATTCGAGGGCCAATCCGGCTCCCGATTCTCACCGGGCAATCCCTAACTTCCCGGTCCCCAACCATACGATCCCATTGGCGTACCCACTACAAACGGCTCACACTCAAACAAGCGGTCAAAACCAATACGACTCACACAATCCGAAGCTATAAAGGAATGGGTCACACCGAATCAAAAGCCTTTGGCTGGATGAGAAAGGATCCGAGTGGTACTGACGCCACCGGAATGTCTGCCTCCTCCGTGCGCCTCATCCGATATAATCGGGGATGGATTGAGCCCGAACTCGGCCGCTGGCGATCCGGTGACTCCGACCTCTACCGGGACTCGAACCGTGCGGAACATGAGTAGGCTGGTGAACTGTGATCCCTCGATCGGCGGTGGTAGTTGTAAATCTAGCGGCCCCAGTGGCCCTCTCACAATGATTGCTCGATGCGATGCATCGCAAGTGAAGCAAGTAACTAACGAGTGGGCAATCCTTCACAACGTGCTCGGGCCGTGCAATTAAAACAGACTCTCCCGCTAGGTGCAACAGATGGATGACAGTTACCCCGAGATCCACCGGCTGATGAAACGGCCTCCTCCCGGGTGTAGGAGCGAACGAGACCTCGAAAATCGACCACCTTTTCCGGCCGAGAACCCACCAAGAGTCTTCGCTTCTTAGCTTCCGAAACCGACTCGATTCCGGGATGACCATCTCGATCGCAGAGCGCGATCTTGGTATTCCTTCAAAGTGGCACACATGAGCGGCGCCATACTCTGTCTAATATGCGGCTTCATGCGCATATTGAAGTAACGGATTTTATCAGCCTCCGTTCTCACTTGGTCCCTCACGAAACCCAATGCTGATTGTAAGAAATGATGGCACGAGAAATAGGCACATCCCGAGGTGTAGCGGTGAAGAACTCCACAATTCTGCGCTCCTTGGTGGCGGCGGACAATATTCGCCTCCATAGCAGCCACCGAATTCATCCCAAGTGGCCCGACGGTCTCTGGGTGCAACGGCCTCCCACCATTCCGCAGCTTCCTTATCCAGGAGGTACTGGGCAATATGTACCCTCCTGTCTTCAGGACAAGCTACGGCATCAAAGGTCCTGGACAACTGAAAGAGCCAATTCTCCCAACCGAGGGAGTCAGAAGATCCGGAGAAACGAGGTGGGTGCATCTTAGTCACCGTCTGAAGCCACTTACTAGCCTCCTCCTCCGGTGTCGGGGGCGGATTCTGGCGTCCACCCTGAGCTATCTGAGTAAGTTGGGCTACCAACTGCTGTAGTACGGCAGTAGCCCCGGCGTCGGCATTATTACCCGACGGCACTGAGTGAGAGGCTGAGTCCGCAGAGGACTGGGAAAGTGAGCCCTCCTCATTATCGGCACCACGACCACGGCCTCGGCCGCGTCCCCTAGCCGGTCTACCACGACCTCTCAACATACTGAAGGAAAATAAGAAAAGAACAAGATCAGCACAATTCACAAAGTTGGTAACACAAGTCACGATTCCGAACAGCGCAAGAAAACGAATTACAGAGATATAAGAGTTCGAGGAGACTTACAGCCACGGGTCGCACGAAAGGACGGTAGCACGATGATATTAGGCTCAACAACTGACTCTAATGATGCAACTGACAGACCCAAATTTCACCGACAGCCTAGGTATTCAAAACCTAGGCTCCGATACCATAATTGTAACAGCCCAATTCACAAATGGGACATTACACGCCGTAGAACCCTCGTGAGGTCTACCAGGCTAACCCACGACACATGAACCACAATGATAACCCAAAAGATGCATCCAAAAAAATAAATAAGGCCGTGGCCTCGGCCAAAACATTTTAACGGAGTATATGAGACATAAGTTAAATACCAAATCGTTGCCCACGCAGGGGACTTAAACCATGTTTAGGAATAAACAATCTATCTCCAGTACTAAACAAATGAAATGAAAAAATAGAAAAATGCAGACTCGAGCCACATCATCATGCCAACCCATCCTTCGCATGCGCATCCCGTGCCGGCTCCTCACTGACCAAGACTAAATGCATAAGACGCATTTCCCCATTTAAGGGTTAGCATTCGAATAGCTAGTGCAAGTACATAATTACACAACGTTATATACATACACGATTCAACGCAAATAAATCGTTAGAAAAATCATTTTTGAAAGTCAAATTCGAATATCACATTAACACCAAAACAATATATTAACAAGTTTTCCACATCACAATTATCCACGCTTGGTGACTCGCGACCGTACCCATTAGTATCGGTCCCAGAGGTCTCGTCGGACCGTCCCAGGTGAGAAACCACTTCCGCGGCCGTACCCATTAGTATCGGCCCCCAGAGGTCCCGTCGAACCGTCCCCAGGTGGAAGAACATCAACACACGCACACCAGTCCATTTCCATGGCCGTACCCATTAGTATCGGCCCCCAGAGGTCCCTTCGAACCGTCCCGGTGGAAGAACATCAACACACGCACCCAGTCCATTTCCATGGCCGTACCCATTAGTATCGGCCCCCAGAGGCCACACGCCATCCCTGGTGGAAGAGAAACAATCACATTCGTTCAATAACACCATTTACATCATTCGCATCAAAATCATATGCACGTAACGGAATGTAATACATGTACTTGCCTTGGATGACACGACGCGAAGAAAACGGCGAAAGGAAAGGTTCCGATCCGAACAATCTTCCCAAACTTGTCCCTAACACAAAATGATATACAACCAATCTCAACAATACGAATACGAAGAAATTCGTCCTAGTTCTACCCGTTGGGACAATTCATCGAACATCAAGAGGGCATAGGGAATTGAAATCGGTCAACGATGTAATAACGGGATTTCATCCCATCTGATAACAAGGAAACTAAGAATCACGAGTATACTATCGAAATCTAACAACAACATCGGTAAAATCGGATTAAAAGACAAGATCACCACCAAACCCTCCCCAAATTCATACTAGGGTTCTAGGAGATTTTACCTTGATTCGAAGCCGAACAATAGATGATTTGGTGTTGTGGTGATGATATGATACTAAGTTATACTTTCCAACCGGTGCTTGGATGAAAATCTGACGAACCCTTGCCTTGGAAGTCGCCCCGACGCGAAGAAGAGAAGAGGAATGAGAAAATGACGAAAAAAATAACTCCTGCCAGTTTATAAACCGACTGGTGTTACGGCCGTAACACCTCATTCATACGGCCGTAACTAGTGGATATTACGGCCGTAATTACATGCATTTACGGCCGTAACGAGTTCTACGGATAGGTCTGGGCAAAACCGACGAAGCGCACTTACGGCCGTATGATCTAAGAGATACGGCCGTAACATTTCTTACGGCCGTAATCGGTACATTATACGCCCGTAAGTGGCTACTGGAGTCTCATGCAGGAAGAAAAACGAAACTGGCTTACGGCCGTACGGTGAAGGACTTACGGCCGTATCTCTAGAACATTACGGCCGTAACATAAGGGTTTACGGCCGTAACCTGCTACAGACATGAGTTGTGAGAAAATAAAGCTCAACGACAACCGGATAGAATAGATACTTAACGAGTATACGAAGATTTCCTACTGATGGGATGATTACCATAATCAACACGTGGCTCCGACTGTCCGATGGTCAGGATAAACGAATAACAACCACAATGCTCAAATAAATCAGAATTTATAAAAATGACCCAAACATCCGGAATTCACGATACGACGTCGGATTAACAAACCGAAAGTTCCAACACGACCAACTCAACCATACAAACTCCTGAAAATAGGAAAATGACGAAATCGAACAAGTTTAGCGACAATCGGATACACATGCGACAAAATATAACTCAATATGAAATTACGTAAAAACATCATCGAGACTCGTCTAAATGGAGAAACTCCAAGAACAAAATAGATTCGGAATTCCAAAACAGTGCCAAGCGAGTTGTCCGAAACAAATATACACCAAAAATAGAAATTACTAAAAATAGAAAATGCGGATATTACAGTCGGATCTAACCCGTAGTGGTTAAAAGCAAGCTCGTCGATCCACATCTCTTGTGGACCCCTACCGAGACCCCGTCGGATCTAACCCGTAGTGAGCATACACACACACACGTTACTCATGCAATACTAATATGCTAAGAATGTAAGTTCATTAAGAATACTCACTAGAGATGGCCATTAACTCGACACCATTATCAAACTCTTCAAAAACATAATAACAAGGTTAAACACGGAATACCCGATTCCATGACTTTAAACAATAGGAGTATCATCATCAAATCCTTCAACATTCAAAATAACCAAATCAAAATAAATTCCCAAAACACACCATTCACAAAACACACACGCCATTTGAAAGAAAGCCTTTAACGAGGCCAAACCGAAATCTTTTGAAACTTCATTTCAAGCAACCAAACAAACACACCAAGACGATCACCGATCATCATACCCATAAAATAAGAAAAGTATGGGCAAGGTACTTGCCTTGAAATCACGATCGCAACAAGACGACGGATAGGACGCGGTCGAATAGCCCCGAACCCCCGAACAATATCAAGAACGCGATAGCACCACGAGTATTACGAGAATAACACCACACGAATCATCAATCACCAAACGGGATTCAACATCGGAATCCTCGAACACCTATAAACCTCCGGAAGGAACAATAACACATGGTTACGATGAGAATCAAGGCCAAAACAACGGAAATCCCAACAAACTATCGAAGGGAAACTCATTGGGACATTTAATCGAACACTAAATGTTCAATAATTCCCAAGAACACTCGAATCGTCAATCGAGTTAAACAAACTCGATATATGGATATACAACCCATAGAACACGATTAATAACATCATACTACACCAACCTATGTATCAAAATCGGATTAGAATCGAAATCAAGAACAAATTCCCAAAAAATCAACTTGAAGGAAAATCAAGAGATATACCTTGATTCGACGAAGAACACGGATTGGATGATGATATAATCAACAAGGATCTTCCAAAATGCATTGGAAATGATTAGAATCGGCCAAGAACTCCATTTCCCGTCGCACCCGTCGCCAGTCGCCGAAAGAAGGAGAAAAAATGAAAAAAAAACGAAGTCTGGCCGAGCCAGGCCTATATATGGCCGGCAGTGTTACGGCCGTAACCGGCAATGCCTTACGGCCGTAACTCGGCCCATACGGCCGTACTCGGCAGGTCTTACGGCCGTAACCGGCATTCGTCAAAAATCACCCAAAGAATCGCCGGACACTTACGGCCGTGAATCGGCGGACATTACGGCCGAATCGGCCTTCGTCCGAGCCGCGGCGCCGCACGGCCGTACCGATCACACTTACGGCCATAATCGGCACCCATTACGGCCGTAATCGCACCTTACGGCCGTAACTCGCCGAGCCAGTTCTCGCCGGCCGTGACTCGGCCGTGGCCACTCCGACGGCCCGGACGACCCCGAAACCCGAACCTGAGTAAAAACCGAAGATACGGTTACGAAGTACTCGCAAAGACGAATCCAAGCGCTAAGAGAACACACGATTCCGACCACCCGAAGTGTCGGAATTCAACAACGGAAGTAATTACCCCAAACTTTGGGAAATTACAAAAATGGCCCAAAGCGCCCGGAAGTCACGATACACGATCAAAACACCGAACCAAAGCTCGCAACATGAATAATAACATTAAATGAACTTACAAGAAACTCGAAACAACAGTTTCGGACGAGATTCGCAAGAATCGAGCTCAAGTGCGGAAAAGTCGCCAAAAGACACGGAACTCAACAAAACAACACCGAAACGAACTCGGATGACAAAAAGTGCAGAATTAATCATTCTCGAAATGACGAAACGGTCATGAGCGAGTCGTCAAAATGGACTTCCGCCGAAAAAAAAAAATTACCGAAATTCGAAATTGCGGATATTACAATTCTGGCCTCGTTTTGCATTTCGATTTTCGTACCGTCTGCAGCAGTGTGCTGATGCGAGCAGTACTGGACTGCTGCCTGAGTAGCGCATGCTACTCCTTGATTCCTTGCGTGCGCTATCGCTGTGTGGTTAGCGTACGCTAACTTGGAGTTTGTAGCGTGCGCTAACGATTTCAGCGGACTGGACAGAAGGTTCAACATTTCAGTACTGGACCAGATAGTAACATTAGCGCAAGCTAATCTTGTTAGCCTGTGTACGCTAACGGGAGGACAGAAGCCTCTGATTTGTTTCCGCACCCCGTTAGTGCATGCTAAGTTCTTGTGCGTAGTGTGCGCTAAGCCTGTCTGATATAAATAGGACAGCAACAGCCCAACTTCGTCATTTTCCATCCTTACTCCTTCTCTTCGGCTTTGAGCGATTTCAGACGAGGGTTAGGGCCGATTCCGACCAGATATCATCGTCCACTAACATCCTTGCATTCCTTGCGTGAATTCTTCAAGTTCTTAACATTTTTCCGCCATCCGAATCAAGGTAAGAATCCCTGAAACACTTGCTTTGAGATTTTGGGGAAATTTTGGGGATTTCTTGTGATTGGACTCTTTTAATCCGAATTATCATGAATTATTGCTAGACTCCAATCGTGTACTTGTAATCCTTCGTTTTTCTTAAGGATTTGTGGTTTTAAACTCCGATTTTTCCATTGTTCGTCACTTATACTCGACAATACCCTAGTAATATTCAATGAATTGTTCGAGCAGGTAGAACTATGATGTATTCCTATATTTTCATAGTATTGAGATTGGTTGTATATCGTTATTGTGTTAGGATCGGATTGTGGAGATTATTCGGGCCAAAACCTTTCCGTTCACCGTTCTCTTTCACGTCGTGTTAACCAAGGCAAGTACATGTATTACATTTCGTTATATGTGTACGGTTTTGATGCGAATGATGTAAATGTGTTATTGCATGGGCGTGTTATCATTCTTCCACTCGGGGATGGCATGTGTGGCCTCTGGGGCTGATACTAATGGGTACGGCCACGAAAGTGGACTTGGATACGTGTGTTGATGTTCTTCCACCCAGGGATAGTTCGACGGGACCTCTGGGGGCTGATACTAATGCGTATGGCCCTGGAAGTGGTTTCTCACCCGGGGACGGTCCGACGGGGCCTCTGGGAGTCGATACTAATGGGTACGGCCGCGAGTTACCAAGCGTGGATGGTTGAGATGTGGAAAACTTGTGGATTACTGTTTTGGTGTCATTGTGATATTCCGGAATATTGGTTTCAAATATTTTTTCTCTCAGATGAATTGCTTGTGTCGAATCTTGTATATATATAATGTTGTGTATTGTGTACTTGCACTAGCTATTCGAATGCTAACCCCTTAAATGGGGGAAATGCGTTTTATGCATTTCAGGTACTGGAAGAGCTGAGGAGCAGGCACGGGATATGCACGCAAAGGATGGGTTGGCATGATTACGAGGCTCGAGTCTTTATTTATGTTTGGTCATTTATATTGTTTAAGTATCGGAATTTGACTGGTTTTATTGTATTCGGTTAAAGTCCCATGCGTGGGCAATGACATTGTATCGACTTATATTTTCACGTACGTCTATTAAAACGTTTTGGCCGAGGCCACGACCCCATTTTTACATTGATGATTGTGTCTTTGGGATTTTTCATGTACGGAGTGTGTGTCATGTGTTAGCCTGGTAGAACTCACGAGGGTTCTACGACGTGTAATGTCCCATTGTGAATTGGGGTGTTACACGACCAAGTACGGCAATCATACAAATACTCATACGGTATATCCGACATCAAAAAGCACACCAAGCATGTAATATCCTAGAATCAAAATAACCTCAATAGACCTACTGGCACGACTGTCATGGTTTCCAAAATTATCCACTCATATCGTGTCGGTCCCACTCTGTACAGTACAACCCAGATAAAATAATGCGAAAAATTCATAGTGAAATTCTAGGATATTACAATGTAGTTCCATCAGGCACTCCTCCAAGTAAGAGAGATAGTCATACCTGCTCTTCCTGGAAGAATAAAATCATTGTCATTGGTGGCGAAGATTCATCTAATTATTATCTGTCAGATGTCCACATACTCGATGCTGGTAAGCTCAAGTTGTTTGCTGAATGTTGAAATCATATTCGCGTGACAGTTTCTTATGAAATTATGTTCATGATTTAATTTTTCCTTGAGCAAATTGATAGTCTTGTTTGGTGCAAGTTGAACACTAGTGGCCAGCTACTGCCACCTCCTGAGATACACCACGTTGGCTGAAAAATCTCGTTGTTGTGGCTTATAAATTGACGTATAGCTGGGATCCTTTAGCTCCTCATAAGATCATACAGAAGGTCTGGATGCTGCTTCTTTTTTAATTACTTTTCCCAACTATCTTATTATGTTTTTGAAATCGTGAGATGCTTACTCGTTGTTTGCTGACTATATGTGTAGGAAGTTTATGATAAGCAAAAAGAATTGATCTTGCTGGGGGAGCAACTGATTTTAGTTACCATTGCTTTTGATCTCAACATTGAACACCCTTACAAGCCACTTGTTGCAGCCCTTAAGAAGTTGGAAATTTCAGAGAAGGACGTGGTGAAAGTAGCGTGCAATTTCGTGAATGACTGGTATGTTTATGATCGAGTGTTCATATTTTTCATATCTATAAGAATGATGTTTTTAAATCTCTTCTTACGTCGATTACCTTAACTGACTATCATATCTGTAAATACTTAGGCTACGTACGACTCTGTGTTTGCAATACAAACCACACTATATTGCAGCAGGTTCTCTCTACCTTGCTGCCAAGCTTAAGAAAATAAAGTTGTCTTCCACAAAAGGGAAGGCATGGTGGATGCAATTCGACGTTTCCCCAAAACAATTAGAAGGTTTGTTTTACTATATATGGCTGATCTTATACACACACACACACATACACACACACACACACACATATATATATATATATATAAACATTTTGCTTTCCTTGCATTATTTATCTATAGAATATGGCTCCTATTTTGTAGTTTCAAGGAGAGTGTTACGCGCATGGGGTTATTACCATATGGATTCACAATATGGACCATATTCATGTGGCGAATATGGTTCCTAACCGCAAGGAGAGTGTTATTCACATCAATGAAAATTATAAAACCCACCCTTGAGTTTTGATTTCGCTTACATGTTACCTCAATTATGTAACACCCCCAAGATATTCGAGGCGTATTACAGCGTCGTGGACCCCTACATGGGATCCACCAGGCTGACACAAGAAAACACCTCTCGACTAACCGTCTCGGTTAGCAAGGAAACAATTGTTAACAACAAGAACATAAAACAACACGTCCGGTACAACCGGTATAATAAACATCAACCGACAAATACAGTAACTCCAACAAGGACCAATCACAATCTGAGAGGAAAAGCCTAAGTACTTGCGAGTACAATCTATAAGTTTACAATTTGGAAAACATCCACATCAAAAGAGACAGTAGGAAATAACAAGACTCAATTGCACATGTCAACAACCTTGGCCGACATCCTCGTACCATCCCAGCGCCCGCTCGTCTGGCTGAACATAACCTGAAATCCATAACAAGAATTTCCCCGACAACGGGTCCCCCAAGGGGTTAGCAATTACGCTAGTACAAGTATTCAAGGCAAACCAATCGCTTACACATTTCATAGTACATGCACCAATATCAATTTCAAAACCAAAACTAGACATGTCTTTTCCGGAAATAAACAGTCAAACAATTTGCCTTGGGAACAGAGTCATATCATAAATTCCCGCACGAGGCCTCATAGGACCCTCCCGCACTGGCTATATTATAAAGCAAAACACGCACATGCATCGCCTTGGGAACAGAGTCATATCATAAATTCCCGCACGAGGCCTCTAAGGACCCTCCCGCACTGGCTAGCTAAACAAACTCATGAATCCGGGACGCAAACCTTTGGATTCCCTCCTTGATCCCATCGGACCAACACGAGGTGAGCAAATCACACACAAAATACATTACCATTCCACGTTAAGCATAAAGGTTTCCAAAAATACTTGCCTTGAATTATTGACGACGCAACGAACGGAAAGGAAAGTCACCGACGAACGCTAGGAACCAATGAAACCGAACCTAACGATTCGAAGAATACAATCACAACCATTTCTAAATGAATACGGAATTGGAATACACCCGAAAACCCGCCTACGATTCATGTATATTCGTATATAAACAACAACGAGGGCGGACCACAACCAAACCCTCTCGATTCCGTAAAAATCACGAAATATACCATGAATCCGTAGGAAAACTAAGAATACCAACAAGATTAATCATATTCATCATGAATTAATCGACAAAACGGAACGAATCGGACAAAAACGCGAAAATCCCCAAATCTACCCAAAAGTAGGGTTCTAAAGATCTAACCTTGATTCGCTGGATCGAAGGATGTTATAGGACGATTGATCGGTGATATAAACTCAGAAACTTCATGGATTTGTTGTTCAACAACATGGTTTCGTCTCCTCCGAAACCCCAGCCGCGGACCGAAGAGAAATGAAATGAAAAATGATGGAGAAAGTCGCTGGTCTGTCATTCATATACTGGGCCGGAACTAGCGTACGCTAGCCTTCCCACCTAGCGTGGCGCTTATCGGCCAAGACGGCCGAGCACTCTCGGCCATGGCCCGCATGACCGGCACCACCGACCACCCCGCCGACCATGACTCGACCGCCCGACTCCCGCTAGCGTGCGCTACGGCCGAAGCTTTGCGCGCTAGCCGAATTGTCTAGTAGCCACCGGACTAACAACTCATCCTAACGCACGCTAGTCGGCCGGCGGTGCGCTACCCCTGC
The DNA here is from genome assembly GCA_033398695.1 of Orobanche coerulescens. Lineage (NCBI taxonomy): Eukaryota > Viridiplantae > Streptophyta > Magnoliopsida > Lamiales > Orobanchaceae > Orobanche > Orobanche coerulescens. Next base: position 137,845,975 of record CM065814.1, on the reverse strand, counting down.
CGTTAGCGCGCTTTACCGCCGCGATAGCGTGCGCTACTCGCCGATCTGGACCGAGTCCGAACCTCGTAATACCGCCTGTGCCCGGGCACAGACGTCTGGCCGACTCGATCGCAGGCGCTTACACTGCCGAGCTAAGAAGGCAGTGTCCCGGCCATAGCGTGCGCTACGCCGGTTCCTGCCGGGCCTGCTCGGCCAGTGCCCAGCACTTCCGACAGTGCCGCACCGGTCCGGCCAGCTGCTCAGCCGCCACGACCCGTTGCCTCGATTTCCGAAAACGCACGGAACGAACACGACGAAAAGTTCGCGGACGACATCAACGACTCGAGATGAAAACGTAATGTAATAATTAATCATACGCGACCAAGAAACGGGTCGAGACGACAAATACAGATATGGATACCCGTAACTTTCAAGAAATTACAAAATAGCCCAAAACGCCCGGAAATCACGATACGTGATCGAATAACCAAACCGGAGTTCACAACACGTCTAACAAAGTTAAACGGACTTGCGGGAAACTCGAAACAGCAGTTTCGGACGAGATTCGCAAGAATCGAACTCAAGTGCGGAAAAGTCGCTAAAAAGCACAGAACTCAACAAAACAACACCGAAACGAACTCGGATGACAAAAAGTGTAGAATTAATCATTCTCAGAATGACGAAACGGTCATGAGCGAGCCGTCAAAACGGACTCCGGCCGAAAAAAGAAATTTACCAAAAATCGAAAATTGCGGATATTACAAATTACTGATGTTAATAAAAAAAATTTACTATTACACCCCTCAACTTTTGGAAATTTTACAACGAGACCCAAGTTTTCGCCTGTCTATTTGCAGTATGACACATTGTTAGTGTAACTATCGCAAGTGCACGATATCGTATCAAGTAGTAAAGTGGACTTTTTGAGTCCGGTTTATCGATCCCACAAGGAAGTTTGGTTATAATTTGAATTATACACTATTAGTCTATTTTTATAGATACTTAAGATGAGTGAAACACACAATTAAAAAGTTTGGTTTAATAATTGCAAAGAAATTGCAATAATAGTTCTAATATTATAAGGAAATAAAAAGATAGCAATAATAATAATAGATTGATTAACGATAAAATGAAATAGTTGGGATTACAAACTTAGTTCGTCATTAGTTATAAAAGATGTATAGGAGATCATAAGATGAATTTACTTATTATGTTGTGTAGATTCGATTTTCCTTAAAAAGACGGTTTCTCTTTCGAACTATAAAACGCCCCTTACATATTGAATCAATCCACTATATTTCTATGTTGATTGGCTTCAATACATAGCATTAGATTTATGAAAATAACTCAAAGAATCATCTAAGGACTAGAGGTATATTTCTATCCCCTAGAACAACTTAGAGTGAAGATCATTTGATCTAATCAAACATATTTTCTTTCGAAACATATGAAGACCATAAATATCGTCATTTATTGGCCAAATAAATAAAGATTGTTAAAACAATGAAAATCACACACAATACTAAGTAATTCACAATAGATCTTTATACAAACATAAATAACATGACTAACCTTGTTTATAATCCCAACTAAAGATTACTTAGCCCATGAAGGGTTTATTACACATATTACAAGCTTGTGTGGTCATTATTAGTTGAATCAAGAGAAAGAATTGATCCTAACTCCCTTAGTAGATAAAGGAGATAGAAATAATAAACTCTCTGAACAACATATGTTATACCACACTTACAAAGATCACTCAAGAACACAAGTGTGTTCTTCACACAAAAAGAAAAGTTTACAAAAAATGGAAAATTATAGGATGAATGATGAATGATGAAGGATCTAAGGGGTCTATTTATACACCTAAAGTCATCTAATAGCTCCAAAACTCCAGCATTATTACATTAGATCGGATCAATGCCAGCCATCCCCTCTATAATTCACAAAATGTATATAAATTAGACAAATCATAGCAATTGTCAAGAGTTACGGCGTAACATTCGGGAGTTACGGCCGTAACAATAAGTGACTTATGGCCGTAACCCCCGAATGTTACGGCCGTAACTTTCGTAAATTTGCTCACCGGATGCTTTGATAGTTACGTTTTCAGCCGAATTTCTCGGACTTTGCGTTTTGCCCCGGATCTTCTTGGATGATAACTTTTGATATATAACTCGATTTTGAATCCGGAAAGACTGCCGAATTCATCTCGGAAAGCCCTACAACATGAATATATCAAAATTCAATAAAGAGAATATTTATTAAACATGTTGTTTCTTGAGTAATTCAGTTATTTAATCCGATCATCATCCGATAAAAATAAAATTATTAAAACTAATAAATTAAAAGCAAAAAACGAGTAGACTAGCTCAATTATGGGTGAATTTTATCGATACAAACCATGAATAAGTGTACAAAACTGACACTTATCACACCCCCAAACTTGAATTCTTGCTAGTCCCGAGCAAGACTCTTTATTATTCATGCTCCAAAAATAAAAATAAGAAAAATTAATACACACATAAATTAAAATATCTATATATATATATAAAAAATGAGTTTCATGGCATAAATGAGAGCATTAATGTCCCTATACAAATAAATCAATTCAAGCATTAAAGTCTCTATACAAATAAATCAACTCAATTGTATATAAATGCATTAAATGATAGTTAAATATAAAGATTCATTAAGTCTCTTTCAACTCTTTATGAGTCATACGACTTTCCATCTGTCTAAAAAAATCGTCATATTAATCACCTTTAAATGCTAGGAATGAAGCTACGATCACCAAACCTTTTCAAGTTACCATGCCAGCTCATTTCACTTGCTCACCATTAAATGTATTAATTTATTATTCATGTTCATTGGATCCTAGCAATAACAGTGGTGAAATAGTGCTTCAAGACAATGACAACCACACATTATTTCCTCCCTTTGCTTTTATAAAACCCAACATTTCCTTTTTACACACACCAACCTAACATCTTCCTCTTCTCTTTCTCAAAATCATTGGTGATCTAAATTATTTATTGCTTAGAACTGCTTTAATTCGTGAGAGGATTTTGGTGCTAACATCCAAACTATATATCAGTGAGTTTTCATATGATTTCATATATTGATTTTTATGCATGTCTTTTATTTACGATTTGAGGTTTATTGTTCTAAGTATCTTCATGGAAGAAGTGGTGGTGCTATAGTGGATACCAATAGGAAGATGGATGATTTTTTTGGTAATGTTTTATTCATCCTTTATATGTGTGTTTTCTATATGTGTATTTCTTTTTCTTCATATTTGTTCATAATTTCGTGACCTGATTTTTTTTTAATAAATTTGTTCTTGGTATCCATATCCATGATCTTTATCAATATTCTTAATTCTTTCTTTTAGGTCCAGTGGATAAATCGTTGAGGTAATAGTTTCTTTTGCTATCCATGTTTCTTATATCTTTTCTAATATAGTTTTTTCTCTAATTTTTTATTTATTTATTTATTTATTTTATTATTATTATTATTATTATTATTTATGTAAAAACAGGATTGCTTTAGTAAATTTGAGAAAATCTAACCTTTTTTCTTCTTAATTTTTTAAACAATTTAAATTTGTGTGTATAATTTTGTAAAAGTTTTAGAATTTATGAATTTTCTCTATTTTCTAAACATGATACGAATTTGTGTGGGTGTATATAAACATTTATTCTTATTAAAATGTACACTTTTTATTTATATATACAAAATCATAAAATGATGAGGTTATATCAATATATACACATGTGATTGTATATAAAGTTATATGTAAAAATTTTTAGAAAATTTGTATATAAAAAATCTTATCTTTTTGTCTTAAGAAAAATTGGTACGACACAAAATATGATTTGTTGTATGCCCATAAAAAAAAATTATACTTATATCAATATATACCTGGAACTTCTAAATGATGTTTTTTAAGCAAGATGATACTTTATATATTTTGTAACAATATGTAAATAAGATTATATTTGTATACAAGTAACTTTTTACTAATTTGTAATGTTTTGAACAAATAATATAAGGAGGGAGTATATAAATAGATTTTATCCAAAAGTGGGTAAAAATCTGTATACAATCTCGAGATAAAATGTCGTATTAGATAACTTTTTATTGTAACTCATATTTGGTTATGATTATTACAAAATAAGGATAACTCATATTTAAATACTCTAGAGAACCACAAATCTCGGGATAGAATGACGTGTTAGATACATATTTTAGATATTAATTGAATCAGGTAAGTCGAAGTCACATAATGAACTAAAAGAGTACACAAGAGGTTAAGATTTAGGTACGGTATTACAAAACAAGGATAACTCATATTTAAATACTACGGGATAACCATATATCTCGAGATATAATGTCGTGTTAGCTATTCTATTTTAGAACTTATTGAATAAGTAATCCGAAGTCACATAAAGAGTATACAAGAACACGAGCTTGAAGAATTAGGTATGATTATTACAAAAAAGGATATATAACTCATACTCGAGCGATACTATATATATACTTTTTTCTAAATGAAGAGTTATATCGCTATTAGTATTGCCTAAGATTGTTGCATGAAAATTAATATTTGAGGTATTGACCAAAATTTTGCTTAAACTAAGAGCTCAGGGAATAAATGTCGTTTCAAAGTTGTGAGTTATAACTTTGTTGAGATGTATTGTCTATCAGAAGATAACGGATATAATGAGTAAAGTGATGTATTTAAATGTTGTATACAAAAGAAATTAACGTATCAACATAACCCGAATATTTTTTACCCCAAATACAAGTATGATTTAATCATGGTGAACAAAGCCCGTGCATCGCACGGGCCATGATGCCTCGTAAAAAGAGAAAAGGAGATCAAAATGCCATTAATAAACAACAACCAGCTTATACAGTAGATATAAATGAATCAAGATTCAAAATAAATCTACAAATGATTTTGAACTTAAAACACGATTTTAGTATTGTAATTCCAAAATGTAAGGTTTTCCCCCAAAAGGTTGATTATTTCTTTCCCACTCGTGTTACACACGACTCCCTTTAATGGTTGCTCTCGATCACTCGTTTATTTTTCGACTCAATATGAAGAAGAATTTCATTGGCGTCATCAAATATTGTGATTTTTTTTACGAAATTGAGTGTATTGAAATTCACCCGCTAATTTATTCAAATCTGCTCATAAAACTACATCTCTTTTAGTGATAGCTTTCACACCGTTATTTGCTAACGTGTAGCTCTTTTCACCAACTATTTTTATCTCATTTTTTTTCGTAAAAAGGTGATAGCTTTCACACCGTTATTTGCTAACGTGTAGCTCTTTTCACCAATTTTTCTGAGACGGCAGCTACGCACCAACAATGGTTAGTCCTTTATTTTTCGCAAAATTTAAGACTTCCAAAATTAGGCAGCTGTTGCTGCTCAACACTTCTTCTTTTTGTCATTTATTTTTTTAGGTGATAGCTTTCACACCGTTATTTGCGAACGTGTAGCTCTTTTCACCAATGACTCCTTTTTTAGGGAATAAAATTTTTGCAGAAAATCATTTCTTAGTTTAAGCATGAAAAATCAAAAACTCCACAAATTAAGTAAATTTCAGTTCTATTTTTCATCAACCGATTGATTCTTCTTTTCTCAAGGTAACAAATGACTCGATTTTATATGATAATTACAAGGCTTGGAAAGAGAGATTAAGGCTCAAAAAATTTTGGAATGTACAATTTTTTTTTTATTTACCGGTTAGAACGATTTTAGAAGCTTGTATATAGCTAATTTATTGGTGTTATGGCCACATCTAGAAATCTCATAAATCAAAATAATATATATATATATATATATATTATAAAAAAAAATTAAGGCAAATATCCAAATCAATCAAAACACACCAAAATTACAACACACCAAAATAATAAAACAAACCACCCCCAAACTTGAAAATAAAACTGTCCTCAGTTTTTTAAAAAAAATAAAAAATAAAATAAAAATCAATGCAAAAAAAAAAAAGAATACTTCCTATTAAGAAAGTTGATGTCTGAGCTAACGCCTTTTAGAGTCTGCAACAGAATAAATATACGAGGCACACAACAAAAGAAAATAAAATATACTCGTAAGTATAACACAATTTTTAAGATGCGCATCAAGAAAGTCCGAGGTGTAATACCCGTACTTTTTGTAAATCTTATACTCTTGTACTTTGTAATTTTTACGCTCGTATAAGTGTTTGGTAAGCTTATATGGATCTTGGAACTCTTGTCAATTGGATTTACCCCTTTTCTTGTTCGGATCGTCGCTGTTTTCGGATCCTTGATGCGATCCTACTACCTTCGTGTAATGGGTAGCGCACGCTACGCACACAGTGTAGCGCACGCTAATTTAGTGAGGGTAGCGCACGCTATCCATTATCATTAGCGCACGCTACTAATGTATTGAGGCGACGATCCGGTAGCTACCGGATCGAAAAGGGAATTCTAGCGTACGCTAGGTGTGACCGGTAGCGTACGCTAGATTTTGGTGGTAGCGCACGCCACGTTACTAGAGTAACGTACGCTAGAGAGAGCAGAGCCGGGGACGAGGTTCGGGTGGACACCGACTACCGTGTAGCGCACGCTATTAGAAGTAATTAGCGCACGCTAATTGAGTCACTAGCGCACGCATGTAATATCCGCAATTTGAATTTCGTAATTTTCTTTTTCGGCGGAAGTCCGCTTTTGACGACTCGCTCATGACCTTTCGTCATTTCGAGAATGATTAATTACGCACTTTTTGTCATCCGAGTTCGCTTTGGTGTCGCTTTTGTTGAGTTCCGTGTCCTTAATCGACTTTTTCACGTGGGAGTTCGACTTTGTAAAGTCGCCATTAATTTTTGGTAACTCCAAAAATTCTAAATCTTTGCAATATTATAGAGCATCGAGTTAGCTTTCCAATGGTTCGAACGGTGAGTCAATCCGAGTCCTAAGAGAGAGTTATGGTCGTTTTAGCTCACCCGCTCATTATTGGCCGATCATCACGGCGAACTCGCCGTGTCGTCCGACACGGCCCGGCTGCACTTGTCCGGATAAGCCGGAAGTCTCGCCTCAGGACCCGACCGTGTCGCTCAGCACGGCCGAGCCGAACTCTTCCGGATAAGCCTAAGCGATCGCAGAGGCCCGACCGTGTTCCAGACACGGCCGAGTCAATGCCGAGCGCCGCGGACAGTCACTATCGGTAGGCCCCTCGGCGGCACGACCGTGTCTAGCAGACACGGTCGAGTCCTCGCCGCCACCGCTGCGACACGACCGTGTCGTGCAGACCTGGCCGAGTCTCACGGCTATTTAAGGCCCAAAGAATGGGTTTTTCTTCATTTTTCTCACTCGCTTTCTTCCTCTTCCGCGGCCGGAGCTTTGATGATCATGGAGGGATGTTGTTAGGGTTAAATCCATGAAGTTTTGAAGTTCATAACATCGATTAATCCTTCCATAACTTGCTCCGATCGACCGAATCAAGGCAAGTTTTCCTAAAATATAGTTTTGGGGATTTTGTTCGATTTGTCCGTTTAATTCGTTTTAACTCAGAATATTGATGGATTGATGATTGTTAAGATATATTATATCTAATTCCTTGTTATTCCACGGTTGGATCGCCACGGATTTGTCGTTTTATTGAGTATTTTATCGACGCCTTGAAGGTGTTCGATAAAATGTCCTAGAGGGGTTTTTGGGCGTTCTACGATTATCCTTCCTCGTATGATCGATGATTTATTGATTATATTGTTGTTAGGGTCGAGTTTCTTGTGAAGAAACCGTGTTGAACCCTTCCGTTCGTTGTCGTCTTCCTTTTCATTAACATCGGGCGTTCCGAAGCTTTTCGGTTGAGCCGTATCCGTTCGTGGTTCCGTGCTCGTGGTATCGAGGCAAGTACCTTGTCCATACCATTCTTGTTTTGTGGATATGATAATTGGTGATCATCTTGGTGTGTTTGTTTATTTGTTTGAAATGAGTTTTCAAAGGATTCGGCTAGCCTCGTTAAGGCTCACTTTCAAAACGCGTGTGTTTTGTAAATTGTGTGGGTTGTAAGTGATTACATGAATCCTTTGGATATAATTGATGTTGATGTTGCGCTTGATAATGCGTGTGTACGTGTATTGCTTATTTCCGTCGCGTTATGGTTGACGTGCGTGTTGTTATTTATTCGTGTGGTCGTGGACTGACGGATGAATTATGTGAATTGGTGTATCGATTTGATAATTGTTACAACGATTGACTGTGTGCTTGATGTTTGTGATAATGTGGATACTTGTTATGAGAAACGTCGTATCCGGGAACCTCTGAGGGCGGGGCGTGCACTCCGGCCTGGTGTATGCTGCAATGTGCGGCTCCATATGGGTGGTGAACGCCGGTGTTACCTAATGCGCGCGCAAGGGGCGGCTCTTGCGGGAGTGACGCCAGTGCGGTGACATGTTCAATGAGCGGCCAACATGATGGAAGTGAACGCCGGTACACAGGTGCGCAAGGGAGGCGCCTGGCAGGCTTATTGGTTACGGGTATTTGAGTGATAGCTAAGACCCCGTTACCGAACGATGTTCGTATCTCAAATTCTTTCAACTCACTTATAAATGTTTGTCTTGATATAGACCACGATTCGTGTTTTTGAAAGCTTGTTTCAACTTGTTTTTAAAGCGTTGGTATCAGGGTTAATTAACCAAGGAGGTTTGACGAAATCTCCGAGGGTTAATTAATCGGGGGTCTTGAGCAGGATATGTCGAATGAGAGATTGTACCTTTGATGGTATTGTGGTGCTATTCTGTGTTTTGGGTCGAGGACCCTGTGGAACGTTGAGATGATTGATCTCGTGTTGATATTATTTGGGTTTGGGTCGAGAACCCCGTGTGATGTTGAGATGTTTGATCTCGTGCCGATATTATTTGATTTTGGGTCGAGAATCCCGTGGAATTATTTGTGAAGACTCGTTTGTGTTGATTGAGTGGCTTTCTTGCAAATTGTTTTCTATTAAAACTCTCGATGGCATCTTTAAAACTGTTTTATAAATGGTTTCCTTTATCGGTGATCTTTCGGTTTTGAGAAATGTTTATCAAACTCATGCCTCGGGAAGTACTTTTCGTTACGTTTAGATTTTTGAGGATTCTGGTTATTGTTATTCGTGAAATGTGAATGGTATGGCTCGTATTTGCACTTTGTTCTTGCACTAACAAAACAGTGGAGTATTCCTAACCCCCGAGTATTCGGGGGGTGGATGTCTGTTTTTGCATTCAGGTTTGGGAGCATAACACAGGGTCGGCACGGAGGATGATGAAAGATGAACGATACTAATCACACGAGGATCCGTATGAGGTCATTGGTATAGTTATAGTTTATTTTCCGCTGTGGTATTGTTTCCCGTTGTACGGGAGTGTGTTGTACTCGACCCCTGTGTGGGCATGTAATGAGTTTGAGTTGTATGTATTTATTGAAAGACCAAATCGGTCTACTTAGTCATTTTAGCCTTAAAGGCATTGTCGAGTTGTTCTATGTTGTTACCAGCCTGGTAGATCCTTGAGGAAAGGTTCTACGGCGTGTAATATCCCTGAGCGGATTGGGGGTGTTACACTATGAGCAGGTGTTAGCGTACGCTAACGGAACTGGCAGAGGCTACTGGATTGCCTGATGAGTCCGATAGCGCACGCTATTTTTCATGACTAGCGCACGCTAGTCCCTATTTAGTATAAATAGGACATTTCCGTTCCCAAATCGTCATTTCTACCTACCTTCACCTCCTTGGGCGATTCTAGGCGATTCCGGGCGATTTGTGGGGAGTTCTTCGAGCTGCAATTATCTATCAACATCTTTGAGTTTCTAGTTCGGATTTATCAACGTTTAATCCTCTCCGCCGCTCCAAATCAAGGTAAAATTCTCACAACCCTAGATTTTCGGGATTTGGGGATTTTCCATCCGATTTCTTCGATCCAGCTTGTTGTGATGTTAGAATATATCGATTACGAGTTATCTACCTTGGATACATGTTTTCCTATGGATTTAATGGTGTATTTCTGGAGTTCTTGAGTGTTTGGGATATTTGACTTGCGATTCACTATCCAAGAGAATTATTCCCGGAACACATGTATCGGGGTAGTATATTCGGGTGATTCCAACTTATTTTCATACCGATGGGGTTTTGATAATTGAATTACGAACTTGTTTAGGTTCGGAGTTGTTGAATCCTTCGATCTTGGTACCTTGTCGTTTGTACCCTCTCCTCTCGTTTCCAGGCAAGTGATTCTTGTGAAAGTTATGTTCTTAAATGTGAAAAGTAATGCATGTGATTGTGAGAGTTGCTTTCGTTCACTCCGAGAGTGTTGGAAAGTAAAACGCAGCGGAAGCGAAGTTTGGGAAAATATGATTATAGCGTTTTACGCATCTACGAGCATTAGATCTATTTAGGCATGCTAATTAATTAATTACTAAGACTAACAAGCAATTTAAATATTATTTATTATTTATTAATTAAATATGTTGATTAATTAAAATATCCTAATCTAGATCCAAGATCATAGGATATTACCTTTTGAAGCGGTTGGTTATTTCCTTCTTGATCGCCTTGTATTTCTACCTTCAGATCTTCTAGAGTATGATCCGCCTTGAACCGGACGTTGTGTGGGCAACGAGCTACGGGAACTTGCTTGGACACCTATGGATCGGCCGAAACAACTTTGATATGTGATCACTATATTTTTCTTTGCTCTCTAGTATTTTATGAACACTCTTAGCAAATTAATTGTGTTATCTAAATTGTAGAATCAAAGACACAAGTCTAGATCTACAATTAAACACAAGAGGAAAAAATTGATCACACAATCTCACCAAGCATGTACAAATCGGCCAACACCCCATAATGTCCTATTTATAGGCTCTTGGACTACTACTAGGGATCTAAAGGAGGATTATGGAAGGACTCCCAATTAATTCACCTTACCTTATTAGGACTCTTCCTAATATATGGTGAATCAATTAATATCAACTTAGTCCACTAAAAAGTTGATATTGCACTTCCTACCAAAATCCCAAATTACGAAATTGGGCTCCTTATTAAATATATTATTTCCGTGTTTAAGATATCGAATGTCCATTAATTAATTATAAGCTCGTGACTTTAATTAATTAATATCTTATCCAAGAGTAGTACCACTCGAACCTTATTATTATATCGGAATTAAATCCACTGCAGGGTTTAATATAATAATCATTATCGAGCTCCTCAAGGGGACATCATCAACCCGCACGAGTCGGGACACGATTTCTAGTAATAATAATAATTGTCGTATAAACAATATTATTGCCCAAGATACGAGGCTTATTGAGTCGATCATTTTGACTCTCACCTATGGTAAATCAAAGCAATAATTATTATAAATACACAATTAAATATTATATACTTAGAATTAAGAAATAATAATTATCCGAGATTTACGTTCTTCTTACGGTCGATGAGAAGACACTATCTCACCTCGATCTTGTTCAACGTATGCAAATACGCTAATGTATGCTAATAGTCAAGACCAACTATACTCAAGCATACACTACAACCCTTTATATAATTTGTCTAATAATTATATAGGTTGTGAACTATTATATTATTTTATAAGGCACCGATAATGTGATCTTCCGTGTGACACCAACACACCACATTATCTACAATATAAAATAATTAGACATTTCATTTGCATAACCATAACGTGAATTAATATGCAAAACATGTGATTAAATATAATTAATATCCTCATAGGTAGTAATAGGAATTTAGGTAATACAAGCATAAAGTATGCTTTGCAGATACAATCCTAACAATCTCCCACTTATACTCAAAGCATGCTTTTAAGTATACTACTCTATTACATAGTCTCTCATTTCTCCCACTTATACTCAAAGCAATGCCGCCATACACCGTAATCCCATTCCTTCCACATGCCTTTCAAAACTTTTGAAGGTAGGCCTTTCGTGAAAGGGTCGCAAGATTATCTTCCGATGCAACTCGCTACAACTACGTCTCCTTCCTTTACGAAGTGTCGTATGATGTGGTACTTGCGGTTGATATGTTTACTTGCTCGATGGGCTCGTGGTTCCCTCGAATTTGCGATCGCACCAAGATATCACAATAGAGTGTAATACCCTTTGGCAAATTGGGAATCACATCTAAGTCCTGGCAGAAGTACTTGAGCCACATTGCCTCCTTGGCCGCCTCGAGGCCGCCATGTACTCGGCTTCCATGGTAGAGTCCGAGATGCATTCGCTTCACACTCCTCCAACTAATGGCTCCACCTCCTGTGCTAAACACATAACCCGAAGTAGACTTGGACTTTTCTTTGTCCGATGAAAATCGAGTCGGTGTAACCCACCGAAAATGTGTCGTCGATTGATATACAAGCATGTACTCCTAGTCCTTCTCGGTACTTGAGTATGTGCTTGACAAAGAATCCAGTGTCACAGTCCCGGGTTCGACCGATATCTAGCGGCCATGCCCACGGCATGACATATATCCGGTCTAGTGCAAAGCATAGCATACATGAGACTTCCCACGGCGGATGCATAAGGAACCATCTTCATGTCATCTATCTCCTTTTGTGTCTTAGGACACATGTTCTTAGATAGTTGAATTCCATGTCCGTAAGGTAGAAAACCTTTCTTGGAATTCTCCATGCTAAAACGCTCAAAGATTGTATCGATATAGGATGCAGGATAAGCACAACATCCTCTTCTTCCGATCACGAAAGATCCCGATTCCAAGGATGTGTCCTGCTTCTCCTAGATCCTTCATATCGAATCGCTCAGATACCATACCGTCGTCCGACAATTCCTTCACGTTGTTTCCAATCGAAGGATATCGTCCACATACAAGACAAGAAACACCAACACGTTTCCATCGCATTTCTTATACACACAACTCTCACTCGGACATCGACGAATCCATATGATGGACTACTTCACAAAACGAGTGTTCCAAGATCTAGATGCTTGCTTAAGTCCATAAATGGATTTCTTAAGTTTGCACACCAAGTGCTCTTCTCCTTTAGCAATGAATCCCTCGCTTGGCGCATATAGATTTCCTTGTCTAGACTCCCATTCAAGAATGCAGTCTTGACATCCATCTGCCAAATCTCCAGATCCAAATGCGCAGCTATAGCTAAAAGAATCTGGATTGACTTAAGCATGGCTACCGGCGAAAAGGTTTCATCATAATCGATACCCTCTTTCTGAGTGTAACCTTTTGCAACAAGCCTCGCTTTGAAAGTTTCAACCTTCCCGTCACGTCCTTTCTTTCGCTTGTAGACCCATTTACTCCCAATGGCTTGTACACCATCAGGTAGCTCTACTAGCTCCCACACTTGATTGGAATCCATAGATCCCATTTCTGATTCCATTGCTTCTTGCCAGGAGTCGCATCTTTATCTTGGATTGCCTCCTTATAGGTCCAGGAACCGATTCATCTTAAATCGGGATTGAGTCCGAAGACTTTCCCATGCCTATGAATCGCTCGGCCGACGAACAACCCTCCCACTACGACGAGGTAAATCCCGAGTTGGTGTAAAAGTTTTAATCGATACGTGGTGCGGTGTTAGTTGGCGCTTGTACGATTGGTATAGACGGAGTCTCGCCTCGCCTCTTCCGAATTATTTCACTCATGGGCTTGTGACTAATCATATAATCCTCTTCCGTAAATCGGGCATTGGTGCTAACAATGACCTTCCGATCTGGGACTATAGAACAAGCCACCTTCGTTCCCTTAGGATATCCCACAAACACTCGTATTTCACGAGATGCCAACTTATCGGCTTCCTTATTCAGCACATGTGCCGAGTACCCCAAATCCGAACATGTCCTAGATCAGGCTTACGCCACTCCACAGCCTGTGGGTGTTTTGGAACTGATTTCGAAGGCACCAAGTTTAGAATGTACGCCGCTGTTTCTAAGGCGTATCCCCAAAACGAAATAGGTAAATCTGAGTAACTCATCATTGATCTAACCATTTCCAAAAGAGTCCTATTCCTTCTTTCAGCAGCACCATTTTGTTGTGGAGTTTTCGGCGCGGTGAGCTGGGACGAAATCCCCTCATTTGCCAAGAAATCCAAAAACTCTCCACTAAGGTATTCGCCACCACGATCAGATCGTAGTGACTTGATACTCTTCCCATGACGCTTCTCCGTTTCAGCCTTGAAGTCTCTGAACTTGTCAAAAGCTTCAGACTTACGTCGCATCAAAAAGATGTATCCATATCTCGAATAATCATCTATGAACGTGATGAAATATTCGAAACCTCCTAGCCTCGGATATTCATTGGACCACATACATCCGTATGAACGAATTCTAACACATCCCGAGCACGGTTTCCTTGGTTTTAAAAACCCTTTTGGTCATCTTACCTTCCAGACGGGATTCACAAATTGGAAATGACTCAACTTGGAGATCATCCATGGGCCATCATCTACCAATCTTTGAATCCTTCTAAGGTTTACATGTCCTAACCGTAAATGCCACGAGATATGTTTGGTTTATGCTTGAAGGTTCTTTTCTCTTTTAGGTTTAGACAAAGAGTTAAGTGATTTATACATAGGAGTTTGTGCAAAGATTAACAATATATAGTCCATCATTAAAAGTACCTCTGCAAATATATTCACCGCTTCTTTTCTTAATAATGGCATCATCATCAAAAGAAATCAATAACCATCGCATTTTAATTTAGAAATCGAAATTAAATTCATTCTAAAATCGTACTAATAATACATTATTCAACTAATAATTTATCATTAATCTTCAACCGCACGACCCACCGCAATGTACCATAAGCCCGGAATAATCGCTTGATTGATGGTAATCTCGCCCGCACTAAGCCGCTTGGTTACCCGAAAACCATGCGAGTCAAAGCAAACATGATCGGTGGAGCTGAATCAACTATCCACGAAGTGGAAGAACAAGCCGCCAAACATGTTTTGACTACTAGTGCACGAGACATACCTTTCTTAAGAGCAGGCGATCCGCTTTAAAATGTCCTTTCCGACCGCACTTGTAGCACTTTCCCTTTGGCTTTTGTTCGCCTCGGGTGAGGAGCCTTGCTTTTCACCTTGAGGGCTGCCACTTGCTTCCGGCCAACCCGCTTCTTCTTCTTTCCCCATTTGGGTTTGGAGGAAGTCGCACCGGTTGCCGCAAGAATTTGATGATAACCTTGTTTGAAGAGACCTTCACAGATCAAGTCACGAAGTTCCGCCAAACTATATGTCCTACGGTTCATATTGTAGTTGAGGCGAAACTGCTCAAAGCTTCTAGGTAAGCCGCCTAAGATAATATCGACTGCGTTTCCGCATCGATAGTAGCCCCCAATATGCTCGATTCGTTCAAATGAGACATCATTTTTAGAACATGATCCTCATCGGAGTCCCTTCGACATTTGGGTTGTCATCAATACCCTCATAGCATTTTGTCTAGCCGCCTGGCTCGATGACCAAACATCTCGGTGAGACTTTTCATCATTTCGCGGCCGAACCCATCGTCTGATGCCGATGCCGCAATACATTTGTCGCTGAAGCCAAAATGTAACAATGAGCCATCTCATCGACTTTTTCCATTTCCGAATTCCGCCAACTCTTCGGGAGTGGCATCCGGTTCTCGTTCTAGAGGGCTCTCCTCGATTAAGACAAACTTATGCCCTCGGATCAGGACAATGTCAAGATTTCTTTTCCAATCGGCAAAGTTAGTGCCATCTAGTTTATTTTCTTTGAGAATAACAGCTAGTGGATTGAAAGACATCTGAGAATAAAAATTAAAACATTCATCACATAATGCATAGCAAAATATATCGAAAAACCTCAAAAACACAATATATATGCTAGCAACCAACACCTCAAAAAATCCGCACATGCAAGCCACGATCGTGTGGACGTTTACACATACATTTTTCAAGTAGAGTTTTACGTCTTTAATTTTACTATCTAGTCAAATTACGTTATGACAAGTAAAATTAATAGTTGGTTCCTCTTGGCCATGTATTAATTAACATAGACTCCGATGGGGAGCTTATTAATTAATACACCTAAGTGAACACCATAATTTAACATCCTTAAAATATTATCTTTTAAATAATAGTCCTACAGATGGAGAGGAGAGGTCCTATCATAAAAAGTAATATTTACCTTATGTTATCATTTTGAAATTTAAAACTAGTGAACCTATAATTAGCACATCCGATATGGAGGAAGACTCTAATGTCAACGCGCATGCTAATTACTTCACAATTTAAATTAATTATGGAGGCCAATTTGATTTTAATTAAAATAAAAATCAATTTAATCACTTAGTTATTTTAGCCTTAAGGTTTTTAATTTTCTCGTCCTAACATGCAAGGAAACATATCACGCATACATCCATACATGCCATACATCAAAACAATAAAACCAAAAATAAAGCATGGATAATTAATTATCCAATTATCATGGTCTTCTTCCTTGAGTTGAATCCGAGAAAATCTTCGCTCGATCTCTCCCATCGAATCAAGCATCTCGCCGCTTCTCCTACGGTCGTGGATTTTCAAAATATTAAAATTTTACTTTTATGCAAAATTAATTACATAAAAAAATTTAATTTTAAATCCCGACTTCCAATGGACGCAACGAACGGCGCGAAACGGACGACCAAAATCGATTTACCCGGCCAACTAAATAACTGCCCGACCAGCCGCCACATCGCGTACTGCTCGGCAGTACTTCTTGCCGCCGGCACTTCGGCCGCCGCTTCACGCCGCTAGCCAATGATCCGGCGATCCTGTTCGCTCTATTTCTTCGTGATCCCGTCTTTTCCGAATTCGATTACAATTTTATACGAAATAAAATACATCGAAATTACATCAAGATTACACGAAAAATAAAACCACCTAGAACTACCCGCGGATTTTCTCACGGAAAACCATTACATGCCTCAAAACGGCCAAACCAACAATTGCATAATTAATAAAAATAAATAAATAAATGCACCATTCATATAAACCATGATAATTGGATCATATCACTGCAAGAACACATCTAGCAAAATATTCCAACATCAAAATATATGAATATTTAAATTGCTATCAATTAATCACTAAAATTAATTAAAATAGCAAAAGCCTAAAAATCCGCCCGATACCAATTGTTGGAAAGTAAAACGCAATGAAGCGAAGTTTGGGAAAATATGATTATAGCGTTTTACGCATCTACGAGCATTAGATCTATTTAGGCATGCTAATTAATTAATTACTAAGACTAACAAGCAATTTAAATATTATTTATTATTTATTAATTAAATATGTTGATTAATTAAAATATCCTAATCTAGATCCAAGATCATAGGATATTACCTTTTGAAGAGGTTGGTTATTTCCTTCTTGATCGCCTTGTATTTCTACCTTCGATCTTCTAGAGTTTGATCCGCCTTGAACCGGACGTTGTGTGGGCAACGAGCTACCGGAACTTGCTTGGACACCTATGGATCGGCCGAAACAACTTTGATATGTGATCACTATATTTTTCTTTGCTCTCTAGTATTTTATGAACACTCTTAGCAAATTAATTGTGTTATCTAAATTGTAGAATCAAAGACACAAGTCTAGATCTACAATTAAACACAAGAGGAAAAATTGATCACACAATCTCACCAAGCATGTACAAATCGCCAACACCCCATAATGTCCTATTTATAGGCTCTTGGACTACTACTAGGGATCTAAAGGAGGATTATGGAAGGACTCCCAATTAATTCACCTTACCTTATTAGGACTCTTCCTAATATATGGTGAATCAATTAATATCAACTTAGTCCACTAAAAAGTTGATATTGCACTTCCTACCAAAATCCCAAATTACGAAATTGGGCTCCTTATTAAATATATTATTTCCGTGTTTAAGATATCGAATGTCCATTAATTAATTATAAGCTACCGATGCCTTTAATTAATTAATATCTTATCCAAGAGTAGTACCACTCGAACCTTATTATTATATCGGAATTAAATCCACTGCAGGTTTAATATAATAATCATTATCGAGCTCCTCAAGGGGACATCATCAACCCGCACGAGTCGGGACACGATTTCTAGTAATAATAATAATTGTCGTATAAACAATATTATTGCCCAAGATACGAGGCTTATTGAGTCGATCATTTTGACTCTCACCTATGGTAAATCAAAGCAATAATTATTATAAATACACAATTAAATATTATATACTTAGAATTAAGAAATAATAATTATCCGAGATTTACGTTCTTCTTACAACAAGATGTAAGACACTATCTCACCTCGATCCTGTTCAACGTATGCAAATACGCTAATGTATGCTAATAGTCAAGACCAACTATACTCAAGCATACACTACAACCCTTTATATAATTTGTCTAATAATTATATAGGTTGTGAACTATTATATTATTTTATAAGGCACCGATAATGTGATCTTCCGTGTGACACCAACACACCACATTATCTACAATATAAAATAATTAGACATTTCATTTGCATAACCATAACGTGAATTAATATGCAAAACATGTGATTAAATATAATTAATATCCTCATAGGTAGTAATAGGGAATTTAGGTAATACAAGCATAAAGTATGCTTTGCAGTATACAATCCTAACAGAGAGGACCCGACGGGGTCGAGGAGGGTTCCGCTTATGTCGGTTCTGTGAACATTTGGGTTAGCCACTCCGAGATGATCCGACGGGGTCGAGGAGGGATTCGCGCATTGTCGAGTCCACGGTTAATCAAGAGATATCATCATTTCCAAATATGTTTGGATAATTGTATTTTCCGGAAAATCATTATCATGGCTTTGAATTGGTGCATATGCTTTTATGTATAAGACTTGACATTTCACTTGTAATACTTGCCCTAACCCCTCTCGTTTGGGGAAAATTACTTTTGTGTTTTTCAGGTCCTAAGGAACTTTACGAGCGAGCGCCGGGACGATACGATGAGGATGGCGAGGCGTGATACTGTGGCTAGTTGTGTTCTACTTTGTTTGGTCGTTGTTCTCTTCGGTCCATTTTATCCTTGTAATAATAAGTGGTACTCGAGTACTTTAGGAAAATCCTTTTCCATTGTCGTACAACTTCTTGTATTTCTTCATGGTATTGTTTGTTCGTGGTTGAACTTCCTTGGTTGTATCGAGTTTATTGTTTCCCAAGTGGATTTCATTAAATTCAATACGTTGTGAGTGAGATAAGCCTAGTAAATCCCGTGGGATTTACGCGCCGTGATATTCTCCGAATATCTCGGGGTGTTACGTAATTTGGTATCGAGCTTAGGTTTATGGATACCTAGTCAGTCGGATTGCCGGGTCTAAATGTACTATTCCAAGGACACAAGATCATGTGCCGTCATCATCTCGCATTTACCGGTACTCGTAAGTTCCCTAACTTATTTACCCTCTTCATTCACTCACTATCATTCGATTATGGGACATGAGAAGTCCATATTCTAGATGGCATTGCTTTGAGCTATTCTTATGATTTTACTTACATTTTTCTTTAGAATGTCAACTGGTAGAGGACGTGGACGCGGCCGTGGTCGTGGTCGTGGCCGAGGGCGTGGCGCAGCCGGTGGAGCGGCCATGTCCCTCAGCTCGGTAGAAGGCTCAGCTACGCCTAGCTTGTCGGACTCCATTCAACCTAGCACCGGTAGTCATCAGGAACCATCAGCCAGTCTGGGAACTTCTACAGGGAGCCAACCGGATGTGGGTGTTGCCACCATACTGCAGCAAGTGGCGAACCAAATGGCTCTTTTAACCCAGGCGGTACAGCTTAACCAACCACCTCCTGTTACTGACACTGGGGCTGAGAAGTGGTTACAAGATGTTATTCGTATGCGCCATCCCCAATTTATTGGTGCAAATGATCCGATCGGCTGGGAAGATTGGATTAATGAGATGAATAAAGTTTTCATGGCCGTGAATTGTCCAGAGGCACGTAAGGTGCCGGTTGCCCAAGATTTCCTATCAAGGGATGCGGCTAGCTGGTGGCAAGCTGTTGCACCTCAGGATCGTGAGGTTTCATGGGATGAGTTTAAGGAATTGATGGAGGCCGAGTTCTGCCCGTGGCCTGTTCAGGAGGCCAGGATTCGAGCCTTTTATGAAGATAAACCCCAGGATGTCCCTGTATCTCAGGCAATCATTGAATACAACCGTCAACTCAACCATGTGAAAAATTAAGTTAGGGAAGAGAGGGATAGAATTCGTCACTTTGACATGCGAATGAAGCCAAAAGTTCGGCACTATATGTCGGGCTTCGCTTGCGCCACATTGAAGGAGTATCAAGATAGGGCACTAGCCTATGATATGTCCTTCACACCTACCGAAACGACAAGTGAGAGTAAGAAGTAAGACCACCGGAAAGTTTTCTAGCGGTAGAGGTGGCAACCCGCGGATCGCAATCGGCAAGCTATACAACCAAAGGGTCTTCCTGCACGGAGGTAAACGGAATTTCGTAGTTGGTGCTAATGCGTCCAACCGGGTTGTGACATGTTTTAATTGTGACAGTGGCCATATTAATCGTGATTGTGGTCTACCCCATTGAGGTGTTTTAATTGCGCCGTGAAGGCCACAGAGCCATGTACTGCACGGAAGAAGAAACCCCACTTGGAACTCGGGCAATAGCCCTACGCCCGGAGAACCGAGTGTTAATCGAAGTCATCCACGGGTCAACCATCCCGGAGTTACGGTCGAGGCAGAGGCCGTGGTCGATCTGTTAGAGGGAGCTCCCGGCCGGGTTCGGTGCAACCTCGTGTCTATGAGATGGGGAAAGCTGGAGATCCCGAGGCTACCGTGGCAACATGTATCATTTCTCTTTTGTCTCATCCAGTTAGAGTGCTTTTTGATTCGGTGCTTCTCATTCGTTCATCTCTTTGGATTGTGTGCGTCGATTGAATATTGAGGGCTTGTCTCCTTGTGAGTCCTTTGTGGTTAAGTTGCCCGGTGGTGATAGAATCGTGGGAGACAAGGAAGTTAGAGATTGTCGGTGTTAATCGCCGAGAGAGTGTGGTTTTCGAATTTGATAGTCGTAGACATTGTTGATGAAGATCTAATCCTCGGTGACGATTGGCTCGATAGACACGGTGCGGTAATGAATTATCGCACGAAGATCATATCAATGTTAGCCAAAGACGGTACCGAACACCATTTTGCGGGGTACAAGAGGGGATGTCAGAAATTTTTGATTAGTGCCTTGAAGGTGACAAAACTTATTAGAAAGGGTTGTGTTGGATATTGGTGTTATGCCATGAAAGTCGAAGATGGGAAAGTTGAACTTCCCTCGATTCCTATTGTAAGTGATTTTTCAGATGTTTTTCCGCATTTAATTAGGGACTACCACCGGACGGGAAGTTGAATTTACAATTGATTTGGAGTCGAGCAACCCCGATTTCTAAGGCACCGTATCGTATGGCACCTTCGAAATGCAAGAGTTGAAGAAACAATCGGGAGAATTGTTGGATAAAGGGTATATTAGACCCGGTGCCTCGCCATGGGGTGCACCGGTCTTGTTCGTAAGGAAGAAAGATGGTTCACTACGTTTGTGTATTGATTATCTGAACCGAACAAAGTGACCATTAAGAATAAATACCCTTTGCCGCGTATCGATGATTTGTTTGATCAATTGTAGGAGCCGCGGTGTTCTCGAAAATTGATTTGAGGTCCGGTTACTATCAACTTCGCATTAAGGAATCCGGCGTTCCTAAAACCGCTTGCATTTCGAGGTATGGACACTATGAGTTTGTGGTTATGCCTTTTGGGTTAACCAACGCACCGGCGATATTTATGCAATTGATGAATAAGATATTTATTGAGCATCTTGATAATTGTGTAGTCGTTTTTATCGACGATATTTTAGTTTACTCTCGAGATGAAGAGGAACACGCTCGGCATTTGCGATTGGTGTTGGAGGTTTTGAGGACTCAGCACCTCTATGCAAAGTTTTCTAAGTGTGAATTCTGGCTGAAGGAAGTCATGTTTCTCGGACATGTGATTTCAGCGGAAGGGGTTCGGGTAGATCCCCAGAAAATTGAGGCAGTGTTAGATTGGGCTCCACCCAGGAACGTGAAGGAGGTTCGTAGCTTTTTGGGTCTGGCCGGATACTACCGGAGGTTCGTCGAGGGGTTCTCCAAACTTGCTCGACCACTTACTCAATTACTCCAGAAGTCCGAAAGGTTCGAATGGAATGAAGAGAGACAACAGAGTTTCGAAGAGCTGAAAAGGCGCCTGACTACCGTGCCGATTTTAGCCCTACCTCAGGGAGTCGGTGGGTATTCGGTTTATTGTGACGCATCAGGACAAGGACTTGGGTGTGTACTCTTGCAGCATGATAAGACAATTGCCTATGCTTCACGGCAACTTAAACCGTATGAGCTGAATTATCCTACCCATGATTTGGAATTAGTCTTTGTAGTGTTTGCCTTCAAGATCTCGGCGTCACTATTTGTACGGTTTTTCATGTCGAATTTATACCGACCACAAGAGCCTAAAGTATATTTTTAGCCGTAAAGAGCTGAATATGAGACAACGACGTTGGTTAGAGCCGATAAAGGATTATGATCCGGAAATCCTTTACCATCCAGAAAGGCTAACGTCGTAGCCGATGCGTTGAGCCGGAAGTCGATATCTCTTCATATGCTTGAGGCCCTTACGCCTCAAGTTAAGATCGACGGGAGTTAATTGAGCAGGAGTCGGGCACGGATCCAGCGGATTCGGTGGTCGATGTGTACTCTTGAGGCTATTCCGTTGATTGACGACGCTGGGAAAAACAGGAGAATGACCCAATGCTTGTTCAACTGAAGGCGGACGTGGAAAAAGGGAAAGCCCCTGGCTTTATGATCCACGAGGATGGCATTTTGAAATTTCAAAGTAGGATTTGTGTTCCGAATGACTCAGAGCTGAGACAGAGAATACTCCGAGAAGCCCATGCTACACCTTACTCGATCCATCCTGGGACGAGTAAGATGTACAAGGATCTTAAAAGGAGTTTTTGGTGGAATAATATGAAGAGAGATGTCACCGAGTTCGTGTCAAGGTGTTTGACATGTCAACAGGTCAAAATTGAGCATCAACGGCCGGCCAGGCTGTTGAAACCTCTCCCTATTCCCGAATGGAAATGGGAGGATATTACCATGGATTTCATCACCGGGATGCCGAGGACTAAGTCGGGGATGAATATGATTTGGGTGGTTGTTGACCGATTGACTAAGTCGGCACATTTTCTTGGCATTAAGGACACGTGGGGACCGGAGCGATTGTCCCGGATTTTTATATCGGAGATTGTGAGATTACACGGTACGCCAAAGTCTATTGTTTCCGATCGTGATGGCCGCTTTCGTGTCGCATTTTGGAAGGCGGTCCATCAAGCCTTGGGCACCGAATTGAGGTTGAGTACTTACTTCCACCTCGGTCGACGGCCGACCGAGCGGACGATCCGGACATTGGAAGATATGCCGAGGGCGTGTGCCTGGATTGGAGTACCGATTGGGAAATACACCTACCGTTGATCGAGTTCACTTACAATAATAGCCGCATGCATCGATCAAGATGGCACCTTTTGAGGCATTGTATGGTAGGCGGTGTAGATCTCCACTTTGTTGGGATGAAGCTTGATTTAGTCGGACGGAACCCGATATGTTGATGGAAACTAAAGAGAAGATTTCCATCATCCGAGACCGATTAACCGCCGAGTCGACAAAATCCTACGCCGACAATCGCCGTCGGCCCTTGGAATTTGATGTGGGTGATCATGTCCTACTCAAAGTATCACCGATTAGAGGAGTCTTCGTGTTCGGAAAAAGGGGCAAACTTAGTCCGAGATATATTGGACCTTTTGAGATTCTAGACAGAATTGGGGAACTGGCCTATCGATTGGCTTTACCTCCAGCCCTTAGCCATGTTCACAGTGTGTTCCATGTTTCCCAACTGAGGAGGTACGTCCCTGACGCGAGTCATATCATTGATTACGGGGACATCGAGATCGCAGAGGATGTCACATTTGAAGAGAAGCCAGTGAAAGTACTAGAGCATCGAGTAAAACAACTCCGGCACAAAACCATACCGTTGGTTAAAGTTCAGTGGTCACGACATGGAGTTGAGGAAGCGACGTGGGAAACCGAAGAGAGCATGCGCACTAGATACCCCGAGTTATTCATTTCTTAAGTTTCGGGATGAAACTTCATTTTAGAGGGGGAGGATGTAATACCCGTACTTTTTGTAAATCTTCTACTCTTGTACTTTGTAATTTTTACGCTCGTATAAGTGTTTGGTAAGCTTATATGGATCTTGGAACTCTTGTCAATTGGATTTACCCCTTTTCTTGTTCGGATCGTCGCTGTTTTCGGATCCTTGATGCGATCCTACTACCTTCGTGTAATGGGTAGCGCACGCTACGCACACAGTGTAGCGCACGATAATTTAGTGAGGGTAGCGCACGCTATCCATTATCATTAGCGCACGCTACTAATGTATTGGAGGCGGACAGTCCAGTAGCTACCGGTGGAAAAGGGAATTCCTAGCGTACGCTAGGTGTGACTGGTAGCGTACGCTAGATTTTGGTGGTAGCGCATGCTACGTTACTAGAGTAACGTACGCTAGAGAGAGCAGAGCTGGGGATGAGGTTCAGGATGGACACTGACTACCAGGTAGCGCACGCTATTAGAAGTAATTAGCGCACGCTAATTGGAGTCACTAGCGCACGCTATGAGCAGGTGTTAGCGTACGCTAACGGAACTGGCAGAGGCTACTGGATTGCCTGATGAGTCCGATAGCGCACGCTATTTTTCATGACTAGCGCACGCTAGTCCCTATTTAGTATAAATAGGACATTTCCGTTCCCAAATCGTCATTTCTACCTACCTTCACCTCCTTGGGCGATTCTAGGCGATTCCGGGCGATTTGTGGGGAGTTCTTCGAGCTGCAATTATCTATCAACATCTTTGAGTTTCTAGTTCGGATTTATCAACGTTTAATCCTCTCCGCCGCTCCAAATCAAGGTAAAATTCTCACAACCCTAGATTTTCGGGATTTGGGGATTTTCCATCCGATTTCTTCGATCCAGCTTGTTGTGATGTTAGAATATATCGATTACGAGTTATCTACCTTGGATACATGTTTTCCTATGGATTTAATGGTGTATTTCTGGAGTTCTTGAGTGTTTGGGATATTTGACTTGCGATTCACTATCCAAGAGAATTATTCCTAACACATGTATCGAGGTAGTATATTCGGGTGATTCCAACTTATTTTCATACCGATGGGGTTTTGATAATTGAATTACGAACTTGTTTAGGTTCGGAGTTGTTGAATCCTTCGATCTTGGTACCTTGTCGTTTGTACCCTCTCCTCTCGTTTCCAGGCAAGTGATTCTTGTGAAAGTTATGTTCTTAAATGTGAAAAGTAATGCATGTGATTGTGAGAGTTGCTTTCGTTCACTCCGAGAGGACCCGACGGGGTCGAGGAGGGTTCCGCTTATGTCGGTTCCGTGAACATTTGGGTTAGCCACTCCGAGATGATCCGACGGGGTCGAGGAGGGATTCGCGCATTGTCGAGTCCATGGTTAATCAAGAGATATCATCATTTCCAAATATGTTTGGATAATTGTATTTTCCGGAAAATCATTATCATGGCTTTGAATTGGTGCATATGCTTTTATGTATAAGACTTGACATTTCACTTGTAATACTTGCCCTAACCCCTCTCGTTTGGGGAAAATTACTTTTGTGTTTTTCAGGTCCTAAGGAACTTTACGAGCGAGCGCCGGGACGATACGATGAGGATGGCGAGGCGTGATACTGTGGCTAGTTGTGTTCTACTTTGTTTGATCGTTGTTCTCTTCGGTCCATTTTATCCTTGTAATAATAAGTGGTACTCGAGTACTTTAGGAAAGTCCTTTTCCATTGTCGTACAACTTCTTGTATTTCTTCATGGTATTGTTTGTCCGTGGTTGAACTTCCTTGGTTGTATCGAGTTTATTGTTTCCCAAGTGGATTTCATTAAATTCAATACGTTGTGAGTGAGATAAGCCTAGTAAATCCCAGGTCGGGATTTACGGCGCTGTGATATTCTCCGAATATCTCGGGGGGTGTTACACGAGGAGTCGCCTTACGCTGCCATCAAAGTTTTTATAAAAAACACACAATAAATATTACAGTAATAAAATAACAATACATAAATCGCGAATAGATGCACGTCAAGAGATCAAGAAGAAACTCCTTAAGCTGCCACCATTTAGCACGATTATTACACACGACAGAAAGTAAAAATACAAGAGATCCGACATGGGTTATCAAAGGGAGAGGAATGAATCCACTTTTCGTTTTCTCACGGTAAAATCTTCTACCCAGACAATTTTAGCTAGAGTTGGATCTGGTTGAGGAATAAATTCATTGAGTTTTTTGATTAGTTCATCTGGTGTTGTTGCAACGACTATGATTCGTTTAGCACGCTCGGAAATAAAACCCTTTTCAGCAGAGTAGTCGATGAAAGACAGTAAACCATCAAAGAAACCATTGACATTAAGCACACCTATTGGTTTTTAATGAACATTTAGCTGGGCTCTGGTAACCACATGAAAAAGTTCCTCAAGGGTGCCAAAACCACCGGGAAGGGTGATAAAGGCGCCAGAATTATTTATCATGTGAGTTATGCGATCTTGCATATTTACAGATCTAAACTCATCTCCAATAGTTGACCCGGTGATTTTACTTTCAGCCAGAGGTTTTGGGATTATTCCCAACACTCTTACTCCTTCCATATAGGCAGAAGCAGTAGCTCGTCCCATTAATCCTAGACTTCCTCCTCCGTAAACTACATGAATGCATTTTTCTCCTAAGGTGCGACCCAAGTTGTGGGCTGCTTCAGTAAAGCATGCCTCTTTTCCAGAACTAGCTCCACCAAAAATGCATACTGTGTTAATTTTTTTTGTTGAAGATGATGACTCCATTTTTGAAAAGAAAAATTTTTTAGAGAGAAACAGAGAAAAGTGCAAGTTTGAGGGATGAATGAAAGAAACCACTAGAAAGTTTATTTATAGAAGAAAAAAAAGGTAAAAATTGTTTAACAAGTTTGTGATTGCGTTTGATTGTGCTTCAACTACTCAATAGAATAATGAAAGCATTTATCGCGTATCACATTTTTTTATTCGGAAAATCTCACCACACGACAAAAATAAAAGATACTTACGTGTATGTACAGTAGTTGTGATTGTGGCTCACATCTTCCTCTGATTTTACATTCAGAAACGGCCTAAACGCCTTCTATGAGTCGGGGAGAAGCTTCCCATCCAATTTTGTTACAAATTGGCAAACAGGGTCTTTTAACGTCAGATTCCCAAGACGTTGTTCATATTCTGGTTGGAATTTATTCCACAAACATCGAATTCCGTAATATACAAGTCCACTAGGATGCGTGTCAAGAGAAATTTCGATATCATCTAAATTCTCCTTATTCAGACCATCATTAATGAACTGAATTTTATCTTCTCTGTTTGTAGATGGAATTCCTAAAGATCGACATTTTAAATTACAGATCCATCTAGCACATTTATAGCAAACGGCTAGCATCTTTGCTCGTCGTTTCTTGGCATATGAACTTTTTCCAAGCCCTGGTAAAAATCTAGTCGGTTTTTCTGTGAATTCACCATCTATTCTTACTTTGGCTTCAATTATGAATCTGATGTCAAAAGGTATGCTTTTATTCATAAGCAACCTCATCCTTTCAAGCCTTGCCTTGTAAATTTTTAAAATTGCATTTTTGCTTAGAAAGGGAAATCTTTTTTCAATTTTATACAACGTTTCTTCCATAAAAAAATAAAATAAAATAAAAAGACAATGCAAATAATTGAAGAAAATATCTACAAATATCAGTTGTTGTGGGAAACTGAAAAATCCGACTTTAATAGTCACGGAGTACCGTTATCCGCCACTTGACCGGACAAACACAATTTAGTACTTAAGTTATAATGTCGAGAAATTTGTACCTATAAAAATAGTTTACAATGTAAGATTTCAAATATAACTTATACTTCCACGGCAACGGCGCCAAAAACTTGACACGTTGTTAGTGTAACTATCGCAAGTGCACGATATCGTATCAAGTAGTAAAGTGGACTTTTTGAGTCTGGTTTATCGATCCCACAAGGAAGTTTGGTTATAATTTGAATTATACACTATTAGTCTTTTTTTATAGATACTTAAGATGAGTGAAACACACAATTAAAAAGTTTGGTTTAATAATTGCAAAGAAATTGCAATAATAGTTCTAATATTATAAGGAAATAAAAAGATAGCAATAATAATAGATTGATTAACGATAAAATGAAATAGTTGGGATTACAAACTTAGTTCGTCATTAGTTATAAAAGATGTATAGGAGATCATAAGATGAATTTACTTATTATGTTGTGTAGATTCGATTTTCCTTAAAAAGACGGTTTCTCTTTCGAACTATAAAACGCCCCTTACATATTGAATCGATCCACTATATTTCTATGTTGATTGGCTTCAATACATAGCATTAGGATTTATGAAAATAACTCAAAGAATCATCTAAGGACTAGAGGTATATTTCTATCCCCTAGAACAACTTAGAGTGAAGATCATTTTATCTAATCAAACATATTTTCTTTCGAAACATATGAAGACCATAAATATCGTCATTTATTGGCCAAATAAATAAAGATTGTTAAAACAATGAAAATCACACACAATAATAAGTAATTCACAATAGATCTTTATACAAACATAAATAACATGACTAACCTTGTTTATAATCCCAACTAAAGATTACTTAGCCCATGAAGGGTTTATTACACATATTACAAGCTTGTGTGGTCATTATTAGTTGAATCAAGAGAAAGAATTGATCCTAACTCCCTTAGTAGATAAAGGAGATAGAAACAATAAACTCTCTGAACAACATATGTTATACCACACTTACAAAGATCGCTCAAGAACACAAGTGTGTTCTTCACACAAAAAGAAAAGTTTACAAAAAATGGAAAATTATAGGATGAATGATGAATGATGAAGGATCTAAGGGGTCTATTTATACACCTAAAGTCTATTGAATTCACCCTCTATTCTTACTTTGGCTTCAATTATGAATCTGATGTCAAAAGGTATGCTTTTATTCATAAGCAACCTCACCCTTTCAAGCATTGCCTTGTAAATTTTTAAAATTGCATTTTTGCTTAGAAAGGGAAATCTTTTTTCAATTTTATACAACGTTTCTTCCATAAAAAAATAAAATAAAATAAAAAGACAACGCAAATAATTGAAGAAAATATCTACAAATATCAGTTGTTGTGGGAAACTGAAAAATCCGACTTTAATAGTCACGGAGTACCGTTATCCGCCACTTGACCGGACAAACACAATTTAGTACTTAAGTTATAATGTCGAGAAATTTGTACCTATAAAAATAGTTTACAATGTAAGATTTCAAATATAACTTATACTTCTCCGGCAACGGCGCCAAAAACTTGACACGTTGTTAGTGTAACTATCGCAAGTGCACGATATCGTATCAAGTAGTAAAGTGGACTTTTTGAGTCTGGTTTATCGATCCCACAAGGAAGTTTGGTTATAATTTGAATTATACACTATTAGTCTATTTTTATAGATACTTAAGATGAGTGAAACACACAATTAAAAAGTTTGGTTTAATAATTGCAAAAAAATTGCAATAATAGTTCTAATATTATAAGGAAATAAAAAGATAGCAATAATAATAGATTGATTAACGATAAAATGAAATAGTTGGGATTACAAACATAGTTCGTCATTAGTTATAAAAGATGTATAGAAGATGATAAGATGAATTTACTTATTATGTTGTGTAGATTCGATTTTCCTTAAAAAGACGGTTTCTCTTTCGAACTATAAAACGCCCCTTACATATTGAATCAATCCACTATATTTCTATGTTGATTGGATTCAATACATAGCATTAGGATTTATGAAAATAACTCAAAGAATCATCTAAGGACTAGAGGTATATTTCTATCCCCTAGAACAACTTAGAGTGAAGATCATTTGATCTAATCAAACATATTTTCTTTCGAAACATATGAAGACCATAAATATCGTCATTTATTGGCCAAATAAATAAAGATTGTTAAAACAATGAAAATCACACATAATAATAAGTAATTCACAATAGATCTTTATACAAACATAAATAACATGACTAACCTTGTTTATAATCCCAACTAAAGATTACTTAGCTCATGAAGGGTTTATTACACATATTACAAGCTTGTGTGGTCATTATTAGTTGAATCAAGAGAAAGAATTGATCCTAACTCCCTTAGTAGATAAAGGAGATAGAAACAATAAACTCTCTGAACAACATATGTTATACCACACTTACAAAGATCGCTCAAGAACACAAGTGTGTTCTTCACACAAAAAGAAAAGTTTACAAAAAATGGAAAATTATAGGATGAATGATGAATGATGAAGGATCTAAGGGGTCTATTTATACACCTAAAGTCTATTGAATTCACCCTCTATTCTTACTTTTGCTTCAATTATGAATCTGATGTCAAAAGGTATGCTTTTATTCATAAGCAACCTCATCCTTTCAAGCCTTGCCTTGTAAATTTTTAAAATTGCATTTTTGCTTAGAAAGGGAAATCTTTTTTCAATTTTCTACAACGTTTCTTCCATAAAAAAAAATAAAATAAAATAAAAAGACAATGCAAATAATTGAAGAAAATATCTACAAATATCAGTTGTTGTGGGAAACTGAAAAATCCGACTTTAATAGTCACGGAGTACCGTTATCCGCCACTTGACCGGACAAACACAATTTAGTACTTAAGTTATAATGTCGAGAAATTTGTACCTATAAAAATAGTTTACAATGTAAGATTTCAAATATAACTTATACTTCCCCGGCAACGGCGCCAAAAACTTGACACGTTGTTAGTGTAACTATCGCAAGTGCACGATATCGTATCAAGTAGTAAAGTGGACTTTTTGAGTCTGGTTTATCGATCCCACAAGGAAGTTTGGTTATAATTTGAATTATACACTATTAGTCTATTTTTATAGATACTTAAGATGAGTGAAACACACAATTAAAAAGTTTGGTTTAATAATTGCAAAGAAATTGCAATAATAGTTCTAATATTATAAGGAAATAAAAAGATAGCAATAATAATAGATTGATTAACGATAAAATGAAATAGTTGGGATTACAAACTTAGTTCGCCATTAGTTATAAAAGATGTATAGGAGATCATAAGATGAATTTACTTATTATGTTGTGTAGATTCGATTTTCCTTAAAAAGACGATTTCTCTTTCGAACTATAAAACGCCCCTTACATATTGAATCAATCCACTATATTTCTATGTTGATTCGCTTCAATACATAGCATTAGGATTTATGAAAATAACTCAAAGAATCATCTAAGGACTAGAGGTATATTTCTATCCCCTAGAACAACTTAGAGTGAAGATCATTTGATCTAATCAAACATATTTTCTTTCGAAACATATGAATGTAACACCCCCAGATTTAACCGGAAATATTACAGCGTCGTGGGCCCCGAGATGGAACCCACAAGGCTAAAGGAAATTTTCACAATCATTTACAAATGCCCAAGAGGCCAACAATGGTACTATCTTTAAAAATGCATAAAGACATAAAATCCATTTATCAAAAACCGTCGTAAAAACTCATTTGAAATCGCGAGGCCAAACGGCCGACACTCAAAAGTTTAGAAAACGATTTCCAAAGCAACCTCAGTTACCAGATACCAACAGGTCATTTCAAAATACTCACGCAGCGGAAAAAGACCAACCATAAAGATACTCTAGTAGCGGAATACAAGAACCAATCAAGAAACTCAATGCACAAAACATGTCCTAGCCAGTATCCTCCGGGAAGCTCATCTCTTCACGACCGCTACAAGCTCGATACTCCAAAAACCTAAAAAGAAATCCCACGACGGGGTCAGCCATAATATCCAACAATGATATTAATCACATCACATCAATAATACATACCAATGAGAATACAGAATAAGAATACGACCAATGTAATCTTACCGCCATAACTTTGCTTACTCAAGTAATTCTCATCAGAGTAACCATTTTCACATTTCACATCTCATACTCGATTAACCAATAAACTCGAACATAATATCTCTATTGTACCTCAAACAATACTCAAGATTCTCAAACTATCATCACCAACTCACGATACGGAGATATACCATTACTGACCAATACGATCCATCGAATAACATCATCAAATCCCAAAACGATAACCGATTGTCCATCAAAGACAAATACCAAAGGAAATACGGAACATACCTCGAGATATGAAGTGCCACGACAATCATATCAGTCTAATCCGAGATCAGATCAATGCAATACGGACATGGTCCTAACACAAGACCTACAAATGCATACTCATATGACAACGTCAATATGATCACAACAATAACAATGATGTATACTCAATGGAAATCCGACGATCCAGCGCCCTTAGCATAGATCCCCTTGATGATCCTATCAGATCATCATAAGGTGGATAACCAACAATACACATATGAACAACCACATGATAAAATCAATGATGCGAATTCACAAGATTCCATCAACACAATACTGGTAATCCAACGATCCAGCGCCCTCAGCATAGATCCCCATGATGATCCCGTCGAACCAACGCATGGTGGAAAACCTGTCCAACAATCCAGCGCCCTCAGCATAGATCCTCATGATGATCCCGTCGAACCAACGCATGATGGACATTTGATCCAGCGCCATCAGCATAGATCCTCATAATCCCATCGGATTATTTACACAACATAAACAACACAATATGCATACACATATGCAAATCAACACGTTCACCAACATGAACAACATAACATGCACGACAACATGACAATTTACTAGGACGACTTCATGTTCAACAACATGAAAGAAAATGTGCGAGACCAAAATAAATAACATTAAACCATAATCAATATGGAATACTTGCCCCGAGTCCTTCGGGAGCAACCTCATGTCCAATCATCACCGACGATTATCCTCAATGCTCGGCGATCCAAACGTACAATGAACTATAGATACTCATATCCTCGTCTTTACCATAATGTAACCTCGATACTCGAACATACCAATAACTGAGATAAAGCATATACATTATGATTTACCTCCCAGAATCGAAAGAACGATATGCGATCCGAATACCCAGAGTTCACAATAATAATCATCGCTATATGCATTATAAACGAAATGAAACTAAAACCATTCATTAAATATTATAACTGAGCAAGTAATAACTTGCCTCGATACCGATACCACGAAGCTGCTGCCGAACACATTGCCTTTGTCTACGAGCTCCTCAGCCCCAATCAAAAGCAATACAATGGACATACTCGAACACGACCGCAATATCCGGTTATAATCACGGATCAACAATCTCAACCTATCGAAGAAATCAAATAACACATATCCGATAACAATCAACAACTGACAAAACTAACCAATCGAACTCAACGGTTCAACACAACCTCGAATAAACACAGTCAGAACCAACCAAGACAAACATCACGAATTCATAATCAAAACACAAAAATACTGCACTGTCTGCCTACTTAGCGCACGTTAAACGCATAATGTAGTGTGCGCTAAGTTGTCCCGTTAGCGTGCGCTAGCCAGTAAGCTTAGCGTGCGCTAATGCTGTTCAGTGGCATGCATTCCAAACATCGACTCACATCTTGCGACTACGAATCCGAATGAAGGGAGACATAAATCTCCATATCTCTTGAAGATAAACGACCCCATTATTATCACCATGATCATGTCAATGTCCATATATCAATAACAACATCAACAATCAAACCGACTCGATAACAAGGATCATATCATGCTAAATCTGGAATTCAACCTATTATCATGATTCATCTCATCTAAATCGACCAATATAATTACCAAGATTCAGAATTCCCTCTTAGATCGGGTTAAATGAATCAACATCCTTATAATATGAAGAATCTTAACTAACCTCCGAAACTCTTATCAAAATTCCATTGAATCTCATATAACCTTATCATATGATTATCCAACATGCTCCTTACATGAAATCATCCAAGAAAAACGAACCATTAACAAAGGGATACGAAGATTACCTGGTTTAGACGAACCAAAAAGAAGAACACTAGAACTCCATCCAAAGAATCATGAACAACTTGAAGAACAAGGCTTGAATCCAAGCTCTCAATCTAATGTTGTTAAAGATTATCATTATACAGTGTTTGGGAACCTCAAATATATCCCAACTCTCTCTCTCTCTCTCTCGACTGAAAGAAGAAAAATGACGAAATGCTTCTCAGCACCCTTCTGTCCCCTTTTATAATATTCCTTATTAACGTGCGCTAACATCTCATGTTTAGCGTGCGCTACCGCCTTAGCGTGCGCTAACTGACTTTGTTAGCGTGCGCTATCGAAGCAGAGGCTACTTCCTCGCTTTGTAAACTAGCTTACGTACGTAATGCCCATGCATTAACGTACGTAAAACATCCTGCTTAGCGTACGCAAGTCATTTACCTTAGCGTGCGCTATCCGAAGTTGACTTGCTACAGTACACACCTACCACTCGTGCCCCCACATGCCGAAAGCATCCGCGATTATCGGGATTCCTTTGACCGATCTGGAATTAGCGTGCGCTAACCATACGGTTTAGCGTGCGCTAGCCCTACATGACAAACACCCGCTGACCTTATATGGACACGCGTCGCAAGTGGCCGGGTCCACCCGCCGAAAGCTAAGATTCCATTATTGGCGATCTGATGTTAGCGTGCGCTAACCAACATACGTTAGCGTGCGCTAACTGAATATAAAAATCAACTCCGGCCTACTCGCGGTCACCTTCGAACTAACCCGGCAAGTCGTTACGCACGTTAGGGGTCCTCCTTAGCGTACGTAATCGAACCTCTTAGCGTACGCTATCAATACTGTAGCGTGCGCTACTGTACCCGATGGCGTGCGCTAATGAACACTTAGCCATTTTCCGCAATTTCTGTCCAACATCTTGACGTACCAAAAACGAACATGAGACACACTGAACACAAACACTGAATCCAATAATATTCTTATACGATATACTCTATATCGAAAGTACAATAACCTGATACACGATATCCTCAAATGTAACTGTCGACCAGATACAACAATCATACCGATACTGATATTTCAGTCATTTATTTATTTTATCCCTACTGTACAGATTCCACGCTGTACAATATAACTCGGATAAAATAATATCAAACAACAGTAGTATAAATTCCAGATATTACATTCTACACCACTTAAAATAAGTTTCGTCCTCGAAACATGCAATCCGTCATAAAACAAACAAACATACCTTTCAACCCAAAATATCCCAAAACCATCACGACAACGATCAATCATCATCACTATAAAATAACCACAACAGCATACTTACAAATACGCAGGTCGACGATCTCCTGATATACTAGCAAGCGATCTCACTGTACAGTCTCAATACGCTTACAATCACCATTCCATGAGTCTCAACAAAATTATATCATCGTCAGATGAAATAATCTATCCGAATCAAATCCTGTCTGCCTGATTACATAATCAAGTCCCAATTCCGATAAGATGAATAATACACAATACATCTGCGAAACAACCGCCCAATACAACGACACGAATCCCGAAACATCAAAACAAAATCCGAACGCTCAGATGATCACCAACAATGACCAACAATCAACCGAATTTGTCATCGACATGATAAATTCCAATATGACCAACCAGAGGTCAAAACACAATCGAGAATATCATCAACGTGATAAACTCCAATATTACCAACGAACAATCATCGAAAATCGAGAATACCTTCACATGGTAAACTCCAACACGATCAACACAGAACCACAGAAACAGATATACGAAAGAATAACATTCTCAAAACGACAAATCAATCACGTACAGTAGATCTCAATAAACATACCCAACTGGCGAACATTTCCCTCGGCATACGAATAATGAATTGCAAATCGACGAGCATACCAATTCATATAAGGAGTGGGAACGACCACTCAATATCCAAAACAACCAGCATGGGGTCACCATCCCCAAATTTACACTTACAAAGAAATCATTCAAAGATCACTATGGTAAGATTGCCCTACTACCGCACCAATGAACTCACATAGCACATATGTCCCGGTTTTACAAAGTCCAAAGTTCCAAATTTACATCCTGCACATGAATCTACAACACGCAGTATATTTTTCTTATCTGATCAATCAACCGATCATCCTTTCATAACCAATCTACCATACTAAACTTCGAATCTCTTTTCCTTGTACCATCGATATGATATGCCCGATGCACTAAATGCATATGTACATCAATCGCATTTTCAAAACCAGTTTGAAATCATATATTCTTGTCACGAAGACAATTTTCGAAAGTTCTTTCAAGAGTTTGAAAACTCAAAACATAAATTTTTGTAAGACCACGAAATCAATTTTAAAAATTAAATCGGCTCGCTGGTGCCAAGTTCTCGATAAAAATTCTTTTCGAATAGACACGATTAAATAAAATGGAATTTATGCAAATGCTTGTGCATATCCATACTCCTGTATACCACTTCGGCTCGTCACCAATATCCACTGATATTCCATCAGAAAACCACACGATAGAGTTCCAAAATCTCAAATGTATAGACTCTGATAAAAACTCCTCTCCACATACTACTCGCAACGTAAAACCTTAATCCATCCTGGATCACCTCAAATATGATATGATAAAATATTGAAACAAATCAACAAATCAAACACAACGAAAGACTTCCCGAGAAGTTCCATTTGAACAAGTAAACCAAAAACCTCAAAAGGTAGGAACAAAATAGATAAACGATTGATAAATAGTTTTACAAATCTCGGGAGTTTTAGAAAACAGAAAAGCTTTCTTTTGAAACATTAGGGTCTCAGCCCGTATCTTGTTCCGCATTACAAGAAGTTTAAAAAGTAGAAAACTCTTTTCGGACTCCAAGTCCTGAGTTACAAAACTATTTCAAAATCGATTGGGTCTCGGCCCAAAAATTATTTTTCGTAAAACATCCGTGAAATATTCATTTTGAAAAGTATATTTTCAAATGCTCAAAATGTAATATCCGCAATTTCGAATTTCGGTAATTTTCTTTTTTCGGCGGAAGTCCGTTTTGATGACTCGCTCATGACCGTTTAGTCATTTCAAGAATGATTAATTCTGCACTTTTTGTCATCCGAGTTCGTTTCGGTGTCGTTTTGTTGAGTTTCGTGTCCTTAATCGAATTTTTCACGTGGGAGTTCGACTTTGTAAAGTCACCATTAATTCTTGGAAACTCTAAAAATTCTGAATCTTTGCACTATTATAGAGCATCAAGTTATCTTTCCAATGGTTCAAACGGTGAGTCAATCGGAGTCCAGACGAAGGAGTTATGGTCGAAATAGCTAAGACTACACGATGTGCCTTTTTCGTGTTGGAGTGGACTGTACCGTGTGCCGCGGCACACTTCAGCTGTGCCGCGGCACTAAGATGATTCCTGGGCGTTTTTGGCCACAGGCGCGGCACACTTGTCTGTGCCGCGGCACACGGGCTTTTTGCACTTTTAGCGATTTTCGAGGAGAAACATTCATTTTCTCCTCTCTTCTTCCTCCTCCCATTCTAGGCGATTCTAAGGGCGATTTTGGGCGATTTGAGTGCTCCAAAACTTGTAGAGATCATCCACCTCAAGTCTTGTTGTATATTTTCGACCTCTACTTGAATCATTCATCCAAATCAAGGTATTTTGGCTTGAACCCTTGTTTTTGTAGATTTGGGGATTTTCCTTTTTGATTTCGATTCCAATCCTTTTAATCAATTAATTGTTGTATAAACGTTGTTTTGAACTTGTTCTACGGATTGGATACTCGTATCTTTGGTTCGCTCGACCCGAGGGTGATTTCTTTGTTCTTGAAGGGTCTTGAACATTTAATGTTCGATTAAATGTTCGAATGAGTTCCCTTTGATAGTTTGTTGGGATTTCCGTTGTTTTTGGCCTTGATTCTCGTCGTAATCATGTTTTATTATTCCTTACGGAGGATTATAGGTGCTCGATGATTCCGATGTTGAATTCGTTGGTGATTGATGATTCATGTGGTGTTTTCCGTAGTAATTTCGGTCTTTATCGCGTTCTAGATAGTGTTCGGGAATTTGAGGGCTACCCGGACGTATCCGTTCATTTTTCCATTGCTCGTGATATCGAGGCAAGTACCTTGTCCATACTATTCTTGTTTTATGGATATGATAATTAGTGATCGTCTAAATGTGGTTGCTTGGTCATTTGAATTGAACTTTCAAAGGATTCGGTTTAGTCTTGTTAAAGGCTTGCTTTCAAAACGCGTGTGTTTTGTGAATGGTGTGGTTTGTGAATAACTATATGAATTCTATGGATATGTTTGGTGTTTATGTTGCACTTGGTATTGCGTGTGGACGTATATTATTTCATTTCGGTGCGTTGTGGATTGACGTGGTGTTTTGCTAAGTGTTTGATGCCTCTGGGCGAATTGTTTGAATATCCTTGATGTGATATGTTATTTGTGTGAATGTGTGGATATGGTTGAAGCTCTACGGTGACACATGGCACGTGATCATGTGGTCAGGATGCAACAAGTGATTGATCCAACCGTGAGAGCCTGAGATAATCTACGGTGGCACATGGCATGCGATCATGTGGCCAGGATGCAACAAGCGATTGATCCAACCATGAGATGTGTGTGATTTGTTTCGCTAGCCAGCTCGGGAGGGTCCTTCGAGGCCTCGGGTGGGATGTCTGTGGTAGCGTCCCGTGCCTAGGCGATGCGCGCGCGTGATTATGTTTCGTTGATTTTTTGTCCATTGAGGACACGTGATGTTGGGCTCTGACCCTGTAAATTGTTGGTGGTTTCCTATTTGCGAAAACAAAACATTTGGGCTGTGACCCTATTGAGTTTTGGAAAGAGAAGGATTTTATAATCCTAAATTATTTTCTATTAAAACTCTCGATGGCATTTTAAACTGTTTCATAAATTGTTTCCCTTTTATTGTGGTCTTTCGGTTTCTGGAATGTCTTACTCAAACTCTTGCCTCGGGAAGTACTTTTCGTTACTTTTGGATTTTGAGGATTCTGGTTATTGTTATCCGTGGAATGTGAATTGTATGGCTCGTATTTGCACTTTGTTCTTGCACTAGCAAAACGGTGGAGTTTGCTAACCCCCGAGTATTCGGGGGGTGGATGTCTATTTTTTGCATTCAGGTTTTGGAGCATAGCACAGGGTCGGCACGAAGGATGATGAAAGAGGAACGATACTAATCACACGAGGATCCGTTGATGTCATATTGGTCTAGTTGTATTTTCTTTTCCGCTGCAGTATCTTTTCCCCGTTGTACGGGAGTTTATTGTATTTTGACCCCCTGTGTGGGTATGTATTTGGAAGTGAGTTGTATGTTATTATTGAAAGACCAAGTCGGTCTACTGAGTCATTTTAGCCTTAAAGGCGATGTTTAGATGTTTGATTTTAGTTATCAGCCTGGTAGATCCTCGAGGAGAGGGTCTACGGCATGTAATATCCCTGAGTGGATTGGGGGTGTTACATAAATGGTATCGGAGCTTAGGTTGTGGAAACCTAGGCTGTCGGGTCAGTAGTGTCTGTTGAGTTTTGTTTCGTCGGATTTTATCTGACGGAGTCGTGTCGCGACGCGTCGTTTGAGTTTGTTGGTCGTGATTAGTATCGTGGGGCGATCATCATCTTCATGCGACCTGTGGCTGTAAGTCTCCCTTCTTTGTGTTGTGCCTCGTGTGACACGAGCTATTTTTTTTTTTTATGATTATTTATTAAGTGACAGAATCATCTTATGGATTTTGATTTCTTGATACGTGACTATTTGACTCTCATATTTCGTTCATGTGAGGAGTAGTGTTGCTGGATTGTGCATGTTGGACTGTATTTCTTTTATCCGCTGCGTGAGTTCCTTTGTAATAGCTTTCGGTATTTTACCGACTAAGTTTTATTTCGAAAACCGATTCCTTTAACCGAGTTTTTGGCCTTGACCGTTTTGACGGTAGTTGGGTGTTTTCAAATGATTTCGTGAGTTTTGATAAGTACTACCGTCATCGGCCTTTTTGGGCATTTTTGTAATTGGTTTTTAGCCTGGTGGGTTCCGGCACGGGACCCACGGCGCTATAATGTTCTGTATAATTACCCAAAATATTTGGGCATTCTAGCCCATTGAATTATCTTGGAAAAACTTGAGTATCTTAGAAAATAAATTTCGAGACGTACTTTTAAAATGAATTATTTTCTCGTGGTACATCCAAGGTGCCACAATATGTTTCAAAATTCTTCTACCTCGAGGACCCAAAAATGTTTTGAGATATTTTCAATGTTTCATAAACACTTTTACTTAGACCCGAGGGTCGAATATTCTGAAAGTTTTTCACTAAGAGAAGGTGTCCTCAGTTTTGTTCAAACGCAAGATGATTTTCAAAGTCCCGAAAATGATGTTGTTCAACTTTTTGTAAAATGATACTCAAGATCAACTGGTGTTTCCAAATTGTTTTCAAAAGGTGGTTTTCGTTTTTAAAGACCTATCATTCCTGTTTGCGGACCGGAAATGCATGTATGGTTTTCGAATTTTCGTTACGGTGTTAATCCCGATTTGTGATTGAATTGGTGGCGTGAGCGTTGAGTCGTTGCCACGCATATGTTTTGTTAACCCTTTGTGGGAGGTGTGATGACGATCTTCTATGTTGTCATTTCGTGGTGGCTTGCGTGTTATCGCACCTGTGTGAGCTGTTAAAGCTTGGGTTTGTGCGTTTATGCACATGGGTGATTGTTTCATGAGGTTTGTGATTATGTGCTGGTTATTGTTCGGGCCGTTAAGGTCGCCGAACGATGCCGTCGTTGCTGTTATATTCATGTGTGTGTTGCCTTGCGATGGTAATCGTTGTATGTGTTATGTGTTATGATTTTCTGTTGTGCTGAATGGTTACTTATTCAGTATGCCGAGGGGCCGAGGTCGTGGTGGTGGCGACCGGATGCGTGATCGGAATCATGCTGCCGGTGATGGTATTGGTATTGGTGTTGCTACTATTTTGCAGCAGGTAGCCACTCAGATGACTCAGTTGACTCAGGCAGTTCAGCGTGTTACAGATGCGACCCAGCACACTGGTACAAATCAGTGGCTTCGAGAAGTGGTTCGTATGAATCCCCCTCGTTTCGCTGGTGCTGCAGATGCATTAGGCTGGGATGGTTGGCTTTTCTAGTTGGAAAAGATATTCGAGGTAGTTGATTGTCCGGAAGAACGTAAGGTACCGATCGCTCAGTATCTTCTCGACAAAGATGCCGCTAGCTGGTGGAAGGCTATTAAGCCACGAGATCGCGTTGTCACGTGGGCAGAGTTCCAGAAATTCATGAGAGATGAGTTTTGCCCGGGACCGATCAGAAATCAGAGGATTAATGAATTCTTTTCGGCGAAACCGCAGGATGTACTTCTGTCTCAAGCTATTATTGATTTTCGGCCATGTGCAGAATCAAGTAAGGACAGAGGAGGACAAGATTTGTAATTTTAGTAGGCGGATGAAGCCGGAGATTCGTCAGTACATGTCAGGTCTCGCTTGTACTTCCTTGAGAGATTATCAGAATAGGGCGTTAGCCTATGAGCTATCCAGATTATCGACCGAGAGTATGTCTGACTCGAAGAAACAGAAAACCATTGGGAACTTTTCAGGAAATCAGGGGAGTGGGCCCCTTGAGGTTGGGACTTCGTTTCGTCATCCCAAAATGGTTCCTAGATCGCGTGATCAGAGGAGTAGTACCCCTGCAGTGAGTAATGTGAGCACTTCGAAGATATGTTATAACTTCAGTCGAGCGGGCCATACTGCGAAGAATTGTCGTTCACCGTTAGTCAGCTGTTTCGAATGTGGCCAAGTGGGTCACCGATCCGTACATTGCGAGACGGTAGCTGAGAGGTTTGGGGATCGAGGTTGCGTCTCTGCTCCGAAAGGACACGGAGATGCCTAGTGTGGTTTTGAGGATTTCGGCGTAGTCCGAATTATTTATGATTGCCCTTGTGGATCGTTTTGTGTTTATTCTCTGTTTTCTCGACTGTGCATGTTTTCTTGTAACAAGTACTTTGTGTTTTGTGATTGTTTGGATAATTGACTTGATTGTATTATCTGTTTGATGACGCTTGTCACTTGTTGGTTTTATTATGTCTCTACCGGTGGCGTTGTGTTGGTCGTTGTGGAGCGTGTTTTCACGCCGGATGTCTCTTTGCGTTTCTTGCAGCATTTCGCCGTTGGGCGTGAGTTTTCGGGTTTTGTGTATCTCGTCGAGTTTTCCTGGCGGGTATATTGTTTCCCCCTACTTGTTTTAAGTTTCGGGACGAAACTTCTTTTAAGGAGGGTAGAATGTAATATCCGCAATTTCGAATTTCGGTAATTTTCTTTTTTCGGCGGAAGTCCGTTTTGATGACTCGCACATGACCGTTTCGTCATTTCAAGAATGATTAATTCTGCACTTTTTGTCATCCGAGTTCGTTTCGGTGTCGTTTTGTTGAGTTTCGTGTCCTTAATCGACTTTTTCACGTGGGAGTTCGACTTTGTAAAGTCACCATTAATTCTTGGAAACTCTAAAAATTCTGAATCTTTGCAATATTATAGAGCATCAAGTTAGCTTTCCAATGGTTCAAACGGTGAGTCAATCGGAGTCATTTGAAGGAGTTATGGTCGAAATAGCTAAGACTACACGATGTGCCTTTTTCGTGTTGGAGTGGACTGTACCGTGTGCCGCGGCACACTTCAGCTGTGCCGCGGCACACTTCAGCTGTGCCGCGGCACACTTCAGCTGTGCCGCGGCACTAAGATGATTCCTGGGCGTTTTTTTTGGCCCTGGGCCGCGACACACTTGTCCTGTGCCGCGGCACACGGGCTTTTTCTGCACTTTTCAGCAGATTTTCGAGGAGAAACATTCATTTTATCCTCTCTTCTTCCTCCTCCCATTCTAGGCGATTCTAAGGGCGATTTTGGGCGATTTGAGTGCTCCAAAACTTGTAGAGATCATCCACCTCAAGTCTTGTTGTATATTTTCGACCTCTACTTGAATCATTC
This sequence comes from Orobanche coerulescens, assembly GCA_033398695.1. Classification (NCBI taxonomy): domain Eukaryota; kingdom Viridiplantae; phylum Streptophyta; class Magnoliopsida; order Lamiales; family Orobanchaceae; genus Orobanche; species Orobanche coerulescens. Next base: position 137,802,782 of record CM065814.1, on the reverse strand, counting down.
ATCCAAATCAAGGTATTTTGGCTTGAACCCTTGTTTTTGTAGATTTGGGGATTTTCCTTTTTGATTTCGATTCCAATCCGTTTTTAATCAATTAATTGTTGTATAAACGTTGTTTTGAACTTGTTCTACGGATTGGATACTCGTATCTTTGGTTCGTTCGACCCGAGGGGTGATTTCTTTGTTCTTGAAGGGTCTTGAACATTTAATGTTCGATTAAATGTTCGAATGAGTTCCCTTTGATAGTTTGTTGGGATTTCCGTTGTTTTTGGCCTTGATTCTCGTCGTAATCATGTTATATTATTCCTTACGGAGGATTATAGGTGCTCGATGATTTCGATGTTGAATTCCGTTGGTGATTGATGATTCATGTGGTGTTTTCCCGTAGTAATTTCGGTGCTATCGCGTTCTAGATAGTGTTCGGGAATTTGAGGGCTACCCGGCCGTATCCGTTCATTTTTCCATTGCTCGTGATATCGAGGCAAGTAACTTGTCCATACTATTCTTGTTTTATGGATATGATAATTAGTGATCGTCTAAATGTGGTTGCTTGGTCATTTGAATTGAACTTTCAAAGGATTCGGTTTAGTCTTGTTAAAGGCTTGCTTTCAAAACGCGTGTGTTTTGTGAATGGTGTGGTTTGTGAATAACTATATGAATTCTATGGATATGTTTGGTGTTTATGTTGCACTTGATATTGCGTGTGGACGTATATTATTTCATTTCGGTGCGTTGTGGATTGACGTGGTGTTTTGCTAAGTGTTTGATGCCTCTGGGCGAATTGTTTGAATATCCTTGATGTGATATGTTATTTGTGTGAATGTGTGGATATGGTTGAAGCTCTATGGTGACACATGGCACGTGATCATGTGGTCAGGATGCAACAAGTGATTGATCCAACCGTGAGAGCCTGAGATAATCTACGGTGGCACATGGCATGCGATCATGTGGCCAGGATGCAACAAGCGATTGATCCAACCGTGAGATGTGTGTGATTTGTTTCGCTAGCCAGCTCGGGAGGGTCCTTCGAGGCCTCGGGTGGGATGTCTGTGGTAGCGTCCCGTGCCTAGGCGATGCGCGTGCGTGATTATGTTTCGTTGATTTTATGTCCATTGAGGACACGTGATGTTGGGCTCTGACCCTGTAAATTGTTGGTGGTTTCCTATTTGCGAAAACAAAACATTTGGGCTGTGACCCTATTGATTTTTGGAAAGAGAAGGATTTTATAATCCTAAATTATTTTCTATTAAAACTCTCGATGGCATTTTAAACTGTTTCATAAATTGTTTCCCTTTTATTGTGGTCTTTCGGTTTCTGGAATGTCTTACTCAAACTCTTGCCTCGGGAAGTACTTTTCGTTACTTTTGGATTTTTGAGGATTCCTGGTTATTGTTATCCGTGGAATGTGAATTGTATGGCTCGTATTTGCACTTTGTTCTTGCACTAGCAAACGGTGGAGTTTGCTAACCCCCGAGTATTCGGGGGGTGGATGTCTATTTTTGCATTCAGGTTTTGGAGCATAGCACAGGGTCGGCACGAAGGATGATGAAAGAGGAACGATACTAATCACACGAGGATCCGTTGATGTCGTATTGGTCTAGTTGTATTTTCTTTTCCGCTGCAGTATCTTTTCCCCGTTGTACGGGAGTTTATTGTATTTTGACCCCCTGTGTGGGTATGTATTTGGAAGTGAGTTGTATGTTATTATTGAAAGACCAAGTCGGTCTACTGAGTCATTTTAGCCTTAAAGGCGATGTTTAGATGTTTGATTTTAGTTATCAGCCTGGTAGATCCTCGAGGAGAGGGTCTACGGCGTGTAATATCCCTGAGTGGATTGGGGGTGTTACATAAATGGTATCGGAGCTTAGGTTGTGGAAACCTAGGCTGTCGGGTCAGTAGTGTCTGTTGAGTTTTGTTTCGTCGGATTTTATCTGACGGAGTAGTGTCGCGACGCGTCGTTTGAGTTTGTTGGTCGTGATTAGTATCGTGGGGCGATCATCATCTTCATGCGACCTGTGGCTGTAAGTCTCCCTTCTTTGTGTTGTGCCTCGTGTGACACGAGCTATTTTTTTTTTTTTATGATTATTTATTAAGTGACGGAATCATCTTATGGATTTTGATTTCTTGATACGTGACTATTTGACTCTCATATTTCGTTCATGTGAGGAGTAGTGTTGCTGGATTGTGCATGTTGGACTGTATTTCTTTTATCCGCTGCGTGAGTTCCTTTGTAATAGCTTTCGGTATTTTACCGACTAAGTTTTATTTCGAAAACCGATTCCTTTAACCGAGTTTTTGGCCTTGACCGTTTTGACGGTAGTTGGGTGTTTTCAAATGATTTCGTGAGTTTTGATAAGTACTACCGTCATCGGCCTTTTTGGGCATTTTTGTAATTGGTTTTTAGCCTGGTGGGTTCCGGCACGGGACCCACGGCGCTATAATGTTCTGTATAATTACCCGAAATTTTTGGGCATTCTAGCCCATTGAATTATCTTGGAAAAACTTGAGTATCTTAGAAAATAAATTTCGAGACGTACTTTTAAAATGAATTATTTTCTCGTGGTACATCCAAGGTGCCACAATATGTTTCAAAATTCTTCTACCTCGAGGACCCAAAAATGTTTTGAGATATTTTCAATATTTTATAAACACTTTTACTTAGACCCGAGGGTCGAATATTCTGAAAGTTTTTCACTAAGAGAAGGTGTCCTCAGTTTTGTTCAAACGCAAGATGATTTTCAAAGTCTCGAAAATGATGTTGTTCAACTTTTTGTAAAATGATACTCAAGATCAACTGGTGTTTCCAAATTGTTTTCAAAAGGTGGTTTTCGTTTTTAAAGACCTATCATTCCTGTTTGCGGACCGGAAATGCATGTATGGTTTTCGAATTTTCGTTACGGTGTTAATCCCGATTTGTGATTGAATTGGTGGCGTGAGCGTTGAGTCGTTGCCACGCATATGTTTTGTTAACCCTTTGTGGGAGGTGTGATGACGATCTTCAATGTTGTCATTTCGTGGTGGCTTGCGTGTTATCGCACCTGTGTGAGCTGTTAAAGCTTGGGTTTGTGCGTTTATGCACATGGGTGATTGTTTCATGAGGTTTGTGATTATGTGCTGGTTATTGTTCGGGCCGTTAAGGTCGCCGAACGATGCCGTTCTTTTATATTCATGTGTGTGTTGCCTTGCGATGGTAATCGTTGTATGTGTTATGTGTTATGATTTTACAGTCTTTGAATGGTTACTTATTCGGTATGCCGAGGGGCCGAGGTCGTGGTCGTGGCGACCGGATGCGTGATCGGAATCATGCGCCGGTGATGGTATTGGTATTGGTGTTGCTACTATTTTGCGGCAGTAGCCACTCATATGACTCGATTGACTCAGGCGATTCGGCGTGTTACAGATGCGACCCAGCACACTGGTACAAATCAGTGGCTTCGAGAAGTGGTTCGTATGAATCCCCCTCGTTTCGCTGGTGCTGCAGATGCATTAGGCTGGGATGGTTGGCTTTTCCAGTTGGAAAAGATATTCGAGGTAGTTGATTGTCCGGAAGAACGTAAGGTACCGATCGCTCAGTATCTTCTCGACAAAGATGCCGCTAGCTGGTGGAAGGCTATTAAGCCACGAGATCGCGTTGTCACGTGGGCAGAGTTCCAGAAATTCATGAGAGATGAGTTTTGCCCGGGACCGATCAGAAATCAGAGGATTAATGAATTCTTTTCGGCGAAACCGCAGGATGTACTGCTGTCTCAAGCTATTATTGATTTTCGGCCATGTGCAGAATCAAGTAAGGACAGAGGAGGACAAGATTTGTCATTTTAGTAGGCGGATGAAGCCGGAGATTCGTCAGTACATGTTAGGTCTCGCTTGTACTTCCTTGAGAGATTATCAGAATAGGGCGTTAGCCTATGAGCTATCCAGATTATCGACCGAGAGTATGTCTGACTCGAAGAAACAGAAAACCATTGGGAACTTTTCAGGAAATCAGGGGAGTGGGCCCCTTGAGGTTGGGACTTCGTTTCGTCATCCCAAAATGGTTCCTAGATCGCGTGATCAGAGGAGTAGTACCCCTGCAGTGAGTAATGTGAGCACTTCGAAGATATGTTATAACTGCAGTCGAGCGGGCCATACTGCGAAGAATTGTCGTTCACCGTTAGTCAGCTGTTTCGAATGTGGCCAAGTGGGTCACCGATCCGTACATTGCGAGACGGTAGCTGAGAGGTTTGGGGATCGAGGTTGCGTCTCTGCTCCGAAAGGACACGGAGATGCCTAGTGTGGTTTTGAGGATTTCGGCGTAGTCCGAATTATTTATGATTGCCCTTGTGGATCGTTTTGTGTTTATTCTCTGTTTTCTCGACTGTGCATGTTTTCTTGTAACAAGTACTTTGTGTTTTGTGATTGTTTGGATAATTGACTTGATTGTATTATCTGTTTGATGACGCTTGTCACTTGTTGGTTTTATTATGTCTCTACCGGTGGCGTTGTGTTGGTCGTTGTGGAGCGTGTTTTCACGCCGGATGTCTCTTTGCGTTTCTTGCAGCATTTCGCCGTTGGGCGTGAGTTTTCGGGTTTTGTGTATCTCGTCGAGTTTTCCTGGCGGGTATATTGTTTCCCCCTACTTGTTTTTAGTTTCGGGACGAAACTTCTTTTAAGGAGGGTAGAATGTAATATCCGCAATTTCGAATTTCGGTAATTTTCTTTTTTCGGCGGAAGTCCGTTTTGATGACTCGCACATGACCGTTTCGTCATTTCAAGAATGATTAATTCTGCACTTTTTGTCATCCGAGTTCGTTTCGGTGTCGTTTTGTTGAGTTTCGTGTCCTTAATCGACTTTTTCACGTGGGAGTTCGACTTTGTAAAGTCACCATTAATTCTTGGAAACTCTAAAAATTCTGAATCTTTGCAATATTATAGAGCATCAAGTTAGCTTTCCAATGGTTCAAACGGTGAGTCAATCGGAGTCAGATTTAAGGAGTTATGGTCGAAATAGCTAAGACTACACGATGTGCCTTTTTCGTGTTGAGTGGATCGACTGCAGTGCCGCGGCACACTTCAGCTGTGCCGCGGCACTAAGATGATTCTGGGCGTTTTTGGCCCCGGGCCGCGACACACTTGTCCTGTGCCGCGGCACACGGGCTTTTTCTGCACTTTTCAGCAGATTTTCGAGGAGAAACATTCATTTTATCCTCTCTTCTTCCTCCTCCCATTCTAGGCGATTCTAAGGGCGATTTTGGGCGATTTGAGTGCTCCAAAACTTGTAGAGATCATCCACCTCAAGTCTTGTTGTATATTTTCGACCTCTACTTGAATCATTCATCCAAATCAAGGTATTTTGGCTTGAACCCTTGTTTTTGTAGATTTGGGGATTTTCCTTTTTGATTTCGATTCCAATCCGTTTTTAATCAATTAATTGTTGTATAAACGTTGTTTTGAACTTGTTCTACTTGATCGATACTCGTATCTTTAGTCTGCTCGACCCGAGGGGTTATTTATTTGTTCATGAAGGGTCTTGAACATTTAATGTTCGATTAAATGTTCGAATGAGTTCCCTTTGATAGTTTGTTGGGATTTCCGTTGTTTTTGGCCTTGATTCTCGTCGTAATCATGTTTTATTATTCCTTACGGAGGATTATAGGTGCTCGATGATTTCGATGTTGAATTCCGTTGGTGATTGATGATTCATGTGGTGTTTTCCGTAGTAATTTCGTGCTATCGCGTCTAGATAGTGTTCGGGAATTTGAGGGCTACCCGGCCGTATCCGTTCATTTTTCCATTGCTCGTGATATCGAGGCAAGTAACTTGTCCATACTATTCTTGTTTTATGGATATGATAATTAGTGATCGTCTAAATGTGGTTGCTTGGTCATTTGAATTGAACTTTCAAAGGATTCGGTTTAGTCTTGTTAAAGGCTTGCTTTCAAAACGCGTGTGTTTTGTGAATGGTGTGGTTTGTGAATAACTATATGAATTCTATGGATATGTTTGGTGTTTATGTTGCACTTGATATTGCGTGTGGACGTATATTATTTCATTTCGGTGCGTTGTGGATTGACGTGGTGTTTTGCTAAGTGTTTGATGCCTCTGGGCGAATTGTTTGAATATCCTTGATGTGATATGTTATTTGTGTGAATGTGTGGATATGGTTGAAGCTCTATGGTGACACATGGCACGTGATCATGTGGTCAGGATGCAACAAGTGATTGATCCAACCGTGAGAGCCTGAGATAATCTACGGTGGCACATGGCATGCGATCATGTGGCCAGGATGCAACAAGCGATTGATCCAACCGTGAGATGTGTGTGATTTGTTTCGCTAGCCAGCTCGGGAGGGTCCTTCGAGGCCTCGGGTGGGATGTCTGTGGTAGCGTCCCGTGCCTAGGCGATGCGCGTGCGTGATTATGTTTCGTTGATTTTATGTCCATTGAGGACACGTGATGTTGGGCTCTGACCCTGTAAATTGTTGGTGGTTTCCTATTTGCGAAAACAAAACATTTGGGCTGTGACCCTATTGATTTTTGGAAAGAGAAGGATTTTATAATCCTAAATTATTTTCTATTAAAACTCTCGATGGCATTTTAAACTGTTTCATAAATTGTTTCCCTTTTATTGTGGTCTTTCGGTTTCTGGAATGTCTTACTCAAACTCTTGCCTCGGGAAGTACTTTTCGTTACTTTTGGATTTTTGAGGATTCCTGGTTATTGTTATCCGTGGAATGTGAATTGTATGGCTCGTATTTGCACTTTGTTCTTGCACTAGCAAAACAGTGGAGTTTTGCTAACCCCCGAGTATTCGGGGGGTGGATGTCTATTTTTTGCATTCAGGTTTTGGAGCATAGCACAGGGTCGGCACGAAGGATGATGAAAGAGGAACGATACTAATCACACGAGGATCCGTTGATGTCGTATTGGTCTAGTTGTATTTTCTTTTCCGCTGCAGTATCTTTTCCCCGTTGTACGGGAGTTTATTGTATTTTGACCCCCTGTGTGGGTATGTATTTGGAAGTGAGTTGTATGTTATTATTGAAAGACCAAGTCGGTCTACTGAGTCATTTTAGCCTTAAAGGCGATGTTTAGATGTTTGATTTTAGTTATCAGCCTGGTAGATCCTCGAGGAGAGGGTCTACGGCGTGTAATATCCCTGAGTGGATTGGGGGTGTTACATAAATGGTATCGGAGCTTAGGTTGTGGAAACCTAGGCTGTCGGGTCAGTAGTGTCTGTTGAGTTTTGTTTCGTCGGATTTTATCTGACGGAGTAGTGTCGCGACGCGTCGTTTGAGTTTGTTGGTCGTGATTAGTATCGTGGGGCGATCATCATCCTCATGCGACCTGTGGCTGTAAGTCTCCCTTCTTTGTGTTGTGCCTCGTGTGACACGAGCTATTTTTTTTTTATGATTATTTATTAAGTGACGGAATCATCTTATGGATTTTGATTTCTTGATACGTGACTATTTGACTCTCATATTTCGTTCATGTGAGGAGTAGTGTTGCTGGATTGTGCATGTTGGACTGTATTTCTTTTATCCGCTGCGTGAGTTCCTTTGTAATAGCTTTCGGTATTTTACCGACTAAGTTTTATTTCGAAAACCGATTCCTTTAACCGAGTTTTTGGCCTTGACCGTTTTGACGGTAGTTGGGTGTTTTCAAATGATTTCGTGAGTTTTGATAAGTACTACCGTCATCGGCCTTTTTGGGCATTTTTGTAATTGGTTTTTAGCCTGGTGGGTTCGGCACGGACCCACGGCGCTATAATGTTACGTATAATTACCCGAAATTTTTGGGCATTCTAGCCCATTGAATTATCTTGGAAAAACTTGAGTATCTTAGAAAATAAATTTCGAGACGTACTTTTAAAATGAATTATTTTCTCGTGGTACATCCAAGGTGCCACAATATGTTTCAAAATTCTTCTACCTCGAGGACCCAAAAATGTTTTGAGATATTTTCAATATTTTATAAACACTTTTACTTAGACCCGAGGGTCGAATATTCTGAAAGTTTTTCACTAAGAGAAGGTGTCCTCAGTTTTGTTCAAACGCAAGATGATTTTCAAAGTCTCGAAAATGATGTTGTTCAACTTTTTGTAAAATGATACTAAATATCAAGTGGTGTTTCCAAATAGATTTCAAAAGGTTGTTTTCGAAATTAAAGAACTATCATTCCTGTTTGCGGACCGGAAATGCATGTATGGTTTTCGAATTTTCGTTACGGTGTTAATCCCGATTTGTGATTGAATTGGTGGCGTGAGCGTTGAGTCGTTCCCACGCATATGTTTTGTTAACCCTTTGTGGGAGGTGTGATGACGATCTTCAATGTTGTCATTTCGTGGTGGCTTGCGTGTTATCGCACCTGTGTGAGCTGTTAAAGCTTGGGTTTGTGCGTTTATGCACATGGGTGATTGTTTCATGAGGTTTGTGATTATGTGCTGGTTATTGTTCGGGCCGTTAAGGTCGCCGAACGATGCCGTCGTTCTCGTTATATTCATGTGTGTGTTGCCTTGCGATGGTAATCGTTGTATGTGTTATGTGTTATGATTTTCTGTTGTGCTGAATGGTTACTTATTCAGTATGCCGAGGGGCCGAGGTCGTGGTCGTGGCGACCGGATGCGTGATCGGAATCATGCTGCCGGTGATGGTATTGGTATTGGTGTTGCTACTATTTTGCAGCAGGTAGCCACTCATATGACTCAGTTGACTCAGGCAGTTCAGCGTGTTACAGATGCGACCCAGCACACTGGTACAAATCAGTGGCTTCGAGAAGTGGTTCGTATGAATCCCCCTCGTTTCGCTGGTGCTGCAGATGCATTAGGCTGGGATGGTTGGCTTTTCCAGTTGGAAAAGATATTCGAGGTAGTTGATTGTCCGGAAGAACGTAAGGTACCGATCGCTCAGTATCTTCTCGACAAAGATGCCGCTAGCTGGTGGAAGGCTATTAAGCCACGAGATCGCGTTGTCACGTGGGCAGAGTTCCAGAAATTCATGAGAGATGAGTTTTGCCCGGGACCGATCAGAAATCAGAGGATTAATGAATTCTTTTCGGCGAAACCGCAGGATGTATACATCTCAAGCTATTATTGATTTTCGGCCATGTGCAGAATCAAGTAAGGACAGAGGAGGACAAGATTTGTCATTTTAGTAGGCGGATGAAGCCGGAGATTCGTCAGTACATGTCAGGTCTCGCTTGTACTTCCTTGAGAGATTATCAGAATAGGGCGTTAGCCTATGAGCTATCCAGATTATCGACCGAGAGTATGTCGACTCAAGAAACAGAGAAAACCATTGGGAACTTTTCAGAAATCGTGAGTGGGCCCCTTGAGGTTGGGACTTCGTTTCGTCATCCCAAAATGGTTCCTAGATCACGTGATCAGAGGAGTAGTACCCCTGCAGTGAGTAATGTGAGCACTTCGAAGATATGTTATAACTGCAGTCGAGCGGGCCATACTGCGAAGAATTGTCGTTCACCGTTAGTCAGCTGTTTCGAATGTGGCCAAGTGGGTCACCGATCCGTACATTGCGAGACGGTAGCTGAGAGGTTTGGGGATCGAGGTTGCGTCTCTGCTCCGAAAGGACACGGAGATGCCTAGTGTGGTTTTGAGGATTTCGGCGTAGTCCGAATTATTTATGATTGCCCTTGTGGATCGTTTTGTGTTTATTCTCTGTTTTCTCGACTGTGCATGTTTTCTTGTAACAAGTACTTTGTGTTTTGTGATTGTTTGGATAATTGACTTGATTGTATTATCTGTTTGATGACGCTTGTCACTTGTTGGTTTTATTATGTCTCTATCGGTGGCGTTGTGTTGGTCGTTGTGGAGCGTGTTTTCACGCCGGATGTCTCTTTGCGTTTCTTGCAGCATTTCGCCGTTGGGCGTGAGTTTTCGGGTTTTGTGTATCTCGTCGAGTTTTCCTGGCGGGTATATTGTTTCCCCCTACTTGTTTTAAGTTTCGGGACGAAACTTCTTTTAAGGAGGGTAGAATGTAATATCCGCAATTTCGAATTTCGGTAATTTTCTTTTTTCGGCGGAAGTCCGTTTTGATGACTCGCACATGACCGTTTCGTCATTTCAAGAATGATTAATTATTCACTTTTTGTCATCCGAGTTCGTTTCGGTGTCGTTTTGTTGAGTTTCGTGTCCTTAATCGACTTTTTCACGTGGGAGTTCGACTTTGTAAAGTCACCATTAATTCTTGGAAAATCTAAAAATTCTGAATCTTTGCAATATTATAGAGAATCAAGTTAGCTTTCCAATGGTTCAAACGGTGAGTCAATCGGAGTCCAGACGAAGGAGTTATGGTCGAAATAGCTAAGACTACACGATGTACCTTTTTCGTGTTGGAGTGGACTGTACCGTGTGCCGCGGCACACTTCAGCTGTGCCGCGGCACTAAGATGATTCCTGGGCGTTTTTTTTGGCCCTGGGCCGCGACACACTTGTCCTGTGCCGCGGCACACGGGCTTTTTCTGCACTTTTCAGCAGATTTTCGAGGAGAAACATTCATTTTCTCCTCTCTTCTTCCTCCTCCCATTCTAGGCGATTCTAAGGGCGATTTTGGGCGATTTGAGTGCTCCAAAACTTGTAGAGATCATCCACCTCAAGTCTTGTTGTATATTTTCGACCTCTACTTGAATCATTCATCCAAATCAAGGTATTTTGGCTTGAACCCTTGTTTTTGTAGATTTGGGGATTTTCCTTTTTGATTTCGATTCCAATCCGTTTTTAATCAATTAATTGTGGTATAAACGTTGTTTTGAACTTGTTCTACGGATTGGATACTCGTATCTTTGGTTCGTTCGACCCGAGGGGTGATTTCTTTGTTCTTGAAGGGTCTTGAACATTTAATGTTCGATTAAATGTTCGAATGAGTTCCCTTTGATAGTTTGTTGGGATTTCCGTTGTTTTTAGCCTTGATTCTCGTCGTAATCATGTTTTATTATTCCTTACGGAGGATTATAGGTGCTCGATGATTTCGATGTTGAATTCCGTTGGTGATTGATGATTCATGTGGTGTTTTCCCGTAGTAATTTCGGTGCTATCGCGTTCTAGATAGTGTTCGGGAATTTGAGGGCTACCCGGCCGTATCCGTTCATTTTTCCATTGCTCGTGATATCGAGGCAAGTAACTTGTCCATACTATTCTTGTTTTATGGATATGATAATTAGTGATCGTCTAAATGTGGTTGCTTGGTCATTTGAATTGAACTTTCAAAGGATTCGGTTTAGTCTTGTTAAAGGCTTACTTTCAAAACGCGTGTGTTTTGTGAATGGTGTGGTTTGTGAATAACTATATGAATTCTATGGATATGTTTGGTGTTTATGTTGCACTTGATATTGCGTGTGGACGTATATTATTTCATTTCGGTGCGTTGTGGTTTGACGTGGTGTTTTGCTAAGTGTTTGATGCCTCTGGGCGAATTGTTTGAATATCCTTGATGTGATATGTTATTTGTGTGAATGTGTGGATATGGTTGAAGCTCTATGGTGACACATGGCACGTGATCATGTGGTCAGGATGCAACAAGTGATTGATCCAACCGTGAGAGCCTGAGATAATCTACGGTGGCACATGGCATGCGATCATGTGGCCAGGATGCAACAAGCGATTGATGCAACCGTGAGATGTGTGTGATTTGTTTCGCTAGCCAGCTCGGGAGGGTCCTTCGAGGCCTCGGGTGGGATGTCTGTGGTAGCGTCCCGTGCCTAGGCGATGCGCGTGCGTGATTATGTTTCGTTGATTTTATGTCCATTGAGGACACGTGATGTTGGGCTCTGACCCTGTAAATTGTTGGTGGTTTCCTATTTGCGAAAACAAAACATTTGGGCTGTGACCCTATTGATTTTTGGAAAGAGAAGGATTTTATAATCCTAAATTATTTTCTATTAAAACTCTCGATGACATTTTAAACTGTTTCATAAATTGTTTCCCTTTTATTGTGGTCTTTCGGTTTCTAGAATGTCTTACTCAAACTCTTGCCTCGGGAAGTACTTTTCGTTACTTTTGGATTTTTGAGGATTCCTGGTTATTGTTATCCGTGGAATGTGAATTGTATGGCTCGTATTTGCACTTTGTTCTTGCACTAGCAAAACAGTGGAGTTTTGCTAACCCCGAGTATTCGGGGTGGATGTCTATTTTTGCATTCGGGTTTTGGAGCATAGCACAGGGTCGGCACGAAGGATGATGAAAGAGGAACGATACTAATCACACGAGGATCCGTTGATGTCGTATTGGTCTAGTTGTATTTTCTTTTCCGCTGCAGTATCTTTTCCCCGTTGTACGGGAGTTTATTGTATTTTGACCCCCTGTGTGGGTATGTATTTGGAAGTGAGTTGTATGTTATTATTGAAAGACCAAGTCGGTCTACTGAGTCATTTTAGCCTTAAAGGCGATGTTTAGATGTTTGATTTTAGTTATCAGCCTGGTAGATCCTCGAGGAGAGGGTCTACGGCGTGTAATATCCCTGAGTGGATTGGGGGTGTTACATAAATGGTATCGGAGCTTAGGTTGTGGAAACCTAGGCTGTCGGGTCAGTAGTGTCTGTTGAGTTTTTTTTCGTCGGATTTTATCTGACGGAGTCGTGTCGCGACACGTCGTTTGAGTTTGTTGGTCGTGATTAGTATCGTGGGGCGATCATCATCTTCATGCGACCTGTGGCTGTAAGTCTCCCTTCTTTGTGTTGTGCCTCGTGTGACACGAGCTATTATTTTTTTTTATGATTATTTATTAAGTGACGGAATCCTCTTATGGATTTTGATTTCTTGATACGTGACTATTTGACTCTCATATTTCGTTCATGTGAGGAGAAGTGTTGCTGGATTGTGCATGTTGGACTGTATTTCTTTTATCCGCTGCGTGAGTTCCTTTGTAATAGCTTTCGGTATTTTACCGACTAAGTTTTATTTCGAAAATCGATTCCTTTAACCGAGTTTTTGGCCTTGACCGTTTTGACGGTAGTTGGGTGTTTTCAAATGATTTCGTGAGTTTTGATAAGTACTACCGTCATCGGCCTTTTTGGGCATTTTGTAATTGGTTTTTAGCACGGTGGGTTCCGCACGGACCCACGGCGCTATAATGTTACGTATAATTACTCCGAAATTTTTGGGCATTCTAGCCCATTGAATTATCTTGGAAAAACTTGAGTATCTTAGAAAATAAATTTGAGACGTACTTTTAAAATGAATTATTTTCTCGTGGTACATCCAAGGTGCCACAATATGTTTCAAAATTCTTCTACCTCGAGGACCCAAAAATGTTTTGAGATATTTTCAAAGTTTTATAAACACTTTTACTTAGACCCGAGGGTCGAATATTCCGAAAGTTTTTCACTAAGAGAAGGTGTCCTCGCTTTGTTCAAACGCAAGATGATTTTCAAAGTCTCAAAATGATGTTGTTCAACTTTTTGTAAAATGATACTCAAGATCAACCGGTGTTTCCAAATTGTTTTCAAAAGGTGGTTTTCGCTTTTAAAGACCTATCATTCCTGCTTATGGACCGGAAATGCATGTATGGTTTTCGAACTTTCGTTACGGTGTTAATCCCGATTTGTGATTGAATTGGTGGCGTGAGCGTTGAGTCGTTGCCACGCATATGTTTTGTTAACCCTTTGTGGGAGGTGTGGTGACGATCTTCAATGTTGTCATTTCGTGGTGGCTTGCGTGTTATCGCACCTGTGTGAGCTGTTAAAGCTTGGGTTTGTGCGTTTATGCACATGGGTGATTGTTTCATGAGGTTTGTGATTATGTGCTGGTTATTGTTCGGGCCGTTAAGGTCGCCGAACGATGCCGCGTTCTTTATTATATTTATGTGTGTGTTGCCTTGCGATGGTAATCGTTGTATGTGTTATGTGTTATGATTTTACATTGTCTTTGAATGGTTACTTATTCAAGATGCCGAGGGGCCGAGGTCGTGGTCGTGGCGACCGGATGCGTGATCGGAATCATGCCGCGGTGATGGTATTGGTATTGGTGTTGCTACTATTTTGCGGCAGTAGCCACTCGATGACTCGATTGACTCAGCAGTTCGGCGTGTTACATGCGACCCAAAGACACTGGTACAAATTAGTGGCTTCGAGAAGTGGTTCGTATGAATCCCCCTCGTTTCGCTGGTGCTGCAGATGCATTAGGCTGGGATGGTTGGCTTTTCCAGTTGGAAAAGATATTCGAGGTAGTTGATTGTCCGGAAGAACGTAAGGTACCGATCGCTCAGTATCTTCTCGACAAAGATGCCGCTAGCTGGTGGGAGGCTATTAAGCCACGAGATCGCGTTGTCACGTGGGCAGAGTTCCAGAAATTCATGAGAGATGAGTTTTGCCCGGAACCGATCAGAAATCAGAGGATTAATGAATTCTCTTCGGCGAAACCGCAGGATGTACCGCTGTCTCAAGCTATTATTGATTTTAGCAAACAGCTCGGCTATGTGCAGAATCAAGTAAGGACAGAGGAGGACAAGATTTGTCATTTTAGTAGGCGGATGAAGCCGGAGATTCGTCAGTACATGGCAAGTCTCGCTTGTACTTCCTTGAGAGATTATCAGAATAGGGCGTTAGCCTATGAGCTATCCAGATTATCGACCGAGAGTATGTCTGACTCGAAGAAACAGAAAACCATTGGGAACTTTTCAGGAAATCAGGGGAGTGGGCCCCTTGAGGTTGGGACTTCGTTTCGTCATCCCAAAATGGTTCCTAGATCGCGTGATCGAGGAGTAGTACCCTGCAGTGAGTAATGTGAGCACTTCAAGATATGTTATAACTGCAATGAGCGGGCCATACTGCGAAGAATTGTCGTTCACCGTTAGTCAGCTGTTTCGAATGTGGCCAAGTGGGTCACCGATCCGTACATTGCGAGACGGTAGCTGAGAGGTTTGGGGATCGAGGTTGCGTCTCTGCTCCGAAAGGACACGGAGATGCCTAGTGTGGTTTTGAGGATTTCGGCGTAGTCCGAATTATTTATGATTGCCCTTGTGGATCGTTTTGTGTTTATTCTCTGTTTTCTCGACTGTGCATGTTTTCTTGTAACAAGTACTTTGTGTTTTGTGATTGTTTGGATAATTGACTTGATTGTATTATCTGTTTGATGACGCTTGTCACTTGTTGGTTTTATTATGTCTCTACCGGTGGCGTTGTGTTGGTCGTTGTGGAGCGTGTTTTCACGCTGGATGTCTCTTTGCGTTTCTTGCAGCGTTTTGCCGTTGGGCGCGAGTTTTAGGGTTTTGTGTATCTCGTCGAGTTTTCCTGGCGGGTATATTGTTTCCCCTACTTGTTTTAAGTTTCGGGACGAAACTTCTTTTAAGGAGGGTAGAATGTAATATCCGCAATTTCGAATTTCGGTAATTTTCTTTTTTCGGCGGAAGTCCATTTTAGTGGCTCGCACATGACCGTTTCGTCATTTCAATAATGATTAATTCTGCACTTTTTGTCATCCGAGTTCGTTTCGGTGTCGTTTTGTTGAGTTTCGTGTCCTTAATCGACTTTTTCACGTGGGAGTTCGACTTTGTAAAGTCACCATTAATTCTTGGAAACTCTAAAAATTCTGAATCTTTGCAATATTATAGAGCATCAAGTTAGCTTTCCAATGGTTCAAACGGTGAGTCAATCGGAGTCCAGACGAAGGAGTTATGGTCGAAATAGCTAAGACTACACGATGTGCCTTTTTCGTATTGGAGTGGACTGTACCGTGTGCCGCGGCACACTTCAGCTGTGCCGCGGCACTAAGATGATTCCTGGGCGTTCTTTTTTGGCCCTGGGCCGCGGCACACTTGTCCTGTGCCGCGGCACACGGGCTTTTTCTGCACTTTTCAGCAGATTTTCGAGGAGAAACATTCATTTTCTCCTCTCTTCTTCCTCCTCCCATTCTAGGCGATTCTAAGGGCGATTTTGGGCGATTTGAGTGCTCCCAAACTTGTAGAGATCATCCACCTCAAGTCTTGTTGTAGATTTTCGACCTCTACTTGAATCATTCATCCAAATCAAGGTATTTTGGCTTGAACCCTTGTTTTTGTAGATTTGGGGATTTTCCTTTTTGATTTCGATTCCAATCCGTTTTTAATCAATTAATTGTTGTATAAACGTTGTTTTGAACTTGTTCTAAGGATTGGATACTCGTATCTTTGGTTCGTTCGACCCGAGGGGTGATTTCTTTGTTCTTGAAGGGTCTTGAACATTTAATGTTCGATTAAATGTTCGAATGAGTTCCCTTTGATAGTTTGTTGGGATTTCCGTTGTTTTTAGCCTTGATTCTCGTCGTAATCATGTTTTATTATTCCTTGCGGAGGATTATAGGTGCTCGATAATTCCGATGTTGAATTCCGTTGGTGATTGATGATTCATGTGGTGTTTTCCCGTAGTAATTTCGGTGCTATCGCGTTCCAGATAGTGTTCGGGAATTTGAGGGCTACCCGGCCGTATCCGTTCATTTTTCCATTGCTCGTGATATCAAGGCAAGTACCTTGTCCATACTATTCTTGTTTTATGGATATGATAATTAGTGATCGTCTAAATGTGGTTGCTTGGTCATTTGAATTGAACTTTCAAAGGATTCGGTTTAGTCTTGTTAAAGGCTTGCTTTCAAAACGCGTGTGTTTTGTGAATGGTGTGGTTTGTGAATAACTATATGAATTCTATGGATATGTTTGGTGTTGATGTTGCACTTGGTATTGCGTGTGGACGTATATTATTTCATTTCGGTGCGTTGTGGATTGACGTGGTGTTTTGCTAAGTGTTTGATGCCTCTGGGCGAATTGTTTGAATATCCTTGATGTGATATGTTATTTGTGTGAATGTGTGGATATGGTTGAAGCTCTACGGTGACACATGGCACGTGATCATGTGGTCAGGATGCAACAAGTGATTGATCCAACCGTGAGAGCCTGAGATAATCTACGGTGGCACATGGCATGCGATCTTGTGGCCAGGATGCAACAAGCGATTGATCCAACCGTGAGATGTGTGTGATTTGTTTCGCTAGCCAGCTCGGGAGGGTCCTTCGAGGCCTCGGGTGGGATGTCTGTGGTAGCGTCCCATGCCTAGGCGATGCGCGTGCGTGATTATGTTTCGTTGATTTTATGTCCATTGAGGACACATGATGTTGGGCTCTGACCCTGTAAATTGTTGGTGGCTTCCTATTTGCGAAAACAAAACATTTGGGCTGTGACCCTATTGATTTTTGGAAAGAGAAGGATTTTATAATCCTAAATTATTTTCTATTAAAACTCTCGATGGCATTTTAAACTGTTTCATAAATTGTTTCCCTTTTATTGTGGTCTTTCGGTTTCTGGAATGTCTTACTCAAACTCTTGCCTCGGGAAGTACTTTTCGTTACTTTTGGATTTTTGAGGATTCCTGGTTATTGTTATCCGTGGAATGTGAATTGTATGGCTCGTATTTGCACTTTGTTCTTGCACTAGCAAAACAGTGGAGTTTTGCTAACCCCCGAGTATTCGGGGGGTGGATGTCTATTTTTTGCATTCAGGTTTTGGAGCATAGCACAGGGTCGGCACGAAGGATGATGAAAGATGAACGATACTAATCACACGAGGATCCGTTGATGTCGTATTGGTCTAGTTGTATTTTCTTTTCCGCTGCAGTATCTTTTCCCCATTGTACGGGAGTTTATTGTATTTTGACCCCCTGTGTGGGTATGTATTTGGAAGTGAGTTGTATGTTATTATTGAAAGACCAAGTCGGTGTACTGAGTTATTTTAGCCTTAAAGGCAATGTTTAGATGTTTGATTTTAGTTATCAGCCTGGTAGATCCTCGAGGAGAGGGTTTACGGCGTGTAATATCCCTGAGTGGATTGGGGGTGTTACATAAATGGTATCGGAGCTTAGGTTGTGGAAACCTAGGCTGTCGGGTCAGTAGTGTCTGTTGAGTTTTGTTTCGTCGGATTTTATCTGACGGAGTCGTGTCGCGACGCGTCGTTTAGGTTTGTTTGTCGTGATTAGTATCGTGGGGCGATCATCATCTTCATGCGACCTGTGGCTGTAAGTCTCCCTTCTTTGTGTTGTGCCTCGTGTGACACGAGCTATTTTTTTTTTATGATTATTTATTAAGTGACGGAATCCTCTTATGGATTTTGATTTCTTGATACGTGACTATTTGACTCTCATATTTCGTTCATGTGAGGAGTAGTGTTGCTGGATTGTGCATGTTGGACTGTATTTCTTTTATCCGCTGCGTGAGTTCCTTTGTAATAGCTTTCGGTATTTTACCGACTAAGTTTTATTTCGAAAACCAATTCCTTTAACCGAGTTTTTGGCCTTGACCGTTTTGACGGTAGTTGGGTGTTTTCAAATGATTTCGTGAGTTTTGATAAGTACTACCGTCATCGGCCTTTTTGGGCATTTTTGTAATTGGTTTTTAGCCTGGTGGGTTCCGGCACGGGACCCACGGTGCTATAATGTTCTGTATAATTACCCGAAATTTTTGGGCATTCTAGCCCATTGAATTATCTTGGAAAAACTTGAGTATCTTAGAAAATAAATTTCGAGACGTACTTTTAAAATGAATTATTTTCTCGTGGTACATCCAAGGTGCCACAATATGTTTCAAAATTCTTCTACCTCGAGGACCCAAAAATGTTTTGAGATATTTTCAATGTTTTATAAACACTTTTACTTAGACCGAGGGTCGAATATTCTGAAAGTTTTTCACTAAGAGAAGGTGTCCTCAGTTTTGTTCAAACGCAAGATGATTTTCAAAGTCTCGAAAATGATGTTGTTCAACTTTTTGTAAAATGATACTCAAGATCAACTGGTGTTTCCAAATTGTTTTCAAAAGGTGGTTTTCATTTTTAAAGACCTATCATTCCTGTTTGCAGACCGGAAATGCATGTATGGTTATTGTTCGGGCCGTTAAGGTCGCCGAACGATGTCGTCGTTGCTGTTATATTCATGTGTGTGTTGCCTTGCGATGGTAATCGTTGTATGTGTTATATGTTATGATTTTCTGTTGTGCTGAATGGTTACTTATTCAGTATGCCGAGGGGCCGAGGTCGTGGTCGTGGCGACCGGATGCGTGATCGGAATCATGCTGCCGGTGATGGTATTGGTATTGGTGTTGCTACTATTTTGCAGCAGGTAGCCACTCAGATGACTCAGTTGACTCAGGCAGTTCAGCGTGTTACAGATGCGACCCAGCACACTGGTACAAATCAGTGGCTTGGAGAAGTGGTTCGTATGAATCCCCCTCGTTTCGCTGGTGCTGCAGATGCATTAGGCTGGGATGGTTGGCTATTCCAGTTGGAAAAGATATTCGAGGTAGTTGATTGTCCGGAAGAACGTAAGGTACCGATCGCTCAGTATCTTCTCGACAAAGATGCCGCTAGCTGGTAGGAGGCTATTAAGCCACGAGATCGCGTTGTCACGTGGGCAGAGTTCCAGAAATTCATGAGAGATGAGTTTTGCCCGGAACCGATCAGAAATCAGAGGATTAATGAATTCTTTTCGGCGAAACCGCAGGATGTACCGCTGTCTCAAGCTATTATTGATTTTAGCAAACAGCTCGGCCATGTGCAGAATCAAGTAAGGACAGAGGAGGACAAGATTTGTCATTTTAGTAGGCGGATGAAGCCGGAGATTCGTCAGTACATGGCAAGTCTCGCTTGTACTTCCTTGAGAGATTATCAGAATAGGGCGTTAGCCTATGAGCTATCCAGATTATCGACCGAGAGTATGTCTGACTCGAAGAAACAGAAAACCATTGGGAACTTTTCAGGAAATCAGGGGAGTGGGCCCCTTGAGGTTGGGACTTCGTTTCGTCATCCCAAAATGGTTCCTAGATCGCGTGATCAGAGGAGTTGTACCCCTGCAGTGAGTAATGTGAGCACTTCGAAGATATGTTATAACTGCAGTCGAGCGGGCCATACTGCGAAGAATTGTCGTTCACCGTTAGTCAGCTGTTTCGAATGTGGCCAAGTGGGTCACCGATCCGTACATTTCGAGACGGTAGCTGAGAGGTTTGGGGATCGAGGTTGCGTCTCTGCTCCGAAAGGACACGGAGATTCCTAGTGTGGTTTTGAGGATTTCGGCGTAGTCCGAATTATTTATGATTGCCCTTGTGGATCGTTTTGTGTTTATTCTCTGTTTTCTCGACTGTGCATGTTTTCTTGTAACAAGTACTTTGTGTTTTGTGATTGTTTGGATAATTGACTTGATTGTATTATCTGTTTGATGACGCTTGTCACTTGTTGGTTTTATTATGTCTCTACCGGTGGCGTTGTGTTGGTCGTTGTGGAGCGTGTTTTCACGCCGGATGTCTCTTTGCGTTTCTTGCAGCATTTCGCCGTTGGGCGCGAGTTTTCGGGTTTTGTGTATCTCGTCGAGTTTTCCTGGCGGGTATATTGTTTCCCCCTACTTGTTTTAAGTTTCGGGACGAAACTTCTTTTAAGGAGGGTAGAATGTAATATCCGCAATTTCGAATTTCGGTAATTTTCTTTTTTCGGCGGAAGTCCGTTTTGATGGCTCGCACATGACCGTTTCGTCATTTAAAGAATGATTAATTCTGCACTTTTTGTCATCCGAGTTCGTTTCGGTGTCGTTTTGTTGAGTTTCGTGTCCTTAATCGACTTTTTCACGTGGGAGTTCGACTTTGTAAAGTCACCATTAATTCTTGGGAACTCTAAAAATTCTGAATCTTTGCAATATTATAGAGCATCAAGTTAGCTTTCCAATGGTTCAAACGGTGAGTCAATCGGAATCCAGACGAAGGAGTTATGGTCGAAATAGCTAAGACTACACGATGTGCCTTTTTCGTATTGGAGTGGACTGTACCGTGTGCCGCGGCACACTTCAGCTGTGCCGCGGCACTAAGATGATTCCTGGGCGTTTTTTTTGGCCCTGGGCCGCGGCACACTTGTCCTGTGCCGCGGCACACGGGCTTTTTCTGCACTTTTTAGCAGATTTTCGAGGAGAAACATTCATTTTCTCCTCTCTTCTTCCTCCTCCCATTCTAGGCGATTCTAAGGGCGAATTTGGGCGATTTGAGTGCTCCCAAACTTGTAGAGATCATCCACCTCAAGTCTTGTTGTAGATTTTCGACCTCTACTTGAATCATTCATCCAAATCAAGGTATTTTGGCTTGAACCCTTGTTTTTGTAGATTTGGGGATTTTCCTTTTTGATTTCGATTCCAATCCGTTTTTAATCAATTAATTGTTGTATAAACGTTGTTTTGAACTTGTTCTACAGATTGGATACTCGTATCTTTGGTCTGCTCGACCCGAGGGGTGATTTCTTTGTTCTTGAAGGGTCTTGAACATTTAATGTTCGATTAAATGTTCGAATGAGTTCCCTTTGATAGTTTGTTGGGATTTCCGTTGTTTTTGGCCTTGATTCTCGTCGTAATCATGTTTTATTATTCCTTACGGAGGATTATAGGTGCTCGATGATTCCGATGTTGAATTCCGTTGGTGATTGATGATTCATGTGGTGTTTTCCGTAGTAATTTCTTGCTATCGCGTTCTAGATAGTGTTCGGGAATTTGAGGGCTACCCGGCCGTATCCGTTCATTTTTCCATTGCTCGTGATATCGAGGCAAGTACCTTGTCCATACTATTCTTGTTTTATGGATATGATAATTAGTGATCGTCTAAATGTGGTTGCTTGGTCATTTGAATTGAACTTTCAAAGGATTCGGTTTAGTCTTGTTAAAGGCTTGCTTTCAAAACGCGTGTGTTTTGTGAATGGTGTGGTTTGTGAATAACTATATGAATTCTATGGATATGTTTGGTGTTGATGTTTCACTTGGTATTGCGTGTGGACGTATATTATTTCATTTCGGTGCGTTGTGGATTGACGTGGTGTTTTGCTAAGTGTTTGATGCCTCTGGGCGAATTGTTTGAATATCGTTGATGTGATATGTTATTTGTGTGAATGTGTGGATATGGTTGAAGCTCTACGGTGACACATGGCACGTGATCATGTGGTCAGGATGCAACAAGTGATTGATCCAACCGTGAGAGCCTGAGATAATCTACGGTGGCACATGGCATGCGATCATGTGGCCAGGATGCAACAAGCGATTGATCCAACCGTGAGATGTGTGTGATTTGTTTCGCTAGCCAGCTCGGGAGGGTCCTTCGAGGCCTCGGGTGGGATGTCTGTGGTAGCGTCCCGTGCCTAGGCGATGCGCGTGCGTGATTATGTTTCGTTGATTTTATGTCCATTGAGGACACGTGATGTTGGGCTCTGACCCTGTAAATTGTTGGTGGTTTCCTATTTGCGAAAACAAAACATTTGGGCTGTGACCCTATTGATTTTTGGAAAGAGAAGGATTTTATAATCCTAAATTATTTTCTATTAAAACTCTCGATGGCATTTTAAACTGTTTCATAAATTGTTTCCCTTTTATTGTGGTCTTTCGGTTTCTGGAATGTCTTACTCAAACTCTTGCCTCGGGAAATACTTTTCGTTACTTTTGGATTTTTGAGGATTCCTGGTTATTGTTATCCGTGGAATGTGAATTGTATGGCTCGTATTTGCACTTTGTTCTTGCACTAGCAAAACAGTGGAGTTTTGCTAACCCTCGAGTATTCGGGGGGTGGATGTCTATTTTTTGCATTCAGGTTTTGGAGCATAGCACAGGGTCGGCACGAAGGATGATGAAAGAGGAACGATACTAATCACACGAGGATCCGTTGATGTCGTATTGGTCTAGTTGTATTTTCTTTTCCGCTGCAGTATCTTTTCCCCGTTGTACGGGAGTTTATTGTATTTTGACCCCCTGTGTGGGTATGTATTTGGAAGTGAGTTGTATGTTATTATTGAAAGACCAAGTTAGTCTACTGAGTCATTTTAGCCTTAAAGGCGATGTTTAGATGTTTGATTTTAGTTATCAGCCTGGTAGATCCTCGAGGAGAGGGTCTACAGCGTGTAATATCCCTGAGTGGATTGGGGGTGTTACATAAATGGTATCGGAGCTTAGGTTGTGGAAACCTAGGCTGTCGGGTCAGTAGTGTCTGTTGAGTTTTGTTTCGTCGGATTTTATCTGACGGAGTCGTGTCGCGACGCGTCGTTTGAGTTTGTTGGTCGTGATTAGTATCGTGGGGCGATCATCATCTTCATGCGACCTGTGGTTGTAAGTCTCCCTTCTTTGTGTTGTGCCTCGTGTGACACGAGCTATTTTTTTTTTATGATTATTTATTAAGTGACGGAATCCTCTTATGGATTTTGATTTCTTGATATGTGACAATTTGACTCTCATATTTCGTTCATGTGAGGAGTAGTGTTGCTGGATTGTGCATGTTGGACTGTATTTCTTTTATCCGCTGCGTGAGTTCCTTTGTAATAGCTTTCGGTATTTTACCGACTAAGTTTTATTTTGAAAACCGATTCCTTTAACCGAGTTTTTGGCCTTGACCGTTTTTACGGTAGTTGGGTGTTTTCAAATGATTTCGTGAGTTTTGATAAGTACTACCGTCATCGGCCTTTTTGGGCATTTTTGTAATTGGTTTTTAGCTTGGTGGGTTCCGGCACGGGACCCACGGCGCTATAATGTTCTGTATAATTACCCGAAATTTTTGGGCATTCTAGCCCATTGAATTATCTTGGAAAAACTTGAGTATCTTAGAATATAAATTTCGAGACGTACTTTTAAAATGAATTATTTTCTCGTGGTACATCCAAGGTGCCACAATATGTTTCAAAATTCTTCTACCTCGAGGACCCAAAAATGTTTTGAGATATTTTCAATGTTTTATAAACACTTTTACTTAGACCCTAGGGTCGAATATTCTGAAAGTTTTTCACTAAGAGAAGGTGTCCTCAGTTTTGTTCAAACGCAAGATGATTTTCAAAGTCTCGAAAATGATGTTGTTCAACTTTTTGTAAAATGATACTCAAGATCAACTGGTGTTTCCAAATTGTTTTCAAAAGGTGGTTTTCGTTTTTAAAGACCTATCATTCCTGTTTGCGGACCGGAAATGCATGTATGGTTTTCGAACTTTGGTTACGGTGTTAATCCCGATTTGTGATTGAATTGGTGGCGTGAGCGTTGAGTCGTTGCCACGCATATGTTTTGTTAACCCTTTGTGGGAGGTGTGATGACGATCTTCAATGTTGTCATTTCGTGGTGGCTTGCGTGTTATCGCACCTGTGTGAGCTGTTAAAGCTTGGGTTTGTGCGTTTATGCACATGGGTGATTGTTTCATGAGGTTTGTGATTATGTGCTGGTTATTGTTCGGGCCGTTAAGGTCGCCGAACGATGCCGTCGTTGCTGTTATATTCATGTGTGTGTTGCCTTGCGATGGTAATCATTGTATGTGTTATGTGTTATGATTTTCTGTTGTGCTGAATGGTTACTTATTCAGTATGCCGAGGGGCCGAGGTCGTGGTCGTGGCGACCGGATGCGTGATCGGAATCATGCTGCCGGTGATGGTATTGGTATTGGTGTTGCTACTATTTTGCATCAGGTAGCCACTCAGATGACTCAGGCAGTTCAGCGTGTTACAGATGCGACCCAGCACACTGGTACAAATCAGTGGCTTCGAGAAGTGGTTCGTATGAATCCCCCTCGTTTCGCTGGTGCTGCAGATGCATTAGGCTGGGATGGTTGGCTTTTCCAGTTGGAAAAGATATTCGAGGTAGTTGATTGTCCGGAAGAACGTAAGGTACCGATCGCTCAGTATCTTCTCGACAAAGATGCCGCTAGCTGGTGGGAGGCTATTAAGCCACGAGATCGCGTTGTCACGTGGGCAGAGTTCCAGAAATTCATGAGAGATGAGTTTTGCCCGGAACCGATCAGAAATCAGAGGATTAATGAATTCTTTTCGGCGAAACCGCAGGATGTACCGCTGTCTCAAGCTATTATTGATTTTAGCAAACAGCTCGGCTATGTGCAGAATCAAGTAAGGACAGAGGAGGACAAGATTTGTCATTTTAGTAGGCGGATGAAGCCGGAGATTCGTCAGTACATGGCAGGTCTCGCTTGTACTTCCTTGAGAGATTATCAGAATAGGGCGTTAGCCTATGAGCTATCCAGATTATCGACCGAGAGTATGTCTGACTCGAAGAAACAGAAAACCATTGGGAACTTTTCAGGAAATCAGGGGAGTGGGCCCCTTGAGGTTGGGACTTCGTTTCGTCATCCCAAAATGGTTCCTAGATCGCGTGATCAGAGGAGTAGTACCCCTGCAGTGAGTAATGTGAGCACTTCGAAGATATGTTATAACTGCAGTCGAGCGGGCCATACTGCGAAGAATTGTCGTTCACCGTTAGTCAGCTGTTTCGAATGTGGCCAAGTGGGTCACCGATCAGTACATTGCGAGACGGTAGCTGAGAGGTTTGGGGATCGAGGTTGCGTCTCTGCTCCGAAAGGACACGGAGATGCCTAGTGTGGTTTTGAGGATTTCGGCGTAGTCCGAATTATTTATGATTGCCCTTGTGGATCATTTTGTGTTTATTCTCTGTTTTCTCGACTGTGCATGTTTTCTTGTAACAAGTACTTTGTGTTTTGTGATTGTTTGGATAATTGACTTGATTGTATTATCTGTTTGATGACGCTTGTCACTTGTTGGTTTTATTATGTCTCTACCGGTGGCGTTGTGTTGGTCGTTGTGGAGCGTGTTTTCACGCTGGATGTCTCTTTGCGTTTCTTGCAGCGTTTTGCCGTTGGGCGCGAGTTTTCGGGTTTTGTGTATCTCGTCGAGTTTTCCTGGCGGGTATATTGTTTCCCCCTACTTGTTTTAAGTTTCGGGACGAAACTTCTTTTAAGGAGGGTAGAATGTAATATCCGCAATTTCGAATTTCGGTAATTTTCTTTTTTCGGCGGAAGTCCGTTTTGATGACTCGCTCATGACCGTTTCTTCATTTCAAGAATGATTAATTCTGCACTTTTTGTCATCCGAGTTCGTTTCGGTGTCGTTTTGTTGAGTTTCGTGTCCTTAATCGACTTTTTCACGTGGGAGTTCGACTTTGTAAAGTCACCATTAATTCTTGGAAACTCTAAAAATTCTGAATCTTTGCAATATTATAGAGTATCAAGTTAGCTTTCCAATGGTTCAAACAGTGAGTCAATCGGAGTCCAGACGAAGGAGTTATGGTCGAAATAGCTAAGACTACACGATGTGCCTTTTTCGTATTGGAGTGGATCACTGTGCCGCGGCACACTTCAGCTGTGCCGCGGCACTAAGATGATTCTGGGCGTTTTTGGCCCCGGGCCGCGGCACACTTGTCCTGTGCCGCGGCACACGGGCTTTTTCTGCACTTTTTAGCAGATTTTCGAGGAGAAACATTCATTTTCTCCTCTCTTCTTCCTCCTCCCATTCTAGGCGATTCTAAGGGCGATTTTGGGCGATTTGAGTGCTCTCAAACTTGTAGAGATCATCCACCTCAAGTCTTGTTGTAGATTTTCGACCTCTACTTGAATCATTCATCCAAATCAAGGTATTTTGGCTTGAACCCTGGTTTTTGTAGATTTGGGGATTTTCCTTTTTGATTTCGATTCCAACTGCTTTTAATCAATTAATTGTTGTATAAACGTTGTTTTGAACTTGTTCTACGGATTGGATACTCGTATCTTTGGTTCGTTCGACCCGAGGGGTGATTTCTTTGTTCTTGAAGGGTCTTGAACATTTAATGTTCGATTAAATGTTCGAATGAGTTCCCTTTGATAGTTTGTTGGGATTTCCATTGTTTTTGGCCTTGATTCTCGTCGTAATCATGTTTTATTATTCCTTACGGAGGATTATAGGTGCTCGATAATTCCGATGTTGAATTCCGTTGGTGATTGATGATTCATGTGGTGTTTTCCCGTAGTAATTTCGGTGCTATCGCGTTCCAGATAGTGTTCGGGAATTTGAGGGCTACCCGGCCGTATCCGTTCATTTTTCCATTGCTCGTGATATCGAGGCAAGTACCTTGTCCATACTATTCTTGTTTTATGGATATGATAATTAGTGATCGTCTAAATGTGGTTGCTTGGTCATTTGAATTGAACTTTCAAAGGATTCGGTTTAGTCTTGTTAAAGGCTTGCTTTCAAAACGCGTGTGTTTTGTGAATGGTGTGGTTTGTGAATAACTATATGAATTCTATGGATATGTTTGGTGTTGATGTTTCACTTGGTATTGCGTGTGGACGTATATTATTTCATTTCGGTGCGTTGTGGATTGACGTGGTGTTTTGCTAAGTGTTTGATGCCTCTGGGCGAATTGTTTGAATATCCTTGATGTGATATGTTATTTGTCTGAATGTGTGGATATGGTTGAAGCTCTACGGTGACACATGGCACGTGATCATGTGGTCAGGATGCAACAAGTGATTGATCCAACCGTGAGAGCCTGAGATAATCTACGGTGGCACATGGCATGCGATCATGTGGCCAGGATGCAACAAGCGATTGATCCAACCGTGAGATGTATGTGATTTGTTTCGCTAGCCAGCTCGGGAGGGTCCTTCGAGGCCTCGGGTGGGATGTCTGTGGTAGCGTCCCGTGCCTAGGCGATGCGCGTGCGTGATTATGTTTCGTTGATTTTATGTCCATTGAGGACACGTGA
Organism: Orobanche coerulescens; assembly: GCA_033398695.1. Lineage (NCBI taxonomy): Eukaryota > Viridiplantae > Streptophyta > Magnoliopsida > Lamiales > Orobanchaceae > Orobanche > Orobanche coerulescens. The sequence continues at coordinate 137,775,317 of CM065814.1, read as the reverse complement.
TGTTGGGCTCTGACCCTGTAAATTGTTGGTGGTTTCCTATTTGCGAAAATAAAACATTTGGGTCATGACTATTGATTTTTGGAAAGAGAAGGATTTTATAATCCTAAATTATTTTCTATTAAAACTCTCGATGTCATTTTAAACTGTTTCATAAATTGTTTCCCTTTTATTGTGGTCTTTCGGTTTCTGGAATGTCTTACTCAAACTCTTGCCTCGGGAAGTACTTTTCGTTACTTTTGGATTTTTAAGGATTCCTGGTTATTGTTATCCGTGGAATGTGAATTGTATGGCTCGTATTTGCACTTTGTTCTTGCAATAGCAAAACAGTGGAGTTTTGCTAACCCCCGAGTATTCGGGGGGTGGATGTCTATTTTTTGCATTCAGGTTTTGGAGCATAGCACAGGGTCGGCACGAAGGATGATGAAAGAGGAACGATACTAATCACACGAGGATCCGTTGATGTCGTATTGGTCTAGTTGTATTTTCTTTTCCGCTGCAGTATCTTTTCCCCGTTGTACGGGAGTTTATTGTATTTTGACCCCCTGTGTGGGTATGTATTTGGAAGTGAGTTGTATGTTATTATTGAAAGACCAAGTCGGTCTACTGAGTCATTTTAGTCTTAAAGGCGATGTTTAGATGTTTGATTTTAGTTATCAGCCTGGTAGATCCTCGAGGAGAGGGTCTACGGCGTGTAATATCCCTGAGTGGATTGGGGGTGTTACACAAAAGCAGTTCATATATCTCAAAATGAATTAACATGCTACATGTTCTTCTCAACCATGCACAATATTTCTCCCCAAATGCACAATTCCGTTCCAAAATCTAACCAACATACTGATTTCCAAAATCATAGTTTCTCAAGATCATCAATCCTGTCCCACTCTAACATCTCATACTGTAACGCATGATATCTGCTGAATCTCAAAACACATCAACTTAGAATGGCAATAAATCTTAATGAAATTCAAAAATCCAAATACTTACAGATCGTGAAGCCGACGATTCCCCGTGATACTGGCACATGTCTCGACTCAAGAAAATACTCGACACAGATATTTTCAAAACACACGTTTTGCAAACTCAGTGCAACTCAAGAACACAATATATCACGTTCCAGAGAATCTCGTTAACATCATTTGGAAAAGTTATAACAAGCCCAGTACGATACTGGCAAATCCGATAACGCACAAGCCTGAGTGAACAACAAAGACTAACGGCTCTAACATTTGTCAATCGACAACTCGAATGACGCAACAAAAACACGACCCAACTCGACCCAAATGCCTAGGTTTTCTCAACCTAAGCTCCGATACCATATTCTGTAACACCCCCAGATTTAACCGGAAATATTACAGCGTCGTGGGCCCCGAGATGGAACCCACAAGGCTAAAGGAAATTTTCACAATCATTTACAAATGCCCAAGAGGCCAACAACGGTACTATCTTTAAAAATGCATAAAGACATAAAATCCATTTATCAAAAACCGTCGTAAAAACTCATTTGAAATCGCGAGGCCAAACGGCCGACACTCAAAAGTTTAGAAAACGATTTCCAAAGCAACCTCAGTTACCAGATACCAAAAGGTCATTTCAAAATACTCACGCAGCGGAAAAAGACCAACCATAAAGATACTCTAGCAGCGGAATACAAGAACCAATCAAGAAACTCAATGCACAAAACATGTCCTAGCCAGTATCCTCCGGGAAGCTCATTTCTTCACGACCGCTACAAGCTCGATACTCCAAAAACCTAAAAAGAAATCCCACGACGGGGTCAGCCATAATATCCAACAATGATATCAATCACATCACATCAATAATACATACCAATGAGAATACAGAATAAGAATACGACCAATGTAATCTTACCGCCATAACTTTGCTTACTCAAGTAATTCTCATCAGAGTAACCATTTTCACATTTCACATCTCATACTCGATTAACCAATAAACTCGAACATAATATCTGTATTGTACCTCAAACAATACTCAAGATTCTAAAACTATCATCACCAACTCACGATATGGAGATATACCATTACTGACCAATACGATCCATCGAATAACATCATCAAATCCGAAAACGATAACCGATTGTCCATCAAAGACAAATACCAAAGGAAATACGGAACATACCTCGAGATATGAAGTGCCACGACAATCATATCAGTCTAATCCGAGATCAGATCAATGCAATACGGACATGGTCCTAACACAAGACCTACAAATGCATACTCATATGACAACGTCAATATGATCACAACAATAACAATGATGTATACTCAATGGAAATCCGACGATCCGGCTTCTTAGCATAGATCCCTTGATGATCCTATCGATCATCATAAGGTGGATAACCAACAATACACATATGAACAACCACATGATAAAATCAATGATGCGAATTCACAAGATTCCATCAACACAATCGGTAATCCAACGATCCAGCGCCTCAAAGATAGATCCCCATGATGATCCCGTCGAACCAACGCATGGTGGAAAACCTGTCCAACGATCCAGCGCCCTCAGCATAGATCCTCATGATGATCCCGTCGAACCAACGCATGATGGACATTTGATCCAGCGCCCTCAGCATAGATCCTCATAATCCCATCGAATTATTTACACAACATAAACAACACAATATGCATACACATATGCAAATCAACACGTTCATCAACATGAACAACATAACATGCACGACAACATGACAATTTACTAGGACGACTTCATGTTCAACAACATGAAAGAAAATGTGCGAGACCAAAATAAATAACATTAAACCATAATCAATATGGAATACTTGCCCCGAGTCCTTCGGGAGCAACCTCATGTCCAATCATCACCGACGATTATCCTCAATGCTCGGCGATCCAAACGTACAATGAACTATAGATACTCATATCCTCGTCTTTACCATAATGTAACATCGATACTCGAACATACCAATAACTGAGATAAAGCATATACATTATGATTTACCTTCCAGAATCGAAAGAACGATACGCGATCCGAATACCCAGAGTTCACAATAATAATCATCGCTATATGCATTATAAACGAAATGAAACTGAAACCATTCATTAAATATTATAACTGAGCAAGTAATAACTTGCCTCGATACCGATACCACGAAGCTGCTGCCGAACACATTGCCTTTGTCTACGAGCTCCTCAGCCCCGATCAAAAGCAATACAATGGACATACTCGAACACGACCGCAATATACGGTTATAATCACCGATCAACAATCTCAACCTATCGAAGAAATCAAATAACACATATCCGATAACAATCAACAACTGACAAAACTAACCAATCGAACTCAACGGTTCAACACAACCTCGAATAAACACAGTCAGAACCAACCAAGTCAAACCATCACGAATTCATAATCAAAACACAAAAATACTGCACTGTCTGCCTACTTAGCGCACATTAAACGCATAATGTAGCGTGCGCTAAGTTGTCCCGTTAGCGTGCGCTAGCCAGTAAGCTTAGCGTGCGCTAATGCTGTTCAGTGGCATGCATTCCAAACATCGACTCACATCTTGCAACTACGAATCCGAATGAAGGGAGACATAAATCTCCATATCTCTTGAAGATAAACGACCCCATTATTATCACCATGATCATGTCAATGTCCATATATAAATAACAACATCAACAATCAAACCGACTCGATAACAAGGATCATATCATGCTAAATCTGGAATTCAACCTAGTATCATGATTCATCTCATCTAAATCGACCAATATAATTACCAAGATTCAGAATTCCCTCTTAGATCGGGTTAAATGAATCAACATCCTTATAATATGAAGAATCTTAACTAACCTCCGAAACTCTTATCAAAATTCCATTGAATCTCATATAACCTCATCATATGATTATCCAACATGCTCCTTACATGAAATCATCCAAGAAAAACGAACCATTACAAAGGGATATGAAGATTACCTGGTTTAGACGAACCAAAAAGAAGAACACTAGAACTCCATCCAAAGAATCATGAACAACTTGAAGAACAAGGCTTGAATCCAAGCTCTCAATCTAATGTTGTTAAAGATTATCATTATACAGTGTTTGGGAACCTCAAATATATCCCAACTCTCTCTCTCTCTCTCTCTCTCTCGACTGAAAGAAGAAAAATGACGAAATGCTTCTCAGCACCCTTCTGTCCCCTTTTATAATATTCCTTATTAACGTGCGCTAACATCTCATGTTTAGCGTGCGCTACCGCCTTAGCGTGCGCTAACTGACTTTGTTAGCGTGCGCTATCGGCTACTGAGGCTACCGCCGCTTCAGAATTAGCTTACGTACGTAATGCCCATGCATTAACGTACGTAAAACATCCTGCTTAGCGTACGCAAGTCATTTACCTTAGCGTGCGCTATCCGAAGTCCACTTGCTACAGTACACACCTACCACTCGTGCCCTCACATGCCGAAAGCATCCGCGATTATCGGGATTCCTTTGACCGATCTGGAATTAGCGTGCGCTAACCATACGGTTTAGCGTGCGCGGGCCCTACATGACAAACACCCGCTGACCTTATCTGGACACGCGTCGCAAGTGGCCGGGTCCACCCGCCGAAAGCTAAGATTCCATTATTGGCGATCTGATGTTAGCGTGCGCTAACCAACATACGTTAGCGTGCACTAACTGAATATAAAAATCAACCTGGGCCTACCTGTCGGTCACCTTCCGGAACTAACCCAGCAAGTCGTTACGTACGTTAGGGGTCCTCCTTAGCGTACGTAACCGAACCTCTTAGCGTACGCTATCAATACTTCGTAGCGTGCACTACCTGTACCCAGTAGCGTGCGCTAATGAACACTTAGCCATTTTCCGCAATTTCTGTCCAACATCTTGACGTACCAAAAACGAACATGAGACACACTGAACACAAACACTGAATCCAATAATATTCTTATACGATATACTCTATATCGAAAGTACAATAACCTGATACACGATATCCTCAAATGTAACTGTCGACCAGATACAACAATTATACCGATACTGACATTTCAGTCATTTATTTATTTTATCCCTACTGTACAGATTCCACGCTGTACAATATAACTCGGATAAAATAATATCAAACAACAGTAGTATAAATTCCGGATATTACAATGAAGACCATAAATATCGTCATTTATTGGCCAAATAAATAAAGATTGTTAAAACAATGAAAATCACAAACAATAATAAGTAATTCACAATAGATCTTTATACAAACATAAATAACATGACTAACCTTGTTTATAATCCCAACTAAAGATTACTTAGCCCATGAAGGGTTTATTACACATATTACAAGCTTGTGTGGTCATTATTAGTTGAATCAAGAGAAAGAATTGATCTTAACTCCCTTAGTAGATAAAGGAGATAGAAACAATAAACTCTCTGAACAACATATGTTATACCACACTTACAAAGATCACTCAAGAACACAAGTGTGTTCTTCACACAAAAAGAAAAGTTTACAAAAAATGGAAAATTATAGGATGAATGATGAATGATGAAGGATCTAAGGGGGCTATTTATACACCTAAAGTCATCTAATAGCTCCAAAACTCCAGCATTATTACATTAGATCGGATCTGTAACACCTCTAATCCACTCAGGGATATTACACGCCGTAGACCCTCTCCTCGAGGATCTACCAGGCTGATAACTAAAATCAAACATCTAAACATCGCCTTTAAGGCTAAAATGACTCAGTAGACCGACTTGGTCTTTCAATAATAACATACAACTCAATTCCAAACACATACCCACGCAGGGGTCAAAATACAATAAACTCCCGTACAACGGGAAAAGATCTGCGGCGAAAAGAAAATACAACTAGACCAATACGACATCAACGGATCCTCGTGTGATTAGTATCGTTCATCTTTCATCATCCTTCGTGCCGACCCTGTGCTATGCTCCAAAACCTGAATGCAAAAATAGACATCCACCCCCCGAATACTCGGGGGTTAGCAAAACTCCACTGTTTTGCTAGTGCATGTACTAGTGCAAAAATACGAGCCATACAATACAAGTTCCAAGAACAATAATAATCAGGAATCCTCAAAGTTCCAAACGTAATGAAAAGCACTTCCCGAGGCATGAGTTTGGTAAAACATTCCAAAACCGAAAGATCACAAATCAAGGGAAAATAATTTATAAAACATTTTAAAATGCCATCGAGAGTTTTAATAGAAAACAATTTAGGATTTCCAAATCCTTCTCTTTCCAAAAATCAACAGGAGTCACAGCCCAAAGGTTTTGTTTTCGCAAATAGAAAACAGACAACAATTCACAGGGCCCGAGCCCAACATCACGTGTCCTCGACGGACATAAAAATCAACACAACGTAATCACGCACGCGCATCGCCTAGGACCGGTACGAAGCCACAAATCCCACTCGAGGCCTCGAAGGACCCTCCCGAGCTGGCTAGCGAAACAAATCACACACATCTCACGGTTGGATCAATCGCTTGTTGCATCCTGGCCACATGATCGCATGCCATGTGCCACCGTAGATTATCTCAGGCTCTCACGGTTGGATCAATCACTTGTTGCATCCTGACCACATGATCACGTGCCACGTGTCACCGTAGACCTTCAACCATATCCACACATTCACACAAATAACACAATGCAACAAAGATATCCAAACAATTCACTCAGAGGCATCAAACACTTAGCAAAACACCACGTCAAACCACAACGCACCGAAATGAAATAATATACGTCCACACGCAAATACCAAGTGCATCATCAACACCAAATATATCCATAGGATTCACATAGTCATTTACAAGACACAACATTCACAAAACACACGCGTTTTGAAAGCAAGCCTTTAACAAGGCTAAACCGAATCTTTTGAAAGTTCAATTCAAACGACCAAACAACCACATTTAGACGATCACTAATTATTATATCCATAAAACAAGAATAGTATGGGCAAGGTACTTGCCTCGATATCACGAGCAATGGAAAAATGAACGGATACGGCCGGGTAGCCCTCAATTTCCCGAACACTATCTAGAACGCGATAAAGACCAAATTACTACGGAAAACACCACATGAATCATCAATCACCAACGGAATTCAACATCGGAATCATTGAGCACCTATAATCCTCCGTAAGGAATAATAAAACATGATTACGACGAGAATCAAGGCCGAAAACAACGGAAATCCCAACAAACTATCAAAGGGAACTCATTCGAACATTTAATCGAACATTAAATGTTCAAGACCCTTCAAGAACAAAGAAATCACCCCTCGGGTCGAACAAACCAAAGATACGAGTATCCAATCCGTAGAACAAGTTCAAACAATGTTTATACAACAATTAATTGATCAAAAACGGATTGGAATCGAAATCAAAAAGGAAAATCCCCAAATCTACAAAAACAAGGGTTCAAGCCAAAATACCTTGATTTGGATGAAGGATTCAAGTAGAGGTCGAAAATCTACAACAAGACTTGAGGTGGATGATCTCTACAAGTTTGGGAGCACTCAAATCGCCCAAAAAATCGCCCACAAATCGCCCTAGATGGAAGGAGGAAGAAGAGAGGAGAAAAATGAAGTTTTCTCCTCGAAAATCTGCTAAAAACGCAGAAAAAGCCGTGCGTGTGCGCGCCAGCACAGATGAGTGTGCCGCGGCCCAGGGCCAACAAAAATGCCCAGGAATCAGCTTAGTGCCGCGGCACAGCTGAAGTGTGCCGCGGCACACGGTACAGCCCACTCCAACACGAAAAAGGCACATCGTGTAGTCTTAGCTATTTCGACCATAACTTCCTCGTCTGGACTCCGATTGACTCACCGTTTGAACCATTGGAAAGCTAAGTTGATGCTCTATAATGTTGCAAAGATTCAGAATTTTTGGATTTTCCAAGAATTAATGGTGACTTTACAAAGTCGAACTCCCACGTGAAAAAGTCGATTAAGGACACGGAACTCAACAAAACGACACCGAAACGAACTCGGATGACAAAAAGTGCAGAATTAATCATTCTCGGAATGACGAAAAGGTCATGATAGAGTTGTCAAAAGGAACTTCCTCCGAAAAAAGAAAATTACCGAAATTCGAAATTGCGAATATTACATTCTACCCTCCTTAAAATAAGTTTCGTCCCGAAACTTAAAACAAGTAGGGGGGAGCACTATACCCGCCAGGAAAACTCGACGAGATACACAAAAATAGAAAACTCGCGCCCAACGGCGAAACGCTGCAAGAAACACAAAGAGACGTACGGCGTGAAAACACGCTCCACGACGACCAACACAACGTCGCCGTTAGGAATATAATAAAACCAACCAATGACAAGCGTCATCAAATGGATAATATAGTCAAGTCAATTATCCGAACAATCACAAAACATGACGAACGAAAATCAATATAATCGACCACCCCAACGGTACGTCAATCAAAACGCGAGCCAATCACTGAAGAAATACGGAATTCCACCGCCCAAGGGTTGGAAGATCGAAAACGAGACTAATTTCCCGAACATAAAGAAATTAGGAAGGAGTCTGAATGCTCAACAATCACGAAACGAGATCAACAAGAACCGAACAATCAAACGATCGAACCACAACGATCGAGACAACAAAAATCGAACACTCATGTTCGGATCACGAAGAACAATAAAATTCAAACAACAACTCCAAGCTTCACATCTCGACTCGAGACAATATATGATCCGGTGAAACAACAAGATGTGCATTCACGTAAGATCCACACGAAAGGGAATAGCGATTGAAAAGTCACAGCGACAAACGAGTTATTCCAAAACAATACCACACTCGTTCGATCAACAAAAGCAAGGGATAGGGAAAGTTCAGAAATGTCAACGAACATAAACGAGTCGACGGAGTCGAAAATACAGAAATTCAAAATCCGATCCACGTCGAATAGAAGAGCTAGTAGAACCAAAGGGTGTTACTTAGAACAAGGTTCACAAGAATCGAATCGAACTCGAAAAGTCACAATGATAACCAGATCGACCCAAAATAAGATCACGGCTCGAACGATGAAACCGGAATACGAACAAGTTCGTAAAGTATCAACGAACACGAGCGAGTCTATAGAATTGAGAAAGAGAAAATGCGAAGCCAAAATAATACGGGTATTATATTCGACCTCTTCTAAAAGAAGGTCATCCCGCTACTCACAATAACGAAATCAAGTAGACGACACAACAGCAATCGACGAAACATCCTTCAAAGGCCTCTCAAAGCCGATTCGATATCTGTCTTTGAAGCGCGAACTCCGAAAGTCTCGGTAGCCACCCGCAAACCGAATTCGTGTCCTCGAGTCCACACTCGAAATGTGTTCTTGACGAGAAGGACAATTTGCACGTACATTCCCCGCACATCACGGTTGAAATGCCTCGGCTCGGCATACCGAAAATACAAATGCTAGATACAATGGAACATAACACCGCAAAACAACATACCGGAGATGCCAACTCAGCACAACAAGGAATCATAACACATATCATATATAACGATTACCATCGTAAAGTAATACACACACAAACACTACAACAACGACGGTATCGTTCGGCGACCTCAACGGCCCGAACGATAACCAGCGCATAATTACAAACATCATGAAACAATCACACATGTGCATAAACGCACAAAAATCCAAGCTTTAACAACCCACACTCGGGCGACAACACGCAAATCACCACGAGGTGATAAAAAGTAAACACCAATTCACACCTCTCACAGAGGGCTAGTGCAACAAATGCGTGGCAACGCCTCGACATTCATGCCACCAATTCGATCACAAATCGGGATTAACACCGTAACGAAAGTTCGAAAACCATACATGCATTTCCGGTCCGCAAACATGAATGATAGGTCTTTAAAAACGAAAACCACCTTTTGAAAACAATTTGGAAACACCAGTTGATCTTGAGTATCATTTTACAAGAAGTAATGCAAACATTGTTATCGAGACTTTGAAAATCATCTTGCGTTTCACAAATGAGGACACTTTCTCTTAGTGAAAAACTTTCAGAATATTCGACACTTGGGTCTAAGCAACTGCATTTCTAAAAATAATTGAAAATATCTCAAAATATTTTGGTCCTCAATTGGAGTAATTTTGAAACATATTGCGGCACTAGAAGGCACCTTGAAAGTACTGCGAGAAAATAATTCATTTTAAAAGTACGTCTCGAAATTTATTTTCTAAGATACTCAAGTTTTTCCAAGATAATTCAATGGACTAGGATGCCCAAAAAAAATTCGGGTAATTATACAGAACATTATAGCGCCGTGGGTCCCGTGCCGGAACCCACCAGGCTAAAAACCATTTACAAAAACGCCAAAAAGGCCGATGATGGTAATATTTCAAAAACTCACGAAAGCCATTTACAAAATACTAAATACCGTCATAAGAATTTCGCCAAAGCGATCAAGGCCATAATGCCAAAAACTCGGTTAAGGGAATCGGTTTTCGAAATAAAACTCGGTCGGTAAAATACCGAAAGTCATTACAAAAGAACTCACGCAGCGGATAAAAGAAATACAGTTCAACATGCACAATCCAACAACACTACTCCTCATATGAACGAAATATGAGAGTCAAATAACCACATATCACGAAATCAAAATTCATAAGAGGATTCCGTCACTTAACAAATAATCATAAAAATAGCTCGTGTCACACGAGGCACAACACAAAGAAGGGAGACTTACATTCACAGGTTACACGAAGATGATGATCGCCCACGATACTAATCACGACCAACAAACTCAGACGACGCGTCGCGACACGACTTAGTCAGACATAATCCGACAAGACAAAACTCAACAGACACCACTGACCCGACAGCCTAGGTTTCCACAACCTAAGCTCCGATACCATTTATGTAACACCTCAAATCCACTCAGGGATATTACACGCCGTAGACCCTCTCCTCGAGGATCTACCAGGCTGATAACTAAAATCAAACATCTAAACATCGCCTTTAAGGATAAAATGACTCAGTAGACCGACTTGGTCTTTCAATAATAACATACAACTCAATTCCAAACACATACCTACGCAGGGGTCAAAATACAATAAACTCCCGTACAACGGGGAAAAGATACTGCAGCGGAAAAGAAAATACAACTAGACCAATACGACATCAACGGATCCTCGTGTGATTAGTATCGTTCATCTTTCATCATCCTTCGTTCCGACCCTGTGCTATGCTCCAAAACCTGAATGCAAAAATAGACATCCACCCCCCGAATACTCGGGGGTTAGCAAAACTCCACTGTTTTGCTAGTGCAAGTACAAGTGCAAAAATACGAGCCATACAATACAAGTTCCAAGAACAATAATAACCAGGAATCCTCAAAGTTCCAAATGTAATGAAAAGCACTTCCCGAGGCATGAGTTTGGTAAAACATTCCAAAACCGAAAGATCACAAATCAAGGGAAAACAATTTATAAAACAGTTTAAAATGCCATCGAGAGTTTTAATAGAAAACAATTTAGGATTTCCAAATCCTTCTCTTTCCAAAAATCAACAGGGGTCACAACCCAAAGGTTTTGTTTTCGCAAATAGAAAACAGACAACAATTCACAGGGCCCGAGCCCAACATCACGTGTCCTCGACGGACATAAAAATCAACACAACGTAATCACGTACGCGCATCGCCTAGGACCGGGACGAAGCCACAAATCCCACTCGAGGCCTCTAAGGACCCTCCCGAGCTGGCTAGCGAAACAAATCACACACATCTCACTGTTGGATCAATCGCTTGTTGCATCCTGGCCACATGATCGCATGCCATGTGCCACCGTAGATTATCTCAGGCTCTCACGGTTGGATCAATCACTTGTTGCATCCTGACCACATGATCACGTGCCATGTGTCATGGTAGACCTTCAACCATATCCACACATTCACACAAATAACACAATGCAACAAAGATATCCAAACAATTCACTCAGAGGCATCAAACACTTAGCAAAACACCACGTCAAACCACAACGCACCGAAATGAAATAATATACGTCCACACGCAAATACCAAGTGCATCATCAACACCAAATATATCCATAGGATTCACATAGTCATTTACAAGACACAACATTCACAAAACACACGCGTTTTGAAAGCAAGCCTTTAACAAGGCTAAACCGAATCTTTTGAAAGTTCAATTCAAACGACCAAACAACCACATTTAGACGATCACTAATTATCATATCCATAAAACAAGAATAGTATGGGCAAGGTACTTGCCTCGATATCACGAGCAATGGAAAAATGAACGGATACGGCCGGGTAGCCCTCAATTTCCCGAACACTATCTAGAACGCGATAGCACCGAAATTACTACGGGAAAACACCACATGAATCATCAATCACCAACGGAATTCAACATCGGAATCATTGAGCACCTATAATCCTCCATAAGGAATAATAAAACATGATTACGACGAGAATCAAGGCCGAAAACAATGGAAATCCCAACAAACTATCAAAGGGAACTCATTCGAACATTTAATCGAACATTAAATATTCAAGACCCTTCAAGAACAAAGAAATCACCCCTCGGGTCGAACAAACCAAATATATGAGTATCCAATCCGTCAAAACGAACTTACTCCGAAAAAAGAAAATTACCGAAATTCGAAATTGCGGATATTACAGGATCAATGCCAGCCATCCCCTCAATAATACACAAAAAGTATAAAAAATTAGACAAATCATAGCAATCTGTCAAGGGTTACGGCCGTAACATTCAGGAGTTACGGCCGTAACAAGGGTGACTTACGGACGTAACCCCTGAATGTTACGATCGTAACTTGGCTTCGTAAATTTGCTCACTGGATGCTTTGATAGTTACGTTTTCAATTTGCACTTCGGACTTTGCGTTTTGCCCCGGATCTTCTTCGGATGATAACTTTTGATATATAACTCGATTTTGAATCGGAAAGACTGCCAATTCGTCTCGAAAGCCCTACAACATGAATATATCAAAATTCAATAAAGAGAATATTTATTAAACATGTTGTTTCTTGAGTAATTCAGTTATTTAATCCGATCATCATCCGATAAAAATAAAATTATTAAAACTAATAAATTAAAAGCAAAAAATGAGTAGACTAGCTCAATTATGGGTGAATTTTATCGATACAAACCATGAATAAGTGTACAAAACTGACACTTATCACAGTACTTAGACAAATTGAGGGGTGTAAATGTAAAAAGACAGAGAGTGACAAAATTGAGGCATGTATTTAATAAATATGTTAGATGACATCAGCAATTCTCCGCAAACTTGGAAGAAACTACAGATGAAGTTATTAAAGCAGGTAATTTGCTTTTCAATTTTTATTTAGTAGGGATTGACATTAATCTTCGCTTTATTTATTGGTACCTGGTTTAGTGATTTTTAATGTACTAGCTCATAGAAAACCCAGAGGACGGACAAAAATGGCTAAGGTTCATGCAAGAAGTGGTGATGAAAAAGTAGTCATTACGTTGAATGCACTAGGCCAACCCGTTTCTGATAATCTAAAAATCTTAACTGAGCTAAGTAATTTTGTGGAGACACTAGCAAAGGATAATGTGTCGCTTACTTATGTAAACTGGCATGTAGTTCCTGACTAATTGAAGAAGGAAATGTGGGAGTATACTCGGGTATATTTCATTACCTTAACTATAGTTTAGATAAATTGAATTAATAAGTTCAGTTTAGAAATTTTAAATAACTTAACTTTCTTGAACTCTAAAATTTAATTAACTTGACTGTCTTGAACTCTAAATTCTTGGAATGCTCTGATTCTATAAATACCTGAATATCTACACATTAATTTCTTGAAAATTTTGGGAATTTAATATAGATGTACATTTAAAAAATATCTAAAAATCATTTAACTGTTGTTATGGTTCTTATGAGATTTTTGCTTAGTAAAATTTCTACAATTTTAATTGCTAATTTTATATTAGTAATTTGAGATTGCCAATTTGCTTGCGTTTAAGTATATGGCGCGAACAAACTGTTGTGCTAATTTTGATATGTGTTATCTATACATGATAGAAAAATAGTGACCCAAAACTTGACTCGCCGTCAAATGCTAAAGTCTATCTAGAAACGTGCAAGCGAGAATCAGGGCTGAAATACAAGACAAATACAGATTCACTAGAAAAAAAAATTGTAAGTATTATTTCACATTAAATATACTTCATGATTTATTTTAAATATTGATGTAGCTATTTCTTGTAGACCAAAATTAAGAAGATGCTTGGTTCTGGACAACATACGGAAGCTCCTGTTGTGCTCACTTAAGATAAGGATCCTGGGAAAAGCTTTCTTGTAGGAAGGAGAGGTAAGGGCACTACTTCGACATCAGCTCCAGCTCGTGCTCCTACGGATGACTATGTACAAGAGTTGACAGCAAAGATAAAGCTTAATTTGGACAAGACGACAATGGTAGTCCTATGACCCAAGGTGGTACTCCTTGAGTCAGATATATTCCATAAAAATCTACTTATGTGATTGTCTATAGTTATCTAGTTATTTGGAGTTAGACTTTGTTGGAGTTAGACTTTGTTGGTGTAGATTGATTTCTTATTTCTTGTTGGTGTAGACTTGTTGGGTGAAAGTTGGTATTTTGTAATTTCTTTTATGCCTTGGTATTTTGTTGGATGGATGTACGCACGAAACGCACACTTCAAAATTTATATTATTAGTGTTGCATTTATCATTTATTAGTGTTGCATTTATCATTTCTTAGTGTTGCATTATATAACCTAGTATTGAAGTATGCAATCTAGTGTTGCATTATGATCAGGAATGGTGTTGCATTATATCATGTGGGCCCCACTGCTGACGTGACAGTGGGCCCACTGCTGACGTGGCTGTAGGCCTCTGCTAACGTGGTAATGGGCCCCTGCTGACGTGGGAAGTGGGACCCACCATTTACATTGCATGTAGTTCTCCATCTAATGTAATACTATTTGTTGTTGCATTTATCTTGTATTGGTGTTGCATTATGTCTATAATGCAATTGTTTTCTCTCTGTTGCATCAAAACCAAAAAAGTGTTGCATTAAGGTCAAATGCAATGGCCGCGGATGCAACCCCCCAAAGTGTTGCATATTTTAATTTCCGGACAAATGCAACATAATTTGGGGTATAATGCAACATCATGAAGCATTGCATATGAGCACATATGGCGTAGCGTCCTATTTATGATTTATATGAGGAATGCGCTTTTGTTGATATTATTGACAATTCTGTAGAAACTCTCATTATACAGGAACAAGTAATGGAGTGTTGAGAGCTTAGCCCATAATTTGAAGGAGAAATGTGCGAAAATATCTTATAGGGTAAGATAGATAGTCTGGAGTCGTTAATGGAAAGCAAAGAAAAAGAAATACCGGAGATTAAAGAATTGTCTAAGCATTTAAAATATGTTTTTCTTGAAGAGGGAAATAAAAAACCCGTAATTATTAATGCAGAATTGAGCGAAGATGAAGAATTTCTTTTAGTAGAAGTTTTGAAAAAATGCAAAGAGGCAATAGGATGGGGTTTGAGTGATATTAAGGGAATTAGCCCTTCACCATGTATGCATAAAATAATCCTAGAAGAGGGAGAAAACCAAGAAGCGAAGCACAACGGAGATTAAATCCCAATATGGTAGAGGTAGTAAAAAAAAAGTTGCTAGCTGAGGGAATTATTTATCCGATTGCGGATAGCGAATGGATAAGCTCGATACATGTGGTGCCAAAGAAAAGTGGCATAACAGTGATTGAAAATGATAAGGGAGAGTTAGTACCAACGAGGGTAACAACCGGGTGGCGGATGTGCATTGATTATCGAAAATTAAATACCGACACAAAAAGGATTATTTTCCTCTACCTTTTATTGACCAAATGCTTGATAAACTTGCAGGACACAAATTCTACTGTTTTCTTGATGGACTTTCAGGGTATTACCAAGTGGCAATTGCACCTCAGGACCAATCAAAGAACACATTCACATGCCCTTTTGGAACTTTTGCTTGTCAAAGAATGCCCTTTGGATTATGCAATGCACCAGGAACTTTTCAAAGGTGCATGTTGCCAATTTTCTCAGATATGACTGGCTATTTTATTGAGGTATTTATGGACGACTCTTCAGTATTTGGATCATCTTTTGATGATTGCTTAAATAAATTGACCAAAGTACTTGAATGTTGTATTGAATGTCATTTAACTCTCAACTGGGAAAAAAGTCATTTTATGATAGAAAGTGGCATTGTGCTAGGTCACGTGGTGTCAAATCGTGGAATTGAAGTCGACAAAGCAAAAATTGATGTTATTCAAAAATTACCGCCACCAAACAATGTAAAGGCAATCAGGAGTTTTTTAGGACATGCTGGTTTTTATAGAAGGTTTATTAAAGATTTTTCAAAAATAAATAAACCTCTCTGCATTTTGCTTACCAAAGATGTTTCCTTCATTTTCGATGACGCTTGTCTCGACGTTTTTCAAACCTTGAAAGAGAAACTAACCACGGCGTCAATCGTAATTTCTCCTAATTGGTCTTTACCTTTTGAAATTATGTGCGAAGCATCTGACCGAGCTGCTGGTGTAGTTTTGGGCCAACGAATTGATAAAATGCTCCGTGTGGTTTATTACGCTAGTTTAACATTGAATGATGCGCAGGTTAATTATACAACAACCGAGAAAGAATTATTAGCTGTGGTTTTCTCACTAGATAAATTTAGATCTTATATTGTAGGATCTAAAGTGATTGTACATTCAGATCATGCAGCTTTACGACATCTATTGACAAAGCAACAAGCGAAACCTCGGTTGATTCGGTGGATTTTAATGCTTCAAGAATTTAATGTGGAAATAAAGGACCGAAAGGGAAGTGAAAATGTGGTCGCAGACCATTTGTCTCGTTTAAAATAACAAAAAAAAACAATTAACAAGCATGAACAAATTTTGGACTCTTTTCCACATGAAAATTTATTTGAAATTTCTTCGGTACCTTGGTTTGCCGATATTGTGAATTATTTGGTTTGTAAAATGCTCCCACCTAACATTTCTTACCAAGAAAAGAAAAGGTTTTTATGATCATGCAAAAACTACTTCTGGGACGAACCATGCCTTTTTCGATTATGCAAAGATGAAATCATGAGGCGATGTGTCCCAGAAGATGAGCAACAAAGTGCACTCACCTTTTGCCATGAACTTCATTGCGGAGGACATTTTGGCGGACGAAAGACCGCTAAAAAAATTCTCTAATCTGGTTTGTATTGGCCATCCTTATTTAAAGACGCACATCATTTTTGTGTTCAATGCGATAGGTGTCAACGAACTGGTAATATCGGAAAAAGAAATGAGATGCCCCTCACGATCAATTTGGTCGTAGAATTTTTTGATGTATGGGGAATTGATTTTATGGGACCATTCACTAAATCTGTAAATTTCGAGTACATTCTTTTAGCAATCGATTATGTGTCCAAGTGGGTTGAGGCAATCCCCACAAGGACTAATGATGCTAATATTGTTGTTAAGTTTATACAGGAATACATAATCCGCCGTTTTGGATTCCCCAAGATAATAATCAGTGATGGAGGATCCCACTTTTGCAACAAGTTATTTGACAAGCTTATGGCTAAAAATGGCATAAATCACAAAATTGCAACTCCATACCATCCACAAATATCATGTCAGACTGAAATAAGTAACCGACAAATAAAAGGGATCTTGGAAAAAACTGTGCATCCAACTCGAAAAGACTGGGCTGAAAAATTAGTCGATGCACTTTGGGCATATCGAACAGCATACAAAGTCCATTGGGAATGAGCCCCTACCGTCTAGTCTATGGAAAAAACTTGTCATTTTCGAGTTGAAATCGAACATAAAGCTTATTGGGCAATTAAGACTGTTTCAATGGAACTGAAAGAAGCTGGACAGGAAAGACTGCTCCAAATGTCTGAATTAGACGAGTTAAGAAACGAAGCATACGATAACTCTCGGATCTACAACGACAAAGTCAAGAGACTTCATGACCGGAAACTTAACCTCAAGCACCTTGAACCAGGTACGAAAGTACTTTTATTTAATTTTTGCTTTCAATTCTTTCCAGGTAAGCTAAAGTCCGCAATTTTCGATTTTCGGTAAATTTCTTTTTTTTCGGCGGAAGTCCATTTTGACGACTCGCTCATGACCGTTTCGTCATTCTGAGAATGATTAATTCTGCACTTTTTGTCATCCGAGTTCGTTTCGGTGTCGTTTTGTTGAGTTCCGTGCTTTTTAGCGGTTTTTCCGCACTTGAGTTCGATTCTTGCGAATCTCGTCCGAAACTGTTGTTTCTACTTTCTCGTAAGTTCATTTAATGTTAATATTCATGTTGCGAGCTTTGGCTTGGTGTTTCGATCACGTATCGTGATTTTCAGGCGTTTTGGGCCATTTTCGTAATTTCCTAAAGTTTGGGGTAATTACTTTCCGTTGTCGAATTTCGAGCCTTCGAGTGGTCGGAATCGTGTGTTCTCTTAGTGATCAGATTCGTCTTTGCGAGTACTTCGTAACCGTATCTTCAATTCGTACTCAGGTTCGGGTTTTGGGGTCGTTCGGGCCGTCGGAGTTGGTCCCGGCCGAGTCATGGCCGGGCATGCTCGGGCAGCGATACGGCCGAGTAACGTGCGGTAGTGATCGGCGATTACGTATGTAAGGCCGATTACGTCGTAAGGCCACTGGCGATGCGTGCGTAACGCCGGCATTTCAGTGATAAGTTCGGCCATGGCGATTCGTCGTAAGCCATGGCGATTCACGTACGTAACCGGCCGTGATCGGCTATTTAAGGCACAGTAGCGTATTTTCACCCAGTTCTTCATTCTTTTCCTTCCGTCTGCGGTGGGTGTGTATATCATGGAGAAATGTTGTTGGGCAATCAATCCATGAAGTTTTGAGGTTCATATCATCAATCATCCGTCTATAACATCCTCCAATCTACTGACCAGTCGATTTCCTAGAAATCTAGTTTTGGGGAATTTGGGTATTTTGGTTGTTTTCGTCCGATTAATCCGATTTAACTTAGGATTATGATGGATTGATGATTATTTAGATGTTTTATATCTTTTCCCTTGTTATTCCATGGTTGGAACGTATCGATTCGTTGTTTTGGTCGAGTTCTTGATTGACGCCTTGAAGGTGTCCGGTAGAATGTCTTATAGGGGTTTTCGGGCGTTCTACGATTATCCTTCCTCGTATGATTGTTGATTTATGGATTATATGTTGTTAGGGTCGAGTTTTTTGCGAATAAACCAAGTTGAACCCTTCCGTTCATTGTCGTTTTCCTTTTCGAAAACATCGGACGTTTCGAAGCTTTCCGGTTGAGCCGTGTTCGTCGGGATACTTGCGTGCCGATTTTGAGGCAAGTACCTTGTCCATATAATTCTTGTTTTGTGGATATGATAATTGGTGATCGTCTTTATATGTTTGTTTGATTGTTTGAAACGAGTTTTCAAAAGATTCGATTAGCCTTGTAAAAGGCTCTCTTTCAAAACGCGTGTGTTTTGTAATTGTGTGGGTTGCAAGTGACTACGTGGATCTTTTGGATATGTTTGGAGTTTATGTGGTGTTTGATAATGCGTGTGTACATATATGGCTTCATTTCAATGTATTGCGGTTTTGACATGGTGTGATGTTAGTTGTTACTCCTTTGAAAGGAGGTTGCGATGTTTAATGTTGTTTGGCCTCATAATCGATTATTGTTGTGTGCTTGTTATACATGATGTGCCTCCGGGTAGGATTGTTGAATCTCCGGGATCCATACTTGCTAGTATGGGTCGGGCGAGACCGTAGGGTTATCCAATCGGGTATGTCTTGCGGGGACTCCGAGGTTCGTGGCTTGTTAGCCCGATGCCGAGATAACTTGTGGGGTTATCATCGGGTACGTCTTTCGGGGACTCCGAGGTTCGTGGCTTGTTAGCACGATGCCGGGATAACTTATGGTTGTGATTTGGTTGTGATGTATGTGTCATGGGTTATCCAATCGGGTATGTCTTACGGGGACTCCGAGGTTCGTGGCTTGTTAGCCCGATGCCGGGATAACTAGTGGGGTTATCATCGGGTACGTCTTGCGGGGACTCCGAGGTTCATGGCTTGTTAGCCGATCTGGGATAACTTATGGTTGTGATATGTTGTGAATTGTTTCGCTAGCCTCGGGAGGGTCCTTCGAGGCCTCGGGTGGGATGTCCGTGGTAGCGTCCGGTCTGGCGATGCGCGTGCGTGATTATGTTTCGTTGATTTTATGTCCGTTGAGGACACGTGATGTTGGGCTCGCCCTGTGAATTGTTGTCGGTTTTATATTTGCGAAAATAAAACCTTTGGGATGTGACCTGTTGATTTTGGAAAGAGAAGGATTTGATAATCCTAATTTGTTTTCTATTAAAACTCCCGAGGGTATTTTAAACCATTTTGCAAACCATTCTCGTTATTTGTGATCTTTCGGATTTGGAAAGTTTTACTCAAATTCTTGCCTCGGGAAGTATTCGTTTCGTGGTATTTTAATCTTTAAGGATTCCTGGTTATTGTTATTCGTGGAACTTGAATTATATGGCTCGTATTTGCACTTTGTATTTGCACTAGCAAAACAGTGGAGTTTTGCTAACCCCCGAGTATTCGGGGGGTGGATGTCTGTTTTTGCATTCAGGTTTTGGAGCATAGCACAGGGTCGGCACGAAGGATGATGAAAGATGAACGATACTAATCACACGAGGATCCGTATGATGTTATTGGTTTAGTTGCATTTTATTTCCGCTGCAGTATTCTTTCCCCGTTGTACGGGAGTTTATTGTATTTTGACCCCTGCGTGGGTATGTGTTTGGAATTGAGTTGTATGTTATTATTGAAAGACCAAATCGGTCTACTGAGTCATTTTAGCCTTAAAGGCGATGTTTAGATGTTTAATTTTAGTTATCAGCCTGGTAGATCCTCGAGGAGAGGGTCTACGGCGTGTAATATCCCTGAGTGGATTAGGGGTGTTACATAAATGGTATCAGAGCTTAGGTTGTGGAAACCTAGGCTGTCGGGTCAGTGGTGTCTGTTGAGTTTTGTTTCGTCGGATTTTATCTGACTGAGTCGTGTCGCGACGCGTCGTCTGAGTTGGTTTGTTGTGATTAGTATCGTGGGGCGATCATCATCTTCGTGCGACCTGTGGATGTAAGTCTCCCTTCTTTGTGTTGTGCCTCGTGTGACACGAGCTATTTTTTGATTATGAGTTAATTGACGGAATCCTCTTATGGATTTTGATTTCATGATACGTGATTATTTGACTCCCATTTTTCGTTCATATGAGGAGTAGTGTTGCTGTCTTGTGCATGTTTGACTTTATTTCTTTTATCCGCTGCGTGAGTTCTTCTGTAATGGCTTTCGGTATTTTACCGACTAAGTCTTATATTGAAAACCGATTCCCTTAACCGAGTTTGTGGCATTATGGCCTTGATCGTTTTGGCGAAATTCTTATGACGGTATTTAGTATTTTCTAAATGGCTTTTGTAAGTTTTTGAAATATTACCGTCATCAGCTTTTTGACGTTTTTGTAAATGGTTTTTAGCCTGGTGGGTTCTGGCATGGGGCCCACGGCGTTATAATGTTCCGTGTAATTACGTGAAATTTTTGGGCATTCTAGCCCATTGAATTATCCTTGAAAAACTTGAGTATCTTAGAAAATAAATTTCGAGACGTACTTTTAAAATGAATTATTTTCTCGTGGTACATCCAAGGTGCCACAATATATTTCAAAATTCTTCTAACTCGAGGACCAAAATGTTTTGAGATATTTTCAATGTTTTATAAACACTTTTACTTAGACCCGAGGATCGGATATTCTGAAAGTCTTTCACTAAGAGAAGGTGTCCTCATTTTTGTTCAAACGCAAGACGATTTTCAAAGTCTCGATAACAATGTTTGCACTACTTTTTGTAAAGTGATACTCAAGATCAACTGGTGTTTCCAAACTATTTTCAGAAGGTGGTTTTCGTTTTTAAAACCTATCATTCCTGTTTGCGGACCGGAAATGCGTGTATGGTTTTCGAACTTTCGTTACGGTGTTAACCCGAATTGTGATTGAATTGGTGGCGTGAGCGTCGAGTCGTTCGCCACGCATATATTTTGTTAGCCCTTGTGGGAGGTGTGATGACGATCCTTAATGTTGTCATTTCGTGGTGGCTTGCGTGTTAACGCACCTGTGTGAGCTGTTAAAGCTTGGGTTTGTACGTTTGTGTACATGTGTGATTGTTTCATGATGTTTATGATTGTGTGCTGGCTATCGTTCGGGCCGTTGTAATCGTCGAACGATGCCGTTGTTGTGATTTTTGTATACGTTGATATGTTATGCTGAGTTGGCATCTCTGGTATGTTGTTTTGCGGTGTTATGTTCCATTGTATCTAGCATCTGTATTTTCGATATGCCGAGCCGAGGCATTTCGAACGTATTGTGCCGGGGGCATGCACATGTAAATTGTCCTTCTCGTCGGTAACACATTTCAAGTGTGGACTCGAGGAACACCGAATTCAGTTTTGTGAATTGGCTACCGAGACTTTCGGAGTTCGCGCTTCAGCACAGTCATCGGAATCGGCTTTGAGAGGCCTTTGAAGGATGTTTCTGTCGGTTGCTTGTTGTGTTGTCACCTTGATTTCGTGTTGTGAGTTTCGGGAACGACACTTCTTTTAGAAGAGGTCGAATATAATACCTGTATTATTTTTGGCTCCTGCATTTTCTCTTTCTCAATTCTATCGGCTCGCTCGTATTCGTTGATACTTTCTGAACTTGTTCTGTATTCCGGTTTCATCGTTCGAGCGAACTGTGATCTTGTTGTGGGTCGATCTGGTTATCGCTGTGGCTTTTTCGAGTTCG
Source organism: Orobanche coerulescens (assembly GCA_033398695.1). Taxonomy (NCBI): domain Eukaryota; kingdom Viridiplantae; phylum Streptophyta; class Magnoliopsida; order Lamiales; family Orobanchaceae; genus Orobanche; species Orobanche coerulescens. The sequence goes on along the minus strand of CM065814.1, from coordinate 137,752,431 downwards.
GTTCGATTCTTGTGAACCTTGTTCGAAAGTGACATCATCTGGTTTTATTAGTTCTTTTATTCGAAGTGGATCGGATTTGGAACTCTTGTGTTTTCGACTCTGTCGATTCGTTTATGTTCGTTGACATTTCTGAGCTTGTCCTGCCCCTTGCTTTTGCTGATCGGACGAGTGTGGTATTATTTCGGAATAACTCATTTGTCGTTGTGACTTTTCTATTGCTATTCCCTTTCCTATGGATCTTATATGAATGCACATCCTGTTGTTTTCACCGGATCATATATTGTCTCGAGTCGAGATGTGAACCTTGGAGTTGTTGTTTGAATTTTATTATCCTTCGTATTTCGGACATGATTGTTCGATTTTTGTTGTCTCGATCGTTTGTTTGTTCGGTTTTTGTTCTCGTTTCGTGATTGTTGAGCGTTCAGGCTCCTTCCTAATTCCCTTAAGTTCGGGAAATTAGTCTCATTTTCGATCGTCCAACCCTTGAGCGGTGGAATTCCGTATTTGTTCAGCGATTGGCTCGCGTTTTGATTGATGTACCGTTGGGTTGGTCAATCGTATTGATTTTCGTTCGTTGTGTTTTGTGATTGTTCGGATAATTGACTTGATTGTATTATCCATTTGATGACGCTTGTCACTTGTTGGTTCTATTATATCCCTAACGGCGACGTTGTGTTGGTCGTCGTGGAGCGTGTTTTCACGCCGTATATTCCTTTGCGTTGTTTGTAACATTTTGCCGTTGGGCGTTAGTTATGCACTTCTTGTGTATCTCGTTGAGTTTTTCCTGACGGGATATTTCTTCTCCCTACTTGTTTTAAGTTTCGGGACGAAACTTCTTTTAAGGAGGGTAGAATGTAATATCCGCAATTTTTGATTTTCGGTAAATTTCTTTTTTTTTTCGGCGGAAGTCCGTTTTGACGACTCGCTCATGACCGCTTCGTCATTCTGAGAATGATTAATTCTGCACTTTTTGTCATCCGAGTTCGTTTCGGTGTCGTTTTGTTGAGTTCCGTGCTTTTTAGCGGTTTTTCCGCACTTGAGTTCGATTCTTGCGAATCTCGTCCGAAACTGTTGTTTCGACTTTCTCGTAAGTTCATTTAATGTTAATATTCATGTTGAGAGCTTTGGCTTGGTGTTTCGATCACGTATCGTGATTTTCGGGCATTTTGGGCCATTTTCGTAATTTCCCAAAGTTTGGGGTAATTACTTTCCGTTGTCGAATTTCGAGCCTTCGGGTGGTCGGAATCGTGTGTTCTCTTAGTGCTCGGATTCGTCTTTGCGAGTACTTCGTAACCGTATCTTCGATTCGTACTCAGGTTCGGGTTTCGGGGTCGTTCGGGCCGTCGGAGTTGGTCGCGGCCGAGTCATGGCCGGGCATGCTCGGGCGAGCCACCGCCGAGTAACGTGCGGTAGTGATTGGCGATTCGTCGTAAGGCGGTTACGTCGTAAGGCCCTGTCCGTGCGTCGTAACGATTCCGGCATTTCGGTGATAAGTTCGGCCATGGCGATTCGTACGTAACGGCCGTGATCGGCTATTTAAGGCCTGGTAGCGTATTTTTCACCCAGTTCTTCATTCTTTTCCTTCCCGTACGCGGCTGTGGGTGTGTATATCATGGAGAAATGTTGTTGGGCAATCAATCCATGAAGTTTTGAGGTTCATATCATCAATCATCCGTCCTATAACATCCTCCAATCTACCGAATCAGGTCAGATTTCCTAGAAATCTAGTTTTGGGGAATTTGGGTATTTTGGTTGTTTTCGTCCGATTAATCCGATTTAACTTAGGATTATGATGGATTGATGATTATTTAGATGTTTTATATCTTTTCCCTTGTTATTCCATGGTTGGATCGTATCGATTCGTTGTTTTGGTCGAGTTCTTGATCGACGCCTTGAAGGTGTCCGGTAGAATGTCTTATAGGGGTTTTCGGGCGTTCTACGATTATCCTTCCTCGTATGATTGTTGATTTATGTATTATATGTTGTTAGGGTCGAGTTTCTTGCGAAGAAACCAAGTTGAACCCTTCCGTTCGTTGTCGTTTTCCTTTTCGAAAACATCGGGCGTTTCGAAGCTTTCCGGTTGAGCTGTGTTCGTCGGGATACTTGCGTGCCGATTTTGAGGCAAGTACCTTGTCCATATAATTCTTGTTTTGTGGATATGATAATTGGTGATCGTCTTTATATGTTTGTTTGATTGTTTGAAACGAGTTTTCAAAAGATTCGATTAGCCTTGTTAAAGGCTCTCTTTCAAAACGCGTGTGTTTTGTAATTGTGTGGGTTGTAAGTGACTACGTGGATCTTTTGGATATGTTTGGAGTTTATGTGGTGTTTGATAATGCGTGTGTACATATATGGCTTCATTTCAATGTATTGCGGTTTTGACATGGTGTGATGTTAGTTGTTACTCCTTTGAAAGGAGGTTGCGATGTTTAATGTTGTTTGGCCTCATACTCGATTATTGTTGTGTGCTTGTTATACGTGATGTGCCTCCGGGTAGGATTGTTGAATCTCCGGGATCCATACTTGCTAGTATGGGTCGGGCGAGACCGTAGGGTTATCCAATCGGGTATGTCTTGCGGGGACTCCGAGGTTCGTGGCTTGTTAGCCCGATGCCGAGATAACTTGTGGGGTTATCATTGGGTACGTCTTGCGGGGACTCCGAGTTTCGTGGCTTGTTAGCACGATGTCGGGATAACTTATGGTTGTGATTTGGTTGTGATGTATGTGTCATGGGTTATCCAATCGGGTATGTCTTGCGGGGACTCCGAGGTTCGTGGCTTGTTAGCCCGATGCCGGGATAACTAGTGGGGTTATCATCGGGTACGTCTTGCGGGGACTCCGAGGTTCGTGGCTTGTTAGCCCGATGCCGGGATAACTTATGGTTGTGATATGTTGTGAATTGTTTCGCTAGCCAGCTCGGGAGGGTCCTTCGAGGCCTCGGGTGGGATGTCTGTGGTAGCGTCCCGGTCCTAGGCGATGCACGTGCGTGATTATGTTTTGTTGATTTTATGTCCGTTGAGGACACGTGATGTTGGGCTCTGGCCCTGTGAATTGTTGTCGGTTTTCTATTTGCGAAAATAAAACCTTTGGGCTGTGACCCTGTTGATTTTGGAAAGAGAAGGATTTGATAATCCTAATTTGTTTTCTATTAAAACTCCCGAGGGTATTTTAAACCATTTTGCAAACCATTCTCGTTATTTGTGATCTTTCGGATTTGGAAAGTTTTACTCAAATTCTTGCCTCGGGAAGTATTCGTTTCGTGGTATTTTAATCTTTAAGGATTCCTGGTTATTGTTATTCGTGGAACTTGAATTATATGGCTCGTATTTGCACTTTGTATTTGCACTAGCAAAACAGTAGAGTTTTGCTAACCCCCGAGTATTCGGGGGTGGATGTCTGTTTTTGCATTCAGGTTTTGGAGCATAGCACAGGGTCGGCACGAAGGATGATGAAAGATGAACGATACTAATCACACGAGGATCCGTATGATGTTATTGGTTTAGTTGCATTTTATTTCCGCTGCAGTATTCTTTTCCCGTTGTACGGGAGTTTATTGTATTTTGACCCCTGCGTGGGTATGTGTTTGGAATTGAGTTGTATGTTATTATTGAAAGACCAAATCGGTCTACTGAGTCATTTTAGCCTTAAAGGCGATGTTTAGATGTTTAATTTTAGTTATCAGCCTGGTAGATCCTCGAGGAGAGGGTCTACGGTGTGTAATATCCCTGAGTGGATTGGGGGTGTTACAACGCTAGACGGGACCCTTTGAGGTCGAGAAAGTATATCCGTATGGAGTAATTAGACTGATAAACCCACGCACCAAAGAAACATTTCAGGTGAACGGACACAGAGTGAAGCCTTGTTTTGAAAATCAGAAAATTCCACATGGAGAGAGCATAACTCTTGGAGAGCCGTCACACGACTAAAATAGGAAGTTGTCAAGCTAATGACATTAAAAGAGCCCTTATTGGGAGGGAACCCAATTTATTTATTATTTTTCTAATTATTTATTTTCAAAAAATCAAAAAAAAAAAGAGCTGTACGACACGGCTCAAGACACGGCCATAATCTGGACCGTTTCCAGAGCCGTATCTATTTTTGTTAAAAATCGATGTACGACACGGCGCAAGAAACGGCCCTAATCCTGACTGTTTCTAGCGCCGTGTCTATTTCCTAAAAAAAACACTGTACGACACGGCGCATAACATGGCCCAAACTGGACCGTTTTCCAGCACCGTGTTCGGACAGGAGGGTTGTAAAACAGATCGGGGTTCTCATTTTTTCATTATTTCTTCCCATATTCTGACCCTCTTCCCCTGCAAATCCAAATTTTTCGATTTCTTTTCATTAGAATAATTAAATTAAGTATAATAACATAACAATCAACCCCCTTTCATCATGTAAATTGGGATTTTTGAAGAAAAACATCATCAAATCAACAATGTAAGTATTTTGAAATTCTTCTAATACTTGCTATGAATTCAAGTTATGTTGCGTATATGGGCATGTATCTTTGTTTGTTCAATCATTTCAACATTTTTCTGGATTATGTGTAAGGAATTCATACATTGTATGTTGAAATTGAATTAGAACAAGAATTATTTGTTTTTTTTAAGGATGATATTTGACACATTGAAAGTTGGTAAATTCGTGGTGTTATGCTTAGATTAGTATTGTTGAATTACTTTATGTAAATTTTAGAATAATTCATAGCCATGGAGATTAAAATTTTCAAGAAATTGGTGAATTTAAAAGCTTACAAATCACGCTTACAAAGTGTCCGGAAAAATACTTAAATGGAATTCTCTTGTCATATTTGTGTAGGTCGACCAGGACGCGCAAATGACGTGCCGCCAGCCCAATAACATTTTCCTCCGCCACCGAGAGCGGCAATTCTCATCAAGAAAATAACCAAGGCACCTTCGACGCTCTTCGCTTTACAAGTGCTGAAAATGCGGAATGGTTTGAGCAACGTGCTCATTCCAAATTTCTGATTGAGCGAGATATCGCCCCGGAGGTTGAAGACAAATTCAACCTTTCTCAATTTTTCGGACATTTACATTAGGAGAGTGTGTTGAACCTCCCTAATCATTACTACGGATATTTTGTCCGGGAATTCTACGCCAACGTGGAGGCGAAGGGCAAAGATGATTACACTATCCGGAGCACAGTTATAGGGACACCCGTTGTGATCACTAGGAGCTCGATAAATCATGTGCTTCACACTCTAGACGGGGGGGAACAAGTAAATTTTAGAAAAGCTTTTAATGACCCAGAAGGCCCGTCTGGACCACTAGTAGTTCCATGGCACGATTCGGCATTCATTACACTCCCTCCCGAAAAGATGGAATGAAGATCGGCACCTTGTCCTTCTCGGTGCAGCACTGCCTCATCTTGTACCTCCTTAGCACAAATGTTCTTCCTTGTTCTAGTGGTAAGAACGAAGTCCAAGTTGGTGACTTATACTTTCTAGATAAATGGTGCACGGGCTAGGTGCTATTCAAGGATTAGACTATGGGAGTGTCATCTATAATCACATGCATGATTTCCTCCGGTATAAAAGCCCAAAGCACGCCATTCCATACCCCCGGTTGATCACATTATTACTCGACCGGGCGGATGTAGACTTCTCTTATGCTAGCCGCACTGATATAAGATATCGGGACAAATTGAGGCGTACCACTTGTAGCCGAATGGGTATCGAATTCGAGGAGGACGTGCAGCGCGACGACGAGGCACATTCTCCGACTGACGAAGGTGACGGCGAGAGACCTTCACGAGAGCCCACCACATCCCGCCATCCGAGCCATCACCACCAGTCCCTGTCCCTCCTCCGTCGCATATGGGAAGCAGTCAGTTGCATCAGAGAAGACCAAGAGGTTATTAAAGCAGAGCTGAAAAAGGTGAACGATCGTATCGATCGATCATACGAACAGATGGTACGCATTCAGCAGCACTTCGGCATCAGACCACCATCACCACCACCCGGGCCATCAGCTTAGTTTTTTTATTTGTGTTATTCCTCTGACTTCTTTCTTTTTTGGCTTGTTTAGACTATATTTTGCTATTTGCATGTTTTTATTTTCTCGTTCTTTGAAATTATGGATCTTGTTTTTATTTATTTAACTTGTTTCAACATGGTTTTCTATTTTTGTTTTCGTTCAAGTTCTTTTTAGGTATTGCAATGGGGATTGAATCAACCATACCACACGACAGAGGAGTCCTTTTTCTTCTATCTTTTCACTACATTGAGGACAATGCTTATTTCTAAAGTGTGGGGTGATATCGAAATATATGAATTTTTAAAACATAAAAAATACCTCCAATAGTCAATTTGTAATGTGTCTTACTGCTCACCTCGGGAGACTTGTTTATAAAATTTTGGTCCGGTAAAATGACCATGAGCTAAACTTGAATTTTCGATGAAAGGTCAAACTCAATTGTTTCTAAAAAAATTTTCTTTAGTGTGAATTCATAAAAAATTATATATTTGAGAACTTGTGAGCTTTTGAGCCGTTGTTTACTTGCTATCATGCAAAATCTCCATTGATTGAGTGCGCTATTTGTGTGGTGAAACTCTAGAACGTGCATTGGTATCTTACTCAAAACTACGAAGTGTGTGCAAAATACTGAAAGTGATTTTAGGTGATTTTTTTAGCCTTTCAATCTTTTCGGCCTACCCCAAAAAAATTATTAATTCCCTCGTTAACCCAACTGAGCTTATTGCCTATTTTATTGTTAACCACATACTGAGCTTTCCATCGCTATACATCCTTTGACCCATACTTGAACAGTTAGAAATTATTTTTGACAAGGATTGAGATATTGTGTGGTGACATTGGGTGATATATATTGTTGGTAGTGTTGAAAAATGGAGAAAACATTTACTCCGCTGTTTTTAAGAACTTAGTAACCGGGTGTAATCATGTGACCCATGTTTACATTCGCGTAAAACAGTTACCTTAGATATGAGTATGCATAGAAACAGCTTGTGTATGTTTTTATCCTAGTAACCGGGTGTATTCATGTGACCCATAGTTTACATTCGCGTAAAACAGATAATAAACAACCCAAGAAAAAAAAAAGGGGGGGGGGGAATGGTTGATTGAAAAGCATAAAAGAGCTCAGATAGATGGAAGCATAAGTAATGGGATCAATAGAAACCTTCATTAAATAGCTTCTAAGTGCTTACTTGTTGATAAAACTCGATTCAGAATATTTTCTAATTGTTCGATTTCAAGTCACTTTATCCATATTTTCCTACCCCAACCAAAGAGCCGACATTACAACCTAATAAAAGTCCTTTTTGATTTACGACGTTACGCACGCAAGTAGTAGAGATAATAGTCGATTTGCACGCGTATAGAAGTTTTCACCTCATTGAATAAGCTTAAGCGAAAATATGTCCCATATACACTTGAGAGTGAGCGATACATTTATCCGACAAGTTTTATGAATTCAAGCTTTTTGTTTAAAAAGGAAACTTTCTTGAGATTTGACAAAATTATAAAAACTTCGTCTAATTTACCCTTGAGGTGTGGTAATAAAATAAAAATTGGTATGTTCAACAGTACCATATCTGATATTTACTTGAGGACAAGCAAATGTTCAAGTGTGGAGTATTTGAATAGTGCATAATTGATCTAAAAATTCATATACAAAATATTTTTTTCCGGGCATAATCATACTGATTTGTGATTAAAAATAGATGTTTAAAGATATGTCAAAACATGAGCTAAAAATGGTCATTTTACAGATTACTGATATGAAACGTCAAAAAGGACGGAAAACAAGATCAAATCCAGTGCCGGGAATTTTTCAAGGACAACACGACTATACTACATGGCACAAACAGGGCCGTTTCTGTCGGCCGTTTCACATACGGCGCAACAAGGGCCATTTTCTTTAGGCCGTGTCTTGGGCTGTTTCACACACGGCTAGCATTTTGTACTGTGTCCTCGCGCGTGTTCCGGAAGAGACCGGGTCACCACAACACGGCACACAACACCGCGCAAACAAGGCCGTTTTTCAGCACCGTTTTCGGGCAGATGATTTGTTGAATTTTCCACCTTTGGCCTCTTGTGAGCTCAACCACCATATATTTTATTTAGGGTCAAAGATCTGAAAACTCGAGACATGCATGATGGATGAAGTGTGAATCTAATAAACAAAGAAAAAATCAAGATACTACACCACATCTTTTGAATTAAATAATCCATAGTATTCTTGAAAATCACCTATAAAAGGATACCTTCATCCATTGCAAAAATCACTCATCTTCTTGCTAAGAAATACCCTTTTCTTAAGTAAGATATCTCTTCCTAGAAAAGACCTCTTTATTTTTGTATCCATTTATTTTTTATAGTTTGAAGTTGTTCTTCTATTTTGTAATTGAAAAGTGCTTGATCAATAAGTACTTAGTATCTTACTTCATAGTTTGTAACTTTTGTAATCAAGTTCAAAGTTGTATTTCGGAGATCATTTCTTGCACTTTTATACATCGTATTCAAGTAAGTTTTCATCTATTGTCATTAAGTTCTAAGTTATTACAAGTTTTTAAACCGTATGTATATTAATCAATTCTATTTTAATTATAGTACGTATAAACCGATGAGTAGCTAATATTTCTTCCAAGGGGAAGAGGATTTCTATTAGGTTATATATAAAGTATTTGATCGATTTACACTATCTCAATTAAAAGGGAGTACTTGGTTTAAATAATGATTGATCATATCCTATTTCTACTAATAAAACCTTCTTGATTGATTGTTAAGTGAATTGGAAACATATCTTTTCAATCATCAAGTGTTTATCTTGTAAACAACATCTTAAGGTTACGAAAGTAATTAAGAAACCTTTGAACACGAAAGTTATAAGGTGAAAAAGTTGATTACTCGATAAACAATCGTTTTTCTTTTATATCCGTGTAAATCAATTCATCTACTTTATTAAAAATCTAATTTAATGAACCCATAATCCTCTAGTTTTTATCAAATCAAGTTCTAACTCATTTTAAGTTCGATTCATTCTCACTAGTATAAAAAATAGTTTTATTAAAAATAGTCTTAATAAAAATAATTTAGATTAAAAATAGTGCATTTTAATTTAGTTAACTTAAAAAACCAAAAAAATATTTTAAAATGTTTTAGTATTTCTTTCTTGCAATCTATACAGAATATTATACGAAACCCTGTTAAGCAATCCTCGAGAGAAAACACCTTGGTAGAATTTACCACAACTACTTCTACCTCGTATATATTTGCGAGTGACTCAAAAACTCTTATTTTTAGGATAAATTTTTGTCGATCAGTGTGTCGGAAAAAAATATCCGCGGTCGTCCAGGCAACAACATCTCCTGGCGGTCATAGGTGGATGCGTACCCATAAATTAAAAAAAAAACGATTGCTCGTTGTAAATACACCAAGATAAGAACAGTGATTTATTTTTGAGTTTGTTTACTTTATTTTTCAATTTTTATTCTGTTTTTTAGTTTATTTTTTTATATATGATAATTCAATATATTAAATAATAATAATCGTAGATTTTTTAATTCTTTAATTTATTTTATATATATATATATATTAATAAATTAATTTTTTAATTCGGCCTTATCAAAAGACTTATTAGAACATTCACTATATAATTTTAGACTTTATTTCTTAAAATACTTATTTAAAAAGTATTCATTACATAATATATGTACAAATTTACAATTTATAGTATCCACGAAATCAGTTATTGCTGCAATGACACATTCAAACTATTTCATTCTTTTCTCACATAAAATTCTCATTTATTGAAAGATAAAAATTTAAGATAATTAAAATATTTGTCCAATCAAATTGTGAAAGATTTACAATTAAGTTTTCACATGTACCCTTCCTAATACATATCACAGTACTATCAAGATCGTTATAAAATAATTAAAATAAATGAAATAAATGAAATAAATTTATCAAATTATCAAATTGCCTTGCTAGAAAAATAGACATACCGATAGAGACAAAAAAAAACAAAAAAAAAAAAACTCAACCAGGCATTGGAGGTCCGTCAACTACCGACCGCGGGCCCGATGGAGATCCGCCAGAGAACGCACAAATAGACTGGCCGACGGTCGAAAGAAGTACTGGTCGTGGAGGTTCGTCGACGGCCTGCAGAATGCTTATCGTAGAATGGCCATTAAAAAAGGTTGGTCGTTGGTCGTAATTTTTTTTTTTTACCTGGGCACTAGAGGTTCACTAGAAAATGGGGCAGGAAAAAAAAAACTGGCTTTTGGAGGTTCGATGATAGCCAGACGGGAATGGAGGGGTGATGTGGGAATGGTGTTAAGAAGATTAATTGTCTTTTTAATTAAACTACATGTTTTTCGGTGCGATGCACCGCATAAGATATTCTTTTATTAGAAAATAATTTCTCGATCTCTAAATTTATTTTTGATGATTTTCGACATGAGTATCATATTAACGTAATATTAATAAAAGACTTATTGAGTGTATTATGGGGTGTAATATAATTCAAGAAAGAGTTCCACATTAGCGGAGTGTTAAGTCAAGTAGTGTCCATTACATGAACAAATTTCCTGGACATACCGAAAAAAAAGTAGGAATAAATTTTAGGGACGAAAGTAATATGTGATTAAGTCTTAATATATGTGTGTGTGTGCAGTGTATGTTTTATTATTTTTAGTTATTATAATTAAATAAATATCATAATTTATTTTTTATGTAAGCAATAAATGAGTTAATGTATTTTTATTTTGCATCAATTAATTTTATTGAAAATAAATATTCACATTTTTTCTAATATAATTTTTTTTGTGCAATCGGTCATTATTGTAAATTCATCAAATTTATTATATTCATATGGATGTCTAGTTGAAAATTGTGAAATAAAAATTAATTTGATATATTTTTCATTAAAAATAAACTTTATTTAAAAAATTATAAACATTTAAAATTTTAAGCTAAAAAAATAAAGGAAGAATTTTTTTATTGGTAGATGAGTGTAAGTTGTGGAATAAAACTCCGACAATATATATCTAGATTTTTTTTTTTTTTTGGAAATTTAAGAATACATCTCTATATATAAACTTTATCAAAAAATTTACAAAGTGACATGTGTCACGACTCTCTTTTAATAGAAATATGGATACTATAAGAGTATTTCTAGAAGTTCATTATATTTAAATTTTCGATGTTCAATTTTATACAGGATTAAGTACTAAGACATTGTTCTTCGATGTTCACGACAGAATGATTTTTGAATGATTCCAATCATTCGTTCTCAGTTGGGGTACAGTGTAGGCCGCCAGGTATAACACCCCCGAGATACTCAAGATATATTACAATGCCGTGGACCCTTACATGGGACCCACTAGGCTAGACACGAATTACTACAGTAAAACACACGTCATCTAGATGAGAATCAAATAACACGCCCGACACAACCGGTGGAAATGATCCACACCGACAAACAAAATTAACTTCCACGAATACAAATCACAATCCGTAAGGAAAAACCTAAGTACTCGCGAGTACCATCTATAAGTTCATAAAGTAGACAACAAACATATCGAAATGAATAACAAAATAAAAAGACTCAAATGCACATGTCAACGACCCTGGCCAGCATCCTCGTACTGTCCCAGCGCCCGCTCGTCAGGTTGAACAAAACCTAAAATCCATAACAAGAATTTCCCCAAAACGGGTCCCCAAAGCGGTTAGCAATTACGCTAGTACAAGTAATCAAGGCAAACCATTCGCTTACACATTTCATAGTGCAATGCACCAAATTCATTTCAAAACCAAAACTAGACATGTCTTTTCCGGAAATAAACAGTCAATCAATTTGCCTTGGGAACAGGGCTATACCATTGATCCCGCTCGAGGCCTCTAAGGACCCTCCCGAGCTGGCCATATCATAAAATAAATCACACACGCGCATGTAACACCCCCAATCCGCTCAGGGATATTACACGCCGTAGAATCCTTCCTCAAGGATTTACCAAGCTGGTAACAACATATAACAACTCAACCATGCCCTTAAGGCTAAAATGACTCAGTAGACCGATTTGGTCTTTCAATAAATACATACAACTCAAATACAAATCATGCCCACGCAGGGGTCAAAATACAACCACACCCGTACAATGGGAAAAGTATAGCAGCGGAAAATAAAGTACAACCAGACAATAAACAATATACGGTTCCTCATGTGATTAGTATCGATCATCATTCATCATCCTTCGTGCCGTCCCTGTGTTATGCTCCAAAACCTGAATGCAAAAATAGACATCCACCCCCCGAATACTCGGGGGTTAGCAAAACTCCATTGTTTTGCTAGTGCAAGAACAAAGTGCAAATACGAGCCATACAATTCACATTCCACGAACGATAATAATTCGGAATCCTCAAAGGTTCAAATACAACAAGATGAATACTTCCCGAGGCGAGAGTTTGAGTAAAGACTTCCCAAAATTTCAAGATCAAAATATCAAGGGAAACAATCTATAAAATGATTTGAAATACCATCGGGAGTTTTAATAGAAAATGATTTAGGATTATCAAATCCTACTTTTCAAAAACCCAAAATACGAAAGGGGTCACCGCCCCAAAGGTTTACTTTCCGAAAAACGACCTTTACCAAACCGTTGGGATTTTAGCCCCAAATCCGTAAAATAACTTTTACAAGACCATTGGGATTTTAGCCCCAAATCTCATCAACTCACAGTACACAAGAACGACCACAAGGTTCGTCTCCCAACATCAAAATCCACAAATAAAGGATTTAACACAAACAACAAAATACTCTAGTGCCATCCTAGCCAAGTAAGCCAAACGAACAACTTACCTCTTACACACTTAGTCGATGCATGCAATCATGAAAACCGTTCAAAAGCACTCATTTCCGGAAATGCCAATATCAAATCACATTTGCAAAATGCACCACAATTAACCGCGGACCCACCCCTCCGTGGATCCCTACCGAGACCCCGTCGGATCTAACCCGTAGTGGTTAAAAGCAAGCTCGCGGATCCACCCCTCCGTGGACCCCTACCGAGACCCCGTCGGATCTAACCCATAGTGAGCATACACACACACACGTTACTCATGCAATACTAATATGCTAAGAATGTAAGTTCATTAAGAATACTCACTAGAGATGGCCATTAACTCGACACCATTATCAAACTTTTCAAAACACAATAACAAGATTAAATACGGAATACACGATTCCATAACTTTAAACAATAGGAGTATCATCATCAAATCCTTCAACGTTCAAAATAATCAAATCATAATCAATTCCCAAAACACGTCGTTCACAAAACGCACACACATTTGAAAGAAAGCCTTTAACGAGGCCAAACCGAAATCTTTTGAAACTTCGTTTCAAACAACCAAACAAACACACTAATACGATCACCGATCATCATATCCACAAAATAAGAAAAGTATGGGCAAGGTACTTGCCTCGATATCACGAGCAATGGAAAAGTGAACGGATACGGCCGGGTAGCCCTCAAATTCCCGAACACTATCTAGAACGCGATAGCACCGAAATTACTACGGGAAAACACCACATGAATCATCAATCACCAACGGAATTCAACATCGGAATCATCGAGCACCTATAATCGTCCGTAAGGAATAATAAAACATGATTACGACGAGAATCAAGGCCGAAAACAATGGAAATCCCAACAAACTATCAAAGCGAACTCATTCGAACATTTAATCGAACATTAAATGTTCAAGACCCTTGAAGAACAAAGAAATCACCCCTCGGGTTGAACGAACCAAATATACGAGTATCCAATCCGTAGAACAAGTTCAAAACAACGTTTATACAACAATTAATTGATTAAAAACGGATTGGAATCGAAATCAAAAAGCAAAATCCCCAAATCTACAAAAACAAGGGTTCAAGCCAAAATACCTTGATTTGGATGAATGATTCAAGTAGAGGTCGAAAATCTACAACAAGACTTGAGGTGGATGATCTATACAAGTTTGGGAGCACTCAAATCGCCCAAAATCGCCCTTGAAATCGCCTAGAAGGGTAGGAGGAAGAGGAGAGGAGAAAATGAATGTTTCTCCTCGAAAATCTGCTCAAAAACGCAGAAAAAGCCCGTGTGCCGCGGCCCAGGGCCACAAAAAACGCCCAGGAATCATCTTAGTGCCGCGGCACAGCTGAAGTGTGCCGAGGCACACGGTACAGTCCACTCCAATAGGAAAAAGGCACATCGTGTAGTCTTGGCTATTTCGACCATAACTCCTTCGTATGGACTCCGATTGACTCACCGTTTGAACCATTGGAAAGTTAACTTGATGCTCTATAATGTTGCCAAGATTCAGAATTTTTGGAGTTTCCAAGAATTAATGGTGACTTTACAAAGTCGAACTCCCACGTGAAAAAGTCGATTAAGGACACGGAACTCAACAAAACGACACCGAAACGAACTCGGATGACAAAAAGTGCAGAATTAATCATTCTCGAAATGACGAAACGGTCATGAGCGAGTCGTAAAAACGGACTTCCGCCGAAAAAGAAAATTACCGAAATTCGAAATTGCGGATATTACATTCTACCCTCCTTAAAAGAAGTTTCGTCCCGAAACTTAAAACAAGTAGGGAGAAGCAATATCCCGCCAGGAAAACTCAACGAGATATGCAAGGAAACGCGTAACTTATGCCCATCGGCGAAACGTTACAAGCAACGCAAGGAATATACGGCGTGAAAACACGCTCCACGACGATCAACACAACGTCGCCGTTAAGGATATAATAAAACCAACAAGTGACAAGCGTCATCAAATGGATAATACAATCAAGTCAATTATCCGAACAATCACAAAACACAACGAACGAAAATCAATACGATTGACCAACCCAATGGTACATCAATCAAAACGCGAGCCAATCGCTGAACAAATACGAATTCCACCGCGAGGTTGGAAGATCGAAAACGAGACTAATTTCCCAAACTTAAGGGAATTAGGAAGGAGCCTGAATGCTCAACGATCACGAAACGAGGACAAAAACCGAACAAACAAATGACCGAACCACAACGGTCGAGACAACAAAAAGCGAACAATCATGTTCGAATCACGAAGAACAATAAAATTCAAACAACAACTCCAAGGTTCACATCTCGACTCGAGACAATATATGATCCGGTGAAAACAACAACATATGCATTCACATAAGATCCACATGAAAGGGAATAGAAATTGAAAAGTCACAACGACAAACGAGCTATTCCGAAACAATACCACACTCGTTCGATCAACAAAAGCAAGGGGCAGGACAAGCTCAGAAATGTCAACGAACATGATGAGTCGACAAAGTCGAAAACACAAGAGTCCCAAATCCGATCCACTTCGAATAAAAGAACTAATAGAACTAGATGATGTCACTTCCGAACAAGGTTCACAAGAATCGAACCGAACTCGAAAAAAAAATCACAGCGATAACCAGATCAACCCACAACAAGATCACAGTTCGTTCGGACGATGAAACCGAAATACAGAACAAGTTCAGAAAGTATCAACGAATACGAGCGAGTCGAAAGAATGGAGAAAGAGAAAATATAGAAGTCAAAATAGTACGGGCATTACCTCCGACCTCGTCCACGAAATTCACAAAAACGGGAGCAATGTAACAAGACATTAAACAACCGACACATAACGGAACCATTACCGATGCACACGGTCGTACCAACCCAAGCTCTAACAGCTCGCACATGCGCGACAATGCAGAAATCACCACGAGACGACAACATTCAACACCAACATCCCACCTCTCACAGGGGGCTAGCACAACAAATGTGTGTAAAGCGACTCAACGCTCACACCGCCAATTCGATCATACTCGGGAGTAAACATCATAATGACAACGCGAACATCATACATACATACCCAGCCCTCAAACGGGAATGGATAGGTTTTTAAAAAAACGAAAACCTCATTTTGAAAATAATTTAGAAGAACACCGGTTGATCTTGAGTATCACCCTTCAAAAAGTACAAACGTGAAACATTGTTATCGAGACTTTGGAGAACCATTTCACATTTGGTAAAAATGAGGACACTTTCTTTTAGTGAAAAGCTTTGGAATATTCGACCCTCGGGTCTAAATAAAAGTGTTTCTAAAACATTGAAAATATCTCAAAACATTTTGGTCCTCAATTGGAGTAATTTTGAAACATATTGCGGCACTAGAAGGCACCTTGAAAGTCTTTATGAGAAAATAATTCATTTTAAAAGTACGTCTCGAAATTTATTTTCTAAGATACTCAAGTTTTCAAAGATAATTCAATGGGCTAGAATGCCCAAAAATTTCGTAATTACACAAAATATTATAGCGCCGTGGGTCCCGCGCCGGAACTCACCAGGCTAAAAACCATTTACAAAAACGCCAAAAAGGCCGATGACGGTAATATTTCAAAAACTCACGAAAGCCATTTACAAAATACTAAATACCGTCATAAGAATTTCGCCAAAGCGATCAAGGCCATAATGCCAAAAACTCGGTTAAGGGAATCGGTTATCGAAATAAAACTCGGTCGGTAAAATACCGAAAGTCATTACAAAAGAACTCACGCAGCGGATAAAAGAAATACAGTTCAACATGCACAATCCAGCAACACTACTCCTCATAAGAACAAAATATTAGAGTCAAATAACCACATTCAGAACAAAACCACTGGCCCCATTCGAGGCCTTTAAAGACCCTACCGCACTGGCTAGTGAACAAGTCGAACGTGTATAAGCACAAAGCTTCCACAAGAGAACATGTAAAACGTGCAAATCGATTCGAAAATCATCAGCAACGGACAAAAACAACAATAAAAAGACATCACAAGCGACGACACTCCTCGTATAAATCAAATACGAGAGTCGATTAAATACATATCGTGAAATCAAAATCCACATAAGGATTCCATCACTTAACAAATAATCATAAAATAGCTCGTGTCACACGAGGCACAACACAAAGAAGGGAGACTTACTTCCACAGGTCGCACGAAGATGATGATCACCCCACGATACTAATCACGACCAACAAACTCAAAAGACGCGTCGCGACACGACTCAATCAGATAAAATCCGACGAAACAAGACTCAAACAACACGACTTCACCCGACAGCCTAGGTTTCCTCAACCTAAGTTCCGATACCATTTATGTAACACCCCCAATCCGCTCAAGGATATTACACACCGTAGAACCCTTCCTCAAGGATCTACCAGGCTGGTAACAACATATAACAACTCAACCATGCCCTTAAGGCTAAAATGACTCAGTAGACCGACTTGGTCTTTCAATAAATACATACAACTCAAATACAAATCATGCCCACGCAGGGGTCAAAATACAACCACACCCGTACAATGGGAAAAGTATAGCAGTGGAAAATAAAGTACAACTGAACCAATAAACAATATACGGTTCCTCATGTGATTAGTATCGATCATCTTTCATCATCCTTCGTGCCGTCCCTGTGTTATGCTCCAAAACCTGAATGCAAAAATAGACATCCACCCCCCGAATACTCGGGGGTTAGCAAAACTCCACTGTTTTGCTAGTGCAAGAAAAAAGTGCAAATACGAGCCATACAATTCACATTCCACGAACGATAATAATTCGGAATCCTCAAAGGTTCAAATACAACAAGATGAACACTTTCCGAGGCGAGAGTTTGAGTAAAGACTTCCCAAAATTTCAAGATCAAAATATCAAGGGAAACAATCTATAAAATGATTTGAAATACCATCGGGAGTTTTAATAGAAAATGATTTAGGATTATCAAATCTTACTTTTCAAAAACCCCAAAATACGAAAGGGGTCACCGCCCCAAAGGTTTACTTTCCGAAAAACGACCTTTACCAAACCGTTGGGATTTTAGCCCCAAATCCGTAATAACTTTTACAAGACCATTGGGATTTTAGCCCCAAATCTCATCAACTCACAGTACACAAGAACGACCACAAGGTTTGTCTCCCAACATCAAAATCCACAAATAAAGGATTTAACACAAACAACAAAATACTCTAGTGCCATCCTAGCCAAGTAAGCCAAACGAACAACTTACCTCTTACACACTTAGTCGATGCATGCAATCATGAAAACCGTTCAAAAGCACTCATTTCCGGAAATGCCAATATCAAATCACATTTGCAAAATGCACCACAATTAACCGCGGACCCACCCCTCCGTGGATCCCTACCGAGACCCCGTCGGATCTAACCCGTAGTGGTTAAAAGCAAGCTCGCGGATCCACCCCTCCGTGGACCCCTACCGAGACCCCGTCGGATCTAACCCATAGTGAACATACACACACACACGTTACTCATGCAATACTAATATGCTAAGAATGTAAGTTCATTAAGAATACTCACTAGAGATGGCCATTAATTCGACACCATTATCAAACTCTTCAAAACACAATAACAAGATTAAATACGGAATACACGATTCCATAACTTTAAACAATAGGAGTATCATCATCAAATCCTTCAACGTTCAAAATAATCAAATCATAATCAATTCCCAAAACACGCCGTTCACAAAACGCACACGCATTTGAAAGAAAGCCTTTAACGAGGCCAAACCGAAATCTTTTGAAACTTCGTTTCAAACAACCAAACAAACACACTAATACGATCACCGATCATCATATCCACAAAATAAGAAAAGTATGGGCAAGGTACTTGCCTCGATATCACGAGCAATGGAAAAGTGAACGGATACGGCCGGGTAGCCCTCAAATTCCCGAACACTATCTAGAACGCGATAGCACCGAAATTACTACGGGAAAACACCACATGAATCATCAATCACCAACGGAATTCAACATCGGAATCATCGAGCATCTATAATCCTCCGTAAGGAATAATAAAACATGATTACGACGAGAATCAAGGCCGAAAACAACGTAAATCCCAACAAACTATCAAAGGGAACTCATTCGAACATTTAATCGAACATTAAATGTTCAAGACCCTTCAAGAACAAAGAAATCACCCCTCGGGTTGAACGAACCAAAGATACGAGTATCCAATCCGTAGAACAAGTTCAAAACAACGTTTATACAACAATTAATTGATTAAAAACGGATTGGAATCGAAATCAAAAAGCAAAATCCCCAAATCTACAAAAACAAGGGTTCAAGCCAAAATACCTTGATTTGGATGAATGATTCAAGTAGAGGTCGAAAATCTACAACAAGACTTGAGGTGGATGATCTCTACAAGTTTGGGAGCACTCAAATCGCCCAAAATCGCCCTTGAAATCGCCTAGAAGGGTAGGAGGAAGAGGAGAGGAGAAAATGAATGTTTCTCCTCGAAAATATGCTCAAAAACGCAGAAAAAGCCCGTGTGCCGCGGCACAGGACAAGTGTGCCGCGGCCCAGGGCCACAAAAAACGCCCAGGAATCAGCTTAGTGCCGCGGCACAGCTGAAGTGTGCCGCGGCACACGGTACAGTCCACTCCAACACGAAAAAGGCACATCGTGTAGTCTTGGCTATTTCGACCATAACTCCTTCGTCTGGACTCCGATTTACTCACCGTTTGAACCATTGGAAAGCTAACTTGATGCTCTATAATGTTGCAATGATTCAGAATTTTTGGAGTTTCCAAGAATTAATGGTGACTTTACAAAGTCGAACTCCCACGTAAAAAAGTCGATTAAGGACACGGAACTCAACAAAACGACACCGAAACGAACTCGGATGACAAAAAGTGCAGAATTAATCATTCTCGAAATGACGAAACGATAATGTGAGAGTCGTCAAAACAGACTTCCGCCAAAAAAGAAAATTACCGAAATTCGAAATTGCGGATATTACAGCGCATCGCCTTGGGAACAGGTCTATACCATTGATCCCGCTCGAGGCCTTTAAGGACCCTCCCGAGCTGGCTAGCGAAACAAACTCATGAATACAGGGCTATACTATTGGATTCCCTCGAGGCCCCGTCCGACCCTCCCGAGGTGAGCAAAGCACACACAATATACATCACCATTTCATGTTAAGCATAAAGGTTTCCGAAAATACTTGCCTTGAATAATTGACGACGCAACGAACGGAAAGAAAAATCACCGACGAATGCTAGGAACCAACGAAACTGAAACTAACGATTTGAAGAATACAATCACAACCTTTTCTAAATGAACACGAAAATGGAATACACCCGAAAACCCGCCTACGATTCATGTATATTCGTACAAGAACAACAACGAGGGCGGACCACAACCCAAACCCTCTCGATTACGCAAAACCACGAAATATACCATGAATCCATAGGAAAACTAAGGATATCAACAAGATTAATCATATTCATCATGAATTAACCAACAAAACGAAACGAATCGGACGAAACGTGAAAACCCCCAAATCTCCCCCAAAATAGGGTTCTAGAAGATTTACCTTGATTCAAGAGGTAGAAGATGATTAAATGATGATAATCTGGTGTTAGAGACTCAAGATCTTGAAGAAATGATGAAAATCGCCCCACTCCAAATGCCCAAGTCGCCCAAATCGCCCAGCTCTCGGTGGAGAAAAAGAAAGAAGAAGAGAATGAACTGTTCCGGGTCAACTCCCTGGTTTTTATAGCCATGGAGCGTTAGCGTGCACTAACCTTTAGAAGTTAGTGCACTAACGAGCGAAACTCCAGTCCAGAAAGTTAACACTCCAGTCTAGGACCTAAAGTTCTGGACTGTTAGCGTGCACTATTAGATAATTACCGCGCGCTAATTGCCTCTCGGTAGTGCACGCTATCGGGCCATAGCATGCGCTACCTGGACATCAGTCGAGTCCAGAAGTAACATGCCCAGTACTCACCTGACCGCGTTAGCGTGCGCTACCGGCCACTCTGCATGCGCTAACAGCATCTCAACAGCGCACGCTATCGGGCTATAGCGTGCGCTACCTGGGCACCTGACCGAGTCCACGAATAAACTGTCCAGAACTGGACTGTCGCGTTAGCGCGCGCTACCGGACACCTAGCGCGCGCTAGTCCTCGACAATAACGTGCGCTAGAACAAACGTAGCATGCGCTAAACTGTTAGTCCAGAGGACTGAGATGAGAAACAGGATCATTGCCACTGCCAGGGCTCAACTCGCTAGCGCGCCCTACCAATAAGCATAGCGTGCGCTACTGATGGATGCTTAGCGTGCGCTATACAATAATATTAGCGCGCGTTAGGCACATGATAACAACGGTCCTAAACACCGAAACACGACCGAAGCATCAAACGGAACAACACAATACGCATGATAACATACAATGGATTCACGGTAACCTCGAAACGGCGATTCCAAACAACAATTACGAGAATCGGATCAATAAGCGACAGATAAGTTAACAAATGCGGAATTGAGTAAAATAAATCCAAAAATAAGTATTATCGAGATACACATACGATTACACATGAGCCATCAAGACAAAAAAGTACCAAATCGAGAAAGTACTGGAAAAACAAAAAAATGCGGATATTACATTCTACCCCTCTAAAAGTAAGTTTCCTCCAAAAACTTAAGAAATAAACAACTCGGGGTACCTAGCACGCATGCTATCCTCGGTTTCCCAAGTTGCCTCATCAACACCATGCCTGAACCACTGCACTTTGACCAAATGAACGGTCTTATGCCTCAGTCGCTTCTCACGGTGTTCCAAAATCTTCAGGGGACGCTCCTCGAAGGTAATATCCTCGGCGACAACGATCTCACCATAGTCGATGACGTGACTAGGATCCGGAATATATTTCCTCAGCTGGGAAACGTGGAAAACGCTATGAACGTGACTCAAGGCCAAAGGTAGTGCCAAACGGTATGCCAACTCACCGACTCGCTCGAGAATCTCAAAGGGTTCAATAAATCTCGGACTCAATTTCCCCTTCTTTCCGAAACGGAAAACTCCCCTTGTCGGCGACACCTTTAGTAAAACGTGGTCTCCCACCTCGAACTCCTAGGTCAACGACGGATGTCGGCATATGACTTCTGTCGACTTTGGGCAGTCAACATCCGTTCCCAGATCGATTCCACCTTCCGCCTTGTCTCTAAAGCGACATCCGGTTCGGTCCCAACCAAATCGGACGCTTCGTTCCAACAAATCAGCGATCAACATCGCCGCCCATAAAGCGCCTCATACGGTGCCATCCGAATCGACGCGTGCCAACTGTTGTTGTATGTCAATTCGATCAATGGCAAATGCTCCTCCCAGTCAGTGCTCCAATCGATAGCACAAGCACGCAACATATCCTCGAACGTCTGGATAGTGCGTTCCGACTGTCCATCTGACTGAGGATGAAAAGAGGTATTCAAACGCAAACGAGTATCCAACGCCATATGCACCGCCTGCCAAAAGTGCGATACAAAACAGCTATCCCGATCCGAAACAATAGACTTTGGAGTACCGTGAAGCCTCACAATCTGCGCAATAAACACACGAGCCAACTTCTCTGTGTAACACCCCCAAGACGGTCAGGGCATATTACAGCGCCGTGGAACCCACACGGTGGAATCCACTAGGCTAACGTACCAACCAGACATTCGAAAACGACATACAATCACCAATAAAACGACAATTCGAATAAAAGACTACAAATCGACAAGTAGAGTCTGACACCAAATCCATTTCCCAAAACGGGAACACCACATTAACAAATTCAAACAAGAAGTACTCGAGTACTTAAACCGATTTTTACAATACAGAAATCCCAAAACAAGATATCAATAATAACCGACAGACAGAACACCAATAATCAACTACTGGACAGTATCATGCTCGCCCATCATCCTCATACGGCTCGAGTGCTCGCTTGTCCCCACGATCGATACCTGAAATACAAAAAGTATTTCCCCCATTTAAGGGGTTAGCGACAACTGCTAGTGCAAGTACAATCCATTTGAACTACATTCTAATCAGATGAATATATGCGCCAAAAATCATTTTAGAAAAACATTTTATATTCCAGAATATTTACAGTGTACAGTCACAAAACACATTATCTCCAACAATTATAATTCAAAGTTAACCTTGGTACGAGACTCATGGCCACCGTACCCCGCAGAGCCCCGTCGGACATCCCTGGGTGGTTAACCACAGTTCGTGATACGCACACACACGGCAATACGTATCCCTAGAGGCCCCGTCGGACCGTCCCTAGGTGAACATACACATATCCATCCACAACAACCACGATACAACCATAATTCAAATACTAGAACATGTAAACAAATGTAAAGTACTTGCCTTTGTGACATCTTCGAAGAATCGGAAGTGAAAAACGACTACGGACGATCCGAATGGAAAACGACGGTTCCTAAACGAAGAATTAGCATACTCAGTCCCAACGGACATCAATAATCGAAAGGAATACTCCCATAACCCCAATTACATGCTACGACAATTAACGATCAATCGATACGGGCGAGGGTTTACGCAAAATCTCCCCGTATTGATAATTCACGGATTTAAAATCAAGGAAAATGGATTTGGAATCACCCAAACCCACAATCGGTAAGGAATATCATAACTTAATTGAACAATTCGGAACTAATCCCTAGAATCCCGAAAAACCCCAAATTCGTCAAAGTTAGGGTTCCTGAGGAAATACCTTGGATTCGACTGATGGAAGATGATAATGTTGTAGATTAATCTCCCTTGGTACACAATAGTCAATCTCTAGAGGAAATCCACGGATTGCTCTGGACAAATCGCTCCAAAGGCGCTCGAGAACACTCACATCGCGAGAAGGGGCGAAGAAGAATGAAAAGAAACGACTGAGGTTAAGTCAGGTTTAAAAATGCTGACAGCGTGTTACGTACGTTAACACGAGCTGTTAACGTACGCTATGATGGTTACGTACGTAACCCAATACTGGTTAGCGTACGTAACCAACTGTCTGTACTGAATTGGGAAAGGTCATAACGTACGTTATGGATCATGCATAACGTACGTTATGCACGTAGCAGACCCCAGTTCTGAACACTAATTCTGCACAATCGATCCAACGACGAACCACAACACGAGGATAGAATCAAAAGTGCAAGTACGAGGTATTCATAACAACGAAGCTGAGTGTTCGACAGTAAATGTACTTCCAACTACCGAGGAATCCAAAATACGACAAGGAAATGAATTTCCCTAAACTTATAGGAAATTACAAAAATGGCCCAAGTGCCCGAAAATCACGAAACAACGTCAGATTAACGAACCGAAAGTCTCAACACGACCAATTCAACCATACGAACTTGCACAAACCAAGAAACAACGAAAACGAACGAGTTTTTACGAGAATCGAACGTTCATACGGCAAAACATCTCCAAAACTCGTCCAAATGGAAAAACTCCAAGAATAAAGTAGATTCACAAAGTCGAAACGGTTACAAGCGAGTTGATAGAAATAGACATACACCAAAAATGGAAACTGCTAAAAACGGAAAGTTACGGATATTGCATTCCCCTCCTCTAAAATAATGTTTCGTCCCGAAACTTAAGAATCAAAAAGCTCGGGGTGCCTCGAACGCATATCCTCCTCTAACTCCCACGTCGCTTCTTCTACTCCGTGCCTCGACCACTGCACCTTAACCAAAGGGATGGTTTTCTTAACTGCTTGTCTCGACACTCCAAAATCTTGACGGGCCTCTCCTCAAACGTAACATCCTTCTCGATCTCCACGTTTCCGAAATCAATAATGTGGGACGGGTCCGGAACGTACTTCCTCAAGTGGGAAACGTGAAATACGCTATGAACATGACTCAGCGACGGAGGTAAAGCCAAACGGTATGCCAACTCACCGACTCTCTCCAATATCTCGAAAGGCCCAATATACCTCGGGCTGAGCTTCCCCTTTTTCCCAAAACGGAAGACTCCCTTCGTCGGAGACACTCTCAACGGAACATGATCTCCCACCTCAAACTCCAAAGGTCGACGCCTAACATCCGCATAAGACTTTTGTCGACTCTGAGCAGCCAACATTCTCTTTCTAATCAATTCAACTTTCTCCCTCATCTCTAACACAAGGTCTGGCTCGGTGCCAACTAGATCGAACGGCTCATCCCAACATATCAGCAATCGGCAACGTCGGCCATAAAGTGCCTCATACGGTGCCATCTTAATCGACGCGTGCCAGCTATTATTGTAAGTAAACTCAATTAAGGCCAAATGCTCCTCCCAGTCACTACTCCAGTTTAACGCACACGCGCGCAACAAATCCTCGAATGTCTGAATGGTACATTCGGGCCCTTATCGATGCAGGGATGGAGCAAGTGCTCAAAGAATCGTGTCCCTAATGCCTTATGTACCGCCTGCCAAAAATGCGATATAAATAGGCCATCTGTGTCTGAAATAATGGTCCTCGGCGTACCATGAAGTCTCACTATCTGTGCGATAAAAACACGAGCCAACTTTTCTGGACCCCAAGTATCCTTGATGCCCATAAAATGTGCCGACTTAGTCAGTCGGTCTACAATCACCCACACCATATTCATACCAGTCTTCGTCCTCGGTAGACCCGTGACAAAATCCATAGAGATATCCTCCCACTTCCACTCCGGGATGGGAAGTGGTTTCAACAACCCGGCTGGCCGCTGATGCTCAATCTTGACTTGCTGACAAGTCAAACACTTAGCCACAAACTGAACTACCTCATTCTTCATGTCGTTCCACCAGAAATTTTTCCTCAAATCTTTATACATCTTACTCGAGCCCGGATGGACTGAGTAAGGTGACGCATGAGCCTCTCGCATAATACTCTGCCTCAATTCCGAGTCGTTCGGAACACACAACCGACCGCGAAATCTCAACACACCGTCCTCATGAATAACAAATCCCGGGGCTTTCCCCTTCCCTACACTCTCTCGAAGTTGAATAAACATAGGGTCCTCTAACTGTCCCAACTTAATGTTGCCTACTAAAGACGACGAAATCTCAAGTGTACGCAACTGCCCGGAACTCTCTGGTAGCACAATATCAATGCTCAACCTCATAAACTCTCGCTGAAGTCCCGAATGAGCCGTAAGTAACTCAAGCGCCCGAAGCGATACCGATTTCCGGCTCAAGGCATCTGCTACCACATTAGCCTTGCCCGGATGATAAAGAATCTCGAGATCGTAGTCCTTAATCAACTCCAACCATCTCCTCTGTGCCATATTAAGTTCCTTCTGTGTGAAAATGTACTTCAGGCTCTTGTGATCGGTGAAAATCTGACACGACGAGCCATACAAGTAGTGACGCCAGATCTTCAACGCAAATACAACTGCGGCCAACTCAAGATCGTGCGTAGGGTAATTCAACTCGTACGGTTTCAACTGACGGGAAGCATATGCAATCGTCCTCTCGTGCTGCATAAGTACGCATCCGAGCCCTTGGCCCGAAGCGTCACTAAAAACTGAGAAACCCTCATTACCACTCGGTAAAGCCAAGACAGGGGCGGTCGTCAACCGCTTCTTCAACTCCTCAAAACTATTCTGTCTCTCATCGGTCCACACAAACTTCTCTGACTTCTGTAATAACTGAGTCAGTGGTCGAGCGAGCTTAGAGAATCCCTCGACAAATCTACGGTAATACCGGCTAATCCCAGAAAACTACGGACCTCCTTCACGTTCTTGGGCGGTGCCTAATCCAACACTGCCTCTACCTTATGTGGGTCCACACGAACACCCTCGGCTGAGATCACATGACCGAGAAACATAACCTCCCGCAACCAAAACTCACACTTTGAGAACTTCGCAAAAAGATGCTGAGTCCTCAAAATATCTAGCACGATATGCAAATGACGTGCGTGCTCCTCCTCGCTCCTCGAGTAAATCAGGATGTCATCGATAAAAATGACTACACACTTATCGAGGTACTCGATAAAGACTTTGTTCATAAGCTGCATGAACACGGCTGGTGCATTGGTTAGCCCAAAAGGCATAACCACAAACTCGTAGTGACCGTATCTCGTCCGAAAGGCCGTCTTCGGAATGTCAGAATCTTTCACCCGGAGCTGATAATACCCCGATCTCAAATCAATATTTGAAAATACGGTTGCCCCTTGCAACTGATCAAACAAGTCATCAATCCTCGGGAGCGGATACTTGTTTTTAATAGTCACTTTGTTCAACTCTCGATAGTCAATACACAAACGAAGTGACCCATCCTTCTTCTTTACAAATAGGACCGGTGCGCCCCAAGGCGAAGCACTCGGTCGAATATATCCCACGTATAGCAACTCTCCCAACTGTTTCTTCAGCTCCAGCATCTCGGCGGGCGCCATACGGTATGGCGTCTTAGAGATTGGTGCTGCACCCTGCACTAAATCGACGGTAAACTCAACTTCTCGGTCCGGCGGCAATCCCGGCAACTCATCTGGAAAGACGTCAGGATACTCACACACTACCAGAATAGACGAGAGCTCGACTCCCCCTTCTTCTGATCTCAAAGCGTAGCACCAATAACCCGTGCAACCTCCCCGAAGGAGTCTCACCGCCTTCAAGGCGCTGATCAAGAATCTCTGGCTACTCCGCTTACGCCCCACGAAAGAATGCTCAGTACCGTCAGAAGATAACATCGAAACGGTTCTCGTTCTATAATTCATGATTGCTCCATGACGGTCCAGCCAATCCTCGCCAAGAATCAAATCCTCATCTCTAATATCTACCGCAATCAGGTTAGAAGGCCAAACCCTCCCCGCGATACTCACTGGAAAATCTCTAATCTCACGATCCCCCATGATGCTATCCCCACTAGGCAATTTAACAACAAATGGTTCACACGCAACTAGGCAATCAATATGCAGACGACGCACACAATCCATAGATATGAAAGAATGCGTAGCACCAGAATCGAATAGTACGGAAACAGGATGGTCAAGGATGTGAACGGTACTTGTAGCCACCATCGCGTCTGGGTCTCCTGCTCGTCTCATCTCATATACTCGGGGCGGAACAGACCCCGCACTAGAAGCTCCCCCTCTAGAAGGCTGTCCACGTCCTCGACCTCTACCAAAACTCTGCTGCGGCTGAGGAACTGTCGATGCCTGATTCACGCTCGGCTCTCCCACAGCTGGAGCTGATATCTGAGTAACTGGAACCCGAGCTACATCCGTACAAAACTTAGCACGATGACCCATCCGACCACACGCAATACACTGAATCGGCGGCCTATCACACTCACTCATCATGTGGCCCGGACGACTACAGTTGAAGCACGTAGGACCACGAACGGAACCAGTAGGAGCAGACCTAGAACCGTTTCCTCGCCCAACCGACGACGACTGACTCCCGAAGACTCGCGAACCAGACTGAGCCTTCGGATATCCTCCAGACTTGCCTCCCGAAAACTAACCGGAGGTCTTCTGCTTCTTTCCTTCGGTTGCCGTCTCTGTCGCAGAAAACGACATCTCGTAAGCCATCGCCTTATTCTGATACTCTTTCAAAGTCGTGCACCCCAGATCAGACATGTAATGGCGCACCCTCGGTTTCATTCGCATATCAAAGTGGCGGATCTTATCAAGCTCATCTCGGACTTGGTTTCTCACATAATGCAGCTGTTGATTGTAGTCTTTGATAGCTTGAGAAATAGGAACATCTTGGGGCTTAGCCTCAAAGAAGGCTCGGATCCTCCCCTCTTTCACTGGCCATGGACAAAATTCGTCTTCCATCAGATCCCGAAACTCTGCCCACGTGGCTGCCCGGTCGCGCGGTTTCACCGCTTGCCATTACGTTGCTGCCTCCTTGGCGAGGAAGTACTGAGCAATGGGTACTTTCCTCTCCACAGAACAATTAGCAGCCTCAAATACTTTTTCCATCTCAAATAGCCAACTCTCCCATCCGAAAGGGTCGGAAGCACCATCAAATTGCGGAGGACGCATACGTATCACGTCCTGAAGTAACTTTTCATTTCCGGATCCAGTAGGCGGAACCGGGTTAGCATTAGCCTGGCCGACCAAAACGGCCTGAGTCAGTAGCGTCATCTGGTTCTCTACTTGCTGCAAAATGTTGGCCACTCCAACATTCTCATGTGCATTTCCGGAGCTAGCAGACTGGTCCTGCTGACCCCCGGAACTAAGCGGGACACTGTTCGACAAAGAAGGCATAGCTGAATCGGTTCCCGAGTGATCGGACATGGCCGCCCCACCGGCTGCGCCACGTACCCTACCGCGTCCGCGTCCTCTACCGGCAGGAATTCTGAAGAAGTAGTGGGTGAGTACAATTCAAACGCAAAACACAACAAGATACCAAGAAGGAATAGAACAGAACGACGCAACTAGTCAAGTTAGGAAAACTTACGAGCACCGGCGTACTGAGATGATGGCATGGAAGCGATACTGTTCAAAAACGACACTCGACTAGACCCAAATAACCGACAGCCTAGGTATCCATAAACCTAAGCTCCGATACCATATTCTGTAACACCCCCAAGACGGTCAGGGCATATTACAGCGCCATGGACCCCACACGGTGGAATCCACCAGGCTAACGTACCAACCAGACATTCGAAAACGACATACAATCACCAATAAAACGACAATTCGAATAAAAGACTACAAACCGACAAATAGAGTCTGACACCAAGTCCGTTTCCCAAAACGGGAACACCACATTAACAAATTCAAACAAGAAGTACTCGAGTACTTAAACCAATTTTTGCAATACAGAAATCCCAAAACAAGATATTAATAATAACCGACAGACAGAACACCAATAATCAACTACTGGGCAGTGTCATGCTCGCTCATCATCCTCATACGGCTCGAGTGCTCGCTTGTCCCCACGATCGATACCTGAAATACAAAAAGTATTTCCACCATTTAAGGGGTTAGCGACAACTGCTAGTGCAAGTACAATCCATTTGAACTACATTCTAATCAGATGAATATATGCGCCAAAAATCATTTTAGAAAAACATTTTATATTCCGGAATATTTACAGTGTACAGTCACAAAACACATTATCTCCAACAATTATAACTCAAAGTTAACCTTGGTACGAGACTCATGGCCACCGTACCCCGCAGAGCCTCGTCGGGCATCCCTGGGTGGTTAACCACAGTTCGTGATACGCACACACACAGCAATACGTATCCCTAGAGGCCCCGTCGGACCGTCCCTAGGTGAACATACACATATCCATCCACAACAACCACGATACAGCCATAATTCAAATACTAGAACATGTAAACAAATGTAAAGTACTTGCCTTTGTGACATCTTCGAAGAATCGGAAGTGAAAAACGACTGCGGACGATCCGAATGGAAAACGACGGTTCCTAAACGAAGAATTAGCATACTCAGTCCCAACAGACATCAATAATCGAAAGAAATACTCCCATAACCCCGATTACATGCTACGACAATTAACGATCAATCGATACAGGCGAGGGTTTATGCAAAATCTCCCCGTATTGATAATTCACGGATTTAAAATCAAGGAAAATGGATTTGGAATCACCCAAACCCACAATCGGTAAGGAATATCATAACTTAGTTGAAAAATTCGGAACTAATCCCGAAAAAACCCCAAATTCGTCAAAGTTAGGGTTCCTGAGGAAATACCTTGGATTCGACTGATGGAAGATGATAATGTTGTAGATTAATCTCCCTTGGTACACAATAGTCAATCTCTAGAGGAAATCCACGGATTGCTCTGGACAAATCGCTCCAAAGGCGCTCGAGAACACTCACATCGCGAGAAGGGGCGAAGAAGATTGAAAAGAAACGACTGAGGTTAAGTCAGGTTTAAAAATGCTGACAGCGCGTTACGTACGTTAACACGAGCTGTTAACGTACGTTATGATGGTTACGTACGTAACCCACACCGTTAACGTCGTAACCAATCGTCTGCATCTTGAATTGGGAAAGGTCATAACGTACGTTATGGATCATGCATAACGACGTTATGCACGTAGCGAACCCGATTCGAACACTAATCGCACAATCGATCCAACGACGAACCACAACACGAGGATAGAATCAAAAGTGCAAGTACGAGGTATTCATAACAACGAAGCTGAGTGTTCGACAGTAAATGTACTTCCAACTACCGAGGAATCCAAAATACGACAAGGAAATGAATTTCCCTAAACTTATAGGAAATTACAAAAATGGCCCAAGTGCCTGAAAATCACGAGACAACGTCAGATTAACGAACCGAAAGTCTCAACACGACCAATTCAACCATACGAACTTGCACAAACCAAGAAACAACGAAAACGAACGAGTTTTTACGAGAATCGAACGTTCATATGGCAAAACATGTCATAAAATGAAATTACGTGAAAACATCTCCAAAACTCGTCCAAATGGAAAAACTCCAAGAATAAAGTAGATTCACAAAGTTGAAACGGTTACAAGCGAGTCGATAGAAATAGACATACACCGAAAATGGAAACTGCTAAAAACAGAAAGTTACGGATATTGCACTCTGGGCCCCATGTATCCTTGATGCCCAGAAAATATGCCGACTTGGTCAGACGATCAACAATCACCCAAACCATATTCATGCCCGATCTCGATCTCGGCAAACTCGTAATGAAGTCCATCGATATATCTTTCCATTTCCATTCCGAAAAGGGAAGTGACTGCAATAACCCGGCCGGTCGCTGATGCTTGATTTTGACCTGCTGACAAGTCAAACATCTCGCTATAAACTGTGCGACCTCCTCCTTCATATCATTCCACCAGAAATTCCTTCGCAGGTCCTTGTACATCTTACTCGAACCAGGATGAACGGAGTGAGGCGTAGCATGGGCCTCACGCAGAATACTCTGCCTCAGTTCCGAGTCGTTCAGTACACACAGCCGACTCTGAAATCTCAGTACGCCATCTTCATGAATCAAAAACCCAAGAGACTTTCCCTTAAGAATATTCTCTCGGATTTGAATAATCATCGGATCCTCCAGCTGCTTCAGTTTAATTTCATAGATCAGAGACGATGAAATCTCTGAAGAACAGAGTTGCCCTACGGCTCCAGGAAACGAAATCTCAACACTCAACTCAATCAAATCCCACTGAAGCTCGGCTTGAGACGTAAGGATCTCAAGTGTCCGCAACGAGACCGGTTTCCGACTCAAGGCGTCGGCCACGATGTTCGCCTTGCCCGGATGATAAAGGATTTCGAGATCATAATCCTTAATCAACTCTAACCACCTCCTCGGCCTCATATTCAACTCCTGCTGAGTAAATATGTATTTCAGACTTTTATGATCGGTAAAAATCTTACATGCAGAGCCAAAAAGATAGTGACGCCAAATCTTGAGCGCAAAAACAACTGCCGCTAAC
The DNA here is from genome assembly GCA_033398695.1 of Orobanche coerulescens. Taxonomy (NCBI): domain Eukaryota; kingdom Viridiplantae; phylum Streptophyta; class Magnoliopsida; order Lamiales; family Orobanchaceae; genus Orobanche; species Orobanche coerulescens. The sequence goes on along the minus strand of CM065814.1, from coordinate 137,720,163 downwards.
TCCAAATCGTGAGTAGGGTAGTTAAGCTCATACAGCCTCAACTGTCTCAACGCAAACGCAATAGTCTTGCCATGCTGCATCAACACGCACCCAAGACCCTGACCCGAAGCATCGCTATAAACGAAAAAACCCTCGTCGCCACATGGAAACGCCAAAATTGGGGCTGAAGTCAAATGCCTCTTCAGCTCCTCAAAACTCGACTGTCTCTCATCATTCCGGATGAACTTCTCGGACTTCTGGAGCAACTGTGTAAGTGGCCGAGCTAGTTTCGAGAAACGCTCGACAAACCTACGGTAGTTGCCAGCTAAACCCATGAAACTACGGACCTCCTTCATGTTCTGAGGCGGTGCCTAGTCCAACACTGCCTTAACCTTCTGCGGATCCACACGGACCTTCTCGGCTGAAATCACATGACCTAGAAACATCACTTCCTTCAGCCATAACTCACATTTCGAGAACTTTGCATAGAGTTGCTCGGTCCTCCAAATGTCTAACACTACTTGCAAATAATACGCGTGTTCCTCCTCGTTCCTCGAATAAATAAGGATATCGTCAATGAAGACGACGACACACTTATCCAAATACTCAATAAAGACCTTGTTCATCAACTGTATGAACACCGCCGGTGCATTAGTTAACCCAAAAGGTATAACTACAAACTCATAGTGCCCGTATCTCGTTCGAAAAGTTGTTCTCGGCACATCGGACTCCTTCACCCGAAGCTGATAGTACCCCGATCTCAAGTCAATCTTCGAGAATACTGCAGCTCCCTGTAATTGATCGAACAAGTTATCAATCCCCGGCAGAGGATACTTGTTCTTGATGGTCACCTTGTTTAGCTCGCGGTAGTCGATACACAAACGCAGTGAACCATCCTTTTTTCGAACAAACAAAACCGGTGCGCCCCAAGGCGAAGCGCTCAGTCGAATATACCCCGACTCAAGAAGCTCACTCAACTGGTTTTTTAACTTGGCCATATCTGAAGGTGCATGCAATACGGCGCCTTAAAAATCGGAGCCGCACCCGGCTCTAACTCGATAGAAAACTCTACCTCACGGTCCGGTGGCAATCCCGGTAACTCGTCAGGAAAGAAGTCAGGAAACTCACTAAAAACTGGAATTGATGAAAGCTCGACTCCACCACTCTCCGCCTTCAAGGCATAGCACCAATAGCCAGTACACCTCTTTCACAGGAGTCTCATCGCCTTCAAGGCGTTAATAACGAAATTCTGGTTTCCCCTCTTTCACCCTGCGAAAGAGTGCTTGGTGCCGTACTCGCTAACATAGTGATGATTCTCGTGCGGTAGTTCATGATCGCACCATTCCGCTCGAGCCAATCATCCCTGAAAATTAAATCCTCACCCTCAATTCCCACAACAATAAGATTAGAGGGCCAAGCCCTCTCACAAATAAGCACAGAACAGTCTCGAACCTCCTGATCACCAATGATCCTATCACCGCTAGGAAGATTAACGATGAAAGACTCATAAGGCGTCAAACAGTCGAGACTCAAACGGCGCACACACTCTAGAGATACGAACGAATGCGTAGCACCAGAATCAAAAAGCAAACTGACAGGATGAGAATGAATATGAACGGTACCTGTCGCCACAGTAGCCGTTGGATCATCGGCCCTCCTCATCTCATAGATACGCGGGTGGGCAGAGCCGATACTAGAAGCTCCTCCTCTAGCGGGCTGACCCCGACCTCTCCCTCGGCGGAGACTGCTGAGCAAACGAGCCCTGGTTCACACTCGGCTCCCTAGGCGCTGGATGAGAAGAACGGGCACCGCGAATTTGTCTAATCTGTTCACAAAAGGAAGCCTTGTGGCCTGTCTGACCACAAGTATGACAAGTCAACTGCGGACGAGGACACTCCCGGTTTTTATGGCCCGACAAGCCACAGTTAAAGCATATGAGTTCACGAACGGAGGTTCTAGCAGCACCTCGAGAACTCCCAGAAAAATGAGCCAAACCGCATGCAGGAACATTTGCAGACTGAGGTTTCTACTGGCCTCCGCCCTTTTGACCAGAAAAATTTCCGACGGACTTCTGCTTCTTGCTCTCACAAGCCGCTTCGCTGGCCGTCACCGACATATCATACACAAGAGCCCTACTCTGATAATCCTTCAAAATGGTGCAGATGAGCCCATACATATAGTCTCGAATTAACAGTTTCATCCGTCTGGAAAAGTGAAAAAAATTTGTCGCTCTCCTCGACAACTTGGGTCTTCATGTAGCCCAACTCCTTATTGAAATCGGCAATAGCTTGAGAAACAGGAATATCCCGAGGCTGAGCATCATAAAAGGCATGAACTCGAGCCTGTCTAACCGGCCACGGGCAATATTCGGTCTCCATTAGGTCCTTGAATTCCGCCCACGAAGCAACGTGGTCCTTAGACCCAACAGCCTCCCACCAGTCAGTAGCGTCCCCAGTGAGAAAGTACTGGGCAAGAGGGACCTTAGGGTCCTCGGGACAGTTGGTGGCAATAAAGACTTTAGATATCTCCTTGATCCACCCCTCCCAGCCGATCGGGTCTGAAGCTCTCGAAAACTGAGGAGGATCCATCTTGATGACATCCTGAAGCCAATGATCTGCTCTGCCCCGATTAGCGTGGGCCAGATTTGGGTTCTGAGCCGCCTGAGATATCACCGCCATTTGGTTCACCATTTGTTGCATAATAGCCGCAACACCAAGGTCGGCGCCATCTTGAGAAGAAGCATGGCTATGACGGTCACCAGTGCTGCCGGCTTCCGAGGAATGTGATGTGGCCGCCCCACCAGCTGCCCCACATCCCCGGTTGCGCCCACGACCACGACCACGACCATGGCCTCTTCCAGCATCCATACTGGTGTTAAAAGGTAGCAAAAAGCAACTCGATGATAAGTAAGAGAGGAAAACAACCACAGTTCAAGAAACGGAAATACGGTACGAGAAAACAAAGAATCGAGTAAGGAAAACTTACGAGCACTGGAAGTACCGAGATGCTGGCAGCGGTGTGACAATGTGCCAAACAAAACACAACTAGACCCAAATAACCAGCAAACCTAGGTATCCATAAACCTAGCACGCTCTGATACCATTTTCTGTAATACCCCCGAGATATTCAAGGTATATTACAGTGTCGTAGACCCTTACATGGGATCCACCAGGATAGACACGAACTACTATAGTAAAACACACGTCATCTAGATGAGAATCAAATAACACGCCCGACACAACCGGTGGAAATGATCCACACCGACAAACAAAATTAACTTCCACGAATACAAATCACAATCCGTAAGGAAAAACCTAAGTACTCGCGAGTACCATCTATAAGTTCATAAAGTATACAACAACCATATAGAAACGAATAACAAAATAAAAAACTCAAATGCACATGTCAACGACCCTGGCCAGCATCCTCGTACTGTCCTAGCGCCCGCTCGTCAGGCTGAACAAAACCTGAAATCCATAACAAGAATTTCCCCAAAATGGGTCCCCAAAGGGGTTAGCAATTACGCTAGTACAAGTAATTAAGGTAAACCATTCGCTTACACATTTCATAATACAATGCACCAAATTCATTTCAAAACCAAAACTAGACATGTCTTTTCCGGAAATAAACAGTTAAATAATTTGCCTTGGGAACAGGGCTATACCATTGATCTCGCTCGAGGCCTCTAAGGACCCTCCCGAGCTGGAAATATCATAAAACAAATCACGCACGCGCATCGCCTTGGGAACAGGTCTATACCATTGATCCCGCTCGAGGCCTCTAAGGACCCTCCCGAGCTGGCTAGCGAAACAAACTCATGAATCCAGGGCTATACCATTGGATTCCCTCGAGGCCCCGTCAGACCCTCCCAGGTGAGCAAAGCACACACAATATACGTCACCATTTCATGTTACGCATACAGGTTTCCAAAAATACTTGCCTTGAATAATTGACGACTCAACGAACGGAAAGGAAAATCACCGACGAACGCTAGGAACCAACGAAATTGAACCTAACAATTTGAAGAATACAATCACAACCATTTCTAAACGAACACGGAAATGGAATACACCCAAAAACCCGCCTACGATTCATGTATATTCGTACAAGAACAACAACGAGGGCGGACCACAACCCAAACCCTCTCGATTACGCAAAACCACGAAATATACTATGAATCCATAGGAAAACTAAGGATATCAACAAGATTAATCATATTCATCATGAATTAACCAACGAAACGGAACGAATCGGATGAAACGTGAAAACCCCCAAATCTCCCCCAAAATAGGGTTCTAGAAGATTTACCTTGATTCAAGAGGTAAAAGATGATTAAATGATGATAATCTGGTGTTAGAGACTCAAGATCTTGAAGAAATGATGAAAATCGCCCCACTCCAAACTCCCAAGTCGCCCAAATCGCCCAGCTCTCGGTGGAGAAAAAGAAAGAAGAAGAGAATGAACTGTTCCGGGTTAACTCCCTGGTTTTTATAGCCAGGGAGCGTTAGCGTGCGATAACCTTTAGAAGTTAGCGTGCGCTAACGGGCGAAACTCCAGTCCAGAAAGTTAACACTCCAGTCCAGGACCTAAAGTTCTGGACCTTTAGCGTGCGCTATTAGATAATTAGCGTGCGCTAATTGCCTCTCTGTAGTGCGCGCTATCGGGCCATAGCATGTGCTACCTGGACATCAGCCGAGTCCAGAAGTAACCTGCCCAGTACTCACCTGACCGCGTTAGCGTATGCTACCGGCCACTCTGCGTGCGCTAACATCTCTCAATAGCGCGCGCTATCGGTCTATAGCGTGCGCTACCTGGGCACCTGACCGAGTCCAGGAGTAAACCGTCCAGTACTGGACTGTCGCGTTAGCGCGCGTTACCGGACACCTAGCGCACGCTAGTCCTCGACAATAACGTGCGCTAGAACAAACGTAGCGTGCGCTAAACCGTTAGTCCAGAGGACTGAGATGAGAAACAGGATCACTGCCACTGCCAGGGCTCAACTCGCTAGCGCGCGCTACCAACAAGCGTAGCGTGCGCTACTGATGGATGCTTAGCGTGCGCTATACAATAATATTAGCGCGCGTAGGCACAGGATAACAACAGTCCTAAATACTGAAACACGACCGAAGCATCAAACGGAACAACACAATACGCATGATAACATACAATGGATTCACGGCAACCTCGAAACGGCAGTTCCGAACAACAATTACTAGAATCGGATCAATTATCGATGGAGAAGTTAACAAATGCGGAATTGAGTAAAATAAATCCGAAAATAAGTATTCTCGAGATACACATACGGTTACACACGAGCCATCAAGACAAGAAAAGCACCAAATCTAGAAAGTACTGGGAAAAGAAAAAAAATGCGGATATTACACTAGACTGACTAGGTGGTTCTACTACTCTTTGGTTCCTCCCATTCCTGACTGAGACGGACCTACCGAGTCGTGCAATAGGATTGACGACGGAATAAATCGAGTTTATTCTCTCATTATGAATATTAGATATTTGATATTCAATTTGGGACATTAGATGTCTAAATTGATTTATTGGATAAATTAATATACGGCCTAATGAATTAAATAAATTACTGGGTGATTAATTTAATTCATATATATAATTATTTCTTGGAGAAATTAATTATGTTATAATGTATTTGATATGATTAATTGGATTAATTAATTAATATAAATACATTGGAACAGAATCAGGGTTTATCTGTTTGGACTCACGGGAGTCCGAAACGAACCGAAGTCGTCCGTTTTTTCATGATGGCCACCCCGTTACTTCCACCTACCTTCCCATTGTCTTTTCTTTCCATTCTTTATTGGGTGATGATGACTTTGTGGGGCAAGGTATCATGTGGTATGATTTGTCATGAGGGTGGAAATAGAATAAGAAGATGACTTGACAAACTCTCACTTGACCCATTGATTCCACCATGAATTAGAGAGAGAGGGAGAGAGAAAAACCATGTTCTCAAGGTTTTCATCTTCTTCTTCTTCATATCATCTTGATTGTTCTTGGAGAAAATTGAGAGATTCATTGAGAGTGTGTGATCAATACACTTAGTGTTATAATCACAATTAAAAGCTTCATCAGTCTAGCTCTAGCCGTATCCTCGGAGGATAGCAAGGTGATCGTCGTTCCGTTCGTTTCTCCGGCGCGTGGCAAGTAGAGATGCGGTGCTTTCGGCGTTGGATCATCCAAGAGCTTGGAGCGGATTGGATCGTAGGGAAAGCAATCTAAAGCTTGGGGAATAGCTCAAGAGAAGGACACCATTTAATCAACAACTACAAGGGTATGATTCTCGTGTCTCTTGTGTATCGTATTATATTCATATATACGTAGCTCGATCGATCCTCGTAGGGATTCGGATCGAATTAATTTTCGTTTTACCGCTTCTGCTGGGCTTTCGTTTTAGGCACCGAATCCCAATAGTGGTATCGGAGACAGGTCTTGCGAGAGTATATACGATATTTGGCATTTGGAATGCTTGATTAGATGATGAATGATTTGGAATCATTTGTAGTCATAATCGTGGTGTATGTTTTTCGTTCGTTGTAGTTGTATTTTCCGTAAATTTATGTCTAAATATAAATCTTTAATTTCTGAGAAATGTGATTTATATTGTAGATATGAAAGTCAGAAAATATTGATATTAGATATCCGATCGAAAATCTAGCCCCGAATCGTCGTTGAACGATTTTTCGGACGAAGGGCACGAAACTGTCGGGGTGACTCGACCGTGTCATTTGACATGGCCGTGTCGGGCAGGCCAGCTTTCGAAGCTATCGGGGTAACCCGATCGTGCCATTCGGCACGAGTCGTGTCTGGCCGGTAGACTGCCGACCGTGTCATTTGACACGGTCGTGTCCGGCAGGCCAACTTTAAAAGCTGTCGGTGTAACCCGATCGTGCCATTCGGCACGGGCCGTGTCCGGCAGGCAATTTCGCTCCGGCTCAATTTTTTGTGTATTCCAGAAAATTAATCTCCAGCGTATTAAATTGGATTTAATATGATTAAATAATTTATGGTATTTCATTTTATAAGGTAGTATTGATTGATTAGAATACTTGTTGACGACCGAATTATTTTGAATGTTTTCCATATTACCGGATGTGTGAATTGATTGGATCGATTCTATTTATTGTTTATATGTTGATTGGATCAATGTATCTCTATGCTTTCCGTTTATATAGTATTTATTGGATGAATGCTTTGAATGGGGATGTGGTTCATGGACTTAGTTTTGAATCGTTCGATTTATTTGATTGGGTTGTAAAGACCGTTTTGAGCCTATTTATTTTACTAGAAATATTTGTATCTGATGCAATTTTTCAATGTAAAATTTATATGTAATGAAGAAGGCCGGAGGAAGATCCATTTTGAGAAGACGAAGATTCAAGCCGAAGATTTCTAATTAGATTACGGAGTTTTTGTTTCTAGGAACGGTCCATGAACTACATGTTGGTAGCAACTAGATTGTGAATGGTTGTTCATATTGTATGAATGCTACAAACACGCTTAAATGAATTAATGTGCAAAGTGTAACATTAATCGTGAAAATTCTCCCACAACAAATTATTAAGCTTATAAGGTTTCAAGGTTTTCCTTCCCTCCATCGAGCTTTCGGGAAATTGAAGTCTAAACCGGATGTGCTATGCTTCCGAGTTATCTGGGTAGTCATTCGGGGAGGATGGATAAATTACCGGGAGCGCATTGAATGCCTTCGGTTGGAGCAAATTTTATCCCTAGAAACCTGATAGGTTGCCGGGTAAGATTCAATTGTGAAACCGATTTGCGTGGATGGTATAAACTTAACTTATTCACGAATCATAGAAACCGTATAGTTTGAGGGGAGTGAACAAGGTGAAAAAGAAGATCGTATCATCCATTAGATGGGTTGGTGTTGGAAACCACTTTATGAAAATTAATAGACTAGAAACCTATTTGGTTACCCTCTATTAAGATTTATAAAGAACTCGATCACCACTATGAAGTAGAGTGATGATACTTCTGAATTTCACATGGGAGTGTGTTATTCCGATAAAAATAGTGGGAGATGGGTAACAAGAATAGAAAAGACCTTAATTCTATACTCAGATCATAATTAAACGAGTCACTAATTAATCTGTTATACTTAATGCAGACATAACTCTCAATATGACTATGAACCCACTCGCAATTCTACTCTATAAGAACACATTGATCGGACCTAACTTTTTGGATTGGCTGCGCAATCTGATGATTGTCTTCAGTATAGAGGCACTGGGATATGTCTTGGAGACGGACATTCCGGCGCCTCCAGTGCGGACAAGAGCCAATCAGGAAGAGATAGAAAACCACGAAAAGTGGGTTAAGGATGACGTAAAAGTCCGTGCATATATGAGGGCTTCTATGTCTAATGAGCTTCAGAGAGCTCATGAGAAACTGACTTCTGCTAGGCAGATTCTATCTCACTTAACCAAGCTTTATGGTGAGCACATTCGAACTGCTAGATATGAGATATCCAAGCAACTATTCGGTGCAAGGATGAAGGAATGTCAGAAAGTTGGGGGCCACGTCCTCAAAATGATATCTATGATCGAGAGATTGAAGGCTCTTGATTTTAAGATTGATACTTCTCTTCAAACCGACCTTATCCTATAGTCTCTCCCTGATTCCTTCTCACAGTTTGTTATGAACTTCAACTGCAATGAGATTGCATGTAACTTAGCTGGGCTAATGAACAGACTAGTGACCGCTCAGTCTCAGATGAAGACTCCGCGGATGAAGGAGTCTGCCCTTGTGATTTCTTCTGGATCTCGGAGGTCCAAGAATAAGAAAAAAAAGACCAAGAAGCAGATGGGACCACAAGTCAAGGACTTCAAGGGTAAGGGCAAGGCCCCGATGGTTCCGAAGAACAATAAGAAGAAGAACGCTTGTCTCAAGTGTGGTGAGCTGGGTCACTGGGCTAGAGAGTGTCCCATTTTTCATGGCACTTCAAGTACAGAACTTTTAATTTTGGAAACAAATTGTTCTGCTACCGTATTTTCTACTTCATGGATACTGGATTCTGGTGCTAGTTCTCATATTTGTACCGTGAATCAGAATCTGGAACAAAGTAGGAAGCTTGGAGCTGGGGAAGTGATGATCACTGTCAGAAGCGGGCATAGTGTCGAGGCAATCGACATAGGATCACTTTTTCTGGGGTTTAGAATCCGGTTTTGTTCTGACTTTAGAAGATGTACTTGTTTTGCCCAAGGGGCATAAAAACATTGTATCCATTCCGGTCATGGATCGGAAAGGCTTTTCATTTTTCATTGGTGATGGTTCCTGCAAAATTTATTTTAGAAATAAACTAGTGGGCACTACTACAGTGTTAAATGGAATGTATCATCTAAACCTCAGTAACGAAGTCGTTGTGAATACTATGACTAGGAAGCGTGGTAGGGATGAAACTAATCAAGTTTTGAAATGGCATCTTAGGATTGGTCATGTTGGTCAGACCAAGGTTTACAAAATGGAAAAAGATGGACTTATGGGTCCATAGATCCGATCCCTTTCCTACTTCTGACTGCCGCTTACATCTTGAACAGATGTCCTTCCAAATCCGTTCCTAAAACTCTACATGAGATGTGGGAGGGCAGGAAACCAAGTCTTAATCACATTAGGATTTGGGGATGTCCCGCCTATGTCAAGAAGACTAAGGTGGAAAAGTTGGAAGCGAGGTCCGTGAAGGGACGTTTCATTGGATTCCCATCTCGGACGATGGGTTATCTATTCTACATGCCCGAAGATCGAAAGATCGTTGTTGCTTTTCAAGCACACTTCCTGGAAGATGAGTTCATTCAGGAAGGCGGAGCTGGTAGAAGTATTTCTATGGAAGAATATAATGAAACTCCTCAGGAGACACCTGTGCAAGAAATTGGAACCGAACCTTCTGAAACACAAGAACAACTACCTCGTAGGTCTAGTAGGGTGTCTCATTTACCTGAGAGGTATGGCCTTGTGCACTTGGAGGAGCTGGGTCTCCATGAGGTTCCAGGTGATAGCCAATAGACCGACCCCGCGACCTATGACCAAGCGATGGTGGATGTAGACTCCGTGACATGGACTTTAGCAGCCTTCACGTAGCTGGAACCTTCATTTTGATGAGGCAGTCAAAGAGTTTGACTTCGTGCAAAATGAAGAGGAACCTTGTGTATACAAGAGGGTTAGTGGGATCAAGATCGCATTCTTAGTACTATATGTAGATGACATTCTACTAATAGGAAATGATGTGGGAATGCTCAGTTCTGTGAAAGCTTGGCTTTCGAGTAATTTCTCCATGAAAGACTTAGGAGAAGCAACCTATATTCTTGGTATTCGGCTCTACCGGAATAGATCGAAAAGAACGATAGGTCTTTCCCAAGCTATATAGATAAGATCTTAAACTGATTTAAGATGGATGATTCTAAAAAAGGGGTACTTTCGATGCGACATGGAATAAAACTCTCCTCGAAGATATGTCCTCAAAGTGAGGAACAACGAAAGGAAAAGAGTAATATACCATATGCTTCGGTCGTGGGTAGCCTAATGTATACTATGTTGTGTACAAGACCTGACATTGCGCATGCTATGAGCGTGGTAAGTAGGTTTTAGGCAAACCCAGGTAGGGAACATTGAACTGCCATAAAGAACATTCTCAAGTACTTAAGAAGGACTAGAGATATGGTTCTGATGTATGACGATGGAGAATTAGATGTAATGGGATTCACTGATTCGGACTTCCAAGGACAGAAAGATGATTCGATGTCTACTTCTTGCTACATATTTACTCTTAATAGAGGAGCAGTATTTTGGCATAGTGCCAGGTATGGCGCGACTGCTGATTCCACCTGTTAGGCTGAGTATAAAGCGGCCTCGGAGGCCTCCAAATGAAGGGTTAAGAAGTTACTGGGTAAATTTAACGTGAAACCATGTGCTGCGCTGCCTGTTTTCATATGATAACAATAGAGCTATCGTTAATCTAACTAGGTGAACTCATAACCGATTAACATAGTAATAATTTTACATATTCATGATTCGTTGAACAAATGATAATCACTGAGTAACCTTTGTTTTGATCAATGTTTTGTAGAACGTAGTTATTTGGATTATATCTTTCTAAACATTGATGTTGTTTTTAAGAAATTCTACAGGCATATCAATTTTAGCAAAATTCTCCTTGATGATTATTCTTGATAAATTCTCATCTGTTTGAACCATACAAATAATCGAGAACACCTTGAATGGTAACCGAAAATGATAATAAATTGAAGCTAGTATGAATCCTTGAAACAGAATTATGACACATAGATAGTTGAATTAAGCGAATTGAATGTAGGATATCGATTCGCCGAACTAGATATCGACAGTTATGAGAATGTGTTAGTGAATGGATTGTATCCTTTACAAGGTTGATTGTTCGAGTAACCGATATTAAGTCGAGGACCGTTCGTTCGTTCGACAAGGAAGGACTATTCTCGTCTCCGTATTGAGGCAAGTTATCTTGCTTGGTTATAATGATATTTGGATTCTTGTAATGATTATGCGTTTCGTGTATATGAAACACTTATGAAATTCTGATCCGTGATTTGATATTATGCTTGATGATGTTCCGTTTTCATCGTGGGATTGCATTCCCAAGTTCGTCATTTTGAACCGTTGATATCATTGATACTTTTGTCATTTCGGCGAGTTTCTTAATCCTTAATCGGATATGTGATTTATTGAATTCGTTGTCATGTTGTATCGTGACATATCCGAAATCATATCTGCGTTCCGATTGGTCATTGTGTAGGATTTTTAGCCAGGCACATATATAGTCATGTGTGGATGTTTCTGTATTGGACTGTGCACACGAGACGTAATTCGTGAGGCTAATTAGGTACATTGTCCCACGTATATCCTGGATTCCGTAAACGGGGTGGACATGTGCACTGACACATTTCCGGATCGGGCGTACTGTGATGTCCATATTGAGTCGTACTTTTTGGGTCGTTCATAGTCTATTTATATATTTGGATGTGTTCGACGATTTGTGATTAACCATTCATACGCCCAAGGGATATGTTCGTTAGTCGGGATGTTTTCCTTGAAATCTAATATATGTAAATTGTATAACATCTTGAGAATTCATTTATCATGTATATGTGACCCTGTGTTAGGCGAAATACTTGTGTTGTATTTTAGGTCGAGGAAAAGGCAAGGTACAGGAAGATCATGGTGACGGCGAAGGGTTCGAAGGATACTAGTTCGGGGGGCCCAAGTCTTTTGTTGTCCGGTCTTATTCGAACCATGTAATGTTATCTTTCCGCTTTATTTTAATTATGGAAAAATGCATTGTTATTTAAGGTATATTCCATCTCCATATGGATTATACTTGTATTTTGGATCCTGTGTATAATAAGGTTGTTGGACATACTACTGTGAACTCCTAATCGGAGTAAGTACTATGTATTGTGGTTCGGTATCACATGTATTGTGTATTTAATCTGCACTTTGGGTATCGCCTGGTGGGTCCCAGTGTGGGATCAACGGTACTGTAATGGCCGCCTTTTTGGGGTGTTACAGAAGATGGTATCAGAGAGTCGATTTTTTTAGAGTCTTTTTGTATTGAACTAGTATCAAAAGACCTTCGTGTCACGTGTGACCTGTGCAAGCGCCTGATCCTACGAGCCATATGCGGTACGTACTTTATGAGCCATGATTTAATTACTGGCATGATATTGATATCAGAATGAATCTATTTGTTGATCTTGATATTTTGAGGATCTGTGACAGGATTTATCTGATTGATAATTCGAAGTAAATTCTGGATTGATTATATGATTGAAATTGTTCGACTCAACGTCGATATGATATTCTGTGTGACACTCGTAGTGTCGATAATTCATTATGAACTGTTTTCTTGAATATGTAATTTCTTGTTGCTATTAACTTAGCATGAATTTTGATTGGTATCATAAATTGTACTTATGGTTATCATTACGAATTGATTCTTTCAGTATGGAAAGAAATTTGAGAGGCCGTGGCATAGGGGGACGAGGCCGCGGAAGGGGCCGAATCCCGATACCACGAGCCAACAGGCGTGCGAATGCAGAGCATAGTTACACAGGCAGTGATTCGCCTTCTAGGGACCAATCTGTTAGGGTTGTATACGTCAAATCATACTTTATGCTTGTATTACCTAATTTCCCGGTCTTTATCTATGAGAATATTTAATTCGTTTATCACATGTTTTGCATATTTATTCACGCTATGGTTATGCAAATGTAGTCTAAATTACTTTATATTGTAGATAATGTGGTGTGTAGTGTCACACAGAAGATCACATTATCGGTTCCTTATATAGTAATATTTAGTTCACAACCTATATAACATTAGACAGTTATGTGAGAGGTTGTAGTATATGCTTGAGATTGGTTGGTCTTGACCATTAGCATATATTAGCGTATACGGTATACGTTGAACATGATCGAGGTGAGATAGATTCTTCTGTATTGACTATAAGAAGAACGTACATCTCGGATAATTATTATTTCTTAATTCTAGTGATTAATATTTAATTATATATATTTAATATTTATTGCTTTGATTTATCATGGGTGAGAGCCACAATGATTGACTCAATATGCTCGATATTTTGGGCAATATTATTATCTATATGATAATTAATATTATAGCTAGAAATCGTCTCCCGACCAGTCGGGTTGATCATGTCCCTTGAGGCACTCAAAAGGATTATTATATTAAACCCTGCAGGTGGAATTAATTTTCCGATATAATAATAAAGGTCGAGTGGTATACTCATTTATAATACATTAATTAATTAAAAGCTGTCAGTAGCTTAAATTAATTAATGGACATGGAATATCTTAAACACGAGAAATAATTAATTCAAAAGAGAGCCCAATTTCGTAATTTGGGATTTTGGTAGAAAGTGCAATATTAACTTATTAGTGGACTAAGTTGATATTAATAGAGTCTTAATATTAGGAAGAATCCTAATATGGGAAGAAGATATCTATTAAGAGTCCTTACCATATCCTCTTTAAGGTCCCTAGAGTAGCCCAAAACACCTATATATATGAGACTTGGGATGGCCGATTTATTCACCCTTTTATTGCCCAAGAAATCGATTTTTTGTGTGTGTTTTAATTGTGGATCTTGACTTGTGTCTTGGAATCCACAATTTGGTTAACACAATATTTTTCTAAAATACTCAAAATATTCAAGAAAAAAGAGAGAACAAAAATCGTAAATTTCTTGAGAGGAAAGTTTCGGCCGATCCCTTTGCAGTCCAAGTAGTCTGGTAGATTGTTGCCCACACGACATCCGGACGTAGGCGGGATATACTCTAGAAGATCTTGAGATAGAAATACAAGAAGATCGGAGAGGAACACGAAGAGGACATAAATCGACCAAAAAAGGATTTTTCTACCACTTCGCGTCAAAGGTAAAAATTACCGACTCCCATGCGTAAATATGTTTATTTAATTGTTTATTAATCTGTTTAGTTAATTAGTTGACAAGCCTAAATAGATCCGGTTTTTGCATTGGTTAGTTTATAAAACTGTTTATTAAATTATCATCACCAACTTGCTTCCGCTGCGTTTTATATTCCAACAATTGGTATCAGAGGCGGTCTTTAGGTTCTGTTCAATTTAATTAATTGGGTGATTAATATGCTAGCAATTAAATATTCGTATAGTATGATTTTTTGGAACAATTTGCTAGAATTTGTCTTGGAGGAAAATATGATCCAATTATCATGGCTATGTGATGTTTTTATTTATTTACGCATTTTGGTAATTTGGCCCGTTTTTATGGCATGTATAAGTTTTTCCCGTGAGAAAATCCACGGGTAGAATAGGATTTATTTTTCTTGTAATTTGATGTAAATTCGATGTATTTTATTTTGAATAAAATTGTAATCGAATTGGAACACTCAAAGTACGAAAGAGAAAGAAGTCCAAATAAGAGGAGTCCCGATCGACGAACCGACCGAGACCGGCAGAATGCCGATCGACTCGCCAAGAAGCCTTTGTGATCAAAGAAGTTAGCGGCTCGGCAAATGGCAATGGTCGGCTTCGGCAATGGCAATGGCCTGGGCAATGGGCAACAGTCAAGTCGTCCGGTTCGGGTCGTTCAATTCATTTTTCCGCGAGATGCTTGAAGCAGTGGGAGCAAACGAGCCGAAGATTTTCTCGTTATTTAAAACGAGGAATAAAAGGCCATGATAATTGGATATAATTGTCCAATTTTATTATTTCTTGGTTTTTATTGTTTTGATATATGGCATGTATGGATGTATGCGTGATATGTTTCCTTGCATGTTAGGATGAGAAAATTAAAAACCTTAATTTTTCAAAATAACTAAGTGATTTTAAATTGATTTTTCAAAGTCAAATTGGCCTCCATAATTGGTTTAAATTGTGAAATAATTAGCATGCGCGTTGACATTAGAGTCTTCCTCGACATTGGATGTGCTAAATTATTGGCTCACTGGTTTTAAACTTCAAATTTGATAACAAAAAGGTGAATATTATTTTTTATGATAGGACCTCTCCATCTGTAGGACTATTATCATTAAATAATATTCTAAGATTTGTTAAATTATGGTGTTCACTTAGGTGTATTAATTAATAAGCTCCCCATCGGAGTCTATGTTAATTAAATACATGGCCAATAGGAACCAACTATTAATTTTACTTGTCAAAATGCATCTTGACTAGATAGTAAAATTAAAGACGTTAAAATCTACTTGAAAATGTATGTGTAACGTCCACACTATCGTGGCTTGCATGTGCGGTTTTTCGAGGTGTTGGTTGATTGCATATATATTGCTTTAAGGTTTTTCAATATATTTTGCGTCGAATTATGTGATGAATGGTGTTTTAATTTTATTCTCAGATGTCTTTCAATCCACTAGCTGTTATTCTCAAAGAAAACAAACTTGATGGCACTAACTTTGCCGACTGGAAAAGAAATCTTGATATTGTCTTGACTACCGAGGGGCATAAATTTGCTTTAACTGAGGAGAGTCCTTTGGAACCGGAACCGGATGCCACTCCTGAAGAGTTGGCTGAATTCCGGAAATGGAAAAAGTCGGATGAGATGGCTCGCTGTTACATTTTGGCTTCATTGACAAATGTATTGCAGCATCAGCATCAGCATCAGACGATGGGCTCAACCGCGGAAATGATGAAAAATCTCACTGAGATGTTTGGTCATCAGAAACGGGAGGCTAAGCAGAATGCAATGAGGGTTTTGATGACAACCCAAATGTCTGAAGGGACCCCAGTAAGGGATCACGTTCTTAAAATGATGTCTCATTTGAACGAACTGAGCATACTTGGGGCCACTATCGATGCGGAGTCGCATGTCGATATTATCTTGGGCCGTTTACCAAGAAGCTTTGAGCAGATCCGCCTCAACTACTATATGAATCGTAGGACTTACACATTGGCGGAACTTGTGATAGAGCTTCAGTCTGCCGAAGGTCTCTTCAAACAAGGTTATCATCAAATTCTTGCGGCAATCGGTGCTGCTTCTTCAAAACCCAAATTGGGAAAGAAGAAAAAGCAGGTTGTCCAGAAGCAAGTGGCAACCTTCAAAGCTAAGGGCAAGGCTCCTCAGTCAAAAGCTCCTCAGCTGGAAGCGAACAAAAAGCCGAAGGGCAAGTGCTTCAACTGCGGTCTGAAAGGACATTTCAAGAGTGACTGCCCTAAGAAAGGTATGTCTCATGCACTAGTAGTCAAAACATGTTTGGCTGCCTGTTCCATCACTTCGTGGATAGTGGATTCGGCCCACCGATCATGTTTGTTATGACTCAGGGGTTCCAAGTAACCAAGGTACTTAGTGCGGATGAGATTACAATAAGTCAGCGACTATTCCAGTCAAGGTCATTGCAGTGGGAGTCGTGCAGCTAAAAGTTGATGATAGGATTTTAGTTCTTAATAATCTATTATTGGTACCCGATTTTAGAATGAATTTGATTTCAGTTTCTAAATTGCGTCGTAATGGATATTCTGTTTCTTTTGAAGATAATGCAGTTATTAAAAGAAACGGTGAATATGTTTGCACGAGTACTTATAATGAAGGACTTTATATCATCAATGCTGCACCAGCTCCCTTGCATACTTATAAATCACTTAATTCTTTGACTAATCCTAATAAAAGAAAAGAGCCTTCGAGCATAAATCCAACATATTTGTGGCATTTACGATTGGGTCATATTAACCTTAGAAGGATTTAAAGATTGGTGAGTGATGGCCCATTGGATTCGCTCCAAGTTGAGTCATTTCCAACCTGCGTATCCTGTCTAGAAGGTAAAATGACTAAAAGGGCTTTTCAAAGCAAAGGAAATCGTACACAAAAGGTGTTGGAATTGGTTCATACCAATGTATGTGGTCCAATGAACATCCAGGCTAAGGGTGGTTTCGAATACTTCATCACGTTTATAGATGATTATTCGAGTTATGGATACATCTATTTGATGTGACGTAAGTCTGAATCTTTTGATAAGTTCAAAGAATTCAAGGCTGAAACGGAGAAGCGTCATGGGCAGAGTATCAAATCACTACGATCTGATCGTGGTGGCGAATACCTTAGTGGAGAGTTTTTGGATTTCTTGGCACATGAGGGGATTACTTCCCACAATACACAGTACACCACAACAAAATGGTGTTGCTGAATGAAGGAATCGTACTTTATTAGAGATGGTTAGGTCAATGATGAGTTATTCTGATTTGCCTATTTCGTTTTGGGGATACGCCTTAGAAACAGTGGCGTATATTCTAAACTTGGTGCCTTCGAAATCAGTTCCAAAAACACCCACAGAACTGTGGAATGGGCGCAAGCCCAGTCTAGGACATGTTCGGATTTGGGGTTCACCAGCACACGTGCTTAATAAGGAAGCTGATAAGTTGGCATCTCGTACAGAAGTACGAGTGTTTATAGGATATCCTAAGGGAACGAAGGGTGGCTTATTCTATAGTCCTAAAGACCAGAAGGTCATTGTTAGCACCAATGCCCGGTTCTTAGAGGAGGACTATGTGATAAGCCACAAGCCTAGGAGTGAGGTCATTCTAGAAGAACTTAGGGGCGAGATTTAGACAATACCAATTGTGCAAACACCTAGTGTACCACGTATCGACACTATTATGGATACGCAAACCAAGGACACGCCTCATCGTAGTGGGAGGGTTGTTCGTAAACCCGAACGTTTCATCGGCGTGGGAGCGTCTTCGGACCACTCCCTAGACCAGGATGAAACGGATCCATGTACATACAAACAGGCAGTTCAAGACAAGGATGCTGAATCCTGGCAAACAGCAATGGAATCCGAAATGGGATCTATGGATTCTAACCAAGTGTGGGAGATAGTAGAACTACCCAATGGGGTAAAACCCATTGGAAGTAAGTGGGTCTACAAGCGTAAGAGAGGATCGAAAGGGAAGGTTGAAACCTTCAAAGCAAGGCTTGTTGCGAAAGGTTACACTCAGAAAGAGGGCATCGACTACGATGAGACCTTTTCGCCAGTAGCCATGCTTAAATCGATCCGGATTCTCTTGCCTATAGATGCGTATTTGGATATGGAGATTTGGCAGATGGATGTCAAGACTGCGTTCTTGAACGGGAGTCTTGATAAGGAAATCTATATGCGCCAACCTGAAGGATTCATTGCTGAAGGAGAGGAGCACTTAGTGTGCAAGCTTAAGAGAGCCATTTATGGTCTTAAGCAAGCATCAAGGTCTTGAAACATTCGATTTGATGAGGTCATTCAATCGTATGGTTTTGAACAGTGTCCTAGTGAGGTTTGTGTATACAAGAAGTGCGATGGAAACGTGCTGGTGTTTCTTGTACTATACGTAGATGATATACTTCTAATATGAAACAATGTGAAGGTATTATCAGACGTAAGGGTATGGCTGTCTGAGCAGTTCGATATGAAGTATTTGGGAGAAGCTGGGCACATCCTTGGTATTAAGATCTTTCGAGATCGCTAGAAAAGGATGTTGTGCTTATCTCAGGCATCCTATATCAATATGGTGCTAAAGCGGTTTAGCATGGAGAATTCCAAGAAAGGTTTCTTACCTTACAGACATGGAATTCAGCTATCTAAGGCTATGTGTCCTAAGACACAAAAGGAGATAGATGACATGAAGATGGTCCCTTATGCTTCGGCAGTGGGAAGCCTCATGTATGTTATGCTTTGCACTAAACCTGATATCTGTCATGCTGTAGGCATGGTAGCGAGATATCAATCGAACCCAGGACCGGGACATTGGATTGCTATCAAGCATATACTCAAGTACCTCAGAAGGACTAGGGAGCATGTGCTTGTATATCAATTAGATACACTTTGTCCTTTGGGTTACACTGACTCAGATTTCAGTGCGGACAAAGAAAAGTCGAGATCAACTTTCGGATATGTTTTCACTTTGGAAGGTGGAGCCATCAGTTGGAGGAGTGTGAAGCAGAAATGCATAGCAGAATCTACCATGGAAGCCGAGTATGTAGCAGCCTCAGAGGCAGCTAAAGAGGCGGTATGGCTCAAGTACTTCCTAAAGGATTTGGGTGTGATTCCTAATTTGCCCAGTAGTAGTACACTGTATTGTGATAATACTGGTGCTGTTGCAAATTCGAAGGAACCACGAGCCCACAAAACAAGCAAACATATCAAGCGCAAATATCATATCATTCGAGATTTTGTGAAGAGAATGAAGATTATTGTCTCCAAGATAGCATCTGAAGACAACCTAGCTGATCCTTTCACGAAAGGGTTTCCCTCAAAGTTATTTGAAGGGCATGTGGAAGGAATGGGGTTGAGATGTATGGCAGCATTGCTTTGAGTATAAGTGGAAGATAGATAGACATAGTCTAGGTAGTATACTTCAAAAGCATGTTTTGAGTATAAGTGGCAGATTGTTAGGGTTGTATACGTCAAAGTATACTTTATGCTTTATCTATGAGAATATTTAATTCATTTATCACATGTTTTGCATATTTATTCACGCTATGGTTATGCAAATGCAGTCTAAATTACTTTATATTGTAGATAATGTGGTGTGTAGTGTCACACAGAAGATCACATTATCGGTTCCTTATATAGTAATATTTAGTTCACAACCTATATAACATTAGACAGTTATGTGAGAGGTTGTAGTATATGCTTGAGATTGGTTGGTCTTGACCATTAGCATATATTAGCGTATACGGTATACGTTGAACAGGATCGAGGTGAGATAGATTCTTCTGTACTGACTATAAGAAGAACGTACATCTCGGATAATTATTATTTCTTAATTCTAGTGATTAATATTTAATTATATATATTTAATATTTATTGCTTTGATTTATCATGGGTGAGAGCCACAATGATTGACTCAATATGCTCGATATTTCGGGCAATATTATTATCTATATGATAATTAATATTATAGCTAGAAATCGTGTCCCGCCAGTCGGGTTGATCATGTCCCTTGAGGCACTCAAAAGGATTATTATATTAAACCCTGCAGGTGAAATTAATTTTCCGATATACTAATAAAGGTCGAGTGGTATACTCATGTATAATACATTAATTAATTAAAAGCTGTCAGTAGCTTAAATTAATTAATGGACATGGAATATCTTAAACACGGGAAATAATTAATTAAAAAAGGAGCCCAATTTCGTAATTTGAAATTTTGGTAGGAAGTGCAATATTAACTTATTAGTGGACTAAGTTGATATTAATAGAGTCTTAATATTAGGAAGAATCCTAATATGGGAAGAAGATATCTATTAAGAGTCCTTACCATATCCTCCTTAAGGTCCCTATAGTAGCCCAAAACACCTATATGTATGAAACTTGGGATATCCGATTTTTTCACCCTTTTATTGCCCAAGAAATCGATTTTTTGTGTGTGTTTTAATTGTGGATCTTGACTTGTGTCTTGGAATCCACAATTTGGTTAACACAATATTTTTCTAAAATACTCAAAATATTCAAGAAAAATAGAGAGAACAAAAATCGTAAGTTTCTTGAGAGGAAAGTTTCTACGATCCCTTTATACCAAGTAATCCTAGAGATTGTTGCCCACACGACATCCGGACGTAGGCGGGATATACTCTAGAAGATCTTGAGATAGAAATACAAGAAGATCGGAGAGGAACACGAAGAGGACATAAATCGACCAAAAAGGGATTTTTCTACCATTTCGCGTCAAAGGTAAAAATTACCGACTCCCATGCGTAAATATGTTTATTTAATTGTTTATTAATTTGTTTAGTTAATTAGTTGACAAACCTAAATAGATCCGGTTTTTGCGTTGGTTAGTTTATAAAACCGTTTATTAAATTATCATCACCAACTTGCTTCCGCTGCGTTTTATATTCCAACACAATCGCACCACACTGGACGCGAGGATGCGCATATCGATCCTTACGCTGTGATGCAGGGCATGATGGCTCAGATGACCCAGATGGGTCAGTTAATGGAAGCTATGCAGAGAGCTACTACCGACCAGCAACAGGGACCACCTCCTGTATATGGCGGACCGGTGAGTCGGATCATCAGCGGCATCTCTCGCCAGCGACCCCCGACTTTTGAAGGCTCATCTGAGCCTACTGATATCGTGCATTGGGTTGAACACTTCGAGAAATTATTCAATATGGTAGACTGTCCAGCAGAGAATCGCATCTCCATAGCAGCTTACTACCTTGGCAAGGGCGCCCACACCTGGTGGCTTTCGGTGAGGCCAGCTGATGGCGTATGTACTTGGGAGGAATTTAAAAATCTCATGCTAGACCGTTACTATCCGGGTCCTCTCCGCGAGGCCAAACTGTCAGAATTGCTGAATCCAGACCCGTCCGAAGATAATGATGTACTATCTGTTGCCGAGAAATTCCAGGCACATCTTCCTTTTGCCGTGACGATTGTCCGAACGGAAGCCGATAAGATCAAATATTTTTTCAAGAGGCTTAAACCCCGAATGATAATGCAACTACTGAATCACCACTGTACGACCCTACCGGAGTTCATCGAGAAAGCTCTGGAGTACGAATTGACCATGAAAGAAATTTCTAAGAAGCAACGGCAGTCCAACAATAAGAAATTCAGGAACCAGAACCAGACTGACAGCAACCGGGGAACATTCAAGAGGCCCCAACCAGTGCCAAATCCTTATGAACGGCAACCCATAGCGTCGAGGCCAACCGGATCGCAACCTCGAGCGGTCAGCCTATCTGATGTGTGCTATAACTGTGGAGACCAGGGGCACATCAATTTTAAATGCCCGAGGCCGGTCGTTGCATGTCATACTTGTGGTAAGAATGGACATCGTGCTCGTTATTGTAGGAGTGGACCAGGACGTACTCCAGCAGCACCTCATGCTCCAGTTCAGTCTTCCATCCAGGACCGTGTACCTCCGTCCGCTTCTTATCAGACTACCCGGGCAAATAAAGGGATGGGCCGTGGAAATCAAGTTGGTGCATCTAGTACCGGGGCTGCAAAACCCAGAGTCTACGAGATGAAGAAGGTCGATGATCCCGAAGCCAGCATGATTGCAGGTACTCTCGAGATCCGATCTCAGCCTGTCTGTGTTCTTTTTTATACTGGTGCTTCACACTCCTTTTTATCTGCTTCTTGTTTGAGTCGTTTGCAATTAGATCACGTTGCCAATTTTGAACCTTATGTAATTGGTCTACCCCATGGTAGAAGAATTGTTGGGAATCGTGAAGTGCATAACTGTTCGATTTGCATGAACGACCGTGGGTGGTTGTCCAATTTAATTGTGGTCGATTTACCTAACGATGATGTGATCTTTGGTATCGATTGGATGGATCGTCATGATGCCATACTTAGTGTCCGCAAGCGAACAGTGACCACATCTGACGATGGTGTTGAGTGTACTTTTCAGGGTGACAATCCAAGCCGTTCTGGGAGAGTCATCAGCACTATGAAAGCAGTAAAACTACTTAATCAGGGGTGTATTGGCTATTGGTGTTTCATGACAAAAACAGCGGTTCGACCAGTCGAATTGGCCGATATTCCGGTAGTCTGAGACTACCCAGACGTATTTCCAGATGAGTTGCCAGGCTTACCTCCACATCGTGTTGTAGAGTTCAATATTGAGTTAGAGTCAGGTACGTCCCCGCTTTCGAAAGCACCGTATCGTATGGCTTCGACTGAGATGCAGGAGTTGAAGAACCAGCTTGAGGATTTGACCAAGAAGGGCTATATTCGACCTAGTGCGTCCCCTTGGGGAGCACCAGTGCTAATTGTACGGAAGAAAGATGGATCCCTACGTATGTGCATTGATTATCGTGAGCTGAACAGGGTAACCATTAAGAACAAATATGCATTGCCGCGTATTGATGATTTATTGGATCAGCTTCAGGGGCTGCTGTGTTTTCTAAGATCAAATTGAGGTCTGGTTACCATCAGCTGAGGATTCGTGAGTCTGACATTTCGAAGACTGCTTTTCGTACTCGCTATGGGCATTATGAGTTCGTAGTGATGCCTTTTGGACTGACTAATGCACCGGCAGTATTCATGGAGTTGATGAATCGGGTCTTTATTAATTATCTGGATCGCTTTGTAGTCATTTTTATTGACAACATTCTGATCTACCCTCGTGACCATGAAGAGCATGAGCGTCATCTCCATCAAGTTCTCGAGGCGTTAAGACGGGAGCAGCTTTATGGAAAATTTTCTAAATGTGAGTTCTGGATGCGTGAAGTTATTTTTCTCAGCCATGTGATATCAGCTGATGGAGTGAGAGTAGACCCCCAAAAGACAGAAGCTATCCGAGACTGGCTACCTCCGAAGAACGTTAAGGGAGTACGCAGTTTCTTGGGACTAGCAGGTTATTACCGACGGTTCGTGGAAGGTTTTTCCAAGATTGCCCAACTGATGACTAACCTATTGAGGAAGGATAATAAGTATTTATGGTCAGAGGCATGTCAGTGGAGTTTTGATGAACTCAAGAGTCGGTTAATTTCGGCACCTATTTTGGTTCTACCGAAAGGAACGGAAGGATTCGTGGTGTATAGTGACGCGTCTAAACAGGGCCTTGGATGTGTACTAATGCAGAACGGGAAGGTGATCTCCTATGCATCAAGGCAGCTACGACCTTACGAGGTCAACTATCCCACCCATGATATGGAACTTGCAGCCGTGATATTTGCTTTAAAAATCTGGCGTCACTATCTGTATGGAGTTACCTGTCAGATTTTTACCGATCACAAGAGCCTGAAGTACATTTTTACTCAGAATGAGTTAAACATAAGGCAGAGAAGATGGCTAGAACTTATCAAAGATTATGATATCGAGATCCTTTATCATCCGGGCAAAGCAAATGTAGTTGCCGACGCTTTGAGTCATAAAACAGTACAGAGCAGATGCTTGCCCGCTTGACAGTTCAGCGAAAATTGCAGTTAGAGTTGGTGAGGCCAGAAATTGAAGTCTGGTTACAGTGTATTCAAGGACAACTCTGAACACTTGAGATTTCATCATCCCTTGAGGATATAATTAGACCGAAGCAGGCTACAGACCCATTCTTATCTCGAGTTCGGGATGAAGTAACTCAAGGGAAGGCCCCTGGATTTGTGATTCATGAGGATGGATTGATACGCTTCAGGAATCGAGTTTGTGTACCCGCAAACGATGAATTGAGGAACTCTATCATGCTACCCCGTACTCCATTCACCCGGGGTCTAGCAAAATGTATAAGGATTTGAAACAATATTATTGGTGGAGGGGTATGAAACGTGAAGTTGCAGAGTTCGTTTTGAGGTGTGTAACCTGTAAACAAGTTAAGATTGAGCATCAGTGACCTGCAGGAATGATGAAACCACTCCCGATTCCTGAGTGGAAATGGGAGGACATACCGATGGATTTTATCACCAGCTTGCCGACGAGTCGACGAGGGATGAATACGATTTGGGTGATTGTGGATCGTCTGACCAAATCAGCCCACTTTTTGGAGATTAAAGACACATGGGGACCCGAGAGATTGGCCCAGCTGTTTATCAAAGAGATTGTGAGGTTACATGGTACTCCTAAGAGTATTGTATCAGATCGTGATGGGCGATTCGTGTCACATTTCTGGAAAGCAGTTCATCGTGCGATGGGTACGCAATTGAACTTCAGCACAGCCTTTCATCCGCAGACTGATGGTCAGACTGAGAGGACTATCCAGACTCTAGAGGATATGTTGAGGGCGTGCGTTCTTGATTGGAATGATGATTGGGGGGCCCAACTACCTTTGGTGGAATTCACTTATAATAATAGCTGGCACGCTTCGATTCAGATGGCACCTTATGAAGTATTGTATGGTCGTCGTTGTAGATCCCCTCTGTGTTGGGATGATCTGTCTTAATCTTTGGGTACGGAACCCGATATGTTGTTAGCAGCCCGTGAGAAGATCACTCTAATTAGGAGTCATTTGTTGACGGCTCAAAGCCGACAGAAGTCTTGCGCAGACAACCATTGACGACCACTTGAGTTCGAGGTCGGTGACCATGTGCTAATGAAGTGTCCCCTACTCGAGGTGTTTTTCGTTTTGGGAAGAGAGGCAAGCTAAGTCTGAGATATCCCGGGCCGTTTGAGGTTTTGGAACGAGTAGGCGATCTAGCCTATCGCCTGGCGTTGCCACCAGCTCTGAGCCGAATTCATAACGTGTTCCATGTTTCCCAATTAAGGAAATATGTTGCTGATCCGAGTCACATACTTCAGTTCGATGAGATCGATATAGCGGAGGATCATTCGTACAAAGAACGCCCTGTACGGATACTTGAAAGGAGGATCAAAAAGTTACAGAACAAGACAATTCCCCTATTGAAGGTTCAGTGGGCACGACACGGAGTCGAGGAGGCCACGTGGGAGACGGAGAGCAGCATTCAAGAGAAGTATCCCGAATTGTTTACCCCTTATTTTGTGTAATACCCGATTGTAATTCAGTCATTATCATTCAGTATTTATCATTCAGTAATTTCACTCATTAATGATCATTTGTCACTCATATTTAATCATGGTATTCACCGTTCAGAGTAATTATACCGTGTATCAATCGTCGTTCATCACTAATCTAATTAGAGTTCCGTGCCGTGTTTATTATCATTGTCATTTTCATTGTGGGCTGTGCGTGAGGAGTAGCGCACGCTACGTACTCTTTCTAGCGCGCGCTAATTGAGTACAGGTAGCACACGCTACCACTCAGCATTAGCGCACGCTAATGTTACTCGGCCGCACTCCGTAAGGTATTGACCGCAGTGAGCAGGCAGCGCACGCTACGAGTGGTAAGTAGCGCGCTAGTGGGTTGTAGTAGCGCACGCTAATAATTGCTGTAGCACGCGCTAAGGACGGATCAGGTTGAGTCCAGTGGCTACTGGACTGCACTGGATTAATTCATAGCGCACGCTATGAGTTGTTTTAGCGTACGCAATCGATATTATAGCGCACGCTAAATATTGGTTGTAGCGCACGCTACCGAGGTCGATCGAGGATGACGGTTTCGGATTCCGATCGGGCATCAAATAATTCGTTAGCGCACGCTAACCATGGGTATTAACGCACGCTAATGGTATGGTTGTAGCGCACGCTACAAAAGGTACGTAGCGCACGCTACCGTGTTCGGACAATGGGTACTGGATTACCCAAAACACCCGTTAGCGCACGCTAAGAGCTGGGGCTAGCGCGCGCTAAACTGGGATTGCTATAAATAGGACAGTTCAGCCCTTACTTCGTCATTTATCATTTCTCTTCGTTTCTTCGGCAGTTTCGGGCGATTCCGGGCAATTTGGAGAGTGTTCTTCGAGGAGTAATCATCAATCATCATCTTCAAGCTTATCTTTTGGATTAATCATCATTTCAACATCCTCATCACATCGAATCAAGGTAATAATCTCTTGGATCTAGAATCTCGGATTTTTGGGTTTTTCCTTCCGATTTCTTCGTGTAAGCTTGGATTATCATTGGAATATGTTAGATATGGATTATCTACCTTGGATAAATATATTCCTATGGATTTTATGGCTATTTTGGGGTTTGATTCAAGAACACCTTGGGGTTGACTTTGATGTTCTTGGGGGTTTTCGATTAGATGTTGTCGATAACTCGAATTGTGGATTCCTATGGGATTATTGATATCATTGAAGTGTTTTGATGGTCCGAAATACTCATTTTGGTGTTGGTTTCAGTATATTCGGGATTGGATATTTTCGAAGTTGTGTGGTTGGTTACGTATTCGTTAGAATGCCCCTATGAGTTTGATTATCGTTGTATCGACTTTCGATTAGTCGTGTTTGTTGCTTGATACGTGTATTGAACGGTTGTTGGTAATTATTGTTATTCAAGGTTGTTCGAGCGACCGGTATCTCAATGAGGACGTTGTTCGTGGAAGGACATTGCCATCGGTATTGTGTAAGTTGATTCTTACTCGGTTAAAAGGATATTCATTCCTTTTGTTGTTGATCATTCATAATCATAACTCATTCATCATTGTATTAATCATATTGAGACTTGTAATTGTCGAATAATCACTTCATTAGCGAGGAACGGCGGTTCCAATCATTTCATTGAAACTATCAATCATTTCATTATCACTTTCATATCGGTGAGTCATTCTTGACTTTGTCAGATTATTATTATTTATTGATATTCATTATGGTCATTCTCGTTCATATGACCTTCTGGGTTCATATTGCGTGGCCGGGTGCGGATGTGTGGAATTCTTAGTCGGGCACATGATGGCCATGTATTGGGAGTGATACATTGGACTGTGCACACGGTAACGATTACCTCCGTGAGACTAATTAGGTACAAGGAGGGGTGTGTCCGGTCATCCGTCATGTACACTTGCACAGAACACTACGGGCGTACTATGATACTCCTCTTCAACGTAATTCATAACTAAGGATATTTCATAACTTCAGATATATCATGATTGTGTAATTTCAACCCTTGAGGATTGTTGTTCTGTGTAACTGACCCCGTTGGGGGATTTTGTTTTCAGGTCACGGCAAGGCAAAGGCACGGGAAGAGCATGTTGACGGCGAGGAGTCCCAGTGATACTAGTAGGGGCCCCAGTCATTCCGTTTATTTCAGTCATGCTTATTTCTCTACAGTTGTATTTCCGCTGCAAATTCCGTTTGAAATGTTTATTTGTTCAGGGTGGTGTATTTTATCTCCATATAAAATATACTAGTATTCGGTATTGTCCTGGTGTGTTGTACTTAAACTCCTCATCGGAGTACTTGGTAATATAATGTGGTTCGGTACTACAATTATATTATTTAATTCATCATTTTCATTTGCCTGGTGGGTCCCAGTCGGGGATTCATGGCACTGTAATATCCGCCTAGTTTGGGGTGTTACAGAGTTGGTATCAGAGCGTGGTTTTGAATACTACCCTCCAAGTCATGTCTCATTTGAAATCATCGTCATCGGACTAGTATCATTGGACTTTCGCGTCACGTGTGACCTGTGCAAATGTCGAGCCAATCAGACCAAGAACTGTAAGATTTCTAACGCCATGGTATAATTTCTGGCAAGAATCATTCATTCATAATTCATCAGTTAACAATACTCAACCATCATTTTCATTTGACCAGGACGGTCATGTTAACTCGTTAATCACTCAATTCATTTCATTTCTCAGTTGTTGATCAGGAAGATCAAATCATTAATCATGTTAACTTGTTCAAGATAATCATTTCAATAATTTCATCAGATAATCATGTCACCTCAGTTGATCATTCATGTAATCACTGTGTTAGAGCGTGTATGCTCATTTTCATCATCTCATGTCATAAACATAACGTGATATTCATGCGGGAAATATAATCATCATGTGACTTTCCTACTTCAGTATGGAGAGGGAAAGAAGAGGACGTGGAGGACGAGGCCGTGGAGCGGGCCGAATCCCGAGAGGTCGTGTGAATACACGTGCAAACGCGAGAAATAATGCTAATTCATCGAGCAGCGACGCTACCACTCATTCACCTGGACGCGATCATTCACTAACGGGGAGTCGTACTAGGGACACGGCTCAGTCAGAAGGTGTCCGGGTTGACCCACTCGCTTTTATGCAGGGCATGATGGCCCAAATGACCCAGATGGCACAGCTGATGGAGACGATGCATAACTCCATCAATCAAAATCAACAGGCTCCTCCGCCGCCACCTCAGAGGCAAGAGAGGAATGTGAGCAATATCATCGGCGACATCTCTCGCCAGAGGCCACCTACTTTTGAGGGCTCGTCTGAGCCGGTGGATATTATTCATTGGCTCGAGCATTTCGAGAAGTTGTTTGCTATGGTAGAGTGTCCTGAAGGACACAAAGTTTCTGTTGCGGCTTACTACCTGGATAAGAGCGCACATTCTTGGTGGTTGTCGTTGAAGCCCACCGAAGGATCATGTACTTGGGATCAGTTCAAAACTCTCATGATGGAGAGGTATTATCCGGCCCCGCTCAGAGAGGCCAAACTGCCGAATTACTCACCCCGACCCATCGCCAGACGAGGATGTTCTCGCAATTGCCGAGAAATTTCAGAACTTCTTCCGTCGCCTCATCTATCATTCATTCCGAGGCGTATAAGATTAAGTATTTCAAAGAAGAGGTCAAACCCCGTATGAGACTACGATTGCTTAATCATAATTGCACCACGTTGGTGAATTCATTGAGAAAGCTCTTACCTATGAGCTAATCGCTAAGGAGATTGCTAAGCAAAGAACCTTCATCTCGCTAGCAAGAAGTCCAAGAATCAGAATCGCCTGACGGCAATGTGCCACTTTCAATAAACCTCGTAGGGCTCTACTTTTTCCGAGCGACCTCCCGTGACGTCTAAACCCGCGGAATCTCGATCCACGAGCGGCCGCCCGCCATCACCGTTATAACCGTGGGGATCTTGGTCATGTCGGCACTAAGTGCCCGAGACATCACGTGTCATAATCATGGAATTGTTGGGCATAAGGCCCGCTTTTGCCGGGACTCCAAACTCGCCAGACGTCATCTCGTGCCCCTAAGGCCACTGTTCGTAATCAAAGGCCACTTCAATCGGGCTGCTTAAAACGACAGAGCGACTAAAGGTGGAGCCTATAGCCAGCAGATGGGAGCGTCCGGTGCCGGGACTAGCAAGCCCCGGATTTATGAGATGAAGAAGACCGATGATCCAGAGGCCCGAATGATCTCAGGTACACTCGATATTCTATCTCAACCTGTGTGTACCCTTTTTGATACTGGTGCATCGCATTCATTCATTTCCGAGTCATGTTTGAGTAGACTACGTCTGGGTAGTGCTACTAGTTGTGAGCCTTATGTTATTGGTCTACCTGATGGTAGACGAATTATCGGAAATCGTGAGATTCAGAACTGTCCGATTCAGCTTCATGGTCGTGTATGGCCAGCGGACCTAATTGTAGTAGATTTGCCGAGGGACGACGTCATCTTGGGTATTGATTGGATGGATCGTCATGATGCCATCATTAGTGTCCATAAGCGTATGATCACTATCATTTCAGACGATGGGGTTGAATGTGTGTTTCAGGGAGGTAATCCCGGCTGTTCTGGTAAGGTCATTAATTTGATGAAAGCAGTAAGACTACTCAATCAGGGATGTGTCAGTTATTGGTGCTATATGACCAAAACTGAGAAGTCATCAGTAATGTTGACGGATATTCCGGTAGTGAGGGAATATGCCGATGTTTTTCCAGATGAGTTACCTGGTTTGCCTCCACAGAGGGATGTGGAATTCACGATTGAGTTGGAGCCCGGTACATCCCCGATATCGAAGGCACCGTACCGGATGGCCCCGACCGAAATGCGGGAGTTGAAGAATCAACTTGAGGAGTTATTCGAGAAAGGTTATATCCGACCGAGTGCGTCCCCGTGGGGAGCACCAGTGTTGTTTGTCAAGAAGAAGGATGGTTCATTTCGCTTATGTATTGATTATCGGGAGTTGAACAGGGTGACGATCAAGAATAAGTATCCTTTACCCCGTATCGATGATCTTTTGGATCAACTTCAGGGAGCTTCAGTATTTTCCAAGATCGACTTAAGATCTGGATATCATCAGTTGCGGATTCGAGAGTCGGATATCGCGAGGACGGCGTTTCGAACACGCTATGGTCATTATGAGTTTGTGGTTATGCCGTTCGGATTGACTAATGCACCTGCGGTATTCATGGAGCTAATGAATCGGGTTTCCATCGATTTTTTGGATCGGTTTGTGGTTGTCTTCATTGATGACATCTTGATTTATTCTCGTGACCGAGAGGAACACGAATTTCACCTTCATCAGGTTCTCGACGTGTTGAGACGAGAGCAACTTTATGGAAAGTTTTCCAAATGTGAATACTGGATGCCCGAAGTGACTTTCCTAGGGCATGTAATTTCATCATATGGAGTGCGTGTTGATCATCAGAAGACGGAGGCTATCCGAGATTGGTTACCTCCGAAGAATGTTAAGGAAATCTGAAGCTTTCTCGGATTAGCCGGTTATTATCGGCAGTTTGTGGAAGGATTTTCTAAAATCGCTCAACCCTTGACGAACCTTTTGCGAAAGGATAAGAAATACACGTGGTCCGACGCGTGTCAACGGAGTTTTGAGGAACTAAAGAGTCGGTTAATGTCAGCACCTGTACTTTCCTTGCCGCAGGGGATGAAAGGATTTGTGGTTTATAGTGATGCGTCCAGACAGGGTCTCGGATGTGTGCTCATGCAGAATGGGAAGGTTATTGCCTATGCTTCACGACAATTGAGACCTTACGAAGTTAATTATCCAACCTACGACTTAGAGCTAGCAGCCGTGGTGTTCGCTTTGAAAAATTGGCATCATTACCTTTATGGCGTTACTTGTCAGATATTCACTGATCATAAGAATTTAAAGTATATATTTACTCAGAAGGAGTTAAATATGCGACAGAGACGGTGGTTGGAATTAATCAAAGATTACGATATCAAGATCCTTTACCACCCGGGCAAGGCGAACGTTGTCGCCGACGCCTTGAGTCGTAAGTCCATTCAGGAGCAGATGCTTGCTCGTTTAATGCCCGTATGAGCTTCAAATAGAATTCCTTAGACCCGAGATCGAGGTCTGGCTTCAGCAAGTTCAGGGACAGCTTTGTATGTTGGAGATCTCATCGTCAATTGAGGAGGTAATCAGAGAGAATCAGAGTTCGGACCCATCATTGTTACGCATCCGCGAGGATGTGACTCAAGGGAAAGCCCCTGGATTTGTGGTCCACGAGGATGGACTTTTGAGGTTTAAGAATCGGTTGTGCGTACCGGCGAATGACGAGTTGAAAAACTCGGTTTTGAAAGAAGCTCATGCTACCCCTTATTCTGTAATATCCGCGTTTTCTATTTTTAGTAATTTCTATTTTTGGTGTATATTCGTTTCGGACAACTCGCTTGGCACTGTTTTGGAATTCTGAACCTATTTTGTTCTTGGAGTTTTTCCGCTTAGACGGGTCTCAATGATGTTTTTACGTAATTTCATCTTGTGTTATATTTTGTCTCATGTGTATTCGATTCTCGTTAAACTCGTTCGATTTCATCATTTTCTTACTTCCATGAGTTCGTATGATTGAGTAGAGCATGTTGTGAGTTTCGGATTGTTAATCCGGCGTTGTATCGTGATTTTCGGATGTTTGGGCCGTTTTTGTAATTTCCTAGAAGTTTAGGGAATTTGTTCCTTGTTCGACTTTGGTTGTGTACCTCAGATCGTTTTGGGGTTCCGTACTTCCATTTCGTGTTATTGTTGCCCAAATATCGATTCCTATTGCTTTTATTCTCTTTCCGGATCATTTTTCGTCATTTTGGGACCCGAGGGGGGGTGTGGGCCGCGTCACAAGGATTGTGCGCCGCGGCACACACATTACCCAGCTTGTCGGCCGAGCAGATCAGACCGTGTGCCGCGGCACAAGGATTGTGCGCCGCGGCAACAATGAGTCAAGGCTGCCGCGCACACTTGTCCGGGCCGCGGCACACTTGTCCGGGCCGCGGCACACCCGTGTGGCACTTGCCGGCCAAAACCTACTGTACCGCGTGCCGCGGCACAGTCCGGCAGGGCCGCGGCACATGCCGAGTCTAGGCCGCGGCACACTTCGAATGAGCCGCGGCACAACGAGCGGTCAGCCGATCACTGGGCGCAATTTTTGGCCCTGTGCCGCGTACGCTTAGCCGAGCCGCGGCACACACGCGGCCGGCCGCTATATCAGCGTTTCTTTCCAAATGATGCGCTTCATTTCTTCCTTCCTTCCACCGTACGCGAGAGAGAGAGGGTTGAGAGGGGGATTTTTCTCCATCTACCATTTGATTGTGTGTTTTTCTTCATCCTCTTTCGATCGTGTAGCTCGGATTGTGGATCTAGTACGTGTTCTTCGGATTATAGGGCTTGAATCTTCAAGAGGTAAGAACTCATTTAACCCTAGTATGATTTTGGGGAGGGTTTGGTGATGATCTTGTATTTTAATCCGATTTAACCGATGTTGTTGTTAGATTTTTATTGTATACTCGTGACCCTTGGTTTTCTTGTTATTGTTTGGGATGAAATCCCGTTATTACACCGTTGACCGATTTCATTTCCTTATGCGCTCGTGGTGTCCGTTGAATTGTCCCAACGGGTAGAACTAGGATGAATTTCTTCGTATTCATGATGTTGAGATTGGTTGTATATCATTATTGTGTTAGGGTCGGATTTGGGAGGATTGTTCGGACCGTAACCTATTCCTTCGCTGCTTCCTTCGGCTGCTTTATCCAAGGCAAGTACATGAATTATATTTCATTATGTGTGTACGGTTTTGATGCGAATGATGTAAACTGGTTTATTGAACGATTGTGTTGGTTACTCTTCCACCTGGGGATGGCATGGGGCCTCTGGGGGCCGATACTAATGGGTACGGCCACGGAAGTGGACTTGGGTGTGTGCATTGATGTTCTTCCACCTGGGGACGGTTCGACGGGACCTCTGGGGGCCGATACTAATGGGTACGGCCGCGGAAGTGGTTTCTCACCTGGGGACGGTCCGACGGGACCTCTGGGGGCCGATGCTAATGGGTACGGTCGCGAGTTACCAAACGTGGATAATTGTGATGTGGAAAGCTTGATAATATATTGATTTGGTGTAAATGTGATATTCCGGAATATTGATTTTTGAAATGATTTTTCCTAATGATTTGTTTGCGTTGAATCGTGTATATATATAATGTTGTGTAAGTGTGTACTTGCACTAGCTATTCGAATGCTAACCCCTTAAATGGGGGAAATGCGTCTTATGCATTTCAGGTACCGGGAGGGCTGAGGAGCAAGCACGGGACATGCATGCAAAGGATGGGCTGGCTTGATGATGTGGCTCGAGTCTGCATTTTTATGTTTTGTCATTGCATTGTCGAGTATTGAAGTTAGACTGTCTATTTTGAAACTTGGTTTAAGTCCCCTGCGTGGGCAATGAATTGGTATTTAACCTCTGACATGTATTACGTTAAAAATGTTTTGGCCGAGGCCACGGCCTTATTTACTTTTGAGTGCATCATTCGGGATTACATTGCGGTTTATATGTCATGTGTTAGCCTGGTAGACCTCACGAGGGTTCTACGGCGTGTACTGTCCCAATTGTGAATTGGGGTGTTACGTTTATGGTATCAGAGCTTAGGTTTTGAATACCTAGGCTGTCGGTTAATTTTGGGTCTGTTAGTGGCGTCATTTAGAGTCAGTCGTTGAGCCTAATATCATCATGCTACCGTCTTTTCGTGCGACCCGTGGCTGTAAGTCTCCTCGAACTCTTATATTCCTGTAATTCGTTTTCTTGCGTTGTTCGGGATTGTGAATTGTGATACCAACTTTGTCAATTGTGAATCTTTCTGATTTTGTCCTTTTCATTCTTTCTCTAGTATGTTGAGAGGTCGTCGTGGTAGACCAGCTAGGGGACGCGGCCGAGGCCGTGGTCGGGGTGCCGATAATGAAGAGGGCTCGCTTTCTCAGTCCTATGCGGACTCAGCCTCTCACTCAGTGCCGTAGGGTAATAATGTCGACGCCGGGGCTACTGCCGTACTTCAGCAGTTAGTGGCTCAGCTTGCTCAGATAGCTCAGGGCGGACGCCAGAATCCGCCCCCGACACCTGAAGAGGAGGCTAGTAAATGGCTTCAGACGGTGACTAAGATGCACCCTCCTTGTTTTTCCGGAGCTTCTGACTCCCTCGGTTGGGAGAATTGGCTCTTTCAGTTGTCCAGGACCTTTGATGCCGTAGCTTGTCCTGAAGATAGGAGGGTACATATCGCCCAGTACCTCCTGGATAAGGAAGCTGCGGAATGGTGGGAGGCCGTTGTGCCCAGAGACCGTCGAGCTACTTGGGAGGAATTCAAGGCTGCTATGGAAGCAGAGTATTGTCCGCCGCTACCAAGGAGCGCAGACTGTGGAATTCTTCGCCGCTACACCTCGTGATGTGCCCATTTCTCGTGCCATCATTTCTTACAATCGCATTGGGTTTCGTAAGAGATCAAGTGAGAACGGAGGCCGATAAAATCCGTTACTTCAATATGCGCATGAAGCCGCATGTCGTGCAGTATGGCACCGCTCATGTGTGCCACTTTGAAGGAATACTGTGATCGCGCCCGCGATCGAGATGGTCGTCCCTAATCGAGTCGGTTTCGAAGCTAAGAAGCGTAAGACTACCGGCGGGTTCTCGCCGATAAAGGTGGATAGTTTTCAAGTCTCGCTCGCTCCTACACTGTGGAAGAGGCCGTTTCA
This sequence comes from Orobanche coerulescens, assembly GCA_033398695.1. Taxonomy (NCBI): domain Eukaryota; kingdom Viridiplantae; phylum Streptophyta; class Magnoliopsida; order Lamiales; family Orobanchaceae; genus Orobanche; species Orobanche coerulescens. The sequence continues at coordinate 137,684,432 of CM065814.1, read as the reverse complement.
TCAGCCGGTGGATCCTGTGGTAACCGCTTGTCCATCGTGGCACTGGCGGGAGAGTTTGTTTTAATTGCAGTCAGCCCGAGCACGTTATGAAGGATTGCCCATTTCCGTTAGTTGCTTGCTTTACTTGCGGACAGACCGGGCATCGGGCAGCTCATTGTGAGAGGGCCACCAGGGCCGCTAGAGTTCCGACTACCACTGCCGATCAGAGGGATCACAGCTCTCCAGCTACTCATGTTCCGCAGAGTTCGGGCCGTGGTAGGGGTCGGGGTCAGCCGGATCGCCGTACAGCATCGAGTTCGGGTTCAATTCACCCCCGATTGTATCAGATGAGGCGCACAGAGGAGGCGGACGTTCCGGTGGCGTCAGGTACCACTTAGATCCTTTCTCATCCAGTTTCAGTGCTTTTTGATTCGGGTGCTACCCACTCCTTTATTGCTTCGGATTGTGTGAATCGTATTGGCTTTAACTGCTTGTTTGAGTGTGAACCGTTTGTGGTGGGTACGCCTAGCGTGGATCGTATGGTTGGGGACCGGGAAGTTAGGGATTGCCCAGTGAGGATCGGGAGCCGAGATTGGCCCTCGAATCTCATTGTTATAGACCTTAAGGGTGAGGATTTGATTCTCGGGGACGATTGGCTGGATCGTCACGGTGCTATCATGAACTATCGGACTCGTACCATCTCAATAGTGGCCGAGGATGGCACCGAGCATACCCTCGTCGGTTGTAAGCCGGGTAGATCGGGGAGTGTGATTAGCGCCTTGAAGGCGATGAAACTTCTGAACCAGGGTTGTGTCGGCTTTTGGTGTTATGCTCTGCAGGCGGAGGATGGCGGGGTTGACATGTCGTCAATTCCAGTTGTTAGTGAGTATCCTGACGTATTCCCAGACGACTTGCCGGGATTACCACCACAGCGAGAGGTGGAGTTTCCTATTGATCTTGAGCCGAATGCAGCCCCTATATCTCGAGCACCGTACCGTATGGCACCGTCGGAGATGTTAGAGCTGAAGAATCAGTTGGGAGAATTGTTAGATAAAGGGTATATTCGACCGAGCGCATCGCCTTGGGGTGCGCCCGTACTCTTTGTTAAGAAGAAAGATGGGTCGCTTCGTTTATGCATCGATTATCGAGAATTAAACAAGTTGACCATCAAAAATAAATACCCTTTGCCCCGGATCGACAACTTGTTTGATCAGCTTCAGGGGGCGACGGTCTTTTCGAAGATCGACTTGCGATCGGGTTACTACCAGTTGAGGATTCAGGACATCGATATACCGAAAGATGCCTTTCGGACGAGATATGGCCATTACGAGTTTGTGGTTATGCCTTTCGGGCTAACTAATGCCCCAGCAGTGTTCATGTAGTTAATGAACAAAGTTTTTATTGAGTATCTAGATAAATTCGTAGTCGTCTTTATCGATGGCATTCTGATCTACTCACGGAGTCGTGAGTAGCACGCCTTACATCTCCGGATTGTATTAGACATCTTGAGAGCGGAGCAGTTGTATGCGAAGTTCTCTAAGTGTGAGTTTTGGCTCAAGGAGGTGATGTTCCTCGGGCATGTGATTTCAGCAGAAGGAGTTCGGGTAGATCCGCAGAAGATAGAGGCAGTGTTGGCTTGGGAGCCGCCTAAGAATGTGAAGGAGGTGAGGAGTTTTCTGGGGCTTGCGAGCTATTACCGTAGATTTGTCGAGGGGTTTTCTAAGATCGCTAGACCACTCACTCAGTTACTCCAGAAAACCCATAAGTTCGAGTGGACCGCAGTCAGACAGAGTAGTTTTGAAGAGTTGAAGAGACGACTAACTACCGCACCCGTGTTAGCATTGCCTCAGGGGAACGAAGATTTCGTGGTATACAGTGATGCTTCGGTCCTCGGACTCGGATGCGTTTTGATGCAGAGAGATAGAGTTATTGCTTATGCGTCCCGCCAGTTGAAACCGTATGAGGCGAATTACCCCACGCACGATTTGGATTTAGCCGCGGTCGTTTTCGCCTTAAAGATATGGAGGCATTATCTCTATGGATCGTCTTGTAAGATTTTTACGGACCACAAGAGTCTGAAGTATATCTTCAGTCAGAAAGAGTTGAATATGAGACAGCGCAGGTGGTTGGAGCTAATTAAAGATTACGACCTCGAGATACTTTACCATCCGGGTAAGGCTAACGTAGTGGCTGATGCGTTGAGCCGGAAGCCAATGGCATTACAGATGTTAGAGGTACTTACACCACAGAGTAGGATCCAGCGAGATTTTATTTGCCAAAATATTGAGGTTTGAGTTCAGAGAGTCCAGGGCCAGTTATGTGCGTTGGAGATCACTTCGTCCTTGACTGATGATATCAAGGAGAAATAGTATGATGATCCGTTTTTAGTCCAGCTGAGGGAGGATGTGAGGAAGGGGAAAGCCCCTGGATTTGCGGTTCACGATGATGGAGTTTTGAGGTTTCGCGGCAGACTTTGTGTACCGAGTGTTGTTGAGCTGAGACAGAAGATCTTGAGTGAAGCTCATGCTACACCTTACTCCATACATCCTGGTACGAGTAAAATGTACAAGGATGTGAGGAGCAACTACTGGTGGAGTAATTTGAAGACAGACGTTAGCGAGTTTGTGTCGAGGTGTCTGACCTGTCAGCAGGTTAAGATCGAGCATCAGCGACCCGCGGGGCTGTTACGACCACTTCCTATCCCGGAGTGGAAATGGGAGGATATTTCTATGGATTTCATTATTGGTATGCCTAAGACTCGGACTGGAATGAATATGATTTGGGTCGTTGTCGATCGACTAACCAAATCAGCTCATTTTCTAAGTATTAAGGACACTTGGGGGCCAGAGAGGCTTGCACGAGTGTTTATTGCGGAGATCGTGAGATTACATGGGACCCCTAAGAGTATTGTTTCGGATCGTGATGGCCGATTCATATCACATTTTTGGCAGGCCGTTCATCGAGCTTTGGGGACTGAGTTGAGACTCAGTACGTCTTACCACCCTCAGACTGACGGACAGTCAGAGCGGACGATCCAGACGTTGGAGGATATGTTGAGAGCCTGTGCCTTAGATTGGAAGGATGATTGGGAGTCGCACTTGCCGTTAATCGAGTTCACATACAACAATAGTTGGCACGCCTCGATTAAAATGGCACCATTTGAGGCATTATATGGGAGAAGGTGTAGATCGCCGTTGTGTTGGAACGATGCGTCCGAGCTGATTGGTACCGAGCCCGACATGATAGTTGAGACGAGAGAGAAGATTGGCCTGATTCGCGATAGATTGTTGACAGCCCAGAGTCGGCAGAAGTCTTATGCCGGTACCCGTCGCTGACCGTTGGAGTTTGAGGTGGGAGACCATGTGTTGCTTAAGGTGTCGCCGACACGGGGAGTTTACCGCTTCGGTCGGAAGGGTAAACTTAGTCCGAGGTTTATTGGGCCATTCGAGATTTTAGATAGAGTTGGAGAGATTGCGTATCGGTTAGGCTTGCCGCCGTCCCTGAGCCACGTGCATAACGTATTTCATGTTTCCCAGCTTAGGAAGTACGTATCGGACCCTAGCCATATTATTGATTTTGGAGAGATCGAGTTGGGGCCCGACATTACCTTCGAGGAGAGGCCGATTCAGATCTTAGAGCGTCGAGTGAAGCAACTCAGGCACAAAACCATTCCTTTGGTCAAAGTGCAGTGGTCGAGGCATGGATCCGAGGAATCCACGTGGGAAACGGAGGAGAGTATGAGGTCGAGATACCCCGAATTATTCGTGTTGTAAGTTTCGGGACGAAACTTATTTTTAGGGGGAGATAATGTAATATCCGCGTTTCTATTTTTAGTAATTTCTATTTTTGGTGTATATTCGTTTCGGACAACTCGCTTGGCACTGTTTTGGAATTCTGAACCTATTTTGTTCTTGGAGTTTCTCCGCTTAGACGGGTCTCGATGATGTTTTTACGTAATTTCATCTTGTGTTATATTTTGTCTCATGTGTATTCGATTCTCGTTAAACTCGTTCGATTTCATCATTTTCTTACTTACATGAGTTCGTATGATTGAGTAGAGCATGTTGTGAGTTTCGGATTGTTAATCCGACGTTGTATCGTGATTTTCGGATGTTTGGGCCATTTTTGTAATTTCCTAGAAGTTTAGGGAATTTGTTCCTTGTTCGACTTTGGTTGTGTACCTCAGATCGTTTTGGGGTTCCGTACTTCCATTTCGTGTTATTGTTGCCCAAATATCGATTCATATTGCTTTTATTCTCTTTCCGGATCATTTTTCGTCATTTTGGGACCCCAGGGGGGTGTGGGCCGCGGCACAAGGATTGTGCGCCGCGGCACACACATTACCCAGTTGTTGGACGAGCAGACTGTACCGTGTGCCGTGGCTCAAGGATTGTGCGCCGCGGCACACAGCCGAGTCAGTGCCGCGGCACACTTGTCCGGGCCGCGGCACACCCGTGTGGCACTTGCCGGCCAAAACCTACTGTACCGCGTGCCGCGGCACAGTCCGGCAGGGCCGCGGCACATGCCGAGTCTGGGCCACGGCACACTTCGAATGAGCCGCGGCACAACGAGCGGTCATCCGATCACTGGGCGCAATTTTTGGCCCTGTGCCGCGGCACAGTTTAGCTGAGCCGCGGCACACAATGCGGTCAGCGCTATATCAGCGTTTCTTTCCAGCGGGTGCAGTTCATTTCTTCCTTCCTTCCACCGTACGCGAGAGAGAGAGGGTTGAGAGGGGGATTTTTCTCCATCTACCATTTGATTGTGTGTTTTTCTTCATCCTCTTTCGATCGTGTAGCTCGGATTGTAGATCTAGTACGTGTTCTTCGGATTATAGGGCTTGAATCTTCAAGAGGTAAGAACTCCTTTAACCCTAGTATGATTTTGGGGAGGGTTTGGTGATGATCTTGTATTTTAATCCGATTTAACCGATGTTGTTGTTAGATTTTGATTGTATACTCGTGACCCTTGGTTTTCTTGTTATTGTTTGGGATGAAATCCCGTTATTACACCGTTGACCGATTTCATTTCCTTATGCGCTCGTGGTGTCCGTTGAATTGTCCCAACGGGTAGAACTAGGATGAATTTCTTCGTATTCATGATGTTGAGATTGGTTGTGTATCATTATTGTGTTAGGGTCGGATTTGGGAGGATTGTTCGGACCGTAACCTATTCCTTCGTCGTTTCCTTCGCGTCGTTTTATCCAAGGCAAGTACATGAATTATATTTCATTATGTGTGTACGGTTTTGATGCGAATGATGTAAACTGGTTTATTGAACGATTGTGTTGGTTACTCTTCCACCTGGGGATGGCATGGGGCCTCTGGGGGCCGATACTAATGGGTACGGCCACGGAAGTGGACTTGGGTGTGTGCGTTGATGTTCTTCCACCTGGGGACGGTTCGACGGGACCTCTGGGGGCCGATACTAATGGGTACGGCCGCGGAAGTGGTTTCTCACCGGGACGGTCCGGGACCTCTGGGGGCCGATGCTAATGGGTACGGTCGCGAGTTACCAAACGTGGATAATTGTGATGTGGAAAGCTTGATAATATATTGATTTGGTGTAAATGTGATATTCCGGAATATTGATTTTTGAAATGATTTTTCCTAATGATTTGTTTGCGTTGAATCGTGTATATATATAATGTTGTGTAAGTGTGTACTTGCACTAGCTATTCGAATGCTAACCCCTTAAATGGGGGAAATGCGTCTTATGCATTTCAGGTACCGGGAGGGCTGAGGAGCAAGCACGGGACATGCATGCAAAGGATGGGCTGGCTTGATGATGTGGCTCGAGTCTGCATTTTTATGTTTTGTCATTGCATTGTCGAGTATTGAAGTTAGACTGTGTATTTTGAAACTTGGTTTAAGTCCCCTGCGTGGGCAATGAATTGGTATTTAACCTCTGATCATGTATTACGTTAAAAATGTTTTGGCCGAGGCCAAGGCCTTATTTACTTTTGAGTGCATCATTCGGGATTACATTGTGGTTTATATGTCATGTGTTAGCCTGGTAGACCTCATGAGGGTTCTACGGCGTGTAATGTCCCAGTTGTGAATTGGGGTGTTACATATTCTGTTCATTCGGGGTCTAGCAAGATGTACAAGGACTTGAAACAAAATTACTGGTGGAGTAATATGAAACGAGAAGTCGCAGAATTTGTTTCAAGATGCTTAACATGTCAACAAGTTAAGATTGAACATCAGCGACCGGCGGGTATGCTGAAACCTCTTCCTATTCCCGAATGGAAGTGGGAAGACATTTCTATGGATTTCATCACGAGTTTGCCGAAGAGTCATCATGGCATGAATACGATCTGGGTGATCGTGGACCGCTTAACCAAATCAGCTCATTTCCTTGAGATCAAGGATACGTGGGGTCCCGAGAGACTTGCCCAGCTGTTCATCAAAGAGATAGTGAGACTACACGGTACTCCTAAAAGTATCGTCTCCGATCGTGACGGACGGTTTGTGTCGCATTTTTGGAAATCAGTTCACCGTGCTATGGGAACCCAGCTTAATCTCAGTACCGCTTTTCATCCTCAGTCCAACGGGCAATCAGAGAGGACTATTCAGACATTAGAGGACATGTTAAGGGCATGCGTCCTCGATTGGAAAGACGATTGGGAAGCCCAACTACCATTGATCGAGTTCACGTATAATAATAGTTGGCATGCTTCGATTAAGATGGCACCTTACGAGGCCTTGTATGGTCGTCGTTGTCGATCTCCGTTGTGTTGGGACGACCTATCAGAATCAATCGGCACCGAGCCTGATATGCTCATAGCCGCCCGTGAGAAGGTAACTTTGATCAGGAGTCGTTTGTTGACCGCTCAGAGTCGACAGAAATCATATGCGGATAACCGTCGTCGACCTTTAGAGTTCGAATCAGGTGACCATGTTTTGGTCAAGGTATCCCCGAGTCGGGGTATCTTCCGTTTCGGGAAGAAAGGGAAGTTGAGTCCGAGATTCATTGGACCGTTTGAGATTTTGGATCGAGTAGGCGAGTTAGCTTATCGACTGGCTTTACCTCCGATGTTGAGCCGAATTCATAATGTGTTTCATGTCTCTCAGTTGCGGAAGTATGTTGCCGACCCGAGTCACATACTTCAGTTCGATGAAATCGAGATCGCCGATGATCATTCATATGAGGAGCGTCCTATACGAGTTTTAGAGCGGCGAATCAAACAGTTGAGGAACAAGACGATTCCTTTGGTCAAGATTCAGTGGTCTAGACACGGAGTCGAAGAGGCTACTTGGGAAACCGAGGAGAGTATGCGGGAGAGTTATCCCGAGTTGTTTGACCCTTAGTTTCGGGGACGAAACTCTTTTAAGGGGGGTGTATGTAATACCCGATTGTAATTCAGTCATTATCATTCAGTATTTATCATTCAGTAATTTCACTCATTAATGATCATTTGTCACTCATATTCAATCATGGTATTCACCGTTCAGAGTAATTGTATCGTGTATCAATCGTCGTTCATCACTAATCTAATTAGAGTTCCGTGCCGTGTTTATTATCATTGTCATTTTCATTGTGGGCTGTGCGTGAGGAGTAGCGCACGCTACGTACTCTTTCTAGCGCGCGCTAATTGAGTACAGATAGCGCACACTACCACTCAGCATTAGCGCACGCTAATGTTACCCTGGCTGCAGTCCAGAAGGTACTGGACTGCAGGTGAGTTATAAGTAGCGCACGCTACGAGTGGTAAGTAGCGCGCACTAGTGGGTTGTAGTAGCGCACGCTAATAATTGTTGTAGCGCGCGCTAAGGACGGATCAGGTTGAGTCCAGTGGCTACTGGACTGCACTGGATTAATTCATAGCGCACGCTATGAGTTGTTTTAGCGTACGCAATCGATATTATAGTGCACGCTAAATATTGGTTGTAGCGCACGCTACCGAGGTCAGATCAGAGGACAGACGGTTTCTGGATTCCAGTACTGGGCATCAAATAATTCGTTAGCGCACGCTAATGGTATGGTTGTAGTGCACGCTACAAAAGGTACGTAGCGCACGCTACCGTGTTCGGACAGTGGGTACTGGATTACCCAAAACACCCGTTAGCGCACGCTAAGAGCTGGGGCTAGCACGCGCTAAACTGGGATTGCTATAAATAGGACAGTTCAGCCCTTACTTCGTCATTTATCATTTCTCTTCGTTTCTTCGGCGGTTTCGGGCGATTCCGGGCAATTTGGAGAGTGTTATTCGAGGAGTAATCATCAATCATCATCTTCAAGCTTATCTTTTGGATTAATCATCATTTCAACATCCTCATCACATTGAATCAAGGTAATAATCTCTTAGATCTAGAATCTAGGATTTTTGGGTTTTTCCTTCTGATTTCTTCGTGTAAGCTTGGATTATCATTGGAATATGTTAGATATGGATTATCTACCTTGGATAAATATATTCCTATGGATTTTATGGCTATTTTGGGGTTTGATTCAAGAACACCTTGGGGTTGACTTTGATGTTCTTGGGGGTTTTCGATTAGATGTTGTCGATAACTCGAATTGTGGATTCCTATGGGATTATTGATATCATTGAAGTGTTTTGATGGTCCGAAATACTCATTTTGGTGTTGGTTTCGGTATATTCGGGATTGGATATTTTCGAAGTTGTGTGGTTGGTTACGTATTCGTTAGAATGCCCCTATGAGTTTGATTATCGTTGTATCGACTTTTGGATTAGTCGTGTTTGTTGCTTGATACGTGTATTGAACGGTTGTTGGTAATTATTGTTATTCAAGGTTGTTCGAGCGACCGGTATCTCAATTAGGACGTTGTTCGTGGAAGGACATTGCCATCGGTATTGTGTAAGTTGATTCTTACTCGGTTAAAAGGATATTCATTCCTTTTGTTGTTGATCATTCATAATCATAACTCATTCATCATTGTATTAATCATATTGAGACTTGTAATTGTCGAATAATCACTTCATTAGCGAGGAACGGCGGTTCCAATCATTTCATTGAAACTATCAATCATTTCATTATCACTTTCATATCGGTGAGTCATTCTTGACTTTGTCAGATTATTATTATTCATTGATATTCATTATGGTCATTCTCGTTCATATGACCTTCTGGGTTCATATTGCGTGGCCGGGTGCGGATGTGTGGAATTTTTAGTCGGGCACATGATGGCCATGTATTGGGAGTGATACATTGGACTGTGCACACGGTAACGATTACCTCCGTGAGACTAATTAGGTACAAGGACGGGTGTGTCCGGTCATCCGTCTTGTACACTTGCACAGAACACTACGGGCGTACTATGATACTCCTCTTCAGCGTAATTCATAACTAAGGATATTTCATAACTTCAGATATATCATGATTGTGTAATTTCAACCTTTGAGGATTGTTGTTCTGTGTAACTGACCCCGTTGGGGGATTTTGTTTTCAGGTCACGGCAAGGCAAAGGCACGGGAAGAACATGTTGACGGCGAGGAGTCCCAGTGATACTAGTAGGGGGCCCCAGTCATTCCGTTTATTTCAGTCATGCTTATTTCTCTACAGTTGTATTTCCGCTGCAAATTCCGTTTGAAATGTTTATTTGTTCAGGGTGGTGTATTTTATCTCCATATAAAATATACTAGTATTCGGTATTGTCCTGGTGTGTTGTACTTAAACTCCTCATCGGAGTACTTGGTAATATAATGTGGTTCGGTACTACAATTATATTATTTAATTAATCATTTTCATTTGCCTGGTGGGTCCCAGTCGGGGATTCATGGCACTGTAATATCCGCCTAGTTTGGGGTGTTACATTTTGGGGACGAAACTCCTTTTAAGGGGGGGAGTATGTAATATCCGACAAAAATTCTTACTTACTGTTGTATTATTCAGATAATTCAATACTGTTGTAGTATTGCTGCATTTGTTTAATGTTTATTGATGTTGGAATATATCATAATAGACTCGATAATAACTATCACTCGCATTATGATTCGATTTCTCAACGTTGTATAGATAAGTGCATTTTGGGCTAGTAATTCTGCGCTTAACGTACGCTAACCCTTTAGCATAACGTATGCTATATTATGGGTTTTACGTACGTAAGGAGGTGCCTTTTACGTACGTAACACTTGTAGTCTTATCCGATCTCAACTTTCGGCGTGTGGGGTCGGGCGTGATTCGAATATCTGATCTTTTGGAGGCAACCTAGTTGAACTACATTACGTACGTAAGGCTCCAAGCCATAACGTACGTAATGATGTTCGCATTTTAGTTCAGTAGCCTGTGATAGTAGATTACGTACGTAACACATTTGTGTGTAGCGTACGTAATGAGGCTAACGTACATTATCTGCATATGATAACGTACGTAACGAACTGTGGTGTTATATAAATACAACTTGTGTCTTTCATTTTGCACGTCCAACTCCGATTTTTCTTCCCTATAATCATCCCCCTGCCTCCTTGGATCAATTCTACCTTCCTCCAACTTGTGTTTGAGCTTTGCATCTTGATTTGGAGCTTGTTGGTTGGAAGTTTGGAGTCATTCTTGAAGCTTAGAGTGTGTTCTTGTGGTTTTGTTGTATTGTTCTTCATTTCTGAAGGTATATTATACGATTTCACCCTATAATTTCGTAGTTATACTGTTAGTGATAGAGTATACTCCACCTAATGTTGAATTAATCAAGCTAAACATGTTGTAGTCAAGCTTTAACAACTTAATGGTAAGTATGGTGATTAAGGGTTTGATATGATGTATTCTTGATGTCTTAAGTGGTAGTAATCATGTTTAGTAGAAACACACTCTTCTTGCTGGACTATTAACATCACTAGAACATTAATGATCCTTAGTTTCATTGTATATAGGTTGAGTTGTAGGATTGTTATCATTATATTGAATCAAACCATCATGTTTAGGAAGATTCTAAACTAAATGAACTTAAGATCTTCATCTAATTTGGTTGAAACTTGAATCATATCAACATAAGGTTACAGTTCAGAGGTGTTTAATTTACCTTAATGATGATATCGTGATGATCTTGTGATGAATAACTCGACTATATCGTTAATCTAACTTGGTGAACTCATAACCGATGAACATAGTAATAATTTTACATATTAATGATTCGTTGAACAAATGATAATCACTGAGTAACCTTCGTTTTGATCAATGTTTTGTAGAACGTAGTTGTTTGGATTATATCTTTCTAAACATTGATGTTATTTTTAAGAAATTCTACCGGCATATCAATTTTAGCAAAATTCTCCTTGATGATTATTCTTGATAAATTCTCATCCATTTGAACCACACGAATAATCGAGAACACCTTGAATGGTAACCGAAAATGATAATAAATTGAAGCTAGTATGAATCCTTGAAACGGAATTATGACACATAGATAGTTGAACTAAGCGAATTGAATGTAGGATATCGATTCGCTGAACTAGATATCGACAGTTATGAGAATGTGTTATTGACTGGATTGTATTCTTTACAAGGTTGATTGTTCGAGTAACCGATATTAAGTCGAGGACCGTTCTGTAATATCCGCATTTTTTCTTTCCCTGGTATTTTATTTCCGGTGTATTTTCTTCGACTGTAGTAACCCTCGTGTATCTTTCAGTGTATTTTTTTCCTGTCATCTATCAATCTGATTCTCGTTATTGTTGTGCGGAACATCCGTTTTGGGGTTGCCATGGGTTCATCTCGTGTTATTGTTTCCCCGATGTTGATTCCTATCGCTTTTATTCTCTTTCCGGATCATTTTTATCTTTTTGGGGCCAAAAGGGGGTGTGAGCCGCGGCACAAGGTGTGTGAGCCGCGGCACAAGGTGTGTGCGCCGCGGCACACACATTTCTCCAGTTGTTGGTCGAGCAAATCATGCGTGTGCGCGGCACACTCATCCGTGCCGCGGCACGGTGCCAAGTCGATGCGCGGCACACCCGTCGATCACGCGGCACACTCGTATGACATCTGCGACCAAAACCCGACTGTACCGGGTGCCGCGGCACACGCAGGTTGTGCCGCGGCACACTGCCGAAACCTGGGAGTAATTTTTTGGCCTGTGCCGCGGCACACCAAGCGGTCAACTGTATAATCTCGTTCTTATTAGACGAAATCGGCCATCTCCTTCATTCTTCACCTGCGAGAGAGAGAGAGAGAGAGAGAGAGAGAGAGAGAGAGAGAACTAAGGGGGGAGAACTTCTCAAGCATTCTTCATTTAGGGGTTGATTTTCATCATTCTCCTTCGGTTGTGAGGCCCGGATTATCAATCTAACGCGTGTTCTACGGATCTTAGTACTTGAATCTCCAAAGGTAATATCTCTAGAACCCTATTTTCGACTAATTTGGGGGTTTTGGGTTTTTCTTCCGATTCGTTCCGTTTTGTTGGTGGATTTATGATGAATACGATTAATATTGTTAGTATCTTTAGCTTTCCTACGGATTCATGGATATTTTGTGGATTTTTACGGAATCGAGAGGGTTTGGTTGTGGTCCACCCTCGTTGTTATTTTTGGTACGAATATACATGAATCGTAGGCGGGTTTCCGGGGGTATTCCATTTCCGTAATCGTCTAGAGTTGGTTGTGATTGTGTTATTCGAATCGTTAGGTTCATTTCCGCCGGTTCCTCGCGGTCGTGTTCGATTCTTCCTTTCCGTTCGTATCACCGTCTATTAACCGAGGCAAGTACCCTTATGAACATACAATCTTAATGTATTAGTATTGCATGAGAATTGTGTGTGTGTGTATGCTCACTATGGGTTAGACCCGACGGGGTCTCGGTAGGGGTCCACGGAGGGGTGGATCCGTGAGCTTGCTTTTAACCACTATGGGTTAGATCCGACAGGGTCTCGGTAGGGGTCCACGGAGGGGTGGATCCACGGTTAATTGTGGTGCATTTTTACAAATGTGACTTGATTATGGCATTTCCGGAAATGAGTGATTTGGAACTATGTTTTCTTGAATTGCATGCATTACTATATGTGAAAGATGTAAGTCGTTCATTTGGTTACTTGTACTAGCGTAATTGCTAACCCCTCTGGGGACCCGTTTTGGGGAAATTCGTTTTATGAATTTCAGGTCAGGTTCATCGAGACGAACGGGTGTTGGACCAGTATGCGGATGATGGCCGTGCGTGATGATTGTGCACGAGTGGTGTCTTATTGCTTTCTATCTTTTTATTTTTGTGGTCTTTAAACTAGTAGAAGTACTCGAGTACTTAAGAACTTTTACTCGTCGGGATTGTATTGTTGTTTATTATGTTTGTGTCGGATTATGGTGTTATGTTAGACCGGTTGAACCGAGTGGATTATTTTGTTGGGCGTAGTTATGACGAGATATTTTTCTGTTGCTTCTGTGAGTCGATGAGTATGATGCTTGATCAGCCTGGTGGGTCCCATATAGGGATTCACGGCGCTGTAATATACCTCGGATATCCTGGGGGTGTTACAGAAAATGCTATCGGAGCACTAGGTTTATGGATACCTAGGCTTGTCGGTTTATTGGGTCTTGTTGTATTTTTTCTTGCACATCATCATCACGCTGCCATGATTCCGGTACTACCAGTGCTCGTAAGTTTTCTTTCCCTCTGTTCCTTATACTCTTGTATCGTACCTCTAGTTCTCGATTTGCGATCGTTCTTTTCTTGTACTTACCATCGTATGGCTTTTGCTACTTATTTAACTCCAGTATGGATGCTGGAAGAGGTCGTGGTCGCGGTCGTGGTCGTGGACGCGGCCGGGGACGTGGGGTAGCCGGTGGGGCGGCCACGTCACAGTCTTCGGGAGCCGGCAGTACCGGCGACCGTCACAGTCATGCTTCTTCTCAGGAGCATGCCGACCTTGGTATTGCGGCTGCTATGCAGCAAATGGTGAATCAAATGGCGGCGATAGCTCAGGCGGTTCAGAACCCGGATCCGGCCCATGCTAATCGGGGCGGAGCGGATCGTTGGCTTCAGGATGTCATCAAGATGCATCCTCCACAGTTTTCGGGAGCTTCAGACCCGATCGGCTGGGAAGGGTGGATCAAGGAGATATCTAAGGTCTTCATTGCCACTAACTGTCCCGAGGACCGTAAAGTTCCTATTGCTCAATACTTTCTCACAGGGGACGCTACGGATTAGTGGGAGGCCGTTGGGCCCAAATACCATGTGGCTTCGTGGGCCGAATTTCAGGAATTGATGGAGACCGAATATTGCCCGTGGCCGGTCAGACAGGCCCGAGTACATGCCTTCTATGATGCTCAACCACGGGATATTCCCGTATCTCAGGCTATTGCCGATTTTAATAAGGAGTTGGGTTATGTGAAGACCCAAGTTGTCGAGGAGAGCGACAAAATTTTCCATTTTTCCAGACGGATGAAATTGTCGATTCGGGACTATATGTCGGGGCTCGTCTGTACTACCTTGAAGGATTACCAGAGTAGGGCCCTTGCTTACGATATGTCTGTGACGGCGAGTGAGGCGGCCCGCGAGAGCAAGAAGCAGAAGTCTGCCGGGAATTTTTCGGGCCACAAAGGTGGGGGTCAGCAGAAATTCCAGTCGGCTAACTTTTCCGCTGGTGGTGGCCCAGCTCGATCTACTGGGTTTCCCCGCAGGGCAGCCAGTGCCCCTTCTCAAGAAGTGAAGTGTTTCAACTGTGGCCAGCCAGGCCACATCAGTCGTAATTGTCCGAGTCCTTTGCTGACATGTAATCAGTGTGGCCAGCCGGGTCACAAGGCTGCTTTCTATGCTGAGAGGGAGAAAATCTTTGGTGCCCGGGTTTCCATTCCAGCGCCTAGGGAACCAAGTGTGAATCAGGGATCGCTTGCTCCTCAATCTCCGCCGAGTGCTAGTCGGGGTAGAGGTCGGGGTCAGCCCTCCAAGGGGGGAGCTTCCAGCGTCGGCTCAGCCCACCCGCGTGTCTATGAGATGCGGAGAGCCGATGATCCAGCGGCTACCGTAGCGACAGGTACCGTTCATATTCTTTCTCATCCTGTCAGTGTGCTTTTCGATTCTGGTGCTACGCATTCGTTCATATCTCTGGATTGTGTGCGCCGTTTGAGTCTCGACTGTTTGACGCCTTGCGAGCCCTTCATCGTTAAGCTTCCTAGCGGTGATAGGATCGTTGGTGATCAGGAGGTTCGAGACTGTTCTGTGTTTATTTGTGAGAAGGCTTGGCCCTCTAATCTTATTGTTGTGGGTATTGAGGGTGAGGACTTAATTCTCGGGGATGATTGGCTCGAGCGTCATGGTGCAATCATGAACTACCGCACGAGGATCATCACCATGTTAGCCGATGATGGCACCGAGCACTCTTTCGCCGGGCGAAAGAGGGGGAACCAGAAATTCGTTATTAACGCCCTGAAGGCGATGAGACTCCTGCGAGAGGGATGTACCGGCTATTGGTGCTACGCCTTGAAGGCGGAGAGTGGTGGAGTCGAGCTTTCGTCGATTTCAATCGTTAATGAGTTTTCTGATGTATTTCCTGACGAGTTACCGGGATTGCCACCGGATCGTGAGGTCGAGTTCGCTATAGAGTTAGAGCCGGGTGAGGCTCCTATTTCGAAGGCACCCTATCGCATGGCACCTTCAGAGATGTCCGAGTTGAAGAAGCAGTTGAGTGAGCTTCTTGAGTCGGGGTATGTTCGACCGAGCCCCATGCCTTGGGGCGCACCGGTCCTGTTTGTGCGAAAGAAGGATGGTTCACTACGTTTGTGTATCGACTATCGCGAACTAAACAAGGTGACCATCAAAAACAAGTATCCTTTGCCGAGAATTGACGACTTGTTCGACCAGTTGCAGGGAGCTGCGGTATTCTCGAAGATTGATTTGAAATCGGGGTACTATCAGCTCCGGGTGAGAGAGTCCGATGTGCCGAAGACAGCTTTTCGGACGAGATACGGACATTATGAGTTTGTAGTTATGCCTTTCGGGTTAACTAATGCGTCGGCGGTGTTCATGCAGTTGATGAACAAAGTCTTTATCGAGTATTTGGATAAGTGTGTCGTCGTCTTTATTGACGATATTCTTATTTATTCAAGGAACGAGGAAGAGCATGCCTATCATTTGCGTATAGTGTTAGACATTTTGAGGGTCGAGCAACTCTATGCGAAGTTCTCGAAATGTGAGTTCTGGCTGAAGGAAGTGATGTTTTTGGGTCACGTGATTTCAGCCGAGGGAGTTCGAGTGGATCCGCAGAAGATTGAGGCAGTGTTGGACTGGGCGCCGCCCACAAGTGTGAAGGAGGTCGTAGTTTCTTGGGTTTGGCTGGCTACTACCGTAGGTTCGTCGAGGGTTTCTCAAAACTAGCTCGGCCACTTACACAGTTACTCCAGAAATCCGAGAAGTTCGTCTGGAATGACGAGAGGCAGTCCAGTTTTGAGGAGCTGAAGAAGCGTTTGACTTCAGATCCGGTTTTGGCGTTGCCATGTGGCGACGAGGGATTCGCCGTTTATAGCGATGCTTCGGGTCAGGGTCTTGGTTGCGTATTAATGCAGCACGGCAAGACCATTGCCTTTGCGTCGAGACAGTTGAGGCCGTATGAGCTTAACTACCCTACTCATGATTTGGAGTTAGCGGCAGTCGTTTTCGCGCTCAAGATTTGGTGTCACTATCTTTTCGGCTCTGCATGTCAGATTTTTACCGATCATAAAAGTCTGAAATACATATTTACTCAGCGGGAGTTGAATATGAGGCAGAGGAGGTGGTTAGAGCTGATTAAGGATTATGACCTCAAAATCCTTTATCATCCGGGCAAGGCGAACGTCATGGCCGCCTTGAGTCGGAAACCGATTGCGTTGCGAACGCTTGAGGTCCTTACGTCTCAGTCTGAGCTTCGGCGGGCTTTGATCGAGTTAGATGTTGAGGTTTTGTTGCCGGGAACTGTCGGGCAATTTTGTGCCTTGGAAATTTCGTCGTCTTTGATCGATGAGATTAAGCTGAAGCAGTTAGAGGATCCAATGATTACTCAAATCCGAGAGAACGTTCTTAAAGGAAAGTCTCCTGGGTTTGTGATTCACGAAGATGGTGTTTTGATATTTCGGGGTCGGCTTTGTGTGCCGAACGACTCAGAGTTGAGACAGAGTATTTTGCGTGAGGCCCATGCTACACCTTATTCCGTTCATCCTGGTTCGAGTAAGATGTACAAGGACCTGAGAAGGAATTTCTGGTGGAATGATATGAAGGAGGAAGTCGCGCAGTTTGTAGCAAGGTGTTTGACTTGCCAGCAAGTCAAAATCGAGCACCAGTGAACTACTGGCTTTTTGTCACTTCGCTCCTAATGGAAATGGGAAGATATATCGATGGATTTCATTACGAGTTTGCCGAGAACGAGGTCGGGCATGAATATGGTATGGGTGATTGTTGATCGTCTGACCAAGTCGGCACATTTTCTGCGCATCAAGGACACTTGGGGTCCGGAGAAGTTAGCTCGTGTGTTTATCGCGCAGATTGTGAGGCTTCACGGTACTCCGAAGTCTATTGTTTCGGATCGTGATGGCCGTTTTGTATCGCACTTCTGGCAGGCGGTGCATAAGGCGTTGGGTACCCGTTTGTGTTTGAGTACCTCTTTTCATCCCCAGTCAGATGGACAGTCGGAACGCACTATCCAGACGTTCGAGGATTTGTTGCATGCCTGTGCTCTCGATTGGAGTAGTGACTGGGAGGAACATTTGCCATTGATCGAATTCACGTACAACAACAGTTGGCACGCATCGATTCGGATGGCACCGTATGAGGCGCTTTATGGGCGGCGATGTCGATCACCGATTTGTTGGAATGAGGCGTCCGATTTGGTCGGGACCGAGCCGGATGTCGTTTTAGAGACGAGGCGGAAGAGAGAATTAATTCGGGAACGGATGTTGACTGCCCAGAGTCGACAGAAGTCGTATGCCGACGTCTGTCGTCGACCTTTGGAATTTGAGGTGGGAGACCACGTTTTGCTAAAGGTGTCGCCGACGAAGGGAGTTTTTCGTTTCGGGAAGAAAGGGAAGTTGAGTCCGAGATTTATCGGCCCCTTTGAGATCCTCGAGCGAGTCGGTGGGTTGGCATACCGTTTGGCATTACCTCCGGCCTTGAGTCATGTTCATAGCGTTTTTCATGTTTCCCAGCTGAGGAAATATGTCCCGGATCCTAGTCACGTCATCGATTATGGCGAGATTGATATCGCTGAAGATATTACTTTTGAGGAGCGTCCTTTGAAGATTTTGGAGCATCGTGAGAAATGACTGAGGCATAAGACCATCCCTTTGGTCAAAGTGCAGTGGTCGAGACACGGTGTCGAGGAGGCAACTTGGGAAACCGAGGATAGCATGCGTGCTAGGTATCCTGAGTTGTTTGTTTCTTAAGTTTCGGGACGAAACTTATTTTTAGAGGGGTAGAATGTAATATCCGCATTTTTTCTTTCCCTGGTATTTTATTTCCGATGTATTTTCTTCGACTGTAGTAACCCTCGTGTATCTTTCAGTGTATTTTTTTCCTGTCATCTATCAATCTGATTCTCGTTATTGTTGTGCGGAACCGCCGTTTTGGGGTTGCCATGGGTTCATCTCATGTTATTGTTTCCCCGATGTTGATTCCTATCGCTTTTATTCTCTTTCCGGATCATTTTTATCTTTTCGGGACCAAAAGGGGGTGTGAGCCGCGGCACAAGGTGTGTGCGCCGCGGCACACACATTTCTCCAGTTGTTGGTCGAGCAAACTGTACTGTGTGCCGCGGCACACCCATCCGGTGCCGCGGCATGCCAAAGTGCCGCGGCACACACCGTCCGGTGCCGCGGCACACTCGTATGACATCTGCGACCAAAACCCGATCATCGTGCCGCGGCACACGCAGCCGTGGCCGCGCACACCGCCAAACACAGGAGTAATTTTTGGGTGGCCGGCTGCACACCAAGCGGTCAACTGTATAATCTCATTCTTATTAGACGAAATCGGCCATCTCCTTCATTCTTCACCTGCGCGAGAGAGAGAGAGAACTAAGGGGGGAGAACTTCTCAAGCATTCTTCATTTGGGGGTTGATTTTCATCATTCTCCTTCGGTTGTGAGGCCCGGATTATCAATCTAACGCGTGTTCTACGGATCGTAGTACTTGAATCTCCAAAGGTAATATCTCTAGAACCCTATTTTCGACTAATTTGGGGTGTTGGCCACTTAAGTATACTGGATACAGTTTGGAAAATCGTTTAAACAACAAACTGTATGGAATCTAAATCTGAGTGCGTAGCAGAAGTCTTGGATACAGTTAATTGCCGTGGATACAACAACGACGTATTAGGTGTATACTTAATATATCACAGTTATTTCAAACAGTAAAAGCAGAAGGTAAATAACACAGTAATTTAAGTGGTTCGAGGTAAACCCCTCTACGTCCACTGGTCCTCCACACAGGAGTAAAAAGTTTATTATATAATTACTGCGTACACAACTACGTAATTATAAACAAACCTATCCTTGTACCGTTCACACAGATTGATACAAAGAATGTCGCTTTCAACCGTTCACACAGATTGGTTAAAGCTTCCTTCTTGACTAGCTTCTTCACACACAGTTCCAAAGCTTCGTCCTTATTCGTCCCACACAGGTCAGAATAACTTGTTGAGTTCACACAGAGCTCGGTTTTTACACAGAGGTAAAAGGTAGGTAACCGTAAGAACAAAGACTTTGAATATCAAGATCTTGAGCTGATGATAGCTGTTCTTGATGTTGAGCACTGTATATCTCTTTCGTTCTAACTAGCAGTATGCCTTGGAGATATGTTTGCTCAGATGATAACTTTGATAGCTTGAGTATTAGTTGTCTGGTTGGTTGGTTCGTTTTGTGACTGATCTTCAATGTCTTCAAGGATATATATAGCCTCTGAAGAAAGTATCCGTTGAGATGGCCGTTTGAATAAGATTTCCTTCAACGGGAATATGACATGATCCGGATTTCGCGGGATTCTGAAGATCTGAAGACTGACAGTATTTAAATACTTTATCCTAGAGTATTTAAATACTTTTTTGTTCAACGGGACTTGAATTGTGTTCTTTCTTGTCCTTTTGTGAACTGTATGGAAGATGACTGTATTTAGAGCATTGAGACAGTTTCCATACTTGATCTTTTACAAGTCTTCTTGCTGTACTGACGAGCTTCACTGATGCTGATTCGAGGCGTGTTTCGATATAGATAAAGCCTTGAAGCCTCGATACGCTTCCTTACCGTATATTTGGCATATATGTCAAAACCTTCTCAATAACAAATAACAATCGATACAGGATCGGGTATCCCTGATTCGATACAGGTTATTGTTTTTCCCAACAATTTCCCTTTTGACAATTTGCCAAGACTAACTTACTTCAACTCTTCGAGTCTTCTTGATGATGCCAAAACCTTCTTTATGAAGCATTCTTCTTCGATGACTTCGGCATTTCTTGGTCTTTTGTCAATAGGTCGACTTAGTGACTTAGTCTACAATAATGAATCGCTCGCAGCATGTTCGATCTGATTTGAGATTTATTACAACTTAAGCTTATGATTGGCGCGCAGCACAATCTTACAATGTATTCTAAGTTTACAATCAAACTATGAACTGTTCGTAGACTAGTTCGCATGACTTATTTTTCAATCAAGTTTGTCTAACTTGAGATTTCTATCAAACAATTTTAAGTAATCATATATAAACACAAGATTACGAGTTGTAATCTTTCAAGACAAACAAACTATTTTATTGATATTCAAAATGATTGAGTACAAAGTTTGTCATTCAATAGAAATTACAAAAACAAAAAATAATATACATAAATTTCATCTCCTCATCTATAATCCGCATGCATCCAAGGTCTCTTTTCTGGCTCATTCTCGGTGCCGCGCCACCAGTTTTGAAGTGAATCATTGCCTCGTTCCTGGTAAATCGCTCTTCCTTCATATGAACGATCAAAGGCAAGTATCCAATCTTCTGGATGGGTGACCCGATCTCCTCTTCTATGTTTTGATTTCATTTCGACTTGGAGAGGGAGCTTACCTTCTTCTAGCATCTTTGAAAACTTATCTGCCGCTTCCGCTAACGTTTTAAAATTTTTGAAGATGGCGGATTCCCTGATGAGTCTGACAAAATATCTCATCAGTTCATTCTTCCTCCAGTGCTTCACTTCTTCGGCAGTTGGGTTTCGGTTGGTCGGCAGACGTATTTCCGAAGGTCTTTGGATAAGATTTTGCCAAGGGACATTTGGGTCATGGAATTCCGGTCTGGAGCCTGAAATTCTAAAGCTTTGGGATTGAGGTGCTAGCTTGTTCAATTCGGCAGCGATACTGCTCTGAGCAGACTCAAATTCCCTTTCCTGTTGCAGTCTTATTCTCCTTGCAGCTTCTCGTGTCTCTTCCCCCTTTTTGGTTTCATCAAGACTTTGCAGGATTTCAAGAGCGGCGTCCTGTTTGGTCTCGATGCTGTTTATTCTTTCAACAAGGGAGGAAAGAGTCTGCGACATTTCTTGAATGCTTTTGTCGTGCGCCTTGATTGAGAGTCGTTCTCAATCATTGCACAGGCGGTCTTGGCTTCAGCAATTCTTGTCTTTGAAGCTTCCTCCTTCAGCAGTTTCTCTTGTTTATCTTCCATGATCTTCAAGGCTTGCTTGAAAACTTCTGGCAGAAGGATGAATGCGTCGACAACTCGAGATACTTCGTGTTGAAGAGTGGACATTTCTTCTACGGCAGAGGTGTGCATCCAATTCAGTGCCTTTTCAACAGAAGATAAAGCGTTAACTGCATCTTGGATAAATACAGTCTGAAGGCCAAGAGCTCGCAGGCGCTCTTTACGTGCAGCAGAGATAGGAGAGTCAGGCTGGGCGAAGTCTTCAGCACAGTTCAACCTCCTTACGTTCACGGATGGACGTGAAGTAAGTTGGACATCCTCAGGTTCGTTACCGTCCTCGGATTCCAAGGTTGCAGGTGCGGGGGCAGCTTCTTGTGGTACGGCGACAGTTGGTTCAGAAGCGTCCTGTGGCGAAGGTTCTTCGGCAGATATGGATGCAGGAGGGATTGAATCCTCCTGTTGGCTTGCAGGAATGGCTTCTCCGGTCGCAACAGGCTCGGGTGCCTGTTCCAAAATTTCTTGATCTTCCTCGACTGGAGGGACTGATTCCTCCTGGTCGGGAATGTTCTCCGGCTGTGGCGAAGGAGGATTGGCTTGGTTAGAAGGTCCTTCGTCTTTTCTGGGTGGAGAGGCGTCTCGGGCTTCAGCCTCTTCACGGCTCATTCTCAGACCTGCTTGAAGAGCATCGTCGTCATCGTCTGAGTCGGCATCGTCGTCAGTTTTTGGATTAATGGGAAAGTCCTCTGACTTCTTCTTTCCTTTTCTTCTCGCGTCAGATTTGTGCAGCAGGTGGCTTTCAATGAGGTCTTTGCAAGAGGCGTTGTCCCATCGTAGCAGGGCCTCAATTTCAGTTGAGTCTGTTACTTCGGAGACGAATCGCTCTTCGTGGCTCCATTCGCTCCAATTGTACAGTGTGTCGTACGGAGCTAGCCTATAGCCTTTCCATTGCAGGAATCTTTCGTACGCTTGTTCAATTTGAACCGAAAGAAGTGTTTGATTTATGATTGAGTCAGGGGAGGGACTTCGAATCACGTGCGAGACGCTGTTTGAGGATTCAGTGCAGGTATGGGATCTGCACGGAAGATGGACTCCTTGCGAGGATGGTGCCGAAGGAAATTGGATCTGCGGGTGTGGGATCCCGTAGAGGAGAGGTAGCTTTTGGCTCGAATGGGCGGCCACGTGTTAACGTCTTGAATGTTGGCAGATGTCTCTATATCCGTCGTAGCAGCCAAAGGCTCGGGATCTACTGTCGATGCAGTAGGAGACACCTCTTCCACAGGGGTTGGGCCCTGGGGTTCTTCAGTGGGTTGCGCCACGGGCGAGACATCCTCGGAGTGCTTGGTTTTGATTTTTGAGAGCCTCCGGAGTCTCTTCTTGGACTTCTCACCAGCAGAGTGCTTCTTGCTGTGAGAACGCTTGCGCTTCTTCTTTGAAGATTCCATTTCTGGGACCTTCACGGTTACATCTCTGGGGTTGTCAGAAATAGGCATGTGCCTGGTTTGCGGATGGTTGGCATGCATGGTGCTCTGGTTATAAGCAGTGGGCTTGACGCCTCCTAAGTATATCCGTGAGCTATTTTTCTTGGCGTCGGCGGATTGCATCACTCCGCACCTCGTCAGGATGTAGTTCAGCATTAAACCAAATGATTTCTTTTGGGTGGCAGGCTTGCACACCTCTTCTTGAAGTCGTTTCAAAATGATTTGGCACCAATTGACCTTTTCACAGGTCAAAATAGCTACCATCATTCTGAACCTTAGATTCGTGCACATCTCGAACGCACCGGTTCGATTTTCAATGATTCGCAATGTGAAGTCATGCGAGATAAACGAAATAAAGAAGAAAATTTTTCTTGTGACAAGTGGTTGTCACCATGTCAACCACTTTGGACCTGTAAAAGTCCATAAAACTTGGTAATCAGCTCTTGAGACCCGAACGTCTCAAGGCTGGTCCATGGTCGAGCCGTCGGCGGGCGGCTGTAGATTTTGCAGGTAGGTCGCTATTGATGCAGATTTGCACTCCTTGGACTGTTGCAGTGATGTCAGCAACATGTCCTCCCTGGGCTAGTGACAGAAAGCGAACGGCGGCGTTGAGGTAGAATTCCTCAACCAGATGGGCGTCGTATTTGTCGGCGGTTTTGCTCCCGAAGCGATAAAGACCTTGTTGCTCAAGACGAGTAATAATATACTCCATTGGTTCGGTGTCGTTGATTTCAGAGATGATACGCTCGATGATGACAGGTTTCGAGAAGATCCGGCCATCAATGATGTTGGAGGTTTTCTTCAGAACAGGGGAAGAAGATTGACTAGCCATGGATGTTTTCTTAAAACGAAAGAGGAAGAAAACAGTAGAAATTTGCAGTGATTATGCAGAAAATATGTAGGTTGTTTGCTTGAGATCTCTTGTAATTGCAGAAAGCGTAAAGAGTCTCTAATGGAAGATACAGTCCTTTTATACTTGGGCGGCGAAATAGGGTTTGCAGAGTACGAATGGTCAGATTTTAAGGGATGGGAACCGGTTTTGAAATCGACGGTCAGGATGGATTTAGTGTAACTGGTACGCTAATCCATTAAAAGGTTTTAAAATACGCAGTCCCACTTCGACATAGGTTGATTACCAGAATGCCTAAAACGGCGGTTTAAAAATAATAAACAATTTAAAAACATCGCGGCTTTTGAGATTGATTGTCCAGATGTCGTGTAAGGCATTTAATGAACATGACGTTTGACATAAAAGCAGGGCACGTGGACAAAAATTATTTTAAAAAGGAAATAATATTATATTACATCTCGAATCGAAATCTATAGTATGTCTTTGTTCTCGCGTCGATACGTTCCCCCTTAAAAAGGTACTAATAGGTTTTGAATTCCATACTGCAATATTTGGATTAATCTTGTATTCATGGGTCCTACAGTATTCCCCCTTAATTATTGCACACATCACCGTAGGATTCATATGCCTTCGTTCGCTACTGATCAGTAGTGATGTTTCGAGTGTACAGATAATTAATGTTGGATCAGTATTCACGGGTCTTACTGATTCCCCTCAATTGTAGAGTAAAAGCAGTAAATTTACTTACAGGAGTCCATTTGTAGTATCCCCAATTCTGTTCTTAGCATGTTGAATCTTGCCGTGTCGAGAGGCTTGGTGAAAATGTCGGGCATTTGGATGTCTGTATGAACCTATTCCAGGCTAACATACTTGTTCTCGACATGATTTCTGATAAAATGATGCTTCATGTAGATATGCATAGTGCGCTAGTGCAAAACAGGATTGTGCGTGATTGAAATTGAACTAGATCTATCACACATGATTGTATTCTCTCTAGCATCTATTCCATAATCGGCGGTTGTTCTTTGCATCCAAAGGATGCATACAATGACTACCATGACATAGTACTCTGATTCAGCCGTGGAAAGAGAATTTGCCAATTGCTTCTTACTGAACCAAGATACGAGTCTAGGTCCGAGAAAGTGACAAGTTCCGCTTGTACTCTTCCTATCTAGCTTGCAGCCTCCGAGATCTGAGTCGCTGTATCCAACTAAATCGAATCCGCCTTCCTTAGGATACCACAGTCCTGCATCGACTGTTCCTTTAACGTATTTCAGGAACGTATTTCAGGATTCGTTTAGCTGTATTGAAGTGTGATTCCTTAGGTGCAACTTGGTATCTCGCACACACTCCAACAGCAAACTGGATATCGGGCCTGCTAGCCGTTAGGTACAGGAGCGAACCAATGAGCTTCCTGTAGAGTGATTGGTCAAACGGATTTCCGGCTTCATCAGCACTAATTTGCACGGAAGTGCTCATGGGGGTTGGCGAAGATTTGGAATTGTTCATTCCAAATTTGTTGAGAAGCTCCTTGCTGTATTTCTCCTGGTTGATGAATATACCTGTAGGCAACTGCTTT
Organism: Orobanche coerulescens; assembly: GCA_033398695.1. NCBI lineage: Eukaryota > Viridiplantae > Streptophyta > Magnoliopsida > Lamiales > Orobanchaceae > Orobanche > Orobanche coerulescens. Next base: position 137,659,032 of record CM065814.1, on the reverse strand, counting down.
ACCTGCAAACCTAGGAAATAACTAAGTTCCCCCATCATACTCATTTCAAATTTGCTTTGCATGAGATGTGAGAACCTCTGACATAGAGCAAGGTTAGTTGAACCAAAAATAATATCATCGACATAGATTTGTACCATTAGAAGGTCATCACCTTCCTGTATCTTGAACAAGGTTTTGTCGACAGCACCTTTCTCAAATCCGTTGTTGGTTGAATCTTGGGACAGGGTTTCGTACCAGGCTCTAGGGGCTTGTTTAAGTCCGTACAGGGCTTTCCTTAGCCTGTAAACTAGATCGATACCGTCTGTGTTGGCAAACCCTGGTGGTTGTTCAACATAAACTTCTTCTGTAAGCTCTCCATTCAGGAAAGCACTCTTGACGTCCATTTGGTATACGATAAAACTCTTATGGGCGGCAAAGGCTAAAAATATCCTAATGGCTTCTAGTCTCGCTACAGGGGCGAAGGTTTCATCATAGTCGATTCCTTCTTCCTGACAATAGCCTTGTGCTACTAGTCTGGATTTGTTCCTTATGATAAGTCCATTTCCATCCTTTTTGTTTCGAAATACCCATTTGGTTCCTATAACCGATTGGTGTGTCGATCTGGGTACAAGATACCATACATTGTTTCTTTCGAAACCGTTAAGCTCTTCTTCCATAGATGTTATCCAATGAGAGTTGTTAAGAGCGTCTATGGTCGAAACAGGTTCGGACTGGGCTAAGAATACAGCGATAGTGCACATATTGAGTCTCCTAAGTTCGGATTGAGATTTCCATTCAGGAAACTGTGAGACTTCAGCATTAGATTCTTCTTGTGCACAAAGTATATTTCCTTGTGTACTCTGTATTCTCCTATGAGTAGAAACACCGGCATTAATGTTTCCAATGATCAGCTCTTGCGGGTGATCTCTCAACCATCTTCGGTCGGGTTCTAGTTCAGGATCCCGTACTGTATCGAAAGTTTCGTAGGAGTACGGCTTGACATGCGGTGTCGACTTCATCCACATCGATTCTTACATTTCCGGGTTGATTTCTAAATCAACTACGGGTTCTATGGGTGTAGGTGGATCTAAGATAGATAGATGGTGAATGTCCCGAGTGATATCATCTACTCTGTAGGGTCATGGTGTGGTTCGTCGAACACTACATGAACGATTCCTCGATCGTCACCTCCTTTTATCAAAGATTAAAGCTTCTTTGACGGAGGAGTATCCTACGAATATTCCTTCATCCGATTTTTCATCAAAGGTTCTAAGTTGGTCCTTCCCATTGTTCAAAACATAACACCTGCATCCAAAATGTGAAAATACGAAACTAATGGAGTTTTGTTATTCCATACCTCGTAAGTTTGTTTTGTTGTGGTGCTTGTTGACGATACGGTTTTGAGTGTAGCCGTTGTATTGGTTGCTTCACCCGTAAACGTGTGGCAATTTGCTTGCGGCAATCATTGTCCTTGTTGCTTCTTTCAACGTCCTATTCTTTCGCTCGGCAACACCATTTTGTTGAGGTGTATGGGAAGCTGAGTATTCGTGCTGTATTCCATTCTCCGAACAGTATTGCTCTATAAAGTGGTTAGTAAATTCAGTACCTCTGTCGGAACGAATGCACACGATACTCGATGCTTTTTCATTCTGCAACTTTCTCAGGAGCTCGGGCAGCCTAGATGTTGTTTCCTTCTTCTTGCTAAGAAAGATCGTCCAAGCATACCTGGAATAATCATCAACAACAACCATGCAATATTTCTTACCTCCCAAACTTACTGGGTCTACAGGACCGTAGAGATCCATGTGTAGCATTTCCAACACTCTTTGGGTTGAAAGGTAGGATTTGCTTTTCAGGGTTGACTTGATTTGCTTGCCTTTCGGCATGGTCAGACATTGTCCTTCTTGAATGACACATCGGCAAACCTCTAACCATACCTGTCTTGAAAGCTTGTTGATCGTCTTGAAGTTGACGTGAGACATCCTCTTGTGCCATAGCGACTAAGATCTGCAGTGCCTTTGGCAACAAAACATGGAATTGAGGAGCTCATAGGCTTCCGATCGGCAATGTACATATTACGATCTGCTTCTTGTAAGCACAACTTCCTTGGTTTGGGTGTTCTTGACTCTCTGATCTATATAGAACTTCACCGAGAAGCTGTTTATCACTGGCTAATACTAAGTAGATTATCTTGTAAGCCTTCAACATATGCAACATCGGTGACCTTGAATTTCCGACAAGTAGGTTTCCTTTCCCTCTTGTTCTTCCTTTAGACTTATCACCGAAGCGAACTTTCGGACCGCGACCTTCTACAAAATCGGATAGCTTGCTCCTGTCTCCGGTCATGTGACGAGAGCATCCACTATCGAAGTACAGGTATCCTCCTCTAGAATGTCTGTAACAAAGAAATTAGGTAGATTTAGGTCCCCTTTGATTTTGGGTCCATATATGTTAGTTCCTTTAGGTACCCAGTTTTCTGACGGCAATTGGTTTCTTGTAGGATGTACTCGGTAAGATTGCGGTATCTACGGGGCATATCCGTAGTTGTTATAATCACGATAATTATTATGCATGTAAAATTCAGGGTTATTATTATTATTCCAAGACGAGTGCCGTCTAGGAGGTGGAGCCATTTTCTTAGGCCTAACAGCTTGTCTTACGGGTCTCGGTTGGATTCCCAATCTTGTTGTTGATACCGAATCGGCATCTGCTGTCTTGAGGATAACAGGCTCTGTATCCAATACCTAGGCGCCTTTGTCTTGAGTGTCTTGTTGTGCGGGCCTTTGGCGGTTGGATACCGTCTTCTTTACGAATGATCGGCTTTGATGATATGCTTGTGGAGCATGATGTAGATTACGCCTTCGAGTGGTTGATGGTTCCTTGTCTCGAATAGTAGAGTTGAGGCGGAATTGCAGCTTTCGGTTTTCTCAGATGCAGGTTCCTTTATGGGACTAGGAGTATCTTCTGATTCAGGAATGTGTTCCACACTCTTGACGAACACAGTACTAGTTTTACCTTTATTCGAACATGAGCTGTATCCTAAGCCACTTTTATCATGAGCATGTTGCCCAGTGCTCAGAATTTCTTCCATTCTTTTGGACGATTTTTCAAAAGACTTCAGAATGGTCTCAAGTTCAGTTTCTCGCTTCTCGAGAGTTGTAATTTTGGTTTGTAGTAGAGCCAAATCATTTGTCTTGCTCTCATTATGAGTTTTAACTGTATTTAGTTCATGAGCAAGTTGATGATTGCTCTCCATGAGTTTTTCAAAATCGACCTTGCTGGTTTCACAGTCAAGAGACATATTTTCATAGTTTATTTTCAGCAAGTCATTTTCATCTTTCAGCTCTAGATTTGTTAATTGAAGCTGTATATTCTCAGTTTTTAAAGTCTCATGGGCCTTTTGAATGTTTTTGAATTCATTCATCATATTTTCGAAAGTATGAGATGCATTAGGTGGAATAACTGAGGTTGAGCTTACCTCATCATCGCTGTCTTCACCTTCTGGAACATCTTTGGCCATAAAGCACATGTATGCTTTATCATCGAACTCATCGTCAGATGAATCACTTCGATGACCACAAGACATTCTCACGATTTGGATGGTGTGGGGAGGCTTCGATTCTCTAATCGGGGCCTTGAGCTTGTCTTTCCAAGCACGTCTTCTTTCATCTCTCTCTTGTTGCTCGGCCTCAGGCAATCTTTGGACTTTGGGATGAGGACATTTGTTTGCATAATGGCACGGTTTCCTGTGATTATAGCACGAGTTAGCATCACCGGATGATGTTTGGTACTTACCTTGTTGATGTGTTTGGGCACGTAGGGAGTCTTTCAGACTGTTTGATGAACTTTTTGAATTTATGCATTAGAAGCGCCATTTCATCTTGTGACAGGATGTCGTCCTCGCTGTCAGCGCTCTTGTGACCGGGCTTCGACGAGCTAGGCGTCTTGTGTCGACGGTTCGATACGGCGGCGAGAGCCGTGACTTTTGAAGGAGATTCTTGACTTTCTCTCTTGTCAATGTCAAACTCAAATGCTTTAAGGTCAGAGAAGAGATCAAAAGTGGATATTTCATTAAGATTACAGGATACACGCATAGTTGGTCTTAATGTCCCATCGGGAGAGATCGAAAATTTTTAAGTTCTTCTCCTTTTGGGTGTAAATCTTGCCTAACGCTTCAAGTTCACCAACAATACCAGGTAAATCGAGGTCAAGTTCCTCAAGTGTTTCCGTTGGTTTCATTTCAAAAGATTCAAATTCCGAGTAAGTTTTGAAATCTTGTTTTCTTTTGAGAGCTCGGTTCCCTCACAAATTAACTTGAGTTTATCCTGATTTCTTTGCATTTGTTTTGCAGCTCTTTACCTTTGAGAACGTGCCTTTGTCAAGAGTGACAAATAACGCGTTCTTAGCCACGTTGTCGAGATTGGCTCGCTTCCTTTCATCGGTTGTCCATTGCTCGCGTTCTTTCTCGAGCATTTCGGCATGGGCTTGGCCCTCAATCCTTGCGGTGGATTGACCTTCATGATCTTGATCGGACCATCTGTATAACAAAATCATCTCTTCGTGCATTCCGCAAGATGAGCTTCCATTCTAATTCTCCAGTCGTCAAATTCGTTAATAGAGAACATAGGGACTTTGTTAATCATAGAAGTATCCATACGATAATATAGGAATGAAAGAAAGCTGTTTTGAAGATAAGTGATTTGAATCGATTTGGTTAAAAGAAATACGGTGATTCTTTTTAGAATCAACCGCTCGATACCACTTGTTGGCCACTTAAGTATCTTGGATACGATTTGGAAAATCGTTTAAACAACAAACCGTATGGAATCTAAATACGAGTGCGTAGCGGAAGTCTTGGATACGATTAATTGCCGTGGATCTGACAACGACGTATTAGGTGTATACTTAATATATCACGCTTATTTCAAACGGTAAAGCGAGAAGGTAAATAACACGGTAATTTAAGTGGTTCGAGGTAAACCCCTCTACGTCCACCGGTCCTCCACACAGGAGTAAAAGTTTATTATATAATTCTGCGTACACAACTACGTAATTATAAACAAACCTATCCTTGTATCGTTCACACAGTTGATACAAAGAATGTCGCTTTCAACCGTTCACACAGTTGGTTAAAGCTTCCTTCTTGACTAGCTTCTTCACACACAGTTCCAAGCTTCGTCCTTATTCGTCCCACATGTGTCGAATAACTTGTTGAGTTCACACAGAGCTCGGTTTTACAGAGGTAAAAGGTAGGTAACCGGGTAAGAGCAGTGACTTTGAATATCAAGATCTTGAGTGATGATAGTCGTTCTTGATGTTGAGCCTTTGTATATCTCTTTCGTTCTAACTAGCGGTATGCCTTGGAGATATGTTTGCTCAGATGATAACTTTGATAGCTTGAGTATTAGTTGTCTGGTTGGTTGGTTCGTTTTGTGACTGATCTTCAATGTCTTCAAGGATATATATAGCCTCTGAAGAAAGTATCCGTTGAGATGTCCGTTTGAATAAGATTTCCTTCAACGGGAATATGACATGATCCGGATTTCGCGGGATTACGAAGATCGAAAGTATTTAAAGATTAAATACTTTATCCTAGAGTATTTAAATACTTCTTTGTTCAACGGGACTTGACTTGTGTTCTTTCTTGTCCTTTTGTGAACTGTATGGAAGATGACTGTGTTTAGAGCATCGAGACAGTTTCCATACTTGATCTTTTACAAGTCTTCTTCTTTGTCTTGTGAGCTTCAGCGATCTTTGATTCGAGGCGGAGTTTTCGATATAGGATAAAGCCTTGAAGCCTCGATACAGTTTCCTTACTGTATATTTGGCATATATGTCAAAACCTTCTCAATAACAAATAACAATCGATACAGGGATCGGGTATCCCGGCTGATTCGATACAGGGTTATTGTTTTTCCCAACATGGGGGTTTGGGGTTTTTCTTCCGATTCGTTCCGTTTTGTTGGTGGATTTATGATGAATACGATTAATATTGTTAGTATCTTTAGCTTTCCTACGGATTCATGGATATTTTGTGGATTTTTACGGAATCGAGAGGGTTTGGTTGTGGTCCGCCCTCGTTGTTATTTTTGGTACGAATATACATGAATCGTAGGCGGGTTTCCGGGGGTATTCCATTTCCGTAATCGTCTAGAGTTGGTTGTGATTGTGTTATTCGAATCGTTAGGTTCATTTCCGCCGGTTCCTCGCGGTCGTGTTCGATTCTTCCTTTCCGTTCGTATCACCGTCTATTAACCGAGGCAAGTACCCTTATGAACTTACAATCTTAATGTATTAGTATTGCATGAGAATTGTGTGTGTGTGTGTGTATGCTCACTATGGGTTAGACCCGACGGGGTCTCGGTAGGGGTCCACGGAGGGGTGGATCCGCGAGCTTGCTTTTAACCACTATGGGTTAGATCCGATGGGGTCTCGGTAGGGGTCCACGGAGGGGTGGATTCACGGTTAATTGTGGTGCATTTTTACAAATGTGACTTGATTATGGCATTTCCGGAAATGAGTGATTTGGAACTATGTTTTCTTGAATTGCATGCATTACTATATGTGTAAGATGTCACTCGTTCATTTGGTTACTTGTACTAGCGTAATTGCTAACCCCTTTGGGGACCCGTTTTGGGGAAATTCGTTTTATGAATTTCAGGTCAGGTTCATCGAGACGAACGGGTGCTGGACCAGTATGCGGATGATGGCCGTGCGCGATGATTGTGCACGAGTGGTGTCTTATTGCTTTCTATCTTTTTATTTTTGTGGTCTTTAAACTAGTAGAAGTACTCGAGTACTTAAGAACTTTTACTCGTCGGGATTGTATTTTTGTTTATTATGTTTGTGTCGGATTATGGTGTTATGTTAGACCGGTTGAACCGGGTGGATTATTTTGTTGGGCGTCTTTATGACGAGATATTTTTCTGTTGCTTCTGTGAGTCGATGAGTATGATGCTTGATCAGCCTGGTGGGTCCCATATAGGGATTCACGGCGCTGTAATATACCTCGGATATCCTGGGGGTGTTACACGTTCGTTCGTTCGACAAGAAAGGACTATTCTCGTCTCCGTATTGAGGCAAGTTATCTTGCTTGGTTATAATTATGTTTGGATTCTTGTGATGGTTATGCGCTTCGTGTATATGAAATACTTATAAAATTGTGATCCGTGATTTGATATTATGCTTGATGATGTTCCGTTTTCATCGTGGGATTGCATTCCAAGTCCGTCATTTTGAACCGTTGATATCATTGATCCTTTTGTCATTTCGGAGAGTTTCTTAATCCTTAATCGGATATGTGATTTATTGAATTCGTTTTCATATTGTATCGTGACATATCCGTAATCATATCTGCGTTTCGATTGGTCATTGTGTAGGATTTTTAGCCAGGCACATATATAGTCATGCGTGGATGTTTCCGTATTGGACTGTGCACACGAGACGTAGTTTGTGAGGCTAATTAGGTACATTGTCCCACGTATATCCTGGATTCCGTATACGGGGTGGACATGTGCATTGACACATTTTCGGATTGGGCGTACTGTGATGTCCATCTTGAGCCGTACTTTTTGGGTCGTTCATAGTCCATTTATATATTTGGATGTGTTCGACGATTTGTGATTAACCGTTATACGCCCGAGGGATATGTTCGTTAGTCGTGATGTTTTCCTTGAAATCTAATATATGTAAATTGTATAACATCTTGAGAATTCATTTATCATGTATATTTGACCCTGTATTGGGCGAAATACTTATATTGTATTTTAGGTCGAGAAAAAGGCAAGGCACGGGAAGATCATGGTGACGGCAAAGGGTTCGAAGGATACTAGTTCGGGAGGACCAAGTCTTTTGTTGTTCGGTCTTATTCGAACCGTGTAATGTTATCTTTCCGCTTTATTTTAATTATGGAAAAATGCATTGTTATTTAAGGTATATGTAACATCCCGAGATATTCGGAATAATTACAGCGCCGTAAACCCTTTAGATAAGGATTTACAAGGCTAAATTTTAAAGAAGTGAAAAACAATACAATCGAACAACTGAAGTTCAATTACAGATTTGATTCAACCGATCAAATAAGTTAACTTATACAACCATATCGAATTGACTTTATTAAATACAGACGTACTCGAGTACTAAACGAACCAAGAAGACAATACAATAACATCAATCACATCACTGAGCCATTTCATCGTCCTGTCGGTACTGTGGTTGCCTCCCCGCTCCTCGGCTACCTGAACATCAAAACAATGTCCACCCCCGAAGGGGTTAGCAAAACAATGCTAGTACAAGTATCATCATACAATAAATCATCAATGCAACATAAAATATGCAAAACGGACTTCCGCCACCGGAATCCAACGATGCGAATCCTCACGATTCCATTAACACAATACAAGGTAATCCAGCGATCCAGCGCCCTCAGCATAGATCCCCATGATGATCCCGTCGGACCAACGCATGGTGGAAAACCCGTCCAACGATCCAGCGCCCTCAGCATAGATCCCCATGATGATCCCGTCGGACCAACGCATGGTGGACATTCGATCCAGCGCCCTCAGCATAGATCCTCATGACCCCCTCGGATCATTTATACCATAATCAATCAATTATGCATACACATATGCATTTCAATATGTTCATCAATACCAGCGAACAACAACGAATATCACGAGAATTTTCAGAAATACATCTCATATTCAACAATATGAATGAAACCACAAACATGATAAATCGAACTCGACATATGATACTTGCCTCGAAAATGGCAAGGACGAAACACCTCGATGATCTCAACACACTCGAAGGCCGCCTCCTTCGATCAACGTAACAAGCTCGAACCTTAACAAAAGGAATGATATACAAATCATCTCAAGTCGAACGATGGCCTAACAATTCGTTCTACGGCCCAAAAGTTCAAAATAAACAATCTGCCTGGACTGCTTAGCGTGCGCTACGTATCTTACGTAACGTGCGCTAAGCCTGCCTGTTAGCGTACGCTATCGTGTAAGACTAGCGTGCGCTAGCCACGAACTGACAGTTTGAATCGGTTGATACATAACGCACGCTACGTACGTATTGCGCGTTAACTGAACCCCGATAGCGCACGTTAACTCACATATGTTAGCGTGCGCTAATCCTGCATGGCGTAATCGCTAACGGAAAAACTGGGTTGAAAGATGGTGAATTCATGAATCTATGTTGATACGACAAATCATCCTCAAGTCTGTCATGCTAATAAGGTTGTGGAAGTTCCATGATCATGAGGTACAATTATACGGATAATTATCTCATCATCATAACTCATTCAAGATCTTCAAGAAATATTCTAAGTTCCGATTATTCCAAGTCCCAAAACATATGGTTCCTTACGTAAAACATACGAACTAGGTAATCTACATATATTGGTCGATTGGTTTGGAAGGTACATAACATGCTTAGAAATCCTCATACAAAAGGGTTCAATGGATCATGCGATGAATAAGTGTCGAAACGTCGAAAACATCCTTCTAACACATGATGTACGGCTAATAACGAATCTAACTGACTAGATGAACATGATCAACATCCTTTAGAACACAACTAGTATTGGTGAAGAATCACCTACCTCAAGGAAGTGAAGAACATGGAGGAAAATGAAGCAATCCGACACCGAAAGCTTGAACACCAATCTCGATGATATACGATCTTCAATCACGAACTAGGATGTTGATATGAAGTGTTTAGGATGAAGGAAGTTATGTTCTAAGTGTAAGAATTCGGGTAATGGGAGAAGAGAGAATCGAAATCACGAATAGGATCTCTATTTATAAGAATGGCTTATTAGCGCGCTAGTGCACCTTTCGTAGCGTGCGCTAACGGCCCGCTGACTAAACTGTACTCAGCACTTAGCGTGCGCTACGCATATACCTGTAGCGTGCGCTAAGGCGTTGACTCGGCTTTTCCCGAAAGCCGTCCAGGTACATCCCGACACGATCCGACAGGGGTCCCCCGGCCAGCTCTCACCTACCGCACATCTCAATCAAATTGACCACGCATAGCGTGCGCTAAGGACCCTCAGTAGCGTGCGCTATGAACCCACGTTAGCGCACGCTAAACATAGCCGATAGCGTGCGCTACATGCGCAGATTTACAATCTTTAAATCACAACCACGAAATTAAACGCTCGACAACATCGGATTATGAAATACGGAGAATAGTACTCAGACAAAAGTACAATCATTACAATATCACAAGTTCCAATTACATAACAGAAATCTCGGGTATTACATCCTTCCTCCCTAAAAAGAAGTTTCGTCCCGAAACTTACGATGAAAACAACTCCGGATATCTAGTCTTCATACTGTCCTCCGTTTCCCAAGTGGCCTCTTCGACTCCATGTCGTGACCATTGTACTTTAACCAAGTGTATTGGTTTATTCCTCAATTGTTTGATCCGTCTCTCAAGTATCTTGATTGGTCTCTCTTCGAAGGTGCCATCATTAGCTATCTCGATCTCGTCGAAATTAATGACGTGACTGGGGTCCGGTACATACTTCCATAGTTGGGATACGTGAAACACATTGTGAACGTGACTCAGCGATGGCGGTAAGGCCAGCCTGTATGCTAAATCTCCAACTCTCTCGAGGATCTCGAATGGTACAATATATCTCGGACTAAGCTTGCCTCTCCTCCCGAAACGGAAAATCCCTCGTGTAGGAGACACCTTCAATAGTACATGGTCCCCAGCGTCGAACTCTAGAGGGCGACGATGTACATCTGCATAAGACTTCTGTCGACTCTGGGCAGTCAACAGTCTCTCTCGAATCAAAGCTATCTTCTCTTGAGTCTGAATAATCAATTCTGGTTCCGTCCCGATCAAATACGAAGAATCATCCCAACATAGGGGTGATCGGCATCTTCTCCCGTACAAAGCTTCAAATGGTGCCATCTTAATTGAAGCATGCCAACTATTATTGTAGGTGAATTCAACTAATGGCAAATGAACTTCCCAATCAGTTGACCAATCCAAAGCACAAGCTCTAAGCATGTCTTCTACAGTTTGAATAGTCCTTTCGGACTGACCGTCCATTTGGGGATGATAGGTTGTACTAAAGTTGAGCTCAGTCCCCAGAGCCCTGTGAACTGCTTTCCAGAAATGTGACACGAAGCGACCATCTCGATCCGAAATAATGGTCCTCGGCGTCCCATGCAATCTGACTATCTCCGCAATAAATACTCGTGCCAATCTCTCAAGTCCCCATGTATCTTTAATTCCCAGGAAATGAGCCGACTTGGTTAGTCGATCAACTACAACCCAAATCATGTTCATTCCCATTCTAGTCCTTGGCATACTAGTGATGAAATCCATCGAGATATCCTCCCACTTCCACTCAGGGATCGGAAGCGGTTTTAACAATCCGGCAGGTCGTTGATGTTCAATCTTTACCTGCTGACAAGTCAAACACTTCGAAACGTACTCCGCTACGTCCTTCTTCATATTCCCCCACCAGAAGCTTTGCTTTAAATCCTTATACATCTTACTACTGCTTGGGTGAATAGAATAGGGCGCGCTATGAGCTTCCTTCAAAATTGTACGTCTCAAATCATCATCCTCGGGAACGCAAAGTCGACTCTGAAATCTCAGAACTCCATCGTCTTGTATCACGAATCCTGGGGCTTTTCCTTTCTTTACTTCGTCACTTAATCGAAGGATCAGAGAATCGTTCAATTGTTTAGACTTGATCTCCTCGACTAGTGATGAAGTCAGTTCCATCACATAAAGTTGCCCTTGGATTTCTGGTGCCCACACTTCAATCCCCTCGCGGATCAGTTCTCGTTGAATACTGGTCTGGGACGTAAGTGCTTCCAACACTCGAAGAGAAACAGGTTTTCGGCTCAAGGCATCGGCTACTACGTTTGCTTTCCCCGGATGATAGAGAATCTCCAAGTCGTAATCCTTGATCAATTCCAGCCACCTTCTCGCCTCATGTTTAATTCTTTACATTGAAAATGTACTTGAGGCTCTTATGATCTGTAAAGATCGACAATGAGTGCCGTACAAATAATGTCGCCAAATTTTCAAGGCAAAGACCACACTGCTAGCTCCGGATCATGAGTCGGGTAATTAATCTCAAATGCGGTTTCAATTGCCGAGAGGCATAAGCAATCACTTTATCCTTCGCATCAACACACAACCCAAACCCCGATTTGAGCGTCGGCTGTATACCATGAATCCATCGGTTCCTCTGGCGCTAATATAGGTCTTTGTCGGCCTCCTCTTAAGTTCGTCAAAACCACTGGCACTTCTCATTCCACGTGAACTTTTGAGTTTTACAGAATTTGGGTGAGCGGACGAGCAATTTTGGAAAATCCCTCTACGGCGATAATATCCGGCCAAGTCCTAAGAAGCTTCGGACTTCTTTCACGTTTTTAGGAGCTCCCCATTCCAAGATGGCTTGACTTTCTTGAGTCCACTGAACTCCGTCTATTGATATCACATGCCCAAGGAAGGTTACTTCCTTAAGCGAACTCGCATTTTGAAAGTTTTGCATACATGTTCATTCCTTAAGGTACTCAAAACCACACGCAGATGTTCGGCATGCTCCTCTGCGTCCTTTGAATATATCAAGATGTAAATCAATGAAGACGACCACAAATTTATCCAAGTATTCTAAGAATACCCGATTCATCAATTGCATGAATACCGCAGAGCATTGGTAAGTCCAAGCGGCATTACTACAAATTCATAATGCCGTCTGGGATCTGAAAGCGATTTCGGTATATCCGATTCCTTAATTCTCAATGGTGGTATCACGATCGCAAGTCAATCTTGAGAATACCCTTGCCCCTTGCGATTGATCAAACAAGTCCTCGATCCGAGGTATAGGATACTTATTCTTGATCGTCATCTTGTTGAGCTCCTCGTAATCAATACAGTCGGAGGGATCCGTCTTTCTTAGAACAAGGAGAACGGGCGCTCCCCAAGGAGAAACGCTAGGTTGGATATAGCCCTTCTGTAACAATTCCTCCAGTTGCTTCTTGAGTTCATACATCTCGGTTGGCGCCATGCGGTATGGTGCTCTGGAAATAGGAGCTGCTCCAGGCTCTAATTCGATAGTGAATTCCACTCCCCTCTGCGGAGGTAACCTGTAGTTCGTCAGGAAATACATCTGAGAACTCATTCACAACTGAAATAGACGAGAGCTCTACTCCTTCCTCTTTCCTCATGGCATAGCACCAAAGTCCGTGACATCCCTGCTTCAGTAATTTCACGGCTTTCATTGCTTTGATCAATTTTCCCGAGCTTCCTGGTCTCCATCCTCGGAATAAGTGTTCAGATCCGTCATCAGCAATGATAGAAATGACTCTCTCTTGGTAATTCAGAACAGCTCCATAACGGTTGAGCCAATCATCTCCGAGAATTAAATCGTCACCGTAGATGTCGACTACAATGAGGTTCGATGGCCACTCTCTTCCTTCTATAGATACTGGGAAATCCCTAGCTTCTAGGGTTCCCACAATTTTCTCTCCGCTCGGAAATCCCACAACATAAGGTTCACAATTATACAAGCACGAGATTTTCAAACGATTAACACAGTTCAAAGATATAAAAGAATGCGTGGCTCCCGAATCGAACAAGACACTAACTGGTTGCAAAAGGATCTGAATCGTACCTGATGCAATGGCTGTGTTCTGATCATCAGATTTCCTCATTTCGTACAGGCGCGGAGGAACGGACCCAGCACTGGATGTTTCTCTCTTCCCAGCGTTCTGCTGCTGAAATCCACTCTGCTGCGTCTGGTTCACACTCATCTCCTTCGGGACTGGAGCTGGAGTGCGAGTACCAAAATATCAGGTCGCATTCCCACAAAATTTTGCGCGATGTCCTTCCTGTCCACACTCGAAACAGGTCACAGCAGGCGCGAAACAATCACGTCGAACATGTCCCGCTTTGCCACAGTTGTAACACTTCTTTCCTACGTCTGAAACAGTTGGTGCTGCCCGGAACTTCTTTCCACCTCGAGAAGGATGCGGAGGTCTCCGGGATGAATGAAAAGAGGACTGACCCCTGCGAGGTCCGCTACTCTTATCCTCCGTGAAGTTGCCAGACACCTTCTGTTTCTTTGCTTCCGTCGCTTTCTCTACTGCTGCCTCCTTCATATCATAGGCCAACGCCTTGTCCTGGTACTGTCGTAAGGTGGTACATTCAAATCCGGACATATACTGCTGAATTTCCGGCTTCATTCGCATGTCAAAATGAAAAATCTTCTCCGCCTCGGTCCTGACCAAGTGGCGCACATAAGTCAGTTGGTGATTAAAAGTCTTAATCACGTCTGTCACAGATGTTCCCGAATCTTGTGGTGAGAAAAACTCCCGAACTCGGGCTTCTCTAACTGGGCGAGGACAATACTGTGCCTCCATCATCAATTTGAATTCTGTCCAGTCAACATTGTGCTCCTCCGGTCGAATGGCCTCCCACCAGTCGAAAGCCTCCTGGCCAAAAGATCTTGGCGGCCGAACCTTCCTATCATTGGGACGCTTAATCCTGCAAAAATCTTCTCTAATTCCTTCAAAGTGATCCCAAGAAAGCGTCTCACAGAACCGTCAAATTTCGGAGGGTGCAATTTGACCACCTCGGTAAGCCATTTATCTCCCGATTATCTACGTTATTCTGCTGTCCCATCGCCGTGCATGCGATCCACAACTTGAGCAAGCTGGTTTATCTCGGGCAACGACCTGAAGCACTCCGCACGTTAGGATCTGCATTATTATTTGCCGATCCTCGCCGTCCCCTAATGGGAATCCGTTCGACTAGCGGCTATCTCTGGAGTAGATACCGACTCTTCTTGCCTCGCATTTCCACGTCCGCGTCCACGACCGCGTCCGCGTCCACGACCTCCTCTCAACATACTGTAAACATAAATACTCAATATCCAGGACAAATTTTCTCAAAGTACATCCATCAATGTTTACAAGACATGAATTAAATAAAACAGTAGTATTCGAGATTAAGAAACTTACAACCACAGTCCATACGACGATGCTGGCTCAGCAGTGATGTTACGAACAACCAATAATCAATAACATAAACAGACCCAACTAACCCGACTGCCAAGATATCCATAAATCTTAGCTCCGATACCATATTCTGTAACATCCCGAGATATTCGGAATAATTACAGCGCCGTAAACCCTTTAGATAAGGATTTACAAGGCTAAATTTTAAAGAAGTGAAAAACAATACAATCGAACAACTGAAGTTCAATTACAGATTTGATTCAACCGATCAAATAAGTTAACTTATACAACCATATCGAATTGACTTTATTAAATACAGACGTACTCGAGTACTAAACGAACCAAGAAGACAATACAATCACATCACTGAGCCATTTCATCGTCCTGTCGGTACTGTGGTTGCCTCCCCGCTCCTCGGCTACCTGAACATCAAAACAATGTCCACCCCCGAAGGGGTTACCAAAACAATGCTAGTACAAGTATCATTATACAATAAATCATCAATGCAACATAAAATATGCAAAACGGACTTCCGCCACTGGAATCCAACGATGCGAATCCTCACGATTCCATCAACACAATACAAGGTAATCCAAATGATCCGGCGCCTCAAAGATAGATCCCCATGATGATCCCGTCGGACCAACGCATGGTGGAAAACCCGTCCAACGATCCAGCGCCCTCAGCATAGATCCCCATGATGATCCCGTCGGACCAACGCATGGTGGACATTCGATCCAGCGCCCTCAGCATAGATCCTCATGACCCCCTTGGATCATTTATACCATAATCAATCAATTATGCATACACATATGCATTTCAATATGTTCATCAATACGAGCGAACAACAACGAATATCACGAGAATTTTCAGAAATACATCTCATATTCAACAATATGAATGAAACCACAAACATGATAAATCGAACTCGACATATGATACTTGCCTCGAAAATGGCAAGGACGAAACACCTCGATGATCTCAACACACTCGAAGGCCGCCTCCTTCGATCAACGTAACAAGCTCGAACCTTAACAAAAGGAATGATATACAAATCATCTCAAGTCGAACGATGGCCTAACAATTCGTTCAACGGCCCAAAAGTTCAAAATAAACAATCTGACTGGACTGCTTAGCGTGCGCTACGTATCTTACGTAACATGCGCTAAGCCTGCCTGTTAGCATAGGCTATCGTGTAAGACTAGCGTGCGCTAGCCACGAACTGACAGTTTGAATCGGCTGATACATAACGCACGCTACGTACGTATTGCGCGTTAACTTAACCCCGATAGCGCACGTTAACTCACATATGTTAGCGTGCGCTAATCCTGCATGGCAGAATACTACTAACGGAAAAACTGGGTTGAAAGGTGGTGAATTCATGAATCTATGTTGATACGACAAATCATCCTCAAGTCTGTCATGCTAATTGTAATATCCGCAATTTTCGATTTTTGGTAAATTTCTTTTTTCGGTCATAGTCCGTTTTGACGGCTCGCTCATGACCGTTTCGTCATTCTGAGAATGATTAATTCTACACTTTTTGTCATCCGAGTTCGTTTCGGTGTTGTTTTGTTGAGTTCTGTGCTTTTTAGCGACTTTTCCGCACTTGAGTTCGATTCTTGCGAATCTCGTCCAAAGCTGTTTGAGTTTCCCGCAAGTCCGTTTAACTTTGTTAGACGTGTTGTGAACTTCGGTTTGGTTATTCGATCACGTATCATGATTTCCGGGCGTTTTGGGCCATTTTGTAATTTCTTGAAAGTTACGGGTATCCGTATCTGTAATTGTTGTCTCGACCCGTTTCTTGGTCGCGTATGATTAATTATGGTATTACGTTTTCATTTCGAGTCGTTGACGTCGTCCGCGAACTTTTCGTCGTGTCCGCCTGCGTGCGTTTCGGAAATCGAGGCGTCGGGTCGTGGCGTGGCCGAAAGTGGCCGGACGGTGCGGGATCTGGCCGGACGAGTCTTGGACACTGGCCGAGCAGCACGGCAGAACCGCGTAGCGCACGCTTATGGCCGGACGCTGCGCGTTAGCTTCAGCAGTGTAGCGCACGCTGCCGAGTCGACGCCATCTGTTGCTCGGGCACAGAGGTATTCGAGGTTACGGACTCGGTCCAGATCGGCGAGTAGCGCACGCCATCGCCGGTCGTAGCGCGCTAACCGGCAGGGGTAGCGCACGCTGCCGGCCGACTAGCGTACGTTACCGGGATGAGTTGTTAGTCCAGTGGCTACTGGACAGGTCGGCTAGCGCGCGCAGGCTTCCGGCCGTAGCGCACGCTAGCGGGAGTCGGGCGGCCGAGTCATGGTCGGCAGAATTTGTCGGTGGTGCCGGGTCATGCGGGCCATGGCCGAGAGTGCTCGGCCGATACTGGCCGATAGCGCACGCTAGGCCGGGAAGGCTAGCGCACGCTAGTTCCGGCCCAGTATATTAATGACAGACCAACGACTTTCTCCGTCATTTTTCATTTCATTTCTCTTCGGTCCGCGGCTGGGGTTTCGGAGGAGACGAAACCATGTTGTTGAACAACAAATCCATGAAGTTTCTGAGTTTATATCACCGATCAATCGTCCTATAACATCCTTCGATCCAGCGAATCAAGGTTAGATCCTTAGAACCCTATTTTTGGGTAGATTTGGGGATTTTCGCATTTTTGTCCGATTCGTTCCGTTTTGTCGATTAATTCATGATGAGTATAATTAATCTTGTTGGTATTCTTAGTTTCCCTACGGATTCATGGTATATTTCGTGATTTTTACGGAATCGAGAGGGTTTGGTTGTGGTCCGCCCTCGTTGTTGTTTATATACGAATATACATGAATCGTAGGCGGGTTTTCGGGTGTATTCCAATTCCGTATTCATTTAGAAATGGTTGTGATTGTATTCTTCGAATCGTTAGGTTCGGTTTCATTGATTCCTAGCATTCGTCGGTGACTTTCCTTTCCGTTCGTTGCGTCGTCAATAATTCAAGGCAAGTATTCTTGGAAACCTTTATGCTTAACGTGGAATGGTAATGTATTTTGTGTGTGATTTGCTCACCTCGTGTTGGTCCGACGGGATCAAGGAGGGAATCCAAAGGTTTGTGTCCCGGATTCATGAGTTTGTTTAGCTAGCTGCCATGGGAGGGTCCTTAGAGGCCTCGTGCGGGAATTTATGATATGACTCTGTTCCCAAGGCGATGCATGTGCGTGTTTTGCTTTATAATATAGCCAGTGCGGGAGGGTCCTTAGAGGCCTCGTGCGGGAATTTATGATATGACTCTGTTCCCAAGGCAAATTGTTTGACTGTTTATTTCCGGAAAAGACATGTCTGGTTTTGACTTTTGAAAATGATATTGGTGCATGTACTATGAAATGTGTAAGCGATTGGTTTGCCTTGAATACTTGTACTAGCGTAATTGCTAACCCCTTTGGGGACCCGTTGTCGGGGAAATTCTTGTTATGGATTTCAGGTTATGTTCAGCCAGACGAACGGGCACTGGGATGGTACGAGGATGTCGACCAAGGTTGTTGACATGTGCAATTGAGTCTTGTTATTTCCTACTGTCTCTTTTGATGTGGATGTTTTCCAAATTGTAAACTTATAGATTGTACTCGCGAGTACTTAGGCTTTTTCCTTTCGGATTGTGATTGGTGTTCGTTGGAGTTACTGCATTTGTCGGTTGATGTTTATTATGCCGGTTGTACCGGGCGTGTTGATTTATGTTCTTGTTGTTAACGATTGTTTCCTTGCTAACCGAGACGGTTAGTCGAGAGGTGTTTTCTTGTGTTAGCCTGGTGGATCCCATGTAGGGGTCCACGGCGCTGTAATACACCTCGAATATCTTGGGGGTGTTACAGAAAATGGTATCAGAGCTCTAGGTTTATGGATACCTAGGCTTGTTGGTTATTTGGGTCTAGTTGTGTTTTGTTTTGCACATTGTCACACCGCTGCCGGCATCTCAGTACATCCAGTGCTCGTAAGTTTTCCTTACTCGATTCTCTTGTTTTCTCGTATTGAAATTCCACTTCTTGAACTGTGATTGCCTCTCTCGTACTTATCGTCGAGTTGTTTCTCGATCCATCCGGTTGTGTACTTTTGATTCTAGTATTGCGCAGTCCTTTGTCTCTCTGGAGTATGTGCGCCGTTCTGGGCTTTACCGTTTGTCGTTTTGCGAGCCTTCCATCGCTAAACTTCCTAGCATTGGTGGGATCGTTGGTGATCGAAAGATCCGAGTTTTTCTCCGTGGTATATTGTGAGAGGGCTTGACTCTCTAGTCTTTTGTTGTATGATGGAATCTGTGTTTGGTAATTGCGATATACTAAATGTATGTTGAGCCGAATGTACCGATGAGTTGGACACCGAAGGGTGCAGTATGATGTAGAAGTTTTGAACATTGATATGTTCCGGTATAGGTATTGATGGCAGAGTTTGTTGAGAAACTCACATAGTTGGTTTTGACATACGTCCAAATCGGTGATCTTTGGTTACGCTGTCAAACTTGAAGAGATAGTTTGACATATGCTTGGAATTAGCATTCCCAAGTTGCGCTTGTTGAACTGGTGATTTTTGAATGCCGTATATGAGTGTCCGGGAATTGTTGGTACTTGGCTAATTATTGTTATTTACAACCAATGTGTTTCTATTAATAATACATGCGGCGTGCATGCTTGAAAATCTCTGAGACTTGATCGTATTGTGGTTTTTTGAAAGTGACATGAATTTGGGCGAGCCAGCCTTGTATTTTCAAATAAAACCTTGTGTCGTATTTAAAGGTCGTGTTTAAAAGTGTTTAGGACACTTTATAAAATGCTACCGCTGTTAAGCCCTTGTCGTTTTTAAAAGGGGTCTTGAAAATGATTTTTAACTTATCAGTTTTATTTTCGAATAACTAGAGTATACGGTTTTTAAAATCGGATTAGCCTGGGGAAACCTAGGCTGTCGAGTCAAGTTGTGTTTGTTGAGTTTTGTCTTGTCGGATTTTGTCTGACTTAGTCACATCGCGGCGCGTCGTTTGAGATCATTGGTCGTGATTAGTATCGAGGGGTGGTCGTCACTTACGTGCGACCTATGGATGTTAAACTCCCTTCTTTGTGTTGTGTCTCGTGTGACACGAGTTATTTGTTTGATTAGTTGTTAAATGATGGAATCCTTCTGTGGATTTTGATTTCACGATATGTGTTTATTAGACTCTCGTATTTGGTTTATACGAGGAATGTCGTCACTGTTGATGTATTTTCGAACCGTATTTTATCCGCTGCGTGAGTTCTTTCAAACGGCTTTCGGTATTTTGCAAACTGAGTTTTATTTCGTAAAACCGATTCCTTGAATCAAGTTTTGGCATTTTGGCCTTGAATATTTCATGATGGTTTGACAAATGATTTTGTGAGCTTTGGAAAAATATTACCGTCATTGGTCTTTTTAGCATTTTCGAAATGAGATGGGAAATTGTGCTTAGCACAGTAAACCCGTGTGAGAAAGGTTTACGGCATGTAACTTTTCGGATATGTTCTGTTGTTGTCTCTGCCGGTCATTAGCGCACGCTACGCTTTGCGGCTAGCGCGCGCAAGAGTGCGTTGGTAGCACGCTAAGGGGAGGATAGCGCACGCTACACGGTAGTTCAGGGCGATCCAGGAACTACCGACTGGTCTGAAGTTCTCGTTAGCGCACGCTAACACTTGGGGTTAGCGCACGCTAACGGTGTATTTTGGTCGGGAGTTTTGTTTGGTGCCGTGATAGCGCACGCTAACCTTAATGATTAGCGCACGCTAATTGTGTCGATATAAATCTGGACACGATCTAGAAGTTGCATTTTTCCTCATTTCTTCTTCTTCCTCCATGAGTTTGAGACGTAGCGACTCGGTTTCGCATCTGGGCTGATTTTTTTCTTCCATCCAAAGGTGTTTTGGAGTATCCTAGATGATTTTTAACATCATCTAATCCATTGTTCTTCGCCTAATCTGGGTATTTTCTTGAATCCCTATAGTTGACTTTTTGGAGTTTTGTCCTTGATATCGTTTTCCATCCAGTTTTGATAAACCGATTGTTGTTTTAACGATGTTGTTAAACATATCCTGAGGATTGTATATCACTGTCGTGATTTTGAGCGATTTGATGCGTGTGATATGATGTGTTTAAGTGAATGTTGATACGTGCGAATTTTGGGCATTTTGGCCTATTGTACTTCTGAAAAACCTTGAGTATCTTAGAAAATAAACCTCGAGACGTACTTTTAAAATAAATTATTTTCTCACAGTGCTCTCAAGATGCCTACTAGTGCCACGCTATGTTTCAAAATTATTCTACTTTGAGGATCAAAATATTTTGAAATATTTCTAATGATTTAGAAACGAATTCGCTTAAACCCGAAGGTCGAATATAGCTGAAAAGATTTAATTTAATGAAAGGTGTCTTCATTTTTTTTTATCAAACGCAAGATGATATTTTTAAAGTCTCGATGACGATGTTTGTACTACTTTTTGATATATGATACTCAAGATCAACTGGTGCTTGCAAGTTATTTTCAAAAGATGGTTTTCGTTTTCAAAACCTATCATTCCTATTTGTGGTCCGGGAATATATGTGTGATGTTCGTGCTCTCGTTAGGGTGTTAACCCCCGAGTTGTTGTTGAATTGGTGGTGTGAGCGTTGAGTCGTTCGCCACACAGTTGTCGTGGTAGCCTCTGTGAGGGGTGTGATATTGGTATTGGATGTTGTCGCCTCGTAGCGGTTTATGCGCTATCGCAAATATGCGAGCTGTTAGAGATCGGGTTGGTATGATTGTGTGCATCGGTGATTGTTCCGCGTTGTGTCGGTTGCTTGTTGTATTGTTACCTTGGTTCCGTTGTGGTGAGTTCCGGGGGCGAGGTCAAAGGTTATAGCCGTACTATTTTGACTTCTATATTTTCTCTTTCTCCAGTCTATCGATTCGCTCGTGTTCATTGATACCTTCTGAACTTGTTCTGTACCTTGGTTTCATCGTTCGAGCGAGCTGTAATCTGGTTTTGAGTCGATCTGGTTATCGCTGTGACCTTTCCGAATTCGGTTCGACTATTGTGAACCTTGTTCGGAAGTAACATCTTTTGGTTCTAATAGTTCTTTTATTCGAAGTGGATCGGATTTGAACTTCTGTATTTTTGGCTCTATCGACTCGTTTACGCTCGTTAACATTCCTGAACTTCCCTATCCCTTGCTTTTGTTGATCGAACGAGGGTGGTATTGTTTCGGAATAACTCGTTTGTCGTTGTGGCTTTTCAATCGCGATTCCCTTTCCTGTGGATCTTATGGGAATGCACGTCTTGCTGTTCTCACCAGGTCATCCTGGGAGTTGTTGTTTGAATTTTATTATCCTACGTATTTCGGACATGATTGTTCGATTTTTGTTGTCTCAATCGTTTGTTTGTTCGGTTTTTGTTCTCGTTTCGTGATTGTTGAGCGTTCAGGCTCCTTCGTAGTTCCCTTAAGTTCGGGAAATTAGTCTCGTTTTTGATCTTCCAACCCTTGGGCGGTGGAATTCCGTATTTGTTCAGCGTTGACTCGCGTTTTGGTTGATGAACCGTTGGGTTGGTCAATCGTATTGAGTTTCGTTCGTTGAGTTTTGTGATTGTTCGAATAATCGACTCGATTGTATTGTCTATTTAATGACGCTTGTCACTCGTTGATTTTATTATGTCTCTACCGGTGACGTTGTGTTAGTCGCCCTAGAGCGTATTTTCTCGCCGTATGTCTCTTTGCGTTCCTTGCAGCGTTTCGCCGTCGGGCGCGAGTCTTCGGTTTTGTGTATCTCGTCGAGTTTTCCTGGCAAAGGATATTGCTTCTCCCTACTTATTTTAAGTTTCGGGACGAAACTTCTTTTAAGGAGGGTAGAATGTAATATCCGCAATTTTTGATTTTTGGTAAATTTCTTTTTTCGGTCATAGTCCGTTTTGACGGCTCGCTCATGACCGTTTCGTCATTCTGAGAATGATTAATTCTACACTTTTTGTCATCCGAGTTCGTTTCGGTGTTGTTTTGTTGAGTTCTGTGCTTTTTAGCGACTTTTCCGCACTTGAGTTCGATTCTTGCGAATCTCGTCAAAGCTATTGTTTCGAGTTTCCCGCAAGTCCGTTTAACTTTGTTAGACGTGTTGTGAACTTCGGTTTGGTTATTCGATCACGTATCATGATTTCCGGGCGTTTTGGGCCATTTTGTAATTTCTTGAAAGTTACGGGTATCCGTATCTGTAATTGTTGTCTCGACCCGTTTCTTGGTCGCGTATGATTAATTATGGTATTACGTTTTCATTTCGAGTCGTTGACGTCGTCCGCGAACTTTTCGTCGTCCGCCTGCGTGCGTTTCGGAAATCGAGGCGTCGGTCGTGGCGGCCGAGCACCGACGGACGTGGATCGCCGACGAGTGCCGACATCGCCGAGCAGCACGGCAGAACCGGCGAGCGCACGCTATGGCCGGGACGCTGCGCGCGCTAGCTCGCAGATGTAGCGCACGCTGCCGAGTCGGCAACAGACGCTATCGGGCACAGGCGGAGGTATTACGAGGTTCGGACTCGGTCAGATCGGCGGGTAGCGCACGCCATCAAGCCGGTCAGCGCCGCGCTAACCGGCAGGGGTAGCGACGCCGCGGCCGACTAGCGACGCACGGGATGAGTTGTTAGTCCGGTGGCTCACCGGGCCGTGGCGCGCGCGCAGGCTTCCGGCCGTAGCGCACGCTAGCGGGAGTCGGGCGGCCGAGTCATGGTCGGCAGAATTTGTCGGTGGTGCCGGGTCATGCGGGCCATGGCCGAGAGTGCTCGGCCGATACTGGCCGATAGCGCACGCTAGGCCGGGAAGGCTAGCGCACGCTAGTTCCGGCCCAGTATATTAATGACAGACCAGCGACTTTCTCCGTCATTTTTCATTTCATTTCTCTTCGGTCCGCGGCTGGGGTTTCGGAGGAGACGAAACCATGTTGTTGAACAACAAATCCATGAAGTTTCTGAGTTTATATCACCGATCAATCGTCCTATAACATCCTTCGATCCAGCGAATCAAGGTTAGATCCTTAGAACCCTATTTTTGGGTAGATTTGGGGATTTTCGCATTTTTGTCCGATTCGTTCCGTTTTGTCGATTAATTCATGATGGGTATGATTAATCTTGTTGGTATTCTTAGTTTCCCTACGGATTCATGGTATATTTCGTGATTTTTACGGAACCGAGAGGGTTTGGTTGTGGTCCGCCCTCGTTGTTGTTTATATACCAATATACATGAATCGTAGGCGGGTTTTCGGGTGTATTCCAATTCCGTATTCATTTAGAAATGGTTGTGATTGTATTCTTCGAATCGTTAGGTTCGGTTTCATTGATTCCTAGCGTTCGTCGGTGACTTTCCTTTCCGTTCGTTGCGTCGTCAATAATTCAAGGCAAGTATTCTTGGAAACCTTTATGCTTAACGTGGAATGGTAATGTATTTTGTGTGTGATTTGCTCACCTCGTGTTGGTCCGACGGGATCAAGGAGGGAATCCAAAGGTTTGCGTCCCGGATTCATGAGTTTGTTTAGCTAGCCAGTGCGGGAGGGTCCTTAGAGGCCTCGTGCGGGAATTTATGATATGACTCTGTTCCCAAGGCGATGCATGTGCGTGTTTTGCTTTATAATATAGCCAGTGCGGGAGGGTCCTTAGAGGCCTCGTGCGGAAATTTATGATATGACTCTGTTCCCAAGGCAAATTGTTTGACTGTTTATTTCCGGAAAAGACATGTCTGGTTTTGACTTTTGAAAATGATATTGGTGCATGTACTATGAAATGTGTAAGCGATTGGTTTGCCTTGAATACTTGTACTAGCGTAATTGCTAACCCCTTTGGGGACCCGTTGTCGGGGAAATTCTTGTTATGGATTTCGTGTTATGTTCAATGCATTTAACGGCACCTTTGGGATGGTACGAGGATGTCGGCCAAGGTTGTTGACATGTGCAATTGAGTCTTGTTATTTCCTACTGTCTCTTTTGATGTGGATGTTTTCCAAATTGTAAACTTATAGATTGTACTCGCGAGTACTTAGGCTTTTTCCTTTCGGATTGTGATTGGTGTTCGTTGGAGTTACTGCATTTGTCGGTTGATGTTTATTATGCCGGTTGTACCGGGCGTGTTGATTTATGTTCTTGTTGTTAACGATTGTTTCCTTGCTAACCGAGACGGTTAGTCGAGAGGTGTTTTCTTGTGTTAGCCTGGTGGATCCCATGTAGGGGTCCACGACGCTGTAATACACCTCGAATATCTTGGGGGTGTTACACTAATAAGGTTGTGGAAGTTCCATGATCATGAGGTACAATTATACGGATAATTATCTCATCATCATAACTCATCCAAGATCTTCAAGAAATATTCTAAGTTCCAATTATTCCAAGTCCCAAAACATATGGTTCCTTACGTAAAACATACGAACTAGGTAATCTACATATATTGGTCGATTGGTTTGGAAGGTACATAACATGCTTAGAAATCCTCATACAAAAGGGTTCAATGGATCATGCGATGAATAAGTGTCGAAACGTCGAAAACATCCTTCTAACACATGATGTACGGCTAATAATGAATCTAACTGACTAGATGAACATGATCAACATCCTTTAGAACACAACTAGTATTGGTGAAGAATCACCTACCTCAAGGAAGTGAAGAACACGGAGGAAAATGAAGCAATCCGACACCGAAAGCTTGAACACCAATCTCCAATGATATACGATCTTCAATCACGAACTAGGATGTTGATATGAAGTGTTTAGGATGAAGGAAGTTATGTTCTAAGTGTAAGAATTCGGGTAATGGGAGAAGAGAGAACTGAAATCACGAATAGGATGATGTCCTATTTATAAGAATGGCTTATTAGCGCGCGCTAGTACGTGCTCGTAGCGTGCGCTAACGGCCCGCTGACTAAACTGTACTCAGCACTTAGCGTGCGCTACGTATATACCTGTAGCGTGCGCTAAGGCGTTGACTCGGCTTTTCCCGAAAGCCGTCCAGGTACATCCCGACACGATCCGACAGGGGTCCCCCGGCCAGCTCTCACCTACCGCACGTCTCAATCAAATTGACCACGCATAGCGTGCGCTAAGGACCCTCAGTAGCGTGCGCTATGAACCCACGTTAGCGCACGCTAAACATAGCCGATAGCGTGCGCTACATGCGCAGATTTACAATCTTTAAATCACAACCACGAAATTAAACGCTCGACAACATCGGATTATGAAATACGGAGAATAGTACTCAGAGAAAAGTACAATCATTACAATATCACAAGTTCCAATTACATAACAGAAATCTCGGGTATTAAAGTATATTCCATCTCCATATGGATTATACTTGTATTTTGGATCCTGTGAATAATAAGGTTGTTGGCCATACTACTGTGAACTCCTAATCGGAGTAAGTACTATGTATTTTGGTTCGGTATCACATGTATTGTGTATTTAATCTATATTTTGGGTATCACCTGGTGGGTCCCAGTTTGGGGTCCACGGCACTGTAATGGCCGCCTTTTTGGGGTGTTACACAAGATAAACCGTTTTTCTTTTCTATCGGTCAAGAAAGCACCCTATCTAGCTTTCGATTGGTACTAGACAAACCTCACTCGGATTTAGATATGATTCTAATAATGTCGGATCAACGATCCGAATAACACCGAATCAATCTACAATCCTTTCTTTCCTCTTATGTATATGTTTTCGTGTATGAACAGTCAAACACTTATCAATTAAGCACAAATACAACAATGATAGTGTATACAATGATATCAAATGTATATGTAATTTTCTCAGAGTTGTTGTGTAGAATGATACCAAATAGTTTGGTATTTATAGGCATAAAGCCTCAACTAGATGTTACTGCTGTCTTCATTAGCGTGCGCTATTGCGTTTGTTTACCGTTCGCTAATCCATCTTACATATGTTAATATTACATGGTTACGTACGTTAACTGTTCTTTTCTTCAGTCTAGTAGCTTCTACCTTTTCCGTTAGCATGCGCTAACATTTATCCTTAGCGTGCACTAGCTGGTCTTCGTTTATAACGGTATGATGCTGAAAGTCTTCTATCCAACGGATATATTTCAAACTTAGCCTGCACAAAGTTCTTGTCATAGCGTGTGCTATCTGTTCAAACTTTGCTTTTTCAGTTCAAACTTCACTTTTCATATTCCGCGTGATCTCCGTATTGAAAAGTCTTCACAATGGATATATTCCTTCGTTAGCGTGCGTTAGCTGTATCCGTAGCGTGCGCTAACTCAGTCATTTAGTGTGCGCTAGTCTTGCACCTTAGCGTGCGTTATCCATGTTAGTTGTAGTCTCGTCCGCCTTCAGGTGATATGCATTACGTACGTTAATCCTATAGACATAGCGTACGTTAGCTTCGATAATATGAACTTCTTTGCTTTTCAGTCTGGTTTGAGCGTCTTTGACTTCTTTGTTGTTTTGGTTCGTTCTATTGTTGTTTTATTTGATCAACAACACATCAACTCATCATTAACATCATTAGCTCATCATCAAAACTAATTTATGATTATGTGGACTAGATTCCAACATGATATAGCATTCTCAGTTAATTTGCTGGCACCATTTAGTGCATCCCTTATAAAGAGACATTGGAATGGTGTTACACACATTTTCCGTTGCCTTCAAGGTACAAATGACTCGGCTTATACTATTTGAGTAAATCTCAAAATGAATTAATTGGCTATGCTGATGCTTGGTATTTGTCTGACCCGTAGAAAGCCAAGTCCCAGACGTGTATTTACTTGTGGTGGAACTGCAATTTTCTAGAGATCTGCTAAACAGACTATATCTGCCACTTCTTCAAACCATGCCGATATACTAGCTATTCATGAAGCTAGTCGAGAATGTGTTTGGTTAAGATCAATATCTCACCACATTCAGAAAAATTATGGCTTAATATCTGAAAAGAAATTACCTCCTACAATACTCTTTGAAGATAATGCGGCTTGTATAGCCCAACTGAAAGGAGGGTATACTAAAGGGAATAGAACAAAGCATATTCCACTAAAATTCTTTTTCACACATGATCTTCAGAAAGTTGGTGAAATTAATATGCAGCAAATTCGTTCTGATGAGAATTTAGCGGATCTATTTACCAAAGCATTACCGACGGCAATATTTGAGAAACTAGTGAAGAAAATTAGAATGCGTCGGCTCCAAAATCCGAAGACATGTCCAAATCAGGGGGAGAAATAAACACAAGAATATTGTACTATTTTTCCTTCACTAGGATTTTTTTCCAACAAGATTTTTTCTTAGTAAGGTTTTAACGAGGCATATTCTTTGTGTAATAAATATTCAAGTGGGAGTATTGTATAATATTTAAGTGGATGTTATGTGGCTATTAGCATGAATGCAAGTATCTCATTCATGAACAAGTGTCCTACATGTGGCACTAATTTGTAGATTAAACCCACTAACTCTCATCTATAAATATGAATATTAGATGTGTAGTGAAAATACACTTGAATCAATAAAATTTATCCATTTTACTACTCTTGTTGCTACTACTGCTTTCATTTTCTCATTACCCTTGTCCATCCCATCTATATATATAATATCGTTACGGACCTGAAGCACTACATTAATTCTCTCTCATATGTGGCATTTTCTTAATTTTGAATTCTTATTTATTTAAAATCTTGGATTTCACGTCGATTTTAAAATGGTACTTAAAAGATGAATAATCTAAATAAATAGACTTCAATGTCTTGAATCCATATCGATTAAAAATAGAAGTCCACCATCGGAGAACCTAAATAAATACTTAGAGTTCAATATGTATTTTTCAATTTCATAGTTATTTCACTAACAAGCTTAAGAATTTTAGTTTATTGTGTTTAATTTGGCCAATTATTAATTTGGACAAATAAATAGTTTAATTTTTCAGTGAAAATTTAATTTGGCCAATTATTAAATTTACATTAATTGTATTTATCTAAAATTTGAATTTAAATCTGTTTTGTTTAGTAGTTTTGTTTATTTAGTTTGGCCAATATTAATAATATCAATTACTAAGTTAGCCAAATTAATTACTTTATTTTTATTAGAGAATCTAATTTGATTAATTATTGAACTTGTATTAATCGTATTTATCTAAAATTTGGAATACCACATCGATCTTATATTTGATTATGTAGATTTTATAAGTTTTAATAATTTTCGGTAAATAGTTCATGTAATCAAAGTGTATTTTACCATCATATTTCTAAGCAAATTAATTTAACCAATTATCGAGTTGGCCAAATAAATAGTATTATTTTAATTATAAATATAATTTGGCCAATCATTAAGTTGACCAAATAATATTTATTAAAAATAATTTGGCTAATTAATTTAATTTGTCATCAAGTATAACAATTTGAGTGAATTTGATTTTTTTAAATGAGACGTACAATCAATTATTAAAACAATTTATATTTGATTATTTAGATTTTATATGCTTATATTTGGGTAATTAGTGCATATAACTATATAGATTGGTGGGGGAACGTGTACTAAAATTATCTTTAATCGAGTTTGAGCCGGGTATAGGTATATGATATCTAAATAGATTTTCAATAGTTGAACCCTAACTGTATTGTTTCGGGTATCACTATATGAGTTTGGGAGGAAAACGTGTAGTAAATACATCTTTAAGTCAAATTTCGGACGAGTACGGGTCTATAAATTATAAACGGGTTCGAGTGGGTGAATCCTTGCCTCATCTTTTTAGTTTTTCATTTTGTTCTACCTAGGTAAGAAACTCCGAGTGGTTGAACCTAACTAATAATTATAACTAGCGAGTTTTTGCATCAACAAATTTGATTAAAAATATATTTTATTATATGTAAATATATATAATATTATTACACATCCGGAACACCACGTTAACTCTCTCATACGTGGTATTTTTAATTATAGTTGGCCAAATGAATTGCTTTATTCTTATTACAAAATTTAATTTTGACAAATTATTAAGTAAACCTCAATGGCCCAAATATATAAGTATGTATTTTTTAATATCTAATTTAAGATGCATAAAAGTTATTTTTATGTTTTTTTATTTTTTTAGTAAATTCGATTCTCTTCACTTCTAAATAAATATACAAAGTATCTAAAAGCAATACGGATTTGGAGTACCACATTAACTCTCTCTCCTACATGATTTTTTTTATTTTTTATTTTTTTATCTAAAATCTTGAATCCATCATCAAAGTATAGCTCTATAAAATGTAAAGAGTTTTTGAAGATTTTATAATTCCAAACTTATACTAGGAATTTAAGTTTTAATCTTTATTTTTTAAAATATTTATTCTTAACCTTTTACTTTTACAATGGTTGAGTTTTCATTGAGATTGGTTAACCAATTACTATCACAACTTCTGTCTAGTTATTTAAATTGTATAAGTTTAAATATGTTTAGTAACTGGTGGATATTATGTAGGAGTCTTGATTTTTAAAGGAATAATAAAGTTATCTTTTAATCGAGTTTGTGATAAATACGAGTATATATATTTTAAACGGGTCTGAGTGGCTGAACCATACTCCCATTATTTCATATTGTAGTAGACGAGTTTTAACTCGAATAAGTAGTAAATTTATCTTTAATTGAGTTTAGGACGAGTACAAGTACATAAATTTTAAATGAGTTTAGGTGGTTGAATCTTATCCTCATCATTTCTGTTTATTGATGTGTTCCGCTGCAGTACGATTCCGATTGACTGAATCCTAATAAAATACTAAATTATTTTTAAGTGATTATCAATCGAGTTTCGATTGGCACTAATTTATTATACTTCATATCTTATCATTCTAAAACACTATGCGGCTAGTTCGATTTTACAACAAATGTTTTGGGTGGGAGTTATTAAGACCCCCCTATATTACTAACCAAACCCTCCCTAGGAAGGGTTTGTCCTTTTTTTTTCTATTTTTTTTTGGTGTGTGTGTTATGTTTTTCTTTAGTGTTTATTTGTTATGTGTTTTTTGTGTAATGTTTTTTTTAGTGTTTATTTGTTATGTTTTTTGGATTCGTCTAATGTATTTCTATTTAATTAAACAACAACAACAATAATACGTTAAAGATTAACACATTAAACAACTACAACAACTGTTATTATTCAACTAAACAACAACAACAACATAAACACATTATTTAAAAACAACACCATCAAATATAGTGCATTTACTATGTTTGTGCTCTTATATTTAGAGCACTGGGTGTGGTCGTGCCGTCATTCTGGTGCCGAGGGAAAAAAGTGTTGCCATGCCAGCAAAAAGCTCCATGGCACCAGAAACCCCACGACACCACATTTTGCCCGTATCCGTGGCACCAGAAATTTTGGTGTCGTCGGCTATTTTTTTTTTCTTTTACATAAAATAAAATATACCCAATATAAATTAAAATAAACTTTATTACTTAAAAAAACACACATTACAGAAAAAAAAACACATTACATTAAAAAAATTACAAAGTAATTATTCAAGTTCCATAAATGCTCCACAAGGTCTTGTCGAAGGTCGTCGTGAACTTTTCTATCTCGTAGTTCTTTATTTTTTCTAATATGTAAATCACATCTTTCTATCCAAGTATCAGGCATGTTCGGGCGTGGATCGACGAATGTATCTCTTAAACTCACTTCGAATCCTTCGTCTTCCAATATCATGTTGTATAACATTATACAACAATACATGATTAGTTTCAAAGTGTTGATTTGTCAAGCACGTGCGGGTTGTCGTATAATCCCCCAACGACGTTGTAGGACTCCGAAAGCTCGTTCAATATCTTTTCTAGCACTTTCTTGAACGCTTTTGAAGTTCAAATATTTTTCCGACCTTACAACACTAAACGTTTTCACAAACACGGACCATGTTGAATAAATGTCGTCGGCTAAATAGTAACCTTTTTATATGTATGTACGTTTACTTCAAACGGACATTCCGGAGCTGTACCGGCAAGTTCATCATCAAATATCGGGGAACTATATAACACATTAAGATCATTATTTGCCCCTGGAACCCCAAAATATGCATGCCAAATCCATAATTTTTGATCCGCAACCGCTTCCAACATAAGAGTTGGGTATTTATGATCACGTCTTTTGAATTGAGCTTGTAAGGCCTTTGGAAAATTTTTCCAATCCCAATGCATACAATCAATACTCCCGAGCATTCCCGGGAGTTTATGTTTTTCTTCATGCAATGCATATATTTTTTCTTCATGCAATGCATATATTTTTTCTTCATGCAATGCATATATTTTTTCAATGTCATTGGGAAGTCTGTACGTTCCCCATTGTGGGTGAGTATTGGGGAGTGGTGAATTTTCATCTAGCGTCACATAAATGTAGTGAGCACAGTCGTCGTCCCCATACGGGCAATCACGAGGGGGCCACTAATAACAAAACTGATCCCTCGAGCTATATTTTGCATCCAATCAGTTAGTTGCTCAGGAAAACTGAACACCTGAAAATACATTACAACTTTTATAAAAAATTAATCGAACCAAACTGTGACCACCCGTACTAAATATAACAAAAAAGTAATCGAACCAAATAAAAAATATTTTTATTTGTTGCAACTTTTTTTAAAATAACTTTTTGTTACAACTTTTTTTAAAAAAAATATTTTTTTTGTTACAACTTTTTTTCCAACTTTTTTTGTCTTTGAAATTGAAAAAGAAAATATATATATATATATATATATATGGGAGGGTTATAATAGAAACCACTCCCTATGTGTTAACTAGGAACCAACCTACACTCTTGATCGAATTTATTTAGACGCCTCATTTTATTTAGTTATGAATATTGAATTGCTTAGTATCTCTTATAAATTGCTTAGTAACTCCTATGAAGGGTAGTTATGGATTTGGCTTATAACTCTCTAATTATCTCATGCAATGATTATGGAAAAGTAATTATGACATTAATCATCTTCCTATATATATCCATAGTCAAGCATATGTTTATTAGGTGCTTAAATTATTGTGATATCAAGAATTTATCTAAATTCGTATTTATAAGGTTCTTAATTCGTATTATTAAGCTTGTTATTATAATTTTAATCAAACAAGGAATATTAGTTGCTTACCTTATACATAATTTAAGCTTACATACGACTACTACAATGCTTCTAATTTTATTATGGCACTGAAGATTTAATTATATTGGTACATATAAAGGTTCTTGTAATAATTTATTAAGCAAGAGGTATGCTTATTTACACAAAATCAAATATTTAGTTTTGATTGTATAGCTTGCTATTTTTTAAAGTGATACAGTTTGCTATTTAATGGCTTATCGATTGCTTATTTATAATCAAATTGATGCTTAAATCATATAAATACAAAAGTTTTATTGTTGGTTAATTTGCCTAAATGTTGCGCTTTGAAGCAAAAGCTTTTACGAAATTAATGTCTATCTATTTATTTAATTTAAATTTGTAAATTGAATTTATATTATTTTAATGTAAATTTACCTGTAATTTACATGGAGATTGTAGTGTTGGTTGTATATGGAGGTTTTGTTTACAAATTTACACTTAAATGTGGTTTATTTTGGTTGTGTGAATTGCTTAGATAATAAATTTTGAATTGCTTATTAATAATGAGAAAGATATGTTTACTTTGAATTGCTTAATTAGATAATTTTTATTGGTTAAGATAATTGGATTGCTTATTTATAGTTATTTGCTTACATTGCTTATTTACAATAAGAATGAGGCTTAAAATTTGCTTACACATTGCTTACCAATAATCTTGAAAGTGTTGGGTTAGTCGAATAGATAAAAGTTTATTTTCAGTTAATAATATCGAAATGGGTGAACGACAAAATAAGGAGAAAAGAAAGATTGATTTTTTTTTTATATTAAAATAACACAATAATCTGTAAAATATCCACCAAAATGAGAGATGAGAGTAATAGAATAGAAAATTTATGATTGAGAATAGATTAATGAACCTACCAATTAAGGATTCTACGGTTACCATTAAGTTTAAGTTACTATAATGCCATTTTGTATAATAAAATGAATGAAACAAAAATGAAAGAAGCAGTAAATATCATCCGTTGATTTAAAAATTTGAATGGATTAAATTAATTCCTAGTTAACACATAACAAAAAGTTTCTATTTGAACTCTCCTCTCTCTCTCTCTCTCTCTATATATATATATATATATAATTGTAGGGGGTGATAAGGGGGGTTTTCGTAGGGGTTTTGTTGTTAAGAAAAAATAAAGATTCTTTGTGCCTAAAATAGGAAAAGGATAACCAACTGTCTTGGCGCAGTTGCCCACCTGACCTTCAATTTAATTGGAGGTCAGGGGTTCAACTTCTAGTGGCAACATTTTGGAATTGAATTTCTCAAGGCCCAATGATCCCTTAGTCTTTGACTAAGGGTTAGGGCCTAGTCCTTCAGTCTGTTGGTGGAACAATTAAATATTGAGGCTTCAGCGGCGGTGTGGAGGCCGGATCTCGGTGGGAACTGCGGTTGGATTTGGGGGTCAGATGAGCAATCACTGGGGGACGACTCGCGTGCGCGGTAGTTGAGGATATTTAAGAACCCAGGCGGATACACATCTCGCGATTTAACCTGGTAGTAATCTTGTGGGTAGAAATTGTTATCGGTAACTAATCAGGTGTAAGTTTGGAACCTCGGTATAAAAAAAAAAAAAAAAAAAAAAATAGGAAAAGGATAGAATGCTTGTCTAGACACTCGCCAAAAGGCATGCATATGGAGACAACCACTCCTAGCTCCACGTGGTAGCCACCGACACTGGATTTTAACTTCTCCAAGTTTCTTTTTTCTCTTTTTTTTTTTCTTTATAAAGAATATTCCTTCCGACCCGCTTAAACGAGTTAACGGTCTTTAAAAAATTGTTCTTTTTATAAATATATGCATGTATATATTTTCACAATTAAACCAAACAGTCCCGCTTAAGAGATTAACCGTCTTTTGATAATTTGTTCTTTCTATAAATTTATATATATCATTTTTATAATAAAATAAAATAATCATTTTTGTTTTCTCATATTCACCCTACATTCATTTTTATTACATATATCAATTATTATCTAAAATACCCGAAATACACTACATGTCAACCTTTTTTTGGGACGAGGGGGTAACGTTTTAGTTCTTTTAGGGAAGGGGCCAGGATTTAAATTCAGTAATTTAATATGAAATATATCACAAATTTAATAATTATATATAAAAATATTAAATTAATTTGAAATTCGAAGGTGACGGGCGATAGGGGATGTATTTTCACATATTCTTACAATTTAAGTAAAAACTTTATATCCAGCTGAATATTTTGTGGCATTTCCATAACTTGGTTGAAATGTGGGATTGTTTTCTAATTGATTATATAAAAATAATAAATATCTTCTTCTTCTTAAGCTTAAATAAGGGTCAGTTTACTTTTTTTCCATTAATCTCTGAATGGATTAAGATGCCTGAGTGGATTAATCTGTCTGATTTAGAAAAATATCTTGTTGTTTCTTTCTTTTGTGAATGAACTATCTGAATGACAGAAATGACCATTTTACCTCTCAATATGAATTAAGTCATTTTTGATAAAATGTTCTTTATTTTTTAAGTTGAATGGTATTCACTACTACAGAAAAGTCATTTAACATCGCCCGTTTAAAATCGATTCTGGAAAAACTGATGTTAAAAATGACGCGGTGACATAATTGAAAATTTTAAAGCAAATTAACATCGGTTATGCTAAAAACCGATGTTAAAAATAAAAAAAAATTATTTAGCATGATTCTAATAAAAATCGATGTTAAAAAAAATCTTCGATTTTCAGTTTTATTATATAATATAACATAATTAGACAATATTTTAATTTTAAAAAAATCTTCGATTTTCAGTTTTATTCTAATACCAAATTGAGTATATATAATATAACTTAATATAGAATATAACATAATATATATACTTTAATTTATATTATAATATATATTCATAAATCATATTATAATTTTTAGTTATATTTAAATAATCAGACAATATTTTATAAATATATTAAGTTATATTTAATATATATATATAGTTATATTAATTTTTTATCAATAAATAGTTTATATTTTATGACTTTTAAATATATAATATTAATATATATTTTAAATTTATACTATATATACTCAATTATAATTAAGATTATATGAATTTATATTATATATACTCAATTCTTTTATTGTTAGAGAGGGTAATTTTGGTATATTGGGGAAGTATTTCTGTCTTAATAGTAAGAACAACCCAAAAATTGCTTAATGAAAAAGACATTATTAAGATCATTAAGTTGAAAGTAAACAGCAAGATACAGCTGACCGATTAAGCTGATTAAGCATTAAGCTGATTAAGTAAAAAATAAACAGGCCCTAAAAGACTTCTTATTTTAATTTCTCTAAATAATTTTTTTATATAAATATTGTTCATCATTATATATATATTCCTATTTCACAAATCATTATACCTCGCAAAGAATACCACAATTTATTATTTTTATCCATTTG
Organism: Orobanche coerulescens; assembly: GCA_033398695.1. Taxonomy (NCBI): domain Eukaryota; kingdom Viridiplantae; phylum Streptophyta; class Magnoliopsida; order Lamiales; family Orobanchaceae; genus Orobanche; species Orobanche coerulescens. The sequence continues at coordinate 137,622,542 of CM065814.1, read as the reverse complement.
TGTCATACAATACTATGTTCGACACGTATCGATCGTAAACGTTATTTTCGATGCATTTTTCGCGAAGAAACGTCATTTCGACCCGCTTAATCCAAGACGTTATTTTCGATCCCTTTCGTTCCTAGACATTATTTTCGATTGTTTTTCCTTGGAATATTAATTTCGATTTGTTTTGCCCCGGTGCGTCAGTTTCGACTGTTTTGTCAAAATAGATTATTTCTGACCTGTTTTGTCATGTGATGTCATTTTTGACTCGTTTCATCATGGGGCATTATTTTTAGCTATGTTTGTTTCGGGACATTATACTAATTCGTTCCCGGACATCATATTCGCCTGTTTTCATCCAAGATGCCATGTTGTACCGTTTCATCCCGGAAAATTATTTTAGCTCATTTCGTCACGAGACAACGTTTTAACTTTTCGATCACATGATGATATTCTCGAACCTTTTCGCGAGGAGGTGTCATTTTCAGCCTCTTTCTCCCAAGAATAGCATTTTCGACTGTTTAATCAGAGGATGTTATTTTCAACTCGTTTCACCCCAATACGGTATTTTCGAGCACTTCCGTCACAAGATGTTATTCTCTACCTGATATTCTCCGGAATATTATTTTCCACCTATTTCGCCTCGGAATGTCATTTTCAATCCATCTTTTCTTGGGACGTTACCAAATGTCAATTTTGGCCCATTTTTTTCCCGAGATGTTATTTTCGTCCGTTTTCATTATGTGACATCATTTTCGAACAGTTTCGTCTCCAGATGTCATTTTCAACATCGTTTGCCATTTTCAAGTTATTTCGTCATGAAATATTATTTCGACCTGTTTCGTTATGGGGCGATATTTTCGACCCAATATGTCACAGAATATTATTTCCGACCTTCGCCCGAGACGTTATTCTCGACCAATTTTGTGTCAGGATGTTATTTTCGAGCCATCCGAGGACGATATTTTCAACCTGTTTCGTCATGAGACGACATTTGCGACCTGCTTAACAGGTAGAATATAATGGTTTGAGACAAAACAGATAAAACAACGCCCCGAGGTGAAACGAGTCAGAAATAACATTCCAGCTTGAAAGTTGTTGAAAATTATGCCCTGTGCGAAATGTATTGAGAATTACATCTCGGGTTAATTAGGTCGAAAAAATATTATGTGTGATGAAACATGTAGCAGAAAGCATCAATATAGTATTTTTAATGGGATACAATAATTTATCGAAATTTATATAATTTGTGGATAAAGACGAATAATATATAAATGAAAACTATTCAAGGAATTAAAGAAAAGCGAAACTTTTTCCAATTGTGAATAAGTGAGGAATATATCAATAATTAAATTAGAAAACCAAAATTTACATTTGTAATCTTGAGTTATTAGAGAAAATAGAAATCTTTCACTAAAATTAAGGTCGTATAAATTTTATAATTTGTTACGAATGGTCAATTCTTTAAACGTGATGGAGTTCCAAATTGACACAATCATTTTGTTGAATATAGGTAAGTTGGTCATTTTTTCACTTCGGGAAAAAAATTAAATTATTTATACTGAATTTCAAATTAGTGTTGGTATTCTGTAAACTCGAAGTCGAATTCTCTCTCGAGGCCCATAAAGCAATCGTCAAGAAATTATAGGGCTCATTTTTCTAATTTTCTGAAAGCCTGTGACTTCTTTTAAGACAGGACTAGGCCCAAATTTTCAAGCCCAATCTCTTAGCCGACTTTTATTCTTACACCTTGGGCTCAGCACCGGGACTGGCCCGACCCGGATCGACCCAGAATATAAATGGTCGGACTTTATCGACCCGAAATCCAGACTTGTTCGGAACAGATCCAAGCCGGTCCGGACCCGGTAAAACCGGGTCGGTTCGGGCCGGTCCAGTTGTAGCCCGTTTTTGTTAAGAAAACAAGAAAATACATTTATCAATTTTAATATCTTCATTCAGTCACCAAATTCCAAAGTTCAACAATATTTTAGGATAAACAAATTAATCATAATCGATCCATTAATCATCATTATTTCATCACCATCAATAGTAAATTAGAATAAAAAAATATTATGTATTTTTATTTTTACCGGGCTGTTCCGGACTGAACCCGAGTTTTGACCCGGTCCGACCTGAAACCCGAATTTTATAAAAATACAGACCCGGAACCCGGACCTAATTAACAGGTCCGGTCAGAGTCAGAGTTCGGTCCGAATCCGAGCAAAAATCAGGTCTGAGCCATTTGTGCTCAGCCCTACTTACATCCACTATCTCATGGTTTTACCAGGTCAAACTTATACCTCCTCCCCCATCCTATAATTTTTTTGTAGTTTCTATTTATTGAGTAATTTAGATAAATAATATAGAAATATATAATATTTTGGGACGGAACGAGTCAAAATGACGTGCAAGGCAAAACAGGTTGATATTGTGTTGGGACGAAACAGTATAAAATAATGCCCCGAGGTGAAACGAGTCAGAAATAACATTCCGACGTGAAAGTTCTTGAAAATTATGCCCATACGCGAAATCTATTGAAAATGATATCTCAGGTCAATTAGGGCGAAAAAATATTGTGTGTGATGAAACATGTCGCAAAAATCAGCAATATGGTATTTTTAATGAGGTACGATAATTTACCAAAATTTGTATAATTCGAGGATAAAAAACGAATAAAATATAAATGAGAACTATTTGGGGAATTGAAGAAAATTAAAACTTTTTCTAAGTGTGAAATATATCCATAGTTAAATTGAAAAACCAATTCTTAATATTTTAATCTTTAGTTATGCAGTCGTCAAAACAGGTCGAATATAATGTTTTGGGGCGGAACGAGTTAAAATGACGTACGAGGCAAAACAAGTTGAATATAATATTTTGGGGCGAAACAATATAAAATAACACCCAAGGTGAAATGAGTCAGAAATAACATTGCGACATGAAAGTTGTTGAAAATTATGCCCGTGTGCAAAATGTATCGAAAATGATATCTCGGGTCAATTAGGTCGAAAAAATATTGTGCGTGATGAAACATGTCGCAAAAAGCATCAATATGATATTTTTAGTGAGGTACAATAATTTATCGAAATTTGTATAATTTGAGGATAAAAACGAATAATATATAATTGAGAACTATTTGAGGAATTGAAGAAAAGTGAAACTTTTTCTAAATGTGAATAAGTGAGGGATATATCAATAGTTAAATTGGAAAATCAAACTCTAAATTTTTAATCTTTAGTTATTAGAAAAAAATACCAATTATACAAACACCATCTAATGTTGCACCACATATCGACAATAACACTTTTACATCAACTCACGATATACGACATTATAATAGGGGGATTGTTCGTTAGCTTGATCGATTCATAGGCGTGAGAGAGTCTTCAGACCCGGTCCCAAACGAAGATGAATTGGATAATTGGACCTCCAATGAGGCAGTTCAAGATAATGATGCTCACTCATGGCAACCAACAATAGAAAAGGAAATGGGAAATATGGATTCCAACTAAGTGTGGGACCTAGTAGAACTATCTCATATGGTAAAACCCATTTGCGGATATACAAGCATTAGAGAGGATATGATAGGAAGGTTGAGACCTTCAAAGCTAGGCTTTTGGCGAAATATTACAAACTTATAATCAAAATGATTGATTATGATGAAACCTTTTTGCTAGTAGCCATGCTTAAGTCGATCCGAATTCTCTTAGCTATAGCTGCACATTTGAATCTGGATATTGTAAGATGGATGTCAAGACTGTATTCTTGGGACATACTGGATAAAGAGATCTATATGCGCCAACCAGAGGGATTGATTGTTGATGTAGAAGAGCATTTAGTGTGCAAAACTAGTAGATCATTTTATGGACTTAAAACAAGCATCCAGATCTTGGAATACGAGGTTGGACGAGATTATCCAGTCATATGGATTCGTTCAGTATCACAGTGGGAGTTGTGTTTATAAGAAATAGAAGGAAACATGTCGGTATTCCTTGTACAGTACATAGATGATATTATTCTGGTTGAAAACAACGTGAATAAACTATTACGGGTATGACTCCCTGAGAAGTTTGATATGAAGGATTTGGAAGAAGCAGGCCACAACTTTGGGATCAGGATTATTCGTAATCGCAAGATACTAATGTTGTGCTTATATTAGTCGTCCTATATTTGTTGGAACATTTTGTTCCATACATGTATTAATAGTATTTTGATGATCAAGTTGTTACACAAAACAAAACAACAAAGAGGCGAAGCAAAGCATCGAAGAAAATGGAGTCACGAAAAGGTGTTCTGAACATGCATAACGTACACAGTGATATGAGCATAACGTACGTAATGTGAATGTCTTAACGTACGTAACAGATGAATATTAACGTACGTAACAAAGTGTCTCTGAGTTCAAACGAGAAGAACGTTGGAGATGACGTCATGGCATAGGTCAGCAAGCAACGGACATATTGACTATATATAACGTACGTAATGTATGTTTGGTTAACGTATGTAAAGTATTGTCTTTATTGTACGTAACGTTATTAACGTACGTAAGGGAAGAATAATAGCGGTCGTAATGGAGTGTCAGGAGGCTAACGGCTAGTTGAGGCTTTGGAGCCTATAAATACCATTCCTATGGTATTGTTTCACTACAACAACTTCAAGCAAACAACTCATTGATCAAATATTCATATTAATATTATTGTTGTTGTGATATTGAGCTTATATTATTAGTTTGAGTGTTTATACATTCAACACATACACGAGAGGTAAAAGAAAAGATACGATTGGATTCGGTGTTATTAGGATCAAGGATCCGGCATTGTAAGAATCAAAATCGCTATCTTAGTGAGGTTTATCTAGTACCGATAGAAAGCTAGAGCGGTTGATTTCTTGTCTGATAGAAAAGAAAAATGGTTTAACTTGGACCGACACAACGACAAGTACGAGTGGTTTATCACGGACCAATAGAAGACGTGATTGTAACGGTTATCCCTCGGCCGATAGAAGAGAGGTGCAGAGGTTTTTATCTTCAACCTATAGAAAAAGATACCGAGAGAGGATGTAGGCTCGATTATAGCCGAACCTCTATAAATCCTTGTGTCGTTTAATTTCCACATATTTAATTTATGCTTCCGTAACACGACGCATATTTCGATCTACCTCCAACAATATTGATATATTGCTAAAGCACTTTAGCACCAAAAAATTCTAAAAAAAGTTTTCTACGTTAGAGATATGAAATTCATCTATCAAAGGAAATGTGTCTAAAAACACAAAAGGAGAGAGATGACATGAAGCTGGTGTAATATCCGATATTTTTTATTTTCTGTTGTCCTGAATTAATTATCATCTTGCGTCGAGTATTTTTCTAATGATGAATAATTGGAGAAGTCGTGGCGTTGCACAATTGTTACCGCCATCGTGTTTCGTCGTTGTGTCGAGATTTTGGAGCAGAATTTGCTGACTATTCTGTAGTCATAGGGCACGCTACGCAGTATTAGGCGCGCTAATATGTCGTGTTAGCGCACGCTATTGAGACAGTTAGTGTTGGCCGATACAGTCCAAAAGCTACTCGACTAGAATTGGGATTTCGTTAGTGCACACTAAATTTATTAACTAGCACACGCTAATTCATTATTGGGCAGAACCTGCTTGGTTCCATGCTCCCGTTAGCGCACGCTAGTCGGTGTCGCCAGCGCACGCAAAGTTTTCCAATATAAATACTAGACAACAGTTCATTCTTCGCATTTTTTGTCATATTTTCTTTCTCTTCTCGCGATGAACTGACGACTTCACATAGGGTTCGGATTCTTGACCCATTCTACACCATCCAAAGGCATTTTGGAGGGTCCTAAGTGATTATAACAACATCTAGTCCTTCATTCTTCATGGATCGAAGGCAATATTCTTAAATTCATAGAGTTGACTTTTTTGGGTTTTGTTCTTGATTTCGATTTCAATCCAATTTTGATGAATTGGTTAGGGTTATTGGTTGTTGATTGTATTCTATGGATTGTATATCCATATTTTGAGTTGTTTAACTCGATTGGCGATTTGAGTATTCTTGAGGAACCATGATCATTTGATGTTCGATTAAATGTTTTAATAGGTTTCTTTCAATTGGTTGGCATATTATTCCGTCGCTTTTGGTTATAGTCCTTGTAGAAATTGTGCTATTGTTATTTCTCGCGGAGGTTATAGGTTTTGGGGCTTTCCGATTGACCTGTGTTCTTCGAATTATCGGCGGGTGATTAACAAGGCAAGTACCGTGCCGTATGAATTATATTCCACGCAAATCATCGCGTATTCAAGTGTGTAACATTTTCTTATGAATGAATATTTGTGTGTGTTTGTGTATATATATATATATATATATGTTGATAAACTCACTTGCTCCGTGATTACAGGGATCATATGGTATGTTGTTTGACCTTAGTGGTGGGTTGCTCGAAACACATTCGACCTTGTACCTTTATGTGATAATGATGTGTGAGCTGGGATGTCAGACCCTGAGAACTGTGACATTAATTGTCTGGTGAATTCTATGGCTGAGATAGTTACGTGATTTGCCTTGAACATACGTGGTTGAACTTATATGATATGTTAAATGGAACTTGTGTGGTTTTTCAACGTAAATTTGTGCTTATGTGATGTTTCGTACCCAAAGTCGTGGAGGGCGGGGAGTGTCGCCGGGTCGTATATTCTATAATGAGCGGCTTCTGTCTGGTGGTGAATGACGGTGTCATCTAATATGCGAATTAAAGGGGCGGCTCCCATCTTGGAGTGATGTCGGTGTGGTGACATGGTTTCAAGGGGCAGCCTCGACAGATAGTGAACGTCGGTGCACGATGCATGTCAATGTGCGGCTCCTGTCATGCTTTAGAGCAGAGGATGCTTGTTGATACTTGTATGGTAATTAAAACCCTGATACCAAATGAAATCGTGTTTTTGAATCCTCATTTAAACTTTTTTGGAATAATGGTACCCGTAAGAAAATCAAGGGGCTAAACTACCAAGGACATCCGACGAGATCTCCGAGGGTTAGTTATTCCTTGATGGTCTTGAGCAGAATTTCGCTGTAAAAGCGCGTATTGGGTCAAGGATCCCGAGAGATTTTGAAACTACTTTCTAAACTGTTTCCATGTATTGGGTCAAGGGCCTCGAGAGATTTTGAAACTACTTTTTGAAGTATTACCGTTCGATTTCGAACGCTTGTGAATAATTTAAACCGGCCCGAGTTAATAATGGCATCTTTTAAACTATTTTTAAATGATTGAACTAATTCTCTTGACTCAACGGGGCATTTTTAGAAGATCTTGTATTTATTATAGATAATATATTGTATTACATAAAACATAACATTTTTCTATATTTATTATACTAAATTTAATTAATTAATTACATTATATATACATATTATCTACGAAAATATATTGAAAATCTTAAAAATAGGGTATACATGTACCCGAATACCCATTGAGTACCAATTGCCTCATGGGCAGCACATGAACTCGATCCGAATCAAATAGGGTAGGGTATTGGAGAGGTATACTCATACATTATCCAACTCATTGACATTCCTAGATCGTACTCGCGATTGATATGTTTATTGGTCTTATGAGCTAGTGGTTCTTTTGAGCTTAGGACCGCACCGATATTATCACGATAAAGTGTATATCTTTTGGCAAACTAGGGACCACATCTAAGTTCTACATGAAGTTCTTAAGCCATACCGCCTCCTAGACTGCCTCAGAGGCTGTCACGAACTCGGCTTCCATGGAAGTTCTTGAGTCATACTCGTCTTTCTCAGGTACTCGACTATATGCTTAACAACAATTCAGTGCCCTTGTCCAGTGTTAGACTGGTATTTGGCGACCATGCTTACGGCATGACAGATATCAGGTCTAGTGCAAAATATAGTATACATGAGACTTCTTATTGATGACGCACAGTGGGCCATCTCTAACATACCCGATTCGAACCAGAAGTATTACAACATAGCGGACCCTTACCATAAAGATCTACCAAGCTAGACACCTTATATTACAATGACACGAGTGACCGCCGAGGTCAAATATACGACAAAAGACCGAGAAGGTCACTCGACAATACAAAAGACCATCATGGTCAACAACTCCATATCAAGGCTAAACTTTTAATACGTAAGAAATAATATTTCAAAATTCCACAACACAACTCGCACCCCTGCATGGGTGATAAACCAACAAAGATAGCCTGATAAACCAACAAAGATAGCCTTGATTACAACAGAGATGAAAGAAAAGGACTTCGACTCTTGTGTGATTAGCATTGTTGCCCATCATCCTCTGTCAAGCCGATCCAATGACCGCTTCCGAGCTGCAAAGACCTAAACGCATAACTAGCACCCACCCCTGAATACTCGGGGGTTAGTAAACTGGAATTTTGCTAGTACAAATACATAATATAAAAGCTATACGAGAAATATGCACACCAATCCAAACGAGTCATAAATGCAACACAAATCATTAAATCCACACATCACCAAAGGATATACGCATACGCAAAAATACCAACGATTCGTAAAGTCACACATTCTTACAAGAGAAGTAGAAATACAAGATCTTCTAAAAATGCCCCGTTGAGTCAAGAGAATTAGTTCAATCATTTAAAAATACCTTTGAAGAATAAAATCTGTCTAATATAAAATAAAAATATATTTATATAACTCAAATGGGTACGCGAGTCGGGTAATCGGGTCGGGCAATTATTGGGTTCGGCCGAAACGCGACGCTATTATAGATTTACCCGGTGGTAGTAGAAAGTAATACTTTTAAAAACTGCGAAAATTGCATGCCAAATCCGAGAATGGCATGCTAGTGTCACTCCCCGGCGTGGCATTTTTCGTGCGTGTCAGGAACCCTACTATGTAGCCATTAGATCAACAACTTCTTATTTTTCGCACATTTAGTCGCACGAAAATTTGAATTTGTCATAATCCGCCAAGTTAAATGTCAAATTTGGATGGTAACATTGACATGTACAACAATGCAACGTTTTAGATACTAATCCCCGAGTTATACAGCCAACAGCTTTTTGCAACAATGGGTTTTCTTGTATTTAATGACAGCAACTTTTAATCAATTCAATTTAATATCACCTTTTAAGTAGCTAGATTTAGCAGCATATTTCTAGCCAGCAAACTCTTGTCATCTTTGTCCTAAAGTTGTTGTACTAGTGAAGCAACAATGTCAAGAATCTTTCTTATATGCTTTGTCCTCTTCACACATGCTTACACATTCTCTTCATTAACAACTCCAATCCAATGGTAATTGCCCCTTCCTACCTTGAGTTTTGTCTTCCATTCGGCAAATACTTAAGGAGTGTTTAAAAACAAGAAAGTAAATCGAAAAAAGTGATTCTCGGTTTTTATCTTGAATTTTTTCTTCATTTCTTTATTAAATCAAAATCGAAAAAAAAAAGTCGGGGTAATGGTGCTTTTCGGAGTGTTTGCAAACTCTAAAACGGAGTTATTTTAAGTAGAAGTTGAGAATCATTTCGTTTAAGTGTTTCGAGACACTATGTAAGTTCCTGATTCTGTTTCTAATTTGATTTTTACAAATTAATTTTTAATTTATATTTGTAAACATTGCAAATTTTAAATTGTCAATTACTTGTCAGTTCCATGTCGATAAGATTATCCTACCAAATGCAGGAGATCAATCAAGGATATATCACCCCAACCCGGACCAGGACTATGCAGGACAGGTAATCCCATCGATGATTGCTGGAAATGCGACCCCGACTGGGAAACCAACCGAAAAGTGCTCGCGGATTGCGCGATCGGGTTCGGGCGAAACGCGACCGGCGGTAGAGATGGCGAATTCTACATCATCACGTCCGACGATGATGACCCCGTCAACCCGTCCCAAGGCATGCTGAGGCATGCCGTCATCCAAGACGATCCCCTGTGGATCATCTTCGATCACGACATGAGCATAGTTTTGAAACAGGAACTAATGATGAATTCTCACAAGACCATAGACGGCCGTGGGTTCGATATCGAGATATCGAACGGGCCGTGCGTGACCATACAAGATGTCACCAACATTATCATACATGGAATCTATATACACAACTGTGTTCAGGCGGGAAATGCGGTTGTGACGGATAAACCACGCCATTATCAGTTGAGAGGTGTTTCGGACGGGGATGGCATATCGATATTCGGCGCCCGGGATATCTGGATCGACCATTGCACGTTGTCTAATTGCTATGACGGGCTCATCGATATAGTTTCTCGATCCACGAGTATCACGGTTTCGAACAACTATATGTTTGAGCATAATGAGGTTATGCTTATGGGTCACAGTGATGATTTCGTTGCCGACAAGAACATGCAGGTTACGATTGCTTTTAATTATTTTGGAGAAGATTTAGTCCAGAGGATTCCGAGGTAACTATGAAATAAACTCGAATTCATAAGGTATGTTTCCTTTTTTTTTTTATTACAAATGAGAATAAAAAAAATCTTAAATGGTGAAGGTGTAGGCATGGCTACTTCCATATTGTAAACAATGTGTACACTGGTTGGAAGATGTATGCAATAGGAGGAAGTGCAAACCCAACAATCAATAGCCAAGGCAATGTTTTTATTGCATCAGATGATGATTTTACAAAGGAGGTATGGATTATGCTTTAATTTTTGCTGTTTACTACTGAATATAACAACCTTAATTTTGGTAAAACTAGTAATGTCAAAAGCTGGAAATCACTTTTTTTTTTTTATTTAATTTCCATGCGTTAAATCAGGTTACAAAACACGAAACCCCACCGGGCGATGACGAGTGGAAGAAGTGGAATTGGAGGTCGGAAGGTGATGTGCTTCTGAATGGCGCCCACTTTACGACTTCCGGGAACGGAACTTCGGAAAGCTACACAAAAGCATCGAGCATGGTTGCTAGACCGGCTTCACATTTGAGTAGCATTATACCATCTGCAGGTGTTCTCAACTGCAAGTTAGGCCAACTCTGCTAGATCCAGCCCCATATATCTATAATATAAAGGACAACGGTGTTTTTTTGTTCATTGTAGTGTGCACCTGAAAAGACCATGCTACTCCTCTCCTCTCCCTCCTTTCTTTTTTGTGTTGAATTTAATAATACTTAATAATAATATTATTAAATTTTCAATAATAATAATTTTCTATTCAATGAAATTAAATTAAATTAAAAGGACAATTAATTTTCAAAAAGGAATTTCTTTTTTATACGGAGATCTCAGACGGACCTAGGGCTGATCAGTTTTTCCGGCAGGGCCGTCGGTTGCGGGAGACCTTCGACAGCCGACCATATTTTTTTTTTTTTTACGTCAGATTGTCGGCCTGCTTTCCGGCGTCCCACCGCCATCGGCCGACGAACCTCGGACGACCGACCAATTATGTTCCTTTATTTTCTTTTTTTTTAATGCCAGGCCGATGACCTGTTTTCCGGCTGCCCACCGACGGAGGTCGGCAGACCTCCAGCAACTGACCTTTTTTTTACCACCAGGCCGCCGCCCTGCTTTCCGGCGGGACCACCGCCACGGCCAGCGGACCTCTGGGAGCGACCAACTTCTTTTTTTTTTACGCCAAACCGCCGACCAACTTTTTAGCCCAATCTAAATTTTATATCCGACTGAATTAACATAGAAAAGGTACACAATGTAATAAATCAAGAATCAATAAGATAAAAAAGTTACAGTAGTAGGTAGATTACGTACAACATAACTAGCAAAATTAACTTCTAGTAGTCTCAAAATTAAAGAATATTTAATATTTTAATACTTTATGAATAACCTATGAAATAAAATAGCAACTAAAATGGGCCAATGGCTAGAACGGCCCAAATAGCATATCCGGTAAGAACGACTGCAACTCCGTATACAGAGTTTGAGCTCGAGGCATTCTCATCAGCCACCGGCCCCTGTGCGCTTTCCGGCGCCGAACTCACCGGCGGACTGCTGCTGGAAGGAAGCACGTCCGGAGACACCGATGGCGTAGCAGAACTCGAAGGGACACCAGCCGGCGGAGCCGGTGCCTCCGCTTCCGGAGAATTCGCCGGAGTCGGTACCGGAGGAGACGATGCCGGCGAGGGGCTGGTCACCGGAGTAGGAGGAGAGCTCGCCCGAGATGGGCTCGGAGCAGGCACGCCAATCGATCGGGTCGGAGGCGCCGGAGATATCGCCGGAGACTGTGCCGGGGAAATAGATGGGCTGGATTCTGGAGAACTAGCCGGCACCGGCCTAGAAACTTCAGGAGTGGGTGAAGGCACCGGAGACTTCGACGGGGATGGTTGAGGGACCTCCGGAGAACGTGGCGGAACAGGAGTTTTTGCGGGCGGCGGCGCGTGTTTGGCGGCGATGAACGGCGCTGGAGAAGGCGGCGGGCCAGTAATCTGTGCATTGCCGGAGTATTGTTGCGCGGAGAAAAGCAGAAAAACGACGGCGAATAACTTAATCATTTTTTTTTCGAGATTCAGGAGATCTTGGGCTATGGAGGAATATGGAATGTTGGTAGGTGGGGTTTAATGCGCCGGTTAATGATTGTAGTTGGGAAGGGGATCGAACGGTGGAGAGCTATATAGGAGAATTTGAAACGAAACGCTGCGTTTGAGGTATTATGACCGTTGGGGATTGTACGTGTGGGTGGGTAATTTGGTCCCGGTTGCAAAAGGTAAATATAACCGTTATACAAGGACAGCGACCGGCTACATGGATCAACAATCACATATATATATATATATATACACTCCTTTTTTTCCCGTTTAAAATTTGATATAAAGTATAATTTTGATATTTCTGAGTTATTAATTGAATATGATAAATTAATAAGTTGTTTAAGTAGTGATGGTTGGAAAAGCTAAAAACCTAGATAAGGGATTTAATTATTTGAAGTTTTTTATTTAATTGTTCATTAAAAGACAAAGTATGTTGTGGTTGAGAGAGTGTGTTTTGTGAGTGGAAAACAAACACAAAGAAATTGAGCACTTTATAAGTGTAAGCATTTAATAACTATTAATAAACATGTGATAGTGGAGGGACTATGCCATGTGGATGTGAGGTGGAGGTGAGGTGGCAAATCTATGCCATTTTCCACTCTCACATCGCCGCTCAGGCTCGGGCACGCTCTCAGTCTCGGGCTTAGAGGCTTTAGTGGCGCGGTCTACGGGCTTCTCGCGGCGATTCTCGCCAACAGTCGCATCTCCTCAATTAGTGGTTATTTTTTGTTGTTGTTTTGAATGAACAGTCGTGTCGTTTCAAAACAAACGATATTTTGGCCAACAGTCGTGTCGTTTTGAACGAAGTAGTGCTCATGTTCGTCGAAGTTTTCATGAATAGGTATGATTCCTATATAAACTGAGTTCGGGATCAGAAATATATACTGATTTTCAACCTACTGTTCCTATTCTCTCTAATACATATTATCCAGAAAATCGTTCTTGTCTACTTTTCGGATTTCACTCTGTCTTAGTGCAGTCCGGAATTTAGGCTTGTCGTATCCTGCGGTATTCTTGTTTATAACCTTAAGACACATTTCAGGGTGCAAGAAATACTATAAGGAAAGCGTTTGCATGCGTGATTCAAGCCTTGACATCTTTAATTTTGAAGAATTTTCTTACAATCCTATAGTATTTGTTGCCATGGCGACCGAGGCTACTGTTTCGAGTTTGAATGTGATGAACCAAGACTTCGTCAAGTTGGACCGCTTCGATGGAACCAACTACACTCGCTGGCAGGACAAGATGTGTTTCTTCCTCACTGCCATGAAGGTCTTCTACATGTTGGACCCGACGTTGGAGCCTATTCCGGAGCCAACAGAGAAATATACTAAAGAACTCAAGGCAGAACGGAAGAAGCGTCAAGAGGACGAGTTGCTTTGCCATGGCCATATTTTAAACACTCTCTCCTATCGTCTCTATGATCTCTACACCGACAATCCATCAACGATAGAGATTTGGAAGGCACTCGAGTACAAATTCAAGGCTGAAGAAGAAGGTACCAAAAAGTTCCTTGTCTCTAGTTATTTTGATTTTAAGATATTTGACGATAAACCCATACTTGCTCAAATACATTAATTGCAAGTTATTGTCAACAAATTGAGGGCCGTGAAGATTGATATTCCAGAGACTTTCCAAGTTGGTGCAATTATTGTGAAGTTGCCCAATTCCTGGAAAAGCTATCGGAAGAAACTTCTTCACAATATCGAGGACTTCTCTTTGGAGCAAATCCAGAAACATCTTCGAATCGAGAAGGAATCGAGGATGAGGGAGAAGATGAAAATGGAAGTTCTTCGGGTCCCAAAAAGAATTCAAAGAAATTTAAGCATTCCAGCAAAGTCAAGTCCGGCAACGAGTTCGTGTCCAAGGGGTCCAACGGGGGATCCTATGTGTGTGGCAAACCCGGTCACTATGCTCGAGATCATCGACACTGTAGGATGCCGGAAAAAGAAGTCGACGCCACTATGACCGATGAGAACATAAATGCTACGGTGAGCGAAATTATGGCGGTAAAGGGCAAGGTTTAAGGGTGATGGTACGACACTTGTGCTATCGTCCACGTATTCTACGATAGGACTGATTTCAACACCTATTCTGAAGTCGATGGAGGACAAGAAGTTCAGAGGGAAACAAGCAACGCTCAAAGGTTGTTGGCATCGGAAATGGAACTCAACTTCACATCCGGGAAGAAAGTCACTTTGACCAATGTTCTCCATGTTCCGAAAATGAGTAGGAACCTTGCGATGATCTCTTAGGTAAACCGAGGATCAAATCTGTGTATGAGTCGGGCAATCTTATCTTGACCCGTAATAGTGTATTTGTTGGAAAGGGCTACTCCGGTGAATGGATGGTCAAATTATGTATCATTGACAATGCTATTAATGAAATTTCTCCTTCTGCTTATATGATTGATTAAATTTCTTTATGGCATAGTAGATTAGCACATATAGGATTTAGCACTATGAAATTAAATGTGGTTTAATTTCGTGCAGATCTGATAAATTAGATAAATATAAAATATGTATGAAATCTAAAATGATAAAGAAACCCTTTTATAATATAGAGAGAAATTATAAATTATTAGATCTTATACATTCTGATTTATGTGAATTTAATGGGATGTTAACCCGTGGGGGAAATAAGTATTTTATTACCTTTTTTGATGATTGCTCTAGATTTATATATGTGTATTTATTAAAACATAAAGATAATGTTTTTAATGCCTTTAAGATGTATAAGGCTGAAGTTGAAAATCAATTAGGAACTAAAATTAAAGTTCTTAGAAGTGATAGAGGTGGTGAATATTTTTCTAGTGATTTTAATGCCTTTTGTGAAGAAAATGGTATTGTTCATGAATGTTCCGCACCACGTACAACACAGCAAAACGGTTTACCCGAACGTAAAAATAGAACACTTCAAGAGATGATAAATACCATGTTAATGCATTCTGAATTACCTTTTAGTTTGTGGCGTGAAGCTTTACTTTCTGCATGTCATATTTTAAATCGTATACCTTTAAAGAAAACCCAAATTTCTCCGTACGAGGTATGGAAAGGGTGGAAGCCGAATATTAGGTATTTCAAAGTATGGGGTGCCTAGCCTAGTACAAAAACATGGATCCTAAAAGGACCAAGTTGGGTCCTCGAGGGATACGATGTGCTTTTATTGGCTATGCTACGAATAACAAGGCATATAGACTTCTAAATTTAGAATCTAATGTCATAGTAGAATCCCGAGACGTGGAATTCTTTGAGAACTCTAGTTTTAAGGAAATGGAATCTCAAAATTCCACAAATGAAGAACCTCAAGAGGAGATTTCTTCTAGGGTTGTTGTAGAACAACCAGAACCTCGGATTAGCAAGAGAGTCCGTAAGACTAAGGATTTGGGACCTGATGAAATAGATTCTCAACTTATTTCCTTCTACCTAGTAGAAGGAAATAGAGAGAATTTTGCCCGAAAGATTCCGATTATTCTTCTTATTGAAGATGGTCCTAAGACTTATAATGAAGCGGTGGCTTATCAGGACTCCGCCTTTTGGAAGGATGCTATCCAAGATGAAATAGATTCTATTATGGCAAACCACACTTGGGAGATTGTCGATCTACCCAAAGGGTCGAGACCCATTGGATGTAAGTGGGTGTTTCGAAAGAAATATCACAGAGATGGTACTCTTAACACTTACAAGGCTAGACTGTTAGCCAAAGGATTTCGACAACGGGAAGGAATCGATTATTTTGACACATATGCACCGGTAGCAAGAACAACAACAATTAGAGTATTGTTTGCCTTGGCTTCTTTGTATAACCTGAATGTTCATTAAATAGATGTCAAGACGGCATTTCTAAATAGAGATCTCGATGAGGAGATTTACATGGATCATCCGGAAGGCTATGTGCTTTCGGGTAATGAACAAAAGGTTTGCAAGCTTGTCAAATCCTTATATGGATTAAAACAAGCACCTAAACAATGGCATCAAAAGTTTGATTTGGTCATAGTTTTGAATGGATTTATTCCTAACATTTGTGACAAGTGTTTGTACACAAAGGTGCGTGGTAACCTTGCGATCTTCTTATGTCTCTATGTTGGTGATATGTTGATCATTATCAACGAGATGAAAGGAATATTAGAAACGAAGAGGTTTCTATCTTCCACTTTCAAAATGAAAGATCTTGGACAAGTTGATACTATTTTAGGTATCAAGGTTCGTAGAACCAGTGGGGGTTATGAACTTAGTCAATCACGCTATGTTGAAAAAGTGCTTGACAAGTTCAAACATTTAAAGTTCAAGTAGGTGAACACCCCTTTTGATCCAAGTGTAAAATTTGAAAAGAATGATGGAAGAGTTGTGGCTCAATTGGAATATGCTAGTGCTATTGGTTGTCTTATGTACTTCATGCAATGTACTCGACCAGACATAGCATTCGCCACTAGTAAAATGAGCAGATTTACTAGCAATCCAAGTGCTGAGCATTGGAAGGCCATTGGAAGAATTTTTGGATTTCTTTTAAAAACCAAGAATCCTGGACTTCAATACGGTCAGTTTCCTGCCGTACTAGAAGGATATAGTGATGCAAGTTAGATATTGAGTGTCATAGATAACAAATGTACGACAGGATGGGTGTTTACACTTGCCGGAGGAGCAGTTTCTTGGAAGTTAAAGAAACAAACGTGTATTACTCATTCGACCATGGAATCAGAGTTCGTGGCTCTGGCTTCCGCAGGTCAAGAGGCTGAATGGTTAAGGGATCTTCTTTTATAAGTTCCATTAGCTAAAGCCAATATATCAACCATGTCGATACATTGTGATACTCAATCAACCTTAGCAAGAGCATAGTGATGTGTATAATGGAAAGTCTAGATATATTAGTCTTAAACATAATTATGTGAGGAAATTGATCAAAGATGGAATCATTTCACTCACATATGTGAGATCAAGCTTTAACATTGCTGATCCTTTCACTAAACCTCTTGCAAGAGATTTGGTGAAATCGACCTCGAGAGGGATGGGTCTTAAACTCCTTGAGTAGTGATCCGACTATGATAGCAACCCAACTTAACGCTAGGAATTGACTAACATTAGGTTCAATTGGTAAGAACAAGTCATTAATTTGGATGTTCACAACATTATACGGTAATGTTGGCTGTTACTATTGGAGGTTGAGTTTTCTTAACTCTTAATGAAGTTCAGTCATGAGGACAAGCATCTGTAAGTAACAAAGATGATGTAAGAACTTCACCTATGTGAATTTAAGGATGGTGCCATCCCAAAGTGAGAGTTGGAGTTTCTCTCATGAAAAATTCACGAGACAGGATGAGCACATGGCCATTAATGGTGCTAAGCATGAGATGTAGGCAAAGAACACTAAAGAGTGCGTGTTGAGTAACACCGACTTTATCACAAGAAAAATAAGTTCAAAGCCTAGCTACCTAATTTTCGATAAAGTCTTGTGTTGCTTGTACTAAGGATTAGTTCAAATTGAAAGATACTTATCTGTACTAACACTCTTTGTTTTTCTTTTGAATTCTATTTTGTCTTTTCTGAATAAGTGGGGGATTGTTGGAAAAGCTAAAAAATTAAATAAGAGATTTAATTATTTGAAGCTTTTATTCAATTTTTTATTAAAAGACAAAATAGTATGTTGTGGTTGAGAGAGTGTGTTTTATGAGTGGAAAAGAATCCCACATGGAACAAATACAAAGGAATTGAGCACCTTATAAGTGTAAGCATTTAATAACCATTACTAAATATGTCGTAGTGGAGGGACTATTGTAATATCCGCAATTTCGGATTTCTGGTAATTTTATTTTTTCGGCGGAGGTCCGTTTCGACGACTCGCTTGGGACCGTCTCATCATTCTGAGAATGATTAATTCTGCACTTTTTGTCATCCGAGTTCGTTTCGGTATTGTTTTGTTGAGTTCCGTGTTTCTTAACAACTTTTCCGCACTCGAGTTCGATTCTTGTGAATCTCGTCCGAAATTACTGTTTCGAGTTTCCCGTAAGTCCGTTTAACTTTGTTAGACGTGTTGTGAACTTCGGTTTGGTTATTCGATCACGTATCGTGATTTTCGAACGTTTTGGGCCATTTTCGTAATTTCCCAAAGTTTAGGGTAATTACCTTCCGTTGTCGAATTTCGAGCCTTCGGGTGGTCGTAATCGTGTATTCTCTTAGCTCTTAGATTCGTATTTGCGAGTAATTCGTGACCGTATCTTCGATTCGTATTCAGGTTCGGGTTTCGGTGTCGTTTTCTTGAGTTCAGTGTTATTAAACGACTTTTCCCAAATATGAGTCGACTTTGTAAAATCACCATAAATTCTTGAAAACTCCAAAGACTTTGAATCTTTTCAATATTATAGAGCATCAAGTTAGCTTTCCAATGGTTCAAACGGTGAGTCAATCGGAGTCCGTACGAGAGAGTTATGGTCGAAATAGCTCAGACACTCATTTTCCAGTTTTGGCGAGCTCAGACTGTGCCGCGGCACACTTAGGATGGGCCGCGGCACACAGTCCAGATTAGCCTTTTTCTGCGGATTTTGTGAGATGAATGCTCATTTCATCTCTTCCTTCATTCCTCCTCCTCTTGGGCGATCTTGTGGGCGATTTTTGGGCGTTTTGCATCATCAATCCCAGAGAACTTCATATTGTTCAAGTTTTTGGTGTGGATTAACAACTCCAACAATTGTTCTTCATCATTAATCCAAGGTAAATTCTTGAAACCCTACTTTTGGGTGAATTGGGGGTTTTTGTTCGTTTTGTCCGATTTAACCGTAATAACTTAGATTTGTGATGTATTGATGATTATTTAGATGTATTCTATCATTTCCATTGTTATTCCATGGTTGGATCGTTTCGATTCGTTATTTTGTTCGAGTTCTTATTCAACGCCTTGAAGGTGTCCGACAAAAGGTCTTAGAGGGGGGATTGGGGGTTGTATGATTATTATCCATCGTACGATTGTTGATTTATCATTGGTATGACTTAGGGACGAAATTCTTGTGAAGAACTCGAGTCGGAACCCTTCCGTTCGTTGTCTTCTTCGGGGTCCGAGCTTCCCGGTCGAACCGTGTTCTTCGGAGTATTCGGTAGCGGTTATTAAGGCAAGTATTTTACTATACGAATTGTGTCTTGTGAATAGGGACGTCGTATTATGGTTGTGATGCATTGGTTTACTTTCGTGTATATGCTTCGTATGAATTGATTATTACGAACAATTGATGGTAACGATAATACCTTCACTTAGTTAACATCGTGGAATTGTGTTGGATGTGCAAATCATCTAAGTTTGTGCCGGGCGTGGTTGGTCATTGTTGAGTCGTTGTGATGATCATGATATTTGTGTTGTTTTGGTTTACATACTTGATTGTACATTTCGGTGTAATGTGGAATGGCTTGACATTTGATGATTATGAGTTGTGTCGTGTCGATGTGTGTGCGTGTGTTCCAAGTAGGGTCTGACGAGGCCTCTGGAGTTCGGTACATGATGTGTACGAACAAGGTGTGTGATCCAGGTAGGGTCTGACGAGACCTCTGGAGTTTGGTACATGATGTGTACAAACAAGGTGTGTGATCCAGGTAGGGTCTGACGAGACCTCTGGAGTTCGGTACATGATGTGTACGAACGATGTGTGTGGACGGGTAGGGTCCATTGAGGCCTCCGGAGTTCGGTACATCATGTGTACGAACAGTGTGTGTGGCCGGGTAGGGTCCGTTGAGGCCTCCGGAGTTCGGTACATGATGTGTACGAACAGTGTGTGTGGTCTGGGTAAGGTCCGTCGAGGCCTCCGGAGTTCGGTACATGATGTGTACGAACAATGATCGTGTAGCAGTGATTGTTTGGGTAACATTTTAAATATGGATATCGGACTCATAATGATATATTATTTAGTGTGCTTTGAAACGAGAATCGGGCTAAGGCCCTAATGTTTACGAAAAGGTTTTGTAAATTGGGACTCGAGGTCCAAAAGAATTTCTGCTTTAAAAATCCCCGAGATGATGTGTTCCTTTTCAAATATCTCTTACTTGAGTTCGAAATTCTAAAACTTCTCGGGAACATTTTGATAATTGATTTCCGTATTAAATTCGTAGTTGCTATTTACTTGTTGCATTTTGTATCGCTTTATACTTGCACTAGTAAAACAGTGAAGTTTTACTAACCCCCAAGTAATCGGGGGGTGGATGTCTGTTCTGCGTCCAGGTACATGCAGGTTCAGGGGAGCAGTCACAGGATTGGCACAAGGGGATGACGAGCTGCGATACTAATAAAGAGTCGAGAGTTGGTAGAGTTTGGTTGTATTGTTAGAGTTGATTCAGTCTTCCGATGTATTGTGTTTCGACCCCTGTGTGGGTAATGTTGTTTAGTCGCCTCATTAATGGAGTAGTGTGACCTCATCTGGCCCGTGTGTTTATGTGTAAGTGACCTTAACGGTCTGTATTATTATGTTGTTTGACCCTGGCCGGGCAAGCATTTGGTTGTTTATGGATGTTTAGCCTGGTAGATCCTTGCGGAAAGGGTCTACGGCGTGTAACATTCCCATACATTTTTGGGGGTGTTACATTTATGGTATCGGAGCATAGGTTGCGGAAACCTAGGCTGTCGGGTCGAGTCGAGTCGTGGTTTATCGAGTAATGTGTTGTCTTGTCGTTTGAGTCGTCAGGTGACAAGTTGAGTTGTGCGTAGTCACAACGTGTCGGATATGTTGTCGGATGAGATTAGTATCGTGGGCGACCGTCATCTCCGTGCGGCCTGTGGACGTAAGTCTCCTCTTTTATGCGAAGTACCTGTGTATCATGATTTTATCTAAATGAGTTAATTGCGGTGCATAATTTTATTTGCACGGTGTTATGAATATAGTTGTATTTAATACATACATATAATATACGTATAAAACTGGGTCTATTGTTGTTTTACCTTTGAACCACTGTGAGGTGTGGTATGGTGTGAAAATTGAGAACCTTGTTGGGTTTCGAATAAGGTATCAACGATTGAGTTCGTGAGAAACTCCGAGGAATGGTTTTGTTGTATGTTTAAACTAGATGCTGTGAGATGTATTCAATTGGATTGTGCATGTTGGACGGTATTCCTTTTTCCGCTGCGTGAGTTCTTTTGTAATGGCTTTCGGTATTTTACCGGCTGAGTTTTATTTCGAAAACCGATTCCCTTAACCGAGTTTTTGGCATTATGGCCTTGATCGTTTTGGCGAAATTCTTATGACGGTATTTAGTATTTTGTAAATGGCTTTTGTGAGTTTTTGAAATATTACCGTCATCGACCTTTTTGGCATTTTGTAAATGGTTTTTATCCTGGTGGGTTCCGTAGGACCCACGGCGCTATAATGTTCCGTAATTATCTCAAATTTTTGGGCATTCTAGCCCATTGAATTATCTTTGAAAACTTTGAGTACCTTAGAAAATAAATTTGAGACGTACTTTGAAAATAAATTATTTTCTCGTGGTACATCCAAGGTGCCACAATATGTTTCAAGATTCTTCTACCTCGAGGACCAAAATGTTTTGAGATATTTCCAATATTTTAGAAACACTTTTACTTAGACCCGAGGGTCGAATATTTCCGAAAGTTTTTCACGAAAAGAAAGTGTCCTCATTTTTATCGAATGCGAAATAGTTTTCCAAAGTCTCGATAACGATGTTTCACGATTTTACTTTTTTTTTTGAAGGGTGATACTCAAGATCAATCGGTGTTTCCAAAATTGTTTTCAAAAGGAGGTTTTCGTTTTTAAAACCTAACTATTCTCGTTTGAGGGCTGGGTATGTATGTGTGATGTTCGCGTTGTCGTTATGATGTTTGCTCCAGTATGATCGAATTGGTGGCATGAACGTCGAGGCGTTGCCACGCATTTGTTGTACTAGCCCTCCGTGAGAGGTGTGAATTGGTGTTTCTTGTTTATCGCCTCGTGGTGATTTGCGTGTTGTCGCACGAGTGTGAGCCGTTGAATCTTGGGTTTGTACGTTTGTGTACATGTGTGATTGTTTCATAATGTTTATAATTATGTCTTTGGTTATCGTTCGGGCCGTTGAGGTCGCCGAACGATACCGTCGTTGTTGTAGTGTTTGTGTGTGTATTACTTTACGATGGTAATCGTTGTATATGATATGTGTTATGATTCTTTGTTGTCTTGAGTTGGCATCTCCGCTATATTGTTTTGCGACGTTATACCCCATTGTATCTAGCATTTGTATTTTCGGTATGCCGAGCCGAGGTGTTTCAACCGTGATGTGCCGGGCATGCACGTGTAAATTGTCCTTCTCAAGAACGCTGCTTCGAGGACACCGATTGATTTGCGAATTGGCTACGAGACTTTCGAGTTCGCGCTCGGACAGATATCGGATCGACTCGAGAGACCCATGGGAGATTTTCCTGTCGGATGCTTTTTGTGTTGTGACCTTGTTTCCGTTGTTGTGAGTTGCGGGGACGACATTTCTTTTATAAGAGGTCGGATGTAATACCCGTACTATATTTGACTTCTGCAGTTTCTCCTTCTAAATTCTATCGACTTGCACGTGTTCGTCGATACTTTTTGAACTTGTTTGATGTCTCAGTTGTTATCGTTCGAAATGGTTGTGACCTTGTTTCAGATCGACCTGTTTATCATCGTGACCTTCCCGAGTTCGGTTCGATTCTTGTGAGCCTTGTTTGGAAGTAATATCTTTCACTTTCTACGAGTTCTTTTAATGCCTGGAGTTAAAGTGTGGACTTCGGAGTCATTGTTCGACTGTTGTAATTCGATCATTGTTATTTGATCATTATTGTTCGATCATTGTTATTTGATCGTTGTTGTTCGATCATCGTTATTTGATCATTGTTGTTCGATCATTGTTATTTGATCGTTGTTGTTCGATCATTGTTATTTGATCATTGTTGTTCGATCATTGTTATTTGATCGTTGTTGTTCGATCATTGTTATTTGATCATTGTTGTTCGATCATTGTTATTTGATCGTTGTTGTTCGATCATTGTTGTTCGAACGGGGTTGTCTGACTGTTGTTGCCTGATCTCGTACTGCGAAGAATTGTCGTTCACCGTTAGTCAACTATTTCGAGTGTGGCCAAGTGGGTCACCGATCGGTGCATTGTGAGACCGTTGCCAAGATGTTCGGGAATTGGGTTTTCGTTCCTACTCGGGGAGTGCCTGGTGGTGTCCCGTGATGTAGTTGTGTATCGTACTTCGTGCTGTAATTCGTGTAGAAATTGTTATTTGTTGCGTGAACTTTTTGGTTTTGTTTGTATTCTACCATGATGTTTTATTTTAAGTTTCGGGACGAAACTTATTTTTAATAGGATAGAATGTAATGTCCGGTATTCTCGTTTTCTGTTATCTTGAATTCTTTGTGTCTTGACGTCGGACATTTTCTTGTTGACGAGAATCGGAGTGAATTCTATCATAATACTATATTTGTTTCTACCGCATAGTCGTTGTGGTCGGGTGCGACTTATTGTCGCGTGCGTTTCTTTGATTAAATGTGTGCATGTGATGTGTTGTTAATTACTCGTTATTGTTTTGAATCATTGCCGGTGGCGTTGTTATGGTCGTCGTAGGGCGTGTTTTCACGCTGTATGTTCTTTCGCGTTGCTTGTAACGTTTCGCCATTGGGCGCGATTTTTTTTTCGGTTCTTGTGTATCCCGTTGAGTTTTCCTGGCGGGATATTGCTTCTCCCTACTTGATTTAAGTTTCGGGACGAAACTTCTTTTAAGGAGGGTAGAATGTAATATCCGCAATTTCGGATTTCTGGTAATTTTATTTTTTCGGCGGAGGTCCGTTTCGACGACTCGCTTGGGACCGTCTCATCATTCTGAGAATGATTAATTCTGCACTTTTTGTCATCCGAGTTCGTTTCGGTATTGTTTTGTTGAGTTCCGTGTTTCTTAACAACTTTTCCGCACTCGAGTTCGATTCTTGTGAATCTCGTCCGAAATTACTGTTTCGAGTTTCCCGTAAGTCCGTTTAACTTTGTTAGACGTGTTGTGAACTTCGGTTTGGTTATTCGATCACGTATCGTGATTTTCGAACGTTTTGGGCCATTTTCGTAATTTCTCAAAGTTTGGGGTAATTACCTTCCGTTGTCGAATTTCGAGCCTTCGGGTGGTCGTAATCGTGTATTCTCTTAGCTATTAGATTCGTATTTGCGAGTAATTCGTGACCGTATCTTCGATTCGTATTCAGGTTCGGGTTTCGGTGTCGTTTTCTTGAGTTCAGTGTTATTAAACGACTTTTCCCAAATATGAGTCGACTTTGTAAAATCACCATAAATTCTTGAAAACTCCAAAGACTTTGAATCTTTTCAATATTATAGAGCATCAAGTTAGCTTTCCAATGGTTCAAACGGTGAGTCAATCGGAGTCCGTACGAGAGAGTTATGGTCGAAATAGCTCAGACACTCATTTTCCGCTTGCCGAGCAACAGTACTCGTGCCGCGGCACACTTAGGCTGGGCCGCGGCACACAGTCCAGATTAGCCTATTTCTGCGGATTTTGTGAGATGAATGCTCATTTCATCTCTTCCTTCATTCCTCCTCCTCTTGGGCGATCTTGTGGGCGATTTTTGGGCGTTTTGCATCATCAATCCCAGAGAACTTCATATTCTTCAAGTTTTTGGTGTGGATTAACAACTCCAACAATTGTTCTTCATCATTAATCCAAGGTAAATTCTTGAAACCCTACTTTTGGGTGAATTGGGGGTTTTTGTTCGTTTTGTCCGATTTAACCGTAATAACTTAGATTTGTGATGTATTGATGATTATTTAGATGTATTCTATCATTTCCCTTGTTATTCCATGGTTGGATCGTTTCGATTCGTTATTTTGGTCGAGTTCTTATTCAACGCCTTGAAGGTGTCCGACAAAAGGTCTTAGAGGGGGGATTGGGCGTTGTATGATTATTATCCATCGTACGATTGTTGATTTATCATTGGTATGACTTAGGGACGAAATTCTTGTGAAGAACTCGAGTCGGAACCCTACCGTTCGTTGTCTTCTTCTGTCCGAGCTTCCTGGTCGAACCGTGTTCTTGAGTATTCGGTAGCGGTTATTAAGGCAAGTATTTTACTATACGAATTGTGTCTTGTGAATAGGGACGTCGTATTATGGTTGTGATGCATTGGTTTACTTTCGTGTATATGCTTCGTATGAATTGATTATTACGAACAATTGATGGTAACGATAATACCTTCACTCAGTTAACATCGTGGAATTGTGTTGGATGTGCAAATCATCTAAGTTTGTGCCGGGCGTGGTTGGTCATTGTTGAGTCGTTGTGATGATCATGATATTTGTGTTGTTTTGGTTTACATACTTGATTGTACATTTCGGTGTAATGTGGAATGGCTTGACATTTGATGATTATGAGTTGTGTCGTGTCGATGTGTGTGCGTGTGTTCCAAGTAGGGTCTGACGAGGCCTCTGGAGTTCGGTACATGATGTGTACGAACAAGGTGTGTGATCCAGGTAGGGTCTGACGAGACCTCTGGAGTTTGGTACATGATGTGTACAAACAAGGTGTGTGATCCAGGTAGGGTCTGACGAGACCTGTGGAGTTCGGTACATGATGTGTACGAACGAT
Organism: Orobanche coerulescens; assembly: GCA_033398695.1. Classification (NCBI taxonomy): domain Eukaryota; kingdom Viridiplantae; phylum Streptophyta; class Magnoliopsida; order Lamiales; family Orobanchaceae; genus Orobanche; species Orobanche coerulescens. Next base: position 137,596,470 of record CM065814.1, on the reverse strand, counting down.
GTGTGTGGACGGGTAGGGTCCGTTGAGGCCTCCGGAGTTCGGTACATGATGTGTACGAACAGTGTGTGTGGCCGGGTAGGGTCCGTTGAGGCCTCCGGAGTTCGGTACATGATGTGTACGAACAGTGTGTGTGGTCTGGGTAAGGTCCGTCGAGGCCTCCGGAGTTCGGTACATGATGTGTACGAACAATGATCGTGTGATGATTGTTTGGGTAACATTTTAAATATGGATATCGGACTCATAATGATATATTATTTAGTGTGCTTTGAAACGAGAATCGGGCTAAGGCCCTAATGTTTACGAAAAGGTTTTGTAAATTGGGACTCGAGGTCCAAAAGAATTTCGCTTTAAAAATCCCGAGATGATGTGTTCCTTTTCAAATATCTCTTACTTGAGTTCGAAATTCTAAAACTTCTTGGGAACATTTTGATAATTGATTTACGTATTAAATTCGTAGTTGCTATTTACTTGTTGCATTTCGTATCGCTTTATACTTGCACTAGTAAAACGGTGGAGTTTTACTAACCCCAGTAATCGGGGTGGATGTCCTGATGCGTCGGTACATGCGAGTTCGGGGAGCGATCCACGGGATTGGCACAAGGGGATGACGAGTGCGATACTAATCAAGAGTCGAGAGTTGGTAGAGTTTGGTTGTATTGTTAGAGTTGATTCGATCTTAGATGTATTGTGTTTCGACCCTGTGTAGGTAATGTTGTTTAGTCGATTACATTAATGGAGTAGTGTGACCTCATCGGTCTGTGTGTTTATGTGTAAGTGACCTTAACGGTCTGTATTATTATGTTGTTTGACCCTGTCCGGGCAAGCATTTGGTTGTTTATGGATGTTTAGCCTGGTAGATCCTTGCGGAAAGGGTCTACGGCGTGTAACATTCCCATACATTTTTGGGGGTGTTACAACTATGCCATGTGGACATGAGGTGGCAAATTTATGTCATTTTTCACTCTCACATCACCATTCGCTAGTGTCGCCACCGACGACAGCGGCGTCCGGCTCCGGATCGGGCTCGGGCTCAGGCACGGGCACGGTCTCGGTCTCTATCTCGGTCTTGCCGGTCACGTGGGCTTGGGGCGAGTTCGGCGAAACGACGCGGTGCGCGGGCTTCTTGTGGCGATTCTCGACAACAGTCGCACCTCCTCAATTAGTGGTTATTTTTGGTTGATGTTTTGAATGAATAGTCGTGATGTTTCAAAACAAACGATCGTTTGGCCAACAATCGTGTCGTTTTGAACGAAGTGGTGCTCCTGTTCATCGAAGTTTTTCATGAATAGGTACGATTCCTATATAAACTAAGTTCGGGATCAGAAATATATACGATTTGCAAACCTACTATTTCTATTCTCTCTAATACATATTATCCAGAAAATCGTTCTTGTCTACTCTTCGGATTTCACTTTGTCTTAGTGCAGTCCGGAATTTAGGCTTGTCGTATCTTGCGGTATTCTTGTTTATAACATTAAGACACATTTCGGGGTGTAAGAAATACTATAATGAAAGCGTCCGTGCATGATTCAATCCTTGACGTCTTTAATTTTGAAGATTTTTCTAACAGTGATTGATGAGTATATGGTATATGGTAAGTGCGATGGAGATTAATGATACGATTGTGATTATTTGATGTGAGTGTGTTGGAGTTATAAACTAAAAGCTTCTAAAAGGACAAAAATAGAAATAAACGTAAAGTTTTGAACGGGACCGAGAGAGCATCAAACAATTCTATGATCCACATACTATAATTAGTGCTTTGGTTTTTTGTTTGCTTTGATGTATGTTTTTTTAAATATTTTTTTTAATTCGACTTTGAAAACGTGAATGAAGTAGTCGAATCCAAATGTAACCCCTGCAAAGCTACCTTGAGGTTGACCATTCTCCGAGTAGTAATTTTAAGTGGTCTCTGATCGCCGCCAACAGCTACCGCTGACCCATTATCGATCATTTTATTCTAATTTTGATTTTTTTTGCTGTTAGCACTTTGATCTGTCCGCCATTGTATATTAAGAATGGGTAAACTAAATTGATGGTATACACTGATAGTGTTGATCGACAACGGCATCCGACAGGCTGACACAGATGATCGGTATTTTGAACTATCAACTCGTAATTTAGATTACCAGTGGTGGTAGTGGATTAAATTACCAACTGGTGTTTCTAAAATATATATTGCAGGCCTGACTGGAGTCCCGATTGCAAAGCAAGATTAAAAAACTAGTTATTGTTCAAACGACTCCGGCTCGACCGAAGTGTTCATAGCAAAACAAAAGAAATGGCTCAACTTTTAGCAGGGTAAAATAGTATTAGAACGTGGTTTGCAATTAATCAATTTTAGATTTGCACGTACTTAAAGTTAATTCATGGCTAAACTCCTTATTCGTACAAAGATCGGAAGATTTGCCATGTTTCTTGGCTAAACTCCATTAAATTCTAGATTTGCAAGTACTTAAATTTAATTCATAGACTAATCGATTTTTTTCTTTCTCCTTATTCGTTTTTAAATTTGTTGCTTTAATTTTAGTATATGAATTTTTAGCCATTTTTACACATGATGATTTATTGTTGATTGAACGGATTTTAATTTATCATAAGAATGAACAAGTGACGCGGCTTTTGGTGTAACTATCGCAAGTGCACGATATCGTATCAAGTAGTAAGTGGACTTTTTGAGTCCGGTTTATCGATCCCACGAAGAAGTTAGGTTATATATTGAATTATACACTACTTATCTATTTGTTATAGAGATTTAGATAAGTGAAACACACAATTTAACAGTTTGGTTTGACAATTGCAAGCAAAATGCAATAATAGTTCTAAAATTTAAGAAAATGAAAGATTGCACTAATAATAGATTAATAAAAGGTAAAATGAAATAGTTGGGATTACAAACTTAGTTCATCATTAGTTATAGAAGATGTATAGGAGATATTAAGATGTATTTACTTATTATGTTGTGTAGATTCGATTTTCCTTAAAAAGACGGTTCCTGTTGGAATATTTATTCCACATATTCATAAATAGAGTTTGATGATTAAGTTGCTAAACAAAGCAAAACAACAAAGAGGCGAAGCAAAGCAATGAAGCAGACGAAGACGCAAAAAACTGAACAAAATACAAAGCTAGCGCACGCTAGACTCAAATGTTAGCGCACGCTAACGAGTCCTATATGCAGTTCAGTCTAGTTCAAAGCTACCTGGAGTAAACCTTCCTGATGAATATAGCGCACGCTACACATGAACATTAACGCACGCTATCGAAGGTATATTACCGTTGTGAAGACATTCAAACACAGAATGAAGTAACCAGTGACGAAATCATAGCGCATGCTAATGATGAGGAATAGCGCACATTAAGGTGTTTGAATTCAAGTAAATCAATCCATTGGGAGATTCTGAAGCAAAGTCAAAAAGAATAAATTGATATATGATGCATGCAATGATGCAAGATTAGCGCACGCTACAAGGAAATGTTAGCGCATGCTAACTATCATGGATAGTATCCACTGGACATATTCTGGGAGACATTAATGTATGCTACATGAAGTACATTACGTACGATACAAGCGATAGCGCACGCTAAGGAAATCTAGCGCACGCTAGCAAGTCAAAACAATCAGCAACTGCTAGTTTGATGGAGAAGGCTATAAATACCACATCCTTGGTATTAAACCATACAACATTGAGCAAACCATGTACACTTGAGATATCATTGTAAAACATTATAGTTGTTCTTGTGCTTAAATTGAGAGTGATTGAGTGTGATACACTAAACCATACAAGAGAGAGAAAAAGAAAAGATACGATTGGATTTGGTGTTATTAGGATCAAGGATCCGGCATTATTAGAATCGCAATCGCTATCTTAGTGAGGTTTATCTAGTACCAATACAAAGCTAGAATGGTTGATTCCTTATCCAATAGAAAAGGAAAACGGTTTAACTTGGACCGACAAAAAGACAAGTAAGAGAACGGTTTACTCTGACCGATAGGAGACGAGCTTGTAACGGTAATCCCTCGACCGATAGAAGAGAGGTGCAGAGGTTTATATCTTAAGCCTATAGAAAAAGATAATGATAGAGGACATAGGCACGTTCGACCTCTATAAATCCGTGTGTCGATTTGTTTTCCGCACCTTTATATTTACCCTTCCGCACAACGGCGCTAAAACCGAAATTTCTAAATCAATTGGTATCAGAGCGGTACCTCCAATAAGCGGCGTAACATCCGAGGAGTCGATCCAAATGGCGTTCCAACTTGGCCCGGTCGAAGGTCTTGCTCTTAACCGACCACCATTTTTCGACGGATCAAACTTCATGACATGAAAGAAGAAGATGTCGATATTCATTCGAGCCTACGACATCGAGATATGGAAAATAATGTGTCTTGGTCCAAAAATTCCGACGAATTCCAACAGTACGCTTAAAACTTTTGAAGAATATGACGATTACGATTGGAAAAGTGACCATTACAATTGTAAGGCAACTCAACTCCTATATTGTGCCTTAAATCCGGAAGAACACAACCAGATATCTTCGTGTCATAGCGCTAAAGAAATATGGAAGGTGCTTGAAGTCACACATGAGGGAACGTCTCAAGTCAAAGAGACAAAAATAAACATGCTCCTTCACGAATACGAACTATTCCAAATGAAGGACGATGAATCCATCACGATCATGCTCGACCGATTTTTGGTCATTACAAATGGATTAGCTTGTTTTGGAAAACCACTTTCGAGTAGTGAGAAAGTAAAGAAGATTCTCCGATCACTACCTCGAGAGTGAGACGGTACGATGACGGTAATAATGGAATCTAAAAATTTAAATAATCTTGATTTTAGTGCTCTTGTTGGTTCACTTATCAACTACGAGATAGTTCTAAAATCTCGGAATGCCAAACCGAAACCGAACGAAAGATCAATAGCCATGAAGGCTAAGATGTCTAGAAAGGAAAAAATCCCGGTGGCTGGAAGCGACGAAGAATCGGCATATTATGCCAAAAATATTAATAAGTTCCAACACTTATTAAACTGGAGAAAGAAAGACATCAAATCGGGCGAATATAAGAAATTCGACAACAACTGTCGAGTATGTGGTAAACCAGGCCATTTCGCAAAGAATTGCCAAGCAGCAAATCCGAAGAAGGTACTCGTTGCAACATGGAGTGACGAAGATATTGATGATGATTTCATTGATCAAAATAACCTTACATTTATGGCCCGTAGTTCATTCGACGATAGCGACATTGAAAGTCAAGTAAGTAATTCTTACGATGAACTTTTTGAAGTATTCGAGTTATTACAACAGACTATCAAAATGCTTTAAGTGAAATTAAATCCCTTACATCTAAATATAAATCATTGGAAAATGAAAATTCCAAAATTCTTGAAAAGTGAAAATTTATTGACACCGATCATTCAAAATGTGTTGAGAATGAAAATATTTTAAAGAATGGTCTTTTAAAGGTTCAAACCGAGCTAAAAAATTTAACGAAGAAATTCTCGTGTGGAAACGAGAAATTTGAGCAAATGCTTTCGGTGCAAAAGTTTACGTTGAATAAACAGGGGTTGGGATTCAAACCACGTTCTAAAAACGAATCCATAAATTTCAAAATACCCCATTTTGAAAAATGTTTGAAAATTGGGCACCACATTTCGAATTGCAAGAGCCCACGGCGGACGACAAAAACTAAGAAAATTTGGATTCCCAAAGGAAATTTTGTTCCAAATATCGTCTATATTTTGAAAGAAAAACCAACTATAGGTTGGATCCCCAAAAATTAATTTTTAAACAATCGGTATTTTACTCAGAGGGCGTAATTTCTTTTAAATGGGAGATAATATTTTCAGGGGGAGTTATACCCGTATTCATATATTAGTCATCATCAATTGGTATCATGCATATTTATATTCAATTGGTATATTTTTTACACTTTTTGCTGAATACAAAAAGGGGGAGAAGGAGTAGAATCGGATAAAAAGTGTCATGAAAGAATGACGAGAAAAATAAAAAGTAAAAAAGGGGAGAAAATAATAAAATCGAAGAAGTCGAAAAGGAGAAAAATAAAGCATACAAAAAGGGGGAGAAATGAAGGAGTTGAAAAATGAGCAACGAAAAAGAAAAGATGGGAGAAAATAACAAAACGATCAAAGCCGAAAACTTTCATACGTACAAATATATATACTTTTATTTTGCAGGTTTTATCCAATTCAAGGGTTGTTTTGTAATCATCAAAAAAGGGGGAGATTATTGGAATATTTATTCCACTTATTCATAAATAGAGTTTTGATGATTAAGTTGCTAAACAAAGCAAAACAACAAAGAGGCAAAGCAAAGCAACGAAGCAGACGAAGACGCAAAAAGCTGAACAAAATACAAAGCTAGCGCACGCTAGACTCAAACGTTAGCGCACGCTAACAGGTCCTATCTACAGCTCAGTCAAGTTCAAATCTACTTGAAGTAAACCTTCCTGATGAAGATAGCGCACGCTACACATGAACATTAACGCACGCTATCGAAGGTATATTACCGTTGTGAATACATTCAAACACAGAATGAAGTAAGCACTGACGAAATCATAGCGCACGCTAATGATGAGGAATGGCGCACGCTAAGGTGTTTGAATTCAAGTAAATCAATTCGTTGGGAGATTCTTAAGCAAAGTCACAAGTATAAATGGATATATGATGCATGCAATGATGCAAGATTAGCGCACGCTGCAAGGAAATGTTAGCGCACACTAACTATCATGGACAGTAGCCACTGGACAGATTCTGGAAGACATTAACATACGCTACATGCAGTATATTACGTATGCTACAAGCGATAGCGCACGCTAGCAAGTCAAAACAGTCAGCAATGGCTAGTTTGATGGAGAAGGCTATAAATACTACATCCTTGGTATTAAACCATACAACAACATTGAGCAAACCATGTACACTTGAGATATCATTGTAAAACATTATAGTTGTTCTTGAGCTTAAATTGAGAGTGATTGAGTGTAATACACTAAATCATATAAGAGAGAGAAAAAGAAAAGATACGATTGGATTCGGTGTTATTAGGATGAAGGATCCGGCATTGTTAGAATTGCAATCACTATCTTAGTGAGGTTTATCTAGTGCCAATAGAAAGGTAGAGTGGTTGATTCCTTGTCCAATAGAAAAGTAAAACGGTTTAACTTGGACCGACAAAAAGACAAATAAGAGAACGGTTTACTCGGACCGATAAAAGACGAGCTTGTAACGGTAATCCCTCGACCGATAGAACAGAGGTGCATAGTTTTATATCTTAAGCCTATAGAAAAGGATAACGAGAGAGGACGTAGGCACGTTTGGCCGAACCTCTATAAATCCATGTGTTAATTTATTTCCCGCACCTTTATATTTACGCTTCCGCACAACGGCGCTAATACCGAAATTGCTCCATCAGTTCCTCTTTCGAATGTCAAAATGCCTCGTATATATTGAATCAATCCACTATATTTCTACGTTCATTGGCTTCAATACATAGCATTAGGTTTTATTAAAATAACTCAAAGAATCATCTAAGGTCTAGAGGTATATTTCTGTCCTCTTGAACAACTTAGAGTGAAAATCATTTGATCAAATCAACATATTTTCTTTCAAAATATATGAAGACCATAAATATCATCATTTATTGGCTAAACAAACAAAGATTGGTAAAACAATGAAAATCACACACAATAATAAGTAATCCATAATAGATCTTTATACAAACTTAAATAACATGACAAACCTTGTTTATAATCCCAACTAAGGATAACTTAGCCCATGAAGGCTTTATTCAACATATTACAAGCTTGAGTGGTCATTATTAGTTGAAAAATGGAAAGAATTGATACTAAATCCCTTAGTAGATAAAGGAGAAAAAAGCAATAAACTCCCTCAACAACATAAGCTAAACCACTATTACATACGCTCTCAAGAACACAAGTGTGTTCTTCACACAAAGAAAAATATTACAAAGTGGGAAAAATATAAGATGAAGGATGATAAATGATGGATCTAAGGGGTCTATTTATACACCTAAAGTCATCTAATAGCTCTAAAACTCCAGCATTATTACTAGATCGGATCAAGGCCAACCATCTAGAGATGTTAAACGGGCTCGGGCCCGGTGGGCTGGCCCGTTTAACCCGCCAAAAAACTGAGTTAGGGCCGATATTCCTAGCCCACCGGGCCCGAGCCCGTTTAACATCTCTAGATCCAAAAACTGAGTTAGGGCCGATATTTCCTAGCCCGTTTAAATCCGGGCTTTTTTGGCCCGGACCGTTTAGCTCGAAGCCCGTTAGGGCTAGCCCGAAGCCCGATATATATTGTTAATTTCAACTTACAGTAATACTATATTTATATAACATATATTAATGTTATATATGTAATATATATTAATATTATATATAATATATATTATTAATGTATTTGTTAATATAGTGTGTGTGTGTGTATATATATCCATAGAAGTGTATTTTTTATTATAGTTATTATAGTATATTTGTTACTATATATATAATATGTTGTTACTGTTTTTTTTTTTTTTGGTTTATGACTTATAAAAAAAAGATTCTTTAAATATTTAGTCTATTTAGCCCGTTTAGGCCGAAGCCCGTTATGGTTAGGACCAATATTTCCTAGCCCGTTTAAATCCGGGCTTTCTGGGCCCGGACCGTTTATCCCGAAGCCCGCTAGGGCTAGCCCGAAACCGCTAGGGCTAGCCCGTTTAACATCTCTACAGCCATCCCTTCAATAATAGACCAAAAGTATAAAAGATTTAAAAATGATCATACATCTGTCAGGAGTTACGGCCGTAACTTTCAGATGTTACGGCCGTAATATAGAGGACTTACGACCGTAAGCTTTGGATGTTATGGCCGTATGGTGGCTTCAGCTTTTTGCACATTAGTTGCTGTGTGAGTTACGACCGTAACCTTATTTGTACGCCCGTATGGAATTTCAGACTTCATTTTCAACCTAGAATTTCTTAGACTATTGCGTTTTCGCCCCAAATCATCTTCAGATGATAACTTTTGATATATAACTCTAATTTTGAATCCGGAAAGACTGCCGAACTCGTCTCGTAAAGCTCTACAATATGGATACATAAAAACTCAAAAAATAAAATATTTTATTAACATGTTATTTCTTGAGTAAATCAGTAATTCAATGCGATTACGGCTAAATTTACATCTTCATCCTATAAAAATAAAATTATTAAAACTAATTAATTTAAAGCAAAAATAGTAGACTAGCTCATAATTATGGGTGAAATATATCAATACTAATCACGGATAAGTGTATAAAACTGACACTTATCACACCCCCAAACTTGAATTCTTGCTAGTCCCGAGCAAGACTCTTTGTTATTCACACTCAATGTTAAAAATAAAAATAGCACATAAATTAATAAAACACACACAAATTAAGAAAAATACTTATATATATAAAGAGAAAAAGAGATCAAAATGCCATTTACACAACAACCAGCTTTATACAATAGATAGAAATGAATCAAGATCCAAAATAAATCTAATGATTTTTATGTTAAAACACGGTTTCAGTTTTGTAAATCCAAAATGCAAGGTTTCCCCCCAAAAGGTTGATTATTGCGTTCCCACTCGTGACACACACGACTCCCTTTATTGGTTGCTCTCGATCACTCATTTATTTTTCGACTCAATATGAAAAAGAATTTCATCGGCGTCATCAAATAGTGTGACTGTTCACGAAATTGAGTGTATTGAAATTCAGCCACCAATTAATTCAAATTTGCTTATAATCTATATCCCTTTTATTGACTTAATAACTCGAACTTTTTTAGGTGATAGCTTTCACACCGTTATTTGCTAACGTATAGCTCTTTTCACCAACATATTTTTTTAGGTGATAGCTTTCACACCGTTATTTCTAACGTGTAGCTCTTTTCACCAATATTTTTTTTATTAGGGAATATAATTTTTGCAGAAAAATCGTTTATTAGCTAAGCATGGAAAATAAAAAACTCCTCAAATTAAGTAAATTTCAGTTCTATTTTTCATCAACCAATTGGTTCTTCTTTTCTCATGGTAACGAATGACTCGATTTTAAATGATAATTACAAGGCTAGGAAAGAGAGATTAAGGCTAAAATTTTTTGGAATATACAATTTTTCAACCGGTTAAAATAATTTTTAGAAACTTGTATATAGCTAACTTATTGGTGTTATGGCCAGATCTAGAAATCACACAAAATAAATAAATAAATAAATAAATAAATATATATATAAATAAATATATACTCCAAACCAACCAAACAACACACCACACAAGAAAAACAAAAATTAATTTAAACAAATAAACTCCACCAATCACACCAAAACCAAAGCAAAACAAAACATTAAACAGAATTTAAATAAACCACACAATTCACACCAATTATTCAATCACACAATTCAAAACAAAATAAAAACAACTGTTCAAAACACCCCAAACTTAAAAATAAAAAAATGTCCTCAGTTTTTAGAAATGAAAAGAAGTGAGGAAAGCAGAAAACTCCGTGAAATTTTAGCTTTGTGATCATCCCGGTGTGTCGTCAGGTATATTTAGAAAATGAAAAAGCTCAGTTGGTCCCCAGAATGATGAGGACTGTCCTCACTATACCAACACGAGTCTTTTCTAACGCGCTTTGTCTTCACTCACGCGCACCTGAGGAACTTCCCAGGGGGTCACTCATCCCATAACTACTCCAGGCCAAGCACGTTTAACTTTGGAGTGTCTATGAGATGGCTACCAGAAAAAAAGATGCATCTTGTTGGTATGAGTAGTCCAAATCAATTCATTTAACCACTTTCTAGTGCAGATCTCACAGGTCGAATCGCAAGCCGTGCCTCGCACATTTTTAAGCTCATGCAGGATGCTGGACCAAAGCCCAACAATCCCTCTCCCAGTAACTGCCAGGATCTCAGCCCCAAAGTCTCAAAACCTCAGCGAACTAGATTTGATCACACAGCCCTCTAGCGACTGAATTCATTCACACAGTCCTCCAACACTTGACATTGTAATATCCAGATTTATTACGGTGTATTTCATCTGTATTCAAACCCTGTATTATTCGGATTTGTGGTTTTGATTATTGCAGTATGATATTTCTTGCATTGATATCTTTGTACATAAGTATAACAACATGCAAAATTTCTCATGCAAACTCGTGATAGCGCACGCTAAGAATGTAGCTTAACGCGCGCTATCGGGCTACTACTAGCGCACGCTATGCATGTAGGAGTTGCGTGCGCTAAGAACTCAATTATTGAGCGGGACGGATAGCACATGCGCCAGCCGGGACATGGGTCCGGATAAGATTCCCGCGGACGAACCTGGACAGTTTTGAAGTCAACTCTTATTAGCGCGCGCTAAGGAATGCTTAGTAGCGTGCGCTAATTAGTTAAAATGCAGAATATTATAAATGAGACAACAACCTATTTTGGCTTACATTTCATTCGTCCATTCTTCATTCTTGAGAGGCCAGAGAGCTATAATAATCCTTCTACACACTCAGAACACATCTTATTGATCTTTGTATATTGGTTATCACTTGTGAGTGATCATTGAAGTGGAATAGCACCTTGGAGTGGCATACAACCAACCGGAGTCGGATTCTACCTTACGGTTCAGTGATTTTCGTCATATTAAGGTATGTTCAACCTATCTCCAGACTTAGAGTTGGATTCTAAAGAATTAGATGATCATGTTAACAAGATATTGATTTTCACTAGTGAATTATTCAACATGCATCATGTTTGGAATATAGAGATGGTTATGCCTCAAGTACCTTGATTATGAACACCATGATTCGAATCTTATTACAATGAACAAGTAGAGGAAGCTTCTATCATTGGTAATCCAAATCTAGTAGATGACTTCATAGCGATCATGGACTTGACTTTAACATCATTATTGTTAGATGAATCTAAAGGATGGATCATGGAAGGATTTATCTAGTATAGATGGAATGTTAAACAATTACAGTATGATAATTTTGATTGATATTAAGGTGTCGATATCAACCGTTAAGCCTTTCGAATTGTCGTATGAAGATTGTAGTCGAAATGGAAGATGGTTTCATAATAGTATACATATCCTTGAACCCGAAGTTGTTGTTATCCGTTAGGTCATTCATAGCCGTATGAACATGATATTCATGGAAGTAACATGAACTAACACTGAGGATTTCATTTGGTATAATCATGTTGAGGTCCGTCTACTGCACGGCAGTAAACTGCCATGCAGAGTTAGCGCACACTAAGCTATGTAGATTAACGTGCGCTATCGAGCACGAGTTAGCGTACGCTACGTTTGGTACGTAACGTACGCTAGGCCACCAGACGAGTCAGTCGAATGATCAGTGAAGTACTGACCATGCATAGTTAGCGTACGCTAGGCTTTGTTGTTTACGTGCGCTATCGAGCAGACTTAACGCACGCTACACAGAGTACTTAGCGTGCGCTAAGCAGTTCAGGCAGATTACATTTTATGAACTTTTGGCCGTAAATCGAATTGTTAGACATTTGTACGATGTGAGATAAATCCTATATTATTTCTTTTGTTAAGGTTTGAGCTTGATACGTGATTGATTGAAGGGGGACGACCTTCGAGTGTTCGTTTTCGTGGAAGTATTGTTCTTGTCTTCAAATCGAGGCAAGTACCTTATTTGTTTTATGTATTGATGTTATATATATTGTCGTGCATGTATGTTATTGTTGTATGTCCACCTCGTGTTGGTCCGACGGGATCATCGGGGGATCTATGCTAGCGTGCGCTGGATCATCGGACGGGTTTTTCCACCACGGGTTGGTCTGACGGGATCATCGTGGGTTCTAGGCAGTGAACGCTGGATCGTCGGAATTACCATGTGTATGTTATGATATCATGTTGTGATTATCAGTTGTGTATGTTATGTTTGAGTTTCTCGCAGGAGAAGACTCGTTTGACATTTTATCATTTACGTTATTATTATTATTCTGCGTGTGACGATGAATAATATGTTGTGGTACTTGTACTAGCATCGTTGTGCTAACCCCTTCGGGGGTGAACATTTTGTTTATGTTCAGGATCCAGGAGAGTGGGGAAACAACCACTGGAGCTGCATGACGACGAGGGTGCAGAGTGATGTTCCGGCCGGGTTTATTTGTCTGTTGTTTATTGGTTATTTCAATAAGTACTCGAGTACGAAGTCATTTATGATGAATTTGAATTTGGTGATGTATTATTAAGTCCCTGTTGAACAATTGTACTTTCAGTATTTGGTCAGAACTGTTGTATCTTAATTCCGATATTTCCATTCGTAGTATTTCTTAATGTCTATTCAATTCTTCAGCCTTGTAAATCTTTATGTAAAGGATTTACGGCGCTGTAATATTCCTGAATATATCGGGGGTGTTACAGAATATGGTATCAGAGCTAAGATTATGGATATCTTGGCCGTTGGGTTAAAATAGGGGCCATTTATGTCTTTTGAAGTAACCGGCCGTGAATGGCATCACTGCACTGCCTACGTCTTCATGTGAACGGTGGTTGTAAGTTCCTAAACTCTACCTCGTTCTTTACATGTTGTGTCTCTTTATACTAGAATATTAGAACGATGTTGTTTCCTGTATATTGAGTATTTATGCTTACAGTATGTTGAGAGGCGGACGTGGACGTGGTCGCGGTCGTGGACGCGGACGAAGAAATGCTGAAAGAGAAGCGTCGCCTTCTAATCAGGCCGGTCATAGCTCAGGCGAGCCGCAACAATCTATTAATAACGAACCAGAACTTGCTGTACCAGAGATCCTTCGTCAAGTGGTGAACCAGATGACTCAGTTCGCCCAAGTCGTGGACCGAATGCAAGTGGCGGTGGGACTACAGCAGGGAGAGAGACAGCAAGGGATCCCAGACATGGGAAATCGAGGTGACCGGTGGCTGCAAGAGGTGTCAAAGATGCAACCACCCAAATTCGACGGTATTTCTGAGACTCCCACCTGGGACCATTGGTTGAAGGAACTGGAAAGAATCTTTGCCGGAATTAACTGCCCAGACGACCGAAGAGCCTCTATCGCTCAATACTTTCTGATAGGGGAAGCGTCCGAATGGTGGGAAGCCATCCGGCCTGTAGACCATGACGCTGATTGGACAGAGTTTAAATTGATGATGGAAGCTCGATCGCCACGCCCCGTGAGGGAAGCCAAAGTTCGGGAGTTTTTCTCCGCTCGCCTTCGATGTGCAGTATCCTGTGCAATTAAAACGCTTAGCCAAAGAATGGCATTTGTTCGACATCCGGTGAGCATGCGTAAATGATGATCCATTTCGATATGAGGATGAAACCATAAATCCAGAGGTACATGTCCGGATTTGAATGTACCACACTCCGTCAATACCAGGATAAGGCGTTGGCGTATGAGATCAAGGAAGCAGCTATGGAGAAATTTTCGGAATCCAAGAAATAGAAAGTCTCTGGTACTTTTACAGAGCAAAAGAACAGTGGGCCCCGTAAGGCCCAGTCATCCTTTCACTCTTTCAAGAAACCTCCGCACCCAGTTAGGAGCGGAAAGAACTTCGGAGCGACATCAACTATTACTAATGTTACCAGGAAATGCTTTAACTGCGCCCAGACGGGACACTATCGACGGAATTGCCCCCTACCTGCCGTGACTTGTTTTGATTGTGGACGAGAGGGACATCGGGCAGTGTTTTGTGAAGAGGCTGCAAAGTCTTTTAGAGCCCGTACACCACATACCTGCATGGAAGCCAGATCCAATGACGCAAAGAAAGTGTTCGATGCCTCGGAGTTTTGGTCGCGGACGAGGCAGAGGACAATGGGACCGAAAGGGGACATCGAGTGCCGATCCGCTCCCCACGTTTGTACGAGAGATGAGGAGGACAGACGATCAGATCTTCTTTGCCGCATCGTGTGGCCCGCATCCTTTCCCACCGGGCTAGCGTTTTATACGATACAGGAGCTACACATTCTTTCATATCTTTGTCTTGTGTAAATCGTTTGAATATTTCCGGTTTTCATACTTGTGAACCTTATGTTGTTGGTTTACCGAGTGGAGAGAGGATTGTCGGGAACTTAGAAACTAGAAATTTCCCGGTATCATTTGGAGGCAGAGAGTGGCTCTCAAATTTGATTGTAATAGAAATGCAAGGAGATGACCTGATACTCGGAGACGATTGGCTTAATCGATATGGAGAAATTGTAAACTACCGAAGGAGGAATATCTCGCTGATCGCTGATGATGGTTCCGAAATATTGTTCGAGGGGTGGAAACCGGGAAGCTCAGGAAAATTGATCAAAGCAATGAAAGCTGTCAAATTGTTGAAACAGGGTTGTACTGGATATTGGTGTTATGCAATGAAGAAAGAAGACGAAATTACGGAACTTTCATCCATTCCTGTTGTGAATGAATTTCCAGATGTATTTCCTGACGAGTTACCTAAACTACCTCCACGAAGAGATGTAGAATTTACCATTGAGCTGGAACCCGGAGCTATACTAATTTCTAAGGCGCCGTATCGTATGGCACCTACTGAGATGTATGAACTGAAAAAGCAGCTGGAGGAGTTACTGGACAAAGGCTATATTGACCAAGCTGCCGCCTGGGGAGCGCCAGTTCTTTTTGTCCGAAAGAAGGATGGATCGCTTCGACTATGTATTGACTATCGAGAGCTGAACAAGATGACGATTACGAGCAAATATCCGTTGCCACGGATTGATGATCTGTTTGACCATTTGCAAGGGGCAACAATATTTTCTAAAATCGATCTGAGATCAGGGTATCATCAGCTGAGGATTAAGGAATCTGATGTTCCGAAATCAGCGTTCAGAACTCGCTACGGACATTATGAGTTTGTAGTGATGCCGTTTGGTCTCACTAACGCACCTGCTGTATTTATGCAATTGATGAACCGAGTGTTCATCGAATTTTTGGATAAATTTGTGGTCGTGTTCATTGATGACATT
Source organism: Orobanche coerulescens (assembly GCA_033398695.1). Taxonomy (NCBI): domain Eukaryota; kingdom Viridiplantae; phylum Streptophyta; class Magnoliopsida; order Lamiales; family Orobanchaceae; genus Orobanche; species Orobanche coerulescens. The sequence goes on along the minus strand of CM065814.1, from coordinate 137,580,475 downwards.
CTGGTATATTCTAAGAGCCTGGGAGAACATGCGCAGCATTTGCGGATTGTATTGGAACTTTTGAGAAGCGAGCAATTGTACGCCAAAATTTCTAAGTGTGAATTTTGGCTAAAGGAAGTAATGTTCCTCGGACATGTGGTGTCAGATAAAGGAGTCCGAGTAGATCTTCAGAAGATCGAAGCAATTATGGATTGGAAACCGCCAAAGAACGTGAAAGAAGTCCGAAGTTTTTTAGGACTTGCTGGGTATTATCGTCGGTTCGTGGAAGGGTTTTCCAAAATCTCCCGCCCAATTACTCGACTCCTGCAGAAAACTCAAAAGTTTGAGTTGAACGAGTCGTGTCAGACTAGTTTTGATGAATTAAAGAAGAGATTGACGACGGCACCGATTCTATCACTTCCACAGGGAACTGGAGGATTTATAGTTTACAGTGATGCTTAGAACCAAGGGCTCGGATGCGTATTGATGCAGAATGATAAGGTGATCGCTTATGCGTCGCGACAGCTGAAACCTTATGAAGTGAATTACCCAACACATGATTTGGAGCTAGCAGCAGTAGTTTTTGCTTTGAAGATCTGGAGGTATTATCTGTACGGGACTCACTGTCAGATCTTTACGGATCACAAGAGTCTCAAGTACATATTCAGTCAGAAAGAGTTGAACATGCGGCAAAGAAGATGGTTAGAGCTGATCAAAGACTATGACTTGGAGATTTTGTATCATCGAGGCAAAGCAAATGTAGTGGCCGATGCACTCAACCGCAAACCTGTTTCTATTCAGATGCTGGAGACGCTGACCTCCCAACTTAGCCTTCAAAGAGAGATGATTCGAGAAGGAATTGAAGTGTGGTTACAAAGAGTCCAAGGATAACTGTGCGTGATAGAAATAACTTCATCATTAACCGAAGAAATCAAATCTAGACAGGCAGATGATCCTCTGATGATTCGGTTACGTGATGAAGTGATCAAGGGAAAGGCCCCCGGATTCATAATTCATGATGATGGAGTTTTGAGATTTCAGAACCGACTCTGCGTTCCCGATGTCGATGTTCTGAAACAGACAATTATGAAGGAAGCTCACAGTTCGCCCTATTCTATCCACCCAGGCACCAGTAAGATGTATAAGGACTTGAAGCAGAATTTCTGGTGGGGCAATATGAAGAAAGATGTAACGGACTATGTTTCGAAATGCTTAACTTGTCAGCAGGTTAAGATCGAGCATCAACGGCCTGCCGGAATGTTGAAGCCACTCCTGATTCCTGAATGGAAGTGGGAGGACATATCGATGGACTTTATCACTAGTATGCCGAGAACCAAGACAGGAATGAACATGATTTGGGTGATAGTTGATCGTTTAACCAAATCAGCTCATTTTTTAAGCATTAAGGACATATGGGGACCAGAGAGGTTGGCACGAGTATTTATATCAGAGATAGTTCGATTGCATGGTACGCCGAAGACCATTATTTCTGATCGAGACGGCCGTTTTGTGTCTCATTTTTGGAAAGTAGTTCATAAGGCCTTGGGTACCGAATTGAACTTGATCTGACTTATCACCATGGTGACGGACAATCCGAGAGGACCATTCAAACGGTGGAAGATATGCTGAGGGACTGTGCCTTAGATTGGTCAACTGATTGGGAAGTTCATCTACCGTTGATTGAATTTACCTACAACAATAGTTGGCATGCTTCCATTAAGATGGCACCGTTTGAGGCATTATACGGGAGGAGATGTAGATCGCCCCTATGTTGGGACGATTCGTCAGACTTGATCGGAATAGAACCAGAGTTGATCGTGCAGACTCGAGAGAAGATAGCCTTGATTCGTGAAAGGCATTAACCGCCTGAGTCGCGTAAATCTTACGCAGACGTACGCCGTCGCCCTTTGGAGTTCAGTACGGGAGACCACGTACTTTTAAAAGTTTCTCCTACTCGAGGAATTTTTCGTTTTGGAAGGAGGGGAAAGCTGAGTCCGAGATATATCGGACCATTTGAGATCCTTGAGAGAGTTGGGGAGTTGGCATACAGATTGGCATTGCCGCCGTCATTGTGCCATGTTCATAACGTGTTCCACGTATCCCAGTTACGGAGGTATATACTAGATCCCAGTCATATCATTGATTTCGGCGAGATCGAAGTCGCGCAGGATGGGACGTTTGAAGAAAGACCGGTCAAGATACTCGAGAGTCGAGTTAAGCAGTTAAGGAACAAACCAATCGTTTTGGTCAAAGTTCAATGGTCACGTCACGGAATGGAAGAAGCCACATGGGAAACGGAAGATGGCATGAAGTCCAGATATCTCGAGTTATTTTCGTCTTGAGTTTCGGGACGAAACTCCTTTTTAGTAGGAGTGTATGTAATATCCGGATTTATTACGGTGTATTTCATCTGTATTCAAACCCTGTATTATTCGGATTTGTGGTTTTGATTATTGGAGTATGATATTTCTTGCATTGATATCTTTGTACATAAGTATAACAACATGCAAAATTTCTCATGCAAACTCGTGATAGCGCACGCTAAGAATGTAGCTTAACGCGCGCTATCGGGCTACTACTAGCGCACGCTATGCATGTAGGAGTTGCGTGCGCTAAGAACTCAATTATTGAGCGGGACGGCTAGCACATGCGCCAGCCGGGACATGGGTCCGGATAAGATTCCCGCGGACGAACCTGGACAGTTTTGAAGTCAACTCTTATTAGCGCGCGCTAAGGAATGCTTAGTAGCGTGCGCTAATTACTTAAAATGCAGAATATTATAAATGAGACAGCAACCTGTTTTTGCTTACATTTCATTCGTCCATTCTTCATTCTTGAGAGGCCAGAGAGCTATAATAATCCTTCTACACACTCAGAACACATCTTATTGATCTTTGTATATTGGTTATCACTTGTGAGTGATCATTGAAGTGGAATAGCACCTTGGAGTGGCATACAACCAACTGGAGTCGGATTCTACCTTACGGTTCAGTGATTTTCGTCATATTAAGGTATGTTCAACCTATCTCCAGACTTAGAGTTGGATTCTAAAGAATTAGATGATCATGTTAACAAGATATTGATTTTCACTAGTGAATTATTCAACATGCATCATGTTTGGAATATAGAGATGGTTATGCCTCAAGTACCTTGATTATGAACACCATGATTCGAATCTTATTACAATGAACAAGTAGAGGAAGCTTCTATCATTGGTAATCCAAATCTAGTAGATGACTTCATAGCAATCATGGACTTGACTTTAACATCATTATTGTTAGATGAATCTAAAGGATGGATCATGGAAGGATTTATCTAGTATAGATGGAATGTTAAACAATTACAGTATGATAATTTTGATTGATATTAAGGTGTCGATATCAACCGTTAAGCCTTTCGAATTATCGTATGAAGATTGTAGTCGAAATGGAAGATGGTTTCATAATAGTATACATATCCTTGAACCCGAAGTTGTTGTTATCCGTTAGGTCATTCATAGCCGTATGAACATGATATTCATCGAAGTAACATGAACTAACACTGAGGATTTCATTTGGTATAATCATGTTGAGGTCCGTCTACTGCACAGCAGTAAACTGCCATGCAGAGTTAGCGCACGCTAAAGATTAACGTGCGCTATCGAGCACGAGTTAGCGTACGCTACGTTTGGTACGTAACGTACGCTAGGCCACCAGACGAGTCAGTCGACTGATCAGTGAAGTACTGACCATGCATAGTTAGCGTACGCTAGGCTTTGTTGTTTACGTGCGCTAACGAGCAGACTTAACGCACGCTACACAAAGTACTTAGCGTGCGCTAAGCAGTTCAGTCAGATTACATTTTATGAACTTTTGGCCGTAAATCGAATTGTTAGACATTCGTATGATGTGAGATAAGTCCTATATTATTTCTTTTGTTAAGGTTTGAGCTTGATACGTGATTGATTGAGGGGGGACGACCTTCGAGTGTTCGTTTTCGTGGAAGTATTGTTCTTGTCTTCAAATCGAGGCAAGTACCTTATTTGTTTTATGTATTGATGTTATACATATTGTCGTGCATGTATGTCATTGTTGTATGTCCACCTCGTGTTGGTCCGACGGGATCATCGGGGGATCTATGCTAGCGTGCGCTGGATCATCGGACGGGTTTTTCCACCATGGGTTGGTCTGACGGGATCATCGTGGGTTCTAGGCAGTGAACGCTGGATCGTCGGAATTACCATGTGTATGTTATGATATCATGTTGTGATTATCAGTTGTGTATGTTATGTTTGAGTTTCTCGCAGGAGAAGACTCGTTTGACATTTTATCATTTACGTTATTATTATTATTCTGCGTGTGGTGATGAATAATATGTTGTGGTACTTGTACTAGCATCGTTGTGCTAACCCCTTCGGTGGTGAACATTTTGTTTATGTTCAGGATCCAGGAGAGCGGGGAAACAACCACTGGAGCTGCATGACGACGAGGGTGCAGAGTGATGTTCCGGCCGGGTTTATTTGTCTATTGTTTATTGGTTATTTCAATAAGTACTCGAGTACGAAGTCATTTATGATGAATTTGAATTTGGTGATGTATTATTAAGTCCCTGTTCAACAATTGTACTTTCAGTATTTGGTCAGAACTGTTGTATCTTAATTCCGATATTTCCATTCGTAGTATTTCTTAATGTCTGTTCAATTCTTCAGCCTTGTAAATCTTTATGTAAAGGATTTACGGCGCTGTAATATTCCTGAATATATCGGGGGTGTTACACACATCAGCATCTGTTCGAGCTCTGTTAACTTTTGCTGCGCCAGTATCTCAATTCTAGCATACTAGATTTGATCACATAGCCCTCCAGCACCTGACCCGCTTCTTAGTTTCAACACTTTGGCAGCCTCCACTGTAGGATACTTCGAGGAAATCCGCACCCGTGACCTGCTCCGATACCAATTGTTGACTGTCCTCACTGTACCAACATGGGTCTTTTCTAACGCGCTTTGTCCTCACGTGGTCAAACACGCTTAACTTTGGAGTGTCTATGAGATGGCTACCAGAAAAGAAGATGCATCTTGTTGGTATGAGTAGTCCAAATCAATTCATTTAACCACTTTCTAGTGCATATCTCACAGGTCGAATCGCAAGCCGTGCCTCGCACATTTTTAAGCTCATGTAGGATGCTGGACCAAAGCCCAACAATCCCTATCCCAGTACCTGCCATCATCTCAGCCCCAAAGTCTCAAAACCTCAGCGAACTAGATTTGATCACACAGCCCTCTAGCGACTGAATTCATTCACCCAGTCCTCCAACACTTGACATCAGCATCTGTTCGAGCTCTGTTAACTTTTGCTGCGCCAGTATCTCAATTCTAGCATACTAGATTCGATCACATAGCCCTCCAACACCTGACCCGCCTCTTAGTTTCAACACTTTGGCAGCCTCCACTGTCGGATACTTCGAGGAAATCCGCACCCGTGACCTGCTCCGATACCAATTATTGACTGTCCTCACTGTACCAACATGAGTATTTTCTAACGCGCTTTGTCCTCACTCACGCGCACCTGAGAAACTTCCCAGGAGGTCACCCATCCCATAACTACTCCAGGTCAAGCACGCTTAACTTTGGAGTTTCTATGAGATGGCTACCAGAAAATAAGATGCATCTTGTTGGTATAAGTAGTCCAAATCAATTCATTTAACCACTTTCTAGTGTAGATCTCACAGGTCGAATCGCAAGCCGTGCCTCGCACATTTTTAAGCTCATGCAGGCAGGATGCTGGACCAAAGCCCAACAAAAGCTTTTCGAATCACTTCTTCAATCTTATTTGTCGCTCGATTATTTCGTTTTGGCTTCTCAGTATTTCTGCCTGGGACATCTCTAATCCCCGAACCCTTTCAATCAAATCTCTCTCAAAAGGCGTCATGTCATCCGTAAAATCATCCTCCGGCTCAAAATCCTCCTCATGGCTACTCTCCGCTTCCGGTTCCACATGTGCCCGCTTGCTCCTCAAGTGAGTACTGCAAAAAATACTACTTCGGACGTTCAGTCGATCCCCGTGTGTCAATATATCGCCCCCCGCCGAAATTTTCACTCTTTGGCTTCTGCAAATACCGGTGATAAGGCATGGTATTGTAATATCCGTACTTTCTATTTTTGGTAATTTCTATTTTTGGGGTATGTTCGTTTCAGACGACTCATTTGTTACTGTTTTGGAATTCTGAACCTATTTTGTTCTTGGAGTTTTTCTGTTTGGACGAGTTTCGAGGATGTTTTTATGTAATTTTATCTTGAATCATATCTTGTCGCATGTACGTTCGATTCTCGTAAAACTCGTTCATTTTCGTTGTTTCTTGGTTTGCATAAGTTCGTATGGTTGAGTTAGTCATGTTGAGACTTTCAGTTTGTTAATCCGACGTCGTATCGTGATTTTCGGGCACTTATGCCATTTTTGTAATTTTCTATAAGTTTAGCGAATTTTACTTTCTTTGTCGCATTACGGACTCTCCGGTGGTCGGAATTGTATTTTCTTTCAACGCTTAGCTCCGTCGTCTTGAATATTCCGTGTTTATGTTTCTGGATTCTGGCCTTGCTTTGCATTTCGATTTTAAATGCATGCTGCGGCCGATGTCGTCGGCCGTGCAATCTAGCTGCGTGAGTAGCGCACGCTACTCCTTGATTCCTTGCGTGCGCTATCGTTGTGTGGTTAGCGTACGCTAACTTGGAGTTTGTAGCGTGCGCTAACGATTTCAGCGTACTGGGCAGTGGGGGTTCTGAATTCATATCCTCTACACTGATCATCAGGTAGCGTGCGCTAAGGCTTCAGTAGCGTACGCTATCGGGTAGTATTTAGCGCGCGCTAAACATGTCTAGCGCACGCTAGCGACGCCGGGCTGCTTCTGGACTGCTTGCGATCCCCGTTAGCGCGCGCTATATTTTGATGGTTAGCGTACGCTAACTATGTATTATATATATAGGACAGCAACAGTCAGCGTCGTCATTTTCCCGTCCTCACACCTTCTCTTCGGCTTTGGGCGATTCAAGACGATAGATAGAACCGATTTCGACCAATATTATCACCTTCTAACATCCCTGCATTCCTTGAGCAAATTCATCAAGTTCTTAACATCTCTCGCCACCCGAATCATGGTAAGAATTCATAAAACCCTTGTTTGAGATTTTGGGGAAATTTTGGGGGTTTCCTGCGATTTAAACCTTTTCAATTCGATTCGTCATAGGTTATTACTAGACTTAAATTGTATACTTGTATTCCTTCGTGGTTCTTGAGGATTTGTGGATTTAAACTCCGATTTTTCCATTGTTCATCACTTATACTCGACGATACCCTAGTATGTTCGACTAATTGTTCCAGCGGGTAGAACTAGGATGTATTCCTACATTTTCGTAGTATTGAGATTGGTTGTATATCATTATTGTGTTAGGATCGGATTTGTGAAGATTATTCGGGCCAAAACCTTTCCGTTCACCATTTTCCTTCACGTCGTGTTTACCAAGGCAAGTACATGTATTACATTTCGTTATGTATGTTACGTTTTCAAAATGAATGATAAATTGTGGTTTTCGGGTGCGTGAGTTGTGTTCCTTCCACCCGGAGCGTTCGACGGGACGTCTGGGGGTCGATACTAAGGGGTACGGCCGTGGAAGTGGACTTGGATGCGTGTGTGGTTGAACTTCCACCCGGAGCGTTCGACGGGATGTTTGCGGGTCGATACTAAGGGGTACGGCCGCGGAAGTGGTGTCCCACCCGGAGCGTTCGACGGGATGCCTGGGGGTCGATACTAAGGGGTACGGCCACGGGATACCAGTTGTGATTTTGTGATATCGTGATGAATTGATAACTGATTTGATTGCCAATGTAGTATTCCGGAATATTTATGGCAAATGATTTCTGATTGAGATAATTGTGTAAAATCGTATGTGTATATAATGGGGCAAATGCGTCTTATGCATTTCAGGTACCGGAAGAGCTGAGGAGCAGGCACGAGATATGCACGCAAAGTATGGATTGGCATGATTATGAGGCTCGAGTCTTTATTTATGTTCGGTCATTTATACTGTTTGAGTATTGGAATTTGACTGGTTTTATTGTATTCAGTTAAAGTCCCATGCGTGGGCAATGATATGGTATCAACTTATATTTTCACGTATGTCTATTAAAACGTTTTAGCCGAGGCCACGACCCCATTTTTACATTGTTGATTGTGTCTTTGGGATCTTCATGTACGGAATGTGTGTCATGTGTTAGCCTGGTAGACCTCATGAGGGTTCTACGGCATGTAATGTCCCTTTTGTGAATTGGGGTGTTACATTTATGGTATCGGAGCCTTAGGTTTTGAATGCCTAGGCTGTCGGTTAATTTTGGGTCTGTCAGTTAGGTCGTTAGAGTCAGTCGTTGAGCCTAATATCATCGTGCTACCGTCTTTTCGTGCGACCCGCGGCTGTAAGTCTCCTCGAACTCTTATACTTCTGTAATTCATTTTCTTGCGTTGTTCAGAATTTTGAATTGTGAATTTTTCTGATCTCGTTCTTTTCATATTTTCTTCAGTATGTTGAGAGGTCGCGGTAGACCAGCTAGGGGACGCAGCCGAGGCCGTGGTCGTGGTGCTAATAACGAGGAAGGCTCACTTTCTCAGTCCTCTGCGGATTCGGCTTCTCATTCAGTGTCGTCGGGTAATAACGCCGACGCCGGGGCTACTGCCGTACTTCAGCAGTTGGTAGCCCAACCCACTCAGATAGCTCAGGGTGGACGCCAAAATCCGCCCCCGACTCCAGAGGACGAAGCTCGTAAATGGCTTCAGAAAGTAACTAAGATGCACCCCACTCGTTTCACTGGTTCTTCTGACTCCCTCGGTTGGGAGAATTGGATCTTTCAGTTGGGCAGGACTTTTGATGACGTAGCTTGTCCCGATGACAGGTGTAACACCCCCAAGTTATTCAGGGTATATTACAGCGCCGTGAGCCCCGCCATGGGACCCACAAGGCTAAACATACGCAGAACTATAAAACTTGACCGAGAAGGTCTACATACAATGGAAAGAAAGACGATACAAATGGTATTCAAAACCATAACCAATGAAACCATATACATCACTACACAAATCAATACCTCGGCAACACAGGCCGGGACATCAAGGAAACTGAAATACAATACTCGAGTATTTAAAATCCATTCCAGAACAACAACACCGAATGGAGAAATCCAAAAATATAACCGGAGACAAGACACAGTATCACACTTGCCCATCATCTTCATGCCGACCCGATACCCGCCTGTCCGCTCTCCTGGACCTGAAATACATAAAAAGTATTTCCCCCATAAAGGGGTTAGCCGTCGAATAGCTAGTGCAAGTATATCAAGTATGAAACACAATACTCCTCGACAATAAAGTAAATGTAACCATCAATTCATCAATTCAAGACTAGTATTCCGGAATAACTAAATCTCATAGTGTCACATCAAGACGTATGTGAATGCCGTAGAAACGGTTCGTTCATATCATACGCCGTTACATGTATGAATGCCGTAGAAACGGTTCGTTCATTACATGCCATCAATACATATATGAATGCCGTAGAAACGGTTCGTTCATAATATGCCATCAATACATATATGAATGCCGTAAAAATGGTTCGTTCATAATATGCCATCAATATATCTATGAATGCCGTAAAAACGGTTCGTTCATATCATACCATCAATATTTCTTACTTTCAAAGTCGAGAACGTACAATCATAATATATACTTGCCTTGAATAGTCGACGACGCAACGAACGGAATGGAAAGTCACCGACAAATGCTAGGAACCATCGAAACCGAACCTAACGATTCGAAGAATACAATCACAACAGATTCTAAATGAATATGGAATTGGAATACGCCCGGACACCCGCCTACGATTCATGTATATTTGTATAAAAATGACAACGAGGGTGGACCACAACCAAACCCTCTCGATTTCGTAAAAATCACGAAATATACCATGAATCCGTAGGGAAACTAAGAATACCAACAAGATTAATCATATTCATCATGAATTACTCAGCAAAACCGAATGAATCGGACAAAAACACGAAAATCCCCAAATCTCCCCAAAAGTAGGGTTCTAAAGATCTAACCTTGATTCGCTGGATCGAGGGATGTTATAAGATGATTGGTCGGTGATATAAACTCAGAAACTTCATGGATTTGTTGTTTAACAACATGGCTTCATCTCCTCCAAAGCTCTAGCCGCGGACCGAAGAGAAAGGAAATGAAAAATGAATGAAAAAGTGGTTGTTCTGTCATTTATATACTGGGCCGGAACTAGCGTGCGCTAGCCTTCCCGGACTAGCGTGCGTTATCGGCCAGTATCGGCCCAGCACTCTCGGCCATGGCCTGCATGACCCGGCACCACCGACCAATTCTGCCGACCATGACTTGTCCGCCCGACTCCCGCTAGCGTGCGCTACGGCCGGAAGCCTGCGCGCGCTAGCCGACCTGTCGATAGCCTGCGGACTAACAAACTCATCCCGTGCGTCGCTAGTCGGCCGACGGCGGCGCTACCCCTGCCCGGTTAGCGTCGCCACGGCCAAGCGATGGCGTGCGCTACTGCCGATCCTACCCGAGTCCGTAACCTCGTAACCCCTGCGCCCGGGCCGATAGCGTCTGGCCGACTCGGCAGCGTGCGCTACAACTGCCGAGCTAGCGCGCGCGGCGTCCGGCCGTGGCGTGCGCTCGCCGGTTCTGCCGTGCTGCTCGGCGATTACTAACGCCAGCGATTGCACCGGTTCGGCCAGCTGCTCAGCCGCCACGACCCGACGCCTCGATTTTTCAAAAACGCACGGAACGAACACGACGAAAAGTTTGCGGACGATATCAACGACTCGAAATGAAAACGTAATGCAATAATTAATCATACGCGACCAAGAAAAGGGTCGAGACAACAAATACAGATACGGATACCCATAACTTTGGGTAAATTACAAAATGGCCCAAAACGCCCAGAAATCACGATACGTGATCGAATAACCAAACCGAAGTTCATAACAGGTCTAACAAAGTTAAACAGACTTACAGGAAACTCGAAACAGCAGTTTCGAACGAGATTCGCTAGAATCGACTCAAGAGCGGAAAAGTCGCTAAAAAGCACGGAACTCAACAAAACGACTCCGAAACGAACTCGGATGTCAAAAAGTGTGGAATTAATCATTCTCAGGATGACGAAACGGTCCCAAGAAAGTCGTAAAAACGGACTTTCGCCAAAAAAAAAAAATACCGGAAATCGAATTTGCGGCTATTACATTCTACCCTCCTTAAAAGAAGTTTCGTCCCGAAACTTAAAACAACTAGGGAGAGCAATATCCCGCCAGGAAAACTCAACGAGATACACAAGAAACGCGTAACTCACGCCCAACGGCGAAACGTTACAAGCAACACAACAATACATTACCCGAAGGTAATCCAAGCCAACGCTGAAGTAAATACGAATCATAATGCCTGAAGGCTCCAACAAAAATACCAATACATAGCAATGGCCTGAAAACCCCTCAGCCGAAGCTGTATATCACGATGGCCTGAAAGCCGAACAACCCAAAGCTGTAAATCATCACAATACAGATCTCAAAGAAGCAAACCTGACTGTCGGACATACCCCTCGGCGTATGAACAACCAGCCGCAAATCGTCGGACATATCCAATACAACATGGACTACGAACGACCAAACAATAAGGCTCAAGAGGGACATCACAGTACGCCCGATCCAGAAATGTGTCCGTGCACATGTCCACCCCGTATACGGAATCCAGAATATACGTGTGACAATATACCTAATTAGCCTCAAGAACTACGTCTCGTGTGCACAGTCCAATGCGGAAACATCCACGAATGACCATCGAGTGCCTGGCTAAAAATCCTACACATAACCAATCGGCACGCAGACATGATTCCAGATATGCCATGATACAACATGACAACGAAACTCAAAGGATAAAATACCCATTACGGATCATACGACTCACCAAGTGAACGATGACACACGAATAATGAAAGATCGACACGACCAACGATATTCAAAACAACTATCCTGGGATCAGAATCCCTAAGGACCGATTAACACGGCAATAACCACAACACCACAATTCGGGAAATCCTCCACCCTCAACGATCACAAAATTACCGAGTTTACCAGAATAATAGTGTGCTGCCTTGAGTCGGTCAACACGACAATAATAACTCAAAGATGGGCACTATCCTCGGCGATCCCCATTCAATATCTCGATTATCTTCGAACGACCAATCGATAACGACTCAACGGATGGGAACTATCTTCGACAGTCCCAATTCAATACTTCGGTTACCTTAGAACGGCAACTCGATAACAACGGTACAACGGATGTCTCGGCACACTTAAATCAGTTACCGATAATGAAGATGAAATTCGAATACATCAATGCCTTCAATCGGCCGTTTACGAACAACAATAACATTTGGCATAATTTGCCGACGGGTGTCGTATCAAACAATCCCCTGATATTAATACAATCATAAGGAGGCCAAGTCTCGAAATGATACACACATTCGTACACCTACACGATAACATTAGTCTCATTGATTAGTACGAGTATAAAACTTGCCTCGATATCAATACAACGAACTGTTACCAATTCAGTTGATTTCGTATTACGAATTCCTCAGTCTCGACCAAGTTAATCTACGAACCCTTCAACCTTAACCACAACACAACAGTCATAATTCACGATCAAACATCATATCTTATTGTAAAATGAAGGATTAATAATCAACAGGTTCGATGACGACCAATATCAATACCACCAAACCACAAACTCAATCGTTTCACCATATCTCGACTAATCACAGTCTGAACAATCCAACTCAGACACTTACAAATCTTGTCCACAATACGAGTCGAAATATGATGATCATATCAGCAACCAATTAGGACCAATAATAAGGGTCTAAATGTTCCAAACTCAATTCTTGAATACGAATTGATAAGGTTCCCTTCTCGTAAATCCATCGTTAATATTTACTTATGACCGTCATCAATTCGAATCATCCGACTGGTTCAAAACAATAGATAATCCTATTAAAAAGGTTATCAAATAGTCCAATCATTCGACTTGAACATTTGCTCCATACGTATAGGCTTCCAAATTCAGAGATGAATAATAGTCTCATCAAACTCATAATCACATTCGTATTCCTATACGAATATTATTTCAAACACATAGTTTAGCTCTAGATATGAATATTCCATATTCACTTTCAAAACATCAACACTTCTTAAAAAAAAATTCATCACCTCGTATAATTCAAGAGTTCTTCAAGAACACGAAATATCCGAAATCTCGTTCAGAACAACATATCCAAGGTATATATCTCCATGTTACCATTTTCTTCATCATGCCATTCATACAACCTTAAGAATCGCAACAATACCGTTATCATCATATGAAGAAGATCTCAATAATCATATCAACATCCAAAATCTCTTATTACAATTCCAATAAATCTCGTATAACATTATCACATGATACCATAATTGTAACACCCCAGATCCTCCTGGGAATATTACACGCCGTAAACCCTTCTCACAAAGATTTAACAGGCTAAGCACAATTTTCCACGTCATTTCAAAAATGCCAAAAAGACCGATGACGGTAATATTTTTCAAATACTAAAAAAAAATCATTTCCCAAATACCGTCAAAACGATCAAGGCCAAAATGCCAAAAACTCGGTTTAGGGAATCAGTTTTACAAAATAAAATTCAGTTGGCAAAATACCAAAAGCCATTTCAAAATACTCACGCAGCGGATAAAAGTACAGTCCAATTTATGCACTTTCATTGAAATAAGACGAACATCAAAATACACGATTCCCAACATACTCCCTCCCAAGTAGTAATCCTTAAAAAAAATGAACCACTATCAAAGGGATACGAGGATTACCTTGTATGGACTAACCACGAAGAAGAATAATTTGAACTCCATTCCAAGAATCATCAAAAACTTCAAGAACAATACTTAAATCCGAGCTCTCCATCTTAATCTTGTTTAAGAGAATCATCTCTCAATGTTTAGGAACTTCAAGTACTTCCCAAGGTTCTCTCTATTGACTGACGGAAGGAGAATGGACAAAATGCCTCTCAGCACTCATCTATCCTCTCTATAAAACACATCACTAGCGTGCGCTACAGGGCTAGCGTGCGCTATCCTTCCTTGATAGCATGCGCTATCGGGCAGTCCAGAAGCTACTACATTGCTTCGAAATTCATCTAACGTACGTAATGCCCATGCATTAGCGTACGCTAACAGGCATTGACTTGCTACAGTGAAATGCTCAGTAGCGTGCGCTATCCCTCGACCTTAACACGCGCTAATTGTCGTTGACTTGCTACAGTATCGTGCCCCCACATGCCTAAAGCATCCGCAATTACCGGGATTCCTTTGACCGATATGGAATTAGCGTGCGCTAATCATACGGTTTTAGCGTGCGCTAGCTCTACACGACAAACACTCGCTGACCTTATCTGGACACGCGTCGAACATGGCCGGGTCCACCCGCCGAAAGCTAAGATTCCATTATTGGCGATCTGATGTTAGCGTGCGCTAACCAACATGCGTTAGCGTGCGCTAACTGAATATAAAAGTCAATCTGGGCCTACCTGTCGGTCACCTTCCGGAATTAACCCAACAAGTCGTTACGTACGTTAGGGGTCCTCCTTAGCGTACGTAACCGAACCTCTTAGCGTGCGCTAAGTATGCACCGTAGCGTACGCTAAGTATATATCTTAGCGCGCACTAGGCATACCCTGTAGCGTGCGCTAACGTAGCTGTACTTAGCCATTTCCCGCTATTCTCTACCAACATCTCGACATACCAAACGATCATACGGCACAATGAATACATATACGCATTCAGCAACATTGTCATACGTTCACATCATCCTCAAGCACAATTATCCATCAACGACATCCAACAAATAAACGAAAAAAAAAAATATATCCGAAAAATCAGGGTATTACACTCTACCCCCCTTAAAAATAAGTTTCGTCCTCGAAACTTGCAATCACTCGCACAAACAACATTTCAACGGAAATTCAAATTCACCAAGAATTATCGAATAATCCGAACAACATACTTACAAGTCTGTGAATTCGAAGATCTCACGTGATACTAGCATGCGACTTCTAAACAAAGTCTCGACATAATACCGATACACACCAATATCGCAATTAGCAACTTAACAAAATCTCAAGGAAGAGTTCACGTCCGTGACCACGGCCACGATTCTTCCTACTTTCAGCCAACCTTCTGAAGGGCACACACGTGCGTAAGTATAATCCAAATCGCACATTCTCGAAGTGACCAATTCCCAAGAATACCAAGCTATAAACGAAACGATTAAGAAAAATACAAGAGTGAGAGGACTTACAAGTACCGTCGCCTTTGTGATGATGGCGAGTAGTGATCGTGGGCAAATGACGACTCAATCGACCCAAAAGACCGACAGCCTAGGTATCCATAAACCTAAGCTCTGATGCCATATTCTGTAACACCCCCAAGTTATTCAGGGTATATTACAGCGCCGTGAGCCCCGCCATGGGACCCACAAGGCTAAACATACGCGGAACTATAAAACTTGACCGAGAAGGTCTACATACAATGGAAAGAAAGACGATACAAATGGTATTCAAAACCATAACCAATGAAACCATATACATCACTACACAAATCAATACCTCGGCAACACAGGCCGGGACATCAAGGAAACTGAAATACAATACTCGAGTATTTAAAATCCATTCCAGAACAACAACACCGAATGGAGGAATCTAAAAAGATAACCGGAGACAAGACACAGTATCACACTTGCCCATCATCTTCATGCCGACCCGATACCCGCCTGTCCGCTCTCCTGGACCTGAAATACATAAAAAGTATTTCCCCCATAAAGGGGTTAGCCGTCGAATAGCTAGTGCAAGTATATCAAGTATGAAACACAATACTCCTCGACAATAAAGTAAATGTAACCATCAATTCATCAATTCAAGACTAGTATTCCGGAATAACTAAATCTCATAGTGTCACATCAAGACGTATGTGAATGCCGTAGAAACGGTTCGTTCATATCATACGCCGTTACATGTATGAATGCCGTAGAAACGGTTCGTTCATTACATGCCATCAATACATATATGAATGCCGTAGAAACGGTTCGTTCATAATATGCCATCAATACATATATGAATGCCGTAAAAACAGTTCGTTCATAATATGCCATCAATATATCTATGAATGCCGTAAAAACGGTTCGTTCATATCATACCATCAATATTTCTTACTTTCAAAGTCGAGAACGTACAATCATAATATATACTTGCCTTGAATAGTCGACGACGCAACGAACGGAATGGAAAGTCACCGACGAATGCTAGGAACCATCGAAACCGAACCTAACGATTCGAAGAATATAATCACAACAGATTCTAAACGAATACGGAATTGGAATACGCCCGGACACCCACCTACGATTCATGTATATTCGTATAAAAACGACAACGAGGGCGAACCACAACCAAACCCTCTCGATTTCGTAAAAATCACGAAATATACCATGAATCCGTAGGGAAACTAAGAATACCAACAAGATTAATCATATTCATCATGAATTACTGAGCAAAACCGAATGAATCGGACAAAAACGCGAAAATCCCCAAATCTCCCCAAAAGTAGGGTTCTAAAGATCTAACCTTGATTCGCTGGATCGAAGGATGTTATAAGATGATTGATCGGTGATATAAACTCAGAAACTTCATGGATTTGTTGTTTAACAACATGGCTTCATCTCCTCCAAAGCTCTAGCTGCGGACCGAAGAGAAAGGAAATGAAAAATGAATGAAAAAGTGGTTGTTCTGTCATTTATATACTGGGCCGGAACTAGCGTGCGCTAGCCTTCCCGGACTAGCGTGCGTTATCGGCCAGTATTGGCCCAGCACTATCGGCCATGGCCCGCATGACCCGGCACCACCGACCAATTCTGCCGACCATGACTTGTCCGCCCGACTCCCGCTAGCGTGCGCTACGGCCGGAAGCCTGCGCGCGCTAGCCCATCGGTAGCCTGCGGACTAACAAACTCATCCGTGCGTACGCTAGTCGGCCGACAACGTGCGCTACCCTGCCGGTTAGCGTGCGCCACGGCCAAGCGATGGCGTGTGCTACTGCCGATCCTACCGAGTCCGTAACCTCGAACCCTCTGCCCGGGCGATGGCGTCGCTGGTGACTCGGCAGCGTGCGCTACACTGCCGAGCTAGCGCCGCGGCGTCCCGCCGTGGCGTGCGCTCGCCGGTTCTGCCGTGCTGCTCGGCGGTGCCCGACACGCCAGCGATGCCGCACGGTCCGGCCGGTACTTTCGGCCGCCACGATCCGACGCCTCGATTTTTCGAAAACGCACGGAACAAACACGATGAAAAGTTTGCGGACGATATCAACGACTCGAAATGAAAATGTAATGCAATAATTAATCATACGCGACCAAGAAAAGGGTCGAGACAACAAATACAGATACGGATACCCATAACTTTGGGTAAATTATAAAATGACCCAAAACGCCCGAAAATCACGATACGTGATCGAATAACCAAACCGAAGTTCATAGCACGTCTAACAAAGTTAAACAGACTTACAGGAAACTCGAAACAGCAGTTTCGAACGAGATTCGCAAGAATCGACTCAAGAGCGGAAAAGTCGCTAAAAAACACAGAACTCAACAAAACGACTCCGAAACGAACTCGGATGTCAAAAAGTGTGGAATTAATCATTCTCAGGATGACGAAACGGTCCCAAGCAAGTCGTTAAAACGGACTTTCGCCAAAAAAAAGAAAAATTACCGGAAATCGAATTTGCGGATATTACAACAGGAGGGTACATATTGCTTAGTACCTCCCGGATAAGGAAGCTGCGGAATGGTGAGAGGCTGTGACGCCCAGAGACCGTCAGGCCACTTGGGAGGAATTTAAAGCTGCTATGGAAGCAGAATATTGTCCACCGCCAGTCAAGGAGCGCATGATTGTGGAGTTCTTCACTGCCACACCTCAGGATGTGCCTATTTCTCAGGCCATCATCACTTATAATCAGCAATTAGGATTCATGAAAGATCAGGTGAGGACCGAGGCCGACAAGATCCGCTATTTCAATATGTGCATGAAGCCGCATATCAGGCAGAGTATGGCACCGTTCATGTGTGCCACCTTGAACGAGTATCAGGATCGCGCCCTAGCGATCGAGATGGCTGCACCGGAATCAGAGATGAATTCCGAGGCCAAGAAACAGAAAACGGCTGGCAGTTTTTCAGCCGGCAAGAGTGGCCGATTTTCGAGAGCACAATCTGCCCCTACACGTGTGAAGAGGCCGTTTAATCAGGCTGGAGGATCTTAGGGTAATCGTTCAGTTCAGTCCAGTCCGTTGCTTCTGGTGGCAGGGTTTGTTTTAACTGCAACCAATATGAGCATTTGATGAAGGATTGCCCTTCTCATCCAGTTACTTGCTTTACTTGCGGGCAGACCGGGCACCGAGCAGCGCATTGTGAGAGAGCCACCAGGGCTGCCAGAGCTCCGACTACCACCGCCGTTCAGAGAGAGCACATCATGGATCAGAAGGCTCCAGTCACTCAGACCCCGCAGAGTACGGGTCGTCGTAGAGGTCGAGGCCAGCCGGACTGCCGAGCTACTTCCAGTTCAGGCTCAGTGCACCCTCGTTTGTACCAGATGAGGCGCACGGAGGAGACAGATGTTCCAGTGGCGTCAGGTACCACTCAGATCCTTTCTCATCCAGCTTCAGTGCTTTTCGATTCGGGTGCCACCCACTCTTTTATTGCTCTGGATTGTGTGAGTCGTATTGGTATTGACTGCTTGTTCGAGTGTGAACCGTTTGTAGTGGGTACGCCTAGCGGGGATTGTATGGTTGGGGACCGGGAAGTTAGGGATTGTCCAGTGAGGATCGGGAGCCGAGATTGGCCCTCGAACCTCATTGTTATAGATCTTAAGGGTGAGGATTTGATCCTCGGGGACGATTGGTTGGATCGTCACGGTGCTATCATGAATTATCGGACTCGCACCATCTCGATAGTGGCTGAGGACAGCACCGAGCATACTCTCGTCGGATGTAAACCGGGTAGATCGAGAAGTGTGATTAGCGCCTTGAAGGCGATGAAAATTCTGAATCAGGGTTGTGTTGGCTATTGGTGTTACGCTCTGCAGGCAGAGGATGGGGCAGTCGACATGTCGTCGATTCCAGTTGTCAGCGAGTACCCCGACGTATTTCCAGATGACTTGCCGGGATTACCACCACAGCGAGAGGTTGAGTTTCCTATTGATCTTGAGCCGAATGCGGCTCCCGTTTCGCGAGCGCCATACCGTATGGCACCGTCGGAGATGTTAAAATTGAAGAAACAGTTGGGGGAATTGTTAGATAATGGGTATATTCGACCGAGCGCATCGCCTTGGGGTGCGCTCGTACTTTTTATTTAGAAGAAGGATGGATCACTTCGTTTATGCATCGACTACCAAGAATTAAATAAGTTGACCATAAAAAACAAGTACCCTTTGCCAGGATCGACGACTTGTTTGATCAGCTTCAGGGAGTGACAGTCTTTTCGAAGATTGATTTACGATCGGGGTACTACCAGTTGAGGATTCGGGACAGCGATATACCGAAAGCTGCCTTTCGGACGAGATATGGCCATTACGAGTTTGTGGTTATGCCTTTCGGGCTAACCAATGCCCCAGCAGTGTTTATGCAGTTAATGAACAAGGTTTTATCGAGTATCTGGACAAATTCATAGTCGTCTTTATCGACGACATCCTTATCTATTCCCGGAGTCGAGATGAGCATGTTTTACATCTCCGGATTGTGTTGGACACTTTGAGAACTGAGCAATTGTATGCGAAGTTCTCTAAGTGTGAGTTTTGGCTCAAGGAAGTGATGTTCCTCGGGCACGTGATTTCAGCGGAGGGAGTTCGGGTAGATCCACAGAAGATAGAGGCGGTGATGGCATGGGAACCGCCCAAGAATGTGAAGGAAGTGAGAAGTTTTCTGGGACTTGCAGGCTATTATCGTAGATTCGTTGAGGGGTTTTCTAAGATCGCTAGACCGCTCACTCAGTTACTCCAGAAAACTCAGAAGTTCGAGTGGACCGCAGACAGACAGGATAGTTTTGACGAGTTGAAGAGACGATTGACTACCGCACCCATTTTAGAATTGCCTCAGGGGAACGAGGATTTCGTGGTATATAGTGATGCCTCGGGCCTTGGTTTCGGATGTGTTTTGATGCAGAGAGATAGGGTTATTGCTTATGCGTCCCGCCAGTTTAAACCTTATGAGGTAAATTATCCCACGCACGATTTGGAGTTAGCTGCGGTCGTTTTCGCCTTAAAGATCTGGAGGCATTATCTCTATGGGTCGTCGTGTAAGATTTTTACGGATCACAAGACTATATCTTCAGTCAGAAAGAGTTGAATATGAGGCAGCGTAGGTGGTTGGAGCTAATTAAAGATTACGACCTCGAGATACTTTATCATCCGGATAAGGCTAACGTAGTGGCTGATGCGTTGAGCCGGAAACCGATGGCGTTACAGATGTTAGAGGTACTTACACCACAGAGCAGGATCCAGCGGGATTTGATTTGTCAGAATATCGAGGTTTGGGTTCAGAGAGTTCAGGGTCAGTTATGTGCGTTGGAGATCACTTCGTCCTTGACTGATGATATCAAGGCGAAAAAGTATGATGATCCATTTTTGGTCCAGTTGAGGGAGGATGTGAGGAAGGGGAAAGCCCCTGGGTTTGTGATTCAGGATGATGGAGTTTTGAGATTTCGCGGCAGATTATGTGTACTGAATGACATTGAGTTGAGGCAGAAGATTCTGAGCGAGGCTCATACTACGCCTTACTCCATACATCCTGGTACGAGCAAAATGTACAAGGATGTGAGGAGTAACTACTGGTGGAGCAATTTGAAGACGGACGTTAGCGAGTTTGTGGCGAAGTGTTTGACCTGTCAGCAGGTTAAGATTGAGCATCAGCGGCTCGCGGGGTTGCTGCGACCACTTCCCATTCCGGAATAAAAGTGGGAAGACATCTCTATGGATTTCATTACCGGGATGCCTAGGACTCGGACTGGAATGAACATGATTTGGGTTATTGTCGATCGACTAACCAAATCAGCTCATTCCCTGGGTATTAAGGACACTTGGGGGCTGGAGAGGCTGGCACGAGTATTTATTGCATAGATCGTGAGATTGCATGGGACTCCTAGGAGTATTGGTTCAGATCGAGATGGCCGGTTTGTATCACATTTTTGGCAAACTGTTCATCGAGTTTTGGGGACTGAGTTGAGACTCAGTACATCTTACCACCCTCAGACTGACGGGCAGTCAGAGCGGACGATCCAGATGCTGGAGGATATGTTGAGAGCCTGTACCTTAGATTAGAAGGATGATTGGGAGTCGCACTTGCCATTGATCGAGTTCACGTACAACAATAGTTGGAACGCCTCGATCAAAATGGCACCATTTGAGGCATTGTATGGGAGGAGGTGCATATCGCCGTTGTGTTGGGACGATGCGTCCGAGCTGATTGGTACCGAGCCCGATATGGTAATTGAGACGATAGAGAAGATTGCTCTGATTCGCGATAGGTTGTTGACGGCCCAGAGTCGGCAGAAGTCTTATGCCGATACGCGTCGCCGACCGTTGGAGTTTGAGGTGGGAGATCATGTCTTGCTTAAGGTGTCGCTGACATGGGGAGTTTACCGCTTCGGTCGTAAGGGTAAACTTAGTCCGAGATATATTAGACCATTCGAGATTTTAGAGAAAGTTTGAGAACTTGCATATCGGTTAGGCTTGCCGCCGTCCCTGAGTCACGTACATAACGTATTTCATGTTTCCCAGCTTAGAAAGTATGTACCGGACCCTAGCCATATTATTGATTTTGAAGAGATCGAGTTGGGACCCGACATTACCATCGAGGAGAGGCCGATTCAGATTTTAGAGCGTCGGGTGAAGCAACTTCGGCACAAAACCATTCCCTTGGTTAAAGTTCAATGGTCGAGGCATGGATCCGAGGAAGCCATGTGGGAGACGGAAGAGAGTATGCAGTCGAGATACCCCGAGTTATTTGCGTTGTAAGTTTCGGGACAAAACTTATTTTTAGGGGGAGAGAATGTAATATCCGTACTTTCTATTTTTGGTAATTTCTATTTTCGGACGACTCGTTTGTTACTGTTTTGGAATTCTGAACCTATTTTGTTCTTGGAGTTTTTCCGTTTGGACGAGTTTCGAGGATGTTTTTACGTAATTTTATCTTGAATTATATCTTGTCGCATGTACGTTCGATTCTCGTAAAACTCATTCGTTTTTGTTGTTTCTTGGTTTGTATAAGTTCGTATGGTTGAGTTAGTCGTGTTGAGACTTTCGTTTTGTTAATCCGACGTCGTATCGTGATTTTCGGGCACTTGGGCCATTTTTGTAATTTCCTATAAGTTTAGCGAATTTTACTTTCTTTGTCGCATTACGGACTCTCCGGTGGTCGGAATTGTATTTTCTTTCAACGCTTAGCTCCGTCGTCTTGAATATTCCGTGTTTATGTTTCTGGATTCTGGCCTTACTTTGCATTTCGATTTTCGTACTGTCTGCAGTAGTGTACTGATCTGACCAGTACTGAGTAGCGCACGCTACTCCTTGATTCCTTGCGTGCGCTATCGTTGTGTGGTTAGCGTACGCTAACTTGGAGTTTGTAGCGTGCGCTAACGATTTCAGTCTTGGACGGTGGGGTTACGAATTCATATCATACCTAATCGATCATCAGGTAGCGTGCGCTAAGGCTTCAGTAGCATACGCTATCGGGTAGTATTTAGCGCGCGCTAAACATTTCTAGCGCACGCTAGCGACGCCGGGCTGCTTTTGGACTGCTTGCGATCCCCGTTAGCGTGTGCTATGTTTTGATGGTTAGCGTGCGCTAACTATGTATTATATATATAGGACAGCAGCAGTCAGCATCGTCATTTCCCATCCTCACACCTTCTCTTCGGCTTTGGGCGATTCAAGACGATAGATAGAACCGATTTCGACCAATATTATCACCTTCTAACATCCCTGCATTCCTTGAGCAAATTCATCAAGTTCTTAACATCTCCCGCCACCCGAATCAAGGTAAGAATTCATAAAACCCTTGTTTGAGATTTTGGGGGGATTTTGGGGGTTTCTTGCGATTTAAACTTTTTCAATCCGATTCGTCATAGGTTATTACTAGACTTAAATTGTATACTTGTATTCCTTCGTGGTTCTTGAGGATTTGTGGATTTAAACTCCGATTTTTCCATTGTTCATCACTTATACTCGACGATACCCTAGTATGTTCGACGAATTGTTCCAGTGGGTAGAACTAGGATGTATTCCTACGTTTTCATAGTATTGAGATTGGTTGTATATCATTATTGTGTTAGGATCGGATTTGTGAAGATTATTCGGGCCAAAACCTTTCCGTTCACCATTTTCCTTCACGCCGTGTTAACCAAGGCAAGTACATGTATTACATTTCGTTATGTATGTTACGTTTTCAAAATGAATGATAAATTGTGGTTTTCGGGTGCGTGAGTTGTGTTCCTTCCACCCGGAGCGTTCGACGGGACGTCTGGGGTCGATACTAAGGGATACGGCCACGGAAGTGTACTTGGGTGCATGTGTGGTTGAACTTCCACCCGGAGCATTCGACGGGATGTCTGGGGGTCGATACTAAGGGGTACGGCCGTGGAAGTGGTGTCCCACCCGGAACGTTCGACGGGATGTCTGGGGGTCGATACTAAGGGGTACGGCCACATGATACCAGTTGTGATTTTGTGATATCGTGGTGAATTGATAACTGATTTGATTGCCAATGTAGTATTCCGGAATATTTATGGCAAATGATTTCTGATTGAGATGATTGTGTTAAATCGTATGTGTATATAATGTAGTGTAATTGTGTACTTGCACTAGCTATTCGAATGCTAACCCCTTAAATGGGGAAAATGCGTCTTATGCATTTCAGGTACCGGAAGAGCTGAGGAGCAGGCACGGGATATGCACGCAAAGGATGGATTGGCATGATTATGAGGCTCGAGTCTTTATTTATGTTCGGTCATTTATACTGTTTGAGTATTGGAATTTGACTGGTTTTATTGTATTCAGTTAAAGTCCCCTGCGTGGGCAATGATATGGTATCGACTTATATTTTCACGTACGTCTATTAAAACGTTTTGGCCGAGGCCACGACCCCATTTTTACATTGTTGATTGTGTCTTTGAGATCTTCATGTACGGAATGTGTGTCATATGTTAGCCTGGTAGACCTCATGAGGGTTTTATGGCGTGTAATGTCCCATTTGTGAATTGGGGTGTTACAGGTATGGCATCTTTTGCCTAGTAGGAACCGTGACGGCATAGTGACAAATAGTATTATAGATGTGAGTACCCAAATCCATTTTCACCCCTCGGCGGAGAGCAAATATGCCCCACAGATGGCCAATGGAAACAATAGTCAGAGTCGAAGTCGTGTAAATACTCCCGGCAGCCCACATCTATAAGAACCAAGCATCATCAATGAGGTCCGACTGGTTGTATCAGGGTTTGATGATCCCGATACTGTCATGAAGCTCGCACACTAGTGCCCGTCGTAACACCCTATCATCAGGCACACATCCTCATTCCGTAAGATAGAAATGTCTACCGCATTAGTACAATCAACCCCCAAGTAATTGTTGATCGCATCCGGTGAAAAATTAATAATTTTTCCATTCACTGTCGTTTGATGATATGTAGGCAACCCTACTTGCCTAATTGATTTGTTGAAAGCTCTGTAAAAGTTGAGGGTTAAGGTGGGGTTACCATTTGGAAGTTTGGATATGAATTTCTTCCACCCGTTGTCTATGAATTTTTAGATGAAAGGTGTCGTGGTAGTGTCGCTGTCTGGATCCCCAATGAAATCATCAAGTTTGAAAAGCCGCTCCTTTATGCACCGTGTGTTGTGAACTCTTTGTGGTGGTGCCGGTTCTTGAGACGAAGAACCGACCTTCTCTTTTCCTGTTTCGGATTTCTTAGGTGACATCCTTGAAATTAAACAAAAACAATTCGCTTTCAATCACACTACTATAATAATCAAGTAAAACCATCAAAAATATCAAATATTTCAAAAAATTTCGTTGTGGCATTTCGTCGGACACCTTGAGTTCATAGTTTTTTAACAAGTTTTTCAATCACAGTCAAACTCATATCCACCAATTCATCACAAATCATTGAAACATCTATCTATAACCACTCAAATATGAACATTACTAACAAATATATATGTCCCAAACAAAGAATCGTACGAAATTTGAAATCGAAAAACAAATATAAACTAAGAAACTAAAACAATAAAAATCGAAATTAAAACAATGATTTAAAGAAGAACCTGAATATTAGGTGTTAAGATTGAAAGGGGAACAAATTGTAATGACGAATTTGAGTTTTTTTAAAAGTATGGTTCGAAAAGGGGAATTTTTTTTCTTATAACAAGTGAGTTACGGCCGTATGATGCTTACTGCCTTTGAAAAAAAATTTGAGTTACGGCCGTAACATACCAAAGTTACCGCCGTATGGGGCTTACGTAAAAAACAAACATTGAACCTTGTACGGCCGTAACATGCACGAGTTACGGCCGTAAGAACCTTTCGTAAAAATCACATGAGAAAAATTTACGGCCGCATGAATAATAAGTTACGGCCGTAACAAAGCTTCGGAAAAAATTTTTTTTGACAACGGATGGGATACGACGTAACTTAGAGATGTACGGCCGTATGAAAGGTAAGATGTACGGCCGTAATATTGTGCTTACGGCCGTAAGATTTTTTTTTTTGGGTGAGAATAATGCAAGAAAGACTCCCTGGATTTTTGAATGAGATTATCCTTGCTCCAGCTGTTGAATCATTCTGTGTTACCCCCAAACTTATTTTGTGAAAAATAAAAGAAATTGGGTTGCCTCCCAATAAGTGCTTTTTTTAACGTCCTTAGCTTGACCTCTCGTCTGATCAGTTAGGCATTTCCAACACTATGATTGATTTTGCTGTCGAGAATTCTCCTCCCAAATATGACTTTAACCGTTGGCCATTTACTTTGAAACTCTCGTTCACTGTATTGTAAATCTCCACATCTCTATGAGAAACACCTCTTTGATTGTGTATGGGCCCGTCCATCGTGATCGCAACTTACCCAGAAATAGACGTAGTCGTGCATTAAAAAAGAGAACTTGATCTCCTGTTTTAAAATCTCTTCTCAGAATTCGGTTGTCATGCCATCTTTTCTCTTCTCTTTGTAGATTTTGGCATTTTCATATGAGTTGAGTCGGATTTCATCCAACTCATTTAATTGCAGCAACCTTTTCTTCTCAGCCAACTATTCGTCAAAGTTTAATTTTTTAATAGCCCAGAAGTCTCGATGTTCAAGTTCTACTGGCAAGTGACAGGCTTTTTCAAAAATTAAACGAAATGGAGACATGCCTATTGGTGTCTTCTAAGCTGTTCTGTAAGCCCAGATTGCATCATCTAGCTTTTTCGACCAATCTTTCCGAGATGAGTCGACTGTCATCTCTAGTATGCGTTTCAGTTCATGATTGAAGACCTCGACTTGTCCACTGATTTGTGGGTGATAAGAGGTATCAACACGGTCCAAATTTGGTCAGTAGAGCCTTAACTTGGTGATTGCAAAAATGAGATCCGCCATCACTGATGATAACTCTCGGAGTTCCGAAGCGGGTGAATATATTTTTCTTTAGAAAATTTACCATGACTCTAGCTTCGTTTGTTGGTAATGCAACCGCCTCCACCCATTTAGATACGTAGTCCACAGCTAGAAGGATGTATTCATTAGAGAACGATGATGGAAAGGGTCCCATGAAATCAATTCCCTAAACGTCGAAGATTTCAACTTCTAAGATGAAATTCATTGGCATTTCATTTCTTTTTGACATGTTTCCATGTCTTTGGCATCGGTCACAATTAGAGACAAGTGTATGTGCAGCTTTGAACATAGTGGGCCAATAGAATCCTGCTTCAAGAATTTTTCTACTGTTTTTGAAGCACCAAAATGTCCTTCATAGTGAGAGAAATGACATCGTTCCAATACCTTCTCCATTTCTTCTTATGGTATGCATCTCCGGATGATTTGATCAGGTCCTCGTCTGAACAACAGAGGGTCTTCCCAGTAATAATATTGCAACTCGGAGAAGAATTTTTCTTTTGATGGTGGGAAAAATTTGGGTGAATTATTCCACTTGCAAGGAAATTGACGATGTCTGCATAGCATGGTGCATTTTGTTTTTCCTGCACATTAGAGATTTTTAATAGTTGTTCATCTGGAAATACTTCATTTATTTCCTTTTCTTGAGCATTGTTCTAGTCCAGTCGTGAGAGATGATCCGCCACTTGGTTCTCTGTTTCCTTTCTGTCTCAGATTTCTATGTTGAATTTTTGCATAAGTAGGACCCATCGGATTAGCCTTGACTTAGCATATTGTTTTGTCATCAAATATTTCAAAGATGAATGATCAGTGTAGACGATGACTCTTGATCCGAATAAGTAGGATCGAAATTTATCAAAGGCATAAACCACCGCAAGCATCCCATTTTCAGTTGTTGTGTAGTTCAGCTGTGCATCATTCATAGTCTGGCTAGCGTAATGGATCACTTGCATCATTTCGTCCTTCTTATGGCTTAGCACGGCCATAATCACTTGCATCACACATCAGAATGAATGGGATAGTTCAATCTGGAGAAATGATGATTGGAGCTGATGTAAGCTTATCCTTCGAAGTTGTAAAGGCCATGTGGCATTCATTTGTGAAAACGAATGGTGTATCTTTCTCAAGCAAAGAACAGAGAGGTTTTGCTATTTTTGAGAAATCTTTTATGAACCTCCGATAGAATCCTGCATGCCTGAGAAAACTCCTTACTCCCTTCATCGAGATTGGTGGAGGAAGTTTTGCAATCACTTGGATCTTTGCCTTATCGACTTCAATTCCATTTTGTGAGATTCTATGGCCAAGTACGATTTTTTCCTGGATCATGAAGTGACATTTCTCCCAATTGAGAACTTGATTTGTATCTTCGCATTTTTTGAAGACCATGCCTAAGTGATTTAGGCATTTATCAAATGTATCTCCGAAAACAGAGAAATCGTCCATGAAAACTTCAATGAATTTTCAACCATGTCTGAGAAGATTGACATCATGCATCTCTGAAATGTGGCTGGAGCATTGCACAATCCAAATGGGATTCTTCTATAAGCAAATGTTCTGTAAGGGTATGTGAATGTTGTTTTCTCTTGGTCTTCTGGAGCTATGACGATTTGGTTGTACCCTGAATAGCCGTCAAGAAAACAGTAGTAAGAATGTCCAGCCAATATATCGAGCATTTGATCAATAAATGGAAGTGGAAAATGATCTTTTCTGGTCATCTTATTAAGTTTCCTGTAATCAATGTACACTATCCATCCGGTTATAGGTCGTGTCGGTATAAGTTCATTGTGCTCGGTCTCTATGATTGTGATTCCACTCTTTTTTGGACACCATAGGTACGGGGCTCACCTATGGACTATCTGAAATTGGATAGATGATTCGTGCATCAAGTAATTTAAGAATTTTTGCTTTCACAACTTTCTTCATGTTTGGATTCAAACGGCGTTGATGCTCAATTGAAGGTTTGCAGCCATCTTCCATTAGAATTTTGTGTGTGCATATAGAGGGGCTCATTTCTCTAACGTCCGCAATAGTCCATCCAATTGCTCCTTTGTGATTCCTCAATACCCTTAGTAATTTCCCTTCTTCAAGTTCGGTCAATATGTTAGATATGATGACCGGAAGTGTAGAGGAAATGCCCAAGTAAGCATATCTCAAATGTATGGGTAGAGGTTTGAGATCAAGTATTGGAGCTTCTTGTAAATAAGGGAGGGGTTTAGCGAAGCTTGTCCCCAACTCTTCAAAATGTGAATGTCTTCTTAAGTGTCGTAGTGCTTCTAGATAGTTAACTGTTTCGGCCAAGTGGTATTCTTCTTCCATGCTAGTTAGAGAATTTGCAATACATGTCTCAAGAGGATATTTTGATATAATCTTCTCTAAAGACTTGTTTACCATGGCTTCAATTGTGTCAATTCTTAGACAATAATCATCTGCGGATAGATGATTCAAAGTTCTTAGGACATTGAAGATGACATGTTCGTCTTCCACTCTGAGAATTAGCTTTGCTTTGTAGACGTCAATAAGAGCACGTCCAGTTGCAAGAAATGGCCGTCCCAAGGTAATGGGAATATCCTGATCTTCCTCCATGTCAAGGATGATAAAATCTGCTGGAAATTGAATTTATCAACCTTGATTAGCACATCTTCTATTATCCTACGTGGATATTTGATTGACCGATTAGCTAATTGTAGTGAAACTATTGCTGCTTTTGCTTCTCCCAAGTTTAGTTTGTTGAAAATTGAGAGGGGCATCAAATTGTTACTTTTCCCTAAATCACAAAAAGCTTTGCCAAAATTCACTTCACCAATTGTACACGAGATTGTAAAAGTTCCCGGATCTTTTAGCTTGGGTGGCAACTTCTTTTGTAGTATTGCGCTACATTCCTCTGTTAGCATGACAGTTTCATATTCTTCAAGCCTTCATTTATTGGAATGAATATCTTTCATAAATTTCCCATAGCTTGGCATTTGTGCTAGAGCATCGGCAAAAGGTATGTTGTTGTGTATCTTTTTGAAAATTTCCAAAAATTTACCGAATTGTGCATCGAGCTTGTGATTCTTCAATCGTTGAGGAAACGGGATAGATGGAACATAAGATTTTGCAGCAACTGGACCTTTTTGAGATGAAGGTCCTGATTTAGATTCTTTTTATGTTTCTTGATTTTGTTTATTTTTTTGTTTTTCCAGATATTTTCCACAGAAATTTTGGGCAATTGCACTCCACTTCTTGGTGTGATAGCCTGGACATTCTCCCTTGGATTTACCTCGGTGTTGCTAGGTAACATGCCGTGGGATCTTTCTGAAAGTATTTTGGTCATTTGGCCAACTTGTGTCTCCAGATTTTTAATTGAAGCATCATTGCGTTGTTGATACTTCAATTGTTGTTCAGCTAGCTTCGTGATTACTTCTTCCCACCCGGGCTTCTTTTCTTGATGCATTGGATTCAACACATTATTGTTGTTCGCATAAGAAAATTTTGGATGATTTTTGTACCCTGGATTGTATGTTGGCCTATAAGGATTGTATGCTTGCCTTTGGAAATTTTGAGCATAGGCCACTTTTTCTGGTGATGGGAATGACTGCTCCTGTTGCACTATTGGACACATAATGTTGTTGTGAGTTGCTCCACAAATTTCACATGAAAGAGCTAAAACTTGTGTAGTTTGCACCGTCTTCACAGATTGAGGAGTTGAAAAAGACATGTCTTCGACTTTGTTTGATAAAGCTTCAATTTTTGCCAACATAAGTGAATAAGAATCCACTTCAAAAACACCATTTGGTTTCTTTGGGATATTTCTATCTGGCCATCTTGCACTTTGTTCACTTATAACCTCAAAAAGATTATAAGTCTCTCTCATAGTTTTGTTGCCAAGTGAGCCATTTGATGATGAATCGACATTAGCTCGGCATGTAGGTAAGAGTCCAGAATAGAAGTAATTGACTTGTGCTCCCAAATTGAAACCATGGTTAGGACATTTTCGTAGCATATCTTTGTATCTCTCCCATGCTTCGTGAAATGACTTTGAATCTTGTTGACGAAATGTAGAGATTTCGTATTTGAGTTTCACCACTTTAATCGATGGAAAATATTTAGTGGTGAATTTCTGAACAAACTCAGGCCAATTTGTTATACTTCCTGGTGGCAAAATATCTAGCCACTCTCTTGCTCTCTTTCAAAGTATGCACAAAAAGTCTCATTTTGATCGCCTCGTCATTTACATCTGGATGGTTGAAATTTCTACAAATCTCCACAAAACGGTTAATATGGAGATATGGATTCTCGTCGGTTCTTCCATAGAATGAGTTGTTGTTGGAGAAAAGATTTATGACATCCGAGCGAATTTGAAAATTGTCCAGTCCAAATGGTGGATAGATCACACTTGCTTGCACGCTCAAAGATGGGGGATTCATGAATTCCCCAAAGAGCATGTTGTCTTCAACTATTTCCGGCATAATAGGATGTTGTTGATGTTTAATGTTTTGAGCATTGGGTATTCTACCTACCGGAGGAATTCTTTCGTTATCATTTCCTTGGAGGAGACGTGGGTTTGGTTCGTCCGCCATTGATGGTGACGAAATAATGCTTGTTTTTTGTTCTCTTCGCCTTCTTCTGAATGTGGCTTCAATATCGGGATCTAGTGAAACTAAATCGCGATTGTACGTCCTTCGCATAGACAAGAGAATCTTAAAAAAAAAAAGAAAATTGTACTTATAACAATAGTTAATAATGTAATGTTTCAAAATAACACTTATACTTCCTCGGTAACGACGCCAAAAACTTGACACGGCTTTTGGTGTAACTATTGCAAGTGCACGATATCGTATCAAGTAGTAAGTGGACTTTTTGAGTCCGGTTTATCGATCCCACGAGGAAGTTAGGTTATATATTGAATTATACACTATTTATCTATTTGTTATAGAGATTTAGATGAGTGAAACACACAATTTAAGAGTTTGGTTTGACAATTACAAGGAAAATACAATAATAGTTCTAAAATTTAAGGAAATGAAAGATTACACTAATAATAGATTAATATAAGATAAAATGAAATAGTTGGGATTACAAACTTAGTTCATAATTAGTTATAGAAGATGTATAGGAGATCATAAAATGTATTTACTTATTATGTTGTATAGATTCGATTTTCCTTGAAAAGATGGTTCCTCTTTCGAATGTCAAAACGCCTCTTATATATTGAATCAATCTACTATATTTCTATGTTGATTGGCTTCAATACATAGCATTAGACTTCATGAAAATAACTCAAAGAGTCATCTAAGGTCTAGAGGTATATTTCTGTCCTCTTGAACAACTTAGAGTGAAAATCATTTGATCAAATCAATATATTTTCTTTCAAAATATATGAAGACCATAAATATCATCATTTATTGGCCAAATAAATAAAGATTGGTAAAAAAATGAAAATCACACACAATAATAAGTAATCCATAATAGATCTTTATACAAACTTAAATAACATGATAAACCTTGTTTATAATCTCAACTAAGGATAACTTAGCCCATGAAGGCTTTATTCAACATATTACAAGCTTGAATGGTCATTATTAGTTGAAAAATGGAAAGAATTGATACTAACTCCCCTAATAGATAAAGGAGAAAGAAGCAATAAACGCCCTCAACAACATAAGCTAAACCACTATTACATACACTCTCAAAAACACAAGTGTGTTCTTCACACAAAGAAAAATATTACAAAGTGGGAAAAATATAAGATGAAGGATGATAAATAATGGATTTAAGGGGTCTATTTATACACCTAAAGTCATCTAATAGCTCCAAAACTCCAGCATTATTACATTAGATCGGATCAAGGCCAGCCATCCCCTCAATAATAGATCAAAAGTATAAAAGATTTAAAAATGATCATACATGTGTCAAGAGTTACGGCCGTAACTTCCAGATGTTACGGCCGTAACATAGAGGACTTACGGCCGTAAGCTTTGGATGTTACGGCCGTATGATGGCTTCGGCTTTTTGCACATTAGTTACTGTGTGAGTTACGGCCGTAACCTTATTTGTACGCCCGTATGCAGTTTCAGACTTCATTTTCAGCCCAGAATTTCTTAGACTCTTGCGTTTTCGCCCCAAATCTTCTTCGAATGATAACTTTTGATATATGACTCTGATTTTGAATCCGGAAAGACTGCCGAACTCGGCTCGTAAAGCTCTACAACATGAATACATAAAAACTCAATAAAGAGAATATTTTATAAAGATGTTATTTCTTGAGTAAATCAATAATTCAATCTGATTAAAGCTAAATTTACATCTTCATCCTATAAAAATAAAATTATTAACAAATAATTAATTTAAAGCAAAAATGAGTAGACTAGCTCATAATTATGAGTGAAATATATTAATACTAATCACGGATAAGTGTATAAAAGTGACACTATTATCAACAAGTTCAAGGCACAAACCAATACTCAATATACAATAGTAGTAGAAGTTCGCGATAAGAACTAAATCCTAAAGGCTTATATGTTAAATTTTCACAACTTAGATCAAAGAATTGAGTTTGATTAAATTATTCATGTTTAAACTTGTTCTACCAAGGAAGGTTAAAATACTTTCGCGATTTCTCTTATAAATATTGAATTTTTCCCAATTTTACCTATTTGAATACTTAAATTTTATTACTTATTTTATTTTAACTTTTATGCTATTAAATCAATCTTCTCAATCCCTAAAGGTTCAAGTATAGACAAGTAACTCAATAATCTCAAACTGTACTTGAAAGTCTCTTGTGAATACAATACTCGTGTACCCGCCACTATGACACCCTAAATTGTACACTTGTAATTTAGTAGTTATATTTTATTCGGACATTCGGGTACTGCCATTTTCTTCGTATACGAGAAATGCTGTTCAAGGTATCACGTTCAGTGGTCGGCAAGTATATCCGATGATATTTTACACTAAGGAAGGTTCAAGCTCGTAGTTACCTTTCCTCATACAGCAAGTTCTAGCAGAACTCTTCTAAGTTTTGTATTTTTCATATTAGGTTCATGTGCATATAACATTTATTTCATGTTGGGGATTCTTGGGGAATTGGTACAAGTATCGAGGCAAACTGCATAATAAGATTCTTCTCTTGTATGTTATTGCATTCTTCTTTTTGCATATATAGCAGCATAAGCATTGTTAAGAGGTCTAGAATTCAACGATCGTCAAAGGTTCAAAAGCTCGTTCGAGTTGTAACTTCTTATTTTTAGAGGCCTTGAAGCTATATAGAGAGGTAGTACGAGTTTAGGAGGGACACGGCTTGCTCTGGAAAGTTCTGAGTTATTTTCCAACAATCTTATTTTTGTTGTTGTTGTAATATAAATAATAATAATAATATATAAAACAAAAAAATTATTAATTACACTACAAACTATATATAATACTATTGATAATATTGATATCTATAATAATAAAAATAAAAGTAATAAAATTATTCATAATGCTACAAATGATATATATTCTATTGTATTGATTTATCTAATAATAATAAATAATAAGAAAACTAGATAATAATAAATTATTATTTATATTACAACAACAACAAAAATAATAATAATAAGATTAGTACCAATCATATTTACATATAATATTACTGATAATATTAATTAATATCAATAATAATACTCCTAGTAATTAATTGCATTAGATAATAATATATGCAACAATAATAATTGTTGACGTCTTATTTGGTCAACGTAATGTGTGCTGATCTGGACTAATGGATCGAAGCCACGTAAAAAACAATAAAAAAGATGAAATAAGTTGGATTACGAAATTTTATTAATGATCGTAATCTGGGATAGAGTCGAGCTGAAGATTTTTAAGCCGGATTATATTTTTGCTTGTTTATTACAAGTCTCTCTCTCTCTCTCTCTCTCTCTCTCTCTCTCTCTCTCTCTCTCTCTCTCTCTCTTTTTCCTGATTAATTCCAAAAGTCTTTTTTTTGTACATTCTTTCTATATATAGAGAATCTGGGCCAATCATCGGGCGACAGCTGGGGGATGTCTCGAAATGGGTCCAGACACTTGTCAGAGGGAGAGCGTCCCTTAGACACGTGGTAGCCTTTGGGGACTGCTTTGGGAAGAGGGATGACAGTAAGCATTAACTGTCTTGTGTGCCTGTTCCGCGTGCTTCTGGCGATACTTATCCGTTGTGGCCGATTTTGGGGTCGGCCCTCGGGTTTCCCGCTGCTCTGATCGGTCGTGTCATGATGGTGATTTTGGAGAATATTTATCTTGATCTGGTCGGCCTCTCCGGTCTGATCATCGGGTCGGCTCTGACGTTTCTGTCCGGTCCGGTCTTTAACGGACCTGGGAGTAAATATGAGGCGTGCTCGGTCGGTCTATCTCGTTGCTCTGCTCGGACGGTTTATCCAAAAGACAGTTCTTTTCCCTTTTGGTCCTCTCAATCGTGGCAGTTGAGTTGGAGGAGAGCGCTTACGTGGATGCCAAGACGGATGGACTATCAACAAGGGCCCCCGAGTCCAGGGCCGTGCCGTGTGGTCGGGGTTGGAGTCGTTACATAGTCAGGCCGATCCAGCTTGTCAAGGAGGATAAGATTCTCGAAGGGGCGTCTCTTTGGGAGACGTGTCGCTTTGATTTCCGTATCTTCGTGTCATGATGAGGGACACGTGGCCGGATTTGATTCGGCGATGCGTCCACGCGCCCTTGGTCTTCACGACTGTTCAGTGCGTATTGACATGCCACGTGTTGAGCATTTAATGCCTGGTTCCCACTATAAATAAAAGTTTTCTTCATCCTCGTTTCTTCTTCCTTCAATTTCCGCCATTATTACATTTTCTTGCAAAGAAAAGACTGAAAAAGCTTCGGTATTCTTTCCGATTTCAGAGAGAAATATCCGGTGAGTCTCTTTTCTTTTCTTTCAAATAACTGAGATGTCGAATCTGAGGGATGAGAGGGCAGCGGAGTTGACCGTGTCACCAGTCCGCACGGGGGTGGCGAATTTGTCGCTGGGAGGGGCTCTCGTCAACTGGAGTGATGAGGAGGAAGGCGGCGAGGTTGCGAGGTCGTCGAATTCTGAGGAAGTGGAGGTGGTGGTGCCGTTGACGGCGGTCGGCGAGGCTTCAGATGAATAAGAGGAGGTTGAGCCTGAGACGGCCAGGATTCGGCCACGACCGACCCTTTATGTGGAGGCAGAGTGGGATGCGGCCTCGGTCTGCAGCACCATCACGGAGGAGCAACTGGTGGCCTAGCGGCGGCGGTTCAAGATCCCGACGGTGGTGCGGATGTTTGTCTCGGATCTCGAGGAGAGGCCTCACCTTCCGCCTCTCGGTTGCACGACGGTGTATTACCATTCCATTTTGGCTGGGCAGAGGTTTCCGCTTCCCTTGGCTTTCTCCCGTTGGCTGAGGCGGTGGGGCCTTCCCCTCGCCCAAATTCATCCCAACTCCTGGGCTCGGATGGTGGGTCTTTTTATCCTCTTCAACCAGCACGGTTGGCCCGAGCCCAGCTTTGAGGAGTTCAACAGTCTGTTCCTTTGGAGACCGGTCGGAAGATCCGGCTCGGGCTGGTTTTATTTAACAGCTCGGCATGCCTTGCACAAAGAGGTGGTGGATGTACCGGAGACCATTCACAGCTGGAAGGAGCAGTGGTTTTACATCAGGGGAACTTGGAGGAGCTTGGTGGATGAGTTCGAGCCCGGCGTCGTGGACGCGGAGCTTCAGATCCCTGTGCACTTTATTGCAAAAATGCACAAGTGTTGTGTTTTCTGTTCTGTTCCTTTTTTGTCTAACGCTCATCATTCGCTTCCTGTGCAGAACGCATCCCGGCGCAGGAGACATCTTCCGAGTTCGACGACCGGATTGAGAAGCTTCTGTAGCTTTCCCCCGTGCAGAGGAAATCGCATCTTCTAACCACTGAAGAAAATCTCTGGGCTGCGGGATTTCGATCCGCCGATCTGAACGTTATGTCTTCCTCAAGTAACTTGTAAATTTTTTTTTAACTTTTCCTCCTTTTCCAATTCCCAGGGTCAAGGTTTCATCTGGGAGAAAAACGCCCGCACAACGTATGGAGAGGTTAGATGCCGAGGCCACCGAGCGGAGGAAGCACACAGGGGCCAAGAGAAAAAGGGCTGAGACCGAGCCTGAGGGCAGCATGAAGAAGGCGGAGGCTCAGCCGCTCCTGAAGTCCCTCCGTCCAGACCGAGTCCTGTCCGGATAGGCCGCGCAGCTGAGAAAGGGGTCGTGATGAATTTGGAGGGGCATTACCTTCCAGTTAACAATGACCGGGAGGACCCCTGCACCGAGATGAGGGTATGACGACCATGCTGGTTCCTCAACTATGTCCGAGCGGCTACTCCGACTGCCAAGATGCTCGATCGGATCCCTCCGGCTGTGGCCGAATCCAGCCATATCCCTATTCGGGGCTGGACACCAAAACTGGAGCTGGTGACCAATGATATGGACCTGGCTGAGCAGATCCAATTCGGAAATGCTTAGCTCGGCCGTGCATTGGATACTTATGTGAAGGTAGTCGGGGAGTTCCAGGCGCTGGTCGAGAAGCACAAGAAGATGGCAGCCGATCTTCAAACCCTCCGGGAGGAGCACCATCTCTGCCCGTCCCTAATCAAGTCCCTTGAGGAGGATATAGCCTCCATGAAAGGAGATATGGAGATCTGTGAGAGCCGGGCTTGCGAGGCCGATAACTGGAGGGGCAAGGCTCGTGAAATGACTGAGGCAGCCGAGGCGGTTCGGGCCGAGCATAATGCTTATCTGAAGGAAACGAAGTCCCAGCTCGAGCATCTGACCAAACAAATTTATACCTAAGAGGCTTCGAGCTATGCTAGAGGTCTCACTGATGGGACGGCTGCTTTCAAGAAGACGCCCGAGTTTGAGAAGCTGATTAACCTGAACTATGTCTCCACCTGCTATGAGATATTGGATCTCATGAAGGAAGGAAAGACAGTTGAGGAGGTCAATGCCTTCATAGAGTCTCGGGCGGCCGACCTGCATGTTGAGCCATTGGAAGCTGACGATCCGGAGGCCGACGAGGCTGCTGGAGATCCGGACTTGGCCCTTCCCGGTGAAGACAGAGGGCAATCCTTCCAGGCGTTTGGCCAGAGTGGTGGAGCCGAGTAGTCTTTAGGCATTGTCTTATGTATGGCCTCCGTGCCTCAGTCTTTTCTTGTCCTTAGTCTTTTTTCCGGATGTTTTTTGTAAAAATACTCTTCGAATGATAAACTTTTATTTTTAGTACCTGTTTACTTGTTTGGCTTTGGATGTTCGGTCCGGGTTGGTTCGGACGTAGTGTTTTGTTTTTGATATCTTCCATTGATGATGCCGAGTCTGGCTCATTCTTATCGTGTCGGAGGAGCCGGTCATTCATAGTGCCGAGTCAGGCTCGGTCTCATAGTGCCGGAGGAGCCGATCATTCATAGTGCCGAGTCAGGTTCGGTCTTATTGTGCCGGAGGAGCCGGTCATTCAAAGTGCCGAGTCAGGCTCGGTCTTATAGTGCCGTATGAGCTGGTCATTCATAGTGCCGAGTTGATCTCGGTCTTATAGTGCCGGAAGAGCCGGTCATTCAGAGTGCCGAGTCGAGCTCGGTCTTATAGTGCTGGAGGAGCCGGTCATTCATAGTGCCGATTCAGGCTCGGTCTCATAGTGCCGAAGGAACCGATCATTCATAGTGCCGGGTCGGGCTCGGTCTTATAGTGCCGGAGGAGCCGGTCATTCATAGTGCCGAGTCGAGCTTGGTCTCGTAGTGCCGGAAGAGCCGGTCATTCATAGTGCCGAGTCAGGCTCGGTCTTATAGTGTCAGAGGAGCCGATCATTCATAGTGTTGGAGGAGCCGGTCATTCATAGTGCCAAGTCGAGCTCGGTCTTATAGTGCCAGAGGAGCCGGGCATTCATTGTGCCGAGTCGAGCTCGGTCTTATAGTGCCCGAGGATCCGGTCATTTATGGTGCCGAGTTAGACTCGGTCTTGTAGTGCCGGGGGAGCCGGTCATTCATGGTGCCAAGTCAGGCTCGGTCTCATAGTACCGGAGGAGCCGGTCATTCATGGTGCCGAGTCAGGCTCGGTCTTGGAGTGCCGGAGGAGCCGGTCATTCATGGTGCCGCCATTCCCATTGAAGTTAGTATTTCCTGGGAGATAGGTCCTAACGAGTCCAGAGCAGGTTCCGGATATTTTGCCTCAGCCCGGTATCGTCGCACACCATAATTAAGGATACGACGAGGTCTCAACATTGCTCTGTTTTGTGACCCTTCGATTGATGATATTTACATAACCGGGTCTGATACATTTCCTTTGGATCCTTGTAGATCGGTCGGGGGGCTGGGATCAAATCCTGGTCTTTAATTTAGTCGAATATGGCAGCGACCCCTACCGAATATATTTCAGCGTAGTTGGCCATGAGCTCGGTCCTTTGCCCCTTGGAATTTCCGGTTATTTGGGTGGCCATAGAGAAGTCAATCGCCTTATTCTCCCATCAGGGTTCTTGGCGGGTTGTAACACCCCCAATCCACTCAGGGATATTACACGCCGTAGACCCTCTCCTCGAGGATCTACCAGGCTGATAACTAAAATCAAACATCTAAACATCGCCTTTAAGGATAAAATGACTCAGTAGACCGATTTGGTCTTTCAATAATAACATACAACTCAATTCCAAACACATACCCATGCAGGGGTCAAAATACAATAAACTCCCATACAATGGGGAAAAGATACTGCAGCGGAAAAGAAAATACAACTAGACCAATACGACATCAACTGATCCTCGTGTGATTAGTATCGTTTATCTTTCATCATCCTTCGTGCCGACCCTGTGCTATGCTCCAAAACCTGAATGCAAAAATAGACATCCACCCCCCGAATACTCGGGGGTTAGCAAAACTCCACTGTTTTGCTAGTGCAAGTACAAGTGCAAAAATACGAGCCATACAATTCAAGTTCCAAGAATGACAATAATCAGAAATCCTCAAAGATTAAAATACAACGAAACGAATACTTCCCGAGGCAAGAGTTTGAGTAAAACTTTCCAAATCCGAAAGATCACAATTAACGAGAACGGTTTGCAAAATGGTTTAAAATACCCTCGGGAGTTTTAATAGAAAACAAATTAAGATTATCAAATCCTTATCTTTCCAAAATCAACAGGGGTCACAGCCCAAAGGTTTTGTTTTCGCAAATAGAAGACCGACAACGATTCACAGGGCCAGAGCCCAACATCACGTGTCCTCGACGGACATAAAATCAACAAAACATAATCACGCACGCGTATCGCCTAGGACCGGGACGAAGCCACAAATCCCACTCGAAGCCTCGAAGGACCCTCCCGAGCTGGCTAGCGAAACAAATCACACACATGCATCGCCTTGGGAACAGGGTAATACCATTGATCCCGCCCGAGGCCTCGAAGGACCCTCCCGAGCTGGCTAGCTAAACAAATCACAACATCTTTGGCGCTCACGGTTGGATCAATCACTTGTTGCATCCTAACCACATGATCACATGCCATGTGTCACCGTAGTTTTTATTAGGCTCTCACGGTTGGATCAATCGCTTGTTGCATCCTGGCCACATGATCACATGCCACGTGCCACCGTAGACCCCGCCCACATCCACACAATCACACACATAGCACAATGCAACAAAGATATCCAAACAATTCACTCAGAGGCATCAAACACTTAGCAAAACACCACGTCAAACCACAACGCACCGAAATAAAATAATATACGTACACACGTCATACCGAGTGCAACATCAACACCAAACACATCCTTAGAAATCACATAGTCATTTACAAACTACGCCATTCACAAAACACACGCGTTTTGAAAGCAAGCCTTTAACAAGGCTAAACCGAATCTTTTGAAAGTTCGAAACAAACGATCAAATAAACACATAGAGACGGTCACTAATTATCATATTCATAAAACAATAAATGTATGGACAAGGTACTTGCCTCGAAATCGGCACGCAAGTATTCCGACGAACACGGCTCAACCGGAAAGCTTCGAAACGCCCGATGCTATCGAAAAGGAAGACGACAACGAACGGAAGGGTTCAACTCGATTTCTTCGCAAGACACTCGATCCTAACATCATATAATCCATAAATAAACAATCATACGAGGAAGGATAATCGTAGAACGCCCGAAAACCCCTCTATGACATTATACCGGACACCTTCAAGGCGTTGACTAAGAACTCGACCAAAACAATGAATCGAAACGATCCAACCATGGAATAATAAAGAAAATGATATAATACATCTAAATAATCATCAATCCATCACAATCCTAAGTTAAATCGGATTAAACGGACGAAATCGAACAAAATACCCAAAATCCCCAAAATTAGATTTCTAGAAAATCTGACCTGATTCGGTAGATCGGAGGATGTTATCGGATGGATGATTGATGATATGAACTCCAAGACTTCATGGATTGATTGTCCAACAACATCTTTCCATGAACCCCACACCTCCATCCACGGAAGAGAAGGAAGAGGATGAGAAAATGGGTGAAAACACGCTGCCAGGCCTTAAATAGGCTGATCTGCACTGTGTGCCGCGGCACAGGACAAGTGTGCCATGGCCCACGGCCAAAAAAAACTGCCCAGCACTGGCTTAGTGCCGCGGCCCAGCAGAAGTGTGCCGCGGCACACGGTACAGCCTACTCCAACACCAAAAAGGCACATCGTGCAGTCTTAGCTATTTCGACCATAACTCCTTCGTCCGGACTCCGATTAACTCACCGTTGGAACCATTGGGAAGCTAACTTGATGCTCTATAATATTGCAAAGATTAAGAATTTTTGGAATTTCCAAGAATTTATGATGATTTTACAAATTCGAACTTATACTTGAAAAAGTCGCTTAAGAACACGGAACTCAATAAAACGACACCGAAACGAACTCGGATGACAAAAAGTGCAGAATTAATCATTCTCGGAATGACGAGACGGTCCCAAGAGAGTCGTCGAAATGGACCTCCACAAAAAAAAAAGAAAATTACCGGAAATCGAAATTACGGGTTTTACATTCTACCCTCCTTAAAAGAAGTTTCGTCCCGAAACTTAAAATAAGTAGGGAGAAGCAATATCCCCTGCCAGGAAAACTCGACGAGATACACAAAAATAGAAAACTCGCGCCCGACAGCGAAACGTTGCAAGAAACGCAAAGAGACATACGACGTAAAAACACGCTCCACGACGACCAACACAACTCCACCGATAGAGACACAATAAAACAAACAAGTGACAAGCGTCATCAAACAGATAATACAATCAAGTCGATTATCCGAACAATCGCAAAACACAACGAACGAAAATCAACACGATTGACCAACCTAACGGTACATCAATCAACACGAGAGCCGATCGCTGAACAAATACGGAATTCCACCGCCCAAGGGTTGGACGATCGAAAACGAG
Source organism: Orobanche coerulescens (assembly GCA_033398695.1). NCBI lineage: Eukaryota > Viridiplantae > Streptophyta > Magnoliopsida > Lamiales > Orobanchaceae > Orobanche > Orobanche coerulescens. The sequence continues at coordinate 137,538,269 of CM065814.1, read as the reverse complement.
ATCAACAAAGACCGAACAATCAAACGATCGAACCACAACGATCGAGACAACAAAAATCGAACACTCATGTTCGAATCACGAAGAACAATAAAATTCAAACAACAATTCCAAGGTTCGCATCTCGACTCGAGACAATATATGATCCGGTCAAAACAACAAGATGTGCATTCACATAAGATCCACAGGAAAGGGAATAGCAATTGAAAAATCACAACGACAAACGAGTTATTCCGAAACAATACCACACTCGTTCGATCAACAAAAGCAAGGGGCAGGACAAGCTCAGAAAATGTCAACGAACATAAACGAGTCGATAGAGTCGTAAATACAGAAGTTCAAAATCTGATCCACTTCGAATAAAAGAACTAGTAGAACCAAAGGATGTTACTTCCGAACAAGGTTCACAAGAATCGAACCGAACTCGGAAAAGTTACAGCGATAACCAGATCAACTCAAAACAAGATCACAGCTCGTCCGAACGATGAAACCGAAATACAGAACAAGTTCAGAAAGTATCAATGAACACGAGCGAGTCGATAGAATTGAGAAAGAGAATGCAGAAGCCAAAAATAATACGGGTATTATATTCGACCTCTTCTAAAATAAGTGTCGTCCCCAAAACTCACAACAACGAAATCAAGGAGACGACACAACAAGCAACCGACAGAAACATCTTTCGAAGGCCTCTCAAAGCCGATTCTGATAACTGTGCTGAAGCGCGAACTCCGAAAGTCTCGGTAGCCAATTCGCAAAACTGAATTTGGTTTCCCTCGAGTCCACACTTGAAATGTATTACCGACGAGAAGGACAATTTACACGTGCATGCCCCGGCACATCACGGTTGAAATGTCTCGGCTCGGTATACCGAAAATACAAATGCTAGATATAATGGGGCATAACGTCGCAAAACAACATAGCGGAGATGCCAACTCAGCACAACAAAGAATCATAACACATATCATATACAACGATTACCATCGTAAAGTAATACACACACAAACAATACAGCAACGACGGTATCATTCGGAAACCTTAACGGCCCGAACAATAACCAACACATAATTACAAACATCATGAAACAATCACACATGTACACAAACGTACAAACCCAAGCTTTAACAGCTCACACAGGTGCGATAACACGCAAGTCACCACGAAATGAAAACATTAAAGATCGTCATCACACCTCCCACAAAGGGCTAACAAAACATATGCGTGGCGAACGACTCAACGTTCACACCACCAATTCAATCACATTTCGGGGTTAACACCGTAACGAAAGTTCGAAAACCATACATGCATTTCCGGTCCGCAAACAGGAATAATAGGTTTTAAAAACGAAAACGACCTTTTGAAAACAGTTTGGAAACACCAGTTGATCTTGAGTATCATTTTTCAAAAAGTTGAACAAACATCATTTTCGAGATTTTGAAAATCATCTTGCGTTTAAACAAAAATGAGGACACTTTCTCTTAGTAAAAAACTTTCAGAATATTCGACCATCGGGTCTAAGTAAAAGTGTTTATAAAATAATGAAAATATCTCAAAACATTTTGGGTCCTCGAGGTAGAAAAATTTTGAAACATATTGTGGCACCTTGGACGTACCACGAGAAAATAATTCATTTTAAAAGTACGTCTTGAAATTTATTTTCTAAGATACTCAAGGTTTTCAAAGATAATTCAATGGGCTAGAATGCCCAAAAATTTCAGGTAATTACACAAAACATCATAGCGCCGTGGGTCCCGCGCCGGAACTCACCAGGCTAAAAACCATTTACAAAGTCAAAAAGGCCGATGACGGTAATATTTCAAAAACTCACAAAATCCATTTACAAAATACTAAATACCGTCATAAGAATTTCGCCAAAGCGATCAAGGCCATAATGCCAAAACTCGGTTAAAGGAATCGGTTTTTGAAATAAAACTCAGTCGGTAAAATACCGAAAGCCATTACAAAAGAACTCACACAGCGGATAAAAGAAATAAAGTCAGACATGCACAATCCAGCAACACTACTCCTCATATGAACGAAATATGAGGGTCAATAATCCGCATATCAAGAAATTAAAATCCATAAGAGGATTCCGTCACTTAACAAATAATCATAAAAATAGCTCGCATCAGACGAGGCACAAACACAAAGAAGGGAGACTTACATCCACAGGTCGCATGAAGATGATGATCGCCCCACGATACTAATCACGACCAACAAACTCAGACGACGCGCCGCGACATGACTCAGTCAGACAAAATCCGACGAGACAAAACTCAATAGATACCACTGACCCGACAGCCTAGGTTTCCACAACCTAAGCTCTGATACCATTTATGTAACACCCCCAATCCACTCAGGGATATTACACGCCGTAGACCCTATCCTCGAGGATCTACCAGGATGATAACTAAAATCAAACATCTAAACATCGCCTTTAAGGCTAAAATGACTCAGTAGACCGATTTGGTCTTTCAATAATAACATACAACTCAATTCCAAACACATACCCACGCAAGGGTCAAAATACAATAAACTCCCATACAACGGGGAAAAGATACTGCAGCGGAAAAGAAAATACAACTAGATCAATACGACATCAATGGATCCTCGTGTGATTAGTATCGTTCATCTTTCATCATCCTTTGTGCCGACCTTGTGCTATGCTCCAAAACTTGAATGCAAAAATAGACATCCACCCCCCGAATACTCGGGGGTTAGCAAAACTCCACTGTTTTGCTAGTGCAAGTAGAAGTGCAAAAATACGAGCCATACAATTCAAGTTCCAAGAATGACAATAATCAGAAATCCTCAAAGATTAAAATACAACGAAACGAATACTTCCCGAGGCAAGAGTTTGAGTAAAACTTTCCAAATCCGAATGATCACAATTAACGAGAACGGTTTGCAAAATGGTTTAAAATACCCTCGGGAGTTTTAATAGAAAACAAATTAGGATTATCAAATCCTTATCTTTCCAAAATCAACAGGGGTCATAGCCCAAAGGTTTTGTTTTCGCAAATAGAAAACCGACAACAATTCACAGGGCCAGAGCCCAACATCACGTGTCCTCGACGGACATAAAATCAACAAAACATAATCACGCACGCGCATCGCCTAAGACCGGGACGAAGCCACAAATCCCACTCGAGGCCTCGAAGGACCCTCCCGAGCTGGCTAGCGAAACAAATCACACACATGCATCGCCTTGGGAATAGGGTAATACCATTGATCCCGCCCGAGGCCTCGAAGGACCCTCCCGAGCTGGCTAGCTAAACAAATCACAACATCTTTAGCGCTCACGGTTGGATCAATCACTTGTTGCATCCTGACCACATGATCACATGCCATGTGTCACCGTAGTTTTTCTTAGGCTCTCACGGTTGGATCAATCGCTTGTTGCATCTTGGCCACATGATCACATGCCACGTGCCACCATAGACCCCGACCACATCCACACAATCACACACATAGCACAATGCAACAAAGATATCCAAACAATTCACTCAGAGGCATCAAACACTTAGCAAAACACCACGTCAAACCACAACACACCGAAATGAAATAATATACGTCCACACGTCATACCGAGTGCAACATCAATACCAAACACATCCATAGAAATCACATATTCATTTACAAACTACGACAATCACAAAACACACGCGTTTTGAAAGCAAGCCTTTAACAAGGCTAAACCGAATCTTTTGAAAGTTCGAAACAAACGATCAAATAAACACATAGAGACGGTCACTAATTATCATATTCATAAAACAAGAAATGTATGGACAAGGTACTTGCCTCGAAATCGGCACGCAAGTATTCCGACGAACACGGCTCAACCGGAAAGCTTCGAAACGCCCGATGCTATCGAAAAGGAAGACGACAACGAACGGAAGGGTTCAACTCGGTTTCTTCGCAAGAAACTCGACCCTAACATCATATAATCCATAAATCAACAATCATACGAGGAAGGATAATCGTAGAATGCCCGAAAACCCCTCTATGACATTATACCGGACACCTTCAAGGCGTTGACTAAGAACTCGACCAAAACAACGAATCGAAATGATCCAACCATGGAATAATAAAGGAAATGATATAATACATCTAAATAATCATCAATCCATCACAATCCTAAGTTAAATCGGATTAAACGGACGAAATCGAACAAAATACCCAAAATCCCCAAAATTAGATTTCTAGGAAATCTGACCTGATTCGGTAGATCGGAGGATGTTATCGGATGGATGACTGATGATTTGAACTCCAAGACTTCATGGATTGATTGTCCAACAACATCTTTCCATGATCCCCACACCTCCAGCCGCGGAAGAGAAGGAAGAGGATGAGAAAATGGGTGAAAACACGCTGCCAGGCCTTAAATAGGCTGATCTGCACTGTGTGCCGCGGCACAAGACAAGTGTGCCGCGGCCCACGGCCAAAGAAACTACCCAGCACTGGCTTAGTGCCTCGGCCCAGCCGAAGTGTGCCGCGGCACACGGTACAGCCTACTCCAACACCAAAAAGGCACATCGTGCAGTCTTAGCTATTTCGACCATAACTCCTTCGTCTGGACTCCGATTAACTCACCGTTTGAACCATTGGGAAGCTAACTTGATGGTCTATAATATTGAAAAGATTCAGAATTTTTGGAGTTTCCAAGAATTTATGATGATTTTACAAAATCAAACTCATACTTGAAAAAGTCGCTTAAGAACACGGAACTCAATAAAACGACACCGAAACGAACTCGGATGACAAAAAGTGCAGAATTAATCATTCCCGGAATGACGAGACGGTCCCAAACGAGTCGTCGAAATGGACCTCCGTAGAAAAAATAAAATTACCGGAAATTGAAATTACGGGTTTTACACGGGCTTCCCTGGAGTCGTGCCTATCTCTTTTTTTTCGTTCGATCCTGGAAGATCTGTGGGCATGACTAAGACTGGGGCCGGCATAGCTTCCGCGACTGCGATGTGGGGTCTGGCGCACTCTAGGAATTCCTTGTACGTGCGGGGGGTGTTCTGGCACACCGTCCAGTGGAAAAAAGAATTTTTCAGGAGACCGGCCTGAGCAATTATGGCCAACGCGTCATCAGACATAGGTTCAGTTTTCAATATCCGCTTAGTGAAACGAGATATATAATCCTTGTTGACCCGTGTACGACGGAGGCGATGGAGGACCGCGGGGCAGCGCTCACTAGAGGTCCCATAAAATGAGATCGAAATGCCGCAGTGAGCTGAGCCCATGTCTGGATAGAGTGGTAGGGTAACGAGCGATACCACCTTTGAGCCCTTTCCCCCAAAGTCAGGGAAAACATCCGGAAGCGGAACGCATTCTGGAACCCGTGTAGGTCCATCCATGAGTTGTAGTGTCCACGATGGGCATCGGGGTCGGTCTCCCCGTTATATGGGGGAATTTGGGGGACCTTAAACTTCTCGGGAAGAGGCTCCGCCAAAACACATGGGGCAAGGGGGCTCTCCTGGCTGTTGAGCCATTCAGAATTTTGAGATGGCTGGAGTTAGTTTATTCTCAAGCTTCGTGAGGAGTTTTTTGAGGAGTGTTTGCGTCGGGACTTGGGATTGATGGGGAGGCTCTGCTTCTTTGCGGCCCCGACTCTGAGTAGTCCGGGCCAGTGCCGTTTTTTCAGTTCTCCCCCTATCCCCAGTTGATCAAATACCGACATGGGACGAGAAAGCCTACTTTTCCGAGAAGGGTGAGCGCTTTCACCATGGCTTTCCGCCTCTTCATCGCCAAGGCGGGAGACGGTTCTCTTCTGGTTACGCCCAGGGGTGGTCGGACGAGTCGATCGAGATTGGGCCTCATTCTGTTCCTCTAGCCTCAGGGGATTTCCGCTCTGGGTAACCTGCGCCATGAGGGCAGTCATCCCCTGAATGAACGCGGGGTGCTTAAAGCACTTCGCCACCTTGAGCATGTTTTCCTCCTCTGTGGCGGGCTGATGGTGTTTAGGACTTCCTTGAGACATAGTTGCAATAGAACAATTCGTTCAGGATTCCGGTGAGAACGTATGTAGTTGTGGGCAAGTGGGGCCCTCCTTCTAGCGCCAAGTTGTTGACGTCTGATTTGGTCAACGTAACGTGTGCTGATCTGGACTAATGGATCGAAGCCACGTAAAAAACAATAAAAAAGATGAAATAAATTGGATTACGAAATTTTATTAGTGATCGTAATCTGGGATAGAGCTGAGATGAAGATTTTTAAGCCGGTCTATATTTTTGCTTGTTTATTACAAGTCTTCTCTCTCTCTCTCTCTCTCTCTCTCTCTCTCTCTCTCTGTATATTCAGGGTATATTACAGTGTCGTAGACCCCTACATGGGATCCACCAGGCTAGACACAAATTACCACAGTAAATATACACATTATCCAATTTAAAACCAAATCACACGTCTGGTACAACCGGCGGAATAATCCACAATGACAACATAAAGAACTTGATGGATATAAATCTTAATCTGAAGGGAAAAGCCTACGTACTCGCGAGTACAATCTATAAGTTTCAAAAGTGGACAACAACCATATCGAATGGAATAACGGAAATAAAAGGACTCAAACACATATGTCAACGACCCTGGCCAACATCCTCGTACTGTCCCAGTGCTTTCTCATCCGGATGGTTATAACCTGAAATCCATAACAAGAATTTCCCCACAACGGGTCCCCAAAGGGGTTAGCAATTATGCTAGTACAAGTAATCAAGGCAAACCAATCGCTTACACATTTCATAGTACATGCACCAATATCATTTCAAAAACCAAAACCAGACATGTCTTTTCCGGAAACAAAGAGTCAAATAATCAATTTGCCTAGGACCAGGACGCTACCATGAATCCCACCCGAGGCCTCTAAGGACCCTCCCGAGCTGGCCACTTTATAAAACAAGTCACGCATAGGCATCGCCTAGGACCAGGACGACACCATGAATCCCACCCGAGGCCTCTAAGGACCCTCCCGAGCTGGCTAGCGAAACAAACTCGTGAATCCAGAGTGAAGTCATAGATTCCCCCGAGGCCCCGTCGGACCCTCCCAGGGTGAGTAAAGCACACACAATATATATTACCATTACATGTTAAGCATAAAGGTTCCCAAAAATACTTGCCTTGAATAATTGATGACGCAACGAACGGAAAGGATAATCACCGACGAACGCTAGGAATCAACGGAACCGAACCTAACGATTTGAAGAACATAATCACAACCAATTCTAGACGAATACGGAAATTGAATACGCCCGCAAACCCGCCTACGATTCATGTATATTCGTACAAAAATAACAACGAGGGCGGACCACAACCAAACCCTCTCGATTTCGCAAAACCATGAAAATATACCATGAATCCGTAGAAAAACTAATGATATCGACAAGATTAACCATATTCATCATGAATCGACCAACAAAACGGAACGAATCAGACAAAAATCCCAAAACCCCAATTTATCTAAAAGTAGGGTTCTAAGAGATTTTACCTTGGATTAGGATGAAAGATTCGTGTTGATGTTGTTATAATACACCAAGAACTCAAGGAAGATGTTGGATGAGATGATTGGATGAAGAAATCGCCAAGTAAATCGCCCGGAATCGCCTTAGCCGCGGAGAGGAGGAAGTAAAGAGAAATTGTGTTCATCTCGGTCAACTCCCTGGTTTATATAGCCAGGGAGTGTTAGCGCGCGCTAATCTACAAAGGTAGCGTGTTCTAACGAAACAATCTCCAGTCCAGTAGCCATATTTCTGGCCGTTAGCGTGCGCTACTCCAAACATAGCGTGCGCTAATAACCTCTCGGTAGCGCGCGCTATCGACCAATAGCGTGCGCTACATGGACATCAGCCGAGTCCAGAAGCAACTGCCCAGTACTGGACATTCACACTAGCGCACGCTACCAGGCGTCTCAGCGTGCGCTAGACCCCGACATTAGCGTGCGCTAGACAACATAGCGTACGCTAATCCATCAGTCCATAGGGTTGGAATCAGCACTGCCACTCCGAGGGTTGCTCTCTAGCGCGCGCTACGAAGCAGTCGTAGTGTGCGCTACTAAGGAACATCTAGCGCGCGCTATACATAGAAAATAGCGTGCGCTAAGTACGGAATATAAACGGTGCAAAACACTGGAATAAGAACGAAACATCAAACGGAACATCTCAAGACATATCATAATGTAGAATGGATCCATGGCAACCCCAAAACGGTGGTTCTGCTCAACAATAACGAGAATCAGATCAACAGGTGACTGAAAAGATACACTGAAAGATACACGAGGGTCACTACGACTGGGATATACATCGAAAATAAAAATACAAGGGAAAGAAAAATGCGGATATTACATTCTACCCCTCTAAAAACAAGTTTCGTCCCGAAACTTAAGAGACAAACAACTCGGGGTACCTAGCACGCATGCTATCCTCGGTTTCCCAAGTTGCCTCCTCGACACCATGTTTCGACCACTGTACTTTGACCAAAGGGATGGTCTTACGCCTCAGTCGTTTCTCGCGATACTCCAAAATCTTCAATGGACGTTCTTAAAAGGTAATATCCTCAGCGACATCAATCTCCCCATAGTCGATGATGTGACTAGGATCCAGAACATATTTCCTCAGCTGGGAAACATGAAAAACGATATGAACATGACTCAGGGCCGGGGGCAACGCCAATCGGTATGCCAACCCACCGACTCGCTCGAGAATCTCGAAGGGTCTAATAAATCTCGGACTCAACTTCCTCTTTTTCCCGAAACAGAAAACTCCTCTCATCGGCGACACTTTTAGCAAAACGTGGTCTCCCACCTCGAATTCAAAGGTCGACGACGAACATCGGCATATGACTTCTGTCGACTCTGGGCAGTCAACATCCGTTCCCGAATTATTTCTATCTTCCGCCTCATCTCTAAAACGACATCCGGATCGGTCCCAACCAAATCAGACGCCTCATTCCAACAGATCGGTGATCGACACCGCCGACCATAAAGTGCCTCATACGGTGCCATCCGAATCGTCGCGTGCCAACTATTGTTGTACGTGAATTCGATCAATGGTAAATGCTCCTCCCAGTCGCTGATCCAATCGAGAGCGCACGCACGCAACATATCCTCGAACGTCTGAATAGTGCGTTCCGACTGTCCATCTGACTGGGGATGAAAAGAGGTACTCAAATGCAAACGACTACCCAACGCCTTATACACCGCCTGCCAAAAGTGCGATACAAAACGGCCATCACGATCCGAAACAATAGACTTCGGAGTACCGTGAAGTCTCACAATCTGCGCGATAAACACACGAGCTAACTTCTCCTGGCCCCAAGTGTCCTTGATACCCAGAAAGTGTGCCGACTTGGTCAGACGATCAACAATCACCCATACCATATTCATGCCCGACCTCCATCTCGGCAAACTCGTAATGAAATCCATCGATATATCTTTCCATTTCCATTCTGGAACGGGAAGTGACTGCAATAACCCAGCCGGTCGCTGATGCTCGATTTTGACCTACTGACAAGTCAAACATCTCGCTACAAACTGCGCGACCTCTTCCTTCATATCACTCCACCAGAAATTCCTCCTCAGGTCCTTGTACATCTTACTCGAACCAGGATGAACAGAGTAAGGTGTAGCATGGGCCTCACGCAAAATGCTCTGTCTCAACTCTGAATCGTTCGGTACACAAAGTCGACTCTGGAACCTCAAAACATTATCCTCGTGAATCACAAACCCAGGAGACTTTCCTTTAAGAACGTTCTCTCGGATTTGAGTAATCATCGGATCCTCTAACTGCTTCAGCTTAATTTCATCGATCAAAGACGACGAAATCTCTAAAGCACAAAGTTGCCCAGCAGCTCCAGGCAACAAAACCTCAACATCTAACTCGATCAAAGCCCGCCGAAGCTCAGACTGAGACGTAAGGATCTCAAGTGTTCGCAACGCAACCGGTTTCCGACTCAAGGCGTCGGCCACGACGTTCGCCTTGCCCAGATGATAAATGATTTCGAGGTCATAATCCTTAATCAGCTCTAACCACCTTCTCTGCCTCATATTCAACTCCCGCTGAGTAAATATGTTGGGATTTAGTCCAGCATCCTGCCTGCATGGGCTTAAAAATGCGCGAGGCGCGGCTTGCAATTCGACCTGTGAGATCTGCACTAGAAAGTGGTTAAATGAATTGATTTGGACTACTCATACCAACAAGATGCATCTTCTTTTCTGGTAGCCATCTCATAGAAACTCCAAAGTTAAGCGTGCTTGGCCTGGAGTAGTTATGGGATGGGTGACCCCCTGGGAAGTTTCTCAGGTGCGCGTGAGTGAGGACAAAGCGCGCTAGAAAAGACTACTGTTGGTACAGTGAGGACAGTCTTCATCATTCTGGGGACCAACAAAATATGTATTTCAGACTTTTATGATCGATAAAAATCTGACATGCAGAGCCGAAAAGATAGTGACGCCAAATCTTGAGCGCAAAGACAACTGCCGCTAACTCCAAATCGTGAGTAGGGTAGTTAAGCTCATATGGCCTCAACTGTCTCGACGCATAGGCAATGGTCTTGCCGTGCTGCATCAACACGCACCCAAGACCCTGTCCCGAAGCATCGTTATAAACAGCAAAACCCTCATTGCCACATGGCAATGCTAAAATCGGGGTTGAAGTCAAACGCCTCTTCAGTTCCTCAAAACTCGACTGTCTCTCGTCATTCCGCATTTAACTTCTGACTGGATCAACTGAGTAAGCGGCCGAGCCAGTTTCGAGAAACCCTCGACGAACCTACGGTAGTAGCCAGCCAAACCCAAGAAACTACGGACCTCCTTCACATTCGTGGGTGGCGCCCAATCCAACACTGCCTCAATCTTCAGCGGATCCACTCGGACTCCCTCGGCTGAAATCACGTGACCCAAAAACATCACTTCCTTCATCCAGAACTCACATTTCGAGAACTTCGCATAGAGTTGCTCGGTCCTCAAAATGTCTAACACTATCCGCAAATGATGGGCATGCTCATCCTCATTCCTCGAATAGATAAGAATATCGTCAATGAAGACGACGACACACTTATCCAAATACTCAATAAAGACTTTGTTCATCAACTGCATGAACACCGTCGGCGCATTAGTTAACCCGAAAGGCATAACTACGAACTCATAATGTCCGTATCTCGTCCGAAAAGCTGTTTTCGGCACATCGGACTCCCTCACCCGAAGCTGATAGTAACCCGATCTCAAGTCGATCTTCGAGAATACCGCAGCTCCCTGCAACTGATCGAACAAGTCATCAATCCTCGGAAGGGGATACTTGTTCTTGATGGTCACCTTGTTTAGTTCGCGATAGTCGATACACAAACGCAGTGAACCATCCTTCTACCGCACAAACAGGACCGGTGCGCCCCAAGGCGAGGCGCTCGGTCGAATATACCCCGACTCAAGAAGCTCACTCAATTGCTTCTTCAACTCTGACATCTCTGAAGGTGCCATGCGATATGGCGCCTTCGAAATCGGAGCCGCGCCCAGCTCAAACTCGATAGAAAACTCAACCTCACGGTCCGGTGGCAATCCCGGTAACTCGTCAGGAAATACATCAGGAAACTCACTAACGACTGGAATCGATGAAAGCTCGACTCCACCATCCTCCGTCTTCAAGGCGTAGCACCAATAACCAGCACACCCTTTTCACAGGAGTCTCATCGCCTTCAAGGCGTTAATAACAAACTTCTGGTTTCTCTTTCGCCCCGCGAAAGAGTGTTTAGTGCCGTCCTCGGCTAGCATGGTAATGATCCTCGTGCGGTAGTTCATGATTGCACCATGCTGCTCGAGCCAATCATCCCCGAGAATCAAAACCTCACCCTTGATACCCACGACAATAAGATTAGAGAGCCAAGCTCTCTCACAAATAAACACAGAAAAGTCCCGGACCTCTCGATCACCGACAATTCTATCACCGCTAGGAAGTTTAACGATGAAAGGCTCGCAAGGTGATAAGCAGTCGAGACTCAAACGGCGTACACACTCTAGAGAAATGAATGAATGCGTAGCACCCGAATCAAAAAGTACACTGACAGGATGTGAATGGATATGAACGGTACCTGTCGCCACAGTTGTCGCTGGATCGTCGGCCCTTCTCATCTCATAGACACGTGGAGGGGCGGAGCCAACACTGAAAGCTCCCCCTCTAGCGGGCTGACCCCGACCTCTCCCTCGACCGGCACCCGGCGGAGGTAGTGGAGCAAAAGAGCCCTGATTCACACTCGGCTCCATAGGTGCTGGAAAAAAGTCTGAGCACCAAGAAGCCGCCTTGCCCGCTCACAAAAGGAAGCCTTGTGGCCCGACTGACCGCATGTATAACAAATCAGAGGCGGACGAGGACACTCCTGGTTCTGATGGCCTGGCTCGCCACAGTTAAACCATTTGGTATCCCGAACGAAGGCACTGGCAGTACCTCGATAGCCCCCAGAGAAACGAGCCGAATTACCACCAGGAATATTCGCAGACTGAGACTTGTGCTGACCTCCACCCTTGTGACTCGAGAAATTTCCGGTGGATTTCTGCTTCTTACTCTCCCGAACCGCCGCACTGGCCATCACCGACATATCATAGGCAAGAGCTCGACTCTGATAATCCTTCAGGGTAGTGCAGACAAGTCCAGACATGTAGTCCCGAATCGACAGTTTCATATGCCTAGAGAAATGAAAAATTTTGTCGCTCTCCTCGACAACTTGGGTCTTCACATAACCCAACTCCTTGTTAAAATCAGCAATAGCTTGAGACACGGGAATATCCCGAGGTTGAGCATCGTAGAAAGCATGGACTCGAGCCTATCTAACTGGCCACGGGCAATATTCAGTCTCCATCAGCTCCTGAAATTTGGCCCACGAAGCAACATGATCTTTGCGCCCCACGGCCTCCCACCAATCCATAGCGTCCCCAGTGAGAAAGTACAGGGCAATAGGGACCTTACGGTCCTCGGGACAGTTGGTGGCAATAAAGACTTTGGATATCTCCTTGATCCACCCTTCCCAGCCAATCGGGTCAGAGGCTCCCTGTGAACTGAGGAGGATGCATCTTGATGACATCCTGGAGCCAACAGTCAGCTCCGTCCCGAGCAGCATGGGCCGGATTCTGGACCGCCTGGGCAATCGCCGCCATCTGGTTTACCATCTGTTGCATAACAGCCGCAACACCAAGGTCAGCGCCACCTTGAGAAGAAGCATGGCTATGTTGGTCACCGGTGCTGCCGGCTCCTGAAGAATGTGACGTGGTCGCCCCACCGGCTGCCCCACGTCCTCGGCCGCGTCCACGACCACGACCCCGACCACGACCACGGTTTCCTCCGACATCCATACTGGTGTTAAGAGATAACAGAAGTATATTGATGATGAGTTAATGAGGAAAAGCAACTACGATTCAAGAAGCGGAACTACATTGCAAGAAAACAAAAGACCGAAGAAGAAAACTTACTAGCGCTGGAAGTACCGAGATGCTGGCCGCGGTGTGACAATATGCAAAACAAAACACACTAGACCCAAATAACCGACAAGCCTAGGTATCCATAAACCTAGTTGCTCCGATATCATTTTCTGTAACACCCCCGGTATATTCAGGGTATATTACAGTGCCGTAGACCCCTACATGGGACCCACCAGGCTAGACACAAATTACCACAGTAAATATACACATTATCCAATTTAAAACCAAATCACACGTCCGGTACAACCGGCGGAATAATCCACAATGACAACATAAAGAACTTGACGGATATAAATCTTAATCCGAAGAGAAAAGCCTAAGTACTCGCGAGTACAATCTATAAGTTTCAAAAGTGGACAACAACCATATCGAATGGAATAACGGAAATAAAAGGACTCAAATGCATATGTCAACGACCCTGGCCAACATCCTCGTACTGTCCCAGCGCTTGCTCATCCGGATGGTTATAACCTGAAATCCATAACAAGAATTTCCCCACAACGGGTCCCCAAAGGGGTTAGCAATTACGCTAGTACAAGTAATCAAGGCAAACCAATCGCTTACACATTTCATAGTACATACACCAATATCATTTCAAAAACCAAAACTAGACATGTCTTTTCCGGAAACAAACAGTCAAATAATCAATTTGCCTAGGACCAGGACGCCACCATGAATCCCACCCGAGGCCTCTAAGGACCCTCCCGAGCTGGCCACTTTATAAAACAAGTCACGCACAGGCATCGCCTAGGACCAGGACGCCACCATGAATCCCACCCGAGGCCTCTAAGGACCCTCCCGAGCTGGCTAGCGAAACAAACTCGTAAATCCAGAGTGAAGTCATAGATTCCCCCGAGGCCCCGTCGGACCCTCCCAGGGTGAGTAAAGCACACACAATATATATTACCATTACATGTTAAGCATAAAGGTTCCCAAAAATACTTGCCTTGAATAATTGATGACGCAACGAACGGAAAGGATAATCACCGACGAACGCTAGGAATCAACGGAACCGAACCTAACGATTTGAAGAACATAATCACAACCAATTCTAGACGAATACGGAAATTGAATACGCCCGCAAACCCGCCTACGATTCATGTATATTCGTACAAAAATAACAACGAGGGCGGACCACAACCAAACCCTCTCGATTTCGCAAAACCATGAAAATATACCATGAATCCGTAGAAAAACTAATGATATCGACAAGATTAACCATATTCATCATGAATTGACCAACAAAACGGAACGAATCAGACGAAAATCCCAAAACCTCAATTTATCTAAAAGTAGGGTTCTAAGAGATTTTACCTTGGATTAGGATGAAAGATTCGTGTTGATGTTGTTATAATACACCAAGAACTCAAGGAAGATGTTGGATGAGATGATTGGATGAAGAAATCGCCAAGTAAATCGCCCGGAATCGCCTTAGCCGCAGAGTGGAGGAAGTAAAGAGAAATTGTGTTCATCTCGGTCAACTCCCTGGTTTATATAGCCAGGGAGTGTTAGCGCGCGCTAATCTACAAAGGTAGCGTGTGCTAACGAAACAATCTCCAGTCCAGTAGCCATATTTCTGGCCGTTAGCGTGCGCTACTCCAAACATAGCGTGCGCTAATAACCTCTCGGTAGCGCGCACTATCGACCAATAGCGTGCGCTACATGGACATCAGCCGAGTCCAGAAGCAACTGCCCAGTACTGGACATTCACACTAGCGCACGCTACCAGGCGTCTCAGCGTGCGCTAGACCCCGACATTAGCGTGCGCTAGACAACGTAGCGTACGCTAATTCATCAGTCCAGAGGGTTGGAATCAGCACTGCCACTCCGAAGGTTGCTCTCTAGCGCGCGCTACGAAGCAGTCGTAGCGTGCGCTACTAAGGAACATCTAGCGCGCGCTATGCATAGAAAATAGCGTGCGCTAAGTACGGAACATAAACGGTCCAAAACACTGGAATAAGAACGAAACATCAAACGGAACATCTCAAAACGTATCATAATGTAGAATGGATCCATGGCAACCCCGAAACGGTGGTTCCGCTCAACAATAACGAGAATCAGATCAACAGGTGACTGAAAAGATACACTGAAAGATACACGAGGGTCACTACGACTGGGATATACATCGAAAATAAAAATACAAGGGAAAGAAAAATGCGGATATTACACTCTCTCTCTCTCTCTCCTTTTTTTTTCTCTTTTTCCTCATTAATTCCAAAAGTCTTTTTTTTGTACATTCTTTCTATATATAGAGAATCTGGGCCAATCATCAGGCGACAGCTGGGGGATGTCTGGAAATGGGTCCAGACACTTGTCAGAGGGAGAGCGTCCCTTAGACACGTGGCAGCCTTTGAGGACTGCTTTGGGAAGAGGGAGGACAGTAAGCATTAACTGTCTTGTGTGCCTGTTCCGCGTGCTTCTGGCGATACTTATCCGTTGTGGCCGACTTTGGGGTCGGCCCTCAGGTTTCCCGCTGCTCTGATCGGTCGTGTCATGATGGTGATTTTGGAGAATATTTATCTTGATCTGGTCAGCCTCTCCGGTCTGATCATCGGGTTGGCTCTGACGTTTCTGTCCAGCCCGGTCTTTAACGGACCTGGGAGTAAATATGAGGCGTGCTCGGTCGGTCTATCTCGTTGCTCTGCTCGGCCGGTTTATCCAAAAGCCGGTTCTTTTCCCTTCTGGTCCTCTCAATCATGGCAGTTGAGCTGGCGGAGAGCGCTTACGTGGATGCCAAGACGGATGGACTATCAACAATAATAATTATTTATATTACAACAACAAAAGCAATAATAATAATAATAATAACAATCATAAAATATAATGACTATTATATATAATATTATTGATAATATAAATAATAATAATAATAATAGTAGTAGTGGTAGTAGTAGTAATTAATAATATATTTTTTATTGTTGTTGTTGTCGGGGAGTTCTATTATGGTAAATTGGATATTCCGTTAAGATCAAGTCGAGTTAGGTGAATATGATACTGTTAGTCATTAGATAAATTGGATGTTCTTCGTGTCCCAGTCTTTATATGAAAGAGAATGATGAAATTTCAAACATTTATTATTACAATTTTTACTATTTACATAAAAATATCATGATACGACGATGAATTGAGATCACTAATATAGTTATATCTCGTATGATTGATATCGTAAAACATCAGCATACTTTCTAATTGCTTAATGAGCAAGAATATTATTATACGTGTGGCTTTTGGAAAGCAAAGCAGAGATTGTGGAGGGTGGAATTGTCCTCAACTCACAGACATATCATATCATGCTACCGATTTACTACCTCCGTCCCGCCCAAAGGTTTATATTTCTATCAAAAAGTAGTTCTTTTAGTAAGTTTACATATATCACTTTTTACAATCAAATCAAACAATCACTTTTTACTTTTTAATCTCCACCACTCATTCATCATCAATACTTTTTACTTTTTAATCTCCATCACCCATTTAATCATCATTACTTATACCAATCATTACCTAAAATACACCAAATATACACCCTCTGTCAACCTTTGACTGGGACAGAGGGAGTATACTATGCTGGGGGTTCACCACTGAATTCACCTTTGATGTGATTTGACATAAAAAATTGTCAGTCTTTTTTTTTTTTGTCTTTTTTTATTCTCTCCCCTCCGTTGTTAACAACTTTTAATGCTTTTAGTTGTGAAAAATGGATATAAAATATGAAAAAAATAAATAAATCCCAAGAAAATAATAAGTCCTATAAAAATAAACCCCCAAACATTAAATAATTCATGAAGACAGCTTAAAACATAAAAACTAAATATGAACAGTGAAATTAGAAAGTATAGCCTAAGAAAAATTTAAATCCTAAATCATAAACCTAAAACATGAAATAATTAAATAACATAAGGCATAAAAATGTTAAATTAATAGTTCTAATCATACATTTTTATCTAAAGTTAAATTAACATGAAAGTTTTGGAGCTGATCAGTGATCAGCATCTATTCTTCTTCACCTGACTTTCATGTTAAATCAAATTTGGGGTTGGCAGAGTAAAGGGATGTAAACGGGCAGGTTGGAGTAAGAGAATGTCATTCTCATATCCTACCCTAGCATATATTACTATTTTCATACTGTTTTTTATTATCCTATTTTTTTATTGTGGGTAGAGTACGGGTAGACCCGACAATTTACCACATGATATAAAAACGATACGAAAATAGTGTTTGCATTTTGAGTACACGATACGAAAATACAAAAACACGAAAGTACACGATCGAGATTTAGTGTCGGTTTTGTGTTTAGCCCTTGGGTACACGACACGACACGAGGTACACAATATATATATATATATATATATATATATATAATATTTTATAACATAATTTGGAATTTTATATAATTTTATAAAAACATAGAAGTATATTTTATGAATTCTGTTTGTACTAAACTTTAAAATTTGAAAATATAATGTGATCTTTCATAAATTTCGTGTAAACATTCGTGTTTTCGTTGCCTCGTTTCGTTTCGTCTACTAAAACCTATAAAAATAATATTAAAATTGTTTTTTTATAATATTTCAATATTTACTTTATATTATGTGCCTCACATGAAAACACGATACAAAACGACAAGAATTTGTGTGGTACACGATACGACATGAATTCATTTCGTGTCGTGAATAAAATTGAACTTTTGGTATACGAAATATGAAAATACACGACATGAAAGCACACGATACGAACGAGTTGCCAGGTCTAGGAACGGGTTACCCGTTCAAGTGTAGGTTTCACTAGGATAAAGCCACCCTACCCGATCCTATCCGACCATGTCCTATCCTACCTACCTGAAAAATCCTCATAAAATGCATTTTTTTTCCTTTTTTTTTTCTGAAAAATACAGTTTACTAACAAATAAATAACTTTATCTAATAAGAAAAAACCTGAAAAAAACTAAAATAAGATCATAATATAAGATGTAATTACTAATTGATTGAAATTTTTGATTTATTCAGAATAAATAATAAATTCTATATTTTCACCAAATTATAATATATATATATATATATATATATATGTATCAAAATATATTAAACGCGTAATCACGTAGGGTAATCAGGTCGAGTAGACGAGTAAATATTAAACCCATACCTACCCTTACCCTAGCAGAATTCAACGTGTACGGGCGATGCACAACCCGCTACCTAATTTTTTGGGCAGTGCCCTACCCGTTTACTTTACCCGCGGGTAGTCTGATTCTGTGGATAAAACCGACACCCCGAGCACGGTATTACCTCCCTCCAAGCGAAAGGTTTATATTTGTGGAATTTCTACAAATTTTTTAGATAAATGATTAAATTAGTAAGTCGTGTATATATTAATAGTAAGTTTGTGGACGAAATTAAAAAGTAAAATCTATTGATTGATAAATCATGTAAACTTATTTCGACCTATTTCGCCATGTGATGTGATTTTCGCCCATTTTGTCCGGAACATTATTTTCGACTCGTTTCGCCTCGGAAAGTAATTTTCATACTGTTTCGCCATGTGGTAATATTTTCAAACCATTTCGATCCGAGAAGTTATTTTCGCCCGTTTTGCCACACATCGATATTTTCAGCTCATTTTGTCCAGGTAGACATTTTCGTCGAAAACGTCGTCCGGGGGTCAAGCAGGTCGAAAATAACGTCAAGGGACAAAAATGGTAGAAAATGACGTTCCTTAATGAGTCGAAAATTACGTCCAGGGGCGAAAAGGTAGAAAAGGATGTCTGAGGATAAAACGGGCAAAACATTTCATGACGTTCGAAAATGGGTCGAAAATGACGTTCGAGGACACAAAGGGGTTGAAAATGACGCCGCATGGAAAAAAGATGAAAATAGCGTCCCGTGATGAAACAGAGCCGAAAAGGACATCCCGAAAAGAAACGGGTCGAAATGATGTTCCATTGCGAAAATGATAAAAAATGACGTCTCAGAATAAAACATTCTGAAAATGATATCCCAGGGTAAAACATATTGAAAATGACGTCCTTCGTCGAAACTGATGTCCTAGGGCGGAACAGGTCAAAGATGACGTCTCATGACGAAACAAGTCGAAGATAACGTCAAGGGGCCAATAAGGGCAGAAAATGTCGTTTGGGGGTAACAACTAACAAGTAAAAAGGCTTTTCCAAAAAAAAAAAAACAAGTAGAAATTGACATCTGGGGGCAAAAAATGGTCAAAAATGGCGTCTCTGGACAAACGAGCCTAGAATTACGCCTGGTGACAAAACGAGTCGAAAATGATATATCGAGACAAAACATGTCGAAAATGACGCCCCTTGAAGAAACGGGTCGAAGGAGACACCCTTGAAAGAAATGGACCGAAAATGACGTGACGGACGAAAAGAGGTGAAAGTAATGGCCCGGGACGTGAATGGTCGGATATAATGTCCTGTGACGGAACTGGTCGAAATTTGGATGTCAGGCTAATGAAAGCGAGAGAAAAAGGGCTTTACCATTCGGACCCTTGCTTTCTATGTCATAATGAGCATCGGGCTCATCATAATAGGGATAGCGCGTCACTACTCGATCCAGAGCTACTGCTTCAACAATCCACTGAACCTTTCTTTTTCCAAAAATTTTTACGAATACGTTTTTTTGTTACCGGAGGCGGCAACCCGAGTTCCAGTACTAACCAAACTTCCTAATCAATCTGCCAATATGTCAACCACTTCCCATTTTTGATGTCCCACGATTATGCAGGCCGACGGTTCAATCATTTACTCTCGCGAAACAGATCGAAAATATCTTCTCGTAACGAAATGAATCGAAAATATCACAGTGTGCCGAAACGGATCGAAAATAACATCCCGATGGGAAAATAAGAAAAAATGATGTCTCGGGGCGAAAAGATCAAAAATATCATCGAGCTAAACGGATCCAAAATATCATTCTGACTCGTAACAAGTTGAAAGTAATGTCTCAGAATAAATCGAACCAATAATAATATTTTGTGACGAAATGGTTTGAAATAGCATGGTGTTTTTCACCAGGTACAATAATTCATGAATAGGATAATTTCAAAATAAAGATGTAAAATATTTAAATAGATTTTTTTTAGTAAAAATTAAAAATAAACAAAACCTCACTTAAATTATGAAGGACCGAGTATAATTTATTTTTATAAATATATTGATTCAACAATAAATTTTCTTTACTAACACTAGTTGTTTAAAATATAATTATATGCGACCTCTAGGTTGGAAAAATATTATTATCTCTTTCCAATTTACTGTTACATTTGGAATTAATCGATTGATTTTAGAAGAATAATTGAAATTAACAAATGTATAAATTTTATATATATTAATGATAATTATATGATTAGATTAGAATATAAAATATTAAATAATACGTGATAGTGAAAATTAAAGAAAAAGTGAAATTTGATAGTTTGTAGAAAGTATTTAATAAAATATAATGTGTAAATGACGATCTTTGGGCGAAATCAAACAATTTGGACCGATGGGAGGAGTACTATTCTTTTATGGGAAAAATTCATAGAAATACATGAATTTTGTTATATCTTTTATTTTGTACATGATTTTAAAATTTTTTCCATAAAAATACCAACTTTCGACTTTGTTCAATTTTTCCCTAATTTTAAACCCATCTAAATTGAATCTTACTAATTGGTGCTTAGGTGGCAACGAGACATATGCCGACCTCTTATTATGTCCATCAAATTCAACGAGATTATTTTTAGAAGTTTGTACGACGTTGTTTGATACCTTAATTACATTCTAATTTTCCTCTGATGTGAATTCACGAAACCTCTGACAAATTTATGGCGAAATAAAGCAAAATTCTTCATATTTGCATTATGTCATATTGATCTATAACGTTATGATTCAATAAATAGGAGATTTTGTCGAAAATCTTCGTATTAGGAAGAAAATGAACAAAATAAAAAATATGTGATTTTATGAAAAAATTCAAAAATTATTTGAAAAATTAAAGATAGAGTAAAGTTCATGTATTTTTGTACAATTTTTTTTTTTTTAACTTAATAACTGAAATACAAGATGGGCGGTCAGGATCCCATCAGCCGCCACCAATCCAATGGCGTAGAACACGTCACCCGCAAAACGCATAGTTTATCGACATGCAACGGTCCATTATAGTCCACGTGTCTCTTATGATCGCGTTTTTATAACATTTGATCCAACGGACCTCACCTTCTCTCCATCCCACAACTTCTCTCTTTCTCTCCCAGTTCAAACTCTCCTCTCTTTCTTTCCTTAATCGGCGCCGGAATATTCTTCGGAGGAATGCGCCGACAAGTTCTATCATGTTTTTAACTTTATCCTCTCTTCCCTCTTTCTTTGTTTGAAAAAATTCTTATAAATCTACTCATGAGATTTATCCAGTATTTTCGGGAATAATAATAATACCCAAAATTAAACAGCTCCCTTTGAATATCATCATCAAAAAATCCGTAATCTCTCTCTCTAATTCATGTCTCTGTGTGTGTGTGATTTGGCTGCGTAACTTAAAAAAAAAACAGCAAAAAGAAATGGCGGATTCAGATAATGAATCGGGGGGTCATCGCGACCACAGATCCCTTTACGAAACCTCCCTCAAAGAACAGGACAGGTTCCTCCCAATCGCCAACGTCAGTCGGATCATGAAGAAGTCTCTGCCACCCAACGCCAAAATATCAAAAGATGCGAAGGAGACGGTGCAGGAGTGCGTCTCGGAGTTCATCAGCTTCGTCACCGGCGAAGCCTCCGACAAGTGCCAGCGGGAGAAGAGAAAAACGGTCAACGGCGACGATCTTCTGTGGGCGATGACCACCCTTGGATTCGAAGAATACGTGGAGCCTCTGAAGGTGTACCTGCAGAGGTTTAGGGATATGGAGGGCGAGAAGAGCGCCATGGCCGGAAGAGGAGATAAGGATGGGGTCGGCGGAGGAGGGGGAGGAGGGGGGGATGGCGGTGTGGTGAATAGTGGGGATGGTTATGAAGAAATGATGTATGGTGTGAATGTAATGGGTCATCATCAGGGTGGAGGAGGAGGAGGAGGATCCGTTTATGGGTATGGGACATTTAGTTCGGATTATCAGATCGGGTTCGGGTCGGACACGACTAGTGGGAGGAGGTCGAGGTAGCGTCACTTGTACACATTATGGGTATATGTAATGAATCTTAGAATAAATGAATGAATAAGATGTAAGTGTGTATAAATATGTGAAAAATGATGTGTATATGTGGCATTGTTCATTTTAAATATTGTTTATACGCAGGGGCGGAGAGAGGGGGGTCCAAGGACTTCCTGGTGGATGGAAATTTCCATATAAAATAGGGGAAGCTATATATATAGTTGTCCAATTTTCGTAATTTTTATAACTCCGGATCCTCCGAGTAAATCATCTGCTTCCGCCACTGTTTATACGTAAGTATGCACGTACATAGTAGTAATATATATACTTTACTTTGATACTATAATATTGTTTCTAATCTCTATGTATATGTTATCATATGTACGTATGAGTGATTTGATGTTGTCATTGTTGTGTATATATAGGAAAGTGTATTTGCATAATGTACGGATTTGTTTTGTTTTATGTCGGAGTGGAAAAAAGAGTTGACATTTGTGGGACAACCTATTATATTGGGAAGAAGTTTACTTTGTGTGTTTGACACTTCTCTCTGTTTGTACGGCTAAACAATCCACCAGGGATTTTCTATATATATACACACAACCGATTAAGATGTGCCTTAGACCGTATATCGGATTTTCTAAAATGTGCCCTTATGGCACATTTTAAGCCGTTGACACTCACCTTTTAAGGAGGTTGATTATTGCACAATTCGATTGGTCAAGAAATGAACCCGTGTGATCTCATCTGTCTATATAGATGTCAACAAATGAACACTAATCAAATCATTCATATACATAGCTCCCAAGAGCACGCCTTTCATCTCTCTTTTTTTCCACAATTATCAAATTTCATCCTCATTAATTAATTTTCATTTCAAATTTCAAGGAAAAATATAACAAAGTGTTTCGAAAAAAATATTTTCGATGATACAACGATAATAATATTGTTCTACTCCTTAATACAAAAAACTGGATTTAAGTCTTCATATGCCGGAGAATTTTTTTTCTCTTCTTGGCAACAATTGTCGGAATGGTGTTTACATGGAAATTCTCCTTATCTGGACAAGTTGTGATATTGTGGCCGGATTTTTTGCACAAAGTACAACTTCTCACTTTCTTTTGTGCAGCTTCTTTTCCACGTATCTCTCGCCTAAATTTAGATCGGCCTTTGGTCTTTGATATTGGAGGACTAGCAATGAAATCATCATCCCCAAGATCAACCCTGACCTCACAATTACCAGTATCTTCACAATTTGCCATCATTTGACTAACCATAGAAACACCAACTCCGACGACATGGAATTCATCACGATGTCGTAAGGGTAAGTAATCCATTGGAATTTCAAAACAATCTTTATATATGAACACCGACAAGATATGCCGGCAAAGAATAACCCAAAATTCAAAAAGCTTGCAACTACGACTAACAGTTTCACTATTGTATGTGACATTGTGCTTTTGTGTATGTGCCTCCTTACAGTGTTGCACAATAAAAACCGAATTGTCTTCTATAGTAGGGCTGGGACTTAGGACCCGAATAACCGAAGATCCGAACCGAAATTAACATTTCGGTTCGGGTTTTAAGAAAAAAATTATTTATAAATTTCGGGTTCGGGTCCTGCAATAAATTTCGGGTTCGGGTTCGGTTATTGTAATTTTAAAATTTCAATAACCGTACTACCCGAAATTAGTGACAATAACCGAACAAAAAATTAAAACCCATTATACCCGAACACAAAATTAAAACTCATGCTAACCATATTACCCATAGTTATTTTATTTTGGATGTTTCTACTTTCTATACACTATATAAATTAAAAAAAAACTAACCTAACAAATTTTATTTCGGGTTTTTCGGTTATTTTTGAAAATTTTGAACTGTAAATTTTGGTTCGGTTTTTTCGGTTTTTTGGTAAAATTACTTCGGTTCCTAGTAGTTCGGTTCCTGCAGAAAAAAGTCAGGAACCGAACTCGAATTACATAACACATTTGGAACTTCGGTTCCTTACTTTTTTTTTCAAGAAACCGAACTATCCCAGCCCTATTCTATAGTGTTGCACAATAAAAACCGAATTGTCTTCCTCACATACCGCATATTGAGTAGCCCTTTCAAACTCCTCTTGAAACTTTTTGAAAGAAAATGTTGTGAATAATTTATAAACCTGGTCTTCTAAGGGGAATAATGTACGCAAAGAAGAACCCCTATAAGTATCTAACATGGTATAGCGAATTTGGGATTGTCCAATATCCTCCACTGCAAGGTCAACCTGCAAAAACAGTTCACAGTTCAGAGAATAACCGGCTTAAAAATTCTATTGCGAAGTTGTGATTGCCCAATATCTAGTTTAAAAAACTTTAGAGAATAACCTGTTTGATAAGTTGGGTCAAATGTGAGCGCGAAGATGAAAAGCGTTTTACAAAAGAGGTGTACTTTGAAAACATATTTACCAAAATGGTGTACTCTCAAACATAATTATCAAAAGGGTGTTGTTTTCTATTAAGTAGGTTTTAATTAATTTTTTTACTGCTTTTTTTTACTAATTTTTTTACTGCTTTTTTTACTGCCTCTTTTTACACTTTTTTAAAACTGTTTTTTACAGTTTTTACCGCTTTTTTAAACTATTTTTCACTACATTATTACTGTTTTTACTGCTTTTTTTAGTACTATTTTTTATGTGGTAATCAATTTTTTAATACCAAAGCATAAAATTGATAAGTTCTATATCCTCATTCATAAAACTATAAGTTTTTGGTACCATTTTGATTAAAAAGACTAAAATGTCCTCTCTTTTGTTGTATTGTTGACTTCTCACTTTTTTTTATTTATTTAATTTAAACTACTTTTCTTCTCTTTTTTCTTTTTTACTTTCCTCCTCCGATCGATATTAATGTCCAACAACCAAAATTTAACTACAAACATATACATCAAAACAACACAACCATTTTATTTTTGACAAAGGGTCTCTCAAAAAATCTTATAGAAATCACAAGATTGTTCGAAAATAAAAGTTGACGTTGAAATAGGACTTCATTTGTCGTGCTTCTGAGTTCATAAAGAAGGTATGCATCATTATTTGAACGATGAAAAAAAATTCCAGATCTGTTCTTACGGACACGATCGCTGCACACGATGGGAAGCCACCGTGTGCAACGATCGTGTGCAACGATCATGTGCAACGATCGTGCGCAACGACCTTAACATCGTGCGCAACACTAACATGTACACGATCGTTTAACACGATTGTCTACAATCGTGTGCAGCGATCGTGTTCATGGACAGAAACTTGCACACGATCACTGCACACGGTAGTATACGACCGTGTGCATCGGTCGTGTCCAAGGCAGACCGTTTTATAATATTGTTCGCTCATTTTTCTGAATAGTTATTCATCTTTTTGTAATCAGATGTCGTGGCAGCGTATTTTGATACATCACGGTGGTCATTGGGAGCGATCGACATATGTAGACGGGGACTCCTTTTTTGTCTATATCGACACGAGCAAAGTTAGTCGTGCAAACCTCATGGGGGTTATCAGATAGGGTTTGGGTGGTCCAAATGAGTCCGATTACAAATCATGGTACTTGACACACATGGACAAAGGAAACAAAGTAAAAGTCCTATTACGGGGTGATACCGAGATACTTCGATTACTAGTAGAATACAAGGAGGATCCTGAGGTCTATGTTGTAAACAGCAGCTCCTCCACTCCCGAGGTTAATATGGGATGTAGCAGCTCGAGAGTAGAGCCCGGCAACATAAATTATGACATGCCTTCCAAAGAGTATCAATATGAGGAAGATGAGGAAGATGAGGAAGACGAGGAAGATGAGGAGGTGCATACATCCGAAGATGAAGATTGTTGTAAAGACTTGCTTGAGTCACTATCTGCGGAATTTCTTGCTTGGGTTCGCCAACCGGCCCAAATGCATAGGATTATGAGTCGTCGGAACTTCTCATCCGACCATCAATCTACAAGCGAGCATGAGCATCTACAATCAATACGTAACTGGATCATTCCATTTCCGGACCCCGGTAGTGCCGGGACTTTGGGTTGGGTCGAGCAGCCTCCACCGGTTACCGGTCAGCTAGAGGTGGGGTCCACCTTTCGTTCGAAGATAGAGTTGAGGATAACTGTAGGAATGTATCATTTGGAAAAGATGCTACAGTGTATCACTGATCGTTCCGCCGATAAACGTCTGTAAGAGTGGGCGAAAAAATTGTCAGTTTAGGTTGTGTGCTATTGAGGGTGCAACTATTTGGAGAATTACTAAGTTGACATTGGAGCACAGCTGTCACCCTGATTTGAGCTGTGCTGCCGCACGATCGGTCACTTCTGAGGTTGCCGCCCATTATTTTGCTAAAATATTGACCGGTGAGGGGGTCACTTTGAGGCCAAAGGAGATGATTGCAGAGATGTGTAGGGAGTACGGCATTGACATGCTTTACAGTTTTGCTCTCCGGACGAGGAATATAGCGATAGAGAATACATATGGTGGCTTTGATGAGTCGTATCAGAGGCTCCCATCTTATCTGTATTTGTTAAAACAGCGTAATCCAGGGACAATTTATGATTTGCAGATGACTCGTGAGGGAGTGTTTCGCCACATGTTCGTTGCACTCGGAAAGAGTATTAGGGCATTTGATACGTGCCTTCGACTGGTGATTATAGTTGGTGGGACCCACCTGAAGGGAAGGAATAAAGGAACTTTATTTGCGGCCGTCACATTTGACGGGAACGAGCAAGTATTTCCTCTTGCTGTTGGTCTCGGTCCGATAGAAAACGACGAGTCGTGGACTTATTTTCTGTATAACCTGCGCAGATGCTACAATCCGATGGAAGATTTACTGATTGTGAGTGACCAACATAAGAGCATTCAGAATGCTGTTCAAGCCGTCTATCCGAATGCATTCCACGGGTTTTGCTATCACCATCTTGCAAAAAATCTGACCTCCTACGGTGCGCATGCTATAGGACTCTTTAGAACTGCTGCCTACACGCATCGAGAAGATGTTTTTGAAAACTACTTTTCGAAACTACATATCGAAAGCCCTAATGGGGCGCACAGGCGCCTTTCTGAAATTGGGCCAGAGAGGTGGGCTAGGTCGAAGTGTCCGGTACGACGCTATAACTTCTTGACATCCAATGCTGTTGAATGCTTTAATAATCGTATGTTGTGGGCGAGGCGTTTACCTGTTTGCTCGTTACTTGAGATATTTTGCCTAATTTTAGAGAATTGGTTTGATGAGAAGCGGGGAGAAGCTACGTCAAGAGACCATGAGTTGACAATGCACACTTTTGAAAAGCTTTCTAACTCTGTGCAAGCCAGTCTGACTCTTACCGTTCGAGCTACCACCCCACTTGTTTATAAAGTCGAAGAAAACAAAGTTTCATATGAGGTCGACCTTCGAACATGGACATGCTGTTGTCGTGAGTTTGATTTGGATCAGATTCCATGTCGTCATGCCGTTGCCGCTATAAGGTAATTGTCTATGCTGTTGTGTGTACATGGTCATGGCCATTCAATGTTTTTGTCTATGCTGTCGTGTACACGGTCATGGCAGAATGCTTACGATCGTAACCCACGATGGGCACGATCGTAGCCCACGATGGGCACGATCGTAACCCAATGGGCACAATCGTAACCCACGATGGGCACGGTCGTAACCCACGATGGGCACGATCGTAACCCAATGGGCACGATCGTAACCCACGATGGGCACGATCGTAACCCACGATGGGCACGATCGTAACCCCACGATCGCCGTGATCGTAACCCAATGGGCACGATCGTAACCCACGATGGGCACGATCGTAACCCACGATGGGCACGATCGCAACCCCACGATCGCCATGATCATAACCCACGATCATCGTGATCGTAACCTACGATGGGACACGATCGGCACGATCGTAAACCACGATCGACACGATCGTAACACACGATCGGCACGATCGTGTTTTGCCATCGTGTGGAAAACAGGGCAGGTCTGGATTTATCCTGCACCTCATCAATATCAAAAATACATTATCCTATACAACATCCTTCACATAATTGCTTATTGTAACAGGCGCGTCGGCAATGGTTTGTCCGTGTACGATTTTGTTAGTCCTTATTTCAAGCAACAAGGCCTTAGAGAGACTTATAAGGAGCATATTAGTCCCATCCCACATCCTGATGAGTGGAATGTCCCACCGGAGATCTCATCCATCGTTTGCGTACCTCCAGAGGGGGTACGACAAGCCGGCCAACTAAGGATGAGTCGCGCACGGTCCGCTGTTGAAAATTTGCCCGCAGGTGGACGACCTCAGGTGTGCGGTAGGTGTAAAGAAACCGGCCACAATAGAAAATCTTGCAAAGCATTCATTCCCATAGGTGGTGTGGATTTGAATATCCCTGAAGAAACTCAAGGAATCGATGAACAAACGAGGCAAAGGCGCCGGCAGAAGAAGAGGTGTAGCATTTGCCATAATGATGACCATGACATAAGGGGATGTCTATACCGTGAAACTTAAATTGCTTATGTATTTTTATATTTTGTGACTTACTAGCAACAATCATGTACTGATATTTTGATCCTCGATGGACCATGTATTGATTCAGTATTCTGATTATTAGTTGAAATGCATAATTTTGTGTCTATTTTCTTTACCTTTGAATTGAAATTTAAGTGTTCAGTTATGTAAAGCAAATAAAGGTGATTATGGAGCCAAACATTAATCATAACAAAGTAGCTCACTTCAAAGAGCAATAGTTTACAGCAAAGGGATATCCAAAGCATATAACTTTACAAAACAAAATTTAATCACCAGCACACAAAAATATCTAATAATAACATAAAAAAACGATCACTTGGATCCCTTTTCCCCCATCTGCTGCTGTATCTTTAGTCTTGTATCACCATCTTCATGAACTTCCTCTTCTAAAATAACTTCTTTGCTTTTCTTCTCAGAAATCTCCAAATCATTATCATCATCACCATCTAGTATGACTGGAGTGCTACCAGTGTTTTTAAATAGGCCGTGTTTCATGGAACACAATAATTCGCAATGATAGTCACTACACATACAACAAAATCAAAAAACTTACTCTGAGCATTGAGTATCTTCCTCTCGGCCTAGTTCTGTATGGTGGGTTGGGGGGAGGTATCCTCTTTCTTTTTTTTGGTGGTGGTGCTTCGATTCCTCCTAAATCGCTTTCTCGTAATCGGCCGCTCATTTCGCGTATTTGATTTTAATGGATTTTAACTGATGTTAATTGATTAGGGTTTGTAGTGAAAAGGGGGGCTACGGTAGGGAACATGTATTTCACTCTCGGTCAATGAAGATGGGCTTATATTGAAAAAGGGGGGGGGGGCGACCCACGATGAGATTTTATAATAAAATAATTTGATGTTGACCTTTGCAGTAAACACGATTGCGCACACGATCGCCGCGATCGTGTGTTCCAATCGTGTGACACGTTGGCAACCAGGTGTCGCGTTGTCTTTGGTGTCAAATTGGCACTGTATCCACGTATGCACACGATCGTGTACACGGTCATGTCCACGATGGAACACACGATCGTGACCCACGATCGTGTCCACGATGGAACACACGATCGTGTGCACAATAACATCAAGAATTTTCACCAATTTCTCAAATTACTCGTCAATTTAGGTGTTGTTACTTATATATTAACAATTATTTGTTAATGATACACTTATTTAAAAAGTTATTGATTGAATTAACATAATATATTGCATATCATGTGTCGTCTATCTGTTCTCAGTGTATTAGTTCGTACGGATAAGTTCAATCATCTGGATGAAATATCTCATATACTAATGAATTACAACGAAATGACAAATAGGAGTTTGTATAAGAAGCTATATAGTAATTAATGTTTGAACAAGCGATGTTTGAATCACAAAACATCATTCTAGATAACACAATAAATCAAATTTGCAAAAATACCAAAAGTTCATATGCACACGATCGTGACCCACGATCGTGTCCACGATGGAACACACGATCGTGTGCACAAGAACATCAAGAATTTTCACCAATTTCTCAAATTACTCATCAATTTAGGTGTTGTTACTTATATATTAACAATTATTTGTTAATGATACACTTATTTAAAATGTTATTGATTGAATTAACATAATATATTGCATATCATGTGTCGTCTATCTGTTCTCAGTGTATTAGTTAAATGCGGATAAGTTCAATCATCTGGATGAAATATCTCATATACTAATGAATTACAACGAAATGACAAATAGGAGTTTGTATAAGAAGCTATATAGTAATTAATGTTTGAACAAGCGATGTTTGAATCACAAAACATCATTCTAGATAACACAATAAATTAAATTTGCAAAAATACCAAAAGTTCATATGCACACGATCGTAACCCACGATAGTGTCCACGATGGAACACACGATCGTGTGCACAAGAATATCAAGAATTTTCACCAATTTCTCAAATTACTCGTCAATTTAGGTGTTGTTACTTATATATTAACAATTATTTGTTAATGATACACTTATTTAAAAAGTTATTGATTGAATTAACATAATATATTGCATATCATGTGTCGTCTATCTGTTCTCAGTGTATTAGTTCGTACGGATAAGTTCAATCATCTGGATGAATATACTAATGAATTACAACGAAATGACAAATAGGAGTTTATATAAGAAGCTATATAGTAATTAATGTTTGAACAAGCGATGTTTGAATCACAAAACATCATTCTAGATAACACAATAAATCAAATTTTCAAAAATACCAAAAGTTCATATGCACACGATCGTGACCCACGATCGTGTCCACGATGGAACACACGATCGTGTGCACAAGAACATCAAGAATTTTCACCAATTTCTCAAATTACTCGTCAATTTAGGTGTTGTTACTTATATATTAACAATTATTTGTTAATGATACACTTATTTAAAAAGTTATTGATTGAATTAACATAATATATTGCATATCATGTGTCGTCTATCTGTTCTCAGTGTATTAGTTCGTATAGATAAGTTCAATCATCTGGATGAAATATCTCATATACTAATGAATTACAACGAAATGCCAAATAGGAGTTTGTATAAGAAGCTATATAGTAATTAATGTTTGAACAAGCGATGTTTGAATCACAAAACATCATTCTAGATAACACAATAAATCAAATTTGCAAAACTACCAAAAGTTCATATGCACACGATCGTGACCCACGATCGTGTCCACGATGGAACACACGATCGTGTGCACAAGAACATCAAGAATTTTCACCAATTTCTCAAATTACTCGTCAATTTAGGTGTTGTTACTTATATATTAACAATTATTTGTTAATGATACACTTATTTAAAAAGTTATTGATTGAATTAACATAATATATTGCATATCATGTGTCGTCTATCTGTTCTCAGTGTATTAGTTCGTATAGATAAGTTCAATCATCTGGATGAAATATCTCATATACTAATGAATTACAACGAAATGCCAAATAGGAGTTTGTATAAGAAGCTATATAGTAATTAATGTTTGAACAAGCGATGTTTGAATCACAAAACATCATTCTAGATAACACAATAAATCAAATTTGCAAAACTACCAAAAGTTGATATGCACACGATCGTGTACACGGTCGTGCCCACGATGGAACACACGATCGTGTGCACGGCCGTGCCCACGATGGTACTCACTGTCGTGTGCACACGGTCATGCCAGCCATCATGCGCACACAACAGCATCAACCCATGACCGTGGGTATGTTGCACACGATCGTAACACACGATGGCCAAGATTGTGTGCATCCATCGTGTGTAACACAGAGCCAAAACATAAAGATTTAACAACACAACACGATCGTGACCCACGATGGTCACGATCGTGTTCACCCATCGTGTGTAACACAGAGCAAAAACATAAAGATTTAACATGACACATTCATATTGCCAAAACTGTCTAAATACAACATAAATATTTAACAACACACCATAAACCATTCTACATGTCTAAAGACAACATAAAGATTTTAGAAGCTAAACCATATCGATATTTCTTAATATATTTTTCATTAAGTTCCTTGATTTGGTGCCTTGCTCCTGGGTTTGCAGAGACGAGTCGATCCAAGTACATGTACGCGAAGGGGCCACAACTGTGATTATCGTTTTGTATGAACTGTAGCTCTCGTGGCATAATTTTGAAACTCATCTCCGTGTCATACTTCTTCTTCGATTGGTTGTTCGGATACCGGATTGAGCTAGCACACGAGGCATCAGACGCATAATCGGTCGCAGTTGGTTGAATCGGTATCGACCATCTTCGTGGTGGTGTGACAAGGAATCGTACAACTCCACGGTCCATGTTATGATTTCATCTTGATAGTCACCCAGTGGCTCTGGTCGAGGCAACAAATGGCAATGATCTGTTGAAACAAAATATGTAATTATATAAGATCATCACATCAAACATAGCGAATCATTTATAAATCGTCAATTATTTATAAATATAAATTTCAAACTTACTTCGTTGCAATTTAACCATGGAACCGCATGTGGTGTATCAAGACCTGTCATGTAGTCCTCGATGCATTTAGGAATTTTCCACTCCTTGTAAACTGGCTTCCCCGTCACCTTGATACCAAGTGGATCATCCGGATGGAGTCTTGCAAACTCGTTGGCCAAAACTAACTACAAAAAGACAAACCACAAAATTAAAAAAAATCGATATCACACCAATGATATACAAGCGAGTAGGTTATAGAACTTACGTAAAATACGGAGCCTGCAAGTACAGTGCCAACTCTACCGACACCAACACTACGGACTCCCCTCCGAAGCCTCGCTCGAGTCGCAAGCACATAACAGTCTATCACCTCGGCATCAAAGTCTTCACGGCTAGACTCTATCCGGTCAAATAACGCCTGGGTGAGAGCATGCCCAGTCTCCAAACACCGGACAATAGCATCACGTGGCTGCTCCCTCCTAAACTGTAGGTACAACTTCTTCAGAGCCTCGCTATCTCTTGGAGGCGCAACCACAAAAGGCTCCCGAAGAGCAGCAGATGGTCGACTCACTCGCGGTGGAAGACTACGCTCACCCAAATGCTGCGTTCCGGCACTCTCACCATCTTCGTCACCCTCAGCATCCCTCTCACAACTATAACGATCAGAGAGCTGTACAGCCGGCTGCTCGATCTCAAAAACTGGCTGCTTGATCTGAAATGGAGGTTGCTGCTCGTCCTGAAACCAGTCGAACATCGTCCCATACTGCTGAAACGGTGCCTCGAATGGCTCATACTGATGCTCGTAATCAAGGGGCTGCTGAGTCCGCTCAACAGAATGATGAATCTGAGAATGGTGACTGTGCTGGACCTCAGAATGGTGGGTAGGCGGACGCTGAGAATGGTGACTCGGCTGACGCTGAGAATGGTGACTCGGCTGACGCTGAGAATGGTGACTCGGCTGATGCTGAGAATGATGACTAGGCTGACGCTGAGAATGGTGACTGTGGGCTGCGCCAGAGACTGAGTGACGTGGAGGGTCAGGAATCCTCCGCTGGGCGCTGCTAACAGATGCAGAATGACGAGGCCTATCATGGCTCCCAGCTGAGTAGTGTACCGGGCTCCTAGAACGTCTATGCATAGGTCCGAAGAAATCCATGATCCCAGAAAGCACCCGGCAAAAAACTCGAGCAATAAATCCGGACTCAGAATCGTCGTACAAGATCGCCTTCAAACAACGATCGAAGTACTCATCCCTGCTCGTGTCCTGGGTGTGGTCCGGACAAGGAAGTCCGTGGACACAACACACCCTCTCTGGCTGCCTTTCCCGGTCCGATGTCTCTGCACCATCTACTGGTGGGGTACTCTGCCGGCGTCGCTTCGACACTTTATGTGCCGACTCATATGTAATCAATTTTCCAGCAGCCTTCTTCAACCTATCCATAACTTTCTTTCTCGGGATCGGCGCAGGCTCATCCTCCTTATTCTTCACAGCTATTCTTACAGGCTTAATGAACTTAACGTCATATGGCGAGCCATTCTCAAAGCTCAGGTAGTAGTACTCAGCCTCATCCTCCTCCAAATACGGTAAAGAGGGAAGTACTCTGTGCTGCAAAATTAGTCATTAAATAATACCATTAGATGGGCAATCACATAACGTTTAAGAGATGAAGTCAGGAGAAAATACGTTTACAAATTTATGTACCTTATCGTCAAAGAAATGAGTGAAATCACAAAACATCTTCCTCGTAGTCCACAACAAACACCGGGGGACTTGGACAGTTTTATCTCGAATACCACACAATGCTCCCAATGCAGGAATCATCTCATAGGATCATATTTGTAAAGCTCAAACAGGACCATAGAAGTGATAGTCCTTGTGCTCTTGTCCCTCCTTCATGGCAATGTTGCCTATGTAGTAAGATAAAACCCCAAAGGCATAAGAACCCCAAGGAAACATATCCCACTGCTCGAAATCCTCCACTAATGCCCATGCCCATGTCTCGACCATCATGTCGTCACGACATAGGATAAAGTAGTAGTATATAAGCAAATTGGCAACCTTGACATAATCTCTTATGTCTCTACCAAAATCTCGATCATTGAACCCCTTCCGCAGAACACTAACCTTAATATTTTTTCCATGGAGTATTCTGTGGAAAATACCGTCAGACGGAAGGAGATGGTCGTCC
Organism: Orobanche coerulescens; assembly: GCA_033398695.1. Taxonomy (NCBI): domain Eukaryota; kingdom Viridiplantae; phylum Streptophyta; class Magnoliopsida; order Lamiales; family Orobanchaceae; genus Orobanche; species Orobanche coerulescens. The sequence continues at coordinate 137,502,993 of CM065814.1, read as the reverse complement.
TGGGGATGGAAGGTAGAGTTTCCAAAATGGAATCCAGTGATCATGGCAAAATCCCGTAAACCTGGAACCATGACTCATCCGGGGGGATTTGATCACCCTCCAATTGACGGGCAATCAAGTGATATAGGGCAGTATTTGAACTCCCATTCCTCCTAACTTTAATCAAGCGCCCCAGGACCCCCTCGGTCAAGGTCTCGATAGCTCGATCAGCAACTGCGGAATTGCGGCCCATACTTCTTAATGTCTCAATGATCTCTTTAAATACCGCCTCCCGTATGTAAAGATTCACTTGACGTGTAACAAAACGCAATGTAGGTCTCTTCCATACGCAACCAGTCTGCAATATGGACATACAACTCATAAGAATATGATAGAATGCTTAAGAGAACGAAAAAAAAATTCTGCTTGCACACGATCGCAGGCACACGATCGATGCCCGTCGTGTGAATACCATCTTGTGTCACACGACGGTTCACACGACGGGCAACGATCGTGTGCCTGCGATCGTGTGCAAGGCGGGAGCTTTTGGTCTTCTAGCACACGACGGCACACACGATCGACGACCGTCGTGTGTAACCATCGTGCCCACGAAAGACCATCGTGTACACGATGGTCTCATCTTCTTCAGCACGATCGTGGGAAGATGAACAACCGTCGTGGTACGATCGTGTGTGAATGAAAATACACTAACCGGCGGCTCATTGACGAATTGCTCTTCAGATTGAGTGTCACTAGCGGAACTTCTGGCGTCTTCAGATTCTCTGTGGTAGTCGGAGGTCGACATTTTCTGGCCGGTGAAGGGTTTCACGACGGGAGGGTTTTTTTGCAGAGAGGAGGAGAATTTTTTTGCAGAGGAAAATATTGAGTTGTGAGACCATTTTTTTATTGTTGTTTTGTTTTACTAATCTTCCTTTTTCTTTTTTATGTTTTTTTTTTCTTTTAGTGGTAAACTTTAAGGGTAATAAAGTCTTTTAACACATTTTGGTATCAAAAACTTATAGTTTTATGAATGGAGATATATAACTTGTTACTTTTATGCTTTGGTACTAAAAAAGAGAGATCCCATTTTTTATTATATCTTATATGACAATCACAACAATTGTTTGAACAATGCTAACAATAAAAAATTAAAACCAACATCATCACAAAGTTTTTAGGTACTAAACCAACGAGTTATTTACCAAATGAAAAGACAAAAGTAACATTTCTAATTTCTTCCAAATATCTTGAGTCGATAACCGATCTTTATCTGTAAAAAATCAAGAAATGAAAGATATAGTCATACCAATTAACCAAATAAATTTTCTAAAATTTGTCTTTATATACTGTGGCTTAGACGGGCATCCTTTTCGGTTGTGACACTACAAAAAAAAAAACAGTTTTTACCGACGCCATTTACCGACGCCCGTACCCGCCGTTGTTAAACTTATAATTTACCGACGCCATTACTGACGCCCGTTATTTAATTGATTTACCGACGCCATTGCCAACGACCGGTTCACAGACTTATTTTTTTTTCATAATTAACGACGCTGTTTACCGACGCCATTTTGGCGTTGGTGAATTTATTTTATTATTTTTTTCTTTTTATTAGAGCCCGGACCTGACCCGTCAGATCCCGGACCTGACCCACCAGACCTGAACCTGACCCACCGGACCTAACCCGCCTGAGCTCCGCTTGAGCCCGGACGTGAATACTGACGCCGGTAAACGGCATCGTTAATTGTGAAAAAAAGAAAAAAAATACCAACGCCAAAATGGCGTCGGTAAGGGCATCGGTAAACGTCGTCGTTAATTGTGAAAAAAGAAAAAAATAATAAAAAAATTTACCAACACCGAAATGGCGTCGGTAAACGGCGTCTTTAATTATGAAAAAAGAAAAAAAATAAGTCTGTGAACCGGTCGTCGGCAATGTCGCCGGTAAATCAATTAAATAACGGGCTTCAGTAATGGCGTCGGTAAATTATAAGTTTAACAACGGCAGGTACGGGTGTCGGTAAAAGCGTTGGTAAAAACTGTTTTTTTGTAGTGTCACAACCAAGAAGGATGTCCGTCTAAGCCACGGTATATAAAGACAAATTTTAGAAAATTTATTCGGTTAATTGGTATGACTATATCTCTCATTTATTTATTTTTTTGCAGATAAAGATCGGTTATCGACTCAAGATATTCGGAAGAAATTAGGAATGTTACTTTTGTCTTTTCGTTTGGTAAATAACTCGTTAGTTTAGTACCTAAAAACTTTGTGATGATGTTGATTTTAATTTTTTATTGTTAGCATTGTTCAAACAATTGTTGTGATTGTCATATAAGACATAATAAAAAAATAGTACTAAAAAAAGCAGTAAAAACAGTAAAAATGCAGTGAAAAACAGTTTTAAAAAAGCAGTAAAAACATTAAAAAAAGTTCAAAAAAAGAGTTAAAAAAAAGCAGTAAAAAAAGTCAGTACAAAAAAGGAGTAAAAAAATCAATTAAATTTATTTAATAGAAAACAACACCCTTTTGGTAATTATGTTTGAGAGCACACCATTTTGATAAATATGTTTTTAAAGTATACCTCTTTCGTAAATAACTCGTCGGAATGGAAAAAACAGTTGACATTTGTGGGACAACCTATTATATTGGAAGAAGTTTACTTTTGGAAGAATGATTTATAGACCTAGATAATAGATCTATAAATAGGTCTACAACTATGATTGGTGAAATTAAAAATTTGATTGGTTAATATGAAGAGAGAGAAAAAATATTTGAAACTTGTCAAAATGTGAATGATGTAGATCTATTTATAGGTCTATTATGTAGGTTTATATATCATAACTCTTACTTTTGTGTGCTTGACACTTCTCTTTGTTTGTACGGCTAAACAAAATGGCAATTTTTTTCGAATTTCATTTATAATATCTTTAATTATTCAATGTCCACCAGGGATTTTCTATTCGATTTATTGGCTTCATGATGTGCTCTAAACTCATATGTGCATATATATATATATATATATATATATATATATATATATATTCTATTTTCAGAACTCTCTTAAGTGGGAGAACTGCGAGAACTCCACTAAATCAATGAGATTTTTTGAAATATTAAAAAATATTATTAATTCAAAAGGGTATTATAGTAAAATACAATTTTTATTACGGGAGATAACCCCTACTGATGATAACCCTTACTATAATAGCCCCTACCGATGATAACCCCTACTATATATATAACCCCTACTATATAGTAGGGGTTATGATCAGTAGGGGTTGTATGCATTGACATGATGTACATTATGTATTATTTGTAATACCCGAGATCTTTATTCCGGATTCGTTGAGTTTTCTGGGTTTTATCGGATTGTCATTGTCCTCATCGTCGGAATTCTGTGTCATATTTTGGTCGTGCCTTATTGGGGCATGTGTTTGGAGGCGTTTCGGATCACTTTGTGAGTTTTGGGAATTTTGTGGAGTAGCGCACGCTAATGCCAGTGGCATAGCGCACGCTACTTTGTTGTAGTTAGCGCACGCTACCGTAAGTGTAGCGCACGCTAACTGGAAGTCCAGGGGCAGTCCAGGAGCTACTGGACTGGGACTGGGGCTTTGTTAGCGCAAGCTAAGGTCGATAGTTAGCGCACGCTATCGACTGCTTAGCGAACTCTAATCGTTATTCCTAGCGCACGCTACTTGGTAGGTGCAGATCTGTCCAGGGGCTACTGGACTGGTTTTGTGGCCCGTTAGCGCACGCTACGGCTTTTGGTTAGCGCACGCTAACTGTGTTATGGGCGGATTCTCTGGAGTGTTGACCCCGTTAGCGCACGCTAATGCAGGGTGTTTAGCGCGCGCTAATAACTGTCCAGTATAAATACTGGACAACAGCATTAAGTCGTCATTTTCCACTTTTCTTCATCCTTTCCGACGGGAATGAGCTCCAGAGGCGATTTGGAGCAATCTTCTTCATCAAGCTCCATTTTGGAACGGATTGGTAGATGTTTAACAATATCTAATCGTCTTCTTGGTCCAAATCAAGGTAATCTCTTCTTAGAACCCTAGTTTCTTAAATTTGGGGTTTTTCCTTGGACTTGTGATTCTTAACCGATCTCATCCGATCGGTTGTGTATTTTTGTTTGTCTTAACCGTAATCTTCAGATTTTGTTAACCGTTCATCGATTTTTATCGCCTGGATCAATGATTCTTGATTTCTTTGAGAACACTTAGATCCTTGTCGTTTTTAGGATCGTTTCGGATTTCGATTAGTGTTATTGATTCGTGGTGATGCTATTTTCGTAGTATTCGTGGGCTGTCGAAGTCTTGATCGTTCTTGGAAGTTCGAAGGTTGCCCGATCGTGCCCGTTCGTCGTTTCGTCGCTCGTGATATCGAGGCAAGTATCTTGTCCATACGTTTCATGTTTCGTAGGCGTAATTATTGATAAATGATTTTATGCGAAACCCAATGTTTAATGAACGTAAAAAGGGATCGGTATGTTCTCGATAAATGTTGTCTTTCAACGATAATTCGTATACTTCGTGAATATATGTGTTCTCGGAATATGTGTGTTGGTTTTGTATGTTGATAGATGTTATGATCACTTTGAGTGAGTTTAATAGACCGTAATCCTTTGCCGGGGATTATGTAATGTTATGTGTACTTGTGCGGTAAGAACGTATTGTGTGTGATATTAGTTGTTACTCCTTTGAAAGGAGGTTGTGATGTTTAAGTGTTGCTTGGATTGATGTTATGCTCATTGTTATGTGATCGTTGAAAGTGATGTGCCTCCGGGTAGGATTGTTGAATCTCTGGGATCCATACTTGCTACTATGGGTCGGGCGTGACCGTAGGGTTCCAATCCGGGTATGTCTTGCGGGGACTCCGAGGTTCGGGGCTTGCTAGCCCGATGCTGGGATAACTTGTGGGGGTTATCATCGGGTATGTCTTGCGAGAACTCCGAGGTTCGTGGCTTGTTAGCCCGATGCAGGGATAACTTATGGTTGTGGTTTGGAATGGTTCCGTGACCGTTGTCACGAGGACATGTGATTTGGTATGGTTTCCTATTGGGTTATTCACTTGGGTATGTTCTACGGGAGCATCTGAGGTTCGTGGCTTGTTAGCACGGAACGCGAATAATCCTTAGGAACATGTGTTATGTGATTCGGGTCGTGGACCCTGTATTCTGTGATTTGGGTCGTGGACCCTGTGGCTTATGATTTGGGTCTTAGACCCCGTGTGTGTGAATTGAGTTGTGAATCCGCGTTTTATTATTGAAATCGTATTTTGGAAAGATGATTTTGGGCCGTGTCCCCAAGTATTTTCGAAAGACTCGAGAATTCCTTAATTCCAAATGTTTTCAAACTCCCGAGATCGTAAAATATTTTGTATGAGATACATGGTTCTATTCCTACCTTTTATAAATCAAACTGTTTTGATTAAGTGAATTATCTCGGGAAATATATTCAAGATTTTTATATTCTTGGAGTATGTTGCGTATGGCTTGTATTTCTGTTTTATACTTGCACTAGCAAAACAGTGGAGTTTTGCTAACCCCCGAGTATTCGGGGGGTGGATGTCTGTGTTGCGTCCAAGTACTTGTAGGTTGTTGGGGAGCGAACCACAGGATCGATACGAAGGATGATGGAATACGACGATACTAATCACATGAAGACCATTCGTTGAGTATTTTGGTAGAGTCTCAGTATTTGGCTATCCGTTGTGTAGTTTTCCTGTTTTATGGGTATATTGATGTATTCCAACCCCTGCGTGGGTATGAGTTTTAAGTCGAGTTGTATATGTTTGATGTATGGTATTGTGGTAAAAGACCAAATCGGTCTAGCAGTTCATTATGTAGTCATGTCGGCATGTAATGTGAGGTGTTGTTTTTGTTTTTAGCCTGGTAGATCCTCACGGAGAGGGTCTGCGGCGCTGTAATATTCTCAAGCGGTTTGGGGGTGTTACATTATTAGGAGTACAAAAGGTGGTTCTCGCAGTTCTCGCACTTAACAGGGTTCTGAAAATAAGGTTACACTATATATATATATATATATATATATATACACACACACAACCGCTTAAGATGTGCCTTAAACCGTATATCGGGTTTTCTAAAATGTGCCCTTAAGGCACATTTTAAGCGATTGACGAGTACATTTTAAGGAGGTTGATTATTGCACAATTCGATTGGTCAACAAATGAACCCGCGTGATCCCATCTGTCTATATAGATGTCAACAAATGAACAGTAATCAAATCATTCATATACATAGCACCCAAGAGCACGCCTTTCATCTCTCTCTTTTTTCCACAATTATCAAATTTCATCCTCATTAATGAATTTTCATTTCAAATTTTAAGGAAAAATATAACAAAGTGTTCCGAAAAAAATATTTTCGACGATACAACGATAATAATATTGTTCTACTCCTTAATACAAAAAACTGGATTTAAGTCTTCATATGCCGGAGAATTTTTTTTCTCTTCTTGGCAACAATTGTCGGAATGGTTTTTACATGGAAATTCTCCTTATCTGAACAAGTTGTGATATTGTGGCCGGACTTTTTGCACAAAGTACAACTTGTAACTTTCTTTTGTGCAACTTCTTTTCCACCTATCTCTTGCCTAAATTTAGGTCGGCTTTTGGTCTTTGATATTGGAGGACTAGCAATGAAATTATCATCCCCAAGATCAACCCTGACCTCACAATTACCAGTATATTAACAATTTGCCATCATTTGACTAACCATAGAAACACCAACTCCGACGACATGGAATTCATCACGACGTCGTAAGGGTAAGTAATCCATTATAATTTCAAAACAATCTTTATGTATGAACACCGATAATGTAACACCCCGATATATTCGGAATAATTACAGCGCCGTAAATCCTTTGTATAAGAATTTACAAGGCTAAATTGGAAACATACAGAAAATAACATCAAAGTGTCAATAAGGTTACAATACGAAACCAGTTTCGTAGATTCGAAAAGTCCAATAATACAAACATATCAAAAACATCAATGACATACGCGTACTTGAGTACTAAGAAAATGAAACAACAACAACATTTAACATCACTGAGCCACTTCATCGTCATGACGGTACTGTGGCTGCTTCCCCGCTCCTCGGCTACCTGAACATCAAAACAAATGTCCACCCCCGAAGGGGTTAGCAAAACAATGTTAGTACAAGTATCGGAACACACAAATATGCAACAACAATGCATAAAAACATACACAATACGGACTTCCGCTACCGGAATCCAACAATACGAATTCACAAGATTCAATCAACACAACATGGGTATTCCAACGATCCAGCGCCCTCAACATAGATCCCAAGATGATCCCGTCGGACCAACACGAGGTGGAAAACCCCGTCCAATGATCCAGCGCCCTCAGCCTAGATCCCAAGATGATCCTGTCGGACCAACACGAGGTGGACATACGATCCAGCGCCCTCAGCATAGATCGCTTGATCCCTTCGGATCATCACAAATTACACATAACACAACTATGCATATACATATGCAAGAAAATCGACATGTTCATCAATATGAACGTACGTCAAATCGATAGCAAATGTCATGACAATTTAATGAAATAATCTCATGTCAACAACACGAATAAACCATTTTCATGATCAAATTCATCAATTATTCAGAAACTTTCAAAATACGATACTTGCCTCAACAAATGGCGACAAGAATTTCTACTATCAATAGTCTTCAATCTGATTGGAGAATTCTCACTTGGTCGGCTCACCGGAATGCAAACCTTTATCGAAGAATAATGTCGGTATAACTAACGATTCCGGATAATCGTTTAAATCATCAAATGAATTATCAAAAGGCATGATACACCCTATAATGGTGATGGACTATTCTGCCCTAACACAATTTGGTTGAACCGATACTACGCTATTTGTCCTTGCAATAGCTCAATAGAATACTTTCTAAGTTCCAACACAATTTCTTCGGTTGATTGGTGCAACAAAACATGGAATTCATCCTAGGAGGATTTTAATCATGTTCCATTATAACAAGATATCCGAAACTTCGATGAATCATCATAAAGACTTGTTCACTAGTTTCAATATCATCTCCTTCTACGAATTAATCCTTAAGTTCAATCCATTAATTCTTCACCGAAATGTTCGGTCATACGATTCTCATCAACTAAGATAATCTTCAAAAACTAGATATGATTGGGTTTACAATCTCAAGATGCACTAATCAATAGTCTAATCACTAGAATATTTGCTCAACGATTTCAACAACCAAGAGGAATCGAAAATAATTGAATTTAATCTTCTAAACCATGATGAAAGGCTTCTCAAGAATATAACTTGTTCAGTCTACTTAAAACAGGTCCAAAACGTTACTAAGATCATGCTAAGCTAGTTGGTGAAGGATCACATACCTCAATAAATTGATGAACAACGAAGAACTTGAATAAACTCAACCACCGAAAGCTTGAACACCAATCTACAAGGCCTAAGCTTCCCAAGAATTGTCCCAGAAGATGATATGAAGGATAAGAGGTGATGAAAGATCTCCAGAACACGAAAAATCGGCCAAAGGAAAGGTGAGAAATGAAATAGGGTCGAGGTCTATAAATAGAATTTTGGGCATTACGTACGTTATGCAAATAACCTTACGTACGTAACAAACTTAACGTACGTTATACCCTAGCTTTAGCGTACGTAGTTGTCTGACCAGAACTCAATGGCCTGATTTTGGCATTTCCTTACGTACGTAATCACAATGGTTTTACGTACGTAATATCCATGTCCTTAGCGTACGTAAAACATGCACCATAGCGTACGTAACACCTATGTCCAGGTTCATGCGAAACATCACACGAATCTTCCCCGGCCCCTTCCTTGGCCCCCACATGCCGACCCTTATCCGATCCCAAGTTGACTTCGCTTACGTATGTTAAGCATATCAGATAACGTACGTAATACTGCAGTCATAGCGTACGTTATGGGCGCCTGATAGCGTACGTTAACACGTGCAGAACCATGCATGCAGAATGCTGGAGATACCAAAACGTAAGGATACGAAATACGGGAAACGAACCTCCGAATAATAACATCACAAAGTTGAATCTTACAAGATAAATACACAATAATAATCTGGGCATTACAGACAAGACATGCTGGCAAAGAATACCCCAAAATTCAAAAAGCTTGCAACTACAACTAATAATTTCACTATTCTATGTGACATTGTGCTTTTGTATATGTGCCTCCTTATAGTGTTGCACAATAAAAATCGAATTGTCTTCCCCACTTATTGTATATTGAGTAGCCCTTTCAAACTCCTCTTGAAACTTTTTGAAAGAAAATGCTGTGAATAATTTATAAACCTGATCTTCTAAGGGGAATAATGTACGCAAAGAAGAACCCCTATAAGTATCTAACATGGTATAGCGAATTTGGGATTGTCCAATATCCTCCACTGCAAGGTCAACCTGCAAAAAGAGTTCACAGTTCAGAGAATGACCTGTTTAAAAATTCTATTGCGAAGTTGTAATTGCCCAATATCTAGTTAAAAAAACTTTAAAGAATAACCTGTTTGATAAGTTGGGTCAAATGTCAGCGCGAAGATGTAAAGTGTTTCACAAAACTGTTGATACTCTCACATCTTCCTGTTGTTGTCATACCGCCAAAAAAGTAGTCACGAAGATAAGCCGGCACCCAATTTCGCTTGACTTCATATAAGCCACGAACATGCTTATTTTCTTGCAAGTTAAACTTTGAAACCACAAGAGGCCATTCTCGTTCAAAATCTTCAATATTATCCAACCTATAGAGCCTATAAAATTCAGCACACCAATGTGAATATTGAGCTCTAAGAAGCACAGTAAACCAACCGAAAAATGTATAAGTAATGTGCCATATACAAAATGCATGCTTTGTAAATGACATTTCCATCGAGATTGCCTTTGTCATCCATGGATCTTGATCAGTTATGATTGTCTTTGGTGATTTCTTCACGAGTGTAACAAAAGTCTATCAACCAATAACATACATGTTAGATAATATAAGTACAATAATTTTGAAAGAAGATGAAGCTTTATTTAGATATTTTTTCGTACCTTCATCAACCATCGAAAAGTAGTGACTGTTTCGTTATGAAGAAGAGCACAACCAAATAGTATAGTCCTTCCGTGATTGTCAATGCCAATAAAAATGGCAAAAGGCATGTCATAAGAGTTGACTCTATAAGTGGTATCTAACCCAATACAATCTCCATACTCTTGGTATAAATCAAAACAATGGGAAGGGGACCAAAATATATTCTCCAGCCTATTTTCAGCATCAACAGTGTAATCAAACTGAAAATTAAGGTTCGGAATCTTTACGCTCGTACAATACGTAAGAAGGTCCATGGCATCATTGTCCAAATTTTCTCGTCGAATCGTACTAAGAAAATTGTGGACATATTTATGTAAGAATGGAAGATCGCCATGTTTCACATTTTTTTGAAGCTCCATGACACGCATTATTTGCTTAACAGAAAGTCCAACATCTTTATACAACACAAGGTCTTTCTCATCTTCTTTAGAAATGGTACGATAGGAAGGGAGAAAGCGCACTTGCATAGGTGATAATAATTCATGATTATGATGTGAAGTGAAATGGGTAACATGCCATTCTTCAGGAAAAATATCATCAGGTTTTTTAAGAGTTATCCTCATGGCAGCCTTACAACCACACCTTGATGATGGTCTATTTCGTTGCTCCTTAGTAGGTTCGGCAAAAATTTTATTTGCGAATCCTTGTCGATGGCAAAAAAAAATCTCGCCTAATCATTTTCCCATTTTTGTTAATAAACCGACCTTTGTGTATAGAAAATCCATTATTCTTAGCAAAATTCTCGTAGAATTTATAAGCCTCTTCGTCACTTAGAAAGCACTGCCCAATAAAAGGCTCGAAAGAATTTTTGCAAGAATTTCGATCTTGACTATCAATCCCTACAACCACTCTCACATTCTTCTGCTCAATCAACCACAAAATTATTTTCAAGCTCACATATTTCATCATCTGATTCTTTGTTCAAATCGATAAAGTTGACCAAATTTGACCTACATGCACAAATGACAGGAAATCTTATCACTATTTGACAAAAAAAGTTGGTAACTTGAAATATTTGGCAGCATAACATGAAACTCGATAGTAACATAGAATTCTCACAATTATAGTTTGAAATAATTTTAGGAAATTCAAAAAAAAAAAAGATTGTGTTATGTTAATTTTCATGGTCGAACAAGAGAATTAATTTTAAAATGAACCAAATTAAAATTAACATACAAAAATATGCATGAATAGAATGTACACACCTTTCATGGCGGCAATGCAAATCACTTGAAATATTCTGATTATTTTCTATTATAAAAAAATTATATAGTGGTAGAAGAGGGTAGAGGAAATAAAAGGGAAGGTGGAGAGAAAAGAGAAAACAAAGAAAGATTGAGAAACGTGTGAGAGAGAGAGAAATGAGAAATATGATAAAGGAAAAGAAAAGAAGTAAATATAAATTGATCATGAGTGCTATGTATATGAATGATTTGGTTACTGTTCATTTGTTGACATCTGTATAAACAGATGAGATCACGCTGGTTCATTTGTTGACCAATTAAATTGTGCAAAAATCAACCACCTTAAAATGTGCTCGTCAACCGCTTAAAATGTGTCTTAAGGGCATATTTTAGAAAACCCGTATATATATCATAGACGGATCTCGTATTCGAAAATTAACACTGACGTACTACAAAAAAATAATAACGGACGATAAAAACTCTTAATTTTTCATTTTTTTTTGTTGGAAAAAGCATTTAAAACGACGATGCTTCAGTAATATTTTTCAAACGACGTCGTTTGATAAAATTAGAATCTATAATGGGCTAGTTCTACTGTATCCAATACTAATATCGTGCTTAGCACTAGTGGTGTACTGATATGTCTTCATAAATAATCATCAGACGCACGTGGTAACTAAACAAGTGATTCAGATGTGTATCATTAAGAGTGTCATTGCGATCACCATAGCAACCATGGTTGTACATATATACACTTAAATCTCAGTAAATTAATACCCTCGGGATCGGATAAAACTATTAATGAAGCGAAATATTTAATAAATTAATAATTTATCGATATATTATTTTTAATTTTTGTAATATGTATTTAGAATTCTAATTTTGATATATATTGTAATTCCAACTATAAATATACTTGAAGAATATTCACAAATTTGAGTAAACAACATGAATTTACGTAAATTAAAGATTCATGAATTTAATTAACTTATAGCTGCATGAATTTAAATAAATTAAATATATACATGAATATTACTAAATCCAAATTCATTCATGAGTACTAGAGTATGAAAATAAATCAAGTTCATGTATATAATTAATAACTAAATAGGAAGCATTGAGCGGGAGCCGGGAGTCGACCTCATGAAAGGATGTCATGGCGTAATTTTCTCTTGCAATGTGAACATAGTAGTACGCCAGAGTTTCATAATGCACTAAGAAGCATTCAAGATGAAGTACAGGGGACATCATTTTCAAAAGGAAAAAAGTTACATTCGAGTCTTACTATAAAAGTACATCTTAGAATAAATATCTAATTTTAATGTAAGATGGAATTATTAATTGATATACGGGACTTATATGTTTTAATAAAAAATATTATCTTATAAATTCAATGAAGTATTAATTTATCATAAAGGGCCAAAGTCGCGACTACAAAAAATATTAACTAATCGAGATTATTAATTTATCGAGGTTTAATTGTAGGAGTATATTTTACTGTATTTTAGGTAATCGGATAACCTGCACATTCACACTCATTTGGTCAAAATTGGCTAATTTTGACCCTTAAATCTCATTGGTGTAAAGGTAAAAATATTATCATATATGATCGTGTTAGATTCATCATAACATATACTTTTAAATATTGACTTTATATAATATTTAGTTATATGTAATTAAATATATTAATAGTCAAACATATTTCGTGAAGACCGCGCAGAATGTGCAAGTTATCATGAGACAAAGAGAGTATCAATGATGAATGTGTGGTGGAGATTAAAAAATAAAAAATGATTGCGTATTTTGACTTTGAAAAGTGTTATATGTAAATTTACTAAATGAATTCTTTGAGAAAAATATAGACCTTTAGGTAGAACGATGGGAGTAATATTTATATTTTCATACTTGTTAATGCACAAGTTTAACTATTAATATTTCTAGTTATGTATATTTTCAAAAATTATAAAAATTGATATTTTTAACTATATTTTGAGACGGGTCTAAAACAATTTCAGATAACTATATTTTTTGTAAATATCTTGGACTGAAGTATGGGATCGGCCGAATTCCTCCAAGAAATACCCCACAAGTTTTTCTCTATTTTTCTTGAATATTTGTATATATAGAAAAATATTGTGTTAGCTAAATTATGGAATCCAAGACACAAGTCAAGATCCACAATTAAACACAAAGTATGAAAATCGAAAATTCTTTTTCAAGAAGAGTGAAAAATCGGTCAGCCCTCATTATAGGTGTTATGGGCTACTCTAGGGACCTTAAGGAGGATAAGGTATGGACTCTCAATAGATCTCATCTTACCATATTAGGGATCTTCCTAATATTATGGGTCTATTAATATCAACTCAGTCCACTAAAAAGTTGATATTGCATTTCCTACCAAAATCCCAAATTGTGAAATTGTGCTCCTTTTTGAATTAATTATTTCCCGTGTTTAAGATATCCCATATACATTAATTAATTTAATTCACTGACAGCTTTTAATTAATTAGTATATTATACATGAGTATACCACTCGATCTTTGCTATTATATCAGAAAATTAATTCTACCTGCAGAGTTTAATATAATAATCCTTTCGAGTGCCTCAAGGGACATGATCAACCCGACTGGTCAGTACAGAACAATCTATCTCACCTCGATCCTGTTCAACGTATATCGAATACGCTAATATATGCTAATGGTCAAGACCAACTAATCTCAAATATATACTACAACCTCTCGCACAACGGTCTAATGTTATATAGGTTGTGAACTAATTATTACTATATAAGGAACCGATAATGTGATCTTCTTTGTAACTCGACACGCCACATTATCTACAATATAAAGTAATTAGACAATATTTGCATAACTATAGCGTGAATAAATATGCAAAAATGTGATGAAACAAATTAAATATTCTCATAGATAAAGACCGGGAATTAGGTAATACAAGCATAAAGTATGCTTTGATGTATACAACCCTAACACCAAATCCTGAAGTGTCCATCACGTGCTCCCCGCGTGAGTTTTTCTGGCGGACAAAAGTATCTTAGTTGTTCTCAGTGTACTCACTACACGCCATTTCCATCATCAACTCGAACGGGGAAGCTACCGTGTTGAATCGACATCATAAACTTGGACAGAGCTTTACCGTGTTGAATCTACATCATCAACTTGGATGGCTCAGGAGCAATTATTGCGGTAAGTTAAGATTAGGTTTCCTATATAATATGTTTAGAAATCGATATTTTAAGGTTTATGATTTGTTTGAATTAAGTTTTTGTTTTTGTTTATGAATCGCGCTGTGTTTTGGTTGAAATTAGGTTTTTGATTTGTTTATTTGTAGTCCCAAGCAAATAGATTAGTTTGTTGACTCTTTCTTATCATTTCCCTTTGTATTGGTAAGGTAGGGTGGAAGAATACACACTGTAGATAAGATTTGGGGGTTTCTTTGCTGTAAATGAAAGATTTACTATGATGGAGTGTGAGAGGGGTCAAACTGAAATCTTTAGACAAATTGATCCTGATAAGCTTCCATATTTTACATTAGTTGGTGTCGTAAAAGATTTAAACATAACATGAGCAATGAACTTGTATTATCGAGTTCCTGGCAGAGACTTATATTCTGGTCTAAAATTAATTCAAAATGATGCTGATGTTGCCAAGATGATAGTGGATTGTTCAGCTGACAGAATATGTGAAGTCTTATGGTTGAAAATGTTTTTACGACTGCTAGGCTTCCGACAACGATGTTACGTGGTTCTTTGTGATAGTCAAAGTGCAATTCATTTGGCTAAGAATGCAACTTTTCACAAGAGAACTAAATATATCGATGTGAGGTACCATTGGATCCGAGATGCATTAGAGGATGGTTTGTTTGAACTTGATAAAGTTCATACCGATGATAATGGTTCCGATATGTTAACCAAGGCGTTGAGTAGAGAGAAGGTGAAATTGTGTTGTTCGATCGCCGGAATGGCGAACTCTTCCTATATTCTGGAAAGGGGGAGATTTGTAGGAGTAATTTTCGAAATATAGGCATTTTCAGAGTCGACTGGACTCCAGGCCACGGCACAAATCCTCCGGGCCGTGGCACTACACTTGAAAAGGTTTTTTCTTCACCCTGCACTGCTGGGCCGCGGCACAAGGCTGCCGAGCCGCGGCCCCCCAAAATCACCCAGCATCGCCCGACCCTCATGTACTCTGGGCTGCGGCCCCCTACCGATGCCCCTGCCGATCGCCCCCTGCCGATCGCCCTTCAAACCTACCGACCCCCTCCCAGTTATGAACCTGGGGCCACGGCACATCCCTGCTGAGCCGGCCGTTATTTTGCTTCACGAGGCCGAGCGGCCTGTACTATGGGCCGCGGCACCCTCCTGCCGGGCCGCGGCCCCTGCTCGAATCACTGGGCATGTTTTTTGTTGTGTGCCGCGGCACACTTTGGCCGGGCCGCGGCACACGGGATCAACCCAGCAAAGGGGATATATTTTTAGCATGTTTCTTGCGGGAGTTCAATACTTCATCATATACATATTTTGAAGAACATCAAGAGAGAGATAGAGAGAAACAAGAGAGAGAAATACATTTCTTTAATTTACTGGAGATTTATCGGTCGGATCGTCATGATCTTTTGACAAGATCTTGGTAGCTATTGGGCAAATATTTTCACCGGTGTAGATCGGGATTTTGAGTCTGGAAGTTCGGGTATTTCGTTAGCATTTTGTGTGAGCTATTTATGATGTTTTCTTTTCTCGATCTTGTTATTGTTGTTGTATTCCAAATACTTGAAGAACGTTTATTACCGAGTATTTGACGATTGGTGTATACCCCTAGTTTGTATTAGGGATGTTGGAGACTAAGTATACTGGATACAGCTTGGAAGGTGTTTTAAACAACAAGCTGTACTGATTTTAAATCTGAGTGCATAGCGGAAGTCTTAAATAGTAAGTTGCTGTGGATACAGCAACTCGATGTGCAGTGTATACTTAAATAATCACAGTTTAACAAAATAGTAAAGGCATAAGGTAAATAACACAGTATTTAAAGTGGTTCGAGGTAAACCCCTCTACGTCCACTGGTCCTCCACACAGGAGTAAAAAGTTTATTATAATTACTGCGTACACAACTACGTAATTATAACAACACTTAATCAATATATCTTTCACACAGATTGATATAAAGATCTTAGCTTCAACCATTCACACATATTGGTTTGAGCTAACACTTGACTGGCTTCTTCACACACAGTTCTGAAGCTTCATCTTTTTCGATGCAATTCCTTCACACACAGTTCCGGAGTAGCAAAGATTCTCAGTCCACACAGGGCTGATGGGTTTGTTCAAGGATTAGAACAATATATGAACAACAGCTTTGACTTTCTGAGCTTCTAGCTGATGATGTGTTGTTCACTGTTTGAGCATTGTATATCTCTTATATCTGAATAGCTATGAGCTTTGGAGATATGTTTTGCTCTGATGTATATGATAATAACTTCGTAAGCTTTTTGTAACTGGTAACTTCGTGTTTGATCTTCAACGCCTTGATGAGATATATATAGTCTTCTGAAAATATATTCGTTGAGATAAATCCGTTGAGTAAGATTCCGTTCCAAAGGGATGATGTGTTTGAATAAAACACGATCCGGATTTTGCGTGATTTGAAGATCTGTTGACTTACAGTATTTAAATACTTTATCCTTTAGTATTTAAATACTTCTTTATCAACGGGACTTGACTTCTAGTGAATACTGAAGATTCCTTCTTTGTCCTGTTGAGAGCTATATGGAAGGATCACTGTATTGTTAATTCGAGACAGCTTCCATACTTAGTCATTATGAGACCTCTTTGCTGTAGGATAGATTCCACTGTATGCTGGATCTACGAGAGGTCTTCGATACAGGTTGACATATTTGATCAGCTTTTCGATACAGTTTCCTTACTGTATGCTGGATTGGCATATTGTCAAAACATCTTTATCATCACTAGTCGATACAGGGATTGTTTATTCTGACTGTTTCGATACCGGATTTTTGTTATCCTAATAATTTCATATAAGGGTTGTTGTCCCAATAATTTCCCCCTTTTTGACAATTTGCTAAGACTTAAATCTTTCAAGATATCTTGATGATGTCAAAACCTTCTTCATGAAGCTAATAACCTTCTTGATGACTTCGGATATCTTGGTCTTCTGTCAAATGATCTGGCTTTCAGCAACTTAGGGCCTGTTTACTAGCAGCTTAATGAAGCTTATTGATTTCTTATAGCTTTTTCGGACAGCTGATAATGTGTTTACCAGGAGCTTAATCAATAAGATAGCAGCTTAATGGGACAGTGATCTCCCAGCTCCTTATTCGGTAAGCTATCATCTTAATGGAACCAAATGACTATTATAACTAGATATTGTGTTATATTATTATGATGTTGTGCAATTTAGAATTGTATGGTGTTGAACTATTTTGGATACAAATATTTAATACATTTTTATATATATCGAGGGAGTAAAATGGTCATTTCTGCCATTCAGACAGTTGATTCAGCAATGCAGGTAAACAACATTTCATCTTTATCCTGACAGACAGCATAATCCAAACAGATAACTTATTCCACTCAGATCTTAATGACAAGGTTGGTAAACAGTCCCTTAGTCTAATTTGTGAACTGCTCGCAGGCGAGTTCGATACAACTAAGAGTTTTTATAGCTTAAGCTTTTGATTGGCGCGCAGGCACAATCTTACAATGTATTTTAGATGCATACAACTGAATATATGAACTGTTTCGTAGACAAGTTCGTACAGCTTAATATTTAAACAAGTTTCTATACTTGTGTTTAATCAGCAAATGAATTAAATTACGTAATCATATAATAACACAGTAGATTACGAGTTGTAATCTTTCAAGACAGGTAAGATTTTATTGATACTGAAATAGAGTACAAGAATTGCTGTTTTGAAAGTAAAATTAAAAAAAATAATACACAAAGGATTTCAGCTCCTATAATCCGAGTGTCTCCATGGTCTCTTGTCGGGATCGTTCTCGGTTCCACGCCACCAACGCTGTAGGGAATCATTGCCTCGATCTAAATAGATTGCTCTACCATCGTATGATTTGTCGAAGGCAAGAATCCAGTCCTCTGGGTGGGTGATCCGATCTCCTCTTCTATGTTTGGACTTCATTTCGACTTGGAGAGGAAGCTTTCCTTCTTCTAACATCTTCGTAAATTTATCTGCAGCCTCCGCTAATGTTTTATAACCTTTGAAGATGGCGGATTCCCTGACGAGTTTTACAAAATATCTCATCAGTTCATTTCTCCTTCATTGCTTCACTTCTTCAATAGTGGGATGGCGGTTGGTTGGCAGACGAATTTCAGAAGGTCTTTGGATTGCTTTGCCATGGGACGCTGGGATCATGAAACTCAGTTCAAGAACCTGAAATCCTGAAACTTTGAGTGGAAGCAGCTAATTTGTTCAGCTCTGCAGTAATGCTGTCTTGAGCAGCATTGAACTCTCTTTCGCGCTGGAACCTTATTCTCCTTGCGGCTTCTCTCGCTTCTTCCCCCTTTTTGGCGTCATCAAGACGTCCTAGGATCTCCAGTGCGGCATCCTGTTTCGTCTCAATGTTTGATATTCTCTCGACAAGGGAGGAGAGCACTTGCAACATATCTTTGATGTTTTTGTCATGGGCTCGCAGATGAGAAGTTGTTTCGGTCATGGATGCTGCTGTCTTGGCCTCGGATATGTGAGTTTTAGATTCCTCTTCTCTCAGGATCTTTTCTTGCTTCTCTTGCAGATTGGTTAGGGCCTGTTTGAAGACATGTGGTAGTATAGTGAAGGCTTCGACAACTCGAGAGACTTCATGCTGTAATCCAGTCATTTCTTCAACTGCAGATGTGTGCATCCAATCTAAAGCTTTTTCGACTGATTGAGGGCATTCACGGCATCCTGAATGAATACAGCCTGAAGGCTAAGAGCACGCAATCGCTCTTTCCTAGCTTCAGTACGAGGAGAATCTGGCTTGGCAAAATCTTCTGTTCCATTCAACCTTCTCAAATTCACGTTAGGGCGTAAATTGAGTTGGACACCTCAAGCGTAGTACCGTCGTCGGATTCCAATATGGTTGGTGGGGCGGGAGCTGATTCGATTTCGGCGACAGGAGATGCAACATCCTCCTGTTTCGAAGGGATTTCTGTAGACACGGATACAGGATGGACTGATTCCTCCTGGTGTCTCTCAGCGTCCGCCTGTTCCGGCATAGGGACTGATTCCTCTTGCTGGAAGGCGCGTGATTCTTCTTCTTGGGCGGCAGCAGCAGGCTCGGGTGCCTGTTTCGAAATGGATGGTTGCTCCTTCGCGACAGGAGGGACTGATTCCTCCTGGTCGGGATTAATTTCGGGCTGATGCGAGGGTGGCTCGTTGCGGCTTGATGGCCCTTCATCATCTTGTTGAAACTGGGGGACATCGCTTTCTTGAGCCTCCTCTCGGCTCATTCTCAGACCTGCCTGAAAGGCATCTCGTCGTCGTCTGAGTCGAGGTCTTCTTTTGGATTAGGGGGAGATTCCTCGGACTTATCTTTTCCTTTCCTTCTGGCATCTGATTTGTGCAAAAGATGGCTTTCAATTAATGATTTGCAGCAAAGATTATCCCATTGGATATGGGCTTCAACTTCTGTGGAGTCCGTCACTTCCAACACGAATTTTTCTTCATTGCTCCAGTCGCTCCAGTTGTATAGGGTGTCGTATGGAGCTAGCCTGTAGCTTTTCCATTGAAGAAATCGTTCATAAGCCTGTTCAATTTGCATAGACATAAGGGTTGCATTGATAATCGAGTCCGAGGAGGGACTTTGTACAACGTTTGTATCCGCTGTATCGATTGGTTCCTCTACAGGTGTGGGATCTTGTATGGAAGAGAGATTCCTTACAGGGGATGGTACCTCGAAGGAAGGTGGATCCTGTACGGGTGTGGAATCCCGCATAGGAGAGTTAGCTGTTGGCTCCAAAGGGGCATCCAACTCACTAGAGTCTTCCAAGTTGGCAGATGTCCTCTCATCCGTCGTTGCTGCCAAAGGCTTGGGATTTACTGTTGATACGGTAATGGGCATCTCTTCCACAGCGGTTGGGCCCTGGGGTAATTCATCATTGGGTTGCACCATGCTAGGAGCATCCTTGGAGGGTTTGGTAGATTTAGCTTTCGTAAGCCTCCTCTGCTTCTTTTTCGGCTTCTCAGCAGCAACATGTGTCTTGCTGTGAGATCTATTGCGTTTCTTGGAAGATTCCACACTCTGGGATTTCGAAGAAACATCCCTTGGATTTTCAGAAACGGGCATACTGTGGACGGATGGTTGGTTGGCGATCAGGGTGCTCTGGCTAAAGGCTGAAGGCTTGACGCCTCCTAAGTAGATCCGGGAGCTTATTTTCTTTGCATCTGCAGATTGTGGTAATCCGCATTTCGTCAAAATGTAGTTTAGAAACAGACCAAACGATTTTTTTTGCGACGCAGGTTTTGACACTTCTTCCTGCAGACGCTTCAGAATGATCTGACACCAATTGACCTTTTTACAGGTCATAATTGCAACTATCATCCTAAATCTAAGATTTGTGCACATCTCGAAGGCACCATTGCGATTCTCAATGATATGGCAACAAAAGTCATGAACAAGGTTTTGTCCACAGCACCTTTCTCAAATCCATTATTGGTTAGATACTGGGACAGGGTCTCATACCAGGCTCTAGGGGCTTGCTTAAGTCCATACAATGCTTTCCTCAGCCTGTATACTAGATCGATGTCGTATGTGTTGGCAAACCCTGGTGGTTGTTCAACATAAACTTCTTCGGCAAGGTCTCCATTTAGGAATGAACTTTTGACGTCCATTTGGTATACAATGAAGCTCTTATGGCCGGAAAAGGCTAAGAATATCCTAATGGCTTCTAGTCTGGCTACAGGGGCAAATGTTTCATCATAGTCTATGCCTTCTTCCTGTCTATAGCCTTATGCGACTAGTCTTGATTTATTCCTTATAATAAGTCCATTTCGATCCTTTTTGTTTCTAAATACCCATTTGGTTCCTATAGCCGATTGATGCGTAGGTCTGGGTACAAGATACCATACATTGTTTCTTTCGAAACCGTTAAGCTCTTCTTCCATAGATGTTATCCAATGAGAATTATTAAGAGCGTCTATGGTAGAAACAGGTTCGGACTGGGCTAAGAATACAGCAATAGTGCACATGTTGAGTCTTCTAAGCTCGGATTGAGATTTCCATTCAGGAAATGGTGATTTCTGACATGGTCCGCAGACGTTTTGGGTTGAAAGGTAGGATTTGCTCTTCAGGGTTGACCTGATTTGCTTGCCTTTCTGACATGGCCCGCAGACGCTGTCCTTTTTGAATGACACATTTAGCAATCCTCTTACCATTACATGTCTTGAGAGCTTGTTGATAGTCTTGAAGTTGACATGAGACATCCTCTTGTGCCATAACCAGCTTAGATCTGCAGTGCCTTTGGCAACAAAGCATGGAATTAAGGAGCTCATAGGCTTCCAGTCAGCAATATACATGTTACCTGATCTGTTTCCTGTAAGCACAACTTCTTTGGTCTGGATGTTCTTGACTCTACAGCGATCTATATAGAATTTCACCGAGAACTGTTTATCACAGAACTGGCTAATACTAAGTAGATTGAACTGTAAGCCTTCAACATAAGCTACATCGGTGACTTTGAATTTTCCTACAAGAAGGTTTCCTTTTCCTCTTGTTCTTCCTTTAGATTTATCACCGAAGTGCACTTTTGGACCGCGACCTTCTGCGAAATCTGATAGCTTGCTTCTATCTCCGGTCATGTGCCGAGAGCATCCACTATCGAAGTACCAGATGACCAAATGTCCTCCTCTAGGATGTCCTGTATGCAAAGAGATTAAGTAGATTTAGGTCCCCTTTGATTTATGGGTCCATGAATGTTAGTGCCTTTAGGTACCCAAATTTTCATGACAACAATTGGTTTACTGTAGGTCACATTCGGTACAGACTTGCGGTATCTACGTGGGGCATGTACGTAGTTGCTATAACCATGTTAATTGTTATGCATGTAAAATTCAGGATTATTATTATTAGTTCAGTACGAGTGCCGTCTTGGAGGTGGAGCCATTTTCTTTGTCCTTACAGCTTGCCTTCTGGGTCTCCAGTTGGATTCCCAGAGCTGTTGTTGATATTGTGCGGACACTTGCTATCTCGATGGATAATGCGGCTCCTCTATCCAATACCTAGGCATGCTGTACTAATAGTACTGCCGTGCGGGCCTTTGATATTTGGATACATCCTTCTTTCTGAACGGCTGTTGGCGCTGTTGATATGCTCGGGGAGCATGATGTTGCATGCGCCTTACAGGTTGGAACTGCTTATGATTCCACTGTCTAGAATAGGATTGCGGGGGCGGAATGGCAGCCTTCGCTTTTCGCGGTGCAGCAGGTTCCTTCACAGGACTAGGGGTATCTTTCGCAACAGGAATGGGTTCCACACCCCTGACAAACACTGTACTAGTTTTCCCTTTGTTTGAACATGAGCTGTATCCTAAGCCACTTTTATCATGAGCATGTTTCCCAGTGCTCAGAATTTCTTCCATTCTTTTGGACGATTTCTCGAACGATTTCAGAATGGTCTCAAGTTCATCTTCTCGTTTTTCGAGAGTTTTGACTTTCGCTTGAAGTAGAACGAAATCATTTGTCTTGCTCTCATTGTGAGTTTTAACCTCACTTAGTTCATGAGCAAGTTGATGATTGCTCTCCATGAGTTTTTCATAATCGACTTTGCTGGTTTCACAATCAATAGACATATTTTCATAATTTATTTTCAGCAAGTCATTTTCATCTTTCAGCTCTAGGTTGGACAGTTAGAGCTGTATATTCTCATTTTTCAGTGTCTCATGGGCCTTTTGAATGTTTTAAACTCATTCATCATGTTTTCAAAAGTATGAGATGCATTGGAAGGAATGATTGAGGTTGAGCTTACCTCATCGCTATCTTCATCTTCCGGAATGTCCTTGGCCATAAAGCACATATATGCTTTATCATCGAACTCATCGTCAGATGAATCACTTTCAGGGACCACCTGAAGACATTCTTCGGATTTGGATGGTGTGGGGGAGGCTTCTGATTCTCCGATCACGGCCTTGAGCTTGTTTTTCCAAGCACGTCTTCGATCATCCCTCTCTTGTTTCTCGGCTTCCGACAACTTTGAACTTTGGGATGAGGACATTTGTTTGCATAATGTCCTGGTTTCCTGCAATTATAGCATAGGTTAGCGTCACCAGATGAAGTTTCGGCACTTACCTTGTGGAAAGGTTTGGGCCTGTAGGGAGTCTTTCCAGATTGTTTGATGAACTTCTTGAACTTCTGCATGAGAAGCGCCATTTCATCTTGAGACAGGATGTCGTCGTCACTGTCAGCATTCTTGTGACTAGGCTTCGACGAGCTGGGCATGCTGTGTCGACGGTTCGATACAGCGGCTAGTGCTGTAACCTTTGAAGGAGATTCTTCAGCTTTCTCTCTCCTCTCAATATCATACTCAAAATCTTTGAGGTCATAGAAGAGATCAAAAGAAGATATTTCATTTAGATTACACGACACACGCATAGCTGTGGTCTTATTGTCCCATCGGGCAGGGAGAGATCTGAAAATTTTTAAATTCTTCTCCTTTTGGGTATAAATTTTGCTCAAAGCTTCAAGTTCACCAACAATTCCAGTGAATCTGAGGTCAAGTTCCTCAAGTGTTTCAGTTGATTTCATTTCAAAAGATTCAAATTGCTGAGTCAGTTTTGAAATTTTGTTTTCTTTTGAGAGCTCAGTTCCCTCACAAATCAACTTGAGTTTATCCCAGATTTCCTTGGCTGTTTTACAGCTCTTTACCTTCGAGAATGTGCCTTTGTCAAGGGTGACAAACAACGCATTCTTCGCAACATTGTCGAGGTTGGCGCGCTTTCTTTCATCTGTGGTCCATTGTTCGCGCTCTTTCTCGAGCATCTCAGCATGGGCTTGGCCTTTGATCCTTGCGGTCGTGTTTACCTTCATGATCTTAATGGGGCCATCCTGTATAACAAAAATCATCTCTTCGTGCATTGCTGCAAGATGAGCCTCCTTCCTGATTCTCCAATCATCAAATTCATAAATAGAGAACATGGGTACTTTGTTGATCATAGATGTATCCATGTGAGAATACGGGAATGAAAAAGGCTGTTTTAAAAAATAAGTGATTTTGGATCTGATTCGGTTAAAAATATGACTGATTCTTTATAGAATCAACCGCTCCGATACCACTTGTTGGCCACTAAGTATACTGGATACAGCTTGGAAGGTGTTTTAAACAACAAGCTGTACTGATTTTAAATCTGAGTGCGTAGCGGAAGTCTTAAATAGTAAGTTGCTGTGGATACAGCAACTCGATGTGCAGTGTATACTTAAATAATCACAGTTTAATAAAATAGTAAAGGCAGAAGGTAAATAACACAGTATTTAAAGTGGTTCGAGGTAAACCCCTCTACGTCCACTGGCCCTCCACACAGGAGTAAAAAGTTTATTATAATTACTGCGCACACAACTACGTAATTATAACAACACTTAATCAATATATCTTTCACACAGATTGATATAAAGATCTTAGCTTCAACCATTCACACATATTGGTTTGAGCTAACACTTGACTGGCTTCTTCACACACAGTTCTGAAGCTTCGTCTTCTTCGATGCAATTCCTTCACACACAGTTCCGAAGTAGCAAAGATTCTCAGTCCACACAGTGCTGATGGATTTGTTCAAGGATTAGAACAATATATGAACAACAGCTTTGACTTTCTGAGCTTCTAGCTGATGATGTGTTGTTCACTGTTTAGGCATTGTATATCTCTTATATCTGAATAGCAGTGAGCTTTGGAGATATGTTTTGCTCTGATGTATATGATAATAACTTCGTAAGCTTTTTGTAACTGGTAACTTCGTGTTTGATCTTCAACGCCTTGATGAGATATATATAGTCTTCTGAAAATATATCCGTTGAGATAAATCCATTGAGCAAGATTCCGTTCCAACGGGATGATGTGTTTGAATAAAACACGATCCGGATTTTGCGGGATTTGAGGATCTGTTGACTTACAATATTTAAATACTTTATCCTTTAGTATTTAAATATATCAACGGGACTTGAATTCTACTGAATACTGAAGATTACTTCTTTGTCCTGTTGAGAGCTGTATGAAAGGATCACTGTATTGTTAATTCGAGACAGCTTCCATACTTAGTCATTATGAGACTTCTTTGTTGTAGGATAGATCCCACTGTATGCTGGATCTACGAGAGGTCTTCGATATAGGTTGATATATCTGATCAGCTTTTCGATGCAGTTTCCTTACTGTATGCTGGATTGGCATATTGTCAAAACATCTTTATCATCACTAGTCGATACAGGGGATTGTTTATCCTGACTGTTTCGATACCGGGTTTTTGTTATCCCAACAATTTCAGATAAGGGTTGTTGTCCCAACAAGGGAAGATTGTGTATTGTGTGTATTGGTGATATTGGATTTAAGCGGCTTCGGTCCCATGGTTTTTACTCTCGTCTTGAGGGGTTTTCCACTCTAAAATATTGTGTCTCGTATTTATTATTTTTCGGATATCATTTGTATTATTTTTGTCGAGTTGTAATTGTTGCTCTACTCGTCGGTAACCACAAAGTTACAATTGAAGAGTGGGAAGTTGTCAAACGAGGTTCCGCATTATTCGTTGTGACGTGACGTTAGTCGTGTTTTTCCGAACAAAGTGGTATCGGAGCCACGGGATTTGTTGTTTCGTGGTTGTTTAGTATCTTAATTGTAAGATGGAAGCCAACACGAGTAGAATGGTTAACTTGAATGGTTCGAATTGCCACGTATAGAAGGGGAAGATGGAAGACCTTCTATACGTGAAGGATTATTATTTACTGGTTTTTAGCAAAGATAAACTGGAAGGCAAGTCCGACGCGGAGTGGACTATTTTACATCGCCAAGTTTGCGGATATATTCGACAATGGGTTGATGACAATGTTCTGAACCATATTAGTGTAGAGAAGGATGCTCGAGAGCTATGGCACAAGCTCGAGCAATTGTATGCTCGGAAGACGGGGAATAATAAGTTATTCGTCATTAAACAAATGATGAATTTGAAGTATCGAGACGGGACTCCTCTATCGGATCATTTAAATGCATTCCAAGGCATAATTAATCAACTTGCCGGTATGGGAATTAAATTCGAAGAGGAGGTGCAAGCTTTGTGGTTGTTAGGCACATTGCCGGATTCTTGGGAGACGTTTCGAACGTCGTTGTCTAACTCGGCCCCCAATGGAGTTATTTCGATGGAATTAGCCAAAGGGAACATGTTGAATGAGGAGGTCCAAAGAAAAGCACAAGGATCTTCGTCACAGTCGGATGTTCTAGTTACCGAAAGACGGGGAAGAGGTCAAAGTAGAGGTCCGAGTAATAGAGGGCCACAAAGGAGTAATTCCCGAGGAAAGTATGCCAATATCGAATGTTACCATTGTGGTAAGAACGGGCATACTAAGAAATTTTTCCGATAATTGAAGAAGGAGAATCTCCAAGGCCGAGAGAATTCACAAAAGAAGGAGAGCGGTAGTAATGATAAAGTCGAAGTAAATACTACTACCGAAGAATTCTTTGTTTGTTGTGACTTTGATATGGTGAACCTTGCGAGAGATGATTCGAGTTGGGTGGTCGATAGTGGAGCTGCGTGTCATGTTACATCACGTAGAGGTTTTTATTCCTCCTATACTCCGGGTGACTTTGGTATAGTCAAGATGGGTAACGATGGGTTATCCAAAATTGTTGGAGTGGGAGATGTTCATTTAAGATTGGACACTGGTATGGAACTTGTTTTACGGAATGTAAAACATGTTACAGATATGAGGCTTAATGTTATGTCCGTTGGTTTACTCGATGATGATGGTTATCATAGTGGTTTTGGCAAGGGAGTGTGAAAACTCACTCGAGGTCCTTGATTGTCGGGAGAGAAGAAAAGGAAGGAAAATTGTACGTGACACTTCCAAAGGTCACGACTAATTCCGTGAACACAATCGACAATAATGACATGGCCGATCTATGGCATAAGAGGCTCGGTCATATGAGCGAAAAAGAGATGGCACTATTGTCGAAGAAGGAGGCGTTATCCGGGGTTCACAAGGTACACCATAAAAGATGCTCTCATTGTCTAGCTGGGAAGCAAAGGAGAGTCACTTTTAAGAGTCATACTCCTTCACGGAAGGAAAATGTGCTTGATATTGTTCATTGCGATGTTTGTGGTCCTATGAAGACTAGGACGCTTGATGGTTGCCGATATTTTGTCACATTCATCGACGATCACTCTAGGAAGGTGTGGGCATACACCTTGAAGACCAAAGATCAAGTGTTAGACACTTTCAAACAATTGCATGCCTCGGTGGAAAGAGAGACCGGGAAGAAGCTAAAGTGTATTCGGATGGACAATGATGGAGAGTACACCAGGCCCTTTGATGAATATTGCCGATAACAAGGGATTCGACATCAAAAGACGCCCCCAAAGACTCCGCAACTCAATGGCTTGGCGGAGAGAATGAACCGGACTTTGGTCGAGAGAGCTCGTTGTTTGCTCTCACATGCCGGATTGCCAAAGTTGTTTTGGGGAGAAGCTTTGAACACGGCGGTTCATGTTATTAATTTGACGCCGTGTGTTCCTTTGGAGTTTGATGTCCCGGATAAGGTGTGGAGAGGTAAAGACATCTCATACCGCCACTTAAGGGTTTTCGGATGTAAAGCCTTTGTTCACATTCTGAATGACGAGAGGTCGAAGCTTGATTCCAAGACGAAGCCGTGTATTTTTATTGGCTACGGGCTTGATGAGTTCGGGTATAGATTATATGACCCGGTGACAAAAAGGCTTGTTCGGTCTAGAGACGTTTTTGTTGAAGATCAAACTATAAAAGATGTTGAGAATGGAGAGTCGGCTCCATAACACGACTATGATCTTATTGATTTGGACCCCGTTCCTCCACAACATGTTGAGACACCCGGTGGAGAGGATGTCCAAAATGATGAACAACATGATGCCGGTGACAACGATGAGTTGAGACAATATGACCCCGATGGAGCTCATCCCGAGCTTCCCGTGACGAACATGACATCTTTTGTTCCACATAGGCGGTCGACGAGGGACCGTCATCCCTCCACCCATTATTCGGCCGATGAGTATGTCTTACTCACCGAAGAGAGAGAGCCCGAATATTTTGCGGAGGCTATGGAGGATGAAAATAAGAAAGAGTGGATGGATTCCATGCAAGACGAGATGAGTTCCTTGCATGAGAATAATACTTATGAGTTGGTAAAGTTGCCGAAAGGCAAGAGAGCTTTGAGGAACAAATGGGTGTATCGGGTGAATTCGGAGGAACATACTTCATTGCCCCGATACAAAGCTAGACTCGTAGTGAAAGGATTTAGCCAAAATAAGGGTATTGATTTTGACGAGATTTTTTCTCCGGTTGTGAAGATAGGATCGATTCATTTGGTCCTTGGTATTGCGGCTAGCCTTGATCTTGAGGTAGAGTAAATGGATGTTAAGACGGCTTTTCTTCATGGAGACCTTGACAAAGAAATTTATATGAAGCAACCGGAAGGGTTTGAGGTCGAAGGCAAAGAGGATTATGTGTGTAAACTCCGGAAGAGTTTATACGGGTTGAAGCAAGCACCACAGTAATGGTACAAGAAGTTTGAGTCAGTTATGGGGGAGCAAGGCTACCGGAAGACGACTCTCGACCATTGCGTATTTTTCAAGAAATTTGGAGATGATGATTTTATCATCTTATTGCTTTATGTGGACGACATGTTGATTGTTGGCAAGAATGCCGAGAGGATTGCCAACTTGAAGAAAGAATTGAATAAGTCTTTTGCCATGAAAGACTTGGGGGCGGCTAAAAAAATTCTTTGGATAAGAATTACATGGGATAGAGAAGCCCGGAAATTACACATGTCGCAAGAGCAATATATCGAGAAGGTGCTTAAACGCTTCAACATGGACAAAGCTAAAGTTGTTAGTTCGCCTCTTACTAACAATTTTAAATTGACAATCCAAGATTGCCCTAAGACGAAGGAGATTGAGGATATGGATAAAATTCCTTATGCCTCGGCGGTCGGGAGTTTGATGTACGCTATGGTATGTACTAGGCCCGACATTGCTCATGCCATGGGAGTGGTGAGCCGGTTTCTATTGAATCCGGGAAAGAAGCATTGGGAAGCCGTAAAATGAATATTTAGATATTTACGGGGTACTTCCAAATTAGGGATTACGTTTGGAAATGGTAAAGCAATGCTTGTTGGTTATTCCGATTCGGATATGGCCGGTAATGAAGATAACCGAAAATCCACTTCCGGTTATTTGATGACATTTGCAGGGGGAGCCGTGTCATGGCAATCAAGATTGCAAAAGTGCGTTGTCTTATCTACAACTGAGGCCGAGTATATTGCGGCAGTGGAGGCGTGTAAAGAGCTCTTATGGTTGAAAATATTTTTACTAGACCTAGGCTTCCGACAACGACATTATGTGGTTCTTAGTGATAGTCAAAGTGCGATTCATTTGGCTAAGAATGCGACTTTTCACAAGAGAACTAAACATATCGATGTGAGGTACCATTGGATCCGAGATGCATTGGAGGATGGTTTGTTTGAACTTGATAAAGTTCATACCGATGATAATGGTTCCGATATGTTAACCAAGGCATTGAGTAGATAGAAGGTGAAAGTGTGTTGTTCGATCGCCGGGATGGCGAACTCTTCCTATATTTTGGAAATGGGGAGATTTGTAGGAGTAATTTCCAAAATATAGGTATTTTTGGAGTCGACTGGACTCCGGGCTACGGCACAAACCCTCCGGGCCGTGGCACTACGCTTGAAAAGGTTTTTTCTTCACCCTACACTGCTGGGCCGCGGCACAAGGATGCCGAGCCACGGCCCCCCGAAATCACCCAGCATCGCCCGACCCTCCTGTACTATGGGCCGCGGCCCCTGCCGATCACATCCCGCGGCCCCCTGCCGATGCCCCTGCCGCTCGTCCCCTGCCGATCGCCCGTCAAACTTGCCGACCCCCTCCCAGCTATGCACCTGGGGCCGCGGCACATCCCTGCCGAGCCGCGGCCCCCGTCATTTTGCTTCACAAGGCCGAGCGGCCTGTACTATGGGCCGCGGCACCCTCCTGCCGGGCCGCGGCCCCTGCTCGAATCACTGGGCATGTTTTTTGTTATGTGCCGCGGGCACACTTTTGTCGAGCCGCGGCACACGGGGTCAACCCAGCAAAGGGGATCTATTTTTAGCAGGTTTCTTGTGGGAGTTCAATACTTCATCTTATACACATTTTGAAGAACATCAAAAGAGAGATAGAGAAAGAAACAAGAGAGAGAAATACATTTCTTCAATTTCCGGGAGATTTATCGGTCGGATCGTCGTGATCTTTTAACAAGAGCTTAGTAGCTATTGGACAAATTTTTTCACCGGTGTAGATCGAGATTTTGAGTCTGGAAGTTTGGGTATTTTGTTAGCTTTTTGTGTAAGCTCTTTACGGTGTTTTCTCTTCTCGATCTTGTTATTGTTGTTGTATTCCAAATACTTGAAGAACGTTTATTACCGAGTATTTGACGATTGGTGTATAACCCTAGTTTGTATTAGGAAAGATTGTGTATTGTGTGTATTGGTGATAGTGGATTTAAGCGGCTTCGGTCCCGTGGTTTTTACTCTCGTCTTGAGGGGTTTTTCACGCTAAAATATTGTGTCTCGTATTTATTATTTTTCCGATATCATTTGTATTATTTTTGTCGAGTTGTAATTGTTGCTCTACTCGTCGGTAACCACAAAGTTACAATTGAAGAGTGGGAAGTTGTCAAACGAGGTTCCGCATTATTCATTGTGACGTGACGTTAGTCGTGTTTTTTCCAACATGAAGTTCATGCAAGTGGTGGGAATCAATATACAGAAGAAAATATTGTTGAAAAAGAATGTGAAGATGACTCTAAACATATGATGATGAAGCACCTCCTAGTGTTTATTACAATGATGGTTAAATAGAGAGTGATGTGAAGAGCTTGAACAATGTTAGTGATGATGAAGAGTTGTTTGAAGTTAGACAAAATCAGAATAAAAGAAGAGGAAATTTCCAACCCACCCTCAAATCTGCTATGCCACCGGAAGAGAGCCTTGGGCCTTATGGTGCTACACAACAAACCCAAGAATTTTTGCACAAGCTGAACCCAATGAAGGCATTTATGTTGAAGACCTAGTGTGTGATGAGTCTGATTATGACTCAGTTGAATCAGAGACTGGAGAGAGATTAGAGAGAAGTATAAGAAAATCCAAATTTACTGTTTTTGATCCCAAGATTGATATGTGGTGGAAATAGATCTCAAATTTTTGTCATTTTTGAAGTGTACGTAGTTGTGTTGTTTGATTGATTGGTTGCTTCATTGTAACATATTTATTGTTTGTAGGTCAGAAAGAAGCATCTAAATGGTGGAAATAGATATCACTGCAGAAACCTGATCAAATGCTCCAAGTAATGTAAGGAATGTGAAGGAGAAAAGGGATGCACCAACAAAGCAGAAAAAGACAGAAAAACCAAACCTGGAGATCATGGAAACTGTTATTTTGCTTGAATTGTAGCAACCTAATTATGGTGGCCAAGTCATCAAAAGTTAAGTTTAACTAATGGATTGGGTAGCAAAGACAATGGAAACGTATTCCGGAGTTCGATGGTGCAGTTGAAAAATTATAAAGTTTGATGGTGTAATTGAAAGTTGGACCAAAGTACATTACCCAAATAAATCATTTTTCGTTATCAAAAAGCAGTGGAGCACGTTGAGTTGAAATTCAACCATGAACGCAAGTTATGTGGCATTTATTCAGTGTGTCGAAACACGAAAGAATAAAACAGGAGAAAAGTGAGTTAATTTTAGGTAGTAGTAAGTCGTGAGGCTATTTTGGGTTTTTTTAAGGAGATAATATTTATTTACAAATAATGATCTTACGTAAGAATGGGAAAATGCACCATTAATGTGTAGTAAAAGTATAGAATATGTGCAAAACCCATGACCTTTTGATCAAATATGGAATGTTCAACCAATCATGCTATCTCAAAAGTAGGTACTATATAAAACGGATATATATAGGAAATAGATCATATGAAAACTAATTACCTTGTGAAATTTAGAAATCTTTGTAGGTCATTGATATTAGTGATCTAACGGATGTAGATGAGTAGAATTATATGCATTTATGTATTTTTTTTTATTGCATTATTTGTTGCATATACTAGCGACCAGCTTGATGCAACAAATAATAACAAATATGCAATGAAATTACTTAATAATGCAATTGGTTTCTAGATTTCACCATTAAGGGTGTTTCCACCATAGTCAATCCATATATATATATATATATATATATATATATATATATATATATATGAAATGGTCATATAAGAAGGAGATTTATTTTGAGAAATAAGAAAACATTTCAGCCCTTGATTATATGAATACATTTCCCCAAGATACAAGTGTTGTTCATATCTGTGTTAGGTGCTCTCCAAAACGCAGAGTTCTAGCGAACAATTCGGCGCTGAAAATTGAGTATGAAACTAGAAGGATATATGATGTAATATGTTAATGTGTTCGTATTTCGTGATTATGAAATGAAATGCATAAGACCCCCATTTTATAGGGTCCAAACCAATCTATCAGGTTGGGAGTTACTGCAGATTTAAAGTGACATTAGTTCTCTTTAATCCTTCAGCTGAAAGGTTACCTCCACAAATAGTCTCATTTGATTCGGATGTTGCACTGTGGAGTGTGAAGAGTCATACAGAAGTTGGGTTAGATCATGTCTATATCAGCTCGGTAGTTCACGCAGTTGGGTTTGTCAGCCCAGTAATTCAGTCAGCTTGGTTACTCAGCTCCATAGTTGAGGCACTTGGGTTTAAACATGGATAGGTTTTCGACCTTGGTTTATGAGCTGGGTTCTCAAACTTGGCTTATGAGTTGGGTTCTCAAACCTGACATGGCAACTGGGATCAAATCTGTCTTATGAGTTGGCTTCTCAAACTTGGCTTATTTTATTTGGCTTGATTGCAAAATTAATATAGTCATAGCTCAAGCTATCAAGCCACAAGACCCAAGTCGCCCAAGTTCAGTCCAAAGTCCAACTACCAAGAACCAAGATCCACGACACGACCCATGGTCCATGCCCACGCCTACGTCCACGCCCATGCCGATGCCCGACCAAGCCGAGCCGACCAGCGGGCGATGACGGTGCATGTGTCCTTTGCATCATTGACCCATTAGTGTATAGTACTAGCTTGTTGAACTATCAATACACCTTCTTACTAATAAGCAAGTTAAGAAGGCTTTAATTTCCAGTATGGTATAACCTTGCATACCCTCTTTAAACCTTCACCATTTCAATTGAATGGCCAACTTTAATTATTTGTTTCTCACTCACTAGAAATCAGTTTTGAGAATAATAAAATTCTGCGTTTACCTCCTCGAAATATAGATTCATAATTTAATATTTATTTTCCAAGATTAAATATTTTATTATCATTAAATTGGTCCAATTTTAGTCAAAACTCATTTTTTATCTTGTGAAAATACAAATTCACAATTTAATATTTAATTCCCAAGAATTATATATTCTATTAGCATTAAATTGGTTCAAATTGAGTAAAAACTCATTTTTCTAAAACTAATTTCCAACAATCCCCCACATGAGTGGAAATAGATGCATCCATGAATACAGACTCATACCAATTTCCGCGAAACACTGCTGTATGGGGAAGGTAGTTTATGTCTTTGAATCTTATTTAGTAAAATATCATCAGATATACCGACGACTTAGTGGAAATAGTGCCTTGAACTATTCCTCCTTGATGTATACCGAGTCAACTACACTTACACAACAAAATCTCAACACATTCTGTTCTCATAGTTGTGTCAGTTTTGGTCATGGACAATATCTTGATTTTCTAATTGTTTATTAGAGGCGGCCAGTCCTCACACTTTGATAGTGGTCTCCTTTTATAAAGTACCCTCTAATATTTTTCCTTTTCAAGGACAAGGAACCATTAAAGAGACTTAACCTCACCACAATCACAGGACTCGGCACTTATACTTCTATACAGGGATGGAATCATAATAAGTGCTTTTCAATAGAACTTTCATAACTTTATTTTTCCACTGAATCAGGTTTCTGAGATCTCTAGTCTTCAAGGTTGGGTTACTACTATGATTGTTCTTTCAAGATGTGGATTTTAATCACATTCCCTCTAGCAGTTTATGAAATTGATCTCTATTCAGACCTTTTGTGAGTGGATCCGCCAAATTAACATTTGACTTCACATAGTCAATAGATATAACTCCATTTTTAATCAATTCTCGCACACTATTATGTCTCCGACGAATATGTCGAGATTTATCATTATACATAAGGCTTTGTGCTCTTATAATTGCATCTTGGCTATCGCAGTGGATCATAACACTGAGCACAGGCTTCTTCCAGCATAAAATATCCTCAAGAAAGTAAGGAAGTTATTCAGCTTCTTCTCCAGCTTTATCTATGTAACACCCCAAACTAGGCGGATATTACAGTGCCGTAGATCCCCAACTGGGACCCACCAGGCAAATGAAAATGAATGAATTACACAGGATAAATGTAGTACCGAACCACATTACAACAATAATTACTCCGATGAGGAGTTTAGTTACAACACACCAGGACAATACCGAATACTAGTGTATTTTATATGAAGATAAAATACACAACACTGAATGAAACGGAGTATCCAAATGAAAGTCTGCATCGGAAAATAAAGGACAATAACATGAATAACTGAAAGATCGGGGCCCCCTACTAGTATCACTGGGACTCCTCGACATCAACATGCTATTCCCGTGCTTTTGCCTTGCCATGACCTGAAAAACAAAATCCTCAAATGGGTCCGCCATACGTAACAACAATCCTCAAGGGTTGAAAATACACAATCATGATTATATCCGAAGTTATGAAATATCCTGTAAACATACGAAATCAAACATGCTATATGAATCAACTAACAAGACGGCTCAAAGGGTGGTACCACACTACGGCCGGATGGAAATGTGTCCGTGCACAAGCCACCAACGAGTATCGATCGAATACCCGTGTGGTCTTGTACCTAATCGATCCTCACGAGACAATATGACTCGTGTGCACACCCAATGTGAGGCCAACAACCAACACACGACTTAAACGTGCCCGACATGAAAATCCAACACATACCAACCGCACGCCAAGATGACCCGAATGCCACGATATAACAAAAGTGACATCGAAAATGAATAATGACTCACCGAGGTGGAATGGTAATGAAATAAATGACATTTCAATGAAAAGATTGGAACCGCTGCGTTCCTTATGACTGAAGTGATTAATTGACAATAACAAGTTTGATACGGTTAATACACTGATGAATGAGTTATGATTATGAATGAACAACAACAAAAGGGATGAATATCCTTTTAACCGAGTAAGAATTAACTTACACAACACCGGTGACAATTATCCTTCCACGAACAACGTCCTAATAGAGATATCGGTCGCTCGAACAACCTTGCATAACACAATAACCAACAATCCGTTCAACATACGTAACAAACATGAATATAACGAACTCAACACGTCGATACGACTAAACCAAGTCCATTGAGGCATTAAATCAAACACGTTGCGTCCAAACTCCGATTGTTTACAATCAAACCTCAATATACCAATATCAAATCCCCCAAGAAGTGTTTCAAACCAACAAAACATCTTCAATACGATTAATAATCCAAAACGAATATCAAAAAACGTGATTATAACGACAATTAATCGAAAACCCCCAATCTCAACTCGATATTCAAAGTGTTCTTGAATAATCCCTCAATAATCCAATGAATCCTTATACAACTCATAATCATATACATATCCCTTCATATAACATGATTATAACATCCAAAACATCATATCTCAACACAAAATCGAAATCCAAGGTGTTGAAGAAATTACCTCTTGAAGATCCAACCACTTTGATCCGATGAACACGAGTTAAAACGAGTATCCGAGCTATATGATCGAATGGAAATGAAGAAACTCAAGTACTCAAGTGTTTGATGAAGGAAAAATCCCTTTCCCCAAGCTCTCTCTCGGACAAAATGGAAGGAGAAAGTGAAAATGAAGAAAAATGAGGAAAAAGTGTCCCGGCCAAACCATATATACTGCCGGAAGTTACGGCCGTAACTCGGCCCTCTTACGGCCGTAACATTCCAGGTCAACGGCCTTACGGCCGTAACCGGCCAACTCGTACGGCCGTAAATCGGCTTCGTCCGAAAGCCTGCCGACAGACTTACGGCCAGAATCCGCTCGAAGTTACGGGCGTAACCCGCCATCGTCAAAAACATCCGCCGACATCCTTACGGCCGTACCCGCACACCTTACGGCCGTAACTCGGATGATACGGCCGTATCCGGCTAACCTTACGGGCGTAAGCCCTCTTCGTCGAAAATGACCAGGCACCTTGCCTGCAGCGTACGGCCGTATCCGGCCAAGTCTTACGGCCGTATCTCCCTCGCCTTACGGCCGTATGCCGAAACCCTTACGGCCGTAACTCGCCTTCGGCCAAAAACGTCTGGGCACCCTGCTCAACACGTACGGCCGTAACCGGCCAGCCTTACGGCCGTACCTCCCATCTTACGGCCGTATGCCGAAATCCTTACGGCTGTAAGTCCCGCTCATCCGAAATGGCCCGGAAGCAACGAACGTCAATTACGGCCGTATCCGACACTCCTTACGGCCTTAACTCGTTGCTGGACAAGATGAAAATTTCGACAACTCCGATTCTCGCTACGATCGATGAATGATTCGACATACCAAACGTTCGCGAACGCGAACAAGTCCAACACATGCCAAAGATGATACTTCCAGCACAAGACTACCAATCACGATGATAATGATAATACTCTCGTTCCGACACTCAAACGGAGATGAAATGACGATCG
The DNA here is from genome assembly GCA_033398695.1 of Orobanche coerulescens. NCBI lineage: Eukaryota > Viridiplantae > Streptophyta > Magnoliopsida > Lamiales > Orobanchaceae > Orobanche > Orobanche coerulescens. Next base: position 137,465,588 of record CM065814.1, on the reverse strand, counting down.
GTAACTGATACACGGTTACAACATGCCAAATGAACGCAAATGAAAGAATCATGACTGATGAATGATTATTAATGAGTGAAAATTACTGAGTGATAATTACAGACTGATAATTACTGAATGATAATGAATGAATTACAACCGGGTATTACATACTCCCCCCCTTAAAAAGAGTTTCATCCTCGAAACTAAGGGTCAAACAACTTGGGATGACTCTCCCGCATACTCTCCTCGGTTTCCCAAGTAGACTCTTCGACTCCGTGCCTAGACCACTGAATCTGACCAAAGAAATCGTCTTGTTCCTCAACTGTTTGATTCGCCGCTCTAACACTCGTATAGAACGCTCCTCATGTGAATGATCATCCGCGATCTCGATTTCGTCGAACTGAAGTATGTGAGAGACGTGAAACACATTATGAATTCGGCCCAACAATAGAGGTAAAGCCAATCGATAAGCTAACTCGCTTACTCGATTCAAAATCTCACACGGTCCAATGAATCTCGAACTCAACTTCCCCCGTTTTCCAAAACGGAAAATACCTCGACTCGGGGATACCTTGACCAAAACGGGGTCACCCGTCTCGAACTCTAGTGGTCGACGACGATTATCTGCATATGATTTCTGTCGACTCTGAGCAGTCAACATACGACTCCTGATCAAAGCTACCTTCTCCCGGGCGGCTATAAGTATATCGGGCTCGGTGCCGATTGACTCTGATGGGTCGTCCCAATACAAGGGAGATCGACAACCGTACCAGGCCTCGTAAGGTGCTACCTTCATCGCAGCATGCCAACTAAACTGTACGTGGACATAAACAACAGTAATTGGGCTTCCCAATCCTCTACTAATCGAGGACGCATGCCCTCAACATGTCCTCCAATGTCTGAAAAGTCCTCTCTGATTGCCCGTCGGACTGAGGATGAAAAACGGTAATGATATTAAGCTGAGTTCCCAAAGCACGATGAACTGATTCCCTAAACGAGACACGAATCGCCCGACACGATCAGAAACGATACTCTTAGGAGTACCGTGCAATCTCACTAACTCTCTGATGAGCAGCTGGGCAAGTCTCTCGGGACCCCATGTATCCTTGATCTCAAGGAAATGAGCTGATTTAGATAGTGGTCCACGATCACCCAGATCGTATTCATGCCACGACGACTCGTCGGCAAACTTGTGAAGAAATCCATAGAAATGTCTTCCCACTTCCATTCTCGAATAGGGAGCGGTATC